>JAZGTH010000009.1:8962500-10285000 GCA_036877525.1 Chromobotia macracanthus
CAAGCGTGACTTCCCCAAGCAGTATGGCAGTGTTGGAACTCTTAACCGACAGAGACATCTCCTTAACTTATCCATGGTAAGTTTTACTTTAGACATTTCAAACATTCAATATCAGTTGTTAGCGCTTGCTTTCATTAGAATACTTTCACGGCACACATGCACAGTATTGTGGGATAACAAAGGCAGTGAAGGATACATCTATGCTGCCTTCTAAATTGATCATATGAAGATATCTCTGGAGACAAGAAGTGAGGCAAACATTAGATTCGGACATGCCTTGATGCCTTCCCACCTGCTGCATCCTTTGGAGGCAGAATTTTACAGCTTTCAGACGTAGCCTTTATGAATCTGGATGTGGGCCGACAGTGGGTGGGCCCTGGTGACTCCCAGTGCAATTTATTACCCCTCATGACTGCCATTAAAACATAGCCTGAGTTTCAATATTTACTATATCAGCATCAGGCAGCCACATGGCAAAGTCTTGAAGTCTTCTGCACGTTTTCATTACACCGAGTGAACCAGTTTTCTCAGCTGAGCTTTTGAGCATTGGGGCTGCTTCCAACGCACACCCCAACATTACTATCGCACTCACCCAGCCTAACAAATTACCACTGGGCTGCACAAACCAAAAAACTAATGAGTAAACACAGAAATGACTTGCTTTCACGGCACTCTAATGGCCAGCACTGGCCCCGGGGCCCTGGATATTTTCTTGGTGGTTTTACAGCAGCCCCAGTTTAATGCTGATCTTAATTAAGGTTCAACGGAGATCCCCAGAGGCCAGCGGCAGCCATCACTGCTGCTATTAAGTCACGCTGTGGAGAATTTACGAGGCATCATGAGGCAAACAAACCAGTTGCACAGAGAACACACTGAATCTGCAGGCATGCTGAAACTCAGAGACCAGAAGCTTTAAATATAGAGATTCGACTATGATTCAACAAGTGCTGAGTTCCCTGAGCACATGCAGAACAGATTCCCCAGCTTGACAAGAACTTACTGGAGTAATTTTGAAGGATTTAGTGTATATACAAGCTAACAGACATGCTAAGTACAAGCACACATTGGCTAATCAGCTAATTAAATGAACCATAGTTTACCAAAAATGGAAAAGTCTGTCATTATTTACTCATGTTTTACTCATGTTGTGCCATTGTTTAGTCTGAATGAGATTTCAGATATTTAAAGAGGGAAAGATTATCAAGTAAGATTTTATACACAAAGATATAAAACAACTTTAATTACTCTCATGGTGCTTTTGCAAAAAAATTTTTTATTTTGTAATTGTTTTAGCTTAACAGGCGTGTTCACAGCATGTAATGTAATGCTCAATATATTTAACAGGTATCCTGGGGCTTAAAAACTTCAAAATAATCAAACTGTAAAAATAACCCAAAGTGCATTTTCATACAGGTCCTCGCTTCCATGGTCTCGTGCGTCTTACCTACAGAAATGTTCCACTGCAGTGTTCAGAGTTTAACTGTACAATACAGTGAGTCTAAATATCAGCACTGTCTTCTGAAATGTCACAGAACTATGATAAACAACTACTTGCTGTTCAACTTTACAAAAATGGAAAGAGAGAGTTTTCCAAAGTCAGGAAAAAGTAGGAAAAGTTTTCTTTTTAAAAAGAAATGTACAAGATGGGTAATTTTTTTTCCAGTAGAAATATCTAAACAACAGAGAAAAGTCACATATACTTGTGAAGAAAAATGACGTTAATTTTGAGAACCCTAGCTAGATTTAGTGACTTTATGCTTACACAAGAAAAAAATCCAAAGAGATTAGAATATAAGCTAAAATGTTTTTTACCCTTTTTTGCTGTTTTATGTTTTAAGATAATTGTGTTAGATATATCTTTAATAACTAGACTTAATATCTTCTGTCATTTTGCTTCTCAAGGAAACATGTTTTGTTTTAAAAATATGAGTAACTGAATTAGTAGCATGAATCACCATCCACTTTTGTACTCTAGCATCGAAAAAGACACAACTACAAAAGAGTGATTAAATTATGACAGCATTTCCATTTGGAATGGGGTGAACTCTGTTTCTGAATCCATTGAGAAAGAATTTCATACATCTTCCAACCAGTAGTACTGAAAATGCTGCACTCAGCAGATAAATATTCTTCTTTCTCTGTGAAAGAGCCCTACAGCGCAACTTATTCAGAATTAGATCAATCGTGAGACATGAGAGGCTCGAGCATGCTAATAGGATTTGGCACATCCTATCTACACATCCCCATAATGCACTTCTGGGAGATGCTATACAGAGATTCAGTAACAGTAGTGTCAGAATGAAGTGCGTGCTATGTGGGTACTGACCTCTGTCTTAGGAGGCCCAGATTGGACAAGGAAGAGGAAACAAGCGCGAGGGGTAAGTGAAGGGTGATGTAAGATGAAGAGATACAGATAAGATACAATCAAGGCATTCTGTGATCTTTCCTGAGCTTTATCCTTTCACCTATCAGAAAATATGTTGGTTAATCTTCCCAGCATGCTTGAGTAAGGCCTCACAGTGTCTGACAGGAGCGTTGTAATGGAAATCTATGCTAAAGCCCTCAGGACTGAATGGACAGAAGGTGGAAATAAGCAAGTAAACTGGTGTGTAGTGTGAAAACAAGGGCAACTGAAACATGTTAGTGCATACTTATGCACTTGACAGTAGGATTGATCTCTTCTTATTGAAAACAGAGGAGGCATGGCTTTGGAGAGTGCTATGAGGAAAGCATGGGATCTTATGTTACCAAAGCTAGCCTGCTATTGCTAGCTTCTCCAAAAATTGCCTACTCTACCTTTACTTATGTTCTTACAAATGATTTACACAAATTTATTAAGAACTTCAGAAGTCAATTTGTGGTCTGTCAACCATTCATTCTGCTTATGATTCATAAATGAGGCCCAAATTGGGAAAAACTTTTGTTTGTTTGTGATAAATGTTTGTTAGTTTTTATAATCATACATTTAAACATATTTGTTTATGGTTATGTCACAAACAAAACTAACATAGTCTGTCGACTATTGCCTCAAGTTTCATAAACCAGGCCCTTTCGGGGAAAACACATGCTTGCTCATTTTAATATTATAAGTTTGTTTGTGATATAACAAACGTGAACAAACGAATGTTTATATCACAAACAAACTTGTGGCATAAAACTAAACAAGTATGTTTTTTTATCATAAACAAATGTTTCCTCAGATTGGGTCTTGTTTATAAAACATGAGCAGAATGAATAGTTGACAGACCACAAATTGACTTCTGTTGTTTCTCACAATTAATTACAATCCCTGTACACATGAGGTACTGTAGATCCACATAGTGGAGATTTTTAAGGATACTAAAACTAGGTCTCTCAAATACAAATACTATAATAATACTATCATTCCCTCACACAAACCTGCTGACATCAGATTTAAAACATGGGTCTACTGATATTTAAGTCAAATAGTCTTTCAAAAGTAGTTTTTTTTTGACATTTTACCATATTTACATTTACCTTCTAAATTTAACACAGCTAAATTAGTATACACCACACACTCATACAAGCACACACATCCAGAACACTTGACAACAGGTGTAGCTCCTATCTGACATAAGATTACCTCATTGCATTCTTCGGGGAGACCACTTATCTGTGTTCATCACACACTCAACCACAGACCCTCAGAGCAGCACACACACATTCTGTTTCACTCATTGTTGTGGTTAATGAGTCTTAGCATCAGTCTCTCTCAGCATTAGCAACCCTGTCACTATAGATTAGCACCATCGTAGCGAGCCCTGTCTTCATCTCATATTGTATTTGCCTTTAAAAAGTTTCTGAGACGCATGAACAGTTACTCGCTGCAGTCACTGTGCTCGTTTACATGCGGATCCATGCGTGTATGTGTGAGAATGCTGTTCCAAGACTGTGGAAGAAGCCTCACATTTTTCTCCTCCCTGCTGATCGGTGGGAGAGTTTTTCCTCATCTCTGGGTAAAACTAAATCTACTGTTATAGCAGCAGGTGCTGGAACCACCGACACGCTCAAAACCCCAGCGGACCAGCGGGTGGAACACACACCTAGACTCCACTGTGATGAAAAAGCTCGAACAAACTACTGCGAATACAAATACGATTGTGCACCACCAAAAATAATACCATATATCATGTTTTCTCATCACCCACTTTACTGGATTCTAGCTGTTGCGCGACACACAGCACATCCTGCACAGTTATTATTACCTGTCTCACTTCCTCCAATTATAAATAACATTATTTATCACTTAGGCTATTCTCTGATGCCTCTAGCTTATTTTGAATTGCATATGAACTCATTATTATAAGTAAATGGTCATAGTGGAGCCGTTCAGTGAATAAATTAGTTTTTCTCAGTATAGGCTGATGCCCAGTAAAACTGACTTGGAATGGAGATCATTCTGTAGCTACAGTCACAGTATGGAGGTCCTCACTCCCACTGGGCCTTTTATAAACATGAAGCCAGTCAACTGACAGCATTGCTTTGGAGAAAGTGTGTGTTTGTGTGTATGAATACACTGTGTTGGTTAGGGACTAACTAACCAACAAGCTATTTCTTTTCCATCAAGTAGTCCTGCAATGTGACAAAATCTCTACATTTGATGTCACAAATCTTATTGTGTTTGCCACCTAACAAGTAGGGGCAATACTTACAAGGCACTGTCAAAGTATCTCTCTCTCTCTCTCTCTCTCTGTCAAATAATAACATCTGATTAATTCTGGCAAATAGTTTTGTTTGGATTTATTTCAAGCAACCCAATTTGTTTGAAACTCATCAAGCCCAGAACAAAATTTCTAGACCTTGTCTGCATTTTGTACTTTGAGTTTTTCTACTTTGAGGAAAAAAACAAATTATGTTGATTAGATTTTAAAAATCATGAAATGTGTGAAGCAGAGTTGATAGCACTGTGCTTTCATCTAAAATATTTTCAATACATGAAAATGCAAGGGGTGAGGATATATAAAATCTTTTACTGTTTTGTAATGCCAGATTTTTAAACGTAATTATATTATCCGATTGCCTCCCATTTATTGTAGTTAGATACTTTTTAGTAGTAACTTACTGTATTGATAACTATTGTAAAATAGGAGTATTAGACAGAAACTGTCAAATCAGTTAAATGCAGTAGTCAGCTCTATCATCGCTATGTTGTCTAAATGTAGCAGAAATACTCTGAAATAAATTAGCATCCCTGCTAACAAAAGCTTGACCAACCATGAAAACTAAAGTATGTCACATGGTCCTGGCAGTTCAATGGCTGTCTCTAAGCAGCTGCCATCCCTATTACAGAAAACAGCCCTTGGTTTGTGTGGCCAATTCAAAAGCTAACATTATAAGCGATGAACCGAAATTGAGGCAGAGACAGCTAAATAAAGGAATAAAAGAGAACGAAAGATCGCGGGGATGGTGAATAATTCTAACTAGCTGAACATTCACAGATGGGAGTTCAACAGCAAACATGAGACACTTTAGAGAATTAAAAAGTCAGCACTACATCACTACCGAGCTAATCAAAGTTCTGCTTTTCTTTCTCAAAGAGAGCAGGACTCTAACTCTTGACCGTTTTTTCTTGCATACTTAAACTTGTCCTAGACTTCTCCAGACTATTGCCGGACTTCAGAGTTTCTGCCTAAAATCTGGTCCATATTGAAGCTTTTCTTAGCAATAAGCACCCTGTTACACAGAAGCCAGCCATCTGAATGTCCTGTTGAGTGACCGACCTCAGTTTGTTTTACTGAAATGACATTTAGGGATGAATAAATCTGAAATCAATGATACCACAACAATACACCAGACAAAAGCAGTAGAACATTCAAATAATGCTGCACCAAAGACGACACCAAATAAGCTTACAATATGACACCTGGGGATTTCATTTTCCCTGTGGGAAGCATTTTCTGCTTCCTTTAGAAGCTGATAAGTTTATTTTGCTATCCTACCTATGCAGGATTATATTGGCATCTTATCATTTTCATTTTTCACAGGCGTTTAGTACAGACCTACGACACACTAGTGAAGAATGACTCTCATATAAGCTTTCACACCTCTACACACAGAAAAATAAACCAAAGTAATCTGCAGTGTCCACCTACAGTGTTCTTCCAACCAAGCTTTCTCCTCCCTTAAGGTAATGTGGTATGTTTCTTTAAAGGCCTGCTTGACCGCAGGCTATATTCTGCACTTTGAAGCTAAATCTCCCACCTACATTGCCTCTACCTCCAGACTAAAGGGGTCCCCACCCCTCAGGGCTTCTTCACGGCAGGTTAGCTCGCTTCAAGAACTCCTTCTGCCCCCCACAGTGATCAATTGACCCCTGTCGGGACGAGCAGGTTAGTTGGCATTAGGCTAACACAGTGTGATACAGCTCTATTAGCTGACTAATCTTAAACTATTATTACTCATTTAAGATGACAACCAAACTTCCACTTTATGTGTTTTTTTCCAAATACAAACTCTGTGACTGCCATTTTTGCCCCGTCTCCCTCAATATTCCAAACACTCAATCACTCCCTCTGTCTTTTTCTTTCTCTCATGGGTGAATACACACAGTGTTCTGGCACATCCTCACACAAACACACACACACACACACACACACACTGGACCTGCGGGCAAATTTCAGGGCTAGAACTCTCTCCACATGTTTAATGCAACAGCCCAGGTTGAATACTTTTGATAACTTTGACACAACTCGACACAAGCACTACATACAACGTGGGAACAGTCTCCACTAAGATGAAACAAAACACTACTTAAAAGCATGTTATATTGTTGAGGCTTTCTAGTGCACATATGACAGTATTAGACATCTTTGGATAACAATTTCTTCAGAATTCGCCTGGAGTAACACTTATCACAGTTTGAATAACAATGACAACACAACTCTGAAGCAAAGTAAAGCCTTTATTTCATACTCAGTGCCACAGTCTTCAGCACAACATCTGATGCAGAACCATTAAGTAACATGACATGCTCTGCCCGTAGCACTGAAACTCAATAACCCTTGTGGTTTCATTAAGGCGTACCATGGCTGCATATCCCAAACTCTGCTAGCACAAAGACCACGCTCGTTTGGTTCCAGTTGGCAGTATATGGTCCTGTTCAGTGGAACATTCTTCTCCCTATGCAAAAAGGGGGAAAAATCTGCAGCTCGGTGTGGTCAGAGGTGAAAAATAAGCACATCAGTGGCTAGAGTCCAGATACAGAAATAACAAGCGTAGATATGGCGAGTGGAGCGTGCTGACCAAGACTCTGAATACCACTAGATATAAATTATGACAGCCAGACACTCAGACACCACATAAAGGGCAAGATTAATAGCCGGGCTTTGGGACTACAATAAGCCAATGTTAAAACATCCTTTCTTTTTTATGCTTCATACAGAACCTATTGTACTGCTCACAGAAGCTAATAAATGCCTGCTGGCTGAGGCAGGTAGGATCGGATGTTGAACTCTCATTAACAGGTGGGAACACTGGCTGAACTGAACTTTAGTTTATACTTACTGAAGCTCAACTTCTTACTTTTTTACTGTGCCGTGTGTACAGAATACGAAAGTCACACATGATCTAAAGGGGAGGGTGTGTATCAGACTCTCAAAAACAGACAGGTGAAGCCATTACCTGCATGCATGTACTTAAACATGAACATTAAATTTGACATTTAAATTTTAATAACCAAATTATAAATATCTCAATAATTGAAGCCAATCAAGTAACCATAGCTTTTCTTCCAAGTTATTAACTGATGACTCAAATAAACAGACAGCTCACTGCTCTTATTTTGTTTTGTTTTTTTGTTTCTGACTGTTTTAATATAATATACAAATATGGTTGTATTTTAGTGTAACTTTTACGGTGTACTTACCCATCAAATTTTACAAATGTGACAATAAGGTGAAAGCTGATGACTTTGGTACCACTACAAATCTATCATGAGCTTGAAGAATATGGACACTTATAGTACACTACAGACAGAAGAAAGCACCATCCTTTGCCCAGATGTTATCAGTGCACACAGACTTTATATATGTTTAATTAAATCACAGTCTTTTAAAGCTTATACTCAATATAGTGGGGAAATTGTGGCCTATTGGTTAGAGAGTCGGACTTGAAACCAAAAGGCTGTCGGTTCAATCCCAGTGCGGGCAGGTAACAACTGAGGAGCAAGGCGCAAGGTACCCCACCCCTGATTGCTCCCTGGGTGCAGCAGTGCTGCCCACTGCTCCTGATGTGTGCATTCATGATTTGCAACGTGTGTGTTTACTGCAGAGTTAAATGCAGGGTATGGGTTCCCATACCTGACAAATATGCCACTGTCACTTTCAGTTCATAAGCATGTTGGTATACTCCTTCCATAACATGCAAGACCCTAAAATTCCCCAGAGGTTTTCAAAGAGCATTCCCAGGAATTCTCAGAGAGAAGCTCATTTTATTCCCTGTACTAGAGAGAGATAAAGAGAAAAAGTTTAACCAGACAGAGCTGCAACAAAAGCAACTTCTGTAGTGAGCTGTCTCTCTCTACATTAGACTTACACTCAGATCTCAGCGAACGAGAGTGCGAGAGAGAGGAACACATGAACAATCACTAAAAAGTAGAAGTGGCATCAAACAGAGCACTGCTCCCACAGGAAATGGGCTAGGGGGAGGCTGTCCCGTCTTTACCAATATGGGAAGCCTGTGGTAGACGTACCAGGCCGTCTGCCAACTGCATCACGTATGCACGGCACGCTCCGACCTCGCTACAGTGATGAGGCGAATTTTGTTAACCATTAGCAACCGGAATGTTGGAACAGAACATGCTTCAAGAATTCTGACAGGGGTTACAGCTCTTTTCATTAGTGATGTCAGCATGCATTTCAGACAAGAGACGAGTTTATAAAGGGTAATTCATATTTCTTGTATGGGGTGTAGCATTCTGCTATAGTCAATTTCACTTAAACAGTTAATGTGACATTGTTGGCCTGTGTGTACAAAATACTGGCAAAGATTTAGCCAAAGATTGCTTGTGCTCTCATACTGTATGTCACTTCCTGTGATGAATTTGATGGGCGGCTGGCAGGAAACGCATGAGGTATCTCCATTAGAGGTGCTGGCACAGGTACAGTAATGTGGTTTACAACTTTGTATAAGACAAATCTGTCTCTCAGCAAGCCAAAGACAGAAAGCATCTGTCTGCTAGTTTGTAGCAGATAGTTTGTGGCCAGGCTTCCGGGGCCCACAGCAGAAGTGTGGGGCTCTACGCTTGTTTGGCAGGATTTTTCCTCTAAGCAAACATTTTAGGGAGAACAGTCAAAAATTTAGGAGCAGAGTAAAAGTTTATGACTGTAAGATTAATGCATCACCACACAACATGCATATGCACAACCAGGTGTTGATAAACTGATTTCAAAGAATTAAGAAAGATGGGATTTACCCTATAAACATCTGTTCAAAAATAAATTAATGATGACTTTCATTATTCCCTAAAAAAGACATTACAGAATGCATTATTTATCAAAATTAACATTCAAATAGGAATATATGAAATTACATTATTCAGACATTCAGACAACTATTTACTTAATGATCTCTTAAGCATTATAACTGAATGTTCTTTAAAATTATGATAAGCCATTAAAAATAAATCCTCTATGAGGTGCACATAAACTACCAGATTTTTCTTAACTTAAAATGTTTCTGGACTGTAAAATTACAGTAAAGGCTTTTCTCATGAATATGAATTACAGCACATGATTTTCTTCTACCTTATTGGCTGAAAAGCAGAAGCAAAAACTAATCACCTGACAAATGAACAAATCCTACTGTGGTGAGGGCTTAGGGTTTAATTAACAATCTGCAATCTGATTTTAATGATCAGATAATCTCAGTAGGTTACAAGCAACATTTGTGTAACTTTATTAATATTCACGCACAATGTTTTAATCTCTAGTGTAACTTGTAAAAAACTTTACAAGTTACTAGTGTAACTTGTAAAAAAGTTACACTAGTAACTTTTTTACACTTTCCCTGCCAATTAGAATAGAAAGGAACAGAAATCAGTTAATCACAAATATGACTAAACTAGATTATGTCTATTATAATCAACTACAATTGCAATGTAGTATGCATTAGGGACTTTAATCTAATTGTCTTTATACAAGTTCACATACAGTCATTTTTACTCAACCAATGCCCTGAATGGACATCATTACAGAGACCACATGCATGCCACATACAGTGGGGACCTGGACACACAGCTAAAATCTGTAATAAATAATCTGATAAATTATACATGATCTTTTTTCTGATTATAGACGGACAATTTCCAAAAAGCGGACCCAATAACTATAATATAATATAAAAATATTATAAATTTACCATTCTGAATCAAGATATGGTAAAGGAGACTGATCTGTTATGTACTTATTTAACTGATTTTTGTTGATTTTTAATTACCAAAATTTACTAACTGAAACATAATGAAACTGAAACATAGTAAACCACTTTTACTATATTTATTTACCCTACCTTTACAGAAAACTACACTTTTTCTTTCCTCGACGTGGCATTTGGTCCTTCAGCATCTGCTATTTTAAGTATCTATGTGCAGGTGGTATGTCAAAAGGTCAAGGCCGCACTGCACAATGAGATGATTCTGAGCAACACGCTGAGGGGACAAAAACTGCACCGGCTATGCTAAGACTGCGACAGGCTAGCTGCAGCTACTCACGTGTGAGAAAAAGCTCATCTGAGGCTGGTTATTTTTCACAGCTCATATCAGGAGAAAACGGCACATTTCTCACCTGCATGACAGGGACATTTGCTTAAGCTTGTTTATTTCAATTTATAGTGGCAATGAGGCATAAAGGGTTAATGGAATCGATTCATGACACGTTTCTTTGCTTGACTGATTTCACCGGGTCGCAAGGCCACTCCAACATTTACACTACAATGCTGTGTGGCTATTGTTGAAAGAAGGAGAAGGACAGACACAAACAGACAAAGCAGGAGAAAAAGAGAGATTTGGTCAAAGCGCACCGTGGCAGATCGCAAAGACAAGCCTTTTGCTAGCAGCATACACCCTCTGTGTGCCAGTCTTTATATTTAGTCATTTACCTGAAAGAATCCACAGACAGGGAGAGCCTATTTCAGGCCCTCAAGAGTGCTGGAAACATCACAAACACATTCACACACAAATACCCCAATCAACGTCCGTTCACAAGCTCCCTTTGTTCCTCAGGGGTTGTTTAAGAAAGGTTGTCACCTTGCTCAGAAATGGTTACTTTGCCATTATAGTGTTTGTTCAATGGGAACCCTCCAGTTTCCTTCTCACTCTTCTCTTTCCTTATTTTGTGGCTGATTGCAGGGCTGCAGAAGTTGCCTAAAATGAAGGCTGATTTGGCCCTCTTGTCACACACACGGGCAGCACTAAGGTCATTACATTCAGGTGTACAGCATCTGGCCTTTCTTCTCTTACTCTCTCTCTCTCTCTCTCTCTCTCAACCACATTGTCTAGTATGTCTATTAAAAGGCCCACCCACTTCATGCCGCTGTGGAGCCAAGACAGGCAGCTTTCACACTGCATGCAAAATGATTACCATGCCCGAGCGGCAAGCACAGCTGGTGGTGTTGAGTCTATTACAGAGACGATCAGAAAGCATTTGAAAGAGATAACACTGAAATAAACAGATCTCAAATGCAGAAGCAGCATCACCTAGGCAATACTTTCAGCAATAACCCCCACCATAATTTAAACACCCTTCCCTGACACTTCCTATTTAAAGAGGATTTTAAAATTAAAATTAAAAGTTGCATCACTCAAACTTTACCTAAGGGTTCATTTTATGAGCCAAGTGGATTTATACAACGTTCAAAAACCAAACATTCCAATTGGTATATTTAATAATTATGTTGTATGATTATACAGAAACCACTGCCAAATTCAAGCTAAATTCATTGGCTTTGAACAAAACTTCTGTCAGCATTTACCTACCCTCATGTCACTCAACCTCAGCTTTTTTATTTTCCCAAAGAACACAAAATGAACTATTATTAAAATGTCAAAGCAGCTGTTTTCCATGCAACGAAAATTCATGGTGATCACAGCTGTCAAGTATAGCTGCAATTTTGATAGCTTTATTAAAATAGACACATAAAACTACACAAACTACTTTTACACACAAAGAACTAATAAGAAAGTCTGTTTCCTCTGGTCTTATCTTGCCTTGTACATCCAGAGTCTTGCAAATTAAACCTGAACAGGAGACAGTATTGTAACACCAAAATAATGATGCGCATCACCTCTACATACATTTTCAACAGAACCAATGCACAATTCTTTCCAGGCAGTACCGCTAAGGGAACAGGCAGCTGCAAAACTAGTATTTCTATTAGGCTGTTCTTGTATGCTTTATAGACCTGTGAACAATAGAATTCATAAAGGTGAGTTGAAGAACTCCAGCACCCAGTGCTTCTACTCTTTTCTGTTTAATAATAAACATATATCCTCTCCTGCATTTCCAAAATGGCCGTTAGAGGCTGATAAACGGTCACACAAATTAAAGATACTGTTAGGTAAAAAACAATTTTTGGCTTCTGCTCCCACTATCTGCACCCACTGTAACTGGCATATAATCGCAAAAGTGATTTAAAAGTGCCATTTATTCCCAGAATTCATTTCCTACCAAACTACTCACAGTGCTGCCCCAAAACACTGTAAAACAAGGTATTTTTGCCCTGTCTCGTAATAAAGAGAGGTCCTTTGGTATTTGGCTAAGGAGTGTAAAAGGAAGCAGAGATTTACTCATCAGTGAGGCAATTAATCAATTAGTAGAGGCAGATCGATCACAATCCCCCTCCCCCATTCAGTGTGGCAGGACGGCAGCACTCAGGTGTAATTAAAATCGTAGCTATTGACAAATCAAGATGGATGGAGGACTCCCACGCCACTGCGTGTCTGAGATAAGAGCCAACGAGAATAAACAACCATCGATGTTACACGCTGTAAGAGAAGGTGGGTACATAACTAATACTGTTATATCCATTTTGGTAACAGAGCTTTTCAAATGACAGAGACCCAATTCAAATAAGCCAAACTGATCAGAGGCTATCCTTGACATCTCTGGAGACTGCTTTGAGCTCTCATAATATCCTCTCTAAACATTCTAAAATAAAAACAAGACACAAGTCAGACAACTGCTGAGATACTACAAGAATACCATTCATGTACAAACATAACTCGGATCATTTGGTTTTAGGGTAATTTAATGAGAAAGATTTTCAGACTTGATTGTAGATAGTGATTTTATATCTGAATGCAATCTAAGACATTGCTGAGACCTCTTCTTGGAAAAAGCAGAAGCAGAGTACTTCAGCAAAAGCTTGGTTTTGTTGTTCTTTTAATCTCCCTGCTTCCAAGAAAAATAATATATAATTGCTTTATTTGTGATTTTTCCTATGGGTGCGAATCAAGTTCAGACACTGCGTAATAGTAAGACTATTACCATCATTTTACTGCCGTTACCCATAATTACTCTGTATCTCACTTGGCTGCCACTTTCACTAAAGTGCCATGGTAATACTACCAAAGGGGTGCCCCATTAATATTCAGTTTAATTGCTCACTTCAACCTGAAATGTTTCAATAAAACTTTAGCTTGAATGAAACGAGATAAGCACACTACAAACTACAAACAAACACAGTTTAGCTACAGAGCAACAAAATAAGTGCTATTTTCGAAGCATGAATTCCAAAAATACTTAAGTATTTTAGAGGAAACACTCAAGTATATGAAACCAGACATCTCATGTTGTCCAGTTTATGTATTTTGACACTAATACTGCAGCTAAATGCAACTAAAGTTGAAAAACACTTCTCCAAAGAATCTCAGAAGCTCCTAACACCACACCTGACAAAGTTTTTGAAGATCCTGGTCACTTCATTTCCCACTTTATACATCACCCAGAAACTCAGAAACAGCCTCTCAGAACAGCTGAAGAGAACATCCAAGTTTGGATGAAGTAGAGGCTTGTTAGAGTAGATCTTTTGAACTTTATTTTATTATTTTTCAGAAGGAAACCATCTGCTTCTGCACGCAGCATAAAGTTTGACCGGAGGCTAGTATATAAAGGTTGACAAAGATGGTGCATGCTGAACTTGAGTTGTGTTTTGATGCCGTGGGTTCCTAATAAAGGGTGCGTAGGAGAAAACCGCTCTCATCTTGAACAACAATGAAGTATAGAAAGAAGTAATTTAAGTGCATTTGACAAAATCCCCATCAGAGAGACCTCTGTGGATCGACCTTCACTCTACAAATGCCTTCCAGGAAAATAAAAAGAGAGATTTCAACGTAACCCTCTTCAAGTGCAGCTGTAACTATAAAGCATATGTTCTATAGGGCTGTAGCTAGACCGCATTATATACAAAGAAAGGTCAGTTTATTCAATTTATAGTTTTTCACAATTTCCATGATTGTGACTGAGGCTTTCAAACAGAGTTCAAAGGTCTAACATATATTAAGACAAGAATCAAAATATGTCCCTTAATCATACAATGCTTAGTATAAAGAATTTATTTCTGTTGGCCAGTTGGCCAAAATTATAAAAAAAGAAAATATGAAATAAACAGACGTCTTTGTTTTGTGTAGGGCATAACATTGTTTTTAACAGTTTCTGCTTTTACTTTGGCTGTTTAGACCATCACTGACAATGAAACAGAGGGTGTTTACAGTCTGACTGACTAACTTGAATCATACACAATGCTGAAACTTTCTATGCACAACCTAACCCATTAAAGAGGAATGGAGATTGTTATTATAAGATTATATGCCCTTGCCCTCTGTATTTCATCTACCAGACCTGCTTCTTGATTGCCAAGATTAGAATGGATCATCATGAGAACAAACATGCAGGGCCCTACCAGCTAGTTAAGTTTTAATAGACAATTTTTATAGTAATAGACAACTTAAGGTGCTGGTTGACCAAAGAGGTCTTTTTAGTACCCGCATCCCATGCAGGGGATCAGCAGCCATAGCACCGCATATGCTGGTGACCAGAAATTCTGGCCTTTTTACCCTCCAGCAGGAGGGTATAAAATAATACTTTAGCTAGTTTAATGTAGTCAGGGCTTACCATAAATGTTGCAGGCACATTTGAGGTGTGGTTCTTATGTGAGAGGGATTGAATCCAACCTGCAACCAATTTCAATCTCACTTCCTCTACCTTCACAGTGATTTCCTGTTCATATTCTCTACTGTCTCTGTCAATAAAAAATTTCCAAAACCTGCTCAAAATAAAACAAACAGATTGAAAATCAGCTAACATCAATATGGCAAATAGTAACCTTTGGTTGTTTATTACCTCTATAACACCCAATAAACAAAAACAAGATTCTGACAGGAAACAGGCCTGTAAATGCTCACAAAATCCTGATTTCTCACAAAGTGAACATGATTAAAGCAATGTTTCTGAGGCACCACCTCAATTACCTGGAGGATTAGAGAAAAAGATTGCCTTTGCATAGAATCATCAGATTAACAGTAGAAATTAAGAGATTAACACCATGTTAGCAAGACAACCAAAAAAGATAAGCATTATCACAACAGGTGTGAAACACTGTTGGTCATCTAAGTGCACTCACAGAGGTGATGAAAATAGCATTCTGTTTATGGCCACAATGGCACTGCTCGCCCCCATCTGCTAGTATGTGAAATACACAAATGTGTTCACCCGTCAAAGCGAAGCACCCAACAAATCAAAGTTAGGGCAATTACACTCCCACAGCCCTATTCTTTCAAAATGGCAACAGCTGTTTTCTGTGGACCAAATTGCACTGTAATTTCATAGGGAGCATATGGTTACAGTTGATTAATCCAGAAAGAAAAGTGTTTTATTATTTTCAATGGTGGATGGGTAAATAAGCTCTCAAAGGGAGCAAGAGATAAGTTGGAGAGTTCCGGAAGCCAAGGGCGTGTATCTGCCGGAATTGATCAGGGGTCTAGACTTCCTCTAGCGAATGACTTCTGCTCCCTGGCATTGATTGATTCAGTTCCTCTGCGGTCTGTGAGAGATAGCATCTTTGTGGAGAGAGTGGTAAGCTACCATATGCTAATTGTCACGCATATGCACACACAGCTATTTTCTGTATTATACCATACTAGAATACAGAATATAATCGTTTTTATAATGTGTAGAACATATAGGCATGTCACAATTTGGTTATCTACAGTGTTGTTTTTACACCTAAAACTTAAGTGTGTTATTTTAGTGTATACTTAAGTGTACTTAAGTGTGTTTAGTTTAGAAAAGCTTGTTAGTTATTGTTAGTTAAACCATCTTATTCAATGCAGCAACTTACATAGAGACTGACTGCTGATTTACAAGCAAATTCGTTTTGCTCTTGCTTAGAAAATGTAAACCAATGTTTTATCAATAAAATGGAAAACCAAAAATCACATTTATGAACATACACACACTTCATACAGCTCATTACATTTTGCAGTTGGATAAGCTTTGGAAGATCTCTTTTCTGCATCCCTACCAACCCACCCCCTGCGTTTTAGCCGTGTGGCGCACAGCTCTCAACGAGATCATTAACGCCTGAGGGAATACAGTATGTGGCACCATACCAGAGTCACAAAGGCAGTTACAGGTCCAATTATTCACAAAAATTCTGAGATTACTGGCCTTTTCCAGCTTACAAACACACACACACCGCTCTGGGAGAGTGGCAATTAAAGGGTTCATAGGTGGCATCTTAAGCAGGGGCCAATCTGATTGCATTTCCATTCCGAGTGCACAGCTCGCTGCTTCAGAATCTCTGTCTTAAAGGCCCCATGAACGACGTGTCATGCGGCAGTTCACGCTCATTACCATACTGCCATGCTTGGTCTGACTCTGGTAAACAACCCCAAAAGCGCCTCGCACAGACTCCTCGCTTTGCATAATTGTACTTTAAAAGGTCTGGGATTCAGCTGACTATTACACACTGAATGAGTACTTGAGTGTGGCGCTCTCCGGGTGAACGCGGAGGTACGTTTGGTCGATTTTCTGCATTAAAGACTTTAAAGGAGTCACAGGCTCTGCAGAGTCACAGAAAATGGGCAGCGTTCCCATGGAGGCTCGTGTGGCAGGGATCATACGTGGAGAAGCGTTTGAACGAGTTTAGTTACAAGTGGTTGCGTGAGTTTTACAATTCCATTGAGTGTTGTTATTATTAATGCTATGAGGACAGTTCTGATTCACTTCTTGTGTTCCTCCCCAAGGGTCAAAGGGCAGCACTCTTTACTTATAGAGTCTTTAACGGTTGCCTTATTGAAAACTATTTTTTACTGTATAACCACTAACACATGCTGTGGTTTGGACAGTTTACCACAAAGACCATAAGCAAGATGTTTATAATAACATAATATGAAAATATAAATATTACAAATATTACAAATATAGATTGGTATAATCATACCAATTATTTTTGTTTATTCAGTAATGCCCCAAATAAACTATTCCATATAACAAATGTTGACATAAAACCCTCAAGAAAACAATAGCTGAATTAACCCACATCAGACAGTTTAAAAGCTTACATACCCCTTGTTCTTAATGCTATGTGTTAATTTCTCAACAATCAAACATATAATGCTTGTAGATGATGTTCTTTGGCGTTCCAGCAGCCCTTTTTTTTTGCACTTTTGAGTTCTTCTGCACTAGTGACTATTGTCTCTTAATTATTCTATATGTTTCACAATGTAGAACAATTATGAGCCTTGTGTACAACTATCACAAAGGGCTGCAAATCCATTGGTACACACTACATTAAAAGCCAAGGGTATGTAATCTTCTTGGAAAATGTAAGCATCTTATGTAGCTTCTTTATAGGCAATAAGATATTTACATTTTTTCCATATAACAAAAAAAAATACATTTACATATTGCAGGCTCTTCAGATTAACATATTTGAATCCGAGTCCTTTTAAAAATCACCAGAACATGGATGGTTTTCTAAAGAACTGAAGAATACAAAAAGCTCTTTGTATTCCTACCTAAAAATTCTCTCCTATGGCATCAGGCAGTAAAATCCTTTTTGCTACTAATTGGAATTTGAATTTTCTAATCTTGGATCAGTGTTGTTTTCTATTAAACACAAGGACAGGAAGGAACTGATTCCAGATCAGTCGGGTTGTAATCTCCAGGTGTTGTTCTGCTTGGGCAATTCATAAGGATCTGACAAACTGACTGCAGGAGCCAAAAGATGTGGGCAGGGTGGGGGGGCGGGAGAAACCTTTCCAAGCTGAAGCAGTCGGGTGGGGCGATAGCATCAGATACACTCAGGCTGTTCTTGTCACTACTATCACACATGCTGAAATGCCATTCCCTATAAGGTCTCTTCCCCCTCCTGCCTGTGTTTGCCTTGATCCAGACCAGGCCTGACATCATCGAGAAGGAACCTATGACTTCAAAGAATCTACTGCAGGCAAACACACAGATTATGGAACAGAGCCTGGCGTTGACTCAACATTTCAAAGCTTGATGTTCCTACAGCAGAGACTGTTAATGTGCATCCGTGCGCCTACTAATGTTCCTACACACAGGAGATCACAAAACACTCCTCGTTAGAGCTGATTTCAAAAACCAAATAAAGTTGTATCAAAGGATGATTGGAAAGATCTAGGCTTAAACCAGGCCCACTGGTGGACAATTGGGAGGGAGGGGCCATGTTTACACAATCAGCTAAAACTCTAGAATGGTCACTATGCAGACAGCAATGTTGACCCCATAGAGATTCAAGCCATGAACCATCTGTCCGAGCTTTTGGAGTGGATTTCCATACGGCCAGTGGTGTAGACAACAGCCCCTACAGCAAGCCCGGAAGGCTGAACATTCCACTCCACAATGCACTACCTGATCTAGCAGCTAGCCTTGTTTAAAATAGAACAATCAATCAGAATCAAGACACATGTCTCCAATGAATCGCAACTGAGCTGGGTGTTAAAAATTGTATGAATTTCAGGAGTCCTCTTACGTAATGTGATTTCAAAGAGCAATTGCTGAAAAAGTGTAAATAAAAAGGTTGGAATGCATTGGGCACATAAAACACTGAGGGCCTCTGGAGTGACAATAAGCACAATCAAGTTAAAAAGTGAGAAACGACAGAGAATTGCAGCATTGAATCAATTACGGCCCTTCACCGATACCGTTGAGTGGCCCTGCTCTTCAGCTCTTTTAATCTTCCTCAGCCTTACTGAGTGAGATATTCTTAGCATCATTAGCTGCCTTCCTTTTATTTTTATCACTGATGTGTCTTCATCTTCTCCTGTCTGTCAATTCCAATGCATTTTGTATTAGGATGGCCAAGTGAACCTTTAGAACAAAGACTAAAAAAACTCTGAAAACATAAATAAATCAAATTAATGCGAAGAAAAACGAGGTGTGGGTAAGAATAAAACAATAATATATGTAATATACATTTTTAACTCGAAAGTGCATTAGGGCAGAGAAACAGCCATAAAACAGGAAGTTTAGCAACAATCCCAAGAGCATTCACTCCCTTTAACAAATTAATTTGACACTTAGCATGTTTGTGTCATTGCCTTTAGACAACACAGCGATAGCAAACGACAGCTGCTAAGAAACCAGACACTTTCTCATGTGTTTGTAAATGTCACAGAAACAAAATGCACACAAATTATGTTTAGGATGGAACAGTGTCACACTGGTGCAGTCTAACGGAACAACACCCAGAAGTGTCACTAGGGCCATTTCCTAGTCAATTCTTCAGCGGCCATGACTCCACTGACTAAGAACGCATAACGCCTGCTTCAGCGCGCTCACAAAGACCGTTTAAAACATGCACCTTGGCTAAATGCCTTGCTGGCACAGTCCTTGAACTCAGTATTCGGGTGTGCGTCAGTGTGTGTGTGAGCGCATTTGTCTGCATTCGTTGGCCATGCTTGAGTCCAAGGAGCTGTATTTACGAATGGATTTGTCCAAGCATTTAACTGTGGCTTCTTTTCACAGTTAGAGCGAAGGATTAGCACGTTTAATCATAAAACAAGCAGATTGGCTGAAAAGAGAAGAACAGAGAGAAATAATAAATGTAGGTAGATGAATTAAACAGCACGGGCAAACACAGTTCATTATCTGATTAACATGAATAAAAAATAAAAACCTGTGGCATATCACATGCATATTCTCTCTTTTTATTTCCCATTTCATTCTTTCCCAAAGGTTCAGTTTTTTAATATCTACAGACCTCAGTGCTGGGAGCCCAAAATGGATGTAATATTGCATGAGGCTCCATGTATACCCAGTTCTCAATGGTTTTGGTGCAGACTTCTCTGTGGACTCTATTATATTTCCCCAGGTGTGTTGAAACAGTGTGTCATTAAGCTCCACAGGGAAACTTTCAGGTTCGGTACCCGTGTGACAGAACAAGCCTTCCCCTCAAGACCATATATGCTGCTGTCGACCCTGTCCTGGTGCTGAGGTAGAATTAAAGACAATGTAGTTTATGTATTTCAGATTAATATGCAGAGACATTCCTCTGCTAATGGTGTGAATTTTTAGATGCAACTTTTTTTTTATGATTAACTAATGGCAGATGGCAGGAATGTTCAGGAAACTCCTAAACAGTATTTTTAATACACTATTTACAATATATATAGATTTATACTATATATTAAGGCTGCCAATTAACTAATCACATTAATTGCATATCTAAGAATACAGACAAAAGCCCTAAAATGTATATAACCCAAAGACACTTAATTATATAAGAAAGCGAATAAAAGTGTTTTTTGAGTACATTATATTGTTTTATTTCAATATCACTTCCACTGAAATATGGTTAAAAACTCTCACTATGGATTACATTCACCAGTGTAAGCCATTGACAGACCAGCAGTGAACCCACGAAGGAAAAATTCCAGCCAACTATGTGCGATTGGTATTCAGCCATTGAAATCGCCCAAGGCATCGCTTATGGCACAGTATGTCCAAAGAAATCTGTGACCCCCACAGACCCCGCCTAACCTGACAGGGAGTGACAGGGAGAGCTTCACAACTTCCCTGTTTATCATAGTGAAGCAAATAAAGAAAGACACACAATCGATACAGTTCCTTCCCTCTGTTTCTGGATTTTAAGGTAAGCCGTGAGCCAGATATTTTTTTAATGAAAAAGTAAAGAAGACTTGAAAAGTCTGTTCATGCAGAGAGGTTTCCTAAGTGCCAATAGTAGGCAACTTAACAGATACTTAGACAGCCTTTGAAATCTCTGAGAGTTGCCAAGGTCAGATTCTTTTGGACCCCATGAATCAATCTGTCAATCTTGAGTTAAAAAAACAACTGCAAACGCACCTCTAAGCTTAAAATAGCTTAAAATAATAGTGTGAACTATTGTTGTGCCAAGCTTTGTCTTAGGGGTAGTTCTAGAATCAGTGGACTCCTGTGGATACATATAAACCATTTTTTGATTAAATATAGGAATGTTATATACTTTACAATAAATGTTACATATGCAATTTTAGAAAGTTTATTTTTAAAACTACAGGTTACTGTAGTAACATGTCTCACCTACTTACTTAACCTACCTAAACTACCTCACATTAAACCTGGGTGAGTATATAAAAATGGGCTTTACTTTCCCACCTATAGCTCCACCCATGACTTGTCTATGCTGGGAACGAAGTCACAGGCAGAGAAACCAATTATGGTTTGGATACATACACAGTATAATTGACAGCATTTTCTCCTGAAGTGCTTCATATTTACGACGTGAAGGCACTCTTAGATGACAGCGCATCAATGACGAGGCTTTTAGTTAAAGAGCATCATCAAATCACAACCACCCTAATCAATCTGTCATTACCTTCACTTCAGCACCACAACCGAGCAGAGAATGACATTCGCTAGTATGATTTTCTGTTTCACTGTATTGTGACAGCTTTTAATGGCATAAGAATAAACTCACCTCAGAGCCCTGGATATTTACTGCCATGACCCAGTCATACTTTTTCACCGGTCTTCAGCCCTGCTGAATGCCCTGGATGTATTTACATGTTGGCCTAGGCTGGTGCTTGCTCCCTGGTCTACTGGGTGGACCAGCACAGCAATACTCTTCACCAACACTTCACCAAACTTAGCTTTATTTTTTTGGTGATGCTGGTTGGCATCATCTTTGTGCTGGTTAAGATGGTCAACTGGAAGACAATGAACTAAAGTACAACATGACCAGCTATGCTATGCAGGACCTAGGCACACCATTTAGCAATTTAACAACATGCTAGCAAAGCTAAGCTACTGAAGATAGATGATTTACACACATGCTAATCATGACATTCAAATTTGCTTTCTTCTTCAGGTTTGTTCAAAAGCCTGATCCTAAATATAGGCAATAATTGTAATGCTTGAGCTATTTCATCACTGCGGGGTACGACTAACAATCTCCCTGTTGTTCAATATAACAAAATGCACTTCAAGATGCTGATAAACACTTATTTATACAGTCTGTACAATAGAAATCAAAACAAACGTGGTGCAGCGGCCCTCACGGTTCTGTCTGGTAATACATATTCCACTTCATCCCTGATGGAGACTCATTCCCTCTGTTGAGTGGAAGCATCGCAATAGATTTTTCATTAAAACCCTGCCAAGATTCTGAGAGCACCATAATAAGCCCTGTGGTGGGAATCGGTTTGAATCATGTTAAGGTGGGAGCACCAAACCCCAGGAATGCTCTCAGAGCACCTGCAAGCACACAGACAATTTACTCTAAGTTGGAACGAATCAGCTGACGCCACAGATCATTACGAAGCGCAAACATAGGGTGCCGTAAAAAATCTCGGTGTCACACATTCCCTATCTTGCTTTTAACTCTCATTCTCCTCGCTCCGTTTCCCTCGCACACACACACACACATGCTGGTGCCCTAATCCTTCCAATGTGTAAGTTATCGCTTTACTGTAAATGTCAGGTTAGACAGCTGCATACACTCATGAATGATGGATATATGGCACGTCCCAGTGTGTTGCAGCTTCCTCCCTAGGCAGCATTACAGAATAGCTTATTTCCCGATCCAGGGCTTAGAGTTTGCAGCTATCATGCATTGCTAACACTCCTACCTGAGCTTGCATAACAACTACCTACCTATGTTCCCCAGCTATGCTGCAAACACAAGGAAATCTGAGCCACAGATGTGTGAAAGAAAGTTTAAACGACACATTTTAGCAGCATTACACTGCAGTGGGGAAAATGTTAGTAAATATGACATTTTTGTGCAGCTGTGTAGGTATTTTTTTTTCATTGAAGACAGCATTGCCTGCCCTGTAAATGTATTTTGCCAATGCAAAAGATTAGGGTATATTGCTCCAGTCCTTTTCTGCAGCCAGAAAGAACCAAAATGACTGTTCTGTCGCTTGTCTGCCGTCTGCAGAATATCAGCAAAAACAATTTTCCCTGCTGGAGGCCATCAGCTGAGAAGAGAGGCAAATTACCACAAGTGGCCAGTTAAAATGTCTTATACTGCACACGCCAAACAACTCCAGTGAATACTCTCTAACCTTTTAATGACATGCATCTATGGGGGACATATGGGCCACCAACACTGGGAAAACAACTAATTGTTCATATGGTGAAAAAGTTGTTGTTATTGTACTGATACCAGAATTTTTACACTGTATGCTATACACTGTTGTCTGGTAGGGTGCCAAGTTCCACATTTTTAAGCCTCCGGTCTGATTTATTAACAGATACTTAATCATCTATAATTCTCACATTAAAGTGTGTCATTGGTCATATAAGCCACACTGTATAAACATGTATATGACATTAAGTTTTATGAGCAAAAAATCACTTAGAGCGAGTTCCCTATAGCACAGTTCTCCAGTTATGTGTAGTAATAAAACAAGGAGTTCATTAATTTTGATGGTTAATCTACAGACTTCATCAAATTGCTTTGCTTAATTCCGTAGCCATGTCGTGTATAATAACCTGGTGCACACACCAGGTACGCACTGGCTGTGTGAGGTCTGAACATTCATGCACTTCCATACTGGTTATTTTTTATAGTCTAAAACAGGTTTAGATTGGTGACTACAAAAGAATGTGTGTGTGTGACCCTGGTATTTACTATATTATGGGGACCAAATGTCCCTACAAGTATGATAATGCCAGTACATTTTGACCATAAGGAATCAAGCTTATAAATAATATAGAATGATCTATTTATAAAATCTAAAATAACAGAAAGTTTTCTCTGAGGGTTAGGTTTAGTGGTAGGGTTAGTGTATGGGAATAGAACATAGAGCATACAGTTTGTACAGTATAAAAACCATTGCATGTATATGAAATTTCTCCATTAAACCTAAAACCTAGAAAGAGAGAGAGGTATATGGTACATACCTCCCATGTATAGGTTAAGGTGGGAAAAAACTTGTGGTTAACGACTAAATATACAAATGTTCCCATTTTTCTCTCTAATAGCATGTTGAACAACACCGTACATGCGCAACTGATGTACACAGACTGGATTTCAGTTTATCAATAAATGCATGCTGTTCGTCTTCCCTTCTTTTTTCCTTTTTTGTAATTAAGACGAACTATAAAACTACTCAATTACTATAAAACTCCAACGTATAGAGTTATATTACAATGTCTTAGGCTCACTTAGTGTTTCGGGGTCTCTGGACACAGTTCATTTTCAGTTAAGACTCTAAAGTGAATCTCGGTTTGCGACTACAGTAACTTAAATAAACCCCATACCTTGCGCTGATGCCACATTAAGCACCGCCGATAGCAATATTACAATCCAACAGGGTCTCCTTCTCGATTTGCCCGAATTCCCAAACATTGCCAGACGAGCAGATGGAGAGATATTGAACAGGTTTGTCCGGAACGCTGGGTACATGTTGCTCCTCCACAGCCCTGCCACAGTTGTGTGCGTTGGACGGTGCGTAATTTTCTGGAGCGGTTTCTGGCGCGTCCTGCGCCTTTCAGCTATGAAGCGAGATGTTGCGCTGCTCAATTAAAGCTGATCATGCAGTCATATGACACATTGATGTATAAGACTTTAAAATGGATAAAACTCCCTTGTATGTCTGAGTTATGAGTATGAGTAAAATATTTTAAAACTTTGAACAAGAGATGCTGTCTATATCGGACGCGCGGTGTAACGACTCCTATTCGCAGATTTTGTTTTCTTAGTGATAAAACAGACTTCGGGATTTTCACCCGGTGCCTCCCGTGTCCTGCAGTTTCCGCTGTTTCATTCAACAAATGTTTTATACATTACAATATTCCCAATCCAGAACGCAAGCCCCGTAGTTTATGAACTGTTGATAACTGTCCACCGAGTATTATCCGTCACTCATTGGCTTGCATGGAGAAATCATTGATCGTTTAAATAAATTCAAAGTTATGTTCTGCCTGTCTTGCTTTGTCTCTCGTTATCCCCAATATGAATGACGAACCTCCCGTTCACAGAGTCCGCCCAGACGCAGAACAATCATTCGGCATAAGTAAGTTTCCAAGTGCCGATTTACTGCGCCTCGGTGCTGCTTGGTCCAAACGAACCATGCTGTGCGCAAAGCTTCGCTGTAGGTGCTGGAAACGGTATTCGCAAAAGATCAGACTGTCATCGGTGCACGTCGCGCAGGAACCGGCCCGTCGGTATGAAGCTCTAAAGATCTTGAGCATCATATGAACAGCGGATCGGAGACGGCGATGGGCACGGAGGGGGCTGACGCACGGTGCCACCGCGCGGTGAGCTCCAATAAAACACACTGGGAGAGAGACGGGCGCTGGCTGCTGTATTCATCGGAATGAAGGTGGAGAGGGACGGTTCAACTGCTATACTGACCGAATAACGATTAGCCCAAAATAACTAGAGTTTGCCTGTTTTACATTTTACATGGCTCTCCATGACAGTAATTACTAGATAGAGTGAAATGTCCCATTGTCCCAACTGGCGCTGTTTCTGGCATGAACTTGCAGAGTTGAAAAAGTATTGACATTCAATTGAATTCAACTGGTATTGACATTCAGTTGAATAAATTTATCATGCATGGCCTTTGGGAGGGGGTTCAAGTGGTACCGGTACAGATGATATTGCTTATTTAGGTTTTTATTGTCTACATTTCAGTTTCTGATTTTCATCAGACCAATTATATCAGAGGCTGTCTGTTGCAGAGAAGCAAACTAATCAGACTGTTCTTAAGCTTTCATCTGAACTGTGAAAAAAGTTGAAATCTGAAAATCTATTTGTCTGTCTTCTGTCTGTCAAACCTGTCAGTCTCAGTAGATCAATCAGTTTATTCCCAGACTATTCCTAGCATTCCTTAGCTGTGAATAAGACTACAACCATGATGGCTGCAAATCAACATTTAATCTAAAGTTTATAATATGGCACTGCTAAAATTGTTGGCTCTTTGAGATTAATCATTTGTGTTTGTATTTCCCCCTAAAGTCTCTTTGGAAAGCAGCATCTGCTAAATGAAGAGAAAATAAATGTACATTTATTTTCATTAAATTGAGTTGTAGATGGGACTCTAATGTAAATCTAAAGCTCATTCACAGACCCATCCACCCTTAAACCAGGTTTATTTACAAACTACATTCAATTCTATTGGCAATGAAAGTGCATTTTGGCCAGCAATGCAGATCTGATATCAGCAATTATAGGTGGTTGCTATAAAAAGAGTCTCTAAGTGCTCATTTTAGCAAAGAGTAGGCAAAGGCAAACAACACATCTAAACGGTTCCAAAGGTGATGGTGTTTATCATAAATGTCAGGATGGGGTATGTTATCATGCATATTTATGACATTCTGTACAATTTCTGTACAAAAAGTGCAATTTCTGCAGGTCAAACCAACGGTTTGATGTTTTTGTTACTTTTAACAGTTGTGCAGAATTTACTGTTAAAAAGTCTATAAAAACAATATTGGTCTATCTAATAGCAGGTTCCTAATGTGACAACTTACCCCATATATTGTACTGTACAGTGACAGCCTGGCCCATTACGCAGCTCAACATGTGTCCAATGAACTACATTTGTTTTCCAGAGCAGTAATGGTGGAAACACTCAAACAGCTTTTCTGTAATACTTGTAAGTTCTGCACCTATACAGACATCAACTTTTAAAAATAAACCTAGATGACAACTAGCCCCAGCCTTTTGTATGTCAGTCAAAAGAATCATCTGACACGTGTTAGGAATAGGTCTGATCTACGGCTACAGCGTTGCTCTTATGATTTCCTGGAGCACTCGCGTGAACATAGAACACACACCTACACACATTCTGGGTTAGCATACAGGCATGCACACACATATATATGCCTATGCAAATGCAAACACATTCTAATGTGGGCAAGTTACTGTAGCACATCATCAGAATGGTGTCAGATCGCAAAAGAAGCCGACATCAGTGGTCTCGTTTACAGGTCCGATTTCTCCCTCTATAGAGCTTGCTCGCCCACACACCCAACACACACATACACTTCAAAGAGTATTGATCTCTTTTGGCCTGCGGGAAAAACAACTTCCACATCAAGCAACACTCCTTTGGGTTAATCATACATGTCAGAGGGTCCAAGCTAATCTGTGAATAACCCTGTAAAGTAGCTTTATGGCCAGGTAGAGAGAACTGGAAGTCCACAAGCCTTCTTAACCTATGTGTGTCACTAGGGAAACTGGAGTTGGGCCTTCAGATGCTATAGACAAGGTTCCTTGCAAGCTAGCAGTAGAAACATGCTCATTTTACACTAATGATATAACAACAATCTCTCCCTCCACCTTTATATCTATAATAAACTAACTCTGGGAGAGGGAACATAGACCTCAAATGGATCCTTATGCGTGGCCTAATTGTGGACATCAATCAAAACCAGTTAACCTTTGCCACTCTCAAAGATTATGAGAGTGTGCAGGGGCGTTTGGAGGGAACCTGGGGACTGAATGTACAATTATGTCAATAAATGAAGCTAAACTGCATTTGAACTCAGCAGCCAGTAATTATTACTGTATACAATACCACCAAAAACACCAAAACAATCCCTTTTGTGTTTGACAATAAAAACAAAGTACTAACTAATTTTAGGTGACATGAGAGTGGGTAACAGTTATAGAAGTAGCGCTCCTCACAAAAAGCCCACAGAAGATTTGACTCACTGAGGCTAACAGACATCAGCTTGTTGCTAAGGTGAAATGATGAAATACTCAAATAAAACAAAGCAGATTATGAAACAGTCTATTCTAAAAAATGGACTATAAAATGGGCGTTGAAAAAAGTCAAATAAAAAGTCCATTGTTGCAATGCATTATGGGATTGCTAGTTATGTGAAATATATGATAAGATGATAACAAGATATGATAATAATAATAATAGTAATAATAAAAGCAGGAAAGTCAAAAAGCTATTTCAAATGATGAGAACACTGAGACTGTTTATCAGCCAGGCTGATCAGTACCAGTTGCATCAATCAGATGAACAACCCTGTACTATTCTCACTATAGCATTTAAAATATACAAAGAGACTCATTGAAAGATATATTGCTTCAGATTGACATCTTACACAGAATAAAGCCTTCATGAAATATAATTGGTGGTACCAAAAGCAGAGAAACAGAGCTGTGGTCTGGAACACAGCTGTTTTTTGGAAAGACTGATAGAGAATTCACTATTACATGCTTGTAGGCTGTAGGATCAAATTAACAGAAGGTAAAAAAATCAATGACTTCATTTTTCTTCCTTCAGTCACAATACAGAATGCAGCCACAATACAGAATGCAGCCACAATACAGAATGGTGTGTCAAAAAGAGCAGTGACAGACCCAACTAGATATTTTTTACATCTTCTAAAGGAAATGTCAGTGGTTACAAACCTCAATGACACCTTTTCAAAGTATTGTGCTTGTCAGGGCATTGCTAAGTGGTTCTGAGTGAGTTTTAGCGTGTTGCTATGGGGTTGCTAAGTGACTGCCAGGGAGATATGGGTTCAAATCAAAAAAAGTTTTGAAGGTCTTTAAAGTTTTAGGTCTTTGCTTATCTGTTATATCATCCATCAGGAAGCAAAGTGCTTAATAAGCTAAACATTGCGGCATCACTTGTTAATTATTCCTGAGTCACAGAAATGACACATGGGGATGAATCATCCACCAACGTTTAATGCTCTGTTCTAATCACTAACTCCAAATACAAGCAAGAGCAATAGTTGCAAGTACCTGGAATAAACAGGCAAAAAACACTGTTCTTTTAAATAAAAAAAGTAAATGTTATAAAAAAATTCATCATCATCTATAACTCTTATCATATCAGTGTCATTTTAGCATTTCCTTTTTGGTCTTTAACATCCCAGCAGATACTTATTCACATGCTGGCCAGGCCTCGCTAAATCCGCCTATGGATGAAGTGATTTGCTCAGTTCAACAAGATTTCTTTAAAAGTCTTTATCATGCATAATTCCCCACTTCACCTTTTGATATTCAGCGATAGAGACACAGCAGGTATAATGAAGAGACTTGTGTGTAAAAGATTCCAGCCTCACTCGTACAATGTTTGCATGTGTGCTGGATTGACAGATAGTACAGTACTGAATAATGCAGGTAACAGTGACACTAAAGTACAGTAAGAGAAATTGGGGAAGGTTGAGAGAAGAGTGTGTTGCAGGGATGGTTCTCATGTTAGTGACTCGGACTTAAGGCACAATTAAGTCTTAAATTGAGTCTTTTTTTAATAGACTGCAGATTTGACTCGACATAAAGGATTTGTGAATCTGTTATGCTTAACTATTATACTGATATTGTAAAGAATTTTTTTTTCGTCATGTTAATATCTCTGTTACATATGTCCCTGTGTGTCGTGACAGATTGGACCCTTATCATATAATCTGTATCTCTGTGTATTGTGAGTAAACTCTGAAATTTCACAAAAAGCATATGAAACATGTTCGTGCCACTGTGCCAGGTCCTCACATTTGGTTGTAGCTATTAACCTGTGAAGTCAAAAACTTCAGGAAAATCAGATTGATGTAAAACAATTAAATATACCCAAATGATCCGTATTTTAATGTATTGCAATGCATACAGCTTTTTGTTGACTTGAAGCAGCTGGAAACATTCTGAGGTCTGATATTTCCTGATAATGACAGTTGACAATGGCATTGCTGTATAACAGACTGCTCATTCTGGAATTGAATTGAACTTGAGTTTTTTCCAAACCCTGGTGCATTTATTACTTATTGTCATTATTCATACCCATATGAGAAATTTCCTCAGCTTTTGATTTGTTAAGTTTACATTATAGTTAAAGTAAGGGAAAATTAGGTCTATTTAGGGCAGAGACCTAAAATAGTTATATTCAAATAAAGTTTGAACTTTATGAATGTAAATAGGCCTCCTACAATTAATAATTTTACAATACATGTATATTAGTATTCTAATTGACTCTACCTATGGCAGGGTAAGGCAGACAACAGTTTTTTTAACAACGTTTATATAAAGCTTTCGAAAGCAATGCATTACATTATGTTATTCCCTAATAAATTGAAATGAATGTAAAAAGAAAAAAAATACAGATTTTTAGTGACATAAAAATAAATAAAAATGCACGAAAATACATGAAAATTATTAGACTAATAATTAATAATTAATTAACACTAATAAGTATGTTTATCTTTTTCCAGCAAAAAATCAAAATCCTTAAAGCATGAAAATTGAGTTTTGAATGATAATAAATGATTCTTGTTTTTATAGAATATATCTTGAATTAAATTTATGTTACAAAGAAAAAACTGTTTACCAATGAAATAAAAATATGGATATAGCATCTAAAAACAGCTCTTAATATAATTATGCTTGTCAGGTAAACTGATCTTGTTTCTCAGATGTTTAGATACTTTACTGAACTTACAGGCTGCACCTCTTTACATTTGTTATACATGAGCATCTTCATTTAGTTGCTCATTTTCTGAATTTGCTTGGTTCAAAGCACTGTACATGTGTGGACTTGCCTATGTTTTTTTTTTAAACTGAACTAAACATATAGAGAAGAGAAATGGAGAAGGCAACGCATCAGCAAGTTTCTGCTGCTTACACCATTGTGTCATTGTTCTGTCACATGTTTGGAAGAGTAAACAAAGTCAGGACGGAGGAGATGATGGCGGAAGAGAGAGCCCTCATATACTAGCAGGTACATACAGTGACATTAATAAGCTAACAGACAGACTAATTAATGTAAGAAGCTTCAATCGTGGGCATTATGACAGATGGTGAGAGGGTGAAAAGTCAGTGAACTTCGTTGGAATTAAATTTGTTTTTTAAATGAGAGGAGAAAAACTTTCAAGAGAGAAAAACAGCTAAATGCAGGCCTCTGTCATGGTAATGAAAAGTACGACTGCATAGCCAAGGACTCATGCTGGGTATGTGTAAATGATAGCTCCTTTATCGATTCAACATTTTTTTTGTTGACTGTGTGACATTTATATAACACATATGCTGACGGCAGAGCGTGATTTGTAGGTGTATATCAAACATCTTTCCGACAAGTCAAGGACAAGCAGAAAGTCACGTCAGTTCATTCAGAAAAGCCAAAAGTCTTACATTTCTTTTTGTCTGTTGCTTTCTGTTTCTTGGTGGCTGTTTCTCAGAAGAAACAAGAGAAAACTGATTGAGTGTGATAAAATGGAATCAAAGTCGTGACAGTGTGACACTCTAACACGCTGGTGACATCACCCTATTGAACACAGCGTCACAGAGTGAAAGGTTACGGTTGGGCCAAAAAGTTTTGAAGATAAAAGCAAAGACAGACTGTGGCTCTGATCAAGTGTTATTGTGTTCCTCTACAGCGATGGCACTTCACAAAGCTCTTCTACTAATTTTGCAGAAAGCAGGAGATACCAGAGAGAGCAGAAACCAAACAAACTTTCCTGACCTAAATCAAACAAAACGTCATAGTTTAAAAACATGGTTCAGACAGAAGTGTTTCTTAATGGGTGTCTCACTGACAGTCTTTACCTCAATTGAAGTCGTAAGTGATTTGTGATGTTAAGTGCAAACTGGCATTGCTACCATACTGGCATGTCTGCAAAAACTGCCTGTTCTCATTGAAAACAAATGACTGGTTGCCTAGTCACAGTAAATTGTTTTCAGTGTGAACATATACAGAATTACTGATAAAGATTGTGAGATGGACTATTTCATTATGTTCACACTTATATTATAAGAAATGTGAGATATTAATCTTGTCAAAATCAACAGCTCAGAATTCTGTTACAATGTTTCATTTGTAATGTGTGATGTTTATTGTTCAGTACAGAGCCATCTAAAACATGTTGATGCTACCAACATACATTCTAAACTGTAGCATTTTAGCATTAGGGTTTAGTTTACAGTAATGATAGTAAGGGTAAATACAGTAACTACTGGTGCTACTGGTAAATACAAGTATTTACCCACAATTTTGATGAGGGGGTAATTTTTTTAAGAATTAATTGTTTAAATTTTTATACATGATAACCACTAATCAGGGCACTAAAGGGTATGTGTCATCATATGCTGGTTCCTCATGCCTGAGGTGGTTACAGCCCTCTAAACTGAGAAATAATGTGTTTAGCAGTAACCTTTATAAATGGAATAATTATGAATACACTATAATACAATTTTCATACACAAATGGTACTGAAAAACCCAAAGCTGTAAGGTGGGGTTGCTTGTTGGAATCATAAAAACATGCAAAATGTGACCCAATCACTGCTTTGAAAACATCATAATAAACAACGGTATTAGCTAAAATGGTTTTACTACAAAATAAAACTGCCACCCATGGGGGTTCAGGGAACATTACTTTGTGATAATTCCAACTCAATTCAATGATTCAGGTGAATCAGCTGTTGTGAAATGGTTCATTGAAATGAATTGTCCAAACAGAATGTTTTTCATGGATGTAAACCTATTACCCAGAACAGACAAACAATGAACAGAATAATAAACAGCTTGACCATCGTACTCTCTGTAATGAACAGCACAAAGCCATGCCATTTCTCCTTACAGTGTTTTGAGTTTTCTTCTCTCTCTGCCTCACAAGTTTGAGCCAGGGTAATAACTACCTCGAGGTCTATTCAATGCAAGGACGACGGCTTACAAAAATAATCTCTGGTTTCATTGTTCTGTAACTTTGTGTCTCAGTCGCCCATCCAGCAGCGTTATAGAGCTGTTATAGCACAGCACAGTCCTTCACATGCCTGGCACTACAGCAAGGAGCAAAGTAAACCAAAGTTCCTCACTTCTCCTTCAAATACAGGAAGCAAGTAATGCATCAGAGGGCAAGATATAAGTTCTGTGAGGAAGACAGCAGAGAGATCAAGGGAAGAGCAGAGAGAAAGAGATGTACATATGTGTGTAGGAGTCACACACTGACAGTTCGGCACAGCCGTGACACCTACATCCAGTTCGGCTGAACGCTGGAAACCAGTCGAGCGCTGGTGCTTGGTTATCAATGAGAAGAGTTTTCAGCTTCAGAGTTTTAGTGGGTTGCCGACAGTGAGATTCTGACAGCTGGTGTAGGCTGTGGTTGAGGATTTCTCTTCACTGTTGTAATGTTCTGTGAATGGAAGAGACAATTGGGGATGAGCTCTTTTTAAACGTTTCCTTAACAGAACATGCATGCACTTGAAAATACCTAATTGTCCACATGGACAGAAGCAAATAATAAAGGTTAAATAAACAAGGTAACTCATGTGAGCGGAGACTGATCATGGTTGCAACAATGATCAGTCTATTTGTAGACCCTTCCTTGTCGCAATGATACTGGTCCTATACTGCTGAGTCTACTGATTCAGATATAGTGTTATCCTCTACTCTTGAAGAAATCCTAAAGCCCATTTATCTTTAACTGATGTTTTGCTATGAACTGACAGGGTTGTGCTGTCTTGTAGCAGAAACCTACATAATCTAACCTGACAGGATATTCCAATTAAATGCTTAAATTCGCCAGGCAACGTGTTTGCAAAGATTCTCAGCCATCCAGGTCACAGAACAAATTTTCCATGGAAAATAGACATATGCAGACATTGCAGAACAAATCCTACAAGACCTCAGGTTATATTAAGCTACTTGATATTTGCACACATATCCACAGACACACAGAATGAACTAGCAGTGACAAAGTGCGTGAAGCTTTGCGAGGCCGCTTTGGTAAATCCAGGGGCTTTTTGTCCTTTTATTAGCAGAAAGGGGGAAAATGAATATTAATCTCTTCCAAAGCTGAAACAGAGCCTCTTATTTAAAAAAAAAGATTGAGATGGGGGCAAAAAAAAAATATGTCTCGCTCATCTGAACCGTCATTTGTGGCATGAAGCATTTCTGTTTACTAATTCCTTAACTGTGTTTAGGGAGCACCCTAATCCCTATCAACAGACTGAGTCAATGGTCTGTCCCTTCAACCCCCAAGGAGCAACCTGCAAATATACCGCTCTGTAGCTGACACACAACAACACTGAAATCCGCGCACACAGGCAAACCAATACCAGGCAGCATTGCTCTGTGACTCAAAAAGGGCCTCAGAAGCCTGTGGTAATTGGAAAGAATAGTAAGCCTGCCGGACACCAACATCAAACAGATCATTGATGTTTCTCCACCTCTTGATTTCATGGGCGGTTGGAGAAACAGAAAGAGAGAGAAAGTTAGCAAGAAGCTTGCTAGCCTTCACAGTTAAGTTCTGACCTCTGTAGACTTCCAGTTCAACAGCTTCCACTGGTTTCCCTGACAACTACAGTTTCCTCTGTTCTAAATGAAGAGCGTTGGGTTCAAATGGCACTTGGTGCTTTAACTGAGGTTGTGCACCGCATGGAGGAATTACTGTCTTCAGAGAAAGGTTTGGCCTGTGAGGGACACCTTAGGAGGTTTAGATGTTATAGGAATTTTATTATCTCTAGCTGGACAAAGTATCTGCAATGTCATCAGAAATCTGGTCACAATTGCTTTTTTTATTCATAAAGCACATCCTTACACAAACTTACCAATTATATTTTGAGAGTAGGTTTGGCAATATGACAACATAACAAGGAGAAATGACAATTGAACAGAACCGATTAAAAGTTCTGGATTATAATAAGCACATTTGCATAAAAAGTTACACAGCACTTTTGCACACTTGATTACCGGAAGATTAACCATATGCTCTTAAAAAACATAGACGCTTATCTGTACCTTCACAGATGTGGGAAACAGATGTAAGAAATGTGAAATACTTTTTAAATTCCTGTATTTTTAATTCTGTGCATACTTTGGATCAAATGCAGCTCATTCTACATTCCCTCTTTTAACAGCTTTGAGCTCTTGTGTACAGCGTGTTATATGTGTCTTCTATTTGAAGAGCTGTTGTACAGTCTGTCGACTTTGTTATCCCTCAGCTCCACACTAATATAAAAACACTTAGCAGTGGCAAAGCAAATCAACTTTCATACAAAATTCATAACAGCCATAGCTCTGGGTGGGAGCTGCATCCTAGCTGTTAGCAAACATGCTCTGACACATTGGCCACAAACACATTGCAGTTTCATACGGTCATAACTCCTCTCATGAGAGCTTAACCCCACTCTGTACATACAAACACACTGCTGATTTCCAGGAATGCCCATACCAAAGAAAAATTACATGTCTTAATTGTTTCTCTCAGACAGCAATAAGGCTAAATGCAAAGCAATTAAATTCTCTGCTTATTCTATGTGTCCTGTGTCTCAGATTTTTCTCCTATGAAAAAGACCCAAATATCTTACATAGGTCTCCACAACAGTTTCAGAAAAAACCTTATAACAATATCACAACTTGAGCTCTGATTTGTCAAAATTAACATTAACAATAAAATTAACATTACTGAAGCTTTCACACACTCAAACAGTCTTCAGATTTAACCAAACCTAAACTAATTTTAGAGCACCATACTCCTAGTGTATTTCATTACCTGTCTCATTATCTAATTACATTCCTTCAAGAAATGTTGGTAATATTTGAGACAAAAATGATACTAAAAACAACTAAGATATTTCTTTAATAAAAACATCTAACATCAAACAGGTTAGACAGATAGCAGTTATGTTTCTGATTTAAAACCATGTGAAGCCAAAACATTTCTATGGTTATCAATGTACCCTAAATACTTGTGTACAAACAGAACCTTTATTTAGGGTATTAAATCCCACACTGATATGTGGTGCACACTCCCAATACCTTTTAGCTTGTGACCAAGTCTCTGTTATTCCTTAAGTGTTCGATTTATTTTGTGTTTTTGTAATTAAAAGTGCTTTATGACCACATAATATCAGTCTTCACCTCGGTGCTTAATTCTAACTCTCACGAACAATTAAGCAGCCGTCTGAACACAACTGTGTGTTTCATGTGAGTGACACCACTGGGTGTGTTGAACCAATAGAACAATGCTATTTTGAAACTACAACAAGCATCAGATCTGTATGGACTCAATTACATCCACTTACGTTAGTAACATGAGCTCAGCTTGTGGCAAGAAGTTAAGACAGGAGGCTGACACAGAGTGTTTCTAGCAGATATGAAGTGGATTTGTAGGTTCTGACAGATGCTGTTGTCATGGTATTGGCACGGCAACATCTGTGTCAGGCAGGCTATTGTTTGGGATTTCCACTGTTTGTGTGGTGAGGCTGGGAAAATCCAGGTGTCTTTACAGGGAACGTGTATGTGTGAGGCATAAAGTCCAAAGCTCTAAGCAAAGCTCACCATCTCACTCCACTTTTCCTCCTTCAGTAAACAGTGAACTGGCTGATGAGCAATCATTTCACTCTGAGCTATTTCTCATGCTCTAACCATCCCCCATGCTGAATGTAGTTATTTCCCTCCTACACACCACACGTCTTCAAAGCCCTGTTTAAATGTCTTCGATCACTGTTCATGTGGATCGTTATTTCATGCCTCTATGGTACATATTATGTTCCAATGATGAAACATCTTTTTTGCATGAAATAGATCCACTAACAAAAATATTTAAACGAAAGAAATTTTGAAGGTAAATACTTGGGCATTTTTAGGAAACACTGCCTTACTGCAACCTTGTACCTGAATGGACAATAGTGCAGAAGAATCTATACATTGCTTTTAAAGTATCCTTCCCCCCCCCCCCAATTCATTTCTTGTATCTAATTCTTTCATGAACTGATAACTTTATTCATATGGGACTCCTACGAACTAAATTTAAGTGAACTATTGAATCATTGTTCTGTTGTCCCTAACAGGACAGTTTAATTCTATTTATTTCAGTAGAATATAACTGTGTCCAAACAAAATTAATGTCAATGTTAATGTTACCTAAGCATAAATACAATTAGTATACATACTTTTAAATACATAACTGTAACAATATAATTAATGCCATGATCTGTATATATAAAAAAATCTGTGAGAAAATGCATTACTGCAATTTCATGCTATTTTCCACAAAACCTTCATTTGGCAAACTGGATATTTTTCCATTCTGGTAGAGAGTTGTAAAGAAGTGGTTAAATTTACTTTAAAACTATTATAAACAACGTTTCATTTATTTATTAGATCTAAGACCTAACAAACATCAAAACAGCATATTAGTAGTTACTTTATAAGAGAACTAATTGTTGTTGCGTGATCGAGTTTGTAAACAGCATTTTTACTCTTTTTTACTCTTTTTTTTCTCTTTTTTACATGCTGGAAGACATCTCCAGCCTGTCTTCCAACAAGAGTGCCCTCCCCAAAATTGTGCCATTTGATTGAACCAATGTTGCTGTGTCAGGCAACTTAAACCGAGCAATGTTTTGACAGTGCCACAAATCTCAGTGTTTACAGTTTTCTGGAGAATCAACCTACAGATGTCTTACCTTTAGCTGTCCCTGTATATTAGGCCCAGATAAGAGAAAGTATTTCAACATAAAATATAAAGACTTTTAAGTAACTAAAATTACTTCAATGCCAACATTGAAGGAAAACTAACCAAACCAATGACCAGCCAAACATGTAATAATCAGTCTCCCAATAACAACCTCGCAATAAAGAAAGGATTTTCCATTTTTTGTTAGTTTTAATACAGTACTGGCTCAAAGCAGACGGACAGACCAGGCAACTATTTCTTTTAACTGCTTTCAGTATATGGTTCAAAAGAGACTACAAATCTTACCCAAGCTAGTATAAAGTACAGCCTATACATTAAATATATTTTAACTGTTCTTTTAATAAAGAAAATACGGTGTTGAATCAATATCATTTTAACTAGGACAATGTCAATGTTTCGATGAAACGACGGCCCTTAGGGGACCGTAAAGAGATTCATCCTGCAATGAAAAGTTAAATATTCCCATGAGAACAGTTCTGCTTGTCTGCTTAAATGTGAATTATACAAACATTAAAAGCTGCAGCAGAGCAGACGGGAGGCTGGATGAGAGTCACTATACACATGCATGGATATTCATAGAGTTGGCCCTTCAGATTTTAGTTTACAAGTGATAAACACATCATGACTAAAAGAAACCAGTCATTTAATCTTTATGAGTAATTTAACCAAACACTATACTACAAGCAATTAAAATACAAAACAGACAGCATAATGAAAAGGCCTCAAGTTGCCTGCTTTGATGAAATAAAATGGATTTCTATTTACATTCTTTATGTTTGCCCTGAAATTACCTGTGACATGAATGTTGACATGCCAATTGTGAATAAGATTCATTTTCTGGTTGCTCTATATTTGTTTTCCATTTGAACAGTTCTCAGAAGAAAAGCCTCATCAGAGCGCATGAAATATTGCTGCTTTTTAGAGGTGATGTGTGTAATTTTTTGGATGTTAAAATACTTTATACCACCCCAGCATAATGTGCAGAGACAAGTATGAGTAGGCCATCCATAAGTTCATTTGCAAAAGAGTGTAAGCACTGCGGCCCTGTCAAAACATGCTGATTTGAGTGACCTGACTATTTCTTTTTCAACCTAGCCGTTGAGGGCAGTTGTGGCCGACTGGGGGGGCAGTTGTGGCTGACTGGGGGGGCAGTTGTGGCCGACTGGGGGGGCAGTTGTGGCCAACTGTATTTACTGCTCATCAGTGATGGGTTAAGTGCAGAGGTTACATTTCAGGTATGGGTTACCATAATTGACAAATATGTCACTTTCACTTTTTCACTTTTTATGCTAGGAGTTTAGGGCAGGACTAACATTTTGCCAGATTAAGGATCTCATCTCTCACCTCTAATATAAAAATCTAATCTAAATCTAATATAAAATCATAGAATATATCTTAAGGACTAACAGTTTGCCAGATTAAGGATCTCATCTCTCACCTCTAATATAGAAATCTAATCTAAATCTAATATAAAATCATATAATGTAATTTAGGAATACACTGTTTTGATTAGGTAACCACCAAGCAACCATCTAGGATGCCTAAGCAACTGTATAGCAACACCATGGCAACCTACCCATTACACCTCTGCATCACGATAACATGTTTTCACAGGGACAAGAACCACTCACACTTTCTTCATTAAAATATAAAAGTGTATTGAGTTATAAAAGATGTAAAAGTGTGTTGAGTTATAAGATACAAGATTTGTGAAAATTTGCAAATGTAATTTTTATTGCTTTTTTCAATGTAATAAAGAAAAAAATAAACTGTTTCAGATTCAGTTTTTACTTTTTTCACAACCTTCCTAGAAGATCTAAATGCCTGTGTTAAATGTCAGAAGGTCCGTGAGGCTCATCACTGCACCTGAACAGCTACAATCCAAGTCTGGGTGGAGGAATCAGCCTGAAGGAAAGAGGAAATATAAGAAAGAAAGAAAGAGAAAGCAAGAGAGAAAGAGCAAGAGAGAGAGAGAGAGAGAGAGAGAGAGAGAGAGAGAAGAAGAGATCTTGATCTCAGTAGTCCGAGTGCTGTCTAATTGCCAAGTAAGGGAGGGAGAGGTGTTCCCAATTCCCCTTTATCCATACATAAATTTCCCAATTACAGCTCCCAGCAGTTGAGTGTAGATGGCTGTGCTGGAAAGAACTGTGATGGAGGTCTCCACCAGCAGGTACAGAGCTGCTCACTATAATTGACAGACCAAGACATGGAAAAAACCTGCTTTCCGAGTTACTCTCCATTTGCTGTGCGGATAGTCAAGCATCTGACAGCAAATCACTAGTTTTTCTGCTATTGTATCACTCACTCCCTAGTTTTTATCTGGCTCAGCTATCCACTTGCTTGTATTTAAGGCAGGAGGGATCAGCTGGACCCCGTGTTCTTTCTGGAAGTATTTAGCTGCACTAGTCCCCAGGGTTCTGATTATAAAACCGTGCATCGCTCGATAGCATAAAACAGCCCCGCAAGTGGATATACATTTTATCTCCATGGGTTTTTATCAGTTCATTTTTAGTGAATTTCTACCTGCAATGTGCATTTCGAGTCTTTATTAAAGTTACGAGCTGAAATACAAGTGCATATTCTCTGATTTGCCTCAGTGGTCATGGCTGGCTGCACCTGAAGGCTGATTTTCATTGATCTAAATTACCTGTCTGGTTGGGCAGTCACCAGATAGGAAAATATGAAGGCATAAAATTTGAGTCCTTCCAGTTCATTTTCTATATTCTGTCTCTGGCAATAGACCAGGCTATAGCACCAATCTGCTTGAAATTGATTTTTTTCTCTCTCAAGTATCAAAGATCAGACATATCAGGCTAGTATAGAGCTATTTCTTCTATTTCTTTATTCATTTCAATAATTCATGGTCTCAGGGGAAATGATTTCAGGGAAAGAGTTTTTCAATTACATTGCGGCCACAGAGGGACAGTTTTTTCCACGCTGTACATGTACAGAGCTCAGGAATAGATGGCTACAATAAGATATTGGTTCGAAACCTCTCAATATTGTGATGTAAGGGTGAATTTCAAAATATACTAATAAATATGTAGATAAAAAAAGGAATGAACTAAACCATGAGAGACTCATGGTAAAAAAGGAAAGACAGGCAGGAAGAACATTCTAGCAGGAACAATAGAGAAAGGTTTTGTGGTAGGAGCATGTGTGTGTGTGTCATAAAGGGAGATTTTTCTCCTGCTAGGCTGTAAAACAATATCTTCACCTGCAGAATCACTGCAGTGTGTCTGGCATAGCAGGAAAATAATAGTCTATTTCCTTTCCCATCCACTTATCAAATTCAAGTTTCTGTTAATAACATTTACTGTATATTTACTGTAGAACCCAAGCAGAATGCCACTTTGGCAGTTCTGTGGTCAGTGAAAGTGAAATAGCTGTGTTTATGCAAAAATAAAAATTATTACATTATTCTCAAATTACTTCCTGTTCTAAACACATGTGCTAGAGCAACAGCTTGAGCAACAGTTTATAGTGACCACAGCTGTCATGAAGTCAGTTGTCAGTTGTGCAAATGGAATGACCATTACGAAAAAAGAGCTTTATGAAGGTTATTTAAAAACATGTTTTCCATAGAAATAGTAAGAGAATATTCAGAACTATGAGTGATTTGTGTGTGAACTAATACTTTAAAAAAAAAAAACTTTATTACTTCAAACTTTTAAATTCTGTCTGAGCTGGACTTTTGCAGCTGTTTTTTATGCAGGTTCTGTTTTCTTGGAGACTTTCCCAAAATTGTGGATGCTGATGCAGTATTCCCCAGGGAGAGAACAGCTGCAGTCTCCTGGGAGCCCATCTCTCTATCGCCCCTTAATTACTCCTGAGAAGGGTTCGAATTTAGTGATTAACTCCATCAGAAGTGTTGTAATGAGAATTCATGTTTAATCATGCATCTTTTGTGTGCTTAACCACGTTGTTTGTGGTGTGTGCATGTGTGTGTGAAACTAGTGTAAAGATCCAGGTGTTTAGGAGATACCTGGAGTCACTTATTTTTATTTATTTTTATTTAACTTTGGAGGAGTTGTTGCCTTGTTATTTCCTGGTATTTCTAATTCTGGAATTTCAATTTGGAATTTAATAAGAGCCATGCAGCTATTAGTTTAGAGCAAGCATGAAATAAACTTAATCGTTTGTGTTGCCAGAAACTTTTTTCTAACCACATTTTTCCATATTTCTTAATTATCTCTTCGAAAACGAAGGTTTCATTTTCTGGAACAATTACACACACCCACAGCACATGCACAGAGAATAATTACATCTGAAATATGTATTATCATTCTCAATTTCATGCAGTCTCATTCTAAGTATGCTTCTTTCCCAAATTGATTACAGTTCTCATTTTCATAGAATTAGTTTGAATATCTAAGAGAGATGCTCTACCCAACACTGCAGAATGATTGTCTGGAGCTTATAATGAGTTGATGTTATTGATATTTCAAAGCACTCTCATTCTGTGTATTTGTATGTTTTACTTTGTACATCATATACTATATAAACATTTTTCTAACTTGTTATGCTGGTTGAAAGTTTCTTCACATACTTATAGCAATCATAAAATAAAGTGATCTATAAATATCTATATCTCTGTATATATATATATATATAGGTGTGTGTGTGTGTGTGTGTGTGTGTGTGTGTGTGTGTGTGTGTGTCTGTATATATGTAAATTTGTATATGTATATGTATATGTGTTGGAGGAGGCGTGACTTTGGAAAGTACTCTGAAGGGAGGGTGGGTTTCAAAGCTAGGTTACTATTAGCCTCTCTGAAACTGCCTACGCTACCTCTTAGACAAGACCTGAGCCAAAGTAACAGCAAAAATTCAGTCTTCAGTTAATAAGCAACCACCCAGGAACACCCTAGTAACACCTTACAATGTCTAAGTAACAACTCAAAACAACTGCACAGCAACACATTCAAAACTACTTACAAACACGCTAGCAACCGCAGAGCAAAACCCTGGCATCCACACACATCATCCAAACATTGTACAAGTGACTTTTGAATGGACAAGTACTGCTTGGTTACTTCCTATAATTTACAACTGTATTCAAATATTGTGCCAGCATTATATCAATCATATAAAAATATCAATATATAAACATAACTACTAAGTTTCAATAATAAGGTACTAAGTCAAAACAATAATTAGTCATATCAGTATTTCGTTTTTTCATCCTGTGCTTTAGGGCTTTCACAAATTGCAGAAATTGTGTGCTTCATTTAAATTCAATAGATAACAAGAGCCATAAATTTGGCCACATATTTCTCACACATAAAGACAGTGGACATCTATGGAAAATGTTTTAAGAAAACATCAATGGTGACTTGCATGAGAATGAAAAGCAAAACAAAAACTATTTTGTTTCTCTATAAAAGATAATTGTTTAAGAAAGATAATTGTTTGGGCCCTGGAGGGGTTCTGTACAAATAGCTAATGAAGATAATTGCTATTAATTATTCAATGCATTCATGTCAATTACGACAAGAAACAACTTCTCTTCATTTATTGTTTGGAAAGGCAATGAACTTCTGCATAATTGTCAGATATGAAACTCCATGAATCTGTATGTGTTTAATTCATTTTTAAAAAGCTGGTTGAAAATGACCTGAATTTTATTAAAAAAAAAAAAAAGCAGCAAAAAGCAGTCAGTTCTTCTCAACAGTTCTTTCAGAGGTGAGCACTTAGGGGAAACCATAATGATAATTACCTTGTTTTCCATAATAGTCCTACAATAATACTTTATTGCTTCTTAAGAAAAGATTAATTCTAAAACGACACAGAGCCTGCGTATATTTTCACAAGAAACGTATATTTTCATATTTTCAATATTTTCAAAAGAAATTTTAGCAAGGACGGCTAAATAAATAAACATACATTTCTGACCTGTCACCTGACCCACAGGGTTGATTTGAAAACATCTGTATATATGCATAAAGATATTAATCTTATTCAACTGATGGCTGTGTACATATGGTCAAGGTAATCTCACTCATATGTGTTGGTACTTGGATGTAAAAAATATACAGTATGTACAATAACAGCAAACTGACAGCATCTAAAGCTTAAACCCTGAACTGAAATTGTCAAAACTTATATAAATATAAAATGTCAACCTCATTCATGTGCATTTCATTTACTTATTGACCAATAATTGCTGTTACAAAACTTTTGTCTGTCAGAAAACATACAGAACAGGATGAAACTGCAATAGTTATATTAGATTGTGTTATATGTTATATACTGTTATATACAGTAAAAAGCATTAAACAAATTTAATTATGCTAATTTATACATTCAATATACTAAATTCATTATTCTACTAACTTTAACACATTAAAAATGTTACAAAACAATTTTTTAAATGCCCTTGTAAAACATTCATATTCTATGTTTCAGTATCCCTCAAAGCACATGAAAATATATGTGTGCTAGAGCCATGGTTTACATGACTACCTATGAATATTAACAAGATCATGTTAATATGTTCCTGCCTCTTTTATGTTTGTTTTGATAAATTAAGTTGGTATGTTGACATTCAGACATTTGACGGAGAAGATATATTTTATCTAGTTCAAAGAACATTTTAAAGATTTCAGTTCCATTAAAATTCACAAACCAGCAATTTACACACTGATTCATGGAACCTCTGAATCTAGATCTTCTAGGTATTGCATTTTTGGAATCTTCTGAAAGCAAGTAGGTTAAAAAAAACACAAAGGGCATCACTTTAAAGGGACAGTTCAGCCAAAAAGAAATAATAATAAAAAATACATCATTCTTTACTCATCCTCATACCCTACCCAGACAGAAAAAACTCCTTTGAACACAAAAGCTAACTTTTAGCTTTTGTATAATTTGGACAACTTGGAACGCAAGTCAAAAGAACTACTTTTATGTTACTTCTATGCCATGTTCTTTTTTCATTATATGGAAAAGAGTAAATGCTCTTCAAAACTAAAAAGAAAGGAAGTCAGAATTTCCATAACCATTTCTGTAACATCTCAGTGGTTTCTTCTAGACAGCACATGAGACTAAATGGAGAGCTAATGGCCCATTTTCCATAAGTCTCCTTCGCTCAAAAATTACACACTTCCCCTTTAAAAAGAAACTTAACTGAAAACTCCATTAAAACTCCACTAAGGCAGGTGACAAAGCTTCTCAGGGGACACTGTGGGTCCCCAACCTCCAAGCAATGACATTCTCCTCTGGGAGAGCAGAGCGTATGTCGCTGTTTGAAATGAAACCTAGCTCAGGAGAGACTCAGTCCGTCTGTAATCAAGACAGAAGTTCAGGCTGGTCTCTATCAGTCTCTTCACAATCAAGACAGTCAGAATAAAAGTCTTTTGAGGTAGTAGACAAGAGATGCTGTGTTGATGAGGGACTCAAGCAATCAGTTCAGAAGGGCTGTCTTTATGCCATATGTCTGTCTTTGTCCTGTATTTTTTCTTGGCTTGCACATATTCCTATTACTGCTTCAGTCTAAAGATATTTTCTCTACCTTAATAAAAGACATGAAAAGGCAAAAAGACTGATGTTTTCAAATATTTTGATGGCTACATGTAAAGGGATAAAGGGTTCTTTGTTCCTCTAACGAAAGGTGTATCATAGCACCGAATGACACTGGATTCCTTTATTAAATACTTTGCTAATGAAACCATGTGCTAATCAGAGATTAATCTTCTCGTTCAAGGCTTACTTGATTCACTGGCCCTACACTCCTCTCAGTGGGCTATAAAGCTGTCTGTCACTCTATGGAGCAGTGTCAACCACTAAAGCCATTCTTCAGCAGACTGTGGCTGATGTGTCATGTCTGATGTAGGGATGCATGAATGATTACACGAATTAAAGATAAATTAGGAATGCCTCTCCTTCTGACAGTCAGAGCAGATAAAGCCTTTTAAATTTCTAATGTCATAATCTGATATATTCTCAAGTGCAAAAGAATATTTCATGAGAAAAACAGTAGGGTGGGACTTGATTTCATCCATTAGGAAGTGTCTGGATTATGGAAATTGAGCATTCGTACAGAATGGAGAATGGAGGAATCAGAAGGCAGACCTGAATATATTGTATTCAGCATTTGGCTGTTGGTTAACATTATCCAATATTATCCATTATCCAATAACCTGCCGGGCCCAAGTTATGTCCGATCAATTCATAATGTATGAAATCACATTACCTGTGCATTAACTTTAAACCGAAGTACATTTGGAGCATATTTTTAACCTACTTTTTGAGTGTTTTGTAACATCCACACATCAACATCTGTATGTGTAGTTCCAGTCCATTCCAGAGAAAAATTGCCTGTGTAAAAATTTATCAAACACACAGAAAGAAATTTGAAGGTGAGTGTAAAAAGGAAACTGAATTGTCCAGCCATCTGAAAGAGCCGTTTTCTGCTATTTTGAAACATTATGTCAGTCCACAAAAACAAGTTTTAATATATAAAACAATTCCAAGGGTACTCTAAACGGGACATTTTTATAAATGCACATGCAATTACAATTTGGACTACAGCTTTTAATCTTCAAAAAGATGCAAATAGATTTTTTGTCGTTCACAAAAAATTTAAAAAATAAACTTGACATCTAGACTAGCTCTCCCTGAAGCATTCATAAGAGAAATTGCAAAGCATAATTACCAAACAAATCATTCTGTTTAGTCACATCTTTTCGATGAATTTATAAATTAGGTCTCAAAGATTTGTTCAAAAAATCTGACTCACTAATTTCAGTCATCTGACCACAGTGGTTAGCAGCTCACAGCTCACTAGTTAGCTTCTCTCACAAAGCTACAGTCCATACACATACACAGACTGTATGGTAAAGAACCTTAAACATCTGGTGGAACATGTGGTGGAAGTCCTACAGACTACAGAAACCATAAGGAATAATGGGTCAATTAAGAAGCTTTGACTGAGAGGTTCTTTGGAGAACCAAAAATGGAACCAAAAACATTTTAAAACCATAAATTTTAGGAGTGCATAATATGAATGTAGACAAAACTGTCTTGGATACTGTCAACTGACTGTCAAGAAACATAAAGGCAACCATAATTCCAGATTCTCTTAGCACATACAGTACATTGGGGTTTAAACGTCTGAGTCCACATTAAAAATAAAGTTTCAACATCCAATGAACCTGAAAACATATAACAAAGAAACAGGTTTATAAAAAAAATTCAACAAAGTCAAGAAATGAGTATGAAAGATCACTAACCAAAAAACTGTTACCTCCATTATATAAATGGTCAGATTTCCTTGTTTCCATTGATGCACACAAGACACTCAACGGAACATTTGCAAATCATTTGAGAACATGGATCATCAGGATTTCCATGAACTTGTATAGTTAATGCCAGCTCAGCATTTTGTCTTCAAATCAAAGGTCGAAAGGGGCATTATGAAATTCTGACATTTTCCATCAACATTTTACTCCAACATAATTTGTAAAGGGAAACTGTATTGTTTTAAATCAGAAAACACAACAGAAGTATTTCACAAGTGTACTCCGACTTTTGGACCCCACCATATCTGGACAAACACGCAAACAGAAGCAAACACACACATACACCCCTACACACACACAGAGATTATATCACGTTGTAAGACGATGGCCAGACAAAGGCTGCTGTTATTGATTGGGCTGGTGTTCTGATAGCCTCTCTCTTTCCGTGGTCACACCCTCTCTGTACTTCAGACGTTCTGAAACATGGGTGATCGATCGGAGTCTCGCATTGCCTCCTGCAGCTGCTTATTCTCTAACCTGTGGCTTCCTTTGTTGCTGATTTTTTTCAGTTTCAGCTCAATGAAACAGATCTGAACTTTAATAAATATCATCTTGTATTCATTGAAGTGTACACGCAGTGGCACGCTGTGTAAAGCAGGAAACATCAAAACTCATTGGTCTTTTAAACCAAAGCATCATGGCCCACCAACAGACTCCACATATCATTGAATAACAACTAGATCTGCCTTTGATGTGTCAAATAGTAATGTTTTTCCCCTTTAGTACATTTATATATGACCCATGCTGGCAGAATGAGTCACAATAAGCAAGCTTTCAAAATTAGTTCTTGTTATTCTCCTGTTCTCCGTTAAAAAAAAAACTTTTGTTGGATGTATAATTTGAAAAAAGAAAGACCTACACCTGTCTGAAGCACCAATAATCGAGAAGCAGAAAAAAATAACTTTTTTGTATTATTAAAACAAAGGAGAGATTAAGGAAGCTGTATATATAAAGATAATTTTAGATGTTTAACTGCTATTGTGAAGCATTGGGATCGTTAGACAAGGGCTTAATGAACTCATTTTTGTGAAAACCTTAAATTAGACCAAAATTGACATTTTTCACTTGATTTGCCTGTAGCTTGTAATTAGTCTGTGCTCATTCCAACTCATTCTACCAGCATGGGTCACATTTTAAAGTTTTACCAAAAAAAAATGCCCTGTTCCTGAGAATTAGAAATCAACACCCTAGCTTTTGCTGATGTGCCATTATAATGTTTGTGTAACCACCCTCTTTGTATGTAGCTGAAGTGCTTATGCACAATATAGTCTGTACTGCCCCATCTTTTAATAACAGCCTCTGTGCAAAACCTGAATTACATTGACAAGTTAAAAAACCACTCCGGCAACACATAGTTAAGGTTGGATGGTGATGCACAGAAACATTTGTGATGCTGAAAGCCAGGAATAACTTCCCCATATCTCACTTTCATCATTAGACACATACTTAGAGATTCTATAGGTACATATTCTATATCTTTCTCTGTTTACCTCAGTGTCCAATTGGGCCAGCTTTCTGATACCCATGCATCACTGGTGTGGGTTTTAATAAATTGGGGTTTATGACGTCAAAAATCCAAGGATTTCAGAGAGCGGTGCTTTGTCTCAGTTCACTTAATTTTAAGTGCTCTTTGAGAACAAGAGAGAAAGTTTTGAGAGTTAAAAGTAACACAAATTTTCAAGAAACACGATTTCTTATAGTGTGACCCATGTAAAGCTTTTTCATGCAGTGATCTTGCATGTTCTGCATTATGTACTGGAGCTCGAGTGGCATTTTGTTCCATTAGCGTTTTTCAAGTATTGTGGTGACCCTGGTATCAAAGTGCTCCAAATTCAGTCCATGAGTGTTTCTTTGATTGGATAATATTATACATACTTTTTGGACAATGCATTATATTTGAAGACTTCCTAATGATTTCTTATTATCAATGAACATTTTCTAAAACTCCAAAGGATGATTTAGATATACACATTTTATTTGCTTGAAATTTGAAAAATCTCACATGCCTCTCTGACACTTTTCCTTTTGATCTTACTCTCTCTCAATGTCCCATACTCAACATCATTCTGTCCATTATTAAAACATTATTAATCTTTGCCTTAAGATTAATCGCTGGTGACAAACGGACAGTGTTTAACACAGGTGTAAACTGACCAACCAACTTCAGAAGTACTGAACCAAAATCAGTCCAATATTAGTGAACATACAGCTTCCTTCATAAGTCAACTGTTCCTGGGAAAATTCAAGAAAGTACTGGTGGTTTAGAGCAAGAAGCTAAGGAACATTTTAAGAAGAGTTTAGAACATAATTATAAGGAACAGAATTTGTTTTATCAATCTCTACACCATTAGACTTCACTGTATTTTATATATCTCTTTGGATATATTAAAGTCTTTGGATATGTCTAAAACAAAGTCCAGCATCTGGAGTTACTATCAGAGCTCCCACCAGCTATCTGTAACAGATCGATACATGCGACTCCCACTCACCCACAGAGTGTTGGCTGACATGCAGAATCACACACACACACAAGCCTGGCAGCAATACAAAACAGAGCATCAAAGCTTCAGCTCAATTGAAATTTCCGACTGGATATCTTATTTAGCTTTCATGTCTGATGATGTAATACAGTGATGTACGTCTAAACGTGGGCATACAGAACAGCAACAATTCTGCTCTAGGCAGGTGCCTTGTTACCACAGTGACTCACAAGAAAATGCATATATGATGTTGTCAGCACAGGTATCAGCATAGAAGGAACACCCACAGATCCCCCACGGCACCGCCCACAGAACTGCCCACATCATATTTATTTGTGCATTATGTGTAATGCACAAAAAGCTGGAAAGCACATTTCTGGATTTGCCAAGCTCTAATTTGACTGGCTGACTTTGTACAACATTTGGGAGTCCCTTGAACTGTTCTCCTGGAAAACAATGTTAACTTTACAAGGTCCCAGGTTAATAAAAAAGTGCATTTATAGAAAAATAATAGCTGGATTTGTCCAGATGTTTAAAAAGTTGATGGCATTTCAAATTCTAGACAAAATACAACAAAACTATGGTACATCTTTAGTTATCCTTAGTCTCTTCCAAGAAATAAAAATGAAACCTACACCTACACACTGCATCTTTTCAAAATGAAAAGTGTTCTGAGTGACCATACACCCATACTTTAGAAGAAAAGTCTATACATTCATATACAACAGCAAATGGGTTCCTGTAAGAAGTGTTGTCTTCTCATTGGCAAGTAATTTAAAGTACAACACTTTTGGGGTTTCAATAGCTTTTTACCACCATGTTATTTCACACAGGATTGCTTTTACCTGTGGTTAGTATTTTCAAGGCAATATATGAAAGCTAAAAGATGCTTTATTATTTACTAGTACAGGAACATTCAGACTGCACAAAGTCCAGAAAAAAATGCTGACATTGCTAATTTGGACGGTATTGAAATCACAGAGAAGCTCTAGCAATTATTACAATACCCCACCTGCCTATTTAAAACTAATCCCATCCGAACGGGTCTAAAGATATGAAAGTATGTGTAAAGTATGAATACCAAAAACAGGCACTTTATGAAAGAACCAAACTCTGCCCGCAGAGATTCGGCTGAAGTGTTGAATCACCTATAAGCGAAACAAACATTTTTTTTTTCTCTCTTCTGTTTATTTTTCATTCTCTTCCACCAATATCAGCTTCTCAACTGCCCAAACCCACATGGGTTTTGCATGAAAAATCTCTCTCATTAGTTTCAAACCAACTTGTCAAGATGCAATAATGCAATGTTCTGTGATCTCTCGGGAGGTATTCTAAATTCGGCTGCGTGTGTGTGTGCTTGTTTTGCAGCGAGCCAGATGTCTAAAGGGGATTTATCCACCTTTAAATGCGAACTGCTTTGAGAAAGATGATTTACATATCAATTAAGTATTAAATGCAAGTCTTTTGGCTCCATGTATAATGTTGTACACACATTCCAACCTCTGGAGAGAAACACCAGGCCCTACCCATACTGAACATACACACACACTCTAATTCTCAGTGTCCAGCAGTACACACTCCTGCTCATTAATCATGGGGGTGGGTGAGTGTGGCAGGTGAACAGAAGGTGCGACAGTGCCTCACCTCTCCCAAAACTCGGCAGGAATACCAACATCCTGCGGCGAAGCTTTCCCGCTTTTTTCACAAGTCAGCCTCGCTTTCTTCTCCTTCCTCCTCACAATTTGGCGATTTGTTCTTGCCTGCTTTGAGTTTCTATACGCGTTGTCTCTCCACCCCCACTCTCATCACTTTCTGTATTGTTGGAAGAGATCAAGAGAAAGTTGGAAGAGATCACGCAAATACAGTAATTCATGACATGACATTGGTATGTTTGATTTGAGATCTGAAGCAGAATAAACAACTGTCCATGAATAAAGACTTAAAATAAAGACTCGTCCTCGCACAAGGCTGTTGTATGACTTTCAAGGCATATCTTTGTCAAATTTAATGCGTGACAGCCATGGCTATCACTATGAACTGTCATTGTATTAAAAGAGCTGCATGAAAATTGCTTAACAATCTCCTTTTGGCTCCTGAAAAACAGCAAGCAGGTTCTAAAGAACTTAAGAATCTGTGAAAGCAACAGAATTTAACATTTAAATTTTAGGGTCAGATGGGCTATTTAAGGTAACAAACAACTTTTTACTTCATACAATGTATGTTTCTGTAAATACTGTAACTCAGTTAATAAAGTTAATAAGAATGGCATATAGGTTCTAAACCTAAATCTAACAGTCTAAGCTATGTTTCTCAAAAGCATTGTGAGCCTAAGATGATCAAAGAGACCACTGGTGTCATTTGGAGCTATGACAGCTATGACAACACAATGCTTTTGAGAAACACAGCCCTGATTGGTTAATAGAAATGCTGTTCCAGGCCACCAATGATGTTGGTGGAATGCCCTACTTGGTGAAATTACATTTACCAGTCTTTAAGTGTGTGTATGCATGTGTGTGAGAGAGAATGAGGCAGAGAGAGAACAGGGAGATGAGAGATTGAGAAAGACACTGGCTAAAAATGTTTCAAACGAGATCTGATGTTTATTAAAGACTGTTCCTCCCGCAGGCCCACACACAGCACCTTAATTATGGAAGTCCTTTATTCATTTCTCACTTAGCAAACGCCCACCCATGCTCCTGCTCTCCCCCACGGCCCCTCTCTCCATCTCTCCTTTATTCTCTCTGTCTTTAGTGTTTTCTCTTCAACACAGTAGTGCTGCTATCAGAGTATGAGATCAGAGGTGATCAGTCTACAGAGAGCTATGGTGCTATTTTACAAACCTTGAAAAGGATCTACAGTCTTGATGTTTGCTTGCCAGTCTCCATTTTATACTAATCATAATAATAATTAAAATACATGAATTAATTAGTAGAAATTGAACAGACCCCCACAAACATTTTGCTATAGACCCCTTGAAATGGCTTGACAGTACATTTTGCTCTTCACACAACTAGAACTAACAGGGTATAAAGTGATTAAAAAAGGATAGTGCTGTATTATACTGTTAAAGAGATATAAGATATTTGCTGTACTGTCCACTACAATACCAGTACACACAAATACAGACTGCAGAAGCTGTGTTCTAGAATCAGGCTCTCAAGAACAGGAACCATATCGAGACAAAGAACATGACCAGAAAGATGAAGAAAAATGACAACAACAACAACAACTTCAAACAGAATAAATCTGTAAATGTCTCAACACTTCTCTACTGGGAGAACACAGGAGAACTGGAGATCATAGAATGCTCACAGCTGACAGAAGATGTGTGAAACCATGACAGGGTATATACTGAATATTTATTTGACTAAATATAAGAACATATATATTTAAACCTATACAAACTTATATCAATTTCCCTCCATTTCAATTCTACTTCCCTAAAATTTGTATTTGCATTTGTTTTTTCAATCATAATTCCATATTAGTTCAATTTATTTTACATGACACACAACTCTGAATATCTACACTAAATATTCAGTCACCAGGTCTACTGCTCTCTGCACATGTCTTTCTCTCTCGCTCTCTTCACTCTGCTCAGTTCTTGCACTCAATCTCTCTCAATTCTTTTACATCAGCTGAGCAGAGATCGGGTTTGAACCTTCACAGCATCTGCTTCCTGTCAGTCAACCTGACCCATGCTGCCATAAGTGAATTAGATGAACAATAGTGAAACGAAAAAGCAACCCATGATTCTTTCATCCTCTGTTATCAATAACAAAAGCTTGTAAACTGGGTTTCTGCTGCAAAATGCTTCACACAAACCTCTCACGTCAGAAGAAACAAACAGCAAGAACTGTCAAATTTCCCCTCAAACTTTATTGAGCACAGAGTGAGGAATGCAGGGAGCGATCGGTTGGTTTACCTTCAGAAACATTGACAAAAAGAAACAGAGCATACAGTTTCCACATGAAGGCACTGGAAAGTTGAAGCACTCTTTTCAAATCATCACTTCCCACAATGCTTTGCTCTCAGAACTGGGTTAAAGCCTCAAACTGAAAACTAGGTTTCACTGCCTCTCAATTATTTGTCTCATTTGTGGACTTCCTGCCTGCATGCCTGAGGTTGCAAACACCATTATTTTGTTAACTAGTGATTGGGCACAGTAGTATAATATTGAACTCGGTAAAAGAGGTTTGTTTACTCTGACAATCACCTTCAACCCCCAAAGTTCACCCTAAAATGCAAATGCTGCCATTATTTGTCACTTCTCTATGCTTTATTCCTATGGAACACAAAATAAGACTGCTTTATGAAGCTAAATTTCCTTACAGGGGCAGTTTATTTATAAACTTATAAAACTATGTCATTGTGGGCAAACTATATTGCCCACATCTGTCGATCCCCATTAATGGCCATTGAAAGAATGTGTTTTTACTCACACAACAAAACAATACTTCACAATGCCATTGAAGAACAATTTTGACTGTATGGTTTCATAAAGAACTCTAACATCTATGGAATGTTCATGTTTCACAACATAAATATATATTATAAATAGAAGGTTATTGATGACATCATAAGCAACTAGGAAGTCAAATAAAACAGACCTTTTTTTGGCACTTTTAACCCTTATGGCTTTCCTCCAAGTGCATAATTTCAGGTTGAAATCCATGTGGAGTTCTCTTTACTTCCTCTGTGGGCACATCAACACACATTTTTGGCATTTATGAGAAGCAGCAATGTAAATAACACAAAAACTAAGGGAGGAAACAATGGCACTATACGAATAAAATGTTGGTACTGATATTGTATCAAAACGATTGAGTCTCATTAAGATAAACAATCAAAGTGTGTTTTTGACTAGTAATGTTAACATTTACAACACTTAGCATGAAGGCTATCATTATCATTAGCTTTAAAGTGAAGCAAAAAGTGGATTTTGTCACTCAGCAGAGAGCAGTGCATATTGAGGCAATGAATTACAAACATAGAAGTACCATAATGGTGTTGATAATATGAGTCTTGATAGTGCTTTGTATCAGATCGAAAAGCAGAGCCGTCAGTACTGATTAAATGAACTTGTGTTGCCCCCTTGTCCTTTTAGTGTCCCCCCAGTGCACATTCAATGCCCGCCACACGCATTCATCACGCATCACACTTTCTCTGTTTGTAGTTAATTCCCTTTTCATCTACCCGACATCTCTCTTTCTGACTCGACCTGTTCTCCGTTATTACTGGGAGGCAATGGAATTGGTAATTGTAGTCGGTGTGGGAGAGGCCTAAACGCCCTTCCCTTGGTGAGCATTTGAAGTTCTGCTTTCTATCTCCATGATGGATTTTTAATGATCTCGCCTATAAACGCAAAGCCAGTTGTTGATAGCAGCAATAACAATGACTATCAACAAACTCTCAAACAGGGCAATTAAAAAGAAGGTAATATCATGAACTGCTCACCCGCAAAGGTTAAATTAAGTTTGTGTAATGAGACCGTCTTGCATAAATCCATCTTCATTGTCGAAAAATTCATCGTCAGCAGAACAGGGTTTCCTTGATCTCAAACAGGGCGGGGATTTCTGCACAGCACTTTAGGGGAAGAGGGTATATGATTGCATCATTATTTCAAAGAATCCTTCACATTGCTTTAACTGTACAGATACATCACATGTGTACAAGGCAATCCTATATGCCTCTGTTTAAACAGTGAGAGGAAAACTGAGTCCTGTCAACAATTTTCAATTATGTTTTCATTTTTCACCTCTATTAAATGAAACTATCACAACTTTACACATTTAAACTGAGAATGTGCAAATTTACAAATAAAGTCTTTCATTTGACCAGTTCTGTCAATATTGTTAATTATATATTTTATATGATTATTTTATTTCTTTATAGGTTCTCATATCTATAATTTTCCATGTTTATCTTGCTTTTGTAATACTCAAACAAATGGACTGAAAACAATTCATGTATGTTTAAAAGTAGTTTTCTATTTCTAAAAATGTTCTGTTGTACTTACAGTTTTCTGGCTCACGTTGCATCCACCAAACTAAGGAGAACAACCATTTGAAAGTCCTCATTGGTCTAATAGAAGGGGTCCATTCATATTGTCATGACACCACAGCGGGAAATTAATGAAAAAAATAGATTTTAATGTGTCATGTCAAATGTTTTAACTTGCTTATAATGTTAATTAATATTTGTATAACATTTTGCTTATTATATTATATATGCATTTGCTTCTTATGGGAAAAGCCATGGCCTACTAAAAGTAGAACCATTTGCAACTGTTTTTAAAAGAAGGAGGTCTTGTTGATGTGTGAGTCTATGTTTGGGCCTGTTTGTTAGCATGCATATATATATATATAAAGAGAGAGAGAGAGAGAGAGAGAGAGAGATTAGATAGATAGATAGATAGATAGATAGATAGATAGATAGATAGATAGATAGATAGATAGATAGATAGATAGATAGATAGATAGATAGATAGTGTTTTTGCTGTATATTTTGTTTCTATTGTAAAATAATAAAAACACTCTGGAATTTTACAATTACAATCAATTGTCTCTTTATTGTTTTGGCTGCCAGGATATTCTTGCTCATTACAGCTTGTTAAACTTACACTGCAGTAAATATCTGTCAACATGTTTGTTTTTACAAACTGACAAATAAGTCTTAAATATTTTTCATTCACAGCATGTCATAAAAACTGTGAAGAGAACTGAACTTGTATTTAACATGAGCATTCCAATAAAGATAATTAACCTCCAACTCATCTTTACAGTTTATGATTGAAAGTTTGTTTAGAATCTAAGCTTTAGATGATTAACCTGCTGTGGAGAGCCAATGTACCTACAATAAAACTAAATTTACCATTTTTAGCAATGCCTTTTTGTGTTTTCAGAACAGAAAGGCTTTGGAAATTTCCCAGGCTGTAGTCAAGTGCACCTTTTATCCTACAGGTGACCCCTCCCCTTACAGCGTAATTGTTATAATTACAGTATAATTTGGGAGTTGTTTGAGGGTATTTCTCTTTGGGGAGATCATTAAACTGTGTTTAGTAGGACCTGTAGGCCAAAGCTGGTCACAGATGCAAGCCCAAATTAGCTGTATAGTCATTCTAGGGAAACCAAACGAAATGAGCCCTGGGGTTTGTGAGGTGGGTGTTTTCTACATGCAGCTGGGCTTTATGTAAAGTGTAGCAGGCAGTCATGGGTAATTAGCGCCTACTCAAAAGGTGAAGAGGCAATTGAAAAGCTCATGAAGGCTTTCAGGGGTGATAACTCCACTGGAACACACTGGAATTTGGAAAAGGGTAATCCGTTTTGAAGTGGGTAATGGAAAGATCGCGTACCTTGTAAAGGAATGTTTTAGCTCCAGTGTGTTGACTTTATGCAGCGTGCCGCAACGGGTTCATCAATCTCATTTTCCTGTAACGTTATCACATAATCAATTTTTATAGAACAAAAAAGTAGGACACAGCAAAGTTTGGTGTAGGGAAACATGGCAGTTTAAGGTAGCGTAGGTAATTTCGGAGACACTAGCAACAGCAAGCTAGTTTTGAAAGCATAAAATCCCATCTCCCTTCAGAGTGCTTTTCAAAGTTATGCCTTCTACAATAGGACCAAATGCAATGATTGGATGAACATTTTATGGCCCTGTGCCTTCCACAGAAAATAATAAGTAAAGTAAATATTAAGTTATTTTCTGTTTGCTACTGGCCTGTCAAGATGCAGTCAACAATCATGGAGAATGCAATGATCAAAATTATGATTGGCAGACATAATTTGGCCTCATGTCTTTAAGAGTGCAAAGTAACATTCATTTTTTAACTATGAATTTTATAAATTTGTGGTATTGGGTTAATTTGATTTGATTTCTCATACCTGGGGCAACCACAAATGCAAATAGGGTCATACAATTTCTTTTAACTGTATAATTTCTATTAAATGTATGTTATTCATGGTATATTTAGTACCATATTTATAGCAGTAAGTTAATTTTATGTAAAATATCATTTGCAAATGCAAACTGCTGGTACCATCTGCTTGAAAGTATCTGAAAGTTTCTGTTGTTTACATTAAGACAGAAAACAGATGCTAGCTGGATACAACTGAGCCAAGAATTTTGAAACCCAAAAACAAATAGCTGGCTAAAATAAGGTTGAAAACCACTGCTATACACTCTATACTCCATTTACCATGACAATTTATGTCAAGGTCAAAGCAAAACTTGCGTGGAAGCTCTGACACACTTGAAAGGACCTTTACAGGTCAGATGTAGGCACGGGTTTGTTTCCCACACAGCACAACCAAAAATGTTCCTGGGTGGCCACAAGCTTCCAATAAACTCTACGTAGCAACATATCAGGGTAGTGTTTTTAATGAAGCAAGATTCTACAATGCTACTGAAGCTCTGCCTTTCTCGTCTGCCTGCGATTTGGATCTCATAGTACCAAATCAAGACAGAGCCACAGAAAATAGAAGATGAGAGGAGAGGAGGACAAGAAGAGCTGATGGGAAGATGCAGTCATAAAGAGATGGAGATAGAGACACTGATTGGGCAGTGGGGGGGGGTGAAGCTGAGCACTTGAAATAGAATGTCTATTTACCAGAGTCTGATTGCATATCCATTCAGAAAGGTCACAACAAGAGGCCCCACTTTCGTGCCTGTAATCTGGATCCTGGATGCTCTGTAATTAACAGATTATTTACATAAGCATGCATGTGAAAAGCTTTCCGAGACTTGTAAATCTTTCTCATTCGCTCCGACAGGCGTTTCAAGTTTTTCCTCTCTCTCTCTTTCTCGCTACCCAAACAATTCACTCGCTTCATTTCCCCAGTACCTTCATTAAATTGTGATTTTCTCAGATTGCCTCTTCCAGGTTCAATTCCATTCAGCCGGCACACTTGGAGAGTTTATTGATATAAACTTTTTTTTGTGATTTTGGCACTTCAAAACTACATCATTTTAAATCATTTACAGAAATGATCATTTCATTGGTTTGTAGGTTATGATTAACCACTGATTAACTTTCATTCTTAATTACACTTTGGGTGACCTCAAAATCCCCATATTTCATTCAATAGATCCTGAGCTTGGCCATTCTTATAACATGAGGTGAACATCAAACAAACGAAACTTAGAAGTCAAAATTATGGTTAAATATTAAAAGCAAGAGCCAATCTCCTCGCACCATCCAAAACAAACCTCAGACATTAAGGAGAGCTACTTGTCTTTAGGTCAGTATTAGTACATACAGCATTTCTTATTGTCTGCTTTTCCTGAGTGCATTCAAGAGACCTTTGAACATCAAAGCCGCTGTCGCTTTATTCTTGCTCTTGCTGTTTCCCTTTCACCTACTCTTTTGTGCTCCTTTTTTCAGTCCCTGATATGATATTTAAAGTTGCACTTTGATGTTGCTCAGCCTTTTTAAAACTCGTCCGCTCTGTCCTGGTACTTCCTTGTGTTCTGTTGCATTAGCTGTATGCTGAAGACACAGCTGGTCTGGAGCTTTTTGGCAATGTTCTTGTCTCACCTAGAACTTTCTAAAAAAGTGCTAAGGTCAGGGCAGTCTGTGCTTCTGACAGGAAGAGAACAATCTGTTAAAAACCCCATTTTCTTATTTAACAGTTGCGATTCACTGATTGCAGTTTTTAATGTGTGTCTAAATGTATATGTTGATTTTACAAGTTATAAGTGATTTCTGAAAAACGTTAATATTTAGAAATTAGTTAATATTTATTTGATAAACAGACAATCCAATCACATCCCTCCCTTTATTGGGCCACCCTCAAAATAATGAACATGCTATACACAGGCAGTGACAACTGGTGCACACTCCCCCTATTGCTGATCGGCTATGAAAGTGTTATAGTGTTGTGAAGATTAGTCCAATCTACTTCAATTTGTGCAATGTGCAAACACATTTTTTCAAATGTTTTTAAAAGTTTAAAACATTTTAAAAAGTTTTTTAGCAGTTAAAATCTTTAACCAGCAGCGATATATTGTTGCCATTAGAATGGAATGAAAGTAAAACTTCTAAACACCAAGAAGGGCATACATTGCTACAGCCAGAATGTGCAATGTGTTTTAATTTGGCATTTTTAAAAATTATTTTTACTTGATGTTTTTTCTACAGGCAATAGAAATCGTTCGGCGTTAATAAAATATGAGCTATGTGTACCACCTACCTATGATGTGTACCAGAGAATTTCCAGATATGAGTACTAAATTACCTAGGCACCCCACTAACTGTGTTACAGTAATAATGTAATTTTTACTTGTAGTTAAATTTGCTCAGGCAGTTTTAGCATCATGTGTCTCTGCCAGACAGGATAAGCTAACACTCCTCTACTAATCCCTCTACACTGTGACCAGCAATGTTAGGAAAAAGACACAGATGTCGGGGTGCAGAGGAACATGAAAGCTAAATCCTCAGACATTCATTTTAATAAAGGTCTCAAAGCGAGGTGTTGAAGCCTAGTCATGTAATTCCTGACATTTCGAGTCAATGCAATTTCTCATTGTTCCTTGCCTTCTCTAATAGAACACAAACCAACCCGGTCCCAAAGTTCTAGAACAGACGGTCTCAAAGTGGCATGCGAAATAAACACAGCATTTAAATTTATGCATTTGGCAGATGCTTTAATCTGGACAGACTTGCAGTGCATTCAAGCTACACATATTTTGAGAGTGTGTATTTCCCTGGGAATCAAACCCATGACCTTACCATTGCTAGGACACAGCAGGAAAACAACTATACCATAAATAAATGGAATCCTAATTCCAATGGCTTCAGTGTTTCATATATATTTACTGTATTTACAGAAAGGGCAAAAACTTAGCCACATTTAAAAAATGAAACAAGAAATATACTTTTACACTGTAAATACATAAATGAAATGTATAAATAAATAATTTACAACAAGGCCATACTATATTAGCTTTCACAAAAAAAATCACCATAACTCTCCACTATTTATTTATTTTCTACTCAACATCCCACTCTTGTTTAGGTCAGTCTTGGCTGCGTATTTAGAAGGTGCTGGGTTTTTTTAGCACCAAATACCTGGCATGTCACAGGCATGTCCAGTCAGGGCAGGCAACCTGTGGGAAAAACAGGTAGAGATGAAAGAGAGAGATACACACACAAACTACATGTTGCATGACATAACACCATGCTCTACCACATGAGCTTTAGGAATACTACCCTATCACTCTCGAAGATGATTAATAACTCTAAACAGGAAAATTGTTTGTGTTTGATATTTTACCATCTACTGCCCTTCTTTTCGTCTCACGCTTTTTTCAACAAAATCAAGAACAAAATCCTGAGTATTATGTAGCCAAACATTCATATTACATTCTTCAAATGAAAGTACAAATTCTGCTTTTATAAGCACGCGTTTGGAATGCAGGGGAGGTAAATTTGCATGGAAAAAACAATGATTAATAAATAATAATCATTTAAATTCCAGCTCAGTTAATTCAGTGGTGTTGAGACCGTGACTGTTGTTGTAGCATCACTACGCTCTTTAAATGATTAATTATTATTTAAATGATTAATGCATTCTTATTTTCTTTTTAAGCGGGCGTACTAAAGATATCCACAATCTAAAACATTTGTCTGGTATCTCTAATGATGAATCATGCTGAATAATTATTCATATATGAATATTTATGATAATTTCCAGGGGCCCATTTGACCTTATGCAGTGTTGCATAACATCTAGCTAAAGAAGTGTGTTTCGTGCTAAATACGTTCAAAGATGACAGATTGCAATTTTACTCTATTATGCTAACATCTTTTACATAATTTACATGACATTGTATTCACACATAAACCTCCACACCTACATGTTTACATTTTAGTAACCAGCCAGACTCAATAGATCTTGACAGAGTAGCACCTTTATGCTACTATTACATACTAATAACTCAACACAATATAAACCCACAGAACTTAAACACAAATGACTTAATAACTGTCCCTGCATGTATCAGAGATATGTATCTCTGATACATATCAGAGATACGTAACAAGTAACACATGCATGCATCCCATATGCAGATACAATGTCAAAAAGACCCTCAGCTGAGTCTCACTGTTTTATGTGTAAAGCCGGAAAGCACCACTTAATCACCATCTCTGTTCAACAGAGAAAGTAGCGAAGCAGAAAAAACACAGACACTTGGATGGAGAGATGAGAGCCCATGGGAGTCTGACTGCAACAGTGGCAAAAGCAGTAGTTGAAAGCAGGAGAAAGTAAGATTAATGATGGTGGAAGAGGACGTGCACTGATCTTAGATCAGGCTGAGGTGCTCTTTACCTGCCTTTCAGAAACAGTGAAGCTATAACTTCCTATCTGCACTGTTCAGTCTGCTTTCACCATAGCACAAATGACAAGTTTAAGCAGAACAGAGACACTGAAGGCTGCTTGTAAATTTTTTAAGTTTTGTCATTTGTCACCTGCATATTTTATTTAACTTGCCAGTGAATTCTTTACATTGTGCCATTTGTCACCTGTAGTATTTAGCCAGTTGCAGAAGAAGATAAACGGTCTCAGGAGACAATATTATTTTTAAATGTGGATACAGGGCCCCAAAATCTATTTCAACTTTCAACTTCAATGATAAATGTAACAAAACAACTATATATTTATATATAGTTAAATTAGTTATAATTTATATATATATAATGTATAATTTTATATATATATATATATATTTATCTATCTGTCTATCTATCTATCTATCTATCTATCTATCTATCTATCTATCTATTATCTATCTATATAGATAGATGGATAGATAGATAGCCTTTTCTCAGAACTAACTATGTAGTACACACATCCAAAAAACCTTTAAAATAAACTTGTTTACCACTGGCTGTCTGTGGTTAGTTATAATGCTATTTTAATTGTGTCAGGTAAAAAGCACTGATTTGTGAATTGGACACATTTTATAATTAGCCTCATTTGCATTGCAAGCTTTGCATAGAAATGTTTGCCCACAAAGGCAAGACAATATTTTAATTCATATTTGGTTTATATGTGATACTTTTTTAAGGAAAAGCTCATCCATCTGTTAAATGAATTTCACTTTAAAGCTACATTAAAAGTAGCTTTTTAACAATAGCAACTATTATATCTGAAAATGACCATTTTATTCTATTTATTAGATTAGATACAAAGTGATATTTTTTAGAGTTACCATAAACAACATAATAGGAAATGTGAAGCTCAGTAAAAGCACAGTATAATGATCACACAAACACTACATTACCAATATTATGTCCACATATTGCCAACAGAAAGTCCTGCTTTAGTGTTACAATTATTCCAATAGAAAGATACGCAAGGGAAACTATCAGAGCCAACAGTCAACTGATAGAGTTTGTCAGAGAGAAATTTCAAGCGAAAACTGCTTATTGTCTTTCACAGTAAGAGGCGAGAATGAGTGTGTGGGCAGTTCTTCTCTTTTGATTGTATACAATGTTGCCACACTTTTCCCTCATGGTCAGATCAAGATGCCCATCAGTACAATTTATCACAGTTTTTCAAGCCAAAAAGCTCAATATACCCTGAGCCCCTAGGCATGCAACTGATGCCCAGTCCCTGAAGTAACTAAAGATAGGGCTAAATGGATACCACCTAGCTCACTCTCTTATGTAGTCAAGATGTTTAAAGTTTTCACTATGCTGACTTGTCTGGAATCCTATTGGTGCTAAGTAAGAAAATAAAATAGTTCTAAAATAAAATCTGTCCCATATTTCACTATAATTATTCAAAATGATATCAAGACAGGTATGCTGAGTCGAATAAGGTCTATAACAGCTAGAAAAAGTAATCTGTGAGCATTTCTATTCATCATATTTTAATGCCTTGGAAGCCTGAAACAGTTTTGTACCAAAACACTGTCTGTTAAAGGTTAAGTGTGTACATTTTCACAGTGTGTAAATGTTATTCTTTTTGCAGATTAATGTCTAGAGACAATTAAAGGTAAGCCGTTCGTAAGTTGATTTCCCTGCAATGTGTAAACACACTGATTTGTGGCCCTATCAAAACGCACCAACTTCTAGGCACTAATACTTTTTTTAATGCCTTCTTATCTTTGGCTTATCGCTGATTTTTGCCAATAATGCATTGGCTGAATAACTGCATTTAAACTATAGTAGTTGATTTATGCTGCCAAATGCCCGTCATGAAGACTTTGGCCTTGAAAAGCACAGCACTGGCTGCCCAGTAGGCAGAGATGGACATGAGGCTTCTTACGTCTTTGTTTAAGGACACGTCCCTCTTCAACTGAGTGACAACAGCCGAGACCGCATTGCTAGAGGAAACCTCTGACTTTAATAGGATTACCCAGACAAACGCTAATCAAGTGAGCGCAGGTGGAGAATTAAACAGATCACAGCCTCACAACCAACTAAAAAACATGCTGAAAATGGAGCCTAAGTTACACAACCCTCATCAACTCGTCTTGATGTCTGCCGGGTTTGTCTGTTGCTGCTTGCGAAACGCTACCAGCTGTACGCTAACTCAATTTCTAGAGTTCTCCCTCCATTTAAATACGACAAATTACAAAACATAATTGCAAAGCTATGGTTGTATTTGAATGTTTTCAGGTGGCCTATGTATCAAACCAATTATTTAAACTACAGTGAAAATCATACACTAACAAGTATTTGTGTGATTATCCATTTTGTACTTCACTACGAGTTTTTTTTTGTGCTTCACTATGCCCTGTTTTTATAGCAAAGGAGGAAAATGTTCCTTCTGGGCTTCTTTAAATCATGTGGGAGCGTTTTATTTTTGATTGCATTGCATTCTGAGGAGAGAAGTGGGAAAGAAGCACAAATAAATTTACAAAGTGACGGGCAATCAAGCCGTCAATATTTCTCAGCACAAAAAGATCTGTGATTTGTACCGTAATCGTGGTGTTCAGTAGTGGCTTACCTAAACCTTTCCAAAATTGCATCTGACTTATATAGAAAAATAGAGAGTTGTTAAATTGATTACATTGTTAAGAATGATTACACATGACTCTGCGCCAAATGGGTGTTTATAAAAGAATGAATCAGTGTTGCAATCACTCATGCTTTGAGCACCAGAAATGAATCATTTTAAGGAAAGAAAAGTGAGTCATTGGAGACGCGGGCAAAAGAGTTTGATAAGTTTCTTAATTTTCTCCTGAGACTTCCCGATGATATCTAATCTTCAGAAACCACCTCCAAATGAACCTTGTGTCACATGCCTGTGGTACATATTTACTTCAGACCAAATGGCAATATACCACAGAGGCAAGTGAATCTCCAACCAGTCATATGCAACCTTATTAACATGCACAAAAATCATGTTACCACTTAAAGTTCAATGAGTCATGAGGATGGGGGTGCTAACAGACAATTATGACAAAAAAATACAAAGACTGCATTTATCCATACTAATTAAGTCCTGCCGTCTCTACTGAGATTTCCTTATGTCCCTTGCTTGCCTTTGAGAGCGAGTTAAAATTACCTAGTATTATGAATGTCTTAACCACTGGGAAATTAACAGATGTTACTCTACGCATTCCTGTGTGACACTATTTCCACTTGAAAGGAAAAAAAAATACTAGCAACCAAATTCAAGTTTACACTGTGGATAACACAATGACGCAATATTCTTCATGGCCGGTGAATTACAGCATTCTGTGCTGATTTTACAGTCTGTTTGTTGCTCCAGTTCTTATAAATAGAAAGAAGGAGAGGTGTGTAGATTAATCCTGCTCAGACAGTGAGGAAACTCAAGTTGGACAGTGGCTGATGATACAGAGACTCCAGTCAGCTTCTGGGAGATAAGGTAGTCTGGAATTAAAAAGAAAGCAAAAAATAAGAGTGAAAATAGAGTGAAAAAGTGTGTGGATGAAGAGGCCACAACCCTTTAATGGCTAGGCACAATCAAAGCTAAACTGAAACTGGTCTACATTACCTTTCAAGTCAATTACATTCATGTGGCTTCAGGATGAAGTAACATCTGCTCTATGTTCTGCATTGGTGGTTCTAAATTGGTTTTGCTTCAGGACCTAAAGTTTACATTGGACATCAAGAGATGCCCAAAGTATATAACTTGTATTATTGTTCTAAATGTTTTTCCACACAAAACACAATGTGGTTAGCACAAACCATGTGAACTTATATTTATTGCTGTGAGCTGTATTCTCTTTTACCTTGCACAGTTTAGTTCAAGGTTTTTAAGTATGAGGTTATTTCACACACAACCCGTTTTCTCCTCTGTCTATGACCTTATCAAACAAACTTGGGAGCCATTTTTGGGTCCACTGTTTGTCTTTAGAAATGGCGAAGATGTGACTCTAATCCTACAGCTTTAGCATAGGTACAATACTTAAACCATGTGAAAACTCAGAATAAAATGCTAACAGGAAAGAAAAAACTATGCATATGACTGAGGGTTATTTGGAAGGATTTGATCAACTCAGTGGCTGTCTGGAGCCCTGTTGGCCTTTTCCATGACCACATGCAGACAAATAGGGACGCTGGGATTAGACCCAGCAGATGTCAAGGTGTTTAAATAATGGCAATTTCTCCTAAGAACCAAGAACTAATTTCCAATAAGAAACAAGTGGGATCATTTATTGGACTCATGGACATTATACTTTAATTCTAAGTTGGAAAAATGAGATCTAAAAGATCTTAATCTATAAGTGATAGCAATACAGTACAAAAAGCTGTTGTAAAGTCATAGCTAAAGAGTTTTTAACCCTTTCAGATGTGCCCAAAAGACAAAAAAAGGCCTATGTATCCTGCTATTCCTATTTATCTCATAAAATAAAACCTGGTAATGTCACGTCTCCTCTAAAGTTTCTCAGCATCACACACTATGCTCAAATTTGCTAACAAACTTTGCAATCAAAAGTCAAACATTTCAATATAAACTCAAACATTTCTTCATCATATTATTCCAGAACCTAATTATCTGAGCTGTGCTGTTTAATTAATAATAGTTTTTTATTACATCAAACAATGTTGAAACTTAAAAGAAATATAACTGAGAACTTAATCACAATCCTGAGCCTTAACATTTCAGAATAAAGAGAAAGGATGAAAGCATTATACAAAGAGACAGATAATTTTTCTGTGTGTGTGTGGAAGGGTGGAAAGGTGAATGACACAAATGTGAGAGGACAAAAAAGAAATGAAACAGATTTGTAAAGGGCACCATTTACAAATCTATCGCACTCCCTACCAGGCTCGGATTGAGGGATTAGACCGTATTACTTAGCCTGCTTTTGTGTAGTCAAATCCTGGGTGGATAGAAACCCAGCAAGGCTTCTGCTGACAAGAAATAAAAAAAAAAAAAACACTTTGCTATCTGGCCGATCTTTTCTCTTTTATGTTTCTGTGGTCATTCTCTTTCTGCTCTCATCCTTCCATCTTTTTCTAGCTGTCATGCTCTGCCATTTTAACGCTCACGCATGCGGTCTGTGGAATATGACCCAAGATCCATTTCTCTCTGAGCATGCCCGTTGTGAAAAGCTTATTAACTTTGTGCTCGCCGTGTCTCTTCAGCAGGCTGGCAAAGTTTTATTGGGAATGTTGAAAAGCCCTACAGCTTTTGCAGGCAAACAAGCAGAAGTGTGAAGAGGGAAACAGGAAGAAACAAGATCAGCGGAGTAAAAGGAAACAGTTGGAAAGAGAAAGTGAGAGACTCCAGATGGTCACCACTTGACAAAGTTGGACAGGATGTTTTTATGTGGTAGCCAGTTATTTATGTAACACTGTCATAACTAAAAAAAAAAATGAACATGGACTGTGTTGTATTTGATGGATGTAATTTAAATTATAATTAAGTAAGTTCATGTAAATAAGAGCTAAAGTTAGTCATTGCTCAGCAAGGGAATGTCACTTCCTGGAGAATGATGTCATTCAAAAATACTGAGTAATGTTACTGTTCTATATACTGATGGGGTGAAAGCTCCACTGGTACAATATATTAAAGTGGTCACAGTAGTTCCCCACAGTGACAAGCACTAGTTTCTTTAAATGTGTTCCTTTAGTGACTGATTGATGCTCAGGTTGTGATTTCCTCTACCCTGCAGTGACTTCCTTGATACACAAAATTCACATGTGTTGTAAAACACATGCATTACTTTTAAAGTTTTTGAGTTATATGGAACTAGTACAGAGAGGTTTAAAATAAAATAGCTGGAAAGGGAAAAAAATTCTATAAAAATGATATATTCTAAATTATACTGTGCTTTAAAGACCGGACTACCTAGCATGAATGCCTTTACAACAGGGTGATAATGTTGCATTACTGTAATTGTATATATACTGTACATTTTACAGCAGTATTGCCAATTATAACTGGTTGTTTATGATGGGTTTTGTGATGTACTGCTATAGCCAAACCACTGTCAAATCAACTGAATCACAATAAATGTGTGAAAATAATCCCCTTAAGAAAATACGCCATGTGTTTGGCTGCCACGAATGAATCAACAAGACATCCAAACAACTGTGAAAACCTCTGATTTGTCAAGTGTCAGAATGATAATCATTTCTTCCTGGAAGGGCTTAACAGTAGTCCTTAATGATATATCTGTGAGACAAGCAACACATGCTAACAGGCCTCTGCTATCATCGGTTGAGTCAATGGCTTGCCACATGCTGAGTAAAATGAGGCTATGCTTTTAGTATGCCTTTGGTGTCCCCTGTCTATAACGTAACCAAACGTAACCGAGCCCAGGATTTTCTCTTTCACCTCTGGATCGCTACTGCAGAATTTGAATAACTCTTCTTTTAGAAACTATTGCAAAGGTCTTTGTGTATTCTACCCCCTTTTTCATCCATTTTGTTCAGGCAGGCCTTTGAGAGAATTGTAGAAGTACAGAAATCACTCTGATTTATTCATACCTAAACATATTTTTACTATTTTTGGGGGGCAAAGACTGAATTATGGATCCAAGCTAGAACCGTGAACAGTGGTGAATAATACACTGTCAAAAAGTGTTTCAACCACAAACACTTAAGGACCCTTAAAAGTATGAAACATAATGAAATTCATTCAGTTTGATTAGTTTTCAAACACTGGAAAACTTCCAATGCTCAGATTACTCTGAATTTTAGCTACTTAAACAAGACTATAAATGAATATTTAGAATTATGCAGAACCGTGCACTCTTTCGAAAGAGGCTGCGAGACAAAGCTATTCATTAGAGTGAGTTTATCCCAACTTTCCACTAGAGGCAAAGCTAAATAAATGTTTGCATCACTCATGTTCAAGTAATACACAACAAAACTTTAACTCCAGCTAAGCTCATAAAACCTGGTCACTCTAATGCCTTCTTGTGCCACCCATGCATAATTCATCAATATTTAGCAGCATGCTAGCATCCTAGATTACAAAATCTTAGGTCTTCAGGAAATATACAGCATTATAAAGGTGCAGACACACTCCTACTGTGAGCTCGGCATAGAGCTTTCATCCTGCAAATTAACTTTCAAATATATATGGTGAAATTAAGAGCTAGTACACACCAGAATCACCATTGTCACATTTAAGCCACTTTATTCATTGCTGCACCATCAGATTCCCATTCACTACATTGCCCAGGCTCCACACCGACTTCACTGTCTAATCTTTTTAAATGCACTTCCACTGGTCCTCCTGGCAGGATGGATTTCTCTGCGTTACTATCCATAAACATGATATGAGGCTATGTGCTTTTGTACTGACTACTATCTTCTCATGATCTCTGCACCCTTATCTTCTTCATCTCTGGGCACATTTTTCCCTGCAACTCCCCTCTTACTCTTTTCTTTCAGCTGTGTTTTCTTCAAGGTCATTGCTGATAAAGATTTCCCCCCCTTTAAGCTGTAATGCAATCTTTCTGTCATCTGCTAGATGTGTTTTCCTCTCTCTCCATCGACAAATCACACTCATATTCCTCAGAAACTGGTTTGAGATGCAAATCCTATTTAAATTTGTCACTTGCTGGCAAGCACACCAGAGGCTTTGGGAAACGAAGAGGGACCTGTGTCATAGAGATCACAGCAATTTGCAAAATGGGGACAAATTTATGTTATAAAACACTGTGGCTTATAGCAAGGCACTCAGGGATGGAGCTCTGCAATGCAGCTGATGTCTGATAATTAGATGATCAATGATCAGCTTCTAGCCCACGTGCATTCATAATACAAGCCAGCAGCTTTGAGGTCCTTTCACTATAGAATAAAATACAATATTGCAGACCATTTATAAAATGACAAATATACTACATATAATGATACTAATTATTAGATATACTATAATTATTAGATATACTATAATGATACAACAGATCCTTAAGGTTCAAAACAAACTTTCATTGTGTTATTAGTATTATTTTAATTACAAACAAATAAACATTGAACCTACATGATGGGCTAAGCTGTACCAATACTTATAAAACAGTTCCAGTCCTTGATTCTGATTGGTCAATAGCTGTGTTCCAATGAGTTTTATGAGCACTATAGCTTGTACCATGTGACCACTGCAACTTTATGTAGAACCAGAGAAAAATGGAGGCACTTTGAGCAGTAAAATGTAGTAAGCGGGTATTTCGTAATATTTCTGTTTTAGAATTTATATAATTGACTTTTACCAATTTAGAATAAAGTCATGAAACGATAGTAATGTGTATCTAAACAAAAGACGTGCAGCACAGAGTTAAATCTAGGCTACCCATCTAATGTCAAGCTAAATAAAGTGTAATATTAATGCATTTGAATAACAGTTGTTACTTGTATTGTTTTTTCCTACTATCCACCTAAATTAGACTGTTTTTATCATTGCATCTGGCAATATGTTCTTTATTGTGTTGATTTATTTTGCCATTTACTGTCATTATAGAAACAGATCATCACCAGTCCAAGGACGTGAACATCATGTGTTGTTATTTCAAAACTGTGGTAATTACGATACGGCGTGAACGCGGCATTTATTCACAATACAGTCAAAGTCCCTTTAAGGAAGTCTCCACACTCACATACTCAGCACCATCTTTGGTCAGCTATGAGGAATGATGATATCTCTAAAATCACTGATAAAGGTCACAATTAAACACTATATGTGACCCGTGCTGGCAAAATGAGTCACAATGAGCAAATTTTCAAAACTGAGGTTTTGTTATTTTCACATTCTCCATTAATGATTTGTTACAATCTGACAAAAAATGAATGAGCAGTCGACCTGTCATATAAAAGAATAAATGAATTATTAAAACAAAGGAAAGCTTTAGGAAAGTACACCTCCCAGAAAACATACCAATAAAGATAATTTTAGATGTTAAGCTGCTATTTGGAACATTGGGATCGCTAGACAAGGGCTTAACAAATTCATTTCTGTGAAAACCTCAAATTAAACCAAAATTGACATTTTTATTTGTTTTGCCTGCAGCTCATAATTACCTCATTCATTCCGACTCATTTTGCCAGCATGGGTCACATATTTTAGACCAACTATTAAATCCTACGTGAACTGTATCATAATTGTTTCTTAAAATCAAATTGTGCTATTAAAACAGGTTTGCCAACTCACTTCAGGTACTGTGCATGCACAAAGTTCCTTGCAGCATTCTGTAGAAGGCTCCAGTGTTGCCAACTTGGCCACTTTGGTGCTAGATTTAGTGACATTTCGGTCCAGACTATTGACAAATCTAGTGACTTTTTGGACAAACCTTAGCTTCTTTCAGTAGACTGTAGTGCACATAGTTATGTACTCAGACGGAGGCACGCTGTGTTAAGAGAAACACATAAGGAAGATGCTTCTTTCTCTCTAATTATTATTTTGCATGTATGTGCATCTGAATCACTGTACAGCTGCTGTCTTTACCTTATGTTTGTGTTTTTTGTCAGATTTGTAAATCAGCAGTATCTAAGGCACGATCAGTCACTATATTTCATACTCATTCCATTGTTCGATGACAGGAACAGAAATATGTGAATGAGAAAAGCTTTACTGAGTATTCTGCTGTGCTATAATAAAGTACGTGAGCAAAGATAGAGAGAAGTGAAACAACTGTTAACACTAAACAGAATAAAAATACGACGCGATGACGTAATATATATATGCAAATCAAGACGCGACGTCATCTGGCCACATTTCTACTTTCTCATAGCTACTTTCCATTTAAAATAGTTGGTAACACTGGAAGGCTCATTACAAAGTGAAAATGAGGAACTACAATTGGTATGATAATGTTACGTGTTATGTTTCCAGCCAGTTGTCATGGCCGCTGCTGAGTAGATTAACGTGAACTCAAAACGAGCGTTTCCGCTTTTGCGATTTATATCTTAAACAGTCAAATATGCTTAAATCTCATTCCAGTGAAACAGCTAGATCTTCTATTTCGACGTATTTCCACCCCCTGAATACAAAAGATTTTTCCACAAACCGCGTAAAACGTGCGAAGAGATCTTCCTCTGAAGCTGACCTGCGCCCATCTGACTGAACAACAAACATCTACAAGTGCGACGGTCCACCTGTGACACTGAAAGCAGTACATCTGGTTTTCTATATTTAAAATATTCTATATTTTTTATATTTAATACGCCATTATGTCAGTTTGAGCTATATGAAGATGATCCAGCGTTTCTTTGATAGAAGGTGCATACGTATTGTCGGAGGTTTAAATAACTGATGTTGTTTACTTATTACTTATTACTAAATTTCTTTATGTGAACAAAAAAAAAAAAAAAATCTAAAGGAGAAGCTGCTTTCGACCATGAAGAATTATGTTTAATAAATGTTTGGCCATTTAATGATGATGGCCATTTACTATAATTATAATATTACTTACTGTGTATACTGTATTTGTGTTAATTTGGCTAAAACTTTGGATACTGGTGTATTAAACTTTGCATGTACCTGTAACTTTCCCTGAAGTTTGTTTTGCATTATATAAATGAAAGCTTGTTGATAAGAGGTGTGCTTTCTAAGTGATAAGACTTGTTTGTTTAGCTGTAAAATATGATAAAAAAAAAGCTTTGGATTACAGGGAAGAGGGATTTAAGGTATATCTTGCAATCATACAGATATATAGACTTGAGGGTGTGCTCTTTTGACTAAAGCATTAAATAACCTACCAGAACACTTTGGCAACTGAATAGCAACACACTAAAACTCATTCAGGAAACCCTAGCAACTACATATCTGTACCCTGGAAGTGATGTGAGCATTGTGGCTTGACATGGAACAAAATGAGGGTGAGTAAAAATGACAACATTTTCAAAATGTGCATTTCTTAAACATTGTCGATTAATTTAGACTGACAGCTGGTCTCAGAGAGAGACGTACAGTCTTGACATTTATATACAGCTTGTTCAAGTTTCTGTGCTGTCCTTGATGGCCTCTTGTGTGTACAACAAACCTGGGCATATAATAGCATATAATCACTCTGACCCTACGACCTGCACTGGTTTGCAGGGATGGGGGTTGGAAGTGAAGCTCAGATTCTTGCCTTACTAACTGATCAATATTTTAACACTGAGACAGGCATCATATTTTTGGTCTTGCCCTCTGTATTGACCCTCTGTCCATGTCTTTGTCTGTATAACCTACCTGATTAAACAGAAAACTGAGGCCAAGGTGTCAGAAATCATTTTTAGTCTGATGTTAGTCTTAGGTGGGTGGGCTGAGGTTAACTATGAGGATGTTTTTAGTCAGACCTCCTAATAACCTACACTTGTTAATTTGGTCCCGTGCTAACATTACAACATTTTAAGTCGGGTTTGTTTTGCATGCCTCAAATGTGAATGTAAGATTTTCTGTGATGTTTTAATTTCTTGTGAGTTTTTTTCATTTTAATTTCTGTCATTTTAGAGAGGTGGATTACATACAGTAGATAAGGTTTTGTCTAAATTGTGAAGGTTGTAAATTGTGATCTTGTAATAGTGGCATTAGTCGGAATGAAAAATGAAAATGAAATGGTCAGAAGAGGAACATGGGAAGAGGAACCCACCTATTCAATGAATCTTGCTTGCTACCTAGTTCCTCCTGGCACCTTCTGCACAGGGAGTTAAAATAGTGCCAGTTTGGCTGATTCAGTTTATCGCTCATAGTTTCTATTTTTTTAGGTCTGTCAAACAAGTCAGGTAACAAAGACAGAATCAGAGAATTTTCGCAAACATGCTTAGTTAAATTCTACACACGTCTTTAATGGAGACAGTCAAACAGGTGATAGCAGTCTCACACCACAGTCAGATACATCAATCACTTACTTCTGATATGAGCCAGTAAATTACGCATTCTTTCCAAATAAAGGTCTCATCAGTGCTGCCAAGATATCAGCTTGACACATGCATTAGACTGAGAGACGCTGATGAAATTCACTTGCAAAGCTGTGAAACCTCAAACCCTATAAACTGGGGAGTCACACTTTTACCAGAAAAGGAGAGAGGGAAAGAAGAACGCCGTCAGATCAATAACCCCATCCAACCGATTCTCTGTTCTCACCCTGTTCTGCTCACTGCTTCTCCTCAGAACCATTTTGACTGGCGATAGCTTACAAGATTGCAAGGGAGTGGTAGGGCGGTCATGTGGGACCTGGTCTACTCTGCTGTACTGATTGAGGGCATAGAACAGGGTCCCAGGGAAAAGAGGACACGCCCTACCTCCACCGGAGCGGGTGATCACAGCTGGAACAGCTGCAGAGGAAGTCTGCCGAGAGTCTGTTCCAACGTCCGGATGGAGTTGCGGGTTAATGTGGCGTCTCGTGGCAAGAAGGGGCAGGGGATGTAATTATGGTCAGGCTGAATGCTTACATTAATGAAGTTTTAGAGCTCCACATTTCCTCGGGCCTTGCTAATGAGCCTTACGCATAATTAGCAGCTTGCCTGATGAAGTTGTTAGGCCGGAGACAGCTCTCTCCCCAGCCGTAGATGATGTGCTCTACAGCGCCACTCTTTGGAGAACAAGAAACCCAGACCCCATGCTGATCAAAAGAAGGCTTCTCTGAGCTTTTATGGTTCAGGGTATGAGCGATGATCCATACCAGGTTCTGCCCTTAGGCACGATATAGAGCATGTAGTGTTCTTAGTCTTTACAGATCTCTGTCTTTTGTAGTTCACTTCTATTATTCTGTCCTTGGACGTTCATTCAGCCCTTCAAAATACAGGATCAAAGGATTTCAGCTAATCGCTACAATATTCAGACTATAATCAGACTGTACTATTGAACGAGGGAGCCCATAAAAAAGGACAAGATCTGTAATTTCCCCTGCCTCATCTCTAATAGGCCACATTTACACCTGTCTCAGGTAAGATACAGGTTTAGAAATGCCATAAAACCACATTGCATTTGCAGTGTAAACACTAATACATTCTGATACAACTCAGACAGCCGCAAATAGTGTTTGCGCTGAATCATTTAAGGCTTTCAAAAAGAAAAAAACAACATGATTTGAAAAGCCTATACTTATATGTAGTACCTAGCAGTTTTGACTGCTGATTTTTATATGTGGGGAAGCTGTTATTTATCAATAGAAAAATATGTACAAAAATCTATTTTGTGTGTGTGAATATATGGAATGCTGCTTTTTAAACTGCTATGAGAAAAATCAGGCTTTGTTGCATGCAGGAACTACGCAGTCATGAAATCAGTAACCCTCCCCTCAACAGAATCCGACCTCAGGAGACCCATTTGAGATGCACACGTGAATATCAGTTGTAAACAGGTCTATATGAAAGTTATAAGACAGACTGCCAAGAAACAGGAACTGGGACAGCGTGTACTGTCTCCTCTGTCAAATCACAGCCTCTGGGGTTCACAGGTAACACGGACATACGCACACACACGCAATCGTTTCCCAATATCACGCTCTGTCAGTCGTGTCATGGATTAACACTTTTCTCTCCCACCTCTCTCCCACTTCTGTTTCTTGTCATATAAAACCTTAGATCTTTCGCACAATTCAGTCGAGACAAGCAAACTCTCTCTCATTACAAAACCTTGTGTTTCCATCACTGATTGTCAAATTCAACGATCCATCTCAGCATGCAGCAAATGTAACATTGCATGGAATTTAATCTAAGTTGCTAGTTTAATTGAGCATTGCTCACTACAGGGTTTCTGCAAGCATGTTAAATGTTTAATGTTTGCTCATCGAAGAGTTTTAAGCAGACGTGCAAGGTTTCTGAAATTAATAAACAGAATATGCACAAAATGACCAAGGCACTCAAATATAGGTTGAATATTTGCAAACATATTAACAATTTTGAAATCATTTACAGCACTACAATATTCTAGTCAAACTGCGAAGTACAACAAATGTCCTTTGTAACTTATACCCCATCCACATGGGAATATATAAAAAACAGTTTGCTGTACTGTAAAGGAAACTAAAAGTGAAGTTGTCCTACTTCTTTTCAGCAGTGTGTATCATGCACCCCTCTATGATTAATCCATTTTTGATAAAGGTTGGTTAAAACATACTCCATTTCATAGCCCACGTTTTGTTTTATTGTACGTGCTCCCCAACTGAAACCTACTGCTTTACAGCCAAGCTAAAGGGATATTTTGTTTGCATGGGAGGCGTCTGAAAGCTGTAAAGGATGTGTGGCAACCGACCCGACCTTTCCTGCAGCATTTCACGTCAATCATAGTTGCCTTTGAGAGTCAAGAGTAAAGAAAGATGGAGGGGTTGAGGGCAAATTGACCTTATGTCAGTTCTACAGGTTTAGTGGGACCACCGAGGTGAAACCCCAATGGACGCTTTAAGTAGTGAATGAGTCAGGATGTCTTGTGGTGGTGGTCTTGACAGCATGCTCACACACACACATGCATTTGAGCCCACGGGAGTTTGAGATCGATAGGGCGTAATTGCCGTCCATACACTGCCCTGGCCATGTATCAAAGAACGTATGAAGGCGACTGGGATTGCATGAAGAAATGTGTGTGTGCGTGTTTAAACATTTTCACGGACTTCCCTTTCGTACCTCTTGCTGTAATCCTTCCCTCTTGTTTCAGCCGCACACCTCCAGTCATTACATGGAAACACTCCACTGATGCACTAAATTGCTGTTTTGGCAACAAAAATATTTCTCATCAGAGGGTTAGACCTTTCGAGACAGTAATTGGTATGGTATGATATTGTCTTCACACTGGTCTGTGTTCATCCCATCAGCCTCTAAGCTCCAAGACGCCACTGCTGTACTCATTAAAATCATTGCGATATATAATGTCAAACTCTTTAACACCTTGTAGAGTGGAGCATGACGACAATTTGTTCTTGTACACAACAGAACAGTGTGTTGAAGGTTCTATGGGCTTCAAAACACAAGGAAAATTCGTAAGAGTAGCTTGTTACATTATTTTTGGCTGCGACTAATGATGTTTAACCTCGTTGCATATTTTTTCAATGCATCTTGCTATGTATTTTCATGCTTCAGATTCAAATGACTCAGTATACCCAGTCATTAGCTAAAATTCTACATTGCACATGATTAATTATAAAGTTTTGGCTTTGCGATCTCTTGACGAAGGTGTTTCACATGTCAAAAATTAAACTTATGTTGGTATAACCTTTGCTACAAAAGTATTGGCAGTTTATGGCAATTCATTAAAATAATAGTGGTGGTAGTTAATCTAATGACACAGGCACCTCTCCATCACTTCCAATCCGAGTGAAAAACTTTCACATTGTATTTTTTACCTTTAAAGTCAATGTCAAGACTCCATTAAGTTTTTCGGCATGCAAATCATTAGCTATTGAGAGGCTATCATTTCGTTTAATAGCGCGATGACAAGCTCTGTGACGAGTCTTGAGAGGCGGCCAAACTGCATCGCTTCTCGTCACCATGATGGACTGTTGCTCCTGCCTAAAATGCTACAGAAAAATGTATCAAGCTGTGCTGACGAGGCGCCAACTACTACAATAACACAAAGAGTGTTGCTAATATAATCAATATTTTTAATCATTCATAATGGTTTTTAAAAGAGTTTTCGAACCTCTTTGGTGTAGCCATATTCTGTAAGTCTTGTTGCCACCCTTTCTCTCCTCCACCCTTCTGCTCTCCCTTACCAAACATACCTCTCTTTATTTATTTGCACAGGTCTCATCCAATCGAGCTAGCGATCCCTCCATGAAAAGGGCAGACTGCCAAGCCACAGTGGCTGTGACAGAGCAATGCATTAGGACATTAAGACACCCACTCTGTTGCTGAAAATCAATCACACACTTCTGCATGCATTATGGGCAGAGAAGGGCACCCAACATATTGCTTACTACCTCCACGCCACCCGGGTTCTTCCAGAGCGAGGTCTGTAGTCGAGCCAGCCCTACCTTGATGTCCATTCTGCTCTTATCATTCCCCTGTTGAAGAGAGAGGTTGGGACCTTAAAACACTGAAATGTCTCTTTCTCAGGGTAAAAAGGTGGCTCTCAGCTTTCTGGGTATTTTGGTTAGAAGGTTGTTATCTTGAGTCCAACAGGGCAGTGACAAGGTGTTTTTGTGAGATTAATTTGAAGAAAGAGCATACTGTGACACTGGGAATTATACTGTAAGTGCAGTTTAAGAAATAAATAAAAAAGAGAAAAATCACTGCTGTTCTTCTGTTGAAAATACTAGCTTAGACAAGCAGGAATTTTCATGTTTATTTAAGCTGGTTTGTGCTGATTTGGTGCTGGTCTAACTCATGGACCAACATTGTCATGCTGTTCACCAATAAAATGTGGCCAAGATCAAGTAGGAAAGTCTTGCTGGCTTAAGGTGGCGTAAGCAATTTCTGAAAAATGCTGCTAAAATTTGAAATCAACATCCACACAAATTCACCCCTCCCTTAATTGCCCCCCCTCCCTCAAAATAACAAACGTGCAATACAACACAAGCAATGGCTAACAGCTAACACGTATGCCTGTATTGCTGATTGGTTATGAGTGTGTTATGGTTTTGTAGTGATCAGTCTGATCCACATTGTTTTTTTTTAATACAAAGCCAGGATTATGTGCAACATTTTTTTTCAACGCACACATATAATTTTTTACATAATAATATACATTTTTTAGAAACCATTTACTGCACCAATTATGTAAAAAGCTTGTTGCTGACATCAGATCATCTCATTGCTGGGACCAGGATGTAAACCCAGCTTGTGCTGGTGATCATCCTTGCTGTTTTGTTTTAGCAGGGTTTGTTTTTGTATCTCTGTTTGTCAGTCCTAGATCTCAAACTGTGTATAGTATAGAAACCACCTACAAGCTAGAGAACTTCAGAATACCATTTAAATAACCATTGAGTTATAGAAAGCCGTAACTGTCCGAAAGGCCATAAGATATGAGTGTAACAATTTAACTTCAGTCTGCCTGTGCCATTCCATATGTTCTGACAAGTCATTTTTCATACCTTTACAACTAACAGGTGACCAGGAGAGAGAGAGCTGTGCAGATGAGCTGATGAATGAATGTTCCTGCCAGCGGAAAATGGAAGATGGTAAAAAGACCCTCTAGAAGCAAAATTATGAATTGACACCTGATGTGAATGCAGCCTGGGCCACCTATGTAACATTACTATTACTTAAGGGTAACTTTACTTATGGCCAAACGTAAATATATCTATGTCTATCTTGGTGCTAGTTAAGCTGTTTTGGATCAATTAACAATTATTAATGCTGTAGGCAAAATATAGCTTTATTAGTATGTGCAAAAACGTTTTTTTATAACAAAATATAAATATCTCTGCGTTCATTTGTGAGATGATTGATGGATCATACATGTTTCTTTAAATGACACAGCTGACAGCTGTTCTTGTGCAATTCTAGGAGTTTTATTCATGATGTAAAATGATTTCTCAGTGGAATTTCAGACCTTTGTTTATTTTTAGCAGATATAATCTGCTATTATATAATAAGCATTCATATGATGCTTTACTGTTTGCTTCAGTTGTAACCAAATTCTTTAATGTCAACAAGTGAAGCTTATGTAGAATATTTATAAACATGATCAATTGCTAAATTGCAGTTAAATATAAATATGATAAATTGCATGAAAATAAGTGAGATTTATTACTTATTTTAAATAAGGCTTCAAGGCCTTTAGTTTCAATCTGACAGGAAGAGGATACAAGCGGTAGTATGAAAGAGCCTTATTTTACTAATTACTGGTTCATTCACCATATAGGTTAACCATATACCCACTTAACCTTGGGTTAGTGCATACACAAGGGCACTAACTCATTGATTGTCTAGTGCAGATACACCAATGAAAAATGTCCCTCCATTAAGAATGTATATATATTAAGACCACTCCTATATCACACTAATAAGACATTGCATATATAGTGACCCTAAAAGGTATTTAAACACTTTAAATGTCATACTTTACATGCATAAAATGTCATTGCATTGGGTAAAGTATCAAACATTGTAAGCATCTTACAAACAAATAATGCCAGACCTTTTCTCAAAGTTAACGTCATCTTTCTTTTGTCATTTTTCTAATTAGTTTTAACCAGCTGGTGCCTCTTTTTAAGTGGATGTATTAAATATCTAAAGCAAAGGCAGCCACATTGTTTAAGTGTTGAATGCCTGGAGTGTATAAACACTTTAACGGGCTAGTGTAGCTGCATGCTAAATGAAGACAGAATGGCAGAGAAAAACTGCAAGCCATTTGGGTTGGACTATATTTTAAATGGAACGTTGTGACTCCATTTGCTTTGCTTTCCTTAAAAATGGTGATAAAGAGCAAAAGTGTTATCAGTAACGCATCCTCTTTATGCATTTCTAGAATGCTGCGTGTTACATTTTCCTTTCAAATTTATACAATAGTACAAGCTGTCTCAATTTATATATTTGATTTAAAATCCTGCTGCAGAATGTGGGATGTGTTAAAAGCAGGTTGTGTATCTTATTGAGGAAAATCCCCATCACTGAAATGAATATTGCTTTCGACTTTCCTCTCCTTTACTTCTTCTGATAAAGCATGAAAGGAATAAACAGTCCATAGCAGCCAGTAGCTTAATTCAACCCTTTATTACTGTGGCCACAGAGGCAGTTGCTTCGAATCCTGCTGTGAAAGGCAGGGCCTTGTTTTTAATACAAGCCATATGAAGGAAAGAGCAAGTGAGACATATTCTAGCTGTCATGGGGCATTTGCTTAGTTTGTGTGTGGTTTGGATTGGGCGAGTTTATTTTTTTCCTCTGACAGAGGAGAATGTGTTTATTTGTAAACAGAGAGAGAGAGAGAGAGATAAAGAGAGAGAGATTTTCTCCTAGATCACAAACCACTTACTGGCAAAAAGACAAATTCAGTCTCAGGTAGGTGTGACCCAACTGAATGAATAAACTCCTGGTTGCTCCAGGTAAACTTGTAATGTGAAAGTGATGTGGGTAGGGTAGTTGTGGTAGCCAAACTGTAAATTTCATGATTTGTTTCTATAAAAGTTACTGGCAAAAGTTAACTTATCATGACTAGTTCTCACCTCAGAACATCCACTTTTCAGCCAATCAGTTAGGACAAACATCACATAAAGTAATTAATATTCATGACCCAAACCATCACTGACACAGTTTGTGCACTGAACCACTAAAAAATGCTAAATTTACTCTGGAGAGAAGAACAACAGAAGAGCAGTCGCTTTTGACAGAAATAATTATTTTTATATTCATAAGTGTCACAACAGTGTTTTAGGTTTAGGTTTATGACATAAAATGCAAGAGTGAATAAGATTTCTGGAAATTTACTTTTAATACTTTCAAATGGACTCTGACATGAGTGTACCATTAAAAGTCAAGCTGTATGTGTATAGATGTGCAGGCTGAACTACTGAGCTGTCTTGTTGACTACTCCCTACATAGACAGCTGACTTGTAAGGCCGCATCCAAACTGAAGTGGAACTATGATGATTACTTTATAAGGAATTTTTATGTCATCCACAAACATACGGTTAGTCAATTTAAACATGTTTGTATGTGAGAGAATGGTATGTTCCGTTATTATTTGAGTGCTTGAAAACCAGTTCTCCAGCTCAACAGCTTCACAGTAAAAGGCAGCCATCACTTTAGATGATTGGTTTGCTGTTTTGCCACCAGGGGCTGGAGCTGCAGTGCTAAAGATGATGTAGTGTGCATGGCCCAAACAGGGGAAGCAGGTGCATTCTAAACTTTAATAGATAGATAACAGTTCGTCTCCATGATGAGATTCAACTGCCAGTGAAAAGGCAGCCAATGGCGTACATTCCCACCCGTATAGCCGTATATTTGAATAATGGCCCTGTGATGTAACAAGCGGGCAGCTCTAAGTAGGTTTTGTGAGAAAAGCCTCCCTCATTTTAACGTTTTCACCCACCGTCAACCAATCAATTCTTTCCATTTAGCCTCGCAAAACTAGGAAATGACAGACCACCCTAACACCTGCCTAAGCATCGAGAAACTCATAAAAGGAGGCCCCCTCCTCCGCACAGGCATCTATGAATCATTTGCTGTTCCTTTCAACACTTAGGCACGGAAGTTTGGCAATAAAAAGACCATGTATTACTTCCTCACGCAGAGGAAATTAATGTTATTACTCTAACTATAGTGAGCAACAGAGGATTGGAAATCTTAAATTAAATGAATGAAGAGATTTGATGACCGTGTCATACTATTTTGAATGAAAGTTTTTTTAATGGAAAATCGAAAATATATTCAACCCTGACCTGTTATTTAGGTTGTTTAGCATCTGTCAATTACTTAAAAGGTTTTGTAGATAACAAAGCTGGTCTGCATTTACAAATCCTCTATGCAAACTATAATAAGTCCTGGATGATGCATTGCAATTAAGGGTTTTCCGAATTGTTTTTTTGTTTTTTGACTGGGGCTAATGCTGCAGGTGAATGAGTTAAACATTAAACAAAATCTCATAGTGGGAGTATTATTTATCAGTACATAAAAGGGAAACTTCACATAAGTTGTACATAAGTTTACATAAGTTCAACATAAGTCACAATTCAGAATCTGAGGGTAGGGTGCACAAGTAAATGCAGTTTTGCATGCTTAAATCTGTGGCCGTAGTCGATGACAGATATTAGGAGGAGTGTCGGGATGAGATCAGCTGGGCTTGACTTTAATCTAATTCTTTGTGAGTTCATGTGAATGTCAAAGAGCAAAGATGATTCTCTCAGAGGACAGTGAAGAAAAGGCCATGCAGGAGATACTGAGCTTCTTAAGATGGTTGTGCACCAGACCAATGCTTTGTCCTTCAAAGAATGTGTGGAAATGTTACTTACTTTCAAAGGTTATATACTCGTATTATGAAGCTCTTGCCATCTCCTCTCTCTGCCAGTGAAGGCCATGTTCCTACATTCATGTGGCTGCATTGTCCTTTTGATAAAGCATTTGCATGGCTGAGTTTGGTGTAGTGTGAAGTTAGCTTCAAGTCTAACACCACTAGTTAAAATGCTTCTTAGAATCCTTTTCAGTACAAGAATTACTTTCATTACAAGTGATATAATGATTGTAAAACATAATATTAGTGAAAACCTAAATGAAAAAGGTATATACATTTCAGAATTTTGTATTGTTTTGCTTTAATGACAGCATGCATGCCAGTTTGTGCAAAACCTGATGATTCATGTTCCTCCAGCATGAGCTGTGAACATTCCAAAGAAGATCTTATGTGCTTCAATGGAAAAAAACCTGACCTTTTGTACACAGTAGGTAACACAGTCAATGTGACAACATTAGATTAGAGATCTAGAATCCATAAAACTATTGTGTTTATTTTCAGGTATCCCAAAATGTGGAACAAAAAATATTTCAATATGGTCTCAGGATTTTGGACCGTACTGTATATACTGTACATTTTTCTGTTGCAGTGCAAATCCTCCCTCCACCCCACATTTAATAGTAATTTTACAATAAAACATTCTCCCCCCCCCCCTTTTCCTAGCTGGGCATTTAGCCCAGGGTCTCTAATACAAAATGCTTGGGCAACCCAACAGAGACCTTTGAGCGGCTGAGCTGCTCTAAAATCCTTAAAGGTCAACCACACTTTTAAAGACTGTATTTGAATAACTTTTAGAGGAACTGGTGAGGGAGGAGGTGTGGCACAGCTCGGTATAATCTCTTCTTTCATCCTTCTGCTCTCCTGCCATAGAGAGCTGAGAGGAAGTTTAAAAAAGAGTGTTACTTCTCTGAGAAATATCATGAGGTACAGTAACTCATCACTGAGCTGATCTTACTTAGTAATAATTATTAGATATTTCAACTGTTGTTTTAAAATAATTATTAATAAAGATAATGTTTTCCTTACAATATAGCCAACTAGAATAGTTTTAGTTTATTTGCTAATTGGCTTATTTATTGTCATTATTCTGCTTGCAAGATGAACACCATATTGAATTTTCTGGAAACTTTAAGCTTTATTGTTTATTGGTTGTCTTTTCCACATTTATTTGCATACTGAATTGTGATTGACCATTTGTTTCCCTCTTTTTAATCTATCTGCATAGCATTTTAATAATCTCTGTTTCTCTTCATCTCTCTGTATTTGTGTTTAGAACTTTTAGCTAAGACTTTTACCTAATACTGTTCCTCTGCAGTTCTCCTTGCCAGCACAGGTGTCTCCTTCAGGAAATGCAAATCTAGTTATTATTATCAGATAATTAATTCACTCTAAGGGAGGAATTATTAATACAGACAATATTTTCCTAAATAATGGACTTTTGCAATATCGCAAATAGAAGAGTTATTTTTGTTTGTTTATTCTTTTATTTGCATTTTTATTGCATTTTATATAAATAACTCCACTGTGTTCAGTGAAATGCTTGTAAAGTGGATTGAGGGAATTTCAATAAGAATAAAGTTGCTCTGAAGGCAAGACATTTCATCTAAAATTCTGCTTACGTATATTATTAGCTTTTCAGATCTTCATTGCAAATATCAGACAGTCATTGCTAGCAACAGACCACTAGTCAGTGTCAGGCATTATACATTATAACCCATTAACTCAGAGAAGGCTTTTTAATAAAGGCAGAGGCTGCTGGGTACAATTCTCGTGACACACTGGGGGTCATTTTGAATCTCTCTGCAAAGCAATATTTCACCGGCAGGGCTCTATGAAGGTGTGCTTTGTAGGCAATTATTTGCCTATTAATTTTTAACTTTGTCCCCGCTGCTCAATAAATAAACAAAGGTGCCTAATGAAACAAATTGGTTCCAACAAAAATGATTGTTAATAAATCATTCAGAGCAAGTATATGGATTATACACACCATGTTTTCCAGGCCTCTTGAGAGCTCGCTGAAATCCACACAACGACACTTGTACCCAAAAGGGGTTTCACAATCAATATTCAGAAGCGTGCTGTTTCAGGGCCCAGAGGAACATGAAACTCATGTGTATAAAATCAGCTTGGGTGATCAATCAACTGCTCCCCACTATTAAAAATTAATGAGCAAGTAAATAAAATAAATAATACCTTGAAAACCTAAATATAGCAGCTGGAAAAGTTTGAATCTTTGATGAGCATCTTATCTTTGCCTTCAGTTGTTCAAGTTCTTTACCCTGCAGATCGCTCTCATGATGTGGTGTCCTTTATTAAAAAGTGAATCACAATTTACCTTTCTCTACAGTGTCATCAACGCTGTTTGTGTTTAATCATGTGCCATGGATCGCAAGTGTGGCAAATAAAATTAACAAGGGCGCCGTGAAATGTCACACCAGCCCAGTCGTCAGGGTTAATGAGCATCTTTTGGTGAAACTGTGCAAACGTCACACTGATCTTTGGGTCATCAAGACCCCTTTCCCCCTTCATCCCCTGACATTTCCATCTCCAGAAATAATAAAAGCAAGAAAACCTTGCCAGGTCCAGCCAGGGAGGCTGTTAACCTTTCCAATGCCTTATTCTAACCACCAAGGCCAGTCTTGTTCATTATCCTTTCCTTTTAAATTGTCAGATCATGTCCTTTCAAACGGAGGCCTCCAGCCATAATATCACCACATGGTCAGTCGCTAATCACTGTGTGCCTCGGGTTGACAGCCGCATGTCCTGCACACTGGTAAATGGTTATGGATGGGGCTGAGTGTTACTCCATCATGTGGGAGACTGAGCTTTGAAAGCACGATGATGGAGAGGGTTTTCAAAACTTTACAACGTCTGGTGACCCTGAGGTGAGGAACATGGAGGTCTATGGCAAGGTGGTTAGAATGAGTGACAGATCTCATAAATATAACTGATTATAAAACAGATTGGTCCAGTCCTGGATGCTAATTGGTAAGTAGCCAGGCTATATGCAAGATATAGCACAGATAAGAACTCCTTACCTGTATCACTTGTGTGTCATATTTCTGCCACTAGGGGCAGCAAACATAATTGAAAGAATAACTATTAACAATAATGTAAATAAATATTGTTTATTGTTAATGAGACAAATAAATTGCATATGTTAATAAGTAATATTGTTATATGTTAAAAAGCAACCTTGTTGTAAAATGTTACCAACAGCTCTGTAAAGACTTGTCTTTTACATTTTTGTTACATAAGCAAGTCTACTTGTACCATGAATGACAGCTTGGTGCCAGTTCACAGGCCATCACTTTGCAATGAATATTTCCTATTATTTGTACTGTCACATCTTGATAAAAGATAGATTTAAAATTTATATTTGAAAAATAAGCCATGTGTCTAATTCAAAGCATTGCTCCGGGTGCATTCCAATGCATCAGCACTGATCTCATTAGAACATTAGCTTTGACAGTATGCCAGTGCTTCATACCATCTGTTAAAATCTTTGTCCATTCATAATCACCCTTGACCCAAATGACACCACAATAACATCCAAGAGAAGTCACACATATTCAAGCTCTGAAACACATACAGCGTTTGATTTTAAAACTGTTTTTAAAATGTTCCATTAACAACTTAAGAATAATGCTTTTGATATATATGTAATGTGAAAAAAGTTCTACTAACATACTTCAAGAACCTTTTTTAGCCAAAGTTTTTAGCCTACATAACATGCTGTTATTTTTTCTGGTAACTACAGCTGTCAAAATTAGCTTTAGAAATCATTGAATCCATAGCTTTAAAAAACAGCCTAGAATTTAATGCCATTTATTTACCAAAGGCATTTGGGTAAGAGTGAGTAAATAATGACATAAATAGTGACCTTAACTTTTAGGTTAGCGGTTGAGCACAGCAGACCATAACAGCCCCCTGTTGCATGCTGCGTAATGACATTAACATCTTACAGGTTAAACACATCAGCTCAATAATGAAGTCATTGACTACAAAAATTAAATCACAAGGCCATCTGTCTGAGTTTTTACCATTAAGAGTGCTTTATTTAGGTAAAGTAATTAATACTATCGTTTTTATTAATACAAACTCATTTTTGTTACAGCACTTTGAAGAGGTGACATTTTATATGATATGGCAAGAGTAAATTTAGAGTGAAAGGGCTGAATCACTGTAATTGTATTATTATCTAAAAGGATCATGTGACGTGTAACAGTAGAAATTTGTCAGCCGTGTGAATGGAGGAACATCATATTTAGGGGGTGTTGTTAGGCTCAATGCGAAGCAAAATTCAGTTGATACTGTATTATGCTATATATTGTTACTGTGATATATCAGTCAGCCCTAGAATCATAAGATTTTGCTGCACTGGATCTTTCAAGATTCTTGTAAAAGTAGATAAATACAAGCCAAACATCTATGCCTAAGGGAATGTACATTTCTTTGAGATGATATGCGTAAACAAGCTGACTCTATCAAATGTATTAAACCTTACAAGAATGATTGAACATGAACAAAACCGGCTGATGAACTGCCATGTTTTGAAAGGTCTGTATCACCCGTCTTAGTGAGTTATGTGCAGGGGTGCATCACAGCGGTGTGACAAAAGCGGCATGTGTAACTCCCTGCTTTTATTTAATGCACTTTTTATTACCTGCATAAATAAAGGGCCTGTTTAAGGGTAGACTGTGGCGGGGCATGTGGCTAAGTGCATTCCCTGCAGCTTGCATGCTGTTGCAATGCTTATCACAAGGGCAAAGGAGAAGTGTTCTATTTAGTAGCGCAAATAAATTAACTGAAATTATATTGAAGTTTAAGCCACAAAATAACCTGTATAGAACAGTATGCTTCAGAAAAGGTCATTTTTAACAATCCAACCATCATGGTCTCACAGCACATCTACAAAATAAATAAATAAAAAATCCAAACTCATAAGCTCTTATTAAAAAACTTATTTTAATCTCAAAAAATGTAGTTTTTTTGTGCATATACAAGTCAGTTTTAATTAAATGTTTCATTTAGTGGCAACTTGGGGTTTGTAGTCTTTATCAGGCAGCCATCTTGTCACTGCCTCATTAAATGGTGGTCTGGGAGTTGTAGTGCCTGGCAGGTTGCTCCTCTTGATCCAGCCACTGAAAAGGTGCCCCTTCAGTAGACGTACCTTCATTACGCCACAATAAATACAAAAAGAGTGAGTTATTTTAAGTCCAATTTTATATACAAATGGGTGTTTAGATTGGGCTTCACAAATAAATGTAGCTGGTGGGCAAAAAAACACAAGATGAATTAGAGCTTGATTAGGTGCACCGCTTCAACAACAAACCTATTACAAGCATTTTCTCCTATTTATATGCCTATTTATTTTGCTGTCCTGACTAATCATGATTACATGGTTCCTTACATTTTATTATTTGCATTTAACAGACCTGAAACCTGTAATTCTTCGATCACAGCCCACCAGTTAAGCACATATAGTGCTTATATGTGCTTTTTATAGTTGCTCTATAACACTGTCCGCAGACCACAAGAGTGAAATTCAAGGCTGTGCTGATTAATATCAGCTAAATCACCTTCAGTGTTCTAATGGAACATTGTCTTATGCTGGGCACCAGGACACACACTCAACTGTGCTAAGTCTTATTATAGCTCTGTAGACACTCTGTTGGCCAAGGCAAGAGCTAAATGAGGAGATGAGGACGGTATCACATCTCTAATGTCACTTAGCCGACCTACACATAGAGTAACAGAAGGTGGGTAAGGAAGTCAGTGTGCTTTGGCACAATGCCCTTCACCTCTCTTTCTCTTTCTCTCTGCACATATTTTATTCTCTCTCTCGGAGAGCGGCTCTTTCCTTACTTTGGTAGCTGAGGCCCATGTCAACCATTAATCTCAGTTGGGCGGTAATGGCGCCTCCTTGTTTTACTAGCCACAGTATGAAAAAGTAATGACTCTTCTCCCATCCTTTGTTTTGTCTTGTTATTCAGGTTTTGTGGTGTATGTCTACAGAAGGGGAGAGAGAGAGAGAGAGAGAGAGAGAGAGAGAGAAAGAGAGAGAGGTCTATAATGTAAATAAACTCACTGTTTCCTACTCTGATTACTAATGTAATGTCTGCACTTAACAAATATGCCTGAATCATGCTAACACGATATCTATATAACATCTTTCTAATAATACATTTAGTAGTATTAGTAGTACTAGTAATACTATTGTGTTTACATTTTAACCATGACACACCCTCCCTGCACATATTTTTATAATAGATGAAGAATTATTGTCTTTGTATGAATATAGGACAACCATTGCCATGATTGTCCAAAAATAATTAATTGCAATTAATTAATTTTAATTAATTAATTATTTTTCTCTGTGGTAACTGATTAACTTCCAAGAAAACTAAATAATACGCTTTTGGATGAGATGCACGGGCCTCCTGCATCCCCGGTTCTGCTGTTCACATTTCTGTGAATAATGGTGTATTATCTGTAAGTGATATTTCACGTTGTTGAGCTTCGATGATAATTAAATTTCGCCATAAAATGATTGCAAATGACTTTTATTAAATGCCAACATCTGATTTTTATGCATAGATAAATTACCTCAGAACAGCCTCTCTCTTGCTCTCTTTCTCTGTTATAATGTCACATTTAATAAATACATTAACAGCATAAAAAATTTATGGTTAAACATACTCAATTAACATGTGGCCTTTGACAGCTCAGCTACCAATATACTTAAAAATCTATCTATGGTCTCCGTTTGATGCAGTTGGATGAGCCGTCTGCAGTAAATCTGCTATCTGCTTCAGCTGATGTATGGAGAAGAAACAAGGTTTGGGGCGAATAGAAGGGCTGATTTACACCCATGAGGAAAAAGGGACCCATGGTGCTCAGGATCTGTCAACAAAATCTCTAATATCGAACCCACAACCTGTTTCAAAACCTAGTGATCTACTTTGAAGTTTAAGGCAGCATCCTGAACTGTAAACTTCTAAATAATTTGAAATGCTCCACATAGGCATGTGATTGAAGTATTCAACTAACTTTTTTTAAAATTTATTTTAAGATTTTTTAGATTTTTTAAATTTAGTACAATTTAAGGTCTGTGGGATAATAATGGTCAGGTAAGAAAGTCCAATACAATTATGTCTACAGTCTGAACACAAAAAGAATGAAGAATTCATCAATGCATTCTTCACTTTTATATTTTAAAAATGTGCTTTGTCATGCTCTGAATTTCCCTGAATATTCGTGAAATGAAAATGCTTGACCATATCTTAGTTTGTGTCCTTCTTATCACACAGAATTTCTTTCCAAAGGTTTAATAAGGTTAAGTACATTTGTGATTCACAGATGTGGTTTGTGTTTTAATCTCAGCTGAATCTAACACAGCCCTTTGAAAACTATGGAATTAATGTCCTAAACTAACCTAATAACCTCCTGTTTATTCTGCTTCCTCTGTTTTACTTCTTCGTGATTGGATAAACTGAGTTACATAACACCATTTAATGACCATTAATGAAGAAATTGTGTCAATGCTAGACTCTGAGACCCAACAATTCAGCACCCCCTCAGTATCCCATAATACATTGTTGTTTAGGGAGGCAGCACATCTTCCCTCTCACTGTTATTCAATAAAAACCCCTGACATGTGTGATTGAGAGCCACTCAGAGCAGGAGCAGGACCCTCAAATATGAGGGGGGTTTAAAATACGAGCTCCCTGACAGCTTGCTTGCCAATCCAAATTAAAAAAGTTGGAGTGCCTGGCTTTATGCTGCCCACGACGGTGTGGCCATTTTTCATCCAAGCCGGTGAAGCTGCTCTGCACATCCTCCATTCGCGGTTGACAGGGCTGGTAAATCTGGCCTCGTTTGGCCCGGTGTGTAAACAGTTATTCATCTGGTGGCAGGAGCAAGGGACAGAGCTCTGCTCATCTCCTGCAATGCAGCCGTCTCTTAGAGGGAGAGATTTGTGGAAAACAGAAACCATTTAGTTGTTCACATTTTAGCGAATATTGGAGCAGTCAGAATATCACACATTGTAAATGTTTCAGTTGTACAATTTTAAGGTTTTGCAACTAAAACAGATTTAGGTGAGTATTAAAACATTCAAACAAGCTAGCATCTTGTAGGTGAGGTCACATAAACAAGGTTTACCAATGTGGGAAAATGCTTAAAAAAATACTGCATGTATTCTTCTTGTTTACTGTGTGCCTGAAAACATTTTACATAGTTTTTGAATGATTTATATAAATAAATATCTTATTACACAGACGTCCATAAACTTTACATTTGAAAAGAGCAGTAGCTTGTCTGATTATTTAAGCGGTCAATAACGTTTTCACATGGTTAGCCAATAAAAAGGGTCAATGCTAACAAAAGCCTTTGTGTTAAACCTTAAATGTCCTATCTAGCTTAATGCTACTGAAACTTATGGAATGAGTGACCAAACTCTGTCCACCCAAACCACAATCAACAGCACTAATCATTAGCACTAATGATCTCTTACTGTGCATATTGATTCCATTGAATTTGTAGCAGAGGAACAAACAAGACAACACTGAATAAATCGGTTTCTGTAATTATCATATGGCAAAGCTGTAGGTAGACACTGCTAACAACCGCTAAACATTTAAGAGCAAATTCTTTCAATGTGGCATTAATCACAGCCTACACCCACATGTTGGTTGTCTGTAAACAATGTTCAAGGTTCAGGAACTTGTGCAGGATTTGTTAAGTAGAGCACAGCTAAGCTCACATTCTTAGCAGAATCTTAGTAAGCTTCCCCTACTGTCTGGTTAGAAACATTTGCATTTATTCATTTGGCAGATCCAAAGAGACTACAGTAACAGTGCCTACATGTGTTATATGAGTAATTGCCATTATGCAGTACATTTGAACCCTGCAACACTTTTTAAAAATGAATATGTTTAGTGAGTAGATCAGACTTTCAGAAATATGCTTTGTTCAATCTAAAGCACTTTGACTTTATCTGTTAAGTATACAGTAATTTAATTATTTACACAATTGCAGGTGTTTTTGATTGCTCAAACTAAAATAATAACCTATTTAAAATGCATGCAGTTCATGTAGTTGTTAGATAGTAGTTGTTAGAAAAAAAAACAATGTGATTCCCATTTAAAAATGTGTTCTTAATGGTTTATCTAATGTATTTTTACAGGGCATACACAGTTTTACTCTAGGCGAATTGGGCTGTTACATGTGAGCCTGTGTGACTGTCACTCAAGCTGGACTGATCAGAATGGAGGAATCCACTGATGGGTGACTGTTCTGAAGTCTGACAAGTTTGTAATTACTTGGTATTCAAAAAAAATTCATGGAAGGTAGGGGTGGCCAGAGCATCCATGTTACCATCTTTCCATGTTCTCTGGGATTCAAACCCATGAACTCTGTGTTTTTAGCACCTCGCTCTACAAGTTTGTCTAGGAATGCTTCAGACACTCCTAGACAAACAGCTTTGGTATTAAGCTTTATGCCACAGTGTTTCCGTAAAGAAAATCTGGCAAGAAAGCTCTTGGCTATGAAAGGAATTTAATAGATCCCAGAGCATGATTAAAACACTTACAAGAGTAAATTCCTCACAGCCTTCATCAAGGTAATGACTGTGTGATTGACAGCCAATAAACTGTCATCACTTTCCTGATACATGTAAAATGTATAACATTTGGTATAAAATTTGTATTTGAGGGAGACCTTCAAAGAGAGAGAGACAGAGAGAATGAAGGAATTTGGGTAAAAGATGGAGGGAGGGAGTGGGTAGAAAATGAGGAATGAGTTTCTCACTGGGAGAGAAAAAGAGATTAGATAATAGTGTAAGAAGGCAGGAAAAAGTATGAGGCAGATAGAGAGAAGTGAAGGATGAGGAAAATGAGTGTGTGAGAGAGAAATGAAGAATGAGAAAGAGAGAAAATATGGCACAGTCAAGGACAAACGAAGAGGCCTGAAACCATGAGCAGCTTATACAAATGATTTTACCTTCTATTAGCTTTCATGAGTGCTTGTCACTTCAAAGAGAATCTCACCCAAAAATGAAAATTCTGTCATCCTTTACTCTCTCTGACTGTGTCAACGGGAAATGTACATTTATGATAAATGTACTGGCCACTTTGCTCCACTAAAATTAAAACAAATGTAAAAAGTCCAAGTCGTCTGTTTATTTATGTTTGTAATGAAAGAAATCCGCATGTTGGCAGTTGTATTTTGGATTATATGCAGTAGGATATGGAATTCTTTATGTAAACCTTTATGGTTATCTCCAGTCCCCATTCATTTTCATTATATAATAAAAACGGCCACAATATTCTTCAAAAACCTTTTGTTTTTTTTTTTTTTTTGAGGGAACTATTCCTTTATATGTAAAGACAAAACATTACAAAAATCAATTCTAGACCTAATAACCTGGCAAAAAAGCTATTTTCAATTATGCTGCTGTTCAAAATAGTACTTCAGCTATGTCTCTCCACAGAATAACATTTCAATGTGGCTTGAAAATAAATGAACACTTGCAAATACAAATTACATTTAATTAATCTGTGTTGCCTGTGTTTGGTGTACACGTGCATCTGTGAGGTCAAATAGACATCAGTTTGTTGCATATTTTATGCCACTGATTCTGGGAACTTTCTGTACCTCTCATACCTTTCTGGCAACCCTAATTGTGTTGCCATGGCACTAAGCCTTCAATGCAGTAGATTTTGCAGCGTAAACATGAAAGAACATTTTTCTGATGGCCGTTTTCAGTACAGGGAAGGTAGACCCCCCCAGTCCAGTTCAGATCCATCACTGTGACTAATTAGGGTTGAGTTTCATTTCTCACCTCAAAGCAGGCGTGTTTTACCATGGCAGCTGAGAAATATATATTTTGGTCTGTCTCGCTTTAAGATCAAAAGCCGTTGCAGAAACTGAGGTTTGTTTTGTTTTAATTGCAGATTTAAGAATCTGAGACTCATGGAGCTGGGGATTTATGGTTGTGCCCTAAAGCTATAATATATCTTGATGACTTTGCTAAGAGATAAATGGAAAAGGCGAAACAAATAAATGAATGAATCACATATAAATCAACAACAGTGCTGCGTGTAATGAGCTGTGAGTAATGAACTTCACTGCCCTCAGTTCCTCAGAGTTTTGCCTCTAGAAACAACTGAGAATTTTTTAAAGAAAACCATCTTCACACAAAGCTTTCTATATATATATATATATATATATATATATGATCCTAATTGTATTATATATATGATCCTAATTGTATTATATATATGATCCTGATTGTATATATATGTATATATATATATATATATATATATATATATATATAATACAATTAGGATCATAAGTGTTTATTCCCCTTGCAGATTCTGCAAAACATTAATCCTTTTTAATTTAAATTATAATAATTTACAACAATCGTCCTGTTCATCAGTTTATGTAGACCTGTTTCTTAATGTATTGTATTGCCCTCTGGAGCATCAGTGAATGTTTGTGTCTTTTGTAATAGTTGTTCTAACGGTGAGTTGGATCTTAACATCATATAGTCAGTGATGGAAAGGGTCAAATATGCAGTAGATGCTGGAAAAGCAGAGAATGTGCAGGACCTGAGTACCAGTGTATAGTTTAACAAGAGACTCATAAACAGCAATTACAAAACATAAAAACCATCATTAAGCATCTAGGTAACATCACACAATATTAAGAATCAATATGTAAACTTTTAAACTGGGCTGTTTTTGTAAATTCAGTTATTAGATTTTATTTACTTACTAGTTTAGTGCTTTCCTGTCCCATATTGCCACTTTTTAGCCAGGCTCCAAACCAGGTTACATATTTGAGAGGCTAGACCCATGGTCATGATCTGATGGATTCGATTGCTAGAGCCTCATGATTACTGTGGACCTAAGCAGCTGTGATGAAGTCACCTCTTTCACCCACAGACCAGGAGGGGAGCTCACATAGCCATTGCAACTTTGCCCCTCACCTAGACCACACCCCATTTAGTGCTCTCAGAGCTCCTTTTCACTGCGAGAACACCACGCCCCTTTTTATTTGAACACTACTTTTCTCAATGAACACTATTATCATCTTTCTTGAACTTAAATGTTTATTTTATGTTTAAATAAATGCCTCTCTGAGGCATTTATGTTTCGCTCTGTTTCGTCTGTTTTCGCTAACCCTGCCACAGGAACTATAGCGACTATAAACTGTGATTTAGGTTGCCAGAGAATTTAGGGCCATACCAATAGTTCCTGCCTCACCCTCTTTGCTCAATGATATAGATTTAGTTCCACTGTTCTCTGACATACAGTATTGTCAGGGAATAGGTTTCCCCCTTAATGGCTTCTATATAAAATAGAAAGGAAAACCATTTTTTGGTAAATGGTGATTTATAACAGTTCAGCACAGTTATAGCACTATGGTCTGGTGCGTGTCTGGTCTGGGATTGGGTGATGGAGGGGTGGCGGTGAAGAGGGACATGCCTCATTGCAGCTGATTGGAACAGCAGTACTCGAGGTCACCTTCAATGTGGACATAGGGAAGAGTTCTTATTTTTATCCGTTTGGAATCTTGCTGACAGCATGTCAACAGTTTAAACTTCTGATTTTTAATGCAATAACAATCTAGCATAATTTGTTTGCACATTCCACTTGGTTTGATTGCTAACTGTATGTGTTAAAATATTTTGAAAGTCATCCAGACTTTGATGTCTAACTAGATATTATATGTACATTATTTGTCAGCAAACAAAAGCTGAACATTCTGTATGTGTATGTGTGTGTTTTTGCGTGTGTTTCTATGTACATGCATGCATGCATGCCTGTGTGTGTGTGTCCACTTAGCCATCTATCTCATCTTGTAGTCATTCTCATCAACTGGCACACATCTGCAGGATTTCACAGAGAGATCTCCCTCATACAATGGAACCATAGACAATAATGACAATATACAGTCACAAAGTTCTCTGACACTGTTTTTAATTTTTTTAAAAGGGAGAGAGAGAGTTTCAGTGGGTTATTTAACTGTTTGAATTCTGTAACTTAAAACTGAACTAAAACTGATTCTTGAAAATCTTTCTCAGCTGAGGCCATTCAATTATACAGGCACTTTATTGGTTTTCCTTGAGTTTTTTAATAAATTGGCATGATACCTGATAGCATGATACAGGATGGAAATTAAAAGCTGAATTTAACTATTGCTCTGTGGGAACTTGTTTGATATTTTTAAACTTTTAATTTTCTAAATTTGTCTTATTGTCATGGCAATTTATATATTTATTTCTTAATAAATGTCTAGCTTTTAATTTTGGAAAATAGTGCCTAACACACTTGGACGTGACTGTCACAGAAGGATCCATCTGCAGACAAGATGATGAATCCGAACGCAGATCATTTACAAAACTAGCAAACGTGAACATGGACTTGACTTGGAGACATGAACATCACCAAACTCACCAACAGCAGGACACAGACAAACAACATAACACAAAGACAAAACATAGACAACATCCTTAAATCAAAGTCTTAAAATCACCTTAGCAGGATATTTAAAAACAAATCTTTAAACATTTTTAAAAGCTTACAGTTTTAATACTGTATTAAGACATGATGGGAAATTGAATAAAAAATGACCCAGCTATACGTATTCTTCACTCAGGGGTCATTAACTGTAAGAAGGTCATTAACTGTAAAATTAGGGTCACAACTGTAAAATAGATGTTTTCAGGTTATATATGTCAGTCAAGGATTTGTTTTTTGTTTTTTTACAAAAAGTGCATCTAATTACTACATTGTATCCACTATGACCTTCATGTACTTCCTTGTGAAGATTACTTTGGCTGCCTACTATTTTAAAAGACTGCATCACACGGCTTTGTGTAACTTTTCAATGTGTTTCTCAGTGAAGTAACATTTTGTTAAACCTGCATTTGAGAGAGCTGAAAGTTTAACGACTTCTACTTTCTTTAGTCACCATGAATCATGATATTCTTTGCATTCCTTTACATACATTTATATAAAATTATTTATTTTTCTAGATCTTACTGGTGGAACTTCACATTTAAAAATGTATAATTTTCAGTGTGATCAGGTTTTTGGGGGTTTAGATAATACCCCAAAAAGGATTGTGTGGTCAGGGTATAATGGAATTTTTAAAACAGAAGATTAAAAGAGTGTGAAAACCTGCTCACCTTGGTAAGTTTCAAACGTTGTATGCCCTTGGTTTTGCTAAAAGGAAGCACTTTTAAAGTACAAAGTACATGTAAACATTAATTTGTGTTGCTTCCCTTTGAATTCTCAGCATGTGGGTCTCTTTCTGAAAGCATGTTCTTGCTTTTAGAATTTGTTTCACGAGTGGAGTAACCATCACTAACAAAGACTTTTATTTATTGCCGGAACTTTGAGGATCCTTGAATGTTTTCTTTTGTTTTCCTGTGCCTCTCCATAGAAAACTTCTTTTCAAACATTTGAAGTATAGTGCATCTTAATCTACAGTGTAGATTTTAAAAAATATATATTTTGTTGCAGAGTGACAGGTAGAAATATCAGTTTACATTTCCAAACATTTAAAATATGAAATGGAAGCAGGGCTTGCTCCGTCCACTCCACATATCAGCCTGGTATTGCATTTCTCCAGGAATGGTGTGCTCCCCTTTCAGGGGATCAAACTGGGGCAGTTGTGGCCTAATGGTCAGAGTCTGACTTGTAACCTAAAGGTTGCAGGTTTGTTCCCAATTCCAGCAGGAAATGACTGAGGTGCCCTTGAGCAAGGCACCTCAACCCCAGTTGCTCACCGGGCGCTGCAGTAATAGCGGCCCACTGCTCTGTGTGTGTGTGTTCACCACTCACCCGTATGGGTTACCATACCTTGACAAATATGTCACTTTCACTTCACTTTAATCCAGTGTGATTTTTTGTATGCACAAGGAGTCTGACAACAGTTAGCACTCCACACAAAGATCTGATCTCACTATCATCAAAGCTAAGACTAAATCCAGAAAATATAATATGGACTAAATCCATATTATATATATATATAATGGATCATAATATATATAATCCATATATATATATATATATCCATATATATATATATATATATATATATATATATATATATATATATATATATATATATATATATATATATATACTAAAAACAAATTTGTTAATGTTTAAGAGTACTTGGCCATAAACAGATTAAACTTTAATTTTAGTTTTATTGGGTCTTTTGAGAGAGAAAGCTCTCACAATTCTGCCATTTCTGGTGATCCTATCAGCTTTGGCTCAACTCCCCACTCTTCCCTTGTGAGCAAAGCCTGAGGTTTGTCTTTGATTTGACGGTTCTGTGGCGGTGCCGTCACCCGGGAGATGTCCCTAGGGTGGGGTGATGTCAGTAGGAAGTAATGTGTTTTTTGCCTGGGTGAAAAATGGCATTGTCTCTTTTCAATTTGGGAGCCCGGTCTCTGGCGAGGGGCCTTGTGCCGACTGTGAGAAATGAGCAGCAGTGGATGGGGCGTTTGGCCTGGTGCATCAGTGCAGAGAGGGAATCTGACTGCAATAAAACGATAAGATAACTATCAGACAGTCATGCAAAGGTAAGTGGAAGTATGCACACACTACAGTGTACAGTAAATCAGGAATACACAGAATAATCAGAGAATAATTACACACAATGTGGAAAGATATAATTAACAAAGTATACAAGGACAGTTTAAAGGATAAGTTCATCCATAATAAAAATTGTTTTATAAGTATACAGTGTTTTTTTTTTTTTGTAAATATACAGTGGCATATAAAAACTTGAAATTTGCTTTGAAAAACTTGGAATATAGTATATGAGTAATATGGGCAATTTTTTTGGTGTTTTATGGGCCTTATTTGGGCTTTACATCTTTGTATCACATCAGCTGTTTCACAGAAAAGACTGGCTTAAAATGACATGAGAGTGAGTAAATAATGACAGAACTTTCATTTGTGAATTTGTGAATTTGCTGGAAAACAGTCTGGCTGGATATAATGAAGCATGATAGTTTTGGAGCTTCACAGATCTGGAGCATGAGCTATTATTCATGAAATTTACAGAACTGTCACTCTGACCATCTGTTTGTCGTCACATACATTCATTCTTCTTCTGTTTCTGATGTCGATAAATAACAGTTTATACAGCAAAGTGCCAGTGGCTTTGTGTTCACTGTCTTTGGAAAAGCACATAAGTAATGAGCATTTGTAATTTATTATGCTTAGAGGAGCAAAGAAAAACTTATAAGCAAATTAGCATCTCTCATGAAACATGTCAAAAGTTCCGAAAATAAAATATTACCAACTGTTAATTCCTTATGCCTCATTTCAATGTGCAAACAAAAGTTCTTTTGTTCCTTTTGAGCTAAAGTGCTTTGTTGCATAAATCAATATTTATTTTGCAGTGAAGTGGTGGTTTAATGAAATGATTCATTTATTTAATTTGTTAATTGATGTTAATTATCACAAACAAGCATTTATTATGATTAAAAGTGCATCTGAATATGCAATAAGAAGGTTATGGCATAGAAATTATAGTAATTTGTAACAGGTGATTTGAACTCACATAATGTTGTAATCACATTAACATGATAATGACCCTGACTCAAGCTATGCCTAAAGGTGCAAGATGTGCACCAACACAGCTTTTAAGTTTGTATTGAGTCAGGAGTTCATTTTACTATGTTGTGGAAACCTTTTTGCACACGCTTGAATTTAAGAACTTCCCTTTTGGATGTGTATGAATGGAAGTGAATGGAACAGGAAGTCTAGCATGATCATCCCATTGAAACAGACTTGATCCGATTCTGATGTGACCTTATGTCCAGCATTACATTATTATATGTGAAGTAAATGAAGACCTTGAGCCAAAGTACACAATATTTTTAAACTACAGAACAGAACACGAAAACATTCTAAAATATGGTACAGAGCTAAAAAAGTGTTTTATGAAATTATTTACCTTGGGTCACAAACATTTAGTCTCAGACGTCAAATGGATCTAGTCAAATGAGTAGTGGAACATGACATTCTGTTCTCTACATCCCTCCTATTTGGTCTGTCTTTTGAAATGTATTTTATACAAAATATTCTAATTAAAAACTGAAAGGACAAAACACTTTTTCAATATACTACTGAAGTGTAAACATTGATTGCTGAGATTAGCAATGATTGGCTACTGGCTTATGCCTATACTCTTAAAATAACCAAATATCAGCCAATTTATATCTATCTGACAACAGATATTTACATAGATTTTACAAGACAAAACCATAACCGAAATTACACAAATGAACCAGATCAGAAAGTTTACATTCCCTAAATTGGTTCTTCACAAAAACACTCCAAGTTGTTTGCTTTCCTAGCATGCTGTACACACACATGTATGTAAGTTCTCAGCCACAGTGGATCAATGATGATAAGATCCAGTTTTTCCTTTCAGACTGCTGGACTTATAGTTAAACACACATTAATGAAAAACAAAAGTACATGAACTCTTTCTAGCTCATTCTAAGCAGCACTGAATAAAAAGCAAAGCCTGTTTATGATCTCTTTTAATTTAGTTTTAAATGCTAAACATCGTACAGATTGTGCCAGGGGGATGTAAACATATGCACATAACATATATTGTAGTCTTCCATTATCTTGGGTGACAGACTCTTTAAAATTACCATCACCAGAGACTGATGGAGCCTTTGAAACTGCAGTTTTGAGATGTGTCTGATTCTTGTAGAAGACCCAGAAGAAATTGTAGTTGACAGCATAACAGTCTGCATCTCTGGTGCAGGTCTCACATCTGCCATTCGTGCTCTGGTGTGGTCACTCAAGGGTGACAAGATCTTGTTTGGTCATCTGTATGCCGATCTGCTTAAATCTCCCTTGCTCCAGCAACACAGTGGAATACTGCCAGACATGATCCATGAAGTCAAATAGTGTCAAAGTCCATATCTTCTGGTAGTATCAAACATCAGCGTTCATCACATCTGGCAGGTCAGCATGTGATATATATATACATATATATATCTTGACTGAAGCATGACAATAACTGTTCTGATTACTCTGGTGACACTGGAATGCACTAATTATGAAACAAATTATGTCTAATTATGTCTAACATTTCCTATTATGATTTGAATGAAGAATTATAAAAAACATTCCAGCTTATTTAAAGCACATTTAACCCTCTGTGATCCACTCTAGAGAAACTGGAAGGTTTAAAACAATTAAATGATTCTTTAACTAAACATGGATTAAAATTTCCCACCATCTTACACTCTGACATATATTACAACAACAAGTTTGGCAGGAACATGTGTTTGAATTTCCCAGCATGCCAAAATCTTAATAACTATGAGTAAACATTCAAGTTACTATTCCACCTGAATCTTTTAAATAATTTTTAACTTCAAAACTAGTTATAGAAACTTGGCAACAATTAAAATCATTGTAAATAATCAAATAATTATATAAATGTACATTAGATTTGGTGAATGTTGCAAAACCAGACAGTGAGTCATTGTAGTCCACAACTGTAATGTTATTTACACAATGAAGCCAATTTAGCACACATTAGGTAACCTGTTCTAAATTATTTTGGACGTAGATTAATTACATTTTGGAAAATGTCAAAGGGTTGCTATGACTGATGGTCCCTTACTAAAAAGGCCTTGGAAAAATGCCAAAGCAAATTTTTGCTAAATTGATCCATGTTAAAAATGTATAAACATCATGATTTTATAATCATAAAAGCAGTTTAAAAGGGAAAAGACAAAATGCATCATCAATCTAAATGCTCAGAAACGAGAAACTGTAGCATTGATGGGTAGCACTAATAGTATTAATATTTTAAATATTTAAAAGGATAATATTTGTAATTATTTATGGTTTTGGTACATATTTATTACTTGGTTTGACTAAGCGCACATTCTCAAACTGATAAGCACTGACATTTATGACCCTGCCAGATGTTTTCTCCAAAAAAATGTTTGAAAATAAAGGAAAACAGTCAGTTTGTATACATTTGGATTATTTAAAAAATATGTACTTCTCAGAGGACAATATACATGCCCCTGTCTGAAAAGACTAGCATTACTTTTAAGAACTGTACAAGGTTGTACAAGTGTAGAATAAGTGTAGATTTGAGAAGTGAGATCTAAGAAGTGTATTAGGCTATAAAACAAATCTTCAAGCTAAAAAATCAAGCAGAATCAGTCAAAAAAGATGGTTGAAAATCTACCAATATGTAGTAGCACTATGTAATTCTGATTTTATGTCCATTCGGGATCCCACCCAAAAACAGGAACAGAGGAACAAAGCTCCATCACAGTCTTAAACAGTTAAGTACCCTTTACCTGGAAATAGATCTGACTTCGGGCAACCTTTATCAAATTGTAAAATAGCTTTGACACCTTGGGCCCAAGAGTCTGACCTTTCAGAAAGAAAGCATTTCTCACCAGCCTGCATTGGGCGGTCTGTGGGTGAGGGTCATTAGTCATTAGTCCATGAGAGAAAAGGGAGGAGGCGGTCAATATGGCTTTCTGACTTCCTGTATAAAAGGTGGCGGGTTTGTGCCTAACGGATGATATAATGGCATGGCAAGTCCAACTACTATCCTTTAAACCATTATGAAGTACACATCACTGCACACATTGTTTTTGTTTTACCCTGGTGATTCTTAATTGTAGGGTCGGCCTACTTAGTTCTAAAATCTAGCTTGCTTTGGTGTGTCTATTTCCTTCATTATTGCACATATGGTTTATGAATGAAAATCAAATAAACTATTTTAATTTTTTTCATGGAATATTGCAGTGTTTATTTAAATGCGATATCTGTGCACATTACTATTATTTTTAGTTATTTTATGTGCCTTTTCTAATCTTTAATCACAATATGAGAACGTACTTCCCCTCTGGAATGGTAGACCTTCTCTGATGACGTCAGTCTGACAGCTTGGGCGGAGCCAGAGCTGTTAACCACACTCTCCAACAGTTAGCCTGCTGATTTATAATACACTATCCTTATGGATTACTTTTGTTTGCATTATGGAGGCTGTCAATCCCTCATCCTTGTGCTGCACTTTTAAAACCCAAACTATGGTGTGGATCAACATGAGGGTGAGAAATTAGGTTTTAGATGACATGAGTATGTAAATAATAAAGGAATTTTAACTTTGGATGAATTTTTTATATATTTCTCCCACAAAGCAGTATTACTTTTTTTCATTAATTAATTGTTAGATAGACTTAGTTAGTCAGGTAGATTTGTTAGTTTTCCATAATTATAGTGTTTGTTCATTCTTGGAACATAGAAGGTCTACATAAAATAACAATGTAGGCCTAGTAAACCTCAGCTGGGATTTACCACAGGCTAGAATACAGAAATAAGATGGTTTCCTCCAAGATAAAACAGTATTATCTATATCCAGTAAACACCTGACCCTTTTGTAGGAGCTATTACTCATTCTCCTCTCTCCTTTCTCTACTCCAAGCAAAGATAGAGGCTCTTATGGAGCAGAACACTTTCCCATAGCTCTACTGCACTAACAGTGGAACAGACTCTTTTATTTTGACGCTTTCAGACTCATTACATCTCCAGCTAACAGAACACCCACAACTTTAACTCTTCTCTGGTCTACCTTTCTGTTCATTTTACCAGCCGATCTTTAGGGATGTGGGGAACTTTGAAGGTGTCTCCTGGGATAAGCTTGATCTGGAGAGAATGGGACTGCTGGATTATCACTCTTTGATCTGTTTCCTTTTTCTCCTGTTCCCACAAATGTACACAAACTCTTTCACACTGGTTTAGAAATTTGTACCCAGAAAATAAAAAACATTTTTTTATAGCTAGAAAAAAACTTCTTAACTGTCTTAAGGTCTGAATTAAGATTTGACAAATTCAGTGTACCACAAGGATTCCTAACTGGTTTCTAAATGGTTCCCACAATGGTTTCTAAACAGATAGGATAGGAGTCTGAGTAAGGATGTTTTTGTAATATGGTTTCAGAACAACAGCAATATGCAAAGAACATTTGATCTTGAAAGAATCTAGAATGTTGTGTTTATATTGAAATCTCCTTCACACCTGGCTTTTGAGCACAGACTTCAGTATTTTGGCAAATATGAGCACAGTTTGTGACATCTGAGATCTGAAATGAAACAACAACTGGGTTGATGGGCTATGGTGTAAAATTGTTAGTAAAATCATTGTTTTAGTGAGCCAGTCATGTTATCAGTTCCATGATTTGGAGTCTGGTGAACTGAATAGGATGTTTATCTCTGGTGATTTAATTTGAGGTCTCAATGTGCTCTCCATCAATCATTGCTGTGTTGGAGAAACAGTTGAGATATTAAAGAGATCTGAATTATATTTCCCCTGCGTGTGGGTAAAGCAAAATCCTTTATTGACACTTAGAGGTGTCTCTGGCTCCAAAAAAATCCATAGGCCTCCTCAGAGGAGACATGCTTTGTAATGCAAGGTAATTTCCTCACATTAGCAAGCTAATATTTAATCTAAACGCCCGGTGGAGCCGTAATCAAGGGCTTCCTCGTTCTCTTCTGCTTTCCAATGTCTTTTTCTCTCTCTCTGTTCTTCTAGATTTGCTGTGAATGTCAGTGAAGTGATTATATGTAAATGCATGCTAACAGCTTTCTTTTTCTACTCTTTCTCTTTTCTTGCACCCTCCCTTTTCTTTGTGTCTCTTTTCTGATGCCACAGTGTCGGAGCAGGCAGGGGCTATACAGAGGTGACATTTCAGGCAGACAGATTAGGCCCCACTCCAATTAATTTCTCCTCCTTTTTCTCCGTTAAATACACAATCAGGCAAAGGCAAAATGTCAGCAAAACAAACGAGCGACTGCCACATGACTGACAATTACCGCAGAGCGGCTCACAAATGCCAATATGTTGAAGGCATCACCACCTCCTGAGATGAATGAAGGGGCAAACATCCTTGTTTAGGACTGTGGAGTGTGTGCGTGTGTGCGGTTTTTGCCTGGTTCAGGCAATTACGCTGTGTTGATCTTTTTGTAGTCTATCCTTAGGATGTGCTGTGTAGAGTTTCTTTTGCCAGAGGGAAGGAGCTAGAAATGTCTCTTTTGTTTCAATTAACATCACACTGGCTTCAACATCTCCATCCACTGCTGTCAATATGACATGTCATTTTAGCTCTGAGATCTGTTTTCTTTCAATAGTCATAAATGAATACACTGACCACTGAAATAACTTTATGAGTGTAAATATTTACTGTTAAATTAGCCAGCCTGGTTTTTCTCATCGCATTACGTGTTGGTTTATTTTACTGGGTTTTGAGGGCATATAAGAACTGGGCAATGGCCCAGGTATGATCCATTAAATGATACAAAACATCTTATGAAATGATCTAGAACAAATGGAGAGCTTGTTGTCTATTCAGGGTGCACACTACAGATGGTTGTGGAATGAGTTCTATGCAGCGATAGCTTACAGCTGATATAAGTTACATTTTTATATTTAATTTTAATTGAATTTATGTTTATTCCTTAAACTAACATGGAATAAGTAACATTTGACTATATATATTACATTGTACTGGAATAATCAAGTCACAGAAAGAAACACATTCTTTAAAATTGTATACAATCTCCAATAATGAACATAGTGCAATTTATTATTTTAAGATAAGGGACAAAAGTGTGTGAGGTACAAATCAATTAAAAGTTTTGGCCCTGAAGTTTTGCTTTTTCTTTTTCCTCACTGAAATTTTACCAAAATAGCCATGTTTCATCTTCTCATTTGTAGGCTTTTCATCTGACAGCTGCCTGCTCTGCTTGGAGGTGTTTGGAAGGTGACTATGTTGCCACAGAAGAAGAGATGAACATCTGCAGCAAAAGTCCCTCCCTGCATGCTGGTAGAACAGAACAAACTCACGCTCAACACAACCACAGTTTCAAGCTGTTTCTGTTGGAGAGCAATTCAACTGAAACACCCGAGCCGCATCTCTGCCTGCCAGGCCATCTGTTGCAGCCCTTCAGCTTACAGCACACCCTGGAACCAGAGGCCAGGGTGGAAGTGTCCCTCAGAATGACTGTTTAAACACAACCAAAGTCCTTTGTTCTCAGGAGAAAATGATTGTCACTTGTTGGAGAGAATCTCAGATTTTCTGCAGGTGCTGGTACGTCAGGCAGGTACTAGTATCATAGCTGTGTGTTGTTGGTGTTGCAGTCTGTGTCTACTGTCTGTATGATTAGTCCCAGCAATGTTATGTATGTTAAGAAGATAAAGAGGCAAGGGACTAAACTTATGTGGATAATTGATATAAATTACATTATTTTATCTCTTTTTTGAGTAAGTTCGTTTTTATTTTTTATTTTAAGATGATAACAAATGTTAGCTTTATGACAACATGTGACATCTTGTGTATATATGTTGAGGAAATGTATATACACGTAAAGCTTTTCATCATTTTGACACTCATTACTTGGCCATTTTCTTGGCTGGGTTGACAGACAAAATTTCACCTTTCAGAGGCAGCCCACATTAACATGTGTTCCTAGCTCTGATATGAGTGGCGGCCTTTTCAAAACCCACAAATATCAAGTCACTCAAAGTACATGTGACAGACGAGGCTCCAGGCTCTGACATGAAAGGTTACAATAATTATTTCTCAAATCAGATAATAAATCGAAAACTGAGCAATCTTGGAAATACAATGAGCTTCCCTCCACTAAAAATACTAAAAAACTGTCTCACTCTCCCTCACTGCCTCATTCCATTCTAGTGTTTTTACAGTCTAAAAATACTCTCTCACTCTCCTTTACTACCTTCTTGTACATTTGTACAGTAGCATACTGAGGAAGACCAACAGTGCAAATAGCTCTCTCACTTTCTCTCTTTCCTTTTCTCAATTTCTTTCCACCCCCCCTCCCCCCAGCTTTTGCCATTCTCTTATTAAAGGCTTTAAGCTTTACTTACAGGTGAAACCTTCCTGTGTGGTTTATGAGAGGAAGGAACTGCAAGCGGTATGTAGAATGGCAGAATGTAAAAGATTTTTTACACAAACTAGAAATCTAGAAATGTTGGTGATCAAGGCTTAAGGTGTCTAGAGCACATGCGGTTACTGATAGGCCACAGTACCCACAGACAAATATTTGTTTTTGATTCTTAAGAGTCAAGCTGTGATACTGAGATGTAATCCAGTGCTAGTGAGGTTGATGTTGTTCTTTCACAGTTTATAAAAGGAGCTTGTATGGTCACAGTTAGAATTACAGATAGACATGCTCAGGGTTTGTAAGCCGTTTCGATGTTTCCTTGTAGGTCTTCACTTTCCTGAAGACCTACAAGGAAGATCCTAGACCTGATCTTATTGGATAATTAAATTTATTTGTGGTTCCAACTCTTAGAATTCTACTTCTTCTGTATTTCCTGTGAGTTAAAGAAGTTTTCTAGAAACATTTTTTGTTATGCTTGTTAAAAAGCCTTCACGTTCTGACAGCAATCACTAATATATTTATATATATTAGTATATTAGGCATTGCTTTGGAGAGCTCTCTGAAGGAAGAGTGGGATCTTTTGCTTTCAAAGCTTGCCATTGCTAGCCTTTCTTTGCCTACCCTACTTTTAATTAGGGGTGTAACAATACATTGATATGGGTTGATGTATCGATCATAAATGTGAAACGATACAGTGCATCGATGCCAAACGTAAAATACCGATACTTCTATATCATACCTACACTTTTATATAGGTACGGAAAATATAGGTACGTTTATTTTGATACTCTCCACATCTTAACGTAACGTGACGTCCCCTACGCATTTTCGCCAAAACGCGTATTTTCATTTCCTCACTATACCATGTGACGGTAGAGCGAAATGACAGATTTTGGATGCAAATCGTGGGTATGGAAATATTTTGTTTTTGGGAAAATATTGGCACACAAAGAAAACCCATGTAATTTATAAATGTTGCCAGTGCCAGCTAAAAGACTCGGAAAATTCATTTATGCTATGTATTTTTGTTAGTTAAAAAATCGATCAATATATTTTATAATGTAATAGTTCATCCAAAACTGACAACTTAGCCAACCCTTGAGCCACTGCAAATGCATGTGCAATAACTTTGTCATGGAACACAAAATAAGAATTTTTATATTTTAAAAAAATATACTATATAAGAATATTTTCTTATACTTTTTTAGTACAATAATAGTTAATATTGACCTGTCACAATCACAAAGGACAAAACAACAGTCCTCTGAGGTCAGATGGTGATAAACTATGTGACCAAAAGTCTTTTCTCTAAATAAATATGCCATAGCTAGTTATGTGTCATCCATGTGTTTGTGCTATATGTGTTTTTGGAGCTCAACATGATGTGTTCACTATGACCTGCCATACGGAATACAGTTGTGTGAATATCCTTCAAATATGACTGATCCAGAACACAAGAACACAAAATCATATATTATAATGACATGAAAGTGATATGATGATTTTCAATGTCTCATGAACTATTCCCTTAATGAAGGTATCTTTATATAAGATCTGTATATGTTCTTTTATATGTTCTTTATATAAGAACAACGGAATCTAGCACTAACCCCATAGGATAACAAAATGCTGTCACAGGTAATTCTAACGCTCTATTTTACACCTCAGACCATCACAGAAACCTTTAGCCCTGCTGTCTTGTCACGTCTTGTTTGAAGGAGCTTATTCTGTCAGTGTAATTCAGTGCCATTACAGCCCGGGCACATATAAGGACTCATCATAGACTAATTCCGTCAGACAGGAGAGCTTTCTCACAGTCTTCCTCTCTGAACCCGAGATCAAACAGCAAAGCCAGGCGAGCAGACAGGGCTGTAGCTGCGTTTGCCCAGGGTTTCTCATTTCTGTTGCCGTTGTCTCCCCTCTTCTACAGCCAAAGTCCTTTGTTCTCAAGAGAAAATGATTGTCACCTATTGGAGTAGTTCTCAGATTTTCTAAAGCATCTGGAGAGTGTCAAAAGAGGAGGTGCTGTCAGAGAGAATTATGGGAACTTGGCTGCTATTTCTACTGACTTTTCAAGACACTAATTTGACACCTGGAGTTACATATGTTGCAAATATTCAAAAACTTTTCACAAATGGATCCTTAACTTCATTTGGCTGTGCTTAGTGACAAAAAGTCTGCCTTGTAGAAGCCATTAAAGGTGAAGTATTCAGGCCATATATCTTTCCTAATGTAATCTGTCACTGTAACTCTCAGAACGGTATGATTGACAACAGCAATTGTAAAGACTAGGTTTTGCCTTTCATGAGAATGTTTTTTGAGCAAGCTAATTGTCTTATAATCAGCATCACTCTCAAAGTGTACACAAAAACATCAGATTAGCCTTAATAAATGTTTATAAACAAATTAAGTTTTGAAAGTGCTCTATTTACAAGTCTGATGATCTTATTGCCGGGCCCTCACCATTGACTTTGACAGTGCAAAACAGTGCTAAATGGCATTATGGGTAATGGAATTTCACTGATTAAACACGGCGTAAAATTATGATGAACTCACTGTGTGAAAATGGGATAAGGGAAAAGATGATGCTCATTCTAGACTCCCGTATGGGATTTGTTTAGTCGCCCGAGTTAAAACTGCGTTTATGACCACCCATTCCATTTGTTTTGAGGAGATAACGATGTGCCTCTAGTTCATTTAGGAGATGCGGAAAGATTTAATTTACCTTATGGGATAGTGAAAGCAATTAAACTGGAAAACATTTTATGTTGCAATTACTATAATTCCACATTATTGCTCACACAAATTGGCAGATATTATATCAACATTCATTTGAACACTGAAATGGGAGCCTTTGCTTGTATAGACCTTCCTATCTTTTAGGGCAACTAAAAAAGGAGTTTAAAATTACCTGTGGGAGCATGAGTTTTTGGCCCATGAAGCCTGTTGACCAGCACAGCTCCTATTTCCTGTTGAAACAGAAAGTAGGGATGGGACAAATCAACTGGCCTATTTTTATTATTAGGTAAATAGTGTTTAGTTTATGCAACATCTGTGAAATTATTTGCTACTTAATAGCGCTAGACAGAGGCAGGTAAAATTAATGCATTTTATTGGACAAAAGTTTGGATTTGGCCCTGTGTAGAGAAAAAGGCATCAATATTTTTGTTCCCAGAAGAGAAATGTGTAAATCAGCTTAATGTTCCTTATGTCAACTTTTAAAAGCACACTAGCATATAGGCTCAAAGCTTACAGGCATGGACTAAAAGCCACAATTTTGTTTTCATGGGTTCTTTTAGAACCAAGACTTTGTTTTGATAGTAAGCTATAGAAAGATGGAAAGACTAAGAGCAGCAATTTGTTTATGTTGTGAGGAAAACACAAAACCTCAGTGCAGGAATTTAAACTGCAGACAAGAGCCAGCATATGAAACGGTGGAGATGAATGTTTCTTTTCCTGTAAACACGTTAATGGCGGCACTCTTGGGCCGATATGAGTTTACCAGCAGAGCACAGGCCCTCTTAAATAGTCAATAAAACACATGCCTTCCTCACAGCCTTCAACTGGCTGATTCCCTCCTGGTATTGTGTTTATGAGAATGCTCAGGGAGACATCTGGAGCTGGTATTGATAGACAAATAGAGAGACAGATGTGCCGTATTGATCACCCTGAGGAAATTCAGAGCCATAGGCATACTTTTAGCCACTTAAAATTGTCATCAAAAGTTTGTCATCAAATAAATCGATCAGCAAAAAAATTCTAGCAGAGAGGTGGGGGAGGGATCTAAAGCTATTGCCAAACATATCAGTTAAATGAAATTGACTGCAGATTGTGTATTACTCCAATGAATGGCTTTTTCTGGTTTAATAACCCAGTGTCCAGCTGAACCTGGAAGTCTGTTTTGCACGATGCAACAATAATGGTGCTTAATTAGAATGTAGCATTGGAGAGATATTGAGCGTTAAATGTGCTCTTAACGGATGAGGTGTTGTTTACTCACAGCTGGTCATGCATTAAAAATCGTTATCGTAATAATTTGCAGTGCATGCTATGTGGTCTGGATGTCTGCTGTATGCTATTTGCTTGTGATATGTAGTGTAGTAGAACAGGTTTGTGATTATGTAGGGTAGTAGAGCAGGTTGTGAACAATTGATGTGAATAGGATTTAAATAAATTGGAGAATAGATAGAAGATAAACAGATGCTATATTCTAAGGTTTATATCTAAGGTTTATATCTCAATATCTATAGTGGTTTTGGCTCTTTTTGAATGTGCTTAACCACTGCATGTAAAAATGTGTCACTAAAGCTTAGATTTTCAGCACCACGGACAGCAGCAAAGTCTTTTAGCATGGACAAGGTCGGTAAAGAACACCTACATCTTTTTTCATATGTTTAAAAGATCATTTACAGATGTGCAGTACCAATCAAAAGTTTGGACATGATTCTTTGATTCTTATTACTTTTAAAGCCTTTTGATCCCAAAGTTTTTAGACAAATATAAATTATGTACAAAAATAATCATTTTTAGGTGGATGTGTTGCCCAGCACACATGGGTGTTAAAAATGCTACCCAATCTTAAGAGCATTAATAAACAATGAGCTGGTGTGTCCAATCTTTTGACTGGTATAGTAGATAAAATCCACAGATCTCTGACCACTAGGCAGAAAATGCTTGCAAATCACACAAGTTGGGTCATGACATACAGTGCAGTTAAGTAAAGCCACACAGAGTTATTACAGTAATACGAATAACAATGGGTCTGTCTGAAAGAGGGTTTTAAATAGGTGACAGGACAAAGTTTGTGCTTTGAAGTTTAAAGTTTTAGACAGCACAAGAATGTCAAGCTGAAGTTAATGAGCAGGATTTAGCCGCATGCTAAAACCTCTGAAGTAAAACTACGATTAGCTGAGAAGCACAATCAAAGCAGGCCCAAAATAACCATGTGGAAGAAGATGAACGTTTTGTATCAGACAGCTGAAATGCATTAATAATTCATGCATAAATAGCCTATTAGACCAGGCCTTAAAGAAATCAGATTCTTTGCCTTCTTGCAAATCCATTTAAAAGTGAGGTCAAATGGAAGTCAAGGAATTAATGAACTAATAATTGTGCTCAGCAGGTACATTTGGGGGCCTTGTCATGACATGGTTACTCTACATTGCAAATGCACCAGAAATCCCAGAGGGAAAATGGTAATAAAATCAGTGATCATTTGAAATAGGTGTTGAATAAGTGCCCTGCTGATTGGGAGTTGCACCCAGTTAGTCAATGGAAAGCAAAGGGCATTTTCATGAGACTGGGAAATTACTTTTGTTCAATTAAATCTTTATGGAAATTATGTTCTAAGCTATTAACCATGGCTCTTTGTTGTTCTTCTGATGAATGACATCAAATGACCCATGAAATGTCAGCAAACAGTAAAGAAATGAATGCAGCAGTAGGGTTGATAACTTTTTATCGTCTAAATATATATCACCTAAATGTAACTATATATGAAAGGGAGCGTCATTTATGTTAGCCACTCAGATTCTTGTCAAGTGTGTCTTTAGAATGAACACATGCTCTTCTGTACTGTCATGCAGTCAGGCAGGAGGAGGGCCGAATGCAGCGGTCTAAAGCTGAAATCTTGGCACCTCCAGCCCTCCTCCATGTGTTCTCGCACCATTTGGCACCATTACAGTCTAGCATACATTTGTTCTGCCAGATCCTGTTTAATTATTGGCTCAAATGTTGCAGTTATTTGGGTAATCTTGTTGTTTTGGAGGAAGCACAAGAGTCATGTTTTCTCTCAGACCATCCGGCTGTTCAGGGTTTTTCAGAGGGCAGGGTTGCCATGTAGAGCGATTTTATGAACACAACATGTCATTTACTGTAACAGGAGGGCTGTGGCTTGAGTAAATGATTACTTAAAAGTGAAAAGGACCACATATGAAAAGTATCCGAATGAAAGCAACCTTTATACTTCTTTTTAAAAAATTCTATAAATTCATGGTTCTCATAAAATGAGTATTGCTCACTGTATCATTGCTGTGTGTGCTCTGTAAACATGGCTTAGACAGGTGCTCTTTGCTTAAAGTGAGCTAATCAGATTGGAACTGGTGATTTCAGACAGCGCTTGCTATTTGAGTGTGTAGTATGCATCAGACGGTCCATCAGTCTGTTATCAGAGACAGAAACAGTGCTGGAGTCTGAAGTCAAGATTCCCTATAGACCAGCCTCATGAAAAGTAGAGTTACTTTGTAGATGCTCTTTATTGATTTTCAGCTATAATTGTGTAACTCTAATGAATCCGAGAAATACCCAAACTTTTAATTTAGCCTGGTCCCTATTGTGTTCCTCACTCTGTTTCCTATTGACTTTCTTCTCCTTCTCTCTCTCTCTCTTTGTCTCTCTCTCCTTCCACAACCCGCAGTCCTTGGGTCTAAAAATAGTCACAAATTATAGCTCTGTGAATTAATGGCTCCAGTCAATCACTGTCCCTGCCACCACATGCTCCCTTAGAACTGGGAAAGGTAAAGTTATTTGGGGACACAGCACTGCATGGAGTCATACGTGCATATCCCTGTCAGCTGAGATCACCCTGACTGCCATTGATTTTGAATGTTATCCAGGGTTAGTTAGTGGAGATGTTTGACCCAGCTGTGAGAGTTTGTTGCTGCATGTTCTGTGGACCCTGTTGGCCACAGTGAGGTGTAATTATGACGCCCACCTCCCATGAAGTCACACAGATGCTCATTTCTGCTAAATGCCATTAAGAGTGCAGCTGACGTATGGACAGCTATTTTAGGTAAAAGACCACAGCAAGCAGTCATGAAATAAGTCATCCCTGCGTGGGACAAAAGCCAGACTTTGGACTATTAAGCTTACCTGATGAGACAACCAGCCAGATTCGCTCTGGCAGACTGGCGGATACATTCAAACATATTAGCCTTAGAGCCATTCGCATTTTGGAACTGTTCCAAGTTTCCAAGTTGAAATATCACCACTCGGGCGAACACACAGCCATGCTGTGTGTAGGGTCATTTAAAATCAATTAAAATTGACTTTATGGAGGGAAAGTCAACTGTCAAGTGTTATTATTAGAATTATTATGTTTGTTTTTTAAAGGGAGCAGATGTACAAGGCCTTCAAATGATAGACGCACCAGCATTGAAAGTCCTATCAGCCATGGATACAATCTGGCCAATCAGTAAAATTAGCAGAGTATTTGGAGTAAAACAGTTGCAATAGTGAGAAGTAATCAGGGGAACGTTTGAATATTCAACCCCTGGGCACGACACCTAATTCCATCTTAGTTTGGCACCTCTCATGAGAGGGAATGTGACAAACAGAAATGAGCGGGGAAGCAGGAATTTGCATTTTAATGTGCCTGTCGAAATCACTTTGGTGGAGAACGTTGGTAGGCAGGGATTTGGCAACCCCAAGGGTCAACAGCAAACAAGCAGGATAAGCAGCCCCATGAAAATGGCAACCAGGAAAGGTGGAGTTAGACTGGGATGAATTAGGAAAGGCTGAGATGTCAAAGTTATACATGTAAACAATAAGAGAACTACAGCTGGGAGACAACTTGATTTGGCTCTTTAGATGGCTTCCACTATGTTATCTGGATGTTACACAAAATCACATCAGAAATATTCAAAACATAACTCAGTATAACGGTGGATATAATCCATTATCAGGCAAATTGCTCGTTGTGACATATTCTATGACACATACATAATATTGCATGACAGTCTTAGCTTTGCAGACATCTCATAGAATGTGAAAGCTAAATCAAATAAGGTAACATTTCTGCCAAAATTCCATGTCTTTTGTCTGCAGACAAACATTGTTAAAACATTGTAAACCAGTTTAAGATGGTTTGCTGTTCTTAGCTGATCTGTTGGTTTTGGGCACTGATAAACTAAGCCAGCGGAACGCCAGTTTCATCAGGCTGAAAGACCAGCCTAAACCAGCTTAGTCTGTTTGAAGTCATTTATTCAGCAGAGATGTCTTTCATACAGCAAAGTATCTGTCAGTGTTTAAGGGCATACAGTAAAAGACACACACACACTCACTCCCTCTTAGAGTTGCGGGACACAGGGACGCAGACACACTGGAGGCAAGTGAGGAATCGAAGACGCCCCTAAAGACAAGGGCTGAAATGATAAACATCCAACTGCTGCCTCCCGCTCTAACCTGAACCTCCTCCAGCCCCTTTACTCCCAAAGTCTTCTCTTTACTTTGTTGTCTTCCTCTAGACCTCCTCACCGTTTAACCTTGTTAGCATCCTCAATATGTCTGACCTTAGTTTCTGTTATTACAGTTACATGGCTAAATCCATGTTTAATTCGATTGGGTCATCATCCGTGCACTCACACATCCCATTCCGAGTTAATAAAACCCGTCTCATTGTGTCGGACCCCAAACAGATTTTGCCACAAATCCAATTTCAGCCCACTATTCTCCACTCAGACTCACACTCTTCTGCACATTGTTTCCTTTCTCCATCCTTTCTGTAAAGTTGTGTCATAATTCCATTATGCTTGACACAGGACCAAAGCACAGAGACAAAATGAAAAATCTGTAACCTTAGCCATGCAGGAAAGCTCGACATTCTGTCTTGTGGTTTAGCATTCTTATTTCCACATTATTTTCCCACCTTCCCTGATCTCCTCACAGGCTTTATCCTCCGTATGGAGGGTATTATTTTGTAAAGCAAGGCTGGAAAAGAAGATAGACAAAGTAGCTGTTTCCCGGTAAAGGGGATGGATGCACTGCTCTTCAGGGTCTGGGTATACGAAATTAAATTGGGCAGAGATGAGGCCTTGTGTTTGCAAGCTCGTTTCCTCTGGAGAGCATTGGACTGCTTGAGTGCTGTGCGCAAGGTGGACGAGGGATTTACTGATCTCTTTAGCACTTAGGAGTCGAATGTCTCCCCCCCCCTCCACTTCGAACCCTGATTCAACCTCAACCCTTCCTACCTACAACTCCATCTCTTGTTTATGTATCAGCGTAATGTGTTTTGGAAGTGTGACCCCGTGTCCTTGTGATGAAGAGAGTCCGTCTGCAATAACAGCATGAATAGTGGAGCAATTGTCTTAAAATTGCATCCGCCTGCCCGGATGCATCTCTTAACTCTTGCTTTCAATCTGGCGCCCTCTCTGTTTTTATGTGTGTGTGTACCTGGGAAGTCATACCGTCAGTACTTCAGTTGCTGTGAATGATCTCCGTGCGAATATGTGGTAAATGATTATAAAGAAAGATCAGCTGAATAAAAACTGATTGCTGCATAAATAATGAGAATAGTAAATTATCATATCAGGAGCATTCTATAAGAATTTCTAGAAATTATAGAAATTATAGAATTGATTATAGAATTATAGAAATATCACACAATATGTTGGAGTTTAGTACAGTATGTATAGTCAAGCTTACTAATATGGACACTGTAAATTGTTTTTATTGATGTAATATACTCACGACTCTAACGGTAAGGCCATCCTTGTGTCCTTTTCTTGGCATTAAAACTTAAGCATCTGTCATGTAAAACGGTGGAAAAAACCTCACGGGGCCTAATTTAATATTTATGACTTCAGATACAATTATGAATTGCATGAATATTCCGTCTGTGTCTCTCTGAGTGAGGTAATGTGATTTACTTCTGGAACATTGGGGAAAAAAAACAATTTTGAAGATCACTCTGTAATTGGGGTGGAGGAAATGAACATTCCAAGTGGAGGAAAACAAATTACCTTGTTACACGATGATTCACTGAGCAAGAATTTGAAATTGGTGTCCGTCCAGCCACCTGCCAGACAGGCTGCAATTTATATGACAATGTGAGTACCTGAGCTGTCTTTTCCATATCTAAAGGTTGGCAGAACTAAAACTAATCACACAGAGGCATCTGTGCTGAAATACTGATAGGAGTTCATTTCTTGAAGTCAGCACAGCCGTCCAAATTTGCCCGCCTGTTCGCAGAACTTAAAATTGCTTCTTCACTTAAAAACTGTCTTGACCGCTTTTACCCTATTTAGCTCTCTAGCATGCTCTTTTTCTCTCTGTTGACAAACTCAATCATGACCAGTGCATAAAATTTGCAATTGCTGTATATCTCTATATATCTCCTTCCTGTTGATAAGTTTGCCTGAAGCACATGTTGTTGATGTCAAACTGAATTCCAAACTGGCATCAAATAAAGTAACATCAAGATATCTATGTTTTTTCCAACAGTAAATAAACATTGATCTATGTTAGAAACAGTCTTTAAATACTCTGCCACCACCTGCAACATTGCCAGCTAACGAAAAACTACATAAATGGTTCTCTTTTACTCTCTCTCTCTCTTTCACTCTTTCTCTCCTTATGTGTTCACTTTGTTCTAAGTGATTAAAGAAGCACCATTTGATTTCTCATCTTACCATGTAGGAACAGGTTAAATTTAAATGGACATTTGTGAGTATGATGCTACCCACGTTATCTACTCAACTCAATATTTCTCAAAACTCTCCCTGTAATTAGCTCAGCTTGCCATTCTTGAGTCCGCTCTGACATCCAAACTCTGGAAATGTGACACGAGCGTGTGGCAGTTCATTTGGAATACTCTTAGCACAGACAGGCGCACACTCAGAAGTGTAGCTCATTGGGAGAGCACTGGTGTTCTTTTGCAAAGGTCACTACAAAATAACTGGCAAAGAATTATAGACATAAGGGAGAGGTTGTCATTGATTAGGGTATTCATAGGAGGATGTTTCTTCAACTTTGGGCATTTTATGGCCCTGTGGACTTTTCCAAAACAAACTTTTAAACATGCTTTCTCAATAGTCTGGTTTGTTCACTAGCCATGTCCAAAAGTATATATGCTTTTTAGTATATAGTTTTTTATAAAATGTCTTTGACATTTGGACCACATCTCAAACAATGTATTATGTTTGACAGCATTTTTTGGTGTAAATATCATTTGAAACATTTTTGGAATAACATGGCAGACTCATTTGTCTTTCTTAAGCTAATTTCATAGCTAACATTTTAACTTAATGATACGTTTAACAATTTTTGCATAATTGAACTAAATTACAGCTGGTTTCAACACAACGCACAATGAAAATATTCTGATCACAAGTGATATTACACTTGATTTTTCTTTATTTTCTTCATTCATCACATCTCATGTTTTTTCTCATATTTAATCTAAAGAATGTTTTTCACTGAGCTGTTGTCTCCTTGGTAACCAAGTACACAACTCTTAATAAAACTAGGGGCAAATACATTGTTTGTATGATCATGGCATAGATATAGCATACATTTTATGTATCCAGCAATTTTTGTATTTTAATAACAATAAACTGATAAAGCCGACTCTTTTATTATAATAATTTAATTCTCATCTTTTGTAATTGAAATCTGAATCTTGGAAAACTTTTGGAAAACTAATCTAACCTTTGTGTAACAAAAGGAAGTTTTAATTAAAAAATAGCACCTGGGACCTAAAAGTGTCTATAGTTAAAGAAACAGCCAGTAATACTTTGGTTTTCTTATGAGTACCCTATTCAAAAGGGCCAATAGCCAATAATACATTAAGTGTGTGTGTGAACACTTATTCAGTTTAGTGGTGCTCAGACCCACTGCCAGGACTAATCATTTCACTGTCAGGACTAGTGTATTTCACTGTCAGCAATTACATGCATGATAGCCATAACAATTTTCCACTCAAGTTTTTAATGGGATTTAAGCCATCAAAAAATTGAGTGCTTGCTTTATCAGTTTATTGCGTTCTCACCTGTGAGAAAATAGTTGGAGACATAAAATAAAAAAACATCCTGTATCTATGCCAAGTCGTCCAGATTTGCTGTGGAAAAATGTAATAGCTCCGTGTTTTTCTCCAGATTGTGTAAATGCTTTGCACTCATTTGCACTCACAGCAAGCTGACGTCTGGTACGATCAATCCAGACATGTCCGCTGCATCAACACCGAACACATAAGTTAATAATGTTCTCCGTTCGACTGGCCTGAGTAATGGAGAGCATTAGGCATGTTTGGGAGGGCCTGGCCGGTTACACAAACACTGGAGGGACTTGCTGCGGAGCTCCTGTACGCAGTACCATCTGCTGTATGCCAGAACAGGTGCAGCGTTGTGTCCTGTAGTGAGGTAATGACTGTAATCACAGGCAGGATTCAGAATGAGATTCTAATCTCCTCCACATGGCGGGTCCGTCTCCAGCTCAGGCAACAGGGTCGCTTTGTGATGTCACAATGGGTCTACTGGTGATGACCTCACACTGAGAGATGCCTCCCTCGGTCTTAACGTCACAGATGCTCAGTAATACAAACAAACAAACATTTTCCTGTGGGGCTTCTAAATGCTTAAGCAGGACAAATATTTTGGTTATTGCCAAGGAGAAATACCAAGCACAGAAGTCTATTAACTTTAACAGGAAAACAAGAATATGGTAGAGGAGGAAATCGTAACTTGGGAATTGTTTAGTTTTACATAAAAAGAGGTCATATAAAAGATATTAGCATTTAGTTTTAAATACTGGCTGGAAAACAGCAAACGCAACAACTTATGTATGCTAATTACCCGGCCTATTTATGGAGAATATTCTTTTACCCTCTTGGTGGTTTGTGTATACTCCATGCTAACAAGAAAAATGAATGGAATACAAGTTTAGCCTGGAAAATATTTCTTGAAAACAACCCTTTCAAAGCCCTCAAAAGCACCTCAAGGTTCAATGCATTTATGTGTCCCTTGTAATAAGTATGCTAGAAATCAGACACTTGTAGTGATTGATAAGAATACAAGTGGAGTGGAAGAAGTGATACAGAGCATGATATGTAAATGAAGCAGAATACTGAGATACACCAAACATTTAACAGATGTGTTTCATTAATTACATCTAATTCTTTAATACCTTCTAAACTGACAATTAATGAGTATGATTGAGGAAGCTTGTGTTAAATCTGTTTATTGTTTGCATCTAATCTGATGTTTGCGTTTAAAGAGTCTGTCCTTGAGAGAAGTGTTTGGATGTCAGGTTTCTATTTAGAAAGCCTTTTTATTATTTTTGGCAAATGTACACACAGGACATTGTGACAAATTGAAGATTGTGCACTCTGGAAGACCTGTTCATTAAAATGGCTTTAAAGTAGCTTGAAGGATGACCGCTGTCCCAAAAAGAACATTGGGTTGCATATAATGCTAAATTGGACCCTGTAAAGGCCCAGACCTTGGGATGGTAAAATAAAGATTTTTATCTATTACGTCCCATTAAGTTACTGCATTATTTTAATGCACTTTTGTTTCATTTTTCATTTGTAGACAGCTCGATTCGCACAGTCCCTTCACACAAATCTCTCCTCCTCTCTGTCTACCATCTCATTTCTTCTCCTCTTTGGCTCTGTCTTCCTCCTTTTCTATTTTCTGTAATCTTGAGAAAGGTGTCAGCGTCTGTCGTCAGGCGATGTTGCCAGCCAACATCTGACACGGCCCCAGAAACATAGTCAATAAACCTATCTAATTGAGTGCCACTGGCTGTTGTTTATTGACAAAATAAGACCTGGGAATTAGGTGCATCTCTGCCGCTCGCCCTGAGCAGTAGCCTTTCCTGCATCCCGACAGCTGTCCACTTTCAATCCATCAAAAGCCCATCCCGGTCCTCCAGGTGTCAAAGAATAGTCACCTGACTGCGACTGAAAATAAATGCTTGCTCAATTTGTGTGTATGTGAACGAGAGTGCAAGAGCGAGAGAGAGAAAGAGAGAGAGAAAGAGAGAGAGAGAAAGCAAGCGAGAGAGCAAGAGAGAGATGAAAATAAAGATCAGCTTGGTTACAAATTCTTGTGAGCTACCTACATAGGCAGCACAATAAGGTATCATAGGTACCTTATTATTGAAGTTCTTCGTGTATTTATGTAAACAGTATTTTCTAGTGTTTCTAGTGCACTTATAATACATTCAAGTTGTTTACATCAGTCACTTATAAGGGTCCATTTTAGGTAGTATGCGTTCTTACAATGCAGCAGCCTAAGTAGACAGAAGCTCGCTAGGTTTTGGTAAATGAATAGCTCAGATTGTGATTCACATTGTGATTCATTTTGCTCTTTTGGCTGTTCGTTTGGCTTCATGTATGTGCACTTGCCGTCATTTCCTGGACTGCTAATGTGACAGCTAAGCAGCTCTGTGGAATCAGAGGCAGCGTGGCATTCTTCCCCGGAGCTGTGGCGACTAATTGATTAATGCTGCCACTTACAAACACAATCTCAGCATGTGGTAAGTGATAAAATTCCCACGGCTCCATCTCACAGCACCTACTAATGAGAGGACAAGCAAAACCACCGCCCAGATGAGACAAGACGAGGCAAGATGCCACCATCCTCTATCTGTCACCTAGGAAAGCACTTATCAGCCCTCTTTTCTTCTCTCAAATTAACTTTAATGCTAAGATAAGAGTAGGAGCTCACATCTGCATTGGCACTATTAATTGGCACTGTTATCACCTCAGCGGAGGTGAGGGAAGAGAATCTCCTGGTTTTCCCCTTCAACTCTACATCGTGGGTAGATAAAATGTCGTAAAGCCTGCTGTTTCATCACTGTTTTGCTTCTCTTCCACTCTTTTTTCCAGCTCCACGCTTGGAGGGCAGTCAGAGATGACGGGAATGATTGGGAATCGTCTTGGCGACAAGGAGAAGACGTGGTTGCCATGCGAGTGCTTGTGACAGTGATGTACGAGCAAGCCAAGCTTCTGATAATTCATCACTCACAGACACAGAGAGGTCCATTAATCAAAAACAACACAGTCAAGCTGCTGTCTCCACTAAAAACTATCTCAGATGATGCTCAGACATCCACAGCTACCTGTGATGGTGGGCCTGTGTTATAGTCAGATGCTATGTATTGCTGCAAAAGTTTTACCTGAGCATGGAGGAGGTTAGAGGCTAATGATTACAGAGGTTCGGACAGAGAGAATACCCTTTGGTGCAATCTGTAGTAGGGCTGCATGATATTTAAGAATGTGATATGCGATACATTAATGCTTTAAGCCACTGTTCTGCCAGTATATAACTCTAATCTTGTAACATATTTACAGCTGGTGTCAAGTGTTTGGCATAGTCAATAAACTGGCCTCTATACTCAAAATAAAGTGTTAGCCATTAGCACCGGAGGGTTGTGAGTTGTTTTGACAGGAAATCAGGTTTTTCTCTTTCCCTTAATCTTTTAAAAGAAAAGGCCTGCACACAACACTCACCCCTAATGGTGGTAATTATTTATATATCTTTTTCTTTCACCTTTTAACGGGATTTGTTTACTTCTCCATAAGGGAGATTATATTTAATTAGCAATAGCTTTTGTTTTCTCAGTCTATGACGTCTGCACTGGGGCAGCGATCGGCCCCCTGTTGAAACGCCAAAGAGTTTTTTTTTTTTTTTTTGTAAGCACATCTGTTGAATGAAGAGCAATTAAAAAAAACAAAAGTTAAGCGGAAGACAGAAGATAAAGGAGCAGGACAGCAATTTTCATTGTCTTTCAGAGCAACCAAATGAAATTTTTAAAAGTAATTTTAACATTACATGTTGGCTGTCCCTCAGTTAAATAGTCCTTGGGTAGGAAGACATCAAACAGCCATCTCTTGTGCATTCTTCACTGTCTTCATCTCTCAAATCTTGCCGTTTGCCTGGAGAAGTTCTGGTCACAGAGTCCAATTCATTGGCCCATAGTTACTAATGTCATTAGACAAGTGATTCTAGTTGAAATAATATCTTCTTTTTTGTAATCAGATGTGATAAATGAGCAGAGCAATGTGCTGAATTCCATACTACCATATTTTACACCTCCAGTTCTAAACGCTGAATGGCAGATTCTGTTGCCATATGTTCTCTCAACTGTGGTACCACAGAGGCAAAAAAAAGGTTTCCAGAGTCATTATTAGTGGAGTAGTGATGCTATAAGCAGACATGCGTCTGAATACCTTGGGTATTTGAAGTGTGTGGGCCTGTGAGGTGTATTGGAGAAACATGAATGTCTAGTGAGGTGAATAATACAACTCCAGCCAAACTTCTCATACAACAACACAACAGAACTTCTCTATAAACCACTCCAACTCTTTTCCCTGCACAAGAGTACCGTGGAGAATGATTTAGTCTGAAAAAGTGACAGACATGTCTTCAGAGGTTTGGGAGTGGCTCTGTCTGTCTGGCTATGAATGTTGGAGCCGTTTCTCAGCCCCAGTTCCATAGCTGGAGCTTGTGCATCATTCCTGGTTCTTTCTTATAAATTTCCTTTGCCAAAGAGCTCCTCAGCTATGATGGGTTGGAGCCTGAAGTTTTTCTGTGCTCAATTTTGCTCAGACATTTCTCATGGTGGTTGGAAAAGGGTGGCAGGGAATGGAGGAGGCACAGTTTGATAGACTCTAATCTCTAAAGAGCGAAATTACACAGGAAAACCGAGCACAAATGAACCGGGACGGCCGCTTGCATTCTCTGGGGCATCTGAGTGCTGTTTATTGCACGAGGGCTGGGCTGAGTAAAACACAGGGAAGATTGCAGATGTTTGGTGACAAATGAAAAAGCACAGTTTTTAGGCGAGTTGCCCAAGAGATACCCACCCTTGAGTCTATAACACTCTCCACTGTTTTAAAACTTTCATTTCTCCATAAAGCATGGTTAGCACAGCTTGTATTGCAGTCTTGGAGCTGGTCTCCTGCTGTCGCTCACCAGCTGTCCGCCCAAGCCATCTGCAAAAGAAATGGATGCTGGCGACTTCTGACTGTCCACAGAGAGCCTTGACTAGCCGCAACGCAACCTGGCTCATCTGTCCCAACATTTAGACTTTAATAAGGACAGTGAGACATTCCATGGTCAAACAGACCCTTTCGGGAAGCAGAGAATCAAAGGAAATCTGCTTTAATCATCAGTGTCCTTCCCAGGTTGCAAAGGAATGTCATTGCTGTTTAGAGTCAGTTTTGTTGTTGTTAGCTTGTTTGTGTGGTTTCCACTATAAAAAACAATACAATTGTCTATAAACAAATGAACAACAAATATTAGCATATAGTATTTGTCCTTTGTTTTGCTGAGCATCCAAGCTGCTGTGGCTGGCAATGAAGGGAAGTTACTATATTCATTTGTTTTTGTTTTGCTGGATCTGATATCAGAGTGCTGATCAATGTTGTCTGCACAGGAGATGGATTCTAAATGCATACAATCTCCTAATTTGCACTTAAAGTGACAGTTTGTTCTGAATAGACAATTAAAATGCAAAAACAAAACAGATTTAGATAAAAAATGAAATGTGATTTCCCCTTTCAGAGTTTCTGACTGCCAATAGCAGCAGATCCACAAAGCTTCCTGACCAGAAAGGAACCCTTAAAGACTAATGCTGACCTCTGAACAGCAAAACTAATAACCTTTTCTAATGCAAATTTTATGAATTTTATACAATCAGAATTTAAATTACACTACATTTAAAGGCATAAACCTTACAAATTGAAAAATTCAGTCTCATCTTGGCAACTTGTGGGTAGTATTTTTACGCAAATCGAATAATTACAAGCTACGCAGTGTTCTGCAAACAGATGCTACGTTGACTTGCAATGCGCAGCATATGTACTTTTACGCTGTGTGCTGAATTCAGAATGCACATCTTTTAAACAGTATGCAGCTGAGACTACAGTGCTGGCATTTTAAACAAGGGGCCTGGATCTACGCTGCTATTTGTACATGAGTTACCATACTAAGTAGGCACTGCGGTATCTGTGCTGTGTGAATATTCATGACTGGCTCTTTGCCATGGTGATGGCTCTAAAATCCCATTTTCTGAGGCGTCATTTCATTAGCAGAGCAAATAACTGTTCTAAAAATCCAAAATTGTCATTTCATCTCTCGTTTTAAACTCGTTCTCATAGTCAATGAAGAAGCAGGATAGTCCAAGTGCCAAAGGTAGTCACAAATCTATAGCAATGGATAACAGTAAACGTTCATGCTTCTGTATGTGTGTGTGTGTTTTTAGTCACATGTGTGTGAGTACACCTTGTTTGATTGGTGAGGTGATGATGATTTGAACAGGTATTCAGCTTTTAGGCAGAATGAAAATGTCAAGTTGGCGATTTGGCTTTTTGCAACAAGAACTCTGTTATTGTTCTTCATGAGAATTATATTATTTTTCTGTTACTTGTCAACTATAAATGTGTTTGAAAACTCCTCCCGTCAGTTTTATGAGAATGTAAACTTCCTGCTTCCGCATCAAATCGAATGAATTTAGTTACCAGATTGCATTTATACAAGCTTCCAGGCATTTCCAACCATAACCAGCTGTGTCATTCTTTTCACCTTCAAAACAAGCCAGCACGCTCCTCAGCACGGAAAGACACATCCAGATGAAACCAATCTCAGCTTTCTCAGAAATGCTTTCTGCCTCTGCACGATGGATATGTCGCCAGATAAAACAGAAGCTCGCTTGTCAACTTGTGGACTCCAGGTACTTCAAGATCCATTTTTCTGTTACTGTCATTAAATCGGGGTTGTTTTACTCTCCTTTCCCCCATCCCTACAACTTCCTCCCACAGACCTGCAGTAATTGGCACAGCTAGATATCTTGTCTCCCACTTCCTGTAAGATCCTTCTCTGCCTGTTTTTCATTTCCTCCTTTTCTATTCTGTAGTAGCCACGGATCTTTTAACATTCAGACTGGATTCGTTGTGGTGAGCCCAACGATGACACCTTTTAATATCTGAGTGGAGGTTGTGTTGGAATTGTGAGGCAGACGGCAGGGTGAGAATTCATTACCCGGCCGCTTCTCCCACCAGCCCCAGCTGCTGCCTCATACATTTCATCTCACCCCCAAAATTGAGCGTCCTTTGCATATATTCCAGACCCATTACGATGCCAGATATCCAGTCCTGAGATGCTGCCCGCTGCTTGTGCGATGTCAGTCAGTAGACAACTTGCTTCAACAACTTGACCCCCATCTGCTCCCTCTTACCTTTTTATTCCCTTCCCAGAAATCATTGCTCATACCGAGCAAGCTCTCAGATACATATTTATTTGCAGATAGGTTGGTATGTTTAAAGCTCCTGGTCTCTGTGGAAGTGGAACCTCCTTGACTTGTATATGATGTTCCTTGCTTTATATCTGAGGCCCAGGAGATGTCATGACGATTCAGATTGTGTGATTATCTTCTGCCCTGTGCATTGATTAGAACTCTGGAAAGATGTTAGACATGCTGTCGTTCAAATATTGTCTCAGTCTGTCTTAAAAAATGAAACATTCTGATACACTGTGATGCATTGTTTCCATCTGTTGTGATTTCTGTGTAAACATATGTATGCCAAAATCAGGAATTGCAGCTTTTGTGGTATAGTACATATTATTCATTGCATGCAAACTACTATGTCAATGGAAAAACATTTGCCCACAGCAGAAAATTGTGCTTAAAACTGTCCAAAAGCCAAGCAAAACAATTATGTATACTTTTTAAATATTCATTATTAATGTTTCATGAGTAATGCAGTATTGTAACATTATTTAAAAAAACACATCCCCTAACTCTGTTCACACTTTCTCGTCTGTTTTCTGATCTCCAGTGAGTTTTTTTTTCTTTTTTCCCAGCTACTGTATCCCATTTTCATAGATGCATATTCACTTCTATGTGTGTAAATGATGAACAATAATCAATTCCTACTCAGAATGGGATCTGAAGCATATGCACAACTTATAAGTAATGAGACCACCTGAGCAACACATACACTGATGAGAACCAAGATTTTACCCTCTTGATAATCACATGTCTGCTCTGATTGGCCAAGACAGTGTGAGTACATTGAATGGGGGAGAGAGTAGTTACGTTTCACTGTGCTAGTTGTTTCTACAGAGTTTTAATCTAGAAAATATTGTAAGTAAAAATATAAATATCTCTTGGTGTTGCTGTCCATGGCCTTAAAAAATAATGTCTTTTTACTCTGTATATATTGTAAACCTTCTAAATATCTGTGATTATGAAGCTGTAGAAGGGGCAATCTGGTTTGAAATTATATTTTCTTCCCCCTAATTCTGTTTTAAAATGGGAGATAGGCAAGTAAATCTCTTTTTTGTCCTGTAATATTATCTTTTGTTAGAATATTTAGTCATTTGTGTGAATTTTGTTAGTTGTGTTTTATTACTTTGGCCTAGCCTCCTCCTGAAGTCATATTCTTTAATTTTGTTCAGTTTATATCTTGTATTAATATTTAAAAATGGATCATTCAGACACAAAATTCTGACTGTATGAGACGTGTGCTAAACTGTTGTAAAATGTGATTAAATCCACAAATATAAACAGCCTCCAGTTAGGCTTATAAACTACATTGCTAGATAGAAGAACTGTTGATTGTGGTTATTAATATAAATATTAATAAATGTAACATCTTATTGAATATTGGTGTCTTTTGATTCACAGTTAAGAAGGTTTAGGCACTTCCATTTTGTGACTTCTGTAACACAGGCTTGTGGGTTATTGCTTTTATATATATTTATTATATTTATTTATTATATTATATATATAATATATATATATATATATATATATATATATATATATATATATATATATAGAGAGAGAGAGAGAGAGAGAGAGAGAGAAGAGAGAAGACAGAAGAGAGAGAGAGAGAGAGAGAGAGAGAGAGAGAGAGGGAGAGAGAGAGAGAAAGAGCATAATGTTCTTTTTGTGGTGACGCCACACAGTGGCATGTGGTCTGTAATAATGAGCATTGTACTAATGCAGCAACCAAGGTCATTAAAGCAGTGTAACACCGGGTTAAATCTGGAGCCCTCATACCCTTTTAACAAAACTTCAGCAGTATGCAGAATGTTTATGTTCCCTTAATACTGTAGTTTACATTGTTTTCTTATCAAATAGACCCTATTTTTTACTGGGGTAATAATCCCAGCAGCTTTATAATCTCTTAAATCCAGCTTTTCTTTTGATAAAATCTTGGACCAAAATTTTAATGAGTTTTCATAGTTGTCCTGAAAGGTAGTCGCAGTGTAATTACGGAAATAACAAAAATGCCCCTGTACCTGCAGTTTCTTGAATTACGGCAAAGCTCTAGCATGTTGTGTATGTAGCAGGCTGTGCACAGCTCGAACTTAGACCACAAAGACATGCATTTCTTCCAAAAACACCCTCTTTATAAAAAACGTAATTCTCAAAGTGTTTTAGACTTCCTGTTAGGCATTATATGATGCATAAATAGAGAATTAAGCAGATAACCCTAACCCAATGTGACTTCCAAATCAGCATGATGGAGGAGGTCATATATATTTGGTGTCTATATTGTTATTATGGTTATTTCTGCATTCCACCTCTGTTTCTTCTAATAAAGAGTTAGACATTGGTTTCTGTGGTCTCTATTTTGGTACACCTTTATTTACACCGGAGCATAATCACAGTAATCACACTAGCCCACAAACCTTAACCATTAAGACCATGATGCCCTTATGAATTCTTCTTCCTCAATTTATTCAGAGCTCAAATTTTCTCTGTTTTCTATTAAGAAGGATTTCGCTGTGTTCATGGCTGTCATTGTTTTCATCCACTACTTCCTCAGTCCTTGTTTGATTTCATCAGTTTCTTTCCTTCAAGTGTGCTCAAAGATCCACTTCCATTATCAGGTTCTAACACTGCATTTTTTGGCCCAGGAGTCTGGCATAATGGTATGTTGTGATAGAGCAGTCGCTTTTCTTTTACCCACTCTTAAGCTTTTGTTAAACCACTTGTTAAAACACTGTGTACTTTGCATCTATTTTTGCAAGCCAAAGACAGTTTTGTCTTTGTGACCTGTCACATATTCTTATACTGAGCTGCTCAGAGCCACTAAACCCTAATTAATGCAGGAAGCCCAGCTGCTTTGTCACGTATTTGGTCTTTAGTTAGACCTATGATTTCTGATTTATTTTTAGGGACCCTTGTAACAATTAAACATTAAACACATGTAAAATTTACTCATACAGTAGGGCCCTGATATGCACTGTTAAGTATCTGTATTTCTCGGCAGGTAATACTGTATGTATCTCATTCCCGGATCTGATCCACTGTATGGCGCTGTCTCACACACTGGGGTTCTGATTGCCTACTAATCCAAATGTACCGAATCCACAGAATACATACATATGCATCAGACACTCAGACTGACACATATACACTTGAAGCTCACACCAAGATGCGCATACCCACAGTGCTCATTCATTCTAACAGGCACAGACACACTCAGTATGAATCAGTCCAGGTGTCTTGCTCTGCCGGTCACAGCTTAATGAACACTGACACCACATTGAGATGGATGCAGGCCAGGACTGCTAGTGTTTTAAACATGAAACATTGCAGAGTGCCACGAGGAGCTATGGAGGAACCCAGGAGCTCCTTATACTCATGCATGAAACAACTGCTAATATAACTGCTGAAATAAAGCACTGCTTTATTCAGGACTGAAGCACATTGAAAACAGCTACTACTGTGACATGAGTGATGCATGTATCAATATTTATGCTACTGTCAATAACTCCTGACAGTTTGAACAGATTACAGATTGAATTTACAGTAAATGAAAGCTGTTAATTGTCACCCGTGTCAAATCGGGCAATTCTGTCATTACAGCTGCTTGCAGCACGTCTACCTGACGGACAGACTGTCAGCGATCGGACTAATGTAACTGGAACAACATGACTCGCTAACAATGCGTGTAACTTCTCAGACGTTGTAACTTTTAAATATCCTGAATGCCTTTGTAATTCAAAGCTGACAGGAAACAAGTTCCCCATGGGAACCTTTAAGCTGGTCTACTCTCAAAAGAAACAGATGACTTAATGTGCATCCATTAGGGTGCTAACCGATGATGGCCAAGTTGGTCTATTGTCAGCACACGCTCATAAAAGCCTCCAACAGCCACACTAATGCTAACCCTGACACAGAAATCAACGGATTTTAAAGTGTTCAGGGAGCCACGCTGTAATTTGGCCAGAACGTTTGGATGAAATAAACAGCGTGCCATTGCATCAAGGGCGACCGGAATAACTACACAGTTGTCCAGGTGGGAAATAACCTCAGGCACACAATTCAAATTTAAAACACAGCGTGTTTGCAGAGATGAAGCTGGAAATCTGACAGTAAATCTGGCCCGCTTTGGGTTCCAGCCAAAGATCAATATCTGCTGTGGGGAGGGGTGGTGCTAGGGGGCGAGGGATTATTCAGCATGGTTGATGGCTTTTCAGCTTGGTGATGGCAAGTAATTTGTGGTGCTTCAATGTGTAACCTGCTACCCATTAGAAATGACCAGATAACTGGGCTTAGACGTGGTGTAGTGCACCATGAGCAGAATGCTGTACTTGACTAAGTAATAAACAATCGATCAAATCATTTTCAAAAATCCAATATGTACAAACATAATGCTAGGATTTGAGGGCGGGGACATACATGCATTGAGTTTAAAGAACATGTCATTTGTATCAATTTGAGCAAGAGCCATTGCCACCAAATACTGACTGGTAAGTCTGTGTTAAAGGGATTGTTCACCAGAATTGATCGTTTTATCGACATTTACTCAGTCTCATGTCATTCCAAACTTGTATTACTTATATTTTTTCTGCACAACAAAAATGTGATACTCTGAAGAAGGTACACTTTTTTCCATAAAATGAGAAGCTGTCAGTCACATTTTTTATGTTTCATGGAATATTACACTGGTTTCGAACAGCATAATAGTGGGTCAAATTTTCATTTTTAGTTGAACTAACTGTTCCATCTTTCTATCCATACTTACTTTGCTTTATATTCGTAAAACTACATTATTGTAAACTATTGCTCTGCCCCTTCCTTGTTCTCACAGCCCAGCTTTATGTGGTCTTTTTATACCTTATTTATCCGGTGTGTCCATTTTGCCCGAATCTTCCAAGGACATCATTTTGATGGACTTGAAATCAAGAGAACTAGAGTCTGGACTCCATGACATCAGTCGTCCGTCATGTTGTTGTCACAGTGTCTGATGAGATTGTATTCTGCAACAGCGTTCTGAAACATCAAAGGAAAAACCTAACAAGCTTTCTGACTGCCACAACTTCCTGTGTTTAAGTTTACATTTACTTGAGGGGCAGTCCAATGAGTCATATCACATCTCATACTGGTTTGAAAAGCTCTGTGTGGCCCTCAGGCAAGTATGAAATCGGTCTGGTTAATTGGCACTAGTGAAGGAGAGGGTCTTGGCATGATTCCTAAAAGCAGAGGTGAGACTAACCCCCGTGGATCTCAGTAATACCCTTGAGAGCTATTTCTTAGGGGCATTATTAACCACCTCCACAAGACACCAAAGACTTGGATCACACTGTCTCCATCAGTTGCTTGATTATGCACTATAGCATGGCATGTTTCAGCTTTTGTGTGACTTTAGCTTAGGGTGAATGTGTACTCCATTGCTAGCTCAACCAGATGATCTGATATAACCCCTGTTATCTAATATAAACCCTGACAAGCAATTGAATTTGCATGATACTTTTACCTTACAGTGCTTTTAAGGTATTTACAGTACCAGTACAAAGTTGAGGATCACTTGACTGATATGTGTTTGATCTTAAGGAACTTTTTCATCAGGAGTGTTTGAAATAAGTTTGGTAGACAAAAATATAATTGGGCCAACATGTTAGTTTCTTTCATTACACAAATACAGTTTTAGTTTGATATAAAGCCTTTTGAAATGGATGACTAAGACTGAATAGTGAAGAAAAGCAGCCAATAACAGCCCAGCATAGATCGAAAGTCCTTCAGTACCGTTTAAAAAGCAAGAGACTCAGTGATAAAATGCCATGAGTACATTTCTGCAAATTCTAGTCCATGGGACTACTATTGAAGATAATAAAACATTAGTTTTGATTTTATTTTGGATTCAAAACACTGTAATTCCCATGTGCGAGCTTATTATATATATTATAAAATGTGTGTGGGGGGTAATATTTAAAAACCCAAAACATTTGACCAGTAATTGATTTTATCAGTTTGTGTTTGTGTGTTCCATTGGACTCGAACCCATGACCTTGGTGTTGCTAGTTCCATGCGCTGCCAGATGAACTACACAAATTTAAATGGTATGGCTGCAAACAGCTTGTCCCATTAAAGCTTCCAGATGCTGAATATTGAAACAGTTCTCTAAACGAGTCCCCAGTCACACTTGTGCATGGTTTTCTTTTCCACACGATCGCACAGGGATTTAAAGAATGTCTCTGCAGATTTTAGAGGTAAATTATACTGATGCAAATCTGTCTATATTTGTTTTTCTAGAACAGATCCATTGTTTCTCCACAGGGAACATCTCACCCGAGGCAGATCTGTCTAGTCTACCCCTGGGCACTGGAAAAGTCTTGCTTCAGACACACTACTGAGCTTCAAGCAGATGTGTTAATAGAACCTCATGTGAATGAATCTCTTCCAACTCACACAACCATACAGGTCATTTGTCACTTCCCTGAAATACAACCCATACAAGCATTTACTAAATTATGTGTCCCTGCCGACAGCATGAGACAGGACAGAAACTTTCACCTTAATCCAATAACTGCAGAAATCAAAGTTTATTTTTCACAAAGTCAGGGTTAGTAGGGAGCTGGGTTATGGAGTCATTCACTTGAAACAAAACTAGGATTAGTAGGTGCTGGGGTTTGGGAGTCGTCAACTTGAAACCCTAAAAAACAGAAAACACTGTATCATCCATGTGTCTTTAAAAGCTCATAAAAGTAAAGTAATAAAAGTTATATAAAGTTAATATAATTCCAGTGGGTTAATAAATGTGTTTTGAAGCAAAACAATATGTGTGTGAAAGAAAGTATTAATATTTTGCTTAAGCAAATAATTTGTCATATTCATGTAAAGGAACAGATCACAGAGGTAGTCAGACATACCGACATGGCTCTAACTTAGAATATCATTGGTTCTTACATGTCTCATGATGAAACACGCATATGAAAGTTGTGGTGAGGCACATGAGAACCAATGAGATTAAAAGTTATCATGCGTCCATATTTGAATTTAGCACTCAGGTCTGTTTCTTTACATGAATATGTGACAAATTATTGGTGACAAATCGATCACTTAAAAAGCTCAAAAAATTAATTGTTCTCTTTCACAAATGTAACATTTTGCTTTAGATGATATTTGTTAACCTACTGAAGTTGTATGGATTACTTTCATGATGAGTGGATGCACGTAGATCAATTAGTAATCATGAGTTCACATTCCAGGTAACACGTGTACTAATAAATGTGTGCCTTTAATGCACCATAAATCGTGTTCAAAGGCATCTAAATGTATAAATGTTAATTTATTTAAACCAGCTAGAAGGTGCTTAACTTTAAAACATAACTATAGGTCATAATAACCTGCTGGGTCATTTTTTGGAGGAGAACAGTTTCATCTCTACAGTCTACACTATCATTAGCGCTGAGGTGGGTTGTCGGTGAAGCGAGCAGTATTCTCTCTTCACGAGTCATTATTTCCCATCCGCAGACACATGACTGCAGAGACAGTTGTTGCACAGGCATGCACAGAATATGATCAATAAAACATTGTCACGCGACACATCGTTCTTTATGTGAGTTTGCACGACACTCTTTCAGTCACCCTCTTTATTTCTCTCACTCCTTCGACAGGTTTTTCCTCCATGTTCTCTTCTTCTAACACTAATTTTGTTTCCCTTTTCCTTCTGGCATGTTCAAATTGTGTTTGCTCAACTTATAGTGTTCCTTATGACTGCAGTTTATTTCATAACAGGAAAAGAGGATATGTGCAAGAAAAGGAGATTATAGGATTGCAAAGCTCAGTATGGTGGCTATACAAATGGAAGTCCTGCCTTTCAGGTAGAAAACAACATTAAAATAGAGTTGTCTTTTCATATTTTACAATGTGTGTGTGAATAAGCCAGCTTTAAAGAACAAAAAAGCAAAAAGTGTGTGATACCATTGTTTGCAGTTGTTATTTACATTCTTGACACCTAATGTTGAAAAATGTTTGAGATTTTAGTCTTCATTTAAGTTGATAAGAGTTGTGAAAACTTGTGCCTGTTGCCCTTATAGAAAATACAGCTGCTGGAGGGCGTTGACAAGGTGGCTGCCGGGTGCACTGACTCGCCTTTAAACTTTGGTTTATTTCATGTTTTAGGTATGCAAGTGTGGTCTTTGATAACTTTATTTTGAAGCACTTTTAACAGAATCTTTGAGCTCAATTCAAAGTGCTGAATTCACTGCCGGCCTTATCTCAAACAAACATTCTCCTGCAGGTACGTGAAATCACACACACAGGTTTTGCCTGAGCAAAATCTACAAAATCCAGAGGCTCTGATACCATCTCATGTAAGAATAATCCAGCCAGTGGTTTAATTCAAACTACTCGGCTTTGCAAAGTGTCACAATTCCACAATTGATGAAACCTCTATCATTGGATTGAATACAAGCTTCTGAGACATGGCAGACCGAGAAGCCAATCACCTGAGTGCTTTTTTGCCCCAGCAGGCAATTCCACAAGAGTATTCAGATCAATTTAGCAGAGTAATAGCTTTGTCTGGGTTTTGTATGCATGTTTAATTTTTCACCCTCAAACGTTCCCCCACATTTACAGTTTTCTGCAAACAGTCAGTCTAAAGTTGGATAGAATCAGCATTGACCCTGAATCTCTCTCTTTCTTTCTCTCCTCTCTTATCAGTTTTAATAAAAGCGAGATCTCAGAGAGTCTGGGGAACAGAATGCTAAGATGACAGTGTGACAGTCAGTAGGGCGCAGGCAGGATCACAGAGAATAATGAAAGAATCATTTTGAAACAACAGGACTGTGAGACTACACTGCAATGGCCAGAAAACAGGAACTTGTAAAAGAGACCAATAAGACACAGCTCAGCAGGAATTTTATTAGAACAGGGGCATAACAACTACAGACATCGAGGGGTCGTGAATACCTTGCAATATTCAGATTAGTAGCTGGTCAATATGGGTTTTTTGACTGTTAATTTTACCTTATTTATGAAACATTTGCTTTTAAATGTTTGGTTAAATCCTTTTCCACCATGTTGCTTTAGTCATATTATTCTGTGAAATTAGTTTTGAATTCCAGTGGATAATATAATGCTACAAAAATGTTGTGTTGGTTTTACTGGGGTGGTGTAGCAAGGGAATAAAGCTAATTTAGGAGTTTCCATGGTGCTCTGTACTATTTAAATTGTTAATTTTTAAAACACTAAGGTTAATTGAAGTTTGGTTAATGTATGCATACATTTGGCACAAATCAATGTCTACAAAAACAGACAGGCATAAATATTTTCATGCTGTAATTTAAAAATATTCTTTGGCCATTCGAGCAAAGCTCGTATCACACCCACCGCACAAACGCAAATGATAAAGAAAGCAGAGACAAAATGAAGTGTGAAAATATGAAGCAGTTGTATTTTTTAAATTTACAAGAAAGATTACTTCCAAATGCATCACTCGACCACGTCAGCATCTGCCCACGCATCAAACGCCAGACCGCTTTGAGTAAAACTATAATGTGTATGTGTCTGTGCATGTCAGCTATAAACAGCTTCAAACTGGACACAACTAGCCACTTGCTAGACCTCTGATTCATGTCTGACTCTGGGCTGAATTGATTACAGCAGCTGTCTGATTGCTGGCCGTCCATCTGCTGTGGCCAATCTAAATTGCAACTCCTCCAAGGGTCTCGGTGCCCCTCCCTTTTCCAGTCCAGTGCTGATAAATCAAATCTCACCCGTGATTCAGCCCTCACTTTCCTCAGCCATGCCAACACAGGAAACGACTCACCATTTCTGGGGCAATTTCCCCGGAGATTGAATTGAAGTGATTTATGAGCCCCAGCCATGGCATGCAGGACTCATGACTACATGGCAATGAATGTTTGTGAAGTCAGAGAAAATATAGAATGTTCTTTGTGTGCATGAAAATGAAAGTCAAACACATTTGAATAAGAAAGATGTATGATCTCATCTTTTGTCAGTTCACAATGTGTGTGTGTGTGTGTGTTTTGTATTGTTGGTTACTAGGGTGGCTGAGAGTACTTTCATAGACCAGATTTTTTAAGAGTTTTGACATTATTATGAAGCTGAATGGCAATAGGAAGAATTTATTGTTTATGATGAAATGATTAGCATTAGCATGTAAGACGAGTGTGGTGCTTGAATGAGATACGGGTCACATTCTTTAAATAAAGCTCACTTTATTAGTCCTTTAAGTTTTTTGAAAAAGTGGTGAACCTGGGATTTTCTATTGTTAAAGCAGTTCAGCCAAGTTTTTTTATTCAGTTTCAGCTTAATTGCATAGTGGTTTTCACTATACAAATCGTTCCAAAACAGCTTAAAGAACACTGTGTTATAAACCCCCTGTGAGGGAGCCAGAGGCAACAGTGGTGAGAAAACTTGAGATGAGATGTTTAGAAAATAAAGAAGAAACATTGAGAGAAACCAAAACTAGGGAAGCCCTCAGACAGGCACGTATTTAACAAATTTGTGCAAAGCATATATTCAGTACACTCACAGAAAAGAAAAGACAAAGACCAAACAGAAAATGTATCTTTAGTCTTCTGCTTTTCACATACTTCACTAATCTTACACAGGTCTTCAGAAAAAAATCAATATCTCAGCAATATCTCAACTTGCACTCAAATTTTCACATTTACATTTTTCCTCCAGGAATACATACATGCATGCATTTATACACAAATGCTAATTTAAACAAATGTAATCCAGCCACATACAGCAACATGTCTGGCTCACTTGCAGGCCAACTATTGCAGTCAATATCTGAGGTGAAAAGTCATAAATGAGTTTCAGACCTGCCCAAGCATGTGTCTGTTCATATAGTACATTCAGCAGATACATCCTTTCACGCAAAAATGTGTTCAAACAATACACCACATTGAGTGATGACAGGTGGATAGAGTGCCATGTCTTCCACAGGCTGTCGCCTCAGACTTACTAATTAGGCACTGCTGGAAGGCAGGGGAGGGGGTCTCGGGTTCGATCTGCTGTTTAATATAGTCACATATCTGAACCTACTTGATTTCATCTGCTTGTTTAACCAGGTGTAAGATATGCAGCTGAGCATCACATATATAACCCTTATCAACTCCAGAACATTTTATTTTTCCTATGCATGCATTAATGCATATGTGACTTTCAGAACTGCTGGTTAAAGTCAGCTGCAATAAAACACTATAATTCACAAAGAGGAAAATTGAGTATGGAATTGATCGAGCAGAAAGGCCAGAGTCTGCAACTGAAAGAACATTTTTGTGCCATCTTAAGAGAAACCCAGTCGTCATATTTCGTGGGCAGAAGAGTTGACCTTTGATATTGAATATTTACAGAGGGCCATAAATTGTAGAGGTCTGGTTTTCTAATTTTAACACTACCACAAGTCAAGCTATTGGTTTATATACTGTGAGGGCACCTGTTCATATACTGTGAAGGCTATTGGTTTATATACTGAGAGTTTGTGAATTCGTCAGACAGTGGCTTCCCCTATGTTTCATAAAAAAAATTATAAATGAATTGCCACATATTCTATGTATAAGTGCTCTATGTACATATTAGTTGTCATTTTCTGTTAATTTTCATGCTTAAACCAAATATGTTTCTCACATGGTTTCTCTGTGTGGTGATTGGTTGAGATCTGGAATGGCAGGATGTTGTAGCAAACAGCAAATAACTGAAATGATGTTTGTGACTGACAATATTTGAAATTTGACAATCAATAGAATGTTGTGACAATGAGTATTGAAATTCCTATTTTATGTTGTTATCTACCCAAACACCTGTCTTCCGATAATGTGCATCTGTATTGTTCAAGTTTTGCTTCCTGTAATCTAAGTGCTAAAATCTTTGTTCTGTTTGCAGCACTACAGAAGAGGATTGTAGGGCAAGGGGTCATTGCGTGGTATTTACTTTTCAAACACCTCTAGTGAATGCATGGGGCCCTAGAAAGATCACTTGAGGGGGCAAAAGAGCAGAAATCCCATCATGCCTTGCGACAAAATCTATCTGATACCACCATTATTTTATGTTAAATTAAACCATTGTCACCTGCCGGGCTTATCTGTCAAACCCCTCTTGGCTTGCTCATCCATTTTAAAAACGTTGTCACAATCGATCCAAATATCTGTACAGTGTAATGTCCTCTTTCACAATTATAAGGATGCTGTGGCTGTTTTGTCATTTAATATGACAAAGGTTTGGAGAACATCTGTTTTATACATCTTCACTGTTGTCTTTTCAGATATTGATCTTGCTTTGTTATTGGCAGAGCAGATGAGATGGTCTCATAAGCTTCATTCTATTGTTTGTTTGTTTTTCCCAGGTGAGATGAATTTGTGATGCCTAAAGCAGCTTGCTTTAATTACAGCTTCTCTATATGCTCCACTGGATTACAATGGCTGTTCTTTAATTATGCAATGCATCAAACTGTAAATATAGAAAACAATCTTGCTTTAAATCAATTCAAAGAGTTCATACAGTTTCTCCTCAAATTGGAAATGTATTTCAAATAGCCATCAGAACAGATATTGCTTTACAACCCATCCTCTGATCTCATAGGTTTGTCACAACCAGAGAATAAAAACAACATTTTTATCAAAATAACTTCAGCCAACCAAATGGCTTTCATGCTGCTTTTTCATTTCATAAAATGACCATCCAACTGGCTTTTAAAACCTTACCTCTAATCTAACACAGCTGCCAGTAATTGACAGAAATCATTGCAAACACATTCTCATTGGTTTATTGGGCTGAGTGATCAATTTCCTTATTAGAAAATGGATAATTCCAGCTCTTATTTCTAACTGAATATTTCACATTCTAAGCCATTGTAAGATGGCAATTACACACACACACATGTGACTTGGCTATGTGAACAGTCTACAGTTAGCCAGACAAACCTTCAAAGCTTTAAGAGATTTGATGGAGATATCAGTTATGTTTCGTTTAAGTATTGACTTTGTCTTGGATGTTTTTCATAAAATTGCTTATGAGAAATAAAAACAAATGAGAGTTTTTAAAATATCTCAATTGTCTTATTTTCATAGGGGAACTGTATTACTTGCTCACTTGTTTTAATAATTAATAAATGTAACTTTTGATTGACATTTGATTTGAATTTTGATCTTAATCATTTTGATATGGTCACATTTTTATAGAAGCATTAACGGGCCATGTGTTTACAGGGTTTTCACAATGGTTAAGGGGGTTTTTGAGACACTCCACTTCACACCATGGCTAATCATTTACCTGTTGTAAAATTGCTGAAAGCCACAATCTCCTGCAGCATGTTTCTTTATACCAAATATACCCACAGAATTGTAATCAGGGTTGTTACAACCTCATTTCCTGTGCTTTCCAAAAATATTCTAATGGTGGTTTAAATATTATCATTTTCTTTTAAAATTGCGTTTGTAAGATGGTTTACAAATGTCACACATGGCACTATAAAAGTTCACACTCAGTTTGTAAAGAAGATTGATCTGGTTTGCACTGAGAACAATGTGAAGCAGCCATTTGTCAGTTCTGTTACATTCTTTACAAAAATCCTTTTTTTTATTTTCAAGTTTTCATTTTTTGTCTTTGAAGTAATTCATAAAAGGAAGGAGCTTGTGACCTATATTACTATGCAGATGTCTTTTTGACGCCACCTGTTCTCAGCTAAGCTTATCTTTTATTTACAGTTTACACTTTTTATTAGGAAAAAAACAAAAGATTCATAGTCACAAAATGGGGTTTGTTGCTCAGTAAATGACCTTTCTTTGTGCAACATGAAATAATTTGCTCAGAAAACATTTTAACTTGGTCAGAGAAAGTTTCCAGAGAAACAGCAGCTGTGTGTGATGTTTTCGATAAGCTTACTGCTTACTGCAGCTTATTTCCCCAGAAGATCATTTATATTGCTCCGAGATTGCTCGTTTATGGCTCAGGAGTCTGTATTGTGTTCTAAAAAAATATTTCATTAAAGCATTAGCCTTGTCTCAGGTGTTTTTTCTAAATGTGTATCGAAAAAAAAAAAAAAAATATATATATATATATATATATAAATATATATATGCACATGGGACAACAGTACTGGTGTAATGTACTGTTGACTGACAGTAAGAGTACAAAGCGGTAAAATGAATGTGGAAAATGTAACTCAGATTTGGTCTTGAAATTTGACTTATACTATGAAACATGAGCTAATCTGAGTTTAGGATGTTGTTGAGATCTCTTGTGAAACGCGTTTGATATTAAAGTCTTTTTTCAGATGAAAAGAAGGGGACTCTGTTTGCTCTCTGTCTCCATTACGATCTGTTCTTAATGCCAAACAGCTGAGTTATTACAGAGATCTTGTTTGTGATTTTTGGTCAGCCCCTGTTTAAAGCATCTGGAACATAGAGATCTGTCTCCACAGAAACCTATCAAATGATTTTGTTGACTTAATCTTGATGTGTAAAATTTAACTTCCTGTTAACTTAATTCACTGATTAGAATAAAATTGAGGTACAAGACCATTTCAAAAACCTTTACGCCGCACCTTTGTCTCAAGTAGCTACAGTCTGAAAGGAAAATATCAACCCTGAGAGTAAAATAATACCAGTCTCTCTCCCTCCCTCTCTCTCTCTCTTTTTCTCGTTATTGTTATTCATGCTTCCAAAAGGCAGGTCATCAGCATTTTTCATTAATATAAGTAATTACTGAAAAAAGACTTTGTGGCAGGAGTGTGAGGCATTTCAAATGTCACCTCTTTTAAATTAGTCTGACAACAAAGCTTTAAAATGGCACAGCTATAATGATCCGATTTTAATTGCTCAGAATCAAACAGTGAGGTACCAATTACCATTGGGTCTTATTGTTAAGGCTGTTCAGCTGTGGCTTTTAAACAAAGGTGCACCCAGCCCGGCCCGAGTCTACGTCAGGAAGCCATTTTGATTATGCCCTTACTGAGCAGCACAAAAAGCCCTTAAAATGACCATGTAGTGAAAACACGCTGTGCAAGGTTGCGAACTTCGGTGAATACAATAAAGGAAGTAATTTTCTATAGTGCTCTTGTGATCTAGCTCAAAGGGAGACAGCTGAAATCATTTCCTCGCTTCCTGACCGGTTGCTGTCTGGGGATCAGAGATAGTGTTGACCTCTAACTTGCGCGATGTGACGGCGCATGGTTTCATTCACTGGAAAAGTGGATTAATTTTCTCACAAATTGACTGTTAATTCGTCCCTTATCTCTGCCCCTGATTGGCTTAGAATGACTGCTGTGCCCCTCTATGTTCCCACTGGTATCTGCAGTGTCTCAGATGTCCTGGAGATTGGGACGTTCTGATTGTTTTTTGCTGTTGGGACCGGTTGCTCTCCTGAGTCAGATATATGACTTCCTCCATAGTTCTGTATTTAACCTTCAGAGGGTTCCAATGACCCCCCCCCCCCAAGCTGATGTAATTATCTTATAACAGTACAAAAATGACACCAACCTAATTAATTAGTCATTGTTTATTAGTGTTAGTCTTCCAGAGTCTTCCAGGCTGAGCGCTATAAAAGCATCTCCGTGGCAACCAGCACAGAGTTGAGTTTGAAGTCCTCTCATTAAAGGAGTTTACATGGAATAAGGACCAATAAATAAAACCTTCAGGTCATTCCAAACCTTAATGACTGTCTTCTTTAGGAAACAAAAGAATATGTTCAAGCAAAATCGGGGTGAACATCAGGAAAAGATTATAAAATTAGTCCATACAACTATTCTTCTGTGTGCTATATAAGTCTTCTAAAGAAGTATGGCAGCTTTGTTTAAGGAACAGATCGAAATTTAATTTAACACGCATGCATCAGCTAAACCTTGTGTGATGAGTCTTCAAAGATGTCGTATATCTTTAAAAGACTAATATATATTGCACAGGTTATATAGAAACTACTTTGAAACTTTATGATTTTTGGTATTTTGGTTTTATTTACTCTCATGTGAAATAACACCAGAGAAAATGTGTTAAAGATTTTATGTTGTGTTTTGTACATGGAAATGTCATATTGATCTGGAACAACATGAAGGTAAGTAATTGAAGAAAAAAATGTTGTGTTTTGGTGCCTTAACCCAATAATTGCTTACTAGGTGTTTGCCCAAATTGCTTAAACTGTAATAAATATTACATTATTTAAATATAATAATTTACATGTTGACTGACACATCTGCAGCCCTGTTCCCTGTATTAGCACATGTTGATGGAGTGCCATACACTTTTATTCTGATTCACAGTCAGGTTTCACAGGTGAAAAATGGATAAGAAAAGCAGAAGAAGGGCGAGAGAGGTACAGAGATAAAAAAAAGGAATTGGAATCTCTTTTCATCTATGCCTTTTAAAGCATAGAAATATATCAATTCATAAGAGAACAATTTAATGTTAGTGTTTAATTTTAAATAAAGCAGAAATTAAAGAACAGAATTATTTAAACAATTTCTAGTGTGGTACAAAGGTTTTCTTGTTTAAATCAGATAATTGTGTTGACTTTCAATAATATATTTCTCATACTAATTTGCAAGAGCTCAATTAGCTGTTTTTAGTTTGTTTTGCAACATTTAAAAGCCACCGGAGCAAAAGATTCATATTGCATCTGACTTGTGGTACAGACACCCTGTTGCGTTGTCACCTTCAGACAAGATTAGGTGTAATGTGTGCACATTCTGCGATAAGTTGTCACGAAACTCACTGAACAGAAACTTATTTATGACAAGCCAATGATGTTTAATGCTCTCATTTGGCAGGAGTTCCTCAGTGTCCTTTGGCAACAAGCTTTTTTTCACAAACTTATAATCTCCATCAGACTGAACCTCCAGAAGGCAGAGCAGGCAGAGAAATGATAAAACCCACAGACAAAGACCTCGACTCACAGTTCTCACCTTTGCGCCATCCTCAAAAATCCATCACTGACCCTGGAACCATGACTGCAGTCAAGCCACTCAAGAACCAGAGTGGTTGTCCATAAAATTAGACTTGTAGTTAGCGCTATAAACCTGCGGGAGAGGAACAGAGGTTGTAGGCTTTACTGCATGTGAATAAAGTTTAAGTGAAAAGCTAGAAATGAAAATAAAAAGAATATTTTATTGGTGAGATACTCGAAGCAGTGAGATTGTAAAGGGCAGAACTTGTAAAAATTCTCTCTGCTTTTTTTACTGCAATAGATCAGGAGTTTTCATTCCGTTTTCAAGTCAAAGAACCTTTTGGTGGAAAGAAAGATGGAGCTACATTTTCCCCATTACATATAGTATTGTATAAAACCAGGTGTTGCAGGTGTTTAAGCCTGGCTTATAAAAAAAAAGTATAATGATGTTTACACTGCAAATAAATTAATAGTCATAAATTATAAGTTATATATTTTTACCTTATTTTTAAGATTTACTTCATACATTTTAACGTGGGGGGCAGTAAATTATTTATTTGAACCGTAACTGAACCCCCATTGAAGAACCCTAATAGCAGAGAGGGAAGAATAAATTATTAGAAAAGACCTAAAATGGCATCAGGACTTGATGCAGGCCTGATTCAAAACTACTTCTGAGAAAATGTAATGGCTGTTAAGCTATGTTTGCAGCCAAAACTGTTTATGTGTTGGTGCTCTCTTATATATAGTAAGGAAAACTTCTGAATAATCATATTTAATTAATAAAATCCCACAATGATTTATAAAACTTATAGGTAGATGTCAGATCTTAATTAAAGTGACACATTAGCATAACCCTGGACACTGTAACTACAAATCTTTTCTTGATAGTGCCAAATATTTTAGTGAAGGAAGTAAATTATTTCATTTCTATTATTCATGAGTCACAAAACCATTCTCTTCACCTGCTAGAAGCCAAAAATGGAGGAGAGAAATGGGTGTTCTGTAAATGAATATAAATAAAATACACCCCACATATCTTAGTACCAGCAACCCATATGAAGTCATTTTTATTTATTTATTATTTAGTTTAATATTTAATTGTAACATTTCTCTTCACTATTGATTCTTCATGTTTAGTTTTCTTTCCTAGCAAACATAAATGTAAAGCACCATAATAAAACTGAAAATAGATATTTTTAAACCTTTATAGTATTATTATGGAATTGAAAATACTGAACTAAAAGGAACTGGTTTGAATTATTCACACTTGGATAAAGCTTTGCATTATGGGATGTCAATAATAAGCTAGTCCTCAGATGTCATTTATATGTAGTAATGCCCTGAGGATAATACTGTCTGTAACATTTAAATGATTAACTTACTATTTGTTTATTCTTCACAGGTTTGGTGGCGATTAACCTCTGCAGATGTTTCCCTCTTAGATGGTTAACCGGTTCCCTGTTTCTCTACAAATATATCCATCTGATAAAGTGGTTGTTCTCCATCTTTTAAAAAGAATAAACTCCTGTGGTGATGAGAATGACATTTTTTGGTACTCTTAGGCTTTTTACCTCCAAATACTTTGATTAATTCACCTTAAACTCTGTAATTTACTGCTGTAATGTTGAGATAAAGGTTCTCCATTATCTATCGCTCCTCTTTACTCTCAGTTATTTAGTTATTTATTTATTTATTCTCAGATTATCATGTAGATAAGGAAAGGAAGTTGTGGCAAGGTTTTGGGAGAAGTTTGTTCCTGTGGTACGCTATGCTTCTGTGCGACACTGTGTAAATGACTCCGCTAATGCTGACTGACGTTTCGTTTTTACCGTTGGCCAGAAAAAAAAGCAATTTGGGAAAACATGAAATTATCTGCTTTCCAGAGATACAGATAGAGTAAAAACTGCACCCACAGAGTGTGGCAGACTTCAGAGCTTTTTTATTAAAAAAACAACCAACACACTGAATAATACATAACACAGGCACATAGTTGCTTTCAGCACCACTAAACACATCACCTGATACATGCTAATAGATTACGATGGTGCAAATGGTTTACAACAAGATTACATTTAGTGTTAACATTTTACATTTAGATGAAAGATTACAAATACAAACATTTTAATTTTCTTTGGAATGCTGATTAATAATACACAATAAGACCAGGAAATCCTATTAAGAAAGTAAACAGATTCAAGCTCTACGCCAAGCTCTAGAATAATTTATTGGGCAGAAATTGTGAGTGGGAGGGCTTTCAAATATTGTGGACAATGGGGGTGACTTGAAGTAAAATAAAGGTTGAGATCCAGTGGCATAGAGTATACATCAACCAAACCTTTTTCACTTTTTACAAGACTAAAGTGAAATCTGGATACATCAAGCTGTATTATTTAGCAAACATGCTGAAACGGCTACGAAAACCAGCTCTGCTTGTCTCTTGCTAGTCTGTGGCTATACTTGTTGTGTAAACACCCTTCACTTTCAATTATCCATCTGACTCATGGACCCCATTTACCAATTAGACTGTGACAATGTGGCAATAAGGAGTAAATGAACAATTAGAAGAGGCCTGCTGACCGACACCCAGACTGAATAGCATAGTTACAGTCAGAGTGCGGACTGCTAAATATAGATGCAAAGGAAAACAACATTACTATTTATTCTTGAAGAATAATGACAGAAGCACAGCGGTAATGTAGAGCAGGCTATATGGACGTGACATTGTTAGTGAATGCATTAATACAGACATGTTTTGGCTTTGCGGTAATAACCAATGCCTGGAAGAATCCTTTGTGTTAGGATAATTTACCCGTACATTTTAATAAAGACATTTGTCATTGCATTTCTTCATTCTTTTATACGTTATGCACTGAGTACTGTTTTGGTCACGTTTTTAGTTTTACTGCAAAACTAAAAACTGCTTGGAGTCAGAGAGTTACTGACACGTCCTGAGAGACAGAGAAACTTTTACAGGAAGTTCACAGTTGTTCCTAAAGGTTTCAAGCATTTCACTGCTTCTGAAAAAAGATGGAGAGAAAAATATTCATAAAGACTTTTTTCACTTGTTTATTCTTTGCAATGGTTCTCTCACTTAGCCAGCCGAGCTTCAAGTGCAGTTATATGTGACAAATATCTGCAGTTTTCTTTATGTTTGCCTAGAAGAATCCAAAACCTTCACTCTCACAGTCATTTCTCATTGTCTGTCAATAGCCCCAATTCTGTGCTGCCCATTCATTTACGCATGGCATTCTCATGCCCACACAGTCCAAGCATCTTTTCAGAAGATGAGGCGACTAAACAGTGAAAGGATGGAAAAATGGCAAAGTGCCCAGTAGGTTAGCCACCACAAAGATTTATAATTTAGTACTTATAATACAGTATAGGACTACACATTGTACAATGATTCTTACCTCTAAGGAGCATTGCAAAGATGTTTGATTTCCTTATGGAGGGTGTCCTTGGTATTTGAATGGGGCCTAACTAATTTGATCAGCCATCTCTAAACTCTGTGCCCCAAAAAAACCTTTCAGATGTGTCAAATGGTTCTAATGTACATTCAGTCTGTGATCAGAGAGTGAGGTTTTCACTGTGATATAGTCAAAAACCTTTTAAAGCATCCAATTAGCACACCAATGCAGTTCAACAGTACAGTTTTAGCATAGAGCATAGCATTTCTCCATAAAGAAAATAATTTGAAGAATAATTTAATATCCTTCAATGGTAGTCCTTGAGCTTTGAGGTTATTAAGTAATGATGTATGTTGTGTAGAAGCAACAGGTCAGTGAAAGTTGTTTATTAACAGTCATTTATAAAAAACAAATTTAATTGCATAATTCTTGATGTCCTATCTTCTAAAGAATTGCAAATGATGTAAGTGAATTGGTTTCTCTGTGCTCTCAAACAATTTGTATGTATTTAAATATATGCAATAATCTTAAACTATTTTAATAGTTTTAATAATACCCAGCAGTCTAATTGTTATTCATTGTGATTTATTCTGATTTGATTACATCATTTGCAATGCATGACAGTAGTTCCTATTAAACAGAAATGAAGATTTTTGAATAACAGAATATTTTCAATGTGTATTTCAACACGCAAGCCACGTGATGTTGTTTATTAGATCAAAATTACACAGAATTAAAAACATATGCAAAAACCTGGGCAATGCAGAAGACTCCAGCTACAGTGTCACTTGGCTGTTTGCAGTGTGCATGCAGTGCCATTACTTTGTAGTGTGATGAAGCTTGCTAATCTTCTTCTGCCGGGCTCCACCTTACTGTTCTGTTTAGTCTTTGTCAGGCCATTAGCTTGGGACACGTTAGAAACAACAGATTGTGGCCTTTTTTCCCCTTCGCCTGTCATTGATTAAAAAGGGCCCAGTATTTTATTTCACCTCCACGGTGCCCTATTCATCTGTTTGACAGATAGTTCTGCATATTCTCTATCGGGGGGCCATTTATTTAGATGTCACAGAATTAGATTAAAGGACTGATAGGACTGATTCCATAGCCCCGACCGGGCTAAAGAAAATAAATTAATAAAAGCCAGCTTGCAGACATGAGGGCTGTATACAACACTAACACACACATACAAAATGATGGAAGCACCTATGCAGGGCTACAGCAGGAAAGTCAACATAGTATGTAGGATCAATTTCAATTTTGGAAGGTACCTTACCTCCCTCTGCATTATTATTTCATGCCAAATTGTAAAATAAACCAAAAATCAGATCTAAATATCTGAATTATTAAACTGTGGTGCAGATTTCACAAATATCACTGTGGGCCCTTTAGAGGTTTTTCTCTTGGATAAATCTATTTGTGAAAATGAAGATTAATTAATGAACAGTGGGCTGAGAACACAGAAGTATATTAACTCGAGTGTATGTTTATCTTCTTAATGGGCCTTTATTTGTCTTTGTCTTTTTGTTTCACTGGTCCTGGAAGAATTGTTTTGCCCAAAATGATCCCTCTTTATTTTGCTGTAATACACTTTTTCAAATGATTCACAGATTAGCAGTTAATTCCTGCATTCTGTTTTATTCACTACATCATCTGATAAGATGAGTTTGTAATTTCCATTATTATTGTGTTTATTATGTATTAGTACTTGCAAATGCATGTAGTCTATTCATACTTATTTTGACTGCTTTTAAGATTATTTTATGTTTAGCACATTTAAAACAACCTTGTTTATATAACAACCATGTCTATATAAGTAGACATGAATTTGCCATTATAGTGATGTTGAGTGTGTGCATTCGCTGTAAATCTGAAGTACGGTAAATAAAGATATACATTTTGACTTTTTATTAAAGGAGGGTGTGACCAACAATTTAGAACCACTGCATCTTAGCGTTTTGTGTATAGGTTAAGAATTTAAAAAAATACACGTTAAGCTAGTATTTTTGTAGCTCAACTTGTAGAGCATGGTGCTCGCAATGCCAGGGTCACAGATTCAACTCTCAGGTTAATGCATGGACTGATAAAATGTAGGCTTTACCTCAAATACACTGTACTGTCAGATTGTGTACTGTCAGAGAGTGTTTGGCAAATGTATGAATGTAAATGTTACATTGATTAGTCTGCATACACTTTCAGCCAAAAACAGTAAAATAAAAAAATTAATATCTAAATCCCACCAACTAAAATATCTTATAAACTAAGAACTTTTAACAAACTTGCACAAGTAATAGAACACATTTTGCAATAATACAAACTGAATACAGAGCATGAGGGAGAATAATGACAGCACAGCTAATCAAAGGCAGCGCTTGGCTAAACCAATTACACATGACTGGTCACCCAGAGGGTATTATTGAGCCTAGCACAAGTTTTTTACATGATTAAAGCAGACAGTGGAAGCTACTCTCAAAGTGCTACTCTGTGCTTTAAATTGTGCGGTTGTTAAAGAACTTAAGCAGTGATCTCTCTGCTGGTCTCCCTCTCTCTCTCTTGTCTGTTGGTGTTAAGTGTGTGGGAAAGTAGTCATGAATATGTTTGCATGGAATAGTGTAAAATCTGTACTTTTCGGGAAGCTTATAAATACAGAGTATAGCTTTACTGCAAATCTGATATGAAAATTTCAAAAAAGTTTGCATGATAGCAGAATCCAGAGAACATGACAATCACACTGCAACATTTCAAACCTCCCACTCAGACAGAAGTGACAGGAAATGTCAAGAGAAGCCAGTGTGCCTCAGCTAAATTGGCATGTTTGTTGCCATAATCAATCGTTGTTCTGTGCAGAAGGACGTTGAGGATAGTGAGAAAGAATAGTGCTGGAATCAGTCAATAATCATATGAATCAATATTCATTATATTTTTTTATAACTGTTTTTTAGCACCTTAATTATGTAATGTATGTTTAAATAAACCTTTGAATTCTATCAAATAATTGCTTGGGTAAAGGTATTTAAATATTTTAGTTTTAATATTATATTAATTGTTTTTTGGATTGAATATTAGTTTAGCATAAATGTAAACTATAAGAGAGTATGTTTAGTGTTGCCTTAGGAATTAATTCCTAATATATCGGACAATTATTTCACAAAATTTCTCAAAGTTGGAAGAATATAAATAGACTGGAGTATACATTATATGACAATTTTTGTTTTACAGACAGTTTACTATTGTCTGTAATGTATACTGTATTTATATATTCTGCCTATATAAATATCTCCCAATGAGTATGCATAGTATTTGAAAGAGCCAGTGTAATAATATAGTATTATGTATATTAAAAATACCCTCTAACAACCAACAGTACAGCAGCTTGGCAACCTCAAATGATTTAATTGCTGTCAGTCCAAACACCCTTAAGGAGTGAAAGGAAGAACATTCCCATCTCAGACTCGTCTAATGCTGTCTCTGAGATCTACCCGTGTTCCTGTGCTCCAGGCATTGCAGTGTCTCTGTTGTGAATCCCTCAGAGCCCTCTGAGACTGTTTTAATAATGTGAGAGTGTTCTGGGTTGTGTTGGAGAGATGTACCAAAGAAAGTCTTGTAGACACTGGTCCCTCGGGCTGGACAAAGTGTACAGCTTTATGTTCTATATAGTTATTATGTTCAGCTTCAGTGAGCAGGTTTGCTGTATGTAGAATGTCAAGATTGAGTCATGGAAGAGTTCTGATATTATAGTTTTTTTCTACAAGCCTCAATTTGAATTGTCAGAAGTAAATGTTCTAGCTCACTCTAACAACTAAACCATTGTCTTTCCAAACAACCATGCTGGTCATGTGACCAGAAAAATGCATGACCATACAAATATAACATACCTTGACAGAAAAAGAGGTATACACCTGGTCTCCATCACTGGTTTAAATTGGCAGACCCTCAGCCTTACAGAAATATGATCTTAGCTCTCTCAAATGCCATGTGATGTCCCCACCACCAGTGATTGTCAGCTAGTGTAGAACCCTGTTGGTGAACTTTGCCCCAGCTGTGCTTGCTGCTTTCATCAAAAATGGAGAGGCGGTGCTCTGAATGAGAGGACATGGAGAAAGATTGAGCAGCGAAAGTTTTTGGACCTCTCCTGCTCTAATGAAGGAAAGGTGAGGGGCTTCTTGGTATTCCTCTGCAGAAGTCATTAGGGACTGGGAAGCTGGTTAGCAGGCTTCAGGTTAGCACAATTAAACGGCTGTCTTGTCAGCTTAGTGTGAAGGTTGCAAGTGTGAAATTAATAGGTCTCTACTGCTTTTGTGCAACTTCAAGCTTCTCATTTACCCCCACAGGGAGGGTCAAAGGAAAGCTATCTTAAACAATTAATCTTATAGTTGTTGTGTAGTTAATCTGTCAACACATGTACTGTCAATGGACAAAATGAAATTAATTGTATCAATGTGTATGAATGACAAATGAATAAACGTGGCTTAAAATATGTGCATATATAAACAATACAAACTGACTTTTTTCTGTAGCAGTGCTTTACTAAAATGCAGTTTTAAAACAGCAGACTCTATATGCATATTCATATATGCATAATCTATATTTTCTTGGTGAATTTGTGAATTCAGGTGATATCCTCTGCTCTGCAGTCATTCTGCAAAGAGTTAAGGGCTGGTGTACCCAGAATTTCTGATCACCTGCTTATCTAAAATAAAGGGCCCTCACTAATTTTAAAAGTTTTCAGATATTATTGTATCATATTATTAAAGTGAAGTGACATGCTGGCCAAGTATGGTAACCCATAATCTAAATTTGCATTTAACTCATTTAGTTAGTGTATACATTGGAGTAGTGAGTAGTGAACACACACACTGCAAATCGTGAATACACACTTGGAGCAGTGGGCAACACTGCAGCACCCAGGGAGCAGTTGGGGGTCAGGTGCCTTGCTCAAGTGAACCTCAATTGAACTAGCAACCTTCTGGTCACCACTTCAGTTTATGTCATAGCCCACAACAAAATATATACTGTAAAATACATGTATTTAATATTTACATATATTTATAATAAACAGTTTTTATGTATAAGTCTTTTATCATCATATTAATTTAGTGAGCATTGATAACATCTGGTAGAATATTTGGTAAGGCTCATCTACTGCTTTTATCTTAGTGGTCTATCAGTCATTTCTTTAGTCCAACACATAGAGAGATTTCCATCTGCACTGAGCCTTTACTAATGGCCCCATAACTGACTGACCACGCTAACAGTGTGGGTCACGACTGGACCTCTTGCAGGGCAATAAAAGCCTTTAGACTGGGGATGGGATGCAACGTGCCACCCATTTGTCTTCCAGCTACACACAGATGGATGTGGCTAATGGGGCCGTGATGGCAGGCTATCGTATAGAACCTGTCACCGTGCTTAGCAACTTGCTGGGGACTAACGGCAGTGAGGTCCTCTCTCTCAGGTGAAGGAGCGGGAGGGGGTCGCATAACTCAAGACAGAGGTCACCTATTTGATGCTGTTTGGATTTGATGGTAAAAATATTAAAATTGTTCTGTTGTCTGGGTATTTGATTGTCACATTCGTTGCCAGGACGACTGCACACTGTTATTTCAGGTTAGACAAATGGAGAAAAGTTTGTTCTTCCTGAGTAGAATTTTTAAATATTCTCCAAATGTATCTCCCTTGAGAGGCACTTTTCGTTCTGTTTCACACTGGAGGGCAAGTTTAATTTTCGGGAAAAAATTGTACTTTTGTTTCGTCCACACGCAGAAGTAGTTTGACTCAATTTATGAAGAAAGGCCAAAAAGTTGACTTTGATTCTGAAGCTGAGATGTGGTGGAGATTGCTTTTCTGAGAAAAACAAAAACATTGTACTTACAATCAGGTGTTTGAAATTGTCAGAACCATACAGGATAGAAATGCAGCTTTATAGTATTAAAGCATTGCAAAATATTCAAGTATATACATATATTTAAGTAGTAGCAAGTGGTTTCCACAGAAACATATATTACTGCAACCTCAAAGCTCATATATGAACTCATGGTAGATCTGTCTTCAAAGGTTAATAAATAGTTAATCAGTTTCTCTATGATGAAAATCAAAGTGATTTTTAATTCTTGAGCTCTATATTGATTTCAGGTTACCCACCCCATAAACCTCATGTATAACTGTGGGAAGCCCCTTTATATATCAGTCTGATGATTTTCTTCTAAGTGGGTGGTTCTTTTTTAGAAAAAGTTTAAATGTGTATTTGACTTTATGACATTTGTCAGAAGTTAGGCTGTGCATGTTAATAATGGAGCATTATTCTCCAAACCGGACTGTTTGATTTCTTATGTCTTATAATTTGGTGCAGGTAAACGCATACAGTCCCTGCAGGCATTGAGCATTCCCACATTTGCTTCTGATTTATCTTTTTAAAGCATATCAGACAAGGTTAAACTGAATATAATCATACCAAGATGCAACACCTTCTGACAGAGTTTCATCAAGTGCAGCTATTTTTTAAAGTGAAGGTGACACGCAGGTGAAAACATTTGTGCTCTGACACATTTGTCTTTACTGTGTTCCTTGGCACAGATATGGTATCATATATCATGCCAGAGAGCCATTAAATATATTTAAAAGTTTCCTACATTATTTTGTTTTATCTTTTTACAGGTAATATACTAAGAGAATCATATTTCTTTTTTAGCAGTTAGGAAAAAGTTATACATTTATGAAAATAAGGTGTTTTTAAGTAAAAAATGCAATATGCATAATATGACTAAAAATATACCTTAATATACAGCTGGTCTATCTTTGGTCTTAAAAGCAAGTCAAGGTATTGTTTTATCAATTTTGATTAAAAAGGTTAAAGAAACAGTTAACCCAAAGATTGTCATTGATTAGTCATTCTCATGTCTTTCCAATCTCATATGACTTTCTTTCTTCTGTGGAGAACTAAAGGTGAACTTTTGAAGAATATTCCAACTCTATTTGTGGTTAACCTATTGCTTTAGAGGTGCTGTAAGTGATTTTGTATGGAATAGCATGCAGAAAATGTGCCTGCTACCTGACACGTCTCACTAAAAGTGTTCTGAGATATCACAACTGCCTCTGTCAGGTACCTCAGCTCTGTCAACAGCCAAAAGGACGTTGCCATGCCAATCAGAGACTTTCTCTCTGTACCTGTCAGTCACTTGATGTATGGATGTATGAGTTTGTTGAAAGTAGTGTGTTTGAAATACAGGGTTGTTTAATTCTGGCTAGGTCTGGCTAAACAGTTAACAATTGCTGACAGCATCTTTTTATTTGTATCCAGGTGTATAATCAGCCTACATAATTTTGCTGTTGTCTCTCTCTCTCTCTCTCTCCCTCTCTTTCTATCTTTCATGTATCTCCATTTTCTGTCATTCTAATTATAAGCACACTGATTAAATCAGGTCAGGAGTGCCAGCCACTTTCACCATGTTTACACACTTGTAGCCCAACTGAGAGTCCTTGACCTATCAAAGGGCTCCATCAGAGGACCACCGGGGGTCTTCACCCTGGCTCTCTTATGATCTGACTGTGGCCTCCACACATACACAAGTGCTCACTCCCTTCTTATTGTTTACCAGAAGAATTAAAAGCTTTACAGGCTGTGAAATTGTATTTTCCCTCCATCATATCCTCCTGCCTTAGACCCGATGAATAAATGCAAACCCAATCAGCACGATATCGTTTTTAACACTTTAAGGCTGTTTCATTCATTTTCTCCACTTTCTAATGGTTTAAAAATTGGAAAAAAGAGACACCGCAGATGAGTTTGCACTTGAATAAATGAGAAGTCAGGAAAGGGCCCCGTTCCTATGGAAACGCGAGCAAGTCGCTCTGCACCACTTTGAATCCTTGACGTGACGTCTTGGAATAAACAATGTGCATTTCCAGGATCATTAGACTAAAAAAACTGCTGGAGGACATGTTTTCATTCTCATTGTTCTGTAGTTTCCCATTTGCGGAGAACTTCAGAGGAACGTTTCGTTCTCCCAGGCAGAAAAAAGCGGGAGAATCTTCTATTATTCAAAGCCTATGCAGATAAATCTGATCATACACACCCCACGTATGGCTTTGATGTACAGATGTAAGTATTGTACTGTACATCCATTAGGAGGGATGCTCGCGATGGAAGATGGAAAATGTACACTGTTCAAAGCAGCCTAGACTAGCATAGCCATTATTTCACAAATCAACTCCACAACCTCCTCTTAAACTTTCTCTTTGTTTACCTTTCTCAAGTGCTGATTGCCGTTGTGAAGGATATCCTTCATTGTTTCTGTATGATTAATCAAATACCTCCTGCAATATTCAGCACCTGTGCTGTCGGAGCCTTAGAGACCTGCCTAATCTCTGCATTTCCTCTATATTCGGGTTTGGCACAAATGAAGCATCTCTCCTCTGAAGATAAGCAGAGGTCATGTCTCACAGATGAAAACAGCATAAAGAAAAATAAGGTGTGCAGGAGCTCTTAAATATTCTGACCGAGTTTATTCTCAATGTGATTTTCCTGCTCATAAGGACAGAGACAATGCAAAGCCGATAAGATTTACAGATTTTGCTCTTATTGATTCTGACTCAACACACTTTATGCAGATGCCGTCTGCCCTCCATCGTGACCTTCTGTGTCTAATATTCCTCTTTATTCATTCTACAGGTGCATGAAGAGATGAATTAACAGGTGTATTCATGTAAATATGCCAAGGGTCATGGTTGTACATAGTCTGCTTGTGTTGTTTTTATGGTGAAAGTGGTTGTACTATGAATAAAATGGATTCATCATTACAGGGCCACAACGGAGGACTTGAATTCTTTAATTGAACTAAAAAGCACATGCACTTTGCTATGAACTTTTTGAAGGCTTATGTGGAGTGTGTTGATTTATTCAGTTCTCAGAGAGCCATCATCATCATGTTATCTTAACATGTAGAATTTAGGGTAGATTTTCTTTCTAAGTTTTCCTGGAGCTTGGACCTACATCCACCAAACTCTTAGTCTGTCTGCAAGGCCCTAGCAACCACCTAGAATACCCTAGCAACCATCTGGCAAGAGCCTAGCAACCAGCTAAAACACCCTAGGACCAAGGGGTGTTCTTTAGGAGGCATGGCCTACTCAAACTTTAAGCCTCTTTTCAAAGGGATCTAGTATTCAAACTAAAGAAGGCCAATATAACAGTCAAACTAATCTTCAAAGTCTTTGAAACCTCCAGTAAAGGTTTTCTCAAGCCAACGTTCAATGTTTGTCCTGATAAATGTTTCCTTTTTCATTTTTAAAATTATGAATATCCGATGAAGCGTCTTGAGCCCCAGCTAGAGTCATGTAATTACCTCACAGGAAGGAGTGAGGAAATATCTGCTCATCCTTTGTACACTGAGTACAGGCAACTGGCACAGTTTTATTGCACCTTTTCTGATTCTTAAGGGCAAATATAATTAGCTTTCAAATTGTCATTGGCACTTTTCCTTAGATAGAGTTTTCCCAAAAGTCCTCTCAGACTCCAAATCTAATTCAGTGTTACACCGCCAAACTGTTTTTCCACTTTGATGTGAGTGCCTTCATATAGCTTGTGTGTGTCTGTGTGCACGTGGGTGCTCACTCTTCACCATAATTTACAGCACGTAAATGAGACAGTGAAAGATAAATAAACATGTAAAGAGTATTTATCATGCCAGCATCACATACACACACACACACATCAGCAGGAAAGGTGCAATCTGATTATTCTTTTTTACAGTTGGTGAAATATTCATAACTGACAAAATCACACAGACACACACCTAGCAGAAATTGTGTTTCTCAAAAGTTACTGTATGTTTCTTCAAAATGTAAACCTTGTCTTGAATGTTTCTCTTAAAACTCTTTAGAAGACAAGACATGAACAAGACATGCTGATACATATTAAGTGTATAGAGCATTAAAATGAATTTGTTATTGTTCTGGCTTACTCTTGGTGATGATACTACAGATTTTGTAGATGTCGGAGAAATTGCTTGTGATGCTCTTCATTTGTCATTTGCATTAAATGAAAGTGTCTGCTAAATGTAGATGTAAATGTTGCATAGCCAAGATAATTGGGTCTTGGAGGAATCTGTTGAGAAATATTTAAGACTTTAAAATACAGATGTTGACATCTTGGCAAATCCTAGCACAGTTTGAGATGTTGTTGAGTTTTCTAAAACCCTACAGGAAACACATAAGATTACCAGAGTCTTTTGGGATGTAAATCTTTTAAACTGTAGCTAAAATGTCCACTTGCTCTTTATTTAATCTCATTACTGTCCACAAAAAACAATTGAGATTAAGATCACATTTGTGATTTTAATTTCCTGTGGGCAAATACACACCATCATCTTCCTAAAAGAACTATCTTCTATTTGTTATCCACACACAATTAATCTCCATTAGTGTTTAATTCGATGCAAAAGCATCAGAGCCAGAGAAACTTAGCATCCCTACTTAGCAGGAACGTTCCACGAATGTGGTTTAACAGAACGTTCCACGAATGTGGTTCAACACAAATATACAGAAAATGGCAAACTGTATTTCCTATTTACCTTCTTTTCTTCTGCAGACATGTCATTTATTTTCTAATGGCTTAGACAGGCCGTTGGTCTCTGTCTCATTGAATTACTTCTTCCAATGACAGTGTGGAAAGTTCAAGGTTAATCATGAGCTGAGAAGGGAATAAAAAATGAAAAGAAGCAATTTTCCTAAGCCTTGTCTTGAGTATCCAGATGGCATATATATATTATCAGCAATTATGTTTAATTTAATTAAAATTGTGTCAAAGTATGTTGAAATGAAACCTGTTTTGAACTGTTACATTCATGCTGTTGCAGTTTAAACTTAATAGTGTATAGAAATAGGTAATTGTTGCATAACTTGTCCATGGGCTTTTTATGATTTACTGTAGGTACATGTATAAAATGTAAAATGCATATACTGTATAAGAAAAGTGTGCATCTTGAGTCCTGTTTTTATTTGTTAATTTTACATTGTTACCGCAAATTGTTTTCACATGTACACAACTTACAACATGCCAGTAATGGATTAAACTAAACTATTTATAGTTTTATTAGTTCTTTTTTTGTCAGAGACCAGAAGGACAACCCAACGGTAATGAGGGCAGGCAGGTGAGGGGAATTAACCAAAGATGGGAGGCTTAATGAGGAAACAAGAGGGCAGGGTCAAGACTCAGGACAGGGGAGCACATGGCACAAAGTAAACAAACAATGGCCATGTGCTTCCACAAATAACAAAGACACAGAGCACAGAGTCTTGATCCTGACTCCAAGAAACAAGAACCAAGACTAGGATTAAGTCAGGATCCAAAACATGCTCTGACACAAAACACAAGGGATGTCAGGATCCTGGCAAGAGAACTAGGAAAAACTTAAGACGCCAGGCCCTGACATTTTTAGTATAAATGTACGTGTTTAACTTTATTACTGTCACTTTTACTGATACAACTGTGACATATAAGTACTTCTCTGATTGCAAAAGTAAAATAAAGCACCTGCATAGTTAAATATTTAAGAAAATATTTCCATTTCAGTGAGGCTCGTACTGTTTTTTAGTAGCTTGAAATGTAGCAAGCAAAAGGCTAGCTTGACATGTAGTTAAAAATGAGGAGTAGCTCGGGAAGCCGTGTCGATGTAGCTTCCCTAACACCGGTCCTGTTTATCTTAGTACAAGAAAGCATCATATTATCGCTGAGTTGTGGCAGCCACAAACCAACAAACTCACAAGCACTACTCAGCATCCTCAGTGAAAAAGAAGAAGAAAACCAGAATAAAAGGAGCTTTATCTCACCCCTGCAAACACGCTGCCTGAGTTTCATGTGCCCCAAACACGGCCTCCCCTTATGAAATCTATTCCTTTCTCCCCTGCTAGTCCCCACAGACTGTGGAGGAGTTGAGCGCCTTATTGAAACTGCCATCTTATCCCAGAAAAAAGAAAAATCACACAGACAGACCACTGCTCAAATAGACTGGTAATAAGTCTTGGTCAAGAGACACACACTTTTTTAAGTATAAATTGGCCCCAGGCTTAAAATTTACAGCAAATTTTGTATTACTCTGATGCTCAGAATTTGAAATAAGTACAGAAAGATAGAGTTCGGAAAATGTGCAGACAACAGCAGTTACTAACAGGAATGCCATGATTCTGGTAACCAGGCAGTGAAAAAATGGCCAGCACATTTTAGAGAGAAAAATGCTAAAGTTTAAGGTCAGCAGATAGTGCGACATATATATTTCCCTGGAGCTCTTTGATTTAGACAATGCCGGTGTAATATTATTTATGATTCGGCTTAGATTTCTTCCACAATCTAACCTTACATTTAAAGCACCAAAGGGCACGTAATATCTCAAGCTATGGCCAGGTTCTGATTGTTGAACATAAATTCTATAACTGCAATTGTTTGAAGTGTAAATGCTTGAAGATGTATTCAAGACCTTTGTGACCTGAAACGTTCCCCACTTTCACAGGTGGTGATCTGTAAGAACAAGTAAGATAAGCCATAATATATTCACAGTATATGATTTGGATTCCATATATAAGGGAGTAAATGTTATCTGTAGCCAGTAGTTCTGCATGATTTTCTTGGTTTGTTTCCTGTAAATGACAAATCTTAGGTTGATAATTGGAAAGATTATAGCAAGCCATTAATTATCAAAGCAGTTTTATAAAGCCAGAGGAAGCATAAATATCACCAAAAAACATATAAAATGTGCTACAATCATTTATTGGTCAAAATTAATTAATATTGATTTACAGTTCAACTATCTGGAAAATTCCATCATAGCCCATCCCTGACTTTCACTGCATATAATTCTTACTCATATATCTTTTTTTTATCTTTTTTCCATTTCTCATATCAGCCACTTATTTTTCTCTCTTGTGTGATTCCTGGGCGAGCCAATCCTCTTTATTTATAACATTATCTACACAGGACCATCTGTGAGAGAACTCAGAGAGCAGGTCATTTTATGTTCCTGAGACTTGTCCTCACAGCCTGTATGGGAATTGCTTTCTATGATCTCTTCAACTCTGTCTGAAATAAGAATGCAGAAGATGACAATCCATCTACTCAACCTCTTAACATCTACGGCATCTGAAAGTCTCATTTCTGCCTGATCTAAAAAAAATCCTAATGTAGTCAGATTCATTCATGTTAAACAATATTTTTATTTCTCTTTATTGCTCTATTCCTCTCAGAGCTTTTTGTATAGCTTCTGAAAACTCATGCATTTGGAATATTAGTCTTTGACTACTTTTATCATCTCCTTAGGTTCTTTTATGTCATTTTTTTGAGCTTGATATTCTTCTCAATTCACTTTCATTGTATGGAAAAGAGCCTTTTTTGAGGTGCAGCTAAACTCTCTTTGTGATTCTTGGGAGAAAGGAAATCACACAGGTTTAAATAAGAATGTGGAGGAATTATGGAAGAATTGACATTTTGGAGTGAACTATTTCTTAAAAATTATAATTGAATTGGTCAAAACTGTGGCCTAATGTGTGTGGTCCAGTCACATTGAGTTGCAATCCTCATATGGGAGATGCTCGGTCAAATCAAAGCTTTTTGTGGCTTCATATCTTGTTCATTTCTGACATCTCACTATTGAGTCTATTAATAAAAAAAAAAAATTTAAAATTAGATATGAGTCACTTCATTTTGGTGTGTTGCAGCAGAAACCTATAATTCATCAGGTCAGCAGAAAACGTCTGGCAAAGATGAACGTTTCAATGGTTTGGGGGAAAGAAAAAGTGAACTACAAATTGAGTACTAATGGAAACAGATGTTGCAATTAAGATTGGAATTTTCTACTTGGCAGCAGACATCACACCATTGATCTATATTTAGAGGACAGTAACTTCATGTGAGATGCATGCATATGTGTGTGTGTGTGTGAGAGAGAGTAAGGGCCCCTCGCCAGTCAAACTGCAGGTGAAGTTGCAACAGTTCCACAGACACGCAATCTGTCTCACAAACACAATTTCTCCACAACAAATATAATGAAATTATCTGCAGCCTGTGTACTTTCCCCTCTCAGAAATGCAATTGGGCAAATCTATTTTCTGTCGTGACAAATGCAATTAGTGATTAATGGGTGTGAAGGTGTGAAAGTGAAAAAAAAACAGTGGGGTGGGTGCAGAACAGATTGAAGGAAAATATGCAAGAAAATGAAAAACTGATATCATAAAGGTAAGCATAATAATCAGATACCATTTTGTCTAAATTCTAAGACAGTATCACATGTAGTGACATGTAGCTTAGAAGGCAATCCCATAATGCCTTGCATGGAACTCAATAAAAAATACAATGGCAGATGAAGCAAGTGAAAATTATGTAGGAATAACATTACTCAACACAAAACACACCAATAAAAATAGTAATTAAATACTATAATAAATAGACTAATTACAATTTTACTGAATGTAATTTTTAAAGCTGCAATCTATAATTTTTGGGGTTTAAAATGAACAAAAAGTCAGTTATAAAGCAAGTACATGACAGATCAGTGTTCAAAGCAGTCTGCTTACCTCGATTCTCAATGGTAAGTTTATAGTAATGATTTGAGGTGTCGGTCTGATTTCCAACGAAATGTCAATTTGACTTGATTTGACTTTAACATGTTATGAAAAGTATGTAAAGTAATCAATTAAGCAATTTTAAGTAAGCTTAAGTAAGCAATTTTAGATTTCAATGGTAGTAGAGAGGCGAGAGTTTGCGAACTGCAGCTTTGAATAACTGTGCCAATAATGTAGTGTGCTTATAATAAATTGAGATGATATTAAAGATGATATTGAGATAATGATCACTATTTGTGTGGCACATGCAGTTGTCGCCTATGTAGGGCATTACATATCAGACAGTTCCTGTTGGCATGATGCCAGCTGTCTATGTAGAGAGTATGTAGCAGTAGCTAACGGATGCCTGGTGCTTCACCATGCCCATCAAAAAAATGAAACTTTATGACTTCAGTTACATAAGTTATAAAATGGCAGTGAATCACTATTTAAATCCTTGAAACATTTATATTCTGTTGTATAAGGACTCTTGATTTTTTTCTTATTGCTCTTTCATGTGAAAGAGCCCACGACTGAAGACGTTTTTGGCATGCTATTTCTTAGAGGTTAATGACTGTCTTTTGTTTTTCAATATCAAACTTAGAATGCCATGACTCCTGTATTGAGAGATTACATTATTACGAAGAGAGCTATTGAGCTCGTTCACCTCAAAGAGGACACGACCGTGGCAGAAAAGTCCTTCTCAATAATCGTTTCCTTTTTCTGTTTTACAAAGCAGACATCATAGCAATCAGGAAACTCATTTTCTGCAGATTGGATTCGACATTTGACACGGGTATGACAAATCTAATAAATACGGTCTTTATGCATGTGACCATTTCAATTGTGCATTCAGAGTGCGTGGATGAGGTCAATGAGGAGAGAAGACAGGACTAAAATCAATTGTGAAATTATGAACAACTTTTTCAATTTCGTTTCCTGAATTTGAATTTAATTAAATCTGAGGTAAAAAAAATAAATAAAGCAAATAACAGGATGCAGAATTAGAATTCAAATTAATTCAACTGTTGTAAATTTAGTTTTAATTATTCATTTTCCAGTATGAATTTCCAGTATAAAAATGTATTTAATGATTAAAGACTAAAATAAACCTAATGTACTTCTCACAGGCAGGAAATTAATGATGCACCCCCTAGTGTACATGAGGAAAATGAATTCTTTCTGTCTTTCAATTCAAAGTCCAAATTAACATCCTGGACAATTCTATTGAACTCTTAAATTTGCCCAACCCTGGTATGGAATCAAACATTGATATAAATTATTCTTCACTTGCAATAGCTATTCTGCTGTTTATATTCAAAAAGTTAATCTTGGTTATGAAAAACTTAAGACAAACAAGATCCGTTCTGCTGCTTAGCTTTGCCTAAGGCTTCATCACTTTTTCAGCTCGCTTTCATTTTATTTTTCCAGTTTGCTGTCTTTATACTGCAGGATATGGGTTAGCTCATGGGTTAAGTAGGTTTAATATAGGAAATTATTTACATGTACAATGAAACAATTACATAACATAAACAAATGTAGATTGTTGCTGTGCTTAACAAGTCTATTAATCTCAGGTCTTTAGATACATCACCACTGTTTCACTGTGTTCACAAGTATATTAGAGGAGTTTCTGAGTATATCTGTCCCTTCAGCCTCACTGTTATCAAAGCAGATTCTCATTACGAGGTGATAACAGAATAGTTGTTCTGTGTAGACATACCTTAAGGGAACTGTGGACTGATTTGGGAGCCAGTGGGAATACCTGTGGCCTCTGTTCTCAATGTTGCACTATGGCCTTTCTCTGGCTCATTTACGTACATAGCTCCCATGCCTCCTGTTATCTATTTGTTCTCTTTTCCTCTGAACAGGACGAAAGCCATTATGTTGACACTCTAAATGGAGGTTTAATGATCCTGTGGTCCCACACTGCTATTGTTCGAAATGAGCAGCCATACAGAGCAATATTCTTTGGTACTGTCCCATTACGCTATGGTGTTTTCAAGTAAGACATATTCAAAGACCCAGGGGGTCATGGTGTGTGTGTGTGTGTGTGTGTGTGTGTGTGTGTGTGTGTATGGGAGGGGTTTGAATATGTGGTTTATGAGGACACTGTATATAATGACGTGTATAACATGTAAAAACATGGTTTATAGGGACACTTTCCTGTTTCCTCATAAACGAAATCACTTAATTACATACTAAATGGTGATTTGTTTGTTGATTAAAAAATGCCAAAAGTTTTCTGTGAGGGTTAATTTATAAGTTTGCACAATATAAAATCTGTTATGGAATGTCCTTATAAACCACATAGGTCAACATATGTGTGTGTGTGTAATTTTCATATTGTTTAATCCTATGTAAAAGTTCACCAGACAGCAAAGTATAATATTTAGAAAGGACTGAAAGCATGTGATATCAGAGATTCATCTCTATTTGAGGCTTATAACAAACAGATCTCAACATAACATTAGTTAGAATTGTAGACCTGTAAAATGTTACATTTTAAGTCAAGAATACACTGTAAGCACTGAGGTCCACAATATTGTGTTAAACATAAATAAGTCACTTTGCCCCTAATGCGCCAAGTCGTGTTGTGAATCCCCACTAAAACCCTGCGGATGATTTAGGAGAAGATTCCCCTCATGCTTCTTCTCTGAATTTAGGAATCGGTTTATCACACATTAGTCAGCCTCAGGAAGACACTGAAATTTGCCTTGAAAATTCCCTCCAAAAAGCCATGCTGTGGTAATCTCTCTCTGTGCATGTAGCTGGGTAATGATCACACAGAGCCTGCTAATCTGGATTTGGAGTTTGAAACACAGCCACTTGCAGCGAGTCCAATCCAGGGCTCTTATTTTTCACCCAAAGCTCCTCAAAAGATGTTCAGCTGGCAACAAGAAGGACATGAGAAGTAAAGGGAAGCCAGCTGAGAAATATCTGGCAGATCACACGTTCATGGATTGAGATGGATGTGAGGATTTAGTGCAACCTGCTCTATGAATTAGGAATCTGTTTATCCATACAGGTAGACCAGTGCTTTTGGGACATGTGACTGCATTGATAAAGCTCTTTAATTTGAGATGTAATCAGATAAATACACAATATGACTAATGACTGCAATTTGCTCATTTTAAATGCAAAATATTGATGCCACCTAAAGTGGTAATTTTTATCTATAGAGAAAAGGAGAACAATTCTGACAAAAAACTCTGTAATTAAAAACAAGCTAAACTTATGACTTGTTCTGGAGATGTCTCTCTCTCTGAGTTTCAATCATTTTACTTTTTGGGAATTTGTTATGTCCAAAATGATTTCTGTTATCTAAAGTTTTGATGCTTTTCAAGACTTTATTTAGTTTGAGAGGTAAAGTCGTCTGAAGCATTCAATGAAAGGCAGAATTTTTAAATATGTAATAAACATTCTTGCAATAAACTATTTAATTGAAAACTGTACAGTAGATGTTATGGGCCAAAATGTTACATTTTGAATGTAATTCACTATTAAGACCTTGTTCTTTCTAATGCACATAGAAAAATGGAACAGTAACTTTAAGCACAATTCCATATACCAAAAGTGTGCAGGTAGGCAGCAGTATTCTATGAGTTAGGAAGTGGAATGCAAAACAATGTTACAGCTGTAGCTGTATAGTTCATCCATATCAATGTGCATAATTTATGATATTTGAAATATATATAAGCAGTGTATCACAAACAAATATGCTTGTCTAAAGATACAGTCTGGTAGCTTATATGTATATACAATGTATGTAACACTTTCAGATCTGCTCTACAAACTTCATTCTAAACCTTCCCAAATTATTTCCATTTAAATCTGTTTTGATAAGTCAGGAAATCAGGTCCTGTGATAAAATACAGGTGAGCAGATCGCAATGCACAGTAGACTGAGGAACCTCACAGCACGTGATACAGAACAAAAGATCTCGAGGGATTTTCATCAATGAGAGAAATGAGGAAGGAAATTGAATTAGAAACTGCAATTAATTTTCCATTTCTGATCTCTGTATCCACTCACATTTGAAGGTGGCTAATGAAGTGACGGACAGATGTGCATGTTCGGTCTTTTTCCTCTCCATCCTCACTTATCTATTAATGACACAAGTCGTTAAAGATGTATTTAAAAACCTTTAATTAAACTAATGTAGAATGAGATAGTCATGTACATATGTAATGAGGCCTGGAATCAAAAGGCAGATATATGAAATTAACAGTACAAAACTTCATCTCATTTTACTATAATTAGAAATGGCAAAAATCTCATTATTGCACAATCAGTGTTCACAGTAGTTCTGTAAGTGTTATTTAATCAAACTATTAAATTTGAATATATTTGCATTTCTATTTCCAGCCACCAATGACATGGGCAAATGAACTCTTCCCTATTTCCCCTGCGTCTGTCTTCAGATTCAAACTTTCATCATTTCAACTTTTAGATGTCTTGTTAGGATTTTATTTAGGTATCTGATGATGTCTGTGAACAAAATGTTCAAATTTGCTTTCTTAAAATAGATGCAAGACCGAAATATTTCTGCAGCTGGAGAGGTTTATTGCTGTAACCACAATGAAAGGAAGACTTTTTTTTGACATATATTATGCTTAAATTCTCAACAACATATGATAGGGAATTTTAACAAAAGGAAAATCTGAAACTATTTTTTAGCGATGTCTGTATATGCAGTTGTACCTAAGGGTAAAGCTGGCACATTTTGGACACTTTTTCCACATACAACATAAACTCAGTTCTTACATGTTTGATCTTGAAATGTCAACCAAACAACTGTATAGTGAAAACATCTTTGAGAGATAGCTTTCCACACATTAACACACAATCAATCACCAATGTGTAGAATCATTCAAATTCAACAATGATACACTGCTCTTGATAAAGGAGATGTTTTTTTTATTGTTGTCCTGAGATGTTAAAATATGGCTCAGTAAGAAGGAGGGAGATAAAAAGAACAAAATCAGGCACAAGAATAATCAATTGTAGAGGATTAGTCTATTTTAGGAAAGACTTAGTATTTAGACTTAGACTGCAGAAAGCATTCTCAGTCAGGCAATCCTGCATAATATCTTCATCTAATAACTGACATTTCTTTAATGTCTACTCTTCCCCACCTTGCTTTTCAGAAATGGTTTGAGTGACTACCTTTCAAATTACCTGAGAGAGTCGTTTCTGTAATGGCTTTTTAATCACCTTGAAATCACTATTCCATCACAAAACTTTCTCACATGGTACTGAGAAAAACTTCCATTGGATTTAATGGTCTTCTTAGAGCGTCTGTCTCACACTCATCTCAGTCTCTCCCTCTCTCTCTCCATCTGTATCTTTTCCTCCCTCTAACTCCATCAATCTCCAATTTTACTCACAGAGTAATCTTTCTCAATTTTTGACAAATTATTCTGCAGTTCCATTAAAGACAGAACGTGGGGAAGAACAGAGTAAGAATTTGGATCATGCGTACGAAAGACTGCAGGGATTCAGTCTTTAGAATTCAGTATGAACGAACTGTGCCTGCGGATTTATTTGCATGTGCTGTTTGTGTTGTTTTTGCAAATAATTATAATTATGCAAATGAGGTGATGAGCAAACACGCCCACAAAATCAGCACTGAATGTGATTGCCTACTTCTTGTGATCTGTTTTAATGTACATGGATCTGTACATGGAGCTCCATGACTCATAATGTCCTTTTGAATTTGCTGATAGGAGTCATTTTAGTGATTTTAATGTAGCAAATGATGATTTTAATTGGACAAGAGTCTTTAAACATGTTATTTTGGGTCCTGCCCAGACATCCTGCTGTACTGAAAGTCTATGAGAGCATCTGATTGCTCATTGGACAATGGGGCTGTCAATCACTATTTTTTGTCTCACCTGGGCAGGACTTTGCAATAAATGTCCAGCAGCTGAAACAGAGATATACATAACAGACAAAGTTTAAAATAGAAGACAGCTTAAGAAGACAGCTTTACCCAGGTTGCTTGGAGATTGATACCGTTAATTGAGGTATGTCATAAGCTATTTAGTTAAATAATGATAATAAACAATGAAAATTTTAGTTAAGCAATAATAAAGTTTTTTATTTATCTCCATTTGTAAACATAGTGAAACAGTTACAGTTCTGAGCTAGGTCAATCATTTATTTCTTTTTATTTTTTAAAGTTAAGTAATTTCACTCTTTCACAGTATGAGAAGCTTTTTGAAGCAAAACTGATCTAAATGCACATTTTGTGGGCATTTGTGATTCTCCAGTATTTCAAGCACCAGCCATCAATACTTATACACTGCTGAACCATCCTCCATTTCTGACAAATTACACTGCAAACCAATTAAAGACATAAAGTGTTGAAGAACAGGGTATGAATTCAGCCTATTGTGTGTGTGTGTGTGTATGTGTGTGGGTGACAGAGTGTGTCTTTGTTTGTGGCAGGACTGAAACACAATCCAAATTGAGTTTAATCCATAAATAGATGTTATTAGACTCAGGGATCAGTAAACTTGGTGATGTGTATCCACGGCTAAGGAAAGCTAATAGCCAGTGCTCCATGCTCCACAGAATTCCCTCTCTTCACCAGCTCCTCAATTTCTTTTGTTGATAAACACTTACTATGCACCGATGCGCTAATCAGCCTGCGGATAAAGAAATTAAGAAGGAAACAAAGCCGCAGAAGAATATGACCACTTTAACTCTCCTACTCGCTTTATGAAATATTCAGTCAGTGATTTTTCGTAAGTATTATAGGATAAGGACATATATTTTTCCGAGCTGATATTCCGGAATCATGTCACGGAATGTGTGTAGCTCCAAGGTTCATTTCTGATGTCCGATTTGCAGCCTTTCAACTCATCAGCAGTTTGATCATGAGAAATCCTAATCAAAAATGCTCTGAACATCTTGGAACTATACATATTTAACAACGCAAACCTCTGCTAGATTACAGAAACAAGACAACTGTGGAATCTAAATGGCTTGTTTACTTTGTGAATCTGCATGGCTAAGCAGCACTAACTTTGCTCTTCCCACTATCTCGAAGATTTAGATCTGTATACTTGTGTGGAGTCCCCTACCAACATCATCACAGTTGGGAATTAAGTACCAGTTCTAATTTAAAACCAGTTCCATTTTTAAAGCATGTATTGGAACCAATTAATTTTAATGACATTCGTTTCCATTAATGGAGTCCCCCATAATCCATGTAGGCCCCTACTAACAATAACGTGTATATTTGAGGGTCTGATATAACGAGGAATCATAAAATATTATTGTCTTAAAGAGTTGAAAGATCTGCCTATTTTACTGTTAGCATGAGAGTAGAATCGGTCAAACTTAAGAGCCACTTCAGGAACTGATTGCATTATAATGCAGATAATATTGGAGAGCTTTCCTACCATGCAGTTTCAGTTTCAACAGCTTATGTTATTAAAATAGGTCATTATTGACATTATTTCAGATTGCATTGAGCTCTTTACCTCATCTGAAGATGATGCCCTTGGTCTCAGAATTTCCAGACAGCACTACTAACTTCCCATAAACATTTATTTACTATAAAAATCCTCATTGAATACACTTGATTATAAAAGAACACTCAAAAAAAGTTATGGGAAAATGTTCATATCCTCATTTCACTGTTTAATAGATTTCAACATGGAAGATGTTTTGGAGGCATTTTTACTTTCACTAATTGAATAGATATTTGATCATTTGAGATGAATAGCTGATCATTTTACCTCAGGAAGTGAGGGTGGGCCAATTCATCTTAAAGTTTTATACATACTGATTATGTATAAAGAAAATAAATACTTATATTAAAATATTAATAATAAGTCTTAAAAACTTTGAACAGTTGTTGAAAAGTTTTTGAGTATATTTTATATGAAAATTAACATGGCATCATAATCTTAAAAAAATTAAATATCACACTATATAACAACAAAACCCAGTTATCCCAGTTGTGTCTCCTGTAGAGTTTCAGAGGAGATCTTAACGATGTCTCACACTGTGCTCACTGTGCCTTCTAAGTTACCAAACTTTGCCATCTGATATAAACTCAAGCATTTTCAATTCCAAATTATCTTGTTTTCTGAGGCCAAGTCTGCCCACTCAAACAAACAAACTGTTGTTTGACAGAACGCTTACCTTTAAACAATTCAAAAAAGAACGAATCTAGGAACTTCAATAGAGTACTTATTGGGTTGCTGTTTAATGTAACATTTTGAGAAACCTTTTAAATGCAAGGTCGTTGCTCCGGGTTGCTTTATGAGGCAAAACTTGTCAACCACTAAAAGTCAAAGAGAGTGGGACTTGAAGCTGGTAAATAACATTCTTAAAGACCATAAATATTTAATGTGTTAGTTCCTGTGCAGCAGAGTAAAACAGGGTAAAAGTTCAACATGGATTGAAGAAGATATGGTGACAGAGCTCTGACTGGCTCAAAAGAGCAACAGGCAACAGCAGAATGCAGATCTGCCCCATGTGTGATGTCGTATGCGTACAGTACATCACAATGTCAGAATCATAAGGCTGCTTTCATTATTGTAGGTATGTTTTAGTCACACACCATGAGGAAGCATTATTAGAATTATTCAGTTTGTAGCCCCAAAACCTGAGAATATGTGTTTTGGAGCCATGGATTCCCTATGGATTGAGAAGAGCATATTTTGATTTATGAGTAAAATAAGTTTTGTGGTTCACATTACGTGAAGAGACTTCAACATAAATTGCACAGTCAAAAAGTTTCAAGTTACAGTCACTCTTGTGGCCTCGCAGCTCTATGAAGAAATAAGCACCCATGGACTCCACCCTTTACCTGGACCACACCTATTTATAACTCCCTCGCCAAATAAACGTCTCTTCGAGGCCTGACTCAACACTCACTCTGTCTGTCCTCGGTTACCCCACCACACTTGGTAAATTTAAAATAAAAGTGGTCATTTAAAAAACATTTCCCTCAGATTTGTATATTCTGGTCCTTAGAAAAATGTACTTTAAAAAAGCCCTGCTGTAAGGCAATACATTGTCCAATTAGAGAAAACGAAGAATTCCTAGAAGATACATGGTATTACAAGGAGTAATGATCTGCTTTAAGGCATAATGTGAATAATGACAGATATGGATATACGAAAATATAGAAGTCTGATAAATGGAATCGTGCTGGATCAGCTGTTCACTGCAGGTAATAAGAGAAACGCTTAGATGCGAGACAGTCATTCAATATAAGAGAAAAGGACTGAATGCTGTCTAAATCTATTAGGGCTGCAGTTCCTCATGGTGGAACAATCATCTACAGACCTGAAGAAAGAAATTCTTCTCTTATTATAAGTTCTGATTCAGCCTAATGGATTATAAAGATATGAATTGTGCCAAAGTCTATCATCAAGTGGTTCCAGCATATGTCAGTCTGATGCTTGTGATGCACTATTATGAATTTAAGAGCATATTTACATTCAGTAAGTTGTCGACAGGTAGCTCTTCTCACGTTAAGTGGTGCAGGTAACAGAACGCCACATTCAAGAGTGGTACAGACAGCTGAAACAACCATACTGTCAACCAGAACTCACAAAGTGGGGAGAAATCCAGGAAACCTGGTGCTGATAGTCTGGCAGGCACATGGATGGCAGGAAAAGCAGGCGGGCGGCAGCCTAAATAGGCATGAGGGTTTGGCACAGGGCTTAAAGGTAGCTGGTGAGAGTTTGAGAATAGGATAGCAGAGTGCTGACTTTCAGAAAATACTAATGTATGAAGAAGTGATGAAAATGGAATTGGAGGCTTAGACTGATGCAATACTATGACATAAACAACTGTTATTGCTCAGAGGTAGCTCAGGAGATTTAATGGAGTGCTCAGGGATGTTTTTGAAGTAGTTACTTTGTCTCATACATATCCTTGGGACAAATAAAATTAGAAACTAATTGTTGACAATAAAAGTGTCAGATAATTCAGTCTGGGAAGGGTTTATGAAAAATATTTGAGGTTATATTGAAGTCTCCAGTTTTTGTTTGTAGACTTCTGAGCACAGTTTGCAACATTGTCGAGATCTCCTCTGGAACTAAGACGAGACACTAAAGAAATTATAGGGACTGTTTTTCAGGAGAAAATCTGAGAAGCAGGTGTACTCTGTATTTTTTTTCTTATAAAGGTTTTACACATATAAAAAACATACCTTTTGAAGTTTAAAAACAAAATTTTGATCTGGTTAAAATCATTTACATGTGATGAAAATCCAGTTATAAAACACTTTTCTAAAAATATTTTGCAGGATTAAGCATTTACACCGCTAGGTGTCAGTATAAATCCATAGAATGTTTCATTTCCCACCTTGTAGTTAAAAGCAAGGAGCTTACTTTTTGTTTATAGTCTCTTTCTTTCTTTCTTTCTTTCTCTCTCTCTCTCTCTCTCTCTCTCTCTCTCTCTCTCTCTCTCTCGCTTTCTCAAAAACTGGACCTGCATTTTTTGTATGGTTTGAACTAAATAAGCAAAATATTTAATTGTATTAAGATTTTATCATCGATGGCACATATATGGCACAACTTTTTTTTCTAAAACAGAATCCTGACAAACAGTTTTACAGATTTAGTTTTTCCCTATTCAAGCACACAGGAGCTGTACTTTATACTGTATGTCTGTTACCTAAACAGACAATAGCTACCAAATTGCACAGATAACAAATAAAAAAGCAATGTTTTGAGTGAACACTGCAAATCAACAGATGAATGACTTGGGTCCGGCAGTGATTGGTTTGTATTATTCCTACATCACTGTGAAAATTGTGAATCAGGAATGGCCCTTTGTCACCTCACTAAACATATGTCCTTCACCTTCTGAAGGCAGTGTGATTGCTTTCAGATGACATTTTATAATCCAGGATGTCAGAATCAATACTACAGGACCAATGCACATAATGCAAAAAAATGAGAAAATTTCTCACTCAGAGGGAGTGCATTAATTTAGAACCATTGTGGCTGTTTAAATATATCACTGTGTATTGAACATGTCTCCGTAGATGTTCTGTTGCATATTTAAGTTCCAAATCCCCTACAGGTCCTTTGCAAACTCAACAGATAATTAAAATCCTGAAAATTCCATTTGACGTTATTCCATGTCAGGCCCAGCGGTTCTGTTCCCACTTTGAGAAGTTCTTGTTTTATTCTCCCTTCGAATGTATACATTACCATTCTGGTGCAGCCCTGCAGCGCAAAGGGTGAAATTAAGTTGAGCCAAACTAATGATGGTTTGATGGACCCTAGTTCTTATTCTCATTTATGGTTTCATCAGAATCCAAAGCATGATTGATGCTGGCTGGCTCCACATATTACTTCTGGCTATGCACAGAGAAGCTTGTGTTTGTCTCACCTGAATGGTTGAATGATGGAATGTGTATCGTTACCTACCCTATATGTTTGTCAAAATGAACCCTGCAAACTTGGCTCACATATGGTAATGGCTGAACAGTTTTATGTGAGGAACGCTGCAGTGGTAATCAGCTGTAATCACGTGCACCTTTTCCTTGCTGATAAAAATATAGCATACAGTAAATCAGCCTAAGGTGACGGTTTGCTGGTCTTAGCTGGTTTGGTTTAGCTGGTCTTTTAGCCTGGCCAGGCTGGTATCTAGTTTAGCCCTTCTAAACTAAACCAGCTAACCAGCTTAAGCTGGTTGATGCCATTTTTTCAGGTTTTCTCATAACTGAACTTTATGGTTGGTTAGCATGCATGGGTTTTTCGAGTAATATAAATTTTCATGACAAGCAGGCATATGGCAGCTTAATTAAAGTTATCGGTTTTCATGCTAACATTAAGAAGCAGCCGTCTGACCCTGAAGGCTGTAGCCCACATGGTGAAATTAAAGTTTCAGCAGGTGAGAATTTCAAACAGGCTGCTCAATAAATTAATCAGATCCTTAACCATAACTAGATGTTTGCATTTTCTAAAGCAAATGTGAGTGGTGCTTACTCATGCAAAACTCACCGCCAAGATGCTAGAGTGTTGTGGATGGTTGCCAGGGTTACTATATGGTTGCTAAGTTGATCTGAGTTTTTTAGTGCATTGTTGTGCCCTTTGCTAGTTCGTTCTGGGCAGTTAGCTCAATTCAAAAGAGCTTGTAAAATTCTAATCCCTAGATACGGCTTATGCCCCTCTTTCAAAGGCAGGCATAATCATAAGTCTGATAATTTAGAAAACTAATAGCACCATGAATGCATCTTTATACTGCTGATTGTATAGTAGGTGGGCTTAGCTGTGCTCTATCAGCTTTGAATAAAGAATAGAGATCATTTCTTTCCAGTCGCATTTTATTTCTTACTTAGCTCTCTTAATCTCAAAATATGCAGCCTACATCTTTATTAAAATTTTATTATTAGCATATTAACCAAAGATAATCAGTTTCAAATCTTTGGAACAGGGGAATGAAGTCAGGTTTTTAAGTGAATATGAGGTATATAGGCTCATTAAATTGTCAAAGGGTGCCCTCTCTCCACACCTTCTTATTTTGCATGTATTTCTTCACTGTTTCATGAGCATCACCTGCCATCTAGTGCCACTGCAAGCAAAGTGATGGAAAAAGATAATACTAAAGCAGAAAACACAAAAGGTTTTGTACACTGTAATCCAGGACAGATGGGTAGATTTGCACCTCATTGTGTGTCTGAAATATGCTTTTCAAATTTTATGGTTTAATGCACAACCTGCGCCAAACTCACCTTGTTAACTCATGACTAAGGTCAGACAGGCTTTAATAAGTTCCCAGAATGAAGACAGCAGATACACTGAGCCAAATGAACCTAATCAGCATTCGGGTCTGTGGAAAGAACGGAGCTGTGGGATCTGCCCTATGCCGTCTACGTGTGCTGAAACATATATAAGTTTATGGGACAGTAATTAGAGTGAAAAGGGCAGAAATGTTTTCCTTTATAAGTGCAGAGAACCTGCAGATGTCACTCATGAATCCAAAGTATTGGGTGAAATCACCTCAATAGCCAGATGTGTTAATTATTGATGGCCGTGTGTGTCAGGTGTGAATACCTCACAGTAACACAAAGTATGTACATGCGCAGTGTGCTTTCAGGCTTGGAAAAGTCCATTCTGAAGACGTATTTCTACAATTGAGCTTTTTCAATACTATTCTTGAGGAGTTCTTGAGGAAAGCATGAAAACATTTTATTTTCTTAAAGCACAATATCAAACATCACACAATAAATAAATGTTGCATAACAACAACAACAATTATATACATTTATATATTTTAATAGTGTTTATCATACTGTGGCAAGGCGCTCAAGCATTAAGTAGCCTACAACAACTGTCCTGCAGTACATGTGAATAACAGAAATTACAAGGTACCAGAAAATGAAATAAAACAAGTTTTTCTTTCAAAGTATGCTGAAAAATATTTGATTTACAACTGCTTACTAAACCATAAATCTTTCTCCTGACGAGTGGTATAAATAACATAAATCCCTTGCCACATCATTAGATGTCGCTGTGAGTTTTGACTTTTCCAGAACTATAAGTCCCTCTTGAGCCGCCGTAGACGGTTTATATTACGCGTTTACGCGGAAGTCCCGCCCCTTTTCCCATCCTCGGTCACAGGCTGTGTAAGTATTAGCAATTTAGCGCTGTTAAATAAATCCGTTTAAATCTACATCAATCCATTATTTTACATGCTCCAAACATGTATAATGTCATAATATAAGTGCAGATGTGTCTTTAAACAGGGTATGTCGTGAAAGTTTCTCAGAATTATGTCTTATTAAAGTGATTTGCTTTATTGCAGGTTCCGTCGAATCGGCAACAGAATGGTAAGAATCAGTGTTGTGTTTTCGACCAGTTGAACTTAACTATTTTCAAGTTTGGTTTCATGTAGTCCAAGAATTTCTCCCGAGGTTTGCCAAATACTAATTCATGAAGTTTGGGGCGAGCATGTGTGCTAATAGTGTTAAATCACTCGGTGATTTTGCTGTTAATGTTTTCAACCCTGTCTGGTATTGTTTGCCGTGTAAACGGCAAATATATGTTTCTTATAGATGTTGAAATTGTAGGTAAACTACGTATTTGTAAATAGTAGCGTTGGATTGTAACGTATTCACGCTCCTGAATCGAAGCATGTGCGTCTGAATGACGTCATTGAGGGACTTGTACAGTACATTGCATCGCAAACATCTAATACAATAATACTAAAGTCTAAAGCAAAATAAGTCAAATGTTTGTACGTGACGGTATGTTTCATGTATTTTTTCTTTGTGTATATACAGCCACGCAAAATTGAAGAAATCAAAGATTTCTTGCTTACAGCAAGGAGGAAGGATGCCAAATGTGAGTTTAGTTGATTAGCAATTCATGTTTAGTATGAATCTGAAAATGTGCTGTATTTTGTTTGTTTTTGGGATGAGTTGGCATAAGTATAGTTATGCAATGCTGCTGTGTTTGTCCGATGGTCTGTTGTTACTAGCACCAGTAATTGTACATTATCAAAATAAATAAATCTCAGAATTGCAAGCATGTCCATCAGTAATCGGCAGCTGAAAAATGTCTGTAATATTGAGTTAATATTCTATATTCAAAATCCAACCAGCTGTCAAGATCAAGAAGAACAAGGACAATGTGAAGTTCAAAGTGCGCTGCAGCAGGTTCCTCTACACATTGGTCATCACAGACAAAGAGAAGGCTGAAAAACTCAAGCAGTCCCTACCACCTGGTAAGATGCCACAAAAAAATCATAAACCAGGTGTCTTTAATCTGTTGGCATCCACAGTCCTGCATAGTTCAGCCTACTCCAGCCCACCTGCCTGTATTATTCCTGCAGTCCCAAAGACCTTTATGAGCTGGTTCAGGTGTGATTGTGTGATTATTAACGGTTGAAGCTAAACTGCAGGTGTATGGACCTTGAATGACACCTCTGCGATAAATATTTAACCTATTAATCTAGCTAATAGGTTTGGGTGAAAGCGTCTGCTTAATTAATAGAATTAATTGTAACATTACTGCACAACTACTTTGGTGCAGTGTATCTATGCACTTGCAGAAATAAAGGATATGGGTTAACGTACCAGTGAGGTAACAGAATCTGTGCTCATGATTATTGAAGTATGGTGCAAAGTATGCAAGTTGTCCAAGCATTTTTGGCCTGTTCAGTGCCGACTGTGCATTTACACGCTTGCTAGAACAATGATGAACCAAGTGCTGAGTTTCCAATCTCTCTGAAACTTAAGTTCCACCGGTTCACTGACACAGCCTGCTGAAATAATTACTTATTATTTGCATCATTATGGTTATTGAAATATTAAGTTGGTTGGAATGAAATGTAGCATTTTAGAAGCTAATGACACCTTTCTTTTCGTTGCAGGTTTGGCTGTCAAAGAGCTGAAATAGATGTTTCTCTTGAACAAAATGTAATAAAATTGGAAAAATTATCTCTGTTAAAGTCTGTGTTGTCTTAAATGGAGATATGTTTGTGTCTAGTGCTTGCAGTTAATTTAAGTTATGGCCAGGGAGTAAAATCACATGCTAGGCCTGCACGATCAATCACTTTCAAATCACAAGAGCTGCGAATATTTCTATTAAGGACCATCAAATACGGTAAGAAGCATCCACGTAGCCCTTGACTGTTTGCTTCCAGCGCATTTTACTTTTGACTTTAACCAGCAGGGGGCCATTTTAACATGACACGTACTGAATGAGCAAAGAACGCCATTTGGAAAAGATGAGCGGGTTAAACTCCAGTTAAAGTGTCTGCAGAAGAGCAAAGTTTAGGATTTTATATTTGTTAATTTAACTATTCAAGATATTGTAGTTTTTTTTAGTTAATGTAATTTGTCAAATAAGTAGTAGCACAGTATTAGAGTAGTCTGATTATGCTTGGTCTGTCTTTGCTGTTAAAACCACAACCCAACCCGTAGCTCATAATAGCTAATAATAATCGGAAATGGCAAATGGTTTATATATTCAAATCGTGCACCCCTATTGCAATGTTTTAACAAGAGCAAGTTTGGTTTTCAGTCTGGTAAAAACGCAGTGTAGTAATCTTAAAGGATCTAATGCAGTCCTATACACTAAAGTATACAAGCATAGCTTTCTAATTAAAAGACGGTTTACCAGATGATCTTTTCATAAAGTGGTAGGTACCCTGAAACGCGTTACATCGTTACAACAACAAACACTTATTACTACTTGGATGTTACATTTTTCAATTCGCATCTTCAAAAAGTTGCATCGTGAATTGAAAGTGTTCCCGGCTCGGAACTTAAAGCGCAAGTGTGAGTGCAGGACCGCGGTGGAGGGTTGCTCTCGGGCTCCGTACACAACAACCGTGCCTAGTGGGTGTACATCCTAAAATTGATTTAATAGGAGTAAACACAAGTGCTGTTATACCAAATTTCACCTAAGTGTGACAATGGTACTTTGCTAGATTACAAATTAGGTACATGAAGTTCAGTATCTGTGCTGCATTACAAAGATATTTGGAGGTACGTGTAAATGTTAGAAGTAACTAGCAAATAATGGAGGAGAGTAAAGTTTAGTGCAGAAGTGCTTCTGTGGTTTAAGCTCCATCTCTTAAAACCTGTAGTGTTTAAAACTAATTGAAAGAAATGCATTGCACATGTCGTTAATAACCTAACCTGAGAGGATAAACCAAGGCAAATCAAATATCATTTATTTTTATCAGATATATGACGGTTGAGTATATTAGCTCATCTCTGAAAGCTAAAGTCTTACTAGTTTTAACCCAATAGGCGTTAAAGTCTTTTAAATACGCTTTGTTTAGAAATGTTTAAGTGTATAATGCAGGCAGGGTCACTTCAGATGGGGGGTTGTTTGCGGGTTGTACATATTTCTGCAGTGTACATGTGCTGGACAGCAGATGGCAGAATTGCGTCGGCTCTTTTTCTAGATACATTTCCTACATGTATCTGTTTTAATTATATTTCATATAAGGCTACTCTTTCATTACCCTTTCCTAATTAACCTGGACTACGAAAAGACCACCTCATTTAACGCCGTTTCCTTTTATTAATACAGTTAAGCTTAAAAACAATGTAAATGAAATTGACTTCGTCCTCTTATGGAAGCGCGCGCTCCCGTGTCTTTCAAGCGCGCTCTTATTTGACGGACCTCTCGGAGACGCGCGGGAATGGCAAAGGCGGACGGGTCGGCACGAGATTAGGATTTAATGCACTAATTCCACGTTTTCCATTTATTTTCATGGGCTGTGCTTTGGGGAAATATTCTCATATCTTCATATGCACCCGTTCAAAACTTTGGCTTCTGTCGTAAATCCATCTCATGTCTATATGCATGGCTTTTGTTTGAGAAGAGTGCATACGGGAAAGAAACACCCAATTGTCCGACCGTCTTTATCTGGGAAAGCGAGAAAGTGCTTGAACCGTTTCCATCTACTTGTGAAAAACACCGTGGCTGAAGAATGTCTTCTGCTCGGGTAGATTATATCGCTCCATGGTGGACTTACTGGCTTAACCAATTTCCTCACGTAAATTTGAGGTTTCAGCCCCTAGATCACACGTTTAAACCGCAGGATGAGAACTACCAGCAGGTCAGCATTAAACTTCATACATTCTGCTTTCACTGTGGCGCAGGCAATTGTGGCGCTAACATACTTATGTGCTTTCTGTTCGGGGTTGTGCCTTTTAAATAATAAACAAACCATTGCTCTATAAGGTTGATATACGAAGTGATTATACACAAGAATGTTCCTCTGAATGATGACATGATTCAGTCTCTCATGCCAAATGTTACATCTGTTTGAAAATATGAATGAAATGCAAGGCAAAAATATCTGATTACTGTACTGACTGTAACAGTGCATATGTTTGTTACCTCTTTCATGTTTCTGTGTGGATTTGTATTATTGCTTTGTCTTGAGCCCCAAACAAAATTAACCTTAATTCACCTAAATGTCTATTTTGTCGTTGAAGACCTTTTTTTATATTTTATATTGGTTTAATATTTATTTACTGCATTTTGATTGAGTCCAATGATAAAAAGTTTTATGAGGAAATAAATTGGTTTATTTCAAGATGACTTATTAATTTGCAAGCACAACATCTGAGGTTTTGACAGGTCTGCTTTCAAGGGAATGTTTTCTAGGCCATTGTGATTAACCAAAAGGAAGTCAAAATCAACAGAAAACGAGGGTTAAATTAGTAAACTCTGAGTGTTTACTATTGCTAAAATAGTCTTTATTAGGGAAGAGCGTACGTCACGTTCTTTAATATAATAAGGTCTTCAGAAGTCGTCCGTTTCTCGCCCATCCATGGTCCAACAGCCGGAACGTGAGAAGTAAACTGATTCTTCGTGGTCATCAAAGCTTAAAAATCACTGCCAGAACCAAACCACAAAACAACAGAGGTGTTACTTCTAGCATTACTTTGAACTAAAAAAGGTCTGAAATAGAGTTGTTGAAACATCTATTTCTCAGACAGAAAGTTGTATGACTCTCTTACACCTGCCTTTATGAGTGTGTTGACTGGTTACTCCACTGACCTGTATCAGCCTCCAGTGTATTAGAGATGGAATAAGACAAAATGTGAAATAGGAAGGGGGTGGTTTGGGGTGTGCAGAGTGCTCATTTCTGTAGCTGTCTGTTTCTATCAAGGCAGACAGTTTAAAAGGAGGCAGAGCTGACAGAGCAGGACCAGAATCTGTGATATGAGATCAGGTGCTTGTGCTGCGCCCTCCGCAATATATGAATCAACACAGGGCATTTACATATGGCCTGAGAGATCCTCTTGATCATCCGTTTTCCCCAGTTTGTGCATCTAAACTCTTGGTTCCAGCTGACACTGCTTTTAGAAGCCTAATATAGCCGTTCAGCAGAACAGGAAGTAGTGGTGAGAGAAATGATCTCTGCTCTGGAGGGGTTTCAGGCTTGTCCTGGGGTGATGGTGAATATGAGCTGTGTGCAGCATTGACAGACTGCAGCGCTTTATATCTAATTGCTCACATTTATTATGAGAACTGGGCTGATAATGTGCTTTCAACAAAGATTTGCTGTTTGTTTGGTTGAGCAGTTGAAACTGAATATTATTGTTGCAGATTACTTAAAGAGAATCGATTGTTAAAGGTAAAATGTGTAATTTCTGTGCCACTAGAGTCACCAAAAGAAATTGCAAAATGCCGTTTACATAAAACAGGTTTACAGAAACTCCTTCAGAATCATTCAGAGTTCAAGGCCTTTCCCAGGGGAAATTTTAATTGACTAAAACCCTGCTAATAAATTGGATTCCTTGCTGTGTAGACAGTATTTTAGTAAGTATATGTTTCTATCCATGCTTAGACTTAGATACCCCAATGAGTAAAATAAATGTGGCCCTGCATTAGCCCAATCCCCATGCATTCCTCAGGCCATGCCTGGATGAATACATGTTTGTGCATTAGATGGGTCACAGGGCGGCTGTCCATATGATTCACCTATTTCCTACAGGGCTAAATTTCTAACAGCTGTTTTTTTTCCCAAATCCCAGGCAGAGGATGCATCTGTTTGGTTCACAAGGGTTTTGTCACAGACCATTATATGAAGACAGCTGTAGATGTTTGCGTGCAGTTTTAGCCTTACTTTAATATGCCTACAAACATAATTCCATTTTTGAATAGGAACTAAAAGACTAGATTTTTGCAGTTTATAAAAAAATGTTAGTGGTGCCTACGATTCTAGGGTGTTCTGGGCCATTGTTAAATGGTTCCTTATGAGTATGAGTACATTTCATGTTATGTAAGTATGTGAATTCCCTGGGAATCAAACCCATGACCTTGGTGTTGCAAGCGCCATACTGTACCAATTGAGTTTTAGGAAAGCTGAATGCGAAATGTTTTTTGTATTCTTGTTGGTTCTGGAAATGTTTGAGGAGAGGTTTTTAATATAAGTGTCTTTTTATTTATAACTTCATATTAACTAGGAATAAATATTTGAAATCGGTTGTTCTTGTTTTTCATTAGTTAGCAATGAAAAAGTATGTCCATCGAGACATGGACAGCAATTTATTTATTGTTCAGAATAGAGGATATAGAATAGCAGCAAGAAAATAACTTAATTTAATAAAACAAGGGACCTCTGATCCCTATTCATCTGACTTGCCCTATTCATCTGATTTGTCTGGAAATATGAACATTTCCTGAGAAATCACACATCTGGAGTCATGAGGGATCTGTTCAATCTGAGCCTCCTCAGAGACACAGTTCTGTCCCAGTGGCCTTAAAATGTCCAATTTTGATCATCTCCATGTTTATTTTTCTTTTTCTTCATTGTCTTTTTGCTGCTTTGTTTTGTATAATTTTTTTCTGCTGTGCATCTGTGTTTGCTTTGTCTCCTCTCGTTCTCTCTCTTTCTCTCTGTTTTTCTGGTTCTCCCTCCCTCCTCATCTCCTTGTTTCTTTTTATAGACCAAACAGCCTCTTTACATCCCCAGTAAATGAACATGAAGTGGAAGGAGCCATTTAACGGCCAATATGTTGTGAATCAGCTTTTTTAGAATTGCAAGAGTCAAGAGAAAAGGTGCATCTAAATCACAGGAGGAACAGGGCCATTACTGGACTTAATTAAAATCTGATCTCTCTTTATAATGCATTTATTATCTTTGTAGATCTACTTGTTCCTCAAAAAACAGCTGGGTTTTTTTAGGTTGAAGCAATGTTTCCATGAAGGTCAAAGCTGACCGCAAGTCATATGTCTTGTGGAAATGTATTAAAAATCACGTCTTGTGATTTTATTTTAGCAAATGTTCGTTCAGTTTCCCCTGTATTAATGTAATTTTCTTTTAGATGGGTATAGTTAACATTTCAGCTTAGCCATCAAGAAGGTGGAGAATACATGTTTATTTGTCTGCTCAATTTTAAATGTTGAATATTTATATTGATATGTTAAAGTACCAGACATGATTTAAAAACATAAAAATGAACATCATGGCTGTGTGGTAAACCACATCTGCATGCTAAGTCAGAGGGATGGGATATATCAGATAGCCAGAGTTTGCTGCAGTAAAGGTTTTGGGAGGCTTAGATCAGCAGTATTTTGTTTTTTTCTGACATGTGGTGGCACATCTAGAGCCAATTGGTCTTTTGCTGTGCAAACAAGCAGTAGAGTAAGATCTGTGACACCTTGTATACATTTTGCACCCTTACATTGAGTAACAGTTGAATGCTTCCAGCAGATTTGGGTGGTCTGATGATGGTCAGTTTGTGGTATTTGGGTCAGAAATGTTTGCAAGGAGACAGGAGGGGTGGATGTGTTGTTTCAGTCAATAGTGTTATTGTAATGTTGTCCAAATCTACGCATAGTCAATGTTCCTTTGTATCAGCTTCTTATTGAGACCAGTGATCACATGATGATGTTGATGCTCAGATCATAGAATGGGCAGGACCGTTTTACAGAACCAATAAAAATCTACTTCACATCTTTTGCTGCGTGATTCACCTGACCCTGTGGAAAGGGCCTGCTGGGGTAGGTGTGCCCCGCTTAGTGTCTAAGGTGGTCAAGGCCCTGGATGGGGCAACACTCACTCTGTGAGGGAAGTAAAAGACGTTGTCAGAAGCCAGTCTTTATTTTTATGATGAGAAATGAACTGCAATGTCATTGTGGTGTGCATGTTAGTGTCATTGTTTATTAATTTACACAGAACAGGCTGGGTCTAGTCTTCATAGTGGGTTAGAGGATGTGGAAGATCTGTTTCAACTCATGAAGAATGTTGTCATCCCACACTTCTTCGAGTAGAATAAAAGAGCTCTCTGCAAACAGGAAGTGACCTGTGATGACCTAAACCTATTAACATTAAACCTATGACTGGCTGTCACTAAAATAAACCAAAGTATCTTTGTACAAAGAATTGAAGAAACTATACAGAGGAGACTGGGGCTGGCTGTCACACAAGGAAGTTGTCATATGTTTTAAATATGTTTAAATTCAATCAATTATTATTTATAACATTTCTCAGCCAAAACAGTTATTTTGATATTTAATATAAATAATAAATTAGCATGTTATTTTAAATGTTTGCTGTTTCATAAATGTTTTGTTTTAAAATTGTTTTACTGTAAAAATGCTTGGTTCCATTGAGACAACTTGCCCCATGTAGTGACAATTTCTAACATTTTAAAAGTCTTCTTGTTTAATAGTTTTCTTGTAGCTAAGGATGTGCCTATGCAGAATACATACATGATATTTATCTCCTCTTTATTTCCTCCCCTCTATCTCTTCTTTTATGCACCCAAAGCCTATGACCTGCTCTGCTTGGAGTTAGTGATGTCCCAGCTGTGAGGGTGGGGGAGGTTCATCCAAGTGCACTCTGTTGGAAAAGCCCCCCAAGGTTCCTCCCCAACCCCTCACTCCCTTACAAAGACAGACAGGAGTGAGCTTGACGGCCGTTGATGGGACTTCCTCAAGGCCTGCCTCTGCTTTACTGTAACACACCAGTCGTCTGGTTCTTCTTGGTTTTGCCTTGATCCAACCTTGGGATCTGTTTTTAGCCTCTTTTTCTCAGCTGAGATCTTGGAAAATACCTTTTATGGGATTAGCATACATATAAAGTTCCTGCATATTTTCATTGACTCCTAACACTATGCGCTTCCCACGGTTTTTAATACAGAAATGCTTGTTTTCCCTCAGGCGTATCACTCCAATTCATCATATAAAAAATTGCAGTTCTTTACCTCGCGGAGTGCATAAGCATAAAATTGTAGACCTGATGACGAGGTTGATGGTGTCAGTCTAGCATGTAATTCTCTTCTGTGAATGTTCTTCTCTCCCAGCAGATCAGACCTCCACACAGCTGTTTCCCACATGCTGTGACCATCACACAGCTGAAGTTTTAAGGAACTTCTCAGAAAAGCACACTCACCACTTAGCTCAACAGAATATGGCTGAATTCCAGTTTGCATCCTTTAAGCAAGTACAAAGTATTGAAGTCACAGGGTCTCAGCGTTTACAGGCTTGTTTCAACTTAATGACCCCCATACTAAATTTTATGTAGTCTGTACACTGTACTTTAATTGTAAATGTTTTCCTAAAAACTGTTGGGTTTATCACTTGCTCAGATAAGCAACCAATGTAAACACAGAACAAATATCACGTCTATCACATCAGTGGATCACTGTATTGCATATTGGCGTCTTTCTGGAATTTGAGAAAAACAGGACACAGACACATGCACTTGTAAAAATGTTCTGTCTGGGCCTGCCGTAAGGATTGCAAACTCACTGTTTGACTCTGTAGAGATCTCCCCTCAGGCAGCAAACAGTATTTGATTCTGCCCTGTTTGTTCCCTCGAAGCTTAAAGGCTTTGTCTGTACAGCTCATTCACGTCCAGTTTTATAACAAGCCTATTCATGAGGATGGTGTGATTGGTGCTGGAAAATCGTAATTTATCCAGGCCTCTAGCCAGCTATGCACAGGTTGATCTGTATGTCAGTGACCCCAAAGGAAATGTTGTGTATAGTGGAGGCACTATACAAACAGGCCAAAGAACACCACAAAGCTGTTGAACTGAAACCCATATCTGTTTGTTTAAAAAGGCATGAGAAGTATTTGTACATGATCACAACTGCATGTGCTAGACAACTTAATGTGCACAGTTGTTTTGAAATTGGATTCTTGTATTGGTTTCCAAACAGACAACCAAGTAAAATGCATGTAGAAGCCCATTCATTTTTTCTTTACATAGCTTTTCATTAATAAATCATTCAAACTTTAAATAAAACTAAACAAATCCACAGTCTATGTTAATTTCTGCATATTATTTAGGTTCTTATTTAAAAATCTAATGACACTTCTGCCTGGTTGAATGTACATTATATATATTTGTACAATATACATTATATGTACATATTTGAATGCTTGTGGTGTTGTTTTAGTGTGTTAGCCTAGGGTATTATAGGTGGTTGTTATGTGCTTGATAAATGGTCCAAATTTTTATGATATTTTGGTCCCTAGATGCAGCTAAAGTTCTTCCTTCAATATAAGTCTATTGGATTTTTGCACCCGTTTTATCTGCTTCTGGCAATAAAGTAAATAAGATCACTTAGACCTCCAAGGACTCCTCCCCATAAAGGCGCACAATTCAATGTATCATTTGTGGCCATAGCACAAACAGGGTGGGGTATTACACCAAAGGTTTAGTATTTGAGGTTTGTTCCAATAACTAACCAAAAGTATGAACAATAGGGATGCTTTCATAAAATCTGCATTCAGAGAGTCAGCAAGAGAATACAAAATGTATGTATACGTGAGTCTCTCATCACATGATAAATAAATAAGCAGTTTTCAACACTCATTTCCTTAAGGCTCTAATTAAACATAATCATAGTGAATAAGAGAGATGCCCAGTGCTTCATTCCTGGAAAAAGACAGCAGTGTTGTGTGACAGAGACATGTAGTGGGTGGTTGTGGGTGATGATGTGCAGAAATTGCCTTCACACGGGCACACTGTCCTTTGTTCTGTTCCGTGGAGACTTCTGCACCACTCTTTACCCATAATCCTCTGTTTGAGCCCCTTTTATCCCTCTCAGTGTGTCCCACCCATCTTTTCTTTTTCACACCCACCCCCCACCTCAGCCTCTTTTTACCGCACATCTTCACTGTCCTTTCTTCTCTCACCACCCATACTTCTGTCTTCCTTACACATAGCCCTCCCATATTCATCTTTCCTTTCTCCATAATGTCATCTATGCTTAAATGTGATGGGCTAAATAAATAAAATACAAAAAAAAACAACTAAAAACGAATAAGACTAGGTGGTTTCCTGTCAAGCACAGCAGAGATGGAATAAGAAAACACTTAGTGGAATAAACAAATCTTGTAAAGTCATGAAATTTCAGGACTTTCTATAGTGAATATGTACTCTTAAAGTTCAATTCAAATATTTAATATATAAAAAAATATGTCATGGGCTAGATGTTGCTGTTTGTGAATCTCCAAAAAACAAGCTTCAGAATTCCTCATGTACAAACGCCTGGCAATTCACTGGTAAAACAGGTGCGGGAACCCTGTGGCTAAGTTTCGTGGACACATTCAACAAAGCGTCAACAGCAGCTAATTGAAAATCAGCCCTGCATTGTGAGTCTCAGTGTGTTAGTGTGTAGGAATAAAAACAGGATTATATATGGGTGGAAATGACTTGGTGAGGACGTGAGAGAGTGTGTAAATAATTCTTCTTTTCTTTATTTCCATAGAGGATAATACAGGTGTTCCATTATTCATCGGTCCCTGATATTAATGCACACCCTCAAAGTGTGTGTGCAAGGTATTTGTTTGACTGTTATAATTACACCCTCACTTTTGTGCTGTATGTTTGTGGCAGATAGAACATTAGCAGGTCCTGATAAGTGTGTGTTAGGATTGTTGTTTATGCATTTTTGGAACAGATTCCAAATGTATTCCAAAGCAATTAATCATTTTCATAATGGCCCTGAATAGTTTTGTTGTTTTTAATGTCTCTCGCTCTCTCTCTCTCTCCCTTATTCACTCATGCTATCTTTTCTCTCCCCTGCCTATTCATCTTGTTTACACTATCTACATTATATAGTCAGTATCTCTTCAGTAACTCTCTTACTCTGTGCTGTAATATATATATAATATAATTTTATGCCATGATTTATTTTGGTCACACTGCCCAGCCCTGTTCTCTTCCCTTTCCCATGTCAGTCTCCTATAGTTCACAGCAATCCCAGGATTTGGCAAGTGTAATTCCAGCCATGTAGTCACATGCTGTCTCATTAAAATACATGATAATTCCTCTTTTTACTTTGTCCCAGGACTTAACTACAAGGGCAGAAAGAACCTGGAGGTTGCCATGGCGATGTTTATTTATGTGTGTGAGATTTTTTTTTCTGTTGTTTTTGGCCCAAAGCATTAAACATAATGCCAGTCTTTCTCTCCATGTTTCCACACCAACTGCTTCCCTCCCCTTTCTTATTAGCCTCCCCCCTCAGCACACACACACGCGTCTCTCGAAACCACACACGCCTCTCACACAGACACTTCCCTCTTTAGTCAGAATAAAAACACACACACTTCTTCCCTAATATCTACCCCTCTCCCCTCCCATTAAACACCCCTGTGGCAGTATGTCCCCCTCCCCCACTTCCTCATCACTGTACCTTCATTAACCTCTGTTTGTCCTTCGCTAAGGCTTGTTGGGGAATTCTCAATTCTCAGAGGTGGAGGAAGGGTTTTAGACAAAGACTTGTCTGCTTTTAGGGAATATGACTGAAATTAAACACTGTTGGCTTGATTTTACATTGTGCATAAATACTTCATATTTCATGGTTGCAAGTTGTGGCTAGTCAATATGAGTTTTTAAAAGCAGATGTCAATACTGTTAGCTAAACAGCTGTAGTCACTTATAGTCACTTACAATTTCATTATAGCATATAAATACAATTGTTTAAATACACATACACTGTCATTAAACAAGAAATATTATGTAATATATTACACACTATTTATTTAAAATATTTAAAAACAGAAATTATCTGTTGTCATTGGCTGACGGCAGAGTTTTGAATTAATACAATATTCTGTTATTGGCCAAGTAGGCACAGTTATCTGCCAATAGAAATCATCTTAAATATTAATAAACCACTAGCTGTAAAGTAGATAGAGAAGTTATATAGGTCTTGTGCTATTGTGGTTTGAGATCGTTTGTGTGGTTTAATGTTGCCCATGGAATTATGGGTAGACAGGCTGACTCATTAGTCTTGGAGTTAATAGATGGCACTAAAACAGATGGCTCAGTGTGGCCCACCACCCACAGGATGAAGTATAGAGGATGTAGAATGTAACCGAGACAGACAGTAAACAGTGAAAGTGATGTGATGTGGGAAGTTGCTTCAGATACTGAGCTGCCTGCCATAGCTGTCCTACTTTCTGCAGCCCCTTCTGAGCAGAGAGCATGATGGGATATGGCATCGTGTGTGTGTGTATATGAGTGTGGCTTTCTTTAATAATTGTTGTGCCCTAGTGCAGTTTGCAGGACTGTTTGAACTTGATAGCAACGAAGAAACATGGATGAATGTGAAAATATGAAGCATAACTTGCTTGATATTAAAAAAGATATTGAAAGAGAAATATGCTGGGAGAGAGAGAACTTAATTTGGTACTAGCGTGCTCTCAGACTGACAGGAGGCAGTTTGATTTGTTTTTGCGTGTGTGTTGTTTGCCAGGGTAATCAAATACTCTTACAAATTTGATCAAAATGCTCCTCTTGGTGAGTGTTTATGTGAATAGTCAGGGAAGAATCTGTATATATATCTGTCTGTGTGTAGGTGTCAAAAAAGTGGATCTGTGCATTATTACTCACAGTGTAAATTAAGTCTATAGACAGACATGCTGCGTTCTAAAACGTTTTTAATATACAAAATGATTCTTGTCCAAAAACATACATGCAACTACAGTTTCCATATTTATCACTTTTTGCAGCACACTAAAAGAAGCACGGACTAAAAAATAAAAAGGTGACTTTTCCAGTGGTGTGTGTGTGGGCATGTGTGTAGTTCTAAGCAATGGCAGAACGGCACACTACCTTGTGTCCCCATTAAAGGCTGAGGGACTAAAATAGCTCTGGATCTATCAACTGGATCCTTGTGAAGTTATATGACAGAGTGTTGTAGCTGGAAAAGACCTCTGTCTTATCAGTGTAATGCTCGGTCTCGGCTTGGAAAACATCTCAGGGGGTCACGGCTTCTGTTTCCACAAGATACTTTCATTAGAGCACAAGCAATACAGATGGGAGCTTCAACAGAAGCTCAAAATGATGGCTACATCATAAATATGGATAAATCATGACTTAATGCATATTAATGTTTGCAGTAAATGTGTTCTCTTCTATGGACTGTGGAGAGCTCTACTGTTGTGTAATGTTAGACACCATCTATGTACATTGCAGATTAAACTCCTTTGTTATTGTAGAGTGAGGTAAATGTCTTAACTAACAATCTCTCTTTCTCTTTGTCTCTCTCTTTTAGTCTCTTATCTTTCTCGGCTGTGTAGCAGCGGCCGGTCTCGGTGTAAACTTGCTGTGCCTGGCAATATACCTGAGCTGTCTGTGCTGCTGTCGGAAGGATGAGGAGGAAGAAGAAAGTAAGAAGTCAAACTCTTGCTGTGTCACATGGGCCGCAGTTGCCGCCGGGCTCATCTGTTGGTATGTACACACGCTGTTCTCAAGTTGAGAGGATAAATGTGCACTGCAGTCAGCATAGTTAAGCATTTATGTGTAAAAATGTCCAAGATAATTTTGTGGTTATATGTTTGTTGTGGTTATTTCATTTAAGCATTCCCTGGTAGAAATGAAGCATTACAATAACTGCATCCTGTTTGCTTCCTCCATTTCGATTCAATTTAAATTCAGGATTTGAATTGGAATTTAAGAGGCATTCTCAATTTTTTTCTGGAAGGTGCACAGCCTCTGTGAACTCTTTGCATATATAATGGAAGCTCTTCTGCTTTGTTATCATGTCACACAATCGTCAATGTAGAATGAGTGATGAGGAGGAAAGCATGTCATCAGCATGGCAAAAGCAAGTCAAATCCCCCTCAGCAAATTAGCTCATCACTTCTAGCTGTCAAATCTATCTTCCTTTTCTTCCATTTTCCTTTCTGCCTTAACCATCTCTCTCTCTCTCTCTCTCTCTCTCTCTCTCTCTCTCTCTCTCTTACTCTCTCTCTTTTATTGTCTTTACAATCATGTTCTCTCGCTCCTGTCACACAGACAAGTTGACGAAGGGAAACCAATGAATAAATTAACAGCCAAAGCAAAACAGCCCCTTAAAGACACTAGTAAATGAGACAGATATGAGATCATATTTTATGGGAATTTTATTTAGCCACATCAGGATTGTTAATTGGCTCTTATCATCATGAGGAATCCAGTTTTTTTGTTGTCCTTGATTTTTGTAGATATAAAATGTAGAGTAAAATTGTAGAGTAAAATGTAAAATTGTGTATCTTTCAAACTCAAATTTTCCTTCCCAGTCCAAAAAATTTAAGATACTGTTGCCCAACTGTTTGGTGCTCACAAATAATTTGGTGCACAAGCTGTATAATATCTGCCATTTATTCCCATGTCTTATACCAGCAAACCCCCAGCTTAAGAGTAAATGCAGCAAAATACTTTTTTACATTTGACATTTTACGAGGACCTTTGTACAGATGTCTTAAAGGCACAGCAGAATAATATGGCCCGTTTAAATCTAAGAAAAATGGCCATTGATGTTATAAGTAGACCATAGGGAAAATTAAATAATAAAAATGTATGATATGACCCCTTTAAAGTTATGTGAGAAAGTTGAAGCTAAAATAACTGCTCTATTTTTTTGTTTTATAGAAACAGACATAAGAGAAAACCAAATGAATGGATAAACTTTGCTTACTTTCTCCCACACACCTTTATTTGCTCTAAGTTTCTTTCGTAGAACTTCTGTGCTTTTAGCTGTCAGGTTTATTCTTCGCCTTGACAAACAAGAAGGTTCGACGATCTGCATTCCTCTGACCAGCGATAGAAACGCTCCAGTTTTGTTCTGACCGCATTGTCTCTCAGTTCTGAATGAGAGGAGGGTTGTGGGAATACTCACAGTCTGACAAGTTTTTAAGACTTAAACAGGGGGTATGAATAGCTTTGGGCGTACTGTGACAACCCTTTGACCTGTGGGATGAGTGAGACACTGTGCAGTTCTCTGCCTCCATCCACCATTAAGAGTGTGAGGCATTCACTTCTGAAACAACTAGCCCTCAAAATGGTTTAAGTGCTAAATGGAGGGGTTCTGTGTAGCATTCAGAGCCATTTAATTTGCAAAATTGTCCCCATAGATGGTCTACACTACAGTTTTTATGAAACATAAAGTGAAACAAAGTTGATGTGTGTCATTTTATCTTTGATAAACATCTCAATGATTCTCTTACCCCCAAGATTAAATGAATAGTTGACCCAAACATGAAAATTGTGTCATTATTTACACCACCTTGACACAAACCTGTGTGCTGGTATTTTATCTGTGGAACACAAAAGTAGAGTTTACTACTTTTATCATGTCTTTTTGGTTCTTATTGGATCTTGCCAGCTGTGGTTACTCCAGACTTTTAGCTGATCCTTTATATAATTCCTCAGACATAAACACAATATAGACTTTAAATGACATGAGATTCCCTAAATGACACAATTTTTGGGTGAACTATATCTTTAAGAAAGAAAGTGCACTCTGTTCTGATGGAAGTAGTGTTTAATTGGTCAACTTGTATATTTGGAACAAAGTAAACAGAAAGTAGCTGTTTCTTATGTTGCCATGCTAATAGCAACAGGGGTGTTTTCTGCTCCAGTGTCCCAGCAAGCACTTTCCAAGCTGTTACATCATTGCAGGGCTTTTAAAACGCAGAAGAAATGCTGAGTCCTGAAATGCTAAAATTGAATTAGTGCAGGTTGTGTATGACTATGTATACTTTATGAATGGCCTAATGTCATGAGGGAATCATCCTCTCTTAATCCCATGACACTCATCCGTGTATATTATTGAGTTAGCATCATAGCTGTCTGCATTCTGTATTCTTCTGTGGTAAGACAGAGCCCACTGTTGCATTAATTGCAGAAAATTCTGTCAGTTTAACATCAGGAATTTGGTCTACTGTAACAGAGAATGACTTTTAGCTGGGTCTGGATTATATAGTGTTGGTAAAACAATATCTCAGTATTTTGCAAAGGTTGCAATGGTACATGTATCTGCATCAGACATCATCACTTTAACAAATTATACATTATCTATCTATTGGCACGTTTTAGCATGTTTTTTTACAACCCCAAATACAATACTTTAATCTGGAAATTACAAACAGATAAAGTCTGTAAAGAAAACTGTCAATATATAAGCAACTTTATGAATACACAAGCTAAATGTTGATGACAATATGCTGACATGGCAACACTGTAGATAAATGAGAGAAGCTGTCTGACTTTACTCTTCGCTGTTTCATTTTAAATTACTTGAAGACTCTCACCAACTTTGGTATATAGCCATCTTTGGAAACTTTGAATTAAACACTCCTAACCTCTCCTTCTATTATTTAATGTTTTTGCTGAAACTGGCAGGATGTATGAGCAGGGTTGACTTCATCTGCATTAAAAGTAAATGTGGTTTGTAGCACACGCCAGGGGAGCTTCTAAGTTTTTTTAACTCCTAAAGTTTTTCCCAAAAGAAATGACTGCACTTTAACATGTGTAGACAGTTCATTCTTCAGACAGTTCTGTGACTCAGTTATGTAATTAATATAATTTTATGCTTCAAATTCTATTTATGATGTCGGTACCAGAGGTACCAGATTATGCCATGTGAAATGATGGAGGCCACTAGGGGTCCTGTAGCCCTTTGGAGACTCTAAAATCAACCAATGGTAAATTGGATTTGGATTAAGCATCTTGAGATCAGATTTTTGTGATTTTTTTTTCATCATACTTGTTTCTCAGCTTGCTAGGAAGTGATGATGATGAAGAATAGACATCAACAGCAATAATAACTGCTAACAGTTTCTATGGTAAGAACTTGCCCTAACTGCTGAATCTTTCCAGGACGCCACTCAAGTTTAGAAGTGTCTTAATGTGACTGTAGATTCACTGCACTATTCTCTCTGATATTTTATTGGTGAATATCAGCAGTTGTGCAATGGCTTATTTGCCATTGAGATGTTCCCTTAGTTGTCAGCTTGTGTTGCCATGGTTGCCCTATGCTCAAATGTAGTGCTCCTTTACAAGGGTCCCTTAGATCACAACATGAAAAGCAGAGCTGCTTTGATTAAAGAAAAATGTAATTAATAAATCACCAGTAATGACTCATCCTAGAGTGTTTCAAAAGAGTTTTTGTTTGAAGTTCCCACCAAAAATGAAAATTTTGACAGCATTTGCTCATCCCTGTGTCATTACAGTTAGTTTCTTTCCTCCGTGATACACAAAGGGAAATCTTGGGTATATCAGAGCTTCTGTTTCGAGTACAAGCTCCAAAAAAGAAACCAAGCACCATAAAAGTAGTTTTCACAACTCATTAGTAGTCACATCTTTCACATTTGCCATGTTGCAATCAGTGACATGTGAGAACAAAAGATCTTTTGTGTGAATGACACAATCACGTCTAACTGCTGTTTAATAAATGAACATGAGCACAAATGAGGTTTAAAGAGCTTCTGTTTAAGGGATGATTATTATATTTAAATTTGGGTTTCCCACACAATTTTTGTGGCTTCAGAAGATTTCGCGGACAGTTTGACAAATTTATGATGTTTTCTGTTTTCCTTTTTGGAAGTCTGCCAGTAATTTGCCAGTTTTTTCACATGGACATCTAGCATCTCACTTTGTGTTTATATTATAAGGGAATGACACAATGGTGAGTAAATGATGACTTAACTGTCATTTTTGGGTGAATTGTTGGTTTTAGTAGATATTTTTCTCTGGTATGAAAAGACAGTTGTGTTGCAGCTGTCACTGAGTGTGTGTGTGTCATGGCACACCTGAGGCCGTCACCTCTCTGTGTATCACAGCTGGACAGCTTTTACGAACAGGAAATTGAGATCATTCTTTGCAGCCACACACACACCTGCTATCTGGCATTTGTAACCCTTCTGCAGCTTGCTGTTAGGCGTGTGCCAGGGCTAAATCCTGACACCCGCTGTTCAGGACACCCAAGACAGATTGCTAATGACTGACTGTAGATCAGCACTCATTAGCCTAGTCATTAATGTGTTCTCCATTGACTGATGCAAACAGCTGAGTCTGGAACTGTGTATTACAACTTTCGTAACAACTGTATTTCTATAAAACTAAATATATAGCTTCTTATTATTCATTAGATGATATCATTGTTCTCACCGCAGGTGACAGTATTGTGGTCTATAGAACCAGTGTTTTCATGTTGTGGATCTCGACTTAATTTGTAGTTTTTGCTGATATTTTATGTTTGTGCTATGAACGTATCTCAAAACTGAGTTTCCATCTGATGGGCTTTAAAAGTTTAAGCCAAGTCATGTCTAGAGACCAGAATATTACAGAGATTTGTGGTTGAGCTGTTTTCACTTGGGCCAGTATACAATGGCATACCAACCACCTAGAACACCTGTAAGCTTCCCCATAGCAACACCCTGGCAACCACCTATAATAACCTAGCATTGTGGCAGCGAGTTTTGCACAGACCCTAAATATAATGTGGTTCTAGTTGAACTGCTTTGTGGTATATAACTCTATATTTAGTCTTTTAATGTGTTTAATAACTGGATGAAACCAGAAATTGGGGCACACAGTTTGAGGGTGAGTGACCAATATGGTATTAATCAGTCAATGAATCATGTAGGACCAAGATGGCTTGACAGATGGCTGTAGCTTTAGCAAACAAGCCCACCCAGCCTGATCCAAACTTATGTGAGGCTTTTGTCATGTTAAAGCCATGTGGTGGAACTCAGAGACTAAATAACAGAGTCTTGCCCCCTCAGGAAAGAGATGTCTGAGAAGAGGACAGAGATGAATCATATTCAATTGTGAAAGATGACTCATTTAGTAACATTAAAGGTGTGAAAATTAAAAAGAGAGGAGAAGGTGAGAGACTAATGTAAATTACTGCTGTTATTGCTATCAGTTATCTGTTATAGTTTTGAAGACGAAGCACTTTTTCAAAATACATACTTAAAGGTGCTGAAGTGAGTGATGTTAACTTCCTGCTTCCCATAATGAGTCACAAAATGATTGACAGATGGAAAGCACCTCAAAGCTTTCTAAGCAAAGAATCTGACTGGACAATTTGCAGTTTATGGAGTCTAGGGCTGTAAAAGAAATGAGTGATATTTTAAGACACTTCATCAGTTAATAGATGCATTCCCTATCCATTTACAAAAATCACTTACAGCACCTTTAGTTTTGTAGCTCCCATGAAAATAAATTATCTCTCTTTCCCCCTGTCCATTTCTCTCAAGCTCTGTCACTTATTTTTAGCTATTATTTATGTGTCTACTTTCAGGCGTATTTTTTTAGGCCAAAGCAGAGCTTTTTTTGGCTCTGTTTCTGACCATCTAAAGTCATGTAGAGGTAAAATATCTTAAGGCACTGTGATCATTGTAGAAGTATTCGTACTTTGGTTTCTATTTTGAAGACTCAACATTGTTATTCTAGCTGTTACTCTACAACTGTCAATGTGCCATATATTTAAAGGTTTTTTTTAAAATAAAATTTTGTTTTGTGGATAATTTTAGCTGTAGGTGTGGAATTTTTCCTTTTTGTAAAGTATTTTTTAAAGAAAATTAGGATTTGGTTTTGCATACTTTCAGTGATGGCATCATAATTATTTGTATTTGTGTTTATTTAACCTAATCAGGATGTCATAAATTATTTTTGTGTGACATTTCATTCACATGGCACCAAAGCCAAAAGCTAAGCTAAAACTTTAACTCCTTGTAACTCCTTTGTTACCTTGCACTGTAATTTCCTGCAGGAACCTAAAATCTAATTTCCTTTTTGAACCCTCAGAAATCACACACCTGTTTTACACACCTTTTGTCAAATCATTGCTTCTATTCTATACTATCTTTCTTTAAACCAGATATGCAGAATTCATTTGGTTGAGAGCTTGATCTTTTTTCCCACTTTCTCTATTTTCTGTTGATTGGACATCAAAGTTAGCCAGAAGCACATAAGATTAAAAATGATTTTTGTGGCTTTCCCTTTCTCTAACACCACCTGCAACTAGCAAATCAATCTTCATGGCTGTGATGTTACTACAGTCTATTGGCTGATTTAAAAGGAACTTCATGGGGTCTTTAAATTAAGGCTTCCTTTTCCCTGCCTGTCTAAAGACCATCATTTTTTTTTGTGAGATGTAGCTGCTCTGCTGAGAGATTCTCATTGACTTCTACCCTGCAACCATGTACTATGTTAATAATTTGGGTAAATCATTTTGCAGAGTGCAAAAAAACTGTTTCGGTTGGGCTGTCTCTTCTAAATTGGTTTGTTTAAACACAGAGATGAAAGCACTTTGTCTCATGATGTTGTCTTTTTATGAGTGGTTTGTTTGAATAAATTTGAGAGTTGATCCATGTAAGTATTCAAATTCTGTTGTTGTCTAGTCTCGTAGAGCAATGCGTTTAAATGTTGGCATAAAGTGTAGTCCCTTTGACAGCTTATTCTGCCCACTTAAACAGGACTGACTGACATGTAAAGTGACCAATTTACAGTTTAGGTGATAGGACAGGGCATCTCTCTCTCTCTCTCTCTCTCTCTCTCTGTCATTTCGCCATGATTCAGAGATGGAGAGTTATCCAGATTCTTAATTCTTAAAATAATTTTAATGAAGTCCCCTGTTCTAGTCCGCACACATTCTGGTGTGGCATCAGTGTAGCGTCATTTCAACATAAGACGCCACACAGCAACAGCAAACACACATTGTGTTTGAGTCTTAGTCCACTCTAAAGACAAGAGCTTTGTGTAAGAATCATTATAGTTTTGCTATTCCCCAGACAGGCCCTTTGGATCTTCTCAGTTCTGCACAATTACACTTATCCACAATCCATTGCTGTTCTGCAACACATGACTGAGAACTTGCATTTGATTACATCATTAACCTGCTCATTATGGTCCCGAACATCAAATTTAAGTATAACACAAAGGAAAATCAGCAAAGAATAAACTTTAAAGGGCAGCTAATTTCAACAATGCAATGCAGGATGTGATGTCAGCATCTTAAAAGCACTTCCTATGCGTTGTTATTGAAATATGACAGTGCCATTGACCTTGTAGGGCCCCTGGGGGCTAATAAGCCAAATACCAGGAAAAGATATGAGACTGACCTTTTTGATGACATCATATTTGCTGTATAAGATCTTTCCAGTTCCCCGCTGGTGATAAGATTGTGGGTTGGGTTTGATGAGTGGATTTTTCACATGCTAATTACCTCATACTCTCACCCTAGTCTTTGTTGACCATGCCAAAGAATTCTGCTATTATTAACTTGACTCTTTGATATCATAGATTGCTTTTCTGGTCTTGCTTTGTGTCAAATGGGTTGCATTAAGCACTGCTGGTTAATCTTCTCTCATACACATATATTCACATATTCAGTCCATTGTCTGAATTGGCCTGCTGTTTGAAAGCTTTGTGAAACAACGTGGAGATATGTTCTGCAGTAAAATATTGGGTCTGTGCTGTTAAAGGGACCAGAACATGTAGACCATGTAGAATGTTTTGAATCGACCCAGTAAACAATCACCCACAACACCCTAGAGATGTATCCCTAGAGATCTGAATACAACAACCTAGGCAAACCACCTAAATGTTTCCTCAAGAAATGTTCAACTCTAGTTTAACATTTTTTTGTTTTCCATTAGTGTCTAGAGTCCTACTGATTATTAAACTCAGAAAAGAGAAGAGAAAATATAACGATTATGTAAACTTCTTGATGGTGATGTTGTAGCAAATTAAGAATTCCACAGAGAAATTCCATAGAGAAAACAAATATTAGTGATCATATTATGATTGTGAACACAAAAATATGTTTTGTATCTTTCCATCATAACTTGATTATCTCTCGCTTCGTGACCGTGTGCTGTGCTGGCAGAAGGCACCATCTTGTTTGTCATTTCCTCAACCCTTATGTTATTTCTGTCTGGGGAACATTACCCTCTGGCTTCTGCTGAATATTAAAGACCTGCATGTGCCGCACACGCACACACCACCCATCCTGCCACAGAGCCTTTATTTTTCTGGTCCTTTAACTGAAGATTTATATATGCCCCCTTTCATCTAAAATAATATCTGGCTGCGCTCTTAAAACATTTTCTGAAATGACTTTCTCAGTGACAGGGAACATGTAAGAAAGGTTTTGGTTGGAGAGATCTTTACATGATGAATTATAGAACAGACTCCATCTGTCCCAGTAGATGACTTAAATTCAGAATGAATGTGTGTGTTTATCGTTCAGTTCAGTTTTGCTTGAGGAAAACAAATGCGTGAAGCACACTTTAGATTATGGCTACAGGTGGAGCAGTGCAGGAATTCAGATCTCAATTTGTAGGTGAATTAAATAAGGGGGACAATTATAATGTTAAACTAATTGTAACCTTTCACCTTGTGACTTCACAGTATTGCAGTGGGAGTCGGTTTCTATGGAAACAGCGAGACCAATGATGGGGTGTACCAGCTGACCTATTCCCTCTATAATGCCAATCACACGCTCGCAGGAGTGGACAGTTTGGTAAGTACAAATATAGCAACTTTGATCTGACTATAAATAACACATGTCTGACAGTTCCTGTCAAACAAACAAACATTCTGAATATTATCTCAACATAACACGCTAACTAGATTTAGTCTCATTAAATTCTGCTGAAATTATCTTGACCACATTCCCACCCTGTAAGTGCTCTAACAAATTTTATATCCCTTTCCTCCCCACAAATGTTTCCGTACTTTTTATCAAAGCATTCAAAGACAAACCTCAGCTAGATGCTCCCTGTATCCTCATAGTTCAGCTCACTGCTTCTGTAAAAATCTTCTGCCATTCAGAGCTCCTAAAGTTTCCTGGGTTCCCCAATGAGTGCATGATTGATTCTCTGACATCTCTTTGCAATAGTGAGAATGTAGTTGATCTATGATCTATGCATCCACAGTACACGCAAGTGCACAGCCTGTCATGAGAGATTGTAAGTGATGAGTATTGAGAACCAGATCTAGTTTGTGTGTGTGTTCTTGTTTTTCTATCACTGTTGGGACCAGATGTCACCACAAGGATGGTAAAAGTCACAAACACCTACACTGTGAGAACCTGCCAGCGGTCCCCACAAAGGGAAACTGATTATTAAACACACTAAATTATACTTATTTGAAAATATAAAAATGCAGAAAAGTTTCTCTAAGGGTGAGGTTTATAGTAGGTTATAGGTTATGGGATAGAATATACAGTTTCTGCAGTGTAAAAGTCATTATTTATATAGAATGGACCCACAAAGCATAGAAACCTAACATGTGTGTGTGTGTGTGTGTGTGTGTCAGGACATGCATTTGGTCCCAGGGTGTTCCTGTAATATAGGGAGGTTACAGAAAATTGCCTCAAATTGGTTTTTACAGCCTTTTATGTTTGTGTAGTTATGAAGACCTCCTTTTCTTTAGTCATTGTCCTCTTCACAGCCCCTAAGGCTGGAGCATGAAGAAAACCTAATTTCTGTATCTTCTGCTGGACCCAAGAGCCCTATTTATATCTGTCTCAGTTTTTGTGATTTAAATGCATATAGCTGACAGTGACACTAAGAGCCTTTAATCCTGCGTTACTGGCCAATTTCACACAGACGATCTGGCCTCTAGTGATGTGGGTTTTAGACATTTTATTCCTGGGTGTAAGATTGCTAAAGCAAAGATAACTTTCTTTTCTGTTAACTAGAAGTAAAGCATTTTTTATTCTGTAGTTGTCAGGGTCCCTTATAAGGGGCATTTAAGTACATTTTTCTGTATTGACCAATGAAAGGCAGTTAAATACATTTCTCTGTATTGACCAATGGCAGACAGGAGGGGTGTTTAAAAAGACATTTATTTTTGTTATTTTGTTAGGTGACAGAAATTAAGATAGACCTTTAAGATAGACCTTTTAGACCTCATAGTGACATTCAGGTCATGACTATAGTTCATTGCATAACAGGCCAGTTGAGGTGAGGACAGCCACTGCCCAGCTAACAATTTTAGATTGTAATAACGTCTCCCTAACATTTTCTTTAAGTAACAAAAATTTAAAAAAAATTTATTTTAGTTCTAGAAATGTTCAAAATGTCCAGTCTTCCAGTCTTATTAACATTATTGCTTGGTTATAAGAACATAATTCTTTTAATTCTGTAACTTTTTTAAATGTTTCACTAACTACTTAGGAATAACATTTTAACATATGATATATAACTTTTAAAAAAGTTTTACTAATGTTACTGCAAGAACATAATACATATATATTGCGAGAACATGATAACTAAGAACAGATAAGGGAACTTAGAACATTAGACTGTTAGCTGGGTATATAGTGTGAGACCGATGCCAGATGCATCTGATAATCACCATATGGATCTGAACAAAATGTATATTGATTGGATGAACGCAAACATCACAAACACACCAGCAATAGACAAATTAGCCACACATGCTCATTTGACTTACACCTGCTGTTTAAGCTTTTAGGCAAGTGTCCATAGTGTGATATTGGACCATACTTAGAGGAGAATGCTCCAGTCATCTGTACACTTATAGCTGTGGAGTTCTGTGGAGTAAATGAGAGGATTTAACTCCCCATCTGCACTAATGGAGATTAATGCATCTGTTTCTGTCTCACTCTGAATTATGAGTCACACATACTTATCTAAGGTCAGCTTTATCCCCCTCAACCTACTGTCTGATTCATCACTAGCCAAAAGGCAAAACTGACCTGAGAACTGTACTTTTCATTAGTGGTCTGCCTTGGAGATAAGAGAGCCTTGCTGTGAAAAAAATGATGTCATGTGGCTCAAAGGCACTAGATGTTTTTGATCTTCATTTAAAGGAATAGTTCACTCAAAATAACGACAATTCTGTTATTACCCTTATGTAGGAAATGTTGTTGTATGACAAGTGAGTGAGAGAAATTTCATTTCTTTGGGTCTCAAACATCAACTCAGTTTCACATGAGACTTAATGGCTTAAATAATAGTAGAGACCCTCAAACTAATTTCCTCACTTTGTTTTTGCATCGCTCCTTAGAGACCAGGTCTCTCAAATGGTACAAAGTGTCCACTGTCTGAGCCTTTCTGGCATCCCAGCATGCATTGCACATAATTAGCCATGAACCCTGTAACAAAGGCCTTTGATGAAGTCACTCATGGAAACCCTTCGACTTCCTGATTGAGTCTCTTCAATGGTAGTGCCTGCCTGCCTGAAAACAATGATTTAATTTGGCATACATTACACACAGATGTCTGTTTCTTCTCACACACACATGCACGCTTGGTTCTTTTTGTTCTCATGCGTTTTGGAAGCACTGGGCTGCTCTTTCAAAGAACTCAAGAGAACATTAAATGGAGAAGCAGCAATCCACAGAACGTGTCTCTTTTTGCAAGTGTATTGAGTGGACTGCTCAAGTTTATTTGTTCTGGGCCATAAGGTCTCTCATTTACCTCCTCTCTGCATCCCCTCTGTGCTTGCAAATGAACTTTGTGACTTCTGCTGGATCTGTTTGGCTTGCACAGAGGCACCTAAGGCTGAACAAGGGCAAAAAGTTACTTAAAGTGACTTTTATTTGTATGTCTGGTCAGATTGCAGACTTTTCTGAACCTACAACAGCTGCTTAACTATAAAGAAGCATTTTGTAAGTGTAAGTGTAAAGTGTAACTATCTAAAGTTTGGATTTTTGGATCCAAAGTTGTAATACGTGAAATGTTTGACATGTGAAATGTGAGTTGTAATACGTGAAATCTATTGTCTTTCTTTCTGTCTTTCTCCCTTTCTGTCTTTCTAAATTATTGGAAGAAAATAATTGGAAGTAGTTCTGTTTTATTGTGTGGTTTTACAAGGGTGGAACATTAGAAACTGTTTAAGATAACCTCTCTTTCTGAAAGCAATCTTTTAAAATAGTTTTTAAAATAAGAGTTTTCGCTGATTGTTGGTTTAAAAGTTGTTGGAGATTTACCATTTCAATCACCCAAATGCTCACAGAAAGATCTCAGTCAGAAAAATAACCAGTTCTCCAAATGTTCTTCATATGTCAGATGACTTGAACAGAGAAAATTGGTTGACAGTAATGCAGACTTGAAGCTGAGAGCTGTTCATCCACCACCCTCAAGGCAGAAAGTTAATCAAACATACATTGAAGAAAATTTTCAAGATCAAGTGGATGTGATGGTTGTACCTGAGATTCTTTTTAACCTAGGACAGGCTCTGAACTGAACTTTAAATAACTCAACTTAAAAAAGTAAGAGAGGTAGTAGCGAGGTAAGGCTTAGCTGGGTCTGTTGCGAGCAGAGGTGGGTTGAGGTCTTTAAACTTTTTCATTGTTGGTTTTTATATGTTCATTTCTGTTCTCAGCAACTATCTTGAGAACCTCTGAACTAGTTTCTTTTGCAGATCTCCAGACATTTCCACAGGCATTATTAGGACAGGACCTGTGCGCTGTAAGGTCATCACACTGTTTCAAAACTCTCCCTACCACGTTTTTTCCTCTCTACCGTTTTAATGGAGGAATAGAAATCCATATCTGGATATAGAGCAGGCAGCACCACTTAGTGCTTGTGCTCCATTTCACGCTTCAACTCTTCCATTCAAATTTAATTGCAGAAGCACAGCGCCTACAGAAACCAGAGACAATCAATTAGAGCCACGGCGCTGGGAGAAAAATCTCAGCCTGGTATCTTAACCGCTTCCTAGCATGTGTTACAGCTGTGGCTTAATACATTGCACTAAGATGTTGGGCTTTGTTCATTAGCTGAATTATTGGATTACATTCAGCGGCGATATTAAACCCCAGAGAGTTCAAATGGAGAGCAGATTCTAGGATTTGTGGCCACACAATAAGCACATGCCAAGAAACATTCAAAATGTGTGCAGTGTTCAGTTTGAACACTGAAATTGAGACATCCAGCAAACATCAGAACAGAAAAAAATGAAAGATTTTAGGACAATGCAGCTTTGTTTTGTGGTGTCCCACAGATTATATCTCAAAGCACTGGATTCCGGTTAAACTAGATTAACGGTGTTGCATTGAGTTTCTCACGGGTTTGGGTATGAGATCAGTCTATATTCTCAAGTAGTGATGTCATACTCAGAAGAAGAAGGTCTTCTGGGAATTGAGTCTGACCCATCAGTTTTAAATTTCAGGATATGGAGTTTTTCTTGGAAACCCCCAAATTCTGTTCTATTTTTAACCTTTTTAAATGTTGTGTGCATGCACCTATCTGAACTTCTTGTTTTTCTTTTTTTTAACAATGTAATGAAATTCTTTTAGGGGTTGGGTGTATGAGAAAAGCGGGGGAAACAAAATCTGGTTACAAACGCACATTTTGACTTTCCTACAGAAAATGATGTTTTATGAACAATAAATTTGTGACATTTTCTCCCCACATAGTAAGATTTCACATAAAAGTCTTTTTTTAAATTTTATTTAAGGGATGTGAGATTGCGTATCACTTAACATTTACTGTGTATTCACTTTGTAGGTATGCTAGTTCAACACAATTCATTTCAGTCAAATAAACAACTTGACCTTTTTGTTTAAAAGCATTCTAATTATTAAAGCAATATTAATTTAAAAGCATAATAAGCATAAAAGATTTATAAATCAATAAGATTCATAAAGCAATAAGCTAAGAGATGCTTAATAAAATCACACCTTATACAAAGACTGAAAAGATTCAAAACAAACAACTCTGCAAAATATTAAAGTTTATTATACTAACTGTTTGCTGTTTGAATATTTACAATTAATGTATAAACAAGGTGCATTATTGTAGAATGTGTTCACAGCACAGCATTTAAAAACAGCATTAAATGTGACACAGTTAGAATTTACAGCTTTAACATTTTTGTTTAAAAGCTGTACAGTTATGTACAAAAGACACCTGATACTTTAGATGTTAAAAAATGTAAAGAAATTGCTAGAAATTGCTGTTTAAATAATTCAGTGATGAAGTACATAACCTAAATATTCTGTGCCCATGTACTCAAAACCAGTCAGAGTATTTTGTGCATCTTGCAGGTGACGGGGACTATGGGAGGTATGCAGAGTGGCCTAAAGGAGCACTTGTCCCGACTGGATGAGATCTTTGCTGCACGGGGAGACTTTGTTCAGACGCTGCACTTCATGCAGCAGATGGCGGACAATGTCATCAAGCAGCTGCTGGGACTTCCGGATTGGGAAAAGGCCAAAGTAGACCTGACCGCCATAGCTGATCAGACCGCTTACGTGGAGTATTACAGGTAATGATGGGGAGACATCATCATGAGCTGTCCCATAACTTGAATGACGGTGTGATATCTAAATGCATTATTCACGTTTCTGTGTTGATTGTGCAGGAACATCTGCAAAATTCTTAGGAACTGATTTAAGCGTTACAAAGGTTAAATCAGTTTATGATCAGAGGTGTCCACTTAAAAATCCTAAATATTAACATTGTCAATACCAGCAGCAAAAAGTAAATCATAGGACAATGAATATGCTGAGATATATCAAAAAAATCCAAAACAGACGTGTTTGGTACAATCAGAATACACATGTAATCATGTTACTGAAAGCTTTCTGAAATAAGCCAACATTGTTGAAATCTGAGATGTCACCTATTAAATTCTGCTAAGAGTGGTTAAGTGAAGGGTCCTTTTGTTAGACTCGATGACATTATAATTCAAAACATCTAGTAATGCAGAATTTGAGTTCTTGTTGTCATTCTGCAATGCAGATATTCTGTAATGCAGGTGTTAAGTGAAGATGTTCTTTAGGTTAAGCCATATAAAAATATAACATTCAGCTATTCCCTGACCAGGTGTCAGTGTGTAAAATATTAATATCCATAGAACGTATTCATCTATTATGCATTATTGTGAGAGTTGAAGGGCTTTCTGAAGTGACCACATCAGCACACACACAGCAACATCTCCCAGCTCAAACAAAAATGCTCTTAAAGGAGACTTTAAAATCAGAATGAATTTTATTACCAGGTACTCATGAGGAATTTGAGAAGTTCTCAGCTTTGTCTCACTAAGATCTTTCTTACACATTTCTTCTAATTGTTTTGAAATAAAAAGACATGACAGTTGATTTGCTATATTTGCTATATTTTGTATACAGGTATATAATGATTGTGAAAGCCATAGGTTAGATAATTAGGTCTTGCTCTGGAATTTGATGAGAACTGTTTGAGCTCATCTTGAAATCTTTGGCTTTTGATGGCAGACTTTGGTATCGTGGCATATTCTGTCACTATGAGACATATCTGAGACCAGAAAATAGGCATTTGAAATTCCTGGGGTCTGTTTATTAGGAGAAAAATCAAAGAAATAGGAGACTTCTCTCATTGCTCTCTTTTCTTGTGAATAAATACACACTTTCTCACTATATTTCTCACCTACCATTGATTGACTCTTTGTATACTTGTGTTTTCTCTGACATGTCCTGTAATATTTGTTCTTCATGTATTACAGCACCTCTATCTGTTGTTGATATTGTTTTTTCTGAGTGGAGTATGACTGTTTTCACTGCAGGTGGTTGACATACCTGCTGATCCTGATCCTGGATTTGATCATCTGTCTGGCTGCATGTCTCGGCCTGGCCAAACAATCCCGTTGGCTGCTCACCACGTGAGTACAGAGATACATTACATCACAGTGGGTGATGAAATCTGTCCAGTGAGGTCAGAGACTCTTGTGTCTTTCACAGATGGTTGAATCTGACAGAAACATGTCAAGGTCACATTTCACCTCAAAATTAAACAGACAAAAACATAATTTGGATAAAAAAGTCTGTTTTTAGAACCAGTATGACACATTGGGGCCTTTTTTTATGAGAGTTAAGGACATGTTCCTTTCAAATTGTCATACAGTAATACTGTGGTACTGTAAGGATTTTAAATTGGATATAATAGCCCATATCTATATGATAATACAGTACCAATATTGTTTATGATAGTAAAATAAACAATACCCCAAATCAAAATGAATTTTTAAGATAAAGACAATCTGTCCTGGCTAATTAACTTTTAACAAGTGACAGGTCTTAATTTGCCTCCGAACATGCAGAGTTTGTTTGGACGCATTGGCTTTGATGTCAACAACAAAAGAGATTTCGTTTAGCATTTTCTCCTCCCTTTTATAAAGTGAAAAGCTTTTCTCTTTGCTATACTAACTCTGCACAATTGCATGGTTGAGTTAAAATGTATTACTTGCATTTAGCTTGGTTTTTATTTGCTGTCTGCTTATTGTGTGCACAGAATGATGGTGTTTGGCGTCCTCACTCTCATTCTAAGCTGGGCGTCTCTCGGAGCTGATGTGGCAACTGCAGTGGTGAGTATCATTTGACAGGCCTGATCTCCACTCACTGAAGCTCTCTGATAATGAGTTGGTCAGAATCAGAGACAATTCAGGTCAAGAGAAACCAGACAAGGATGTTTCTTCAGCAATTAGCAGATTTCCACTTTTAAAGATATTTTTATAGTTTATAGTTAAAGAAACATACACAGATAAACACATCATTAGTTTTGTGTATGTACATACTGTGTACATACACATACTGTAATCATTGTATGTATGTGTGTGTGTGGATGTGTGTGTATGGTTTTTATATGCGGTTGAGGCTGGTCACATTGATATCAAAAGCTTGATTATGTGGCAAAGCACAACAAATGATAGTCAACTGCTGTCTGGTTGCCTGAAGGAGACGATAAACTTCAAATTTATTGCTTTTGATGTGTGTGTGTGTGTGTGTGTGTGTCTGTTGTCTGTGTGTGTTAGCACAAGAAAAAGAGTTAAATAGAGTGAATTGTGGCAGGTTTATTAAACCACATAACTGCAGAAAGAGGAATTTGTGAAGAAAAGAGCAAAGATTGTAAAACCGCTGTCGGCTTTCACTTACTTTGCCGTTCAAACACAGCCTCTGATCTCTCCCAGTTCGCCCAAATCAAACCTTAGAACCTTTCTTTAGAAGTAAGTTTGTTTTGACAGTTCTCAACAATGTTGTAAAGATGATATATGTGTTGCGCTGTAATAGTTTCTGTTTCCAGTAAATCATTTAAAACTAGCTAAAAGTGAAAAAACTCCCATTTTCAAAACCTCTTTGTACCACTTTTACCCTGAGCCTGTGTGTTCTTGCATTCAGATACAGCTAGACGCAGCACAGTGGGATGGAAGAAAATGCAGGGCTCTCAAGATGCATTTTGAAAGCACATTTCATGGCACATGATGCTGAAAAACAGCAACTGTGTTGCACAGTCAAAGGCACATGTTTTCATAGACAATTTAAAAAGCAGTTTTGGAGGTTTTTTTACTGTAGACAACTGTAAGAGATGTGTCATTATCCAGGAGCATTCCCAAAATGTCTGCTTTATTTTTAGGCTAAAGATAAAAAAAAAATCTGATGACAGTGTATCCACCTAGGGTGATAATCCTGCTTCTTTACTGTGTGTGGGAAATCTCTGCCTAATTGGCCTAAATTGCAACAAAAAAGTAGTATTTCAAGCTTTATGCCCAAATGTGATTCATTTTACTTTTATATTTACTTTATTTTTACTTATAAACTATTTTCTCTCACTAGCTCATATACTCTCCTACTTAACTGGCAGTTTAATTGCTTTTGCATGCTTATAAACAAGTGCCCACAAGCCAATTATACGCCTCACATGAACAAACAGTCTTAACCAATCAATAGTCTAGAGGCTGGTAAGCCAGTGTGTGGTAATATACACACCAGATTTATGTGCGTGTGTGTCTAATTTGGTTCACATCAAGGTAGCAAATATTTCCCCTATCAGATGCTCATTAAGAGAGAAATTTAGATCTGCCACCTTTATAGCGTCAGTGGACATGCTCAGTACGCTGTAATGAACTCATGTTTCCTGCGGCCGTTAAACAGACACACAGGGCTTTGATCCTGTCTAAAGCTAATGAATTAATGCATAATACAAGGTATTGCGCCTCAGGAGTGCTACAGGAAGGGACTTTAAACTTCCTGTTCTGAGTGTTTTGTGTGATGTCGGCTCTGGAATTTGACTCTGAAAGTTTTTAATGTTTGGCTGTGGTTGTCTCCAGCAATCTCTATTGACAGCAACACTTTTAAAAATGAAGGTTCTAAAATGTCATTTTAGACATTTTAAAATGTCTAAAATGAACCCGGGAACACCTTTAAAGTCCTTCACCTTTTCAGAACCATTTACTGAAAGGTTCTTTGGGAGAACCAAAATGGTACTGTTCCAAAACCTGTTTTTTGAACATAGAGTGAATATGTGATGTCCATATAACTTCATTCCTCTTCTGTAGGTCACTGTTCATTCCAATAAAATTGCTTATCACAATGAAAACAATTGCCTCCATTCCTGATAATCATCAGTTGGCATACAGCTGTGATTTCGGTTCATTTAAAAAAATGAGCGAATTCCTAATCAGTTACCATGTGTAAAACATGCCTGGATTTCTCTGGACCTTGGGGAAATGTATATATAGAATGGAAGGTTTATGTTACAGTTGCATGCAAATGTATGTTGACAGAAATATATGTTTCTTTGACAGCCTGAGGATGTTTGTACGAATGTGTGCGTTGGTGCTCTTGTGTGCCTGTGTTTCAGACATTAAACAGACATTATAGGATCACATTTTCACTGAGACCCTATGTTTCCTGTTGCCTGTATCTGTGAAATTTGTGTGGTTTGGCACATATTGAATATTCCTTCCTGACATGCAGATACTGGTGTTTATTTGGTCATATGGGTTTATTTTAAAGAAGAGGGTGTGTGCGTATGTGTGCAGGCGTGTGCACAAGTGTCTGCGCTTGTGTGTATTTCCTGTCTGTGTTGATTAGTGTCTGTTGACCTGTAGCCCCAAACATCCTGTAGAAACAGAAGTGTGTTTATCTAAAATACAACCATGCATGACACACCCTTCAGATACAGTAACTCATGCTGCATAAAACATGTTCCTTAACCCCTTTTTAATATTCTGTGTGTGTGTATTGCTGTCTAGGGTACAAGTGATTTCTGTGTGTCACCTGACAAATTTCTGATGAACCAAACAAAAGATATAATCAGCTCAGGTGAGTTGATATGTTATTATATGAGAGAGAGATAGAGAGAGGGTATGTGTTTGTGTGTGTGTTTACACAATATTTTTAAAAGCATACTTGAACATCCAAAGTAATCAATCAATTCAAATGCAGTGTATTTTGAAGAAATTATATTTGTAACACAAATGCTCTCTGTCTGACATTATTTTTTCTCTTTCTAGATATTGTGCACTATTACCTGTACTGCAGCCAGACCCTCCCCAACCCATTTCAACAGGTATTATGGTTAATAAAAATTATTACAGTTTTCTTTACTCTGAGCTTGCCGTAATGCATCATGGGATTGTTTCCTCTGTGAATGATGCATGCAATGCTGCCTTTGAATTCTAAAAGAAGATACTTTTTTGGCATCTCAAACAGCTTCTTGTCTGTAGTGCACCTATGCCACCTATGTAGGCAGCTCCCTTGGTTTTGAGACAGTCGGAACGGGTTCTGGATACCCAACTCTTATCACTTACTGTAGCTGACTTATCGATCTTACACTCCTGCCTCTTTATTCTGTCCCTGACTCTGTCTCTCACTTCTGTCTCGCTGCGTCTCTGAGGGATTTTAGGTCAGGCAGTAAAAGGCCACTGTCCTACATCACTGCTCGCTTCACTTCAGCTGTAGTTACTGCATCAGAGTTACGGTAGACAAATCTCTCTCAGAATCAATAGAGTCTTTACAGAAGAGAGGAAACAGAGATGATCATAACAACAGCTCAGAGCATGACCTTTACACACACACACAAACAGAGTAGTGATTTGTGCATCAAACTATTCTTGTAATTTCCATTTGTCAGATTTGTCTTTTTGCCATGTGTTTTTTTATCATATTCCTTTCAGGCTTATTTTTGTTCATTACAATAACATTAAGAAACCTGCAGATAAACTGCAGTAGCTAACCTTTGACTAAGGTGCAATGCAAAACAAACAACTCAGAATTACAGCAAAAAATGCAATAACCCTTTTCAATTCATTTTATTCTTGGACTCAAATTTGTTTAATTTCTCATCAGTGTTTATTCAGTCTCACTCTGGTGTCTTCATATCCTGCTTTGCCACTCATCTGTTTGTTTAGTTGAATAGATCTTTCTTATTTTGTTGACTGTTTCTCATTGCTCTGGTTCTGTCTGTGTGTTCTGAGTTCACACAGAGAGTCATTCTGTTAGACACAATCACTCTCCAGACCAACACAAGAGAGGGCAAATGACACAATCAGAGTGGAATATTTAAGGTTTTGAATCATTATCTGTTTATTTGTCATTGGTGAATCTCACAAAGAAAGGTCCAGGTCCCAGCTGTATTCTGTACAGTTGTATTTTGCTTACTGCAAAAATATTAATCCTTCTTTAATAGTTTTATTGAACGTTTTCAAATTTTTCAAATGCCTGTAAGATTGGTACATCCTTTACCTCTTCGTCTGGCTTGTTTTGTTCGTGGAACTTTAAAAGAACAGGCTTTCTAAATCAATTATTTATAAAGATATGTGAGCTGTAGTAAGTCAGACTATCTCCTGTAGCTCATCTGTGGACGGTGCAGGTGCTCCCTCTGGTGGTGTAGAGTGTTACTGTATATCCGTTCCAAATCTGCAGTGTGGACAGTTCATGTTGGCTTTGTTAGCCCTTAAACAAAAGAAACTGATCCTGAATTAGTTTGTTTTGCAGTCCCTGACTGTCTTCCAGAGATCCCTGACCACCATGCAGATCCAGATTCAGGGTCTCCTGCAGTTTGCCGTGCCTCTCTTCCCCACAGCAGAGGTGAGTGTGTCCAAGTAAAGGATTTGGATCTGTTCTTCTTTATTAATCTGTGCTATTTAAAATCTTTATTATTAACAGGCTGTTGATAATAATATTACTGTAAATTAACATCAATGTCATTAAAACTCTTCAAAACGTTTCAAAATCAAATGAAACCAGTGATGACATTTCAATAGCCCCAAACACTCCAAATAAAATTTGAATTTCTAATGTGTTTATTTTTCTTTTTGTCAATTCATCTCTGTTGTTTATTGTTGTTGTTTTCAGAGGGATTTATTGAGTATTCAGCATCTGTTGAATAATTCAGAGGCCAGCTTACATCAGCTCACGGCTCTACTGGACTGCCGGGGACTCAATAAGGTTCTGAGCTCACCTTCACCTGCTTTGTCTAAATGATGCTGTGAGCTTTCTCTCATTATCAAAATACACAGAAATCTCTTAAGGTTTATTCAAATGTGCTGTTACTGTGTGTTTGGATGTATATGTGTGTTTGCAGGACTACCTGGATGCTCTGATAGGTGTGTGTTATGATGGAGTGGAGGGATTACTGTATCTGTGCTTGTTCTCTCTGCTGGCTGCCTCTGCCTTCTCCATTATGCTTTGTGCCATCCCAAGAGCATGGAGGCAGATCGCCAACAGGTACACACACACACACACACACAGTGCACACAGGTTGCATTCAATCACATTGACTGTAAAGTAATTAACTCTAATTAAACATAATTATGTTCTTTAAAGTTCAGTTGTGAATTATATTATATTATATTGTGACATGTTATGTCACTCATATTTTAAATTCACTACATACTTTGTGGGGTCACTGTACATCAATACAATGTTGTTTCCCTCTGCACAGAGAGCGGGATTATGATGACATCGATGACGGGGACCCATTTAACCCTCAGAGCCGACGAATGACATCACACCACTCACACCCAGCCAACATGCACAGTTTCTGTAGTTACAGCAGCAGTATGGGCAGCCAGACCAGCCTTCACCCCCCCGCACAGGCTGTGTCCAGCGCTCCCCTCTCAGAGTACATGTGAGAAACTCTCGAACCTTAGGCAGGGTTTATTCCTAGTCACAATAAGTGTCTGTATTTTGTGTGACAGCTAAACTTTTGGCTGTAATAAATGTTTATTTTTACTGTAAAAGAATATTCATTTGTTTGCATTCTCTTTTCATTTGTCACTGTTTTCTGTTTATTTTTAGGAACCAGTCCGCACTGTTTGGAGGAAACCCACGCTATGAGAACGTGCCTCTGATTGGGAGGGGATCTCCTCCTCCTTCGGTGCGTTGGGCTCCAGAGGTCATGCCTCTCTCATGACCGCTCACTCACTGTTACATGATTTCACAGTGCCAAAAACACAAACACAACAACTAAACAGACTAGATTTGGATTTCTTTAGAAATAAAGACAAGAAATTCAAACCAAAGTCACAATGAACTCAAAATGAACCTGGTCTTATTGCACACACTTTCTTCTGTCCATGTTATTGTATAAATCTTTGTTTTCGTGATCATTCATCAAAATGTAATTTCTGTTTTGACCAAATAGATATTTAGTTATTTTAGCAAACTCACATACATATTGGAACATCCACTTTTCCAAAGCCAAAAAAATTTCCTGTTACATCAAGTTATGTTACATTTTGATGACAGAGATTATCTACATACCAAGACTGTGAACTCTGATTTATTATTAATTGACTTCATGACTAATTTCCATAATTATTTTTAGCCATAAAGCTACAGTATTTGTCCCTTTATAGCTAGTGGCTTTCTACTATCTTCTGCTAATAGCTTCTTTTACGTTTTTCTTTGTTTGTTCGTATGTTTCTCTGTTTGTATGTTTCTGGTTTTTTTATTTTTTAACAAAAAAATGTTTTTGGAGCTTTATTCACAGCCATATAGAAACCGCGTAAGTTACCTTATGATTACCGTATGACTGTCCTAATTCCCCTGTTCTGAACCTTCCCCCGGGTTTTTTGTCTTTTTACTGTACGTTTCAATTTTGTTTTTCCTGTTTTACTCCCGGCATGGATCCTCATTAACACGTGTTGTTTGTTAAACACTTTTGATATGTAGAGCACATCCCCCTATTGGCAGAGGTCAGAATTGCATTCTCCTCCAGTCATGTTGAATTCTGGTGTTGTCTGGCTTCTAGCATGTTTTACAGACCCTTTCTTCAGCTCTGTTGAGCTCTAGTCTATAGAATACATTGTTTATGCAATCATTATCACAGATTTAGATTTGTTACGGAAGGTTTTGTTAGTGCTATTCCTAGTTAAAGCAGCAGTCCAGAAATTTGATATTTGTCATTCTTTACACAGTTGTTTAGATTAAACCTGCCCTGGCTTCATCAGTGGTATAAACACTTGTAGTTCACACCTTAAACCAAAATTATTTTGATCCTTGTTTGCCTGAATGGTTGGGTGGCAGTCTGTGACTCTTGTCTCCTGTTGTGTTGATGTTCTTCACAGTATTCTCCAACCATGAGAGCTACCTACCTCTCCATGACTGAGGACCAGATCAGACACTTTGGGGAGGATTTCCGGGCGTAGAACTGATCTACTTTCCTCTGTCATGTACCTGCTTCCCCTGGTGCGATTCACATTGGAAATATGGACGCATGGAGAAATCTCACGCCAGCATGTGTGTGCACCCCCTCTGAGTCACCAGACCACAGTTTGAGAGGAGAATGCCATTTTAGAAGCACTGTTTGTGTGTGCGTGTGTATGTCCCTGCAAGGGTGCTTGCATGTATGTATATGTATGTGTGTGTTTGTTGGTAATTCTAACGGTGCAGTGCATCAACTGACACTTTAAATGTGAGGTGCTGGAATATCTTCTCTGTAATCTGTTTTACTTGTATGTTTATTCTGTATATTCCAGTCAAATAGACTCTTGGTCTTCCCTGTAGAGCTGATGTCAATTTGTAGGCTAACCTGGGATGCTAATTTATGTCTAAACATAAATTACACACAGCCATATCATAAACATGAATTTCTGATGCTGTAAGGAATACAAGGACATTTAAAACACAGTAGCTTCAAAATTCACGTTTGAGGTATGACTGTGTATAATTTATTTTGTACTGTAGAGCACAGTGTGAAAGTCTCCTTAAGTAGTCTTAACCGCATACCTTACTTTTCATCAATCTATAACCACCATGCTAAAAACCCATACATTAGGAAATTTCACAAAAACAGCTCAGAAATGCTAAGACAAAATGTCTGAACAGCTCTATTGCCTTTACAACAACAAAAACCTAACATAACACAAATTTTACACAAAAATTACAAAACCTTAAAATGGTTAGTTAATTGTTATATTAAAAATAATGTATAAACAAATGTATCATTGGACACTGGTTGAAATATTAATATTCTGTCAGTCGGACATCAATGGTCAAACAAGTCAATTTGATTGATATTTTTCTAAACAATTGTTGCTAATAAAATATCTTACAGTACGTTGTTTTAGTTATTGTATAGTATAAATTTCATGGACATAACACTTTTTATGATGGCTAACTGTACAGATACTAATGTATTTTATCCCCTTATTTTGATATTTGGCTTTTTTTTATGTGCCCAAGAATGGAAGCTGTTTTGTGCCACGTAAAGAGCCAATTTTCCTATTTTCTTATTATTTGCATTTATACTGTATATGCATTCCTGATAAAACAGGAAGTTGGGTTGAGCTGCATCAAAATAATTTAGTTTGTCATAACAATGAAGCACAACTTACTACTTGCTATTGCTAGTCAGTGACAGCTAGTATTAGGGGGAGGAACAAATGGAGAGTACAAGCTACAAAACTCAAATTCTTATTTCATGGGTTCTTTAAACTATTTACATTGATTCCTAAATTTTTCAGTGTCATTTCTTTAAATGACAGGAATGAGACATGGAAGAAAATAAAGCCTCTGTTTGTTTTATGCATGTTGTGTCATTTTGAAGCACAAACTGATCACTGGAGTGTTAAAGTGGTCTGATGTACATGCCCTAAATGTCCATAAATGTCCTACAAGTGATGTGTTTTTAACATACCTGGGTTACACCAACCACCTTTCCCTGAAAGCACAAATAAGGGGGTCGTTTTTACGTGGGACTCAAAATGACAAACCTTATCAGACCAATTGGTTAAACATATGGTATAAGTCCATATGACACCGAGCCAAATTTTTATCATGTTGCAAATGATTGTCGAAACAAGATGTTAAAATATAGGCTTTGTATTAACCTGTTGACCAGCTGTAAATAACCTGTATAATAACAGATGTTTGTGTACTCTTTATTTGTATTTTATTGTTTTGTCCATTCTTGTGTGCCACAGTATCTTGTTTGATGATAAAATCAGCTACTTGGACAGAAAAACTGTTAATTCATGTTAATTCAGAATATCAAAAAGGGTCCATGGTGGCATCTTGTTTGTTGCCTAGTCAGACTGTTTTTAATACATTTTGTCAAACTTATTTTAACACTTGGGGAGCATGGGCAGTACTGTCTTGCAGACATGGGGTGGTGCTTCTGTCTACTTTAGAAGACAGAAATATGGTTAATAAAACAATGTTAAACTGAATTGAAACTTTGAGTGAAAAGACTCATTACTGTAACTACCTAAATAATCAACTTCTTGTTTTACGCTTTAATATTCATATTTGGCATTATTCATGAAAACGGGTTTTTGTGGTTTTTGAGTATTTTGGCGCCCTCTATGGGTGATGTTGTAGAACTGCTATCGAAAGCACAAGAATGCTAACAAAAGCACAAGTGTACAATACCAGCTTTATGTGTGTATGCATACATTTAAGTACTAGTTGTGCTATTAGTATTTAGTAGCATCAAGTACGTTTATTACTGTGGAAGGCTAATAATTGTTAAGGAAACAAAAAGATGGCAGTGGACTTACAGTCAACGTAACAACACAGTAGGGGCTTTGATTTTCACGTCACAGGCAGGATACGGTTGCTAGGATACGATAAACTATAGCTGCCAAAACTGAAACAAAATCAGGTAAGAAATTAAAAGTTGTATTTTTTCGTGTCGTTTGTTGATTGTTTCAATTGTTTAATCAACTGTTAGCATGGCCAATATGTGTCATATTCTGATGTCATTTGGTTGTGTGATCAGTGTATTTTAATCAGCAACCACAAATCCTAATCAAAGGGTGTCATAAAGGACGTACTTCACTTTACAACATTTTAAAAATTATTTTAATGTCTTACAAATTCTCGTCTTATCACAATTATTTTTGTCATTTTTTCACAAGCTACAACTTGGGTCAGGAGCTTCTAAAGAGAAAGCTCATGATGGTCGAAAAAACAGGCCTGAACTCCCTGCTGAGCTGCTGGTAATGAAGAACAGGGCCTCTCAGTCTTCCATGTTTGCCTTCACAGACATGACTGCCCTAGTGTTTTACTGCCCCAAAAAGGGGAAAAATGTTGTGCTCATGAGCACTTTGCACAAAAATGCTGAAATCAGCACACGAGAGGACAAAAAGCTAAGTATAATTCTAGACTGCAATGCCACCAAAGGGGGTGGACAACTTGGACAAAGTCACGGGTTCCTACAGCACCAAGCGAATGACTGCGCGCTGGCCGCTGGTCATTTGGACGGAGATCTTTCCTGAGTGGAATGTGTCAAAGCTGTACAAGAGGCGCATCTTCCTTGAGGAGCTGGGGAAGGCACTTGTGGTACCGCATGTACAACGAAGGCAGCACATACCAAGCACAATGCGATGACATGTCACTTGTGTGCTGTGGAGACTCACAGACACATACATACGTGTTCATATTGCTAATCTTATTTTGTTGTTTTGTTCATTTCTGGTTCGGAAACAATGCTTAAATAAATGTTACTTTCAATACAAATCCTAATGACTCATTTGTCTTGATTTTAAGTCAGCGGGTCAATTTGACCCTAAACAGAAGAGGTGTCTCGTGTTAATTTACCTACATAACTCCATAAAAAGAAAAACTTTCAAAACGTAAAATAAAAAAAAAAATCTACTATTGTGTTTTATATGTGGGTCTTTCCAATTTACATTAAAAAAAGTTTTAACATGCATTTTTTATATAAAACGAGTGAAATATCCTCATTAAACCATGATCTGTGAGAGGTAAAGAACACCACTGCACTAACTATTGACTGAAATGGTTAGTAATGGAATTAATAATGAGATATAAATAATGTTTATTGAGGTTTTTTGGTTTATGACATCTTTGGATATTTAAACATGCCCCAGGTCAAATTGACGCAGGAACATCATTGCTGTTCCTGAGAAACGAACATAACAGGAGGGTTAAGCTACTTCACTGATACCACATTGGTTACACCTTCTCACATCTTTAGTTTTGGCCGCCAATGTAATTCACACTAGTTGAGCTGCATGGTAACATCTTGCCTGACTCTTTTGGCTGTCAGCTTCATAATGAGAGATCCATGTGATGTTGCCATAAAGTGTACCCAGGACATGTCTAAACATGATGTGTCATAACCATATGACACAAATGTGTATGCGTCTGCAATGTTAATACGAAGTGTTAGCACCCTCCACACACGCATATAGAAAAGATACTCTGGGATTAATTTAATTTTTTTTCCCCGGAACCCTAAGCTTAATTCAGAGAAAAATACAAGCCCCCTAACCCTGTTCCAAGCCTTAAACTTGATTATTAACCTGATCCTGTCTGATTTGTTGATAGAAAGGTTGTTTCAGGACCAATGTCCTATCTTGCAAAATCACGTTCACCCATGTAGCTTGACAAAGCTTTTCCAAATCATTGTCTGTTGAAATATGAAGTTCTTGATCTGTCCAGGTGAACCCAAAGTACTTTGAATCCGAATCACGAGAAATAATCATGTGGCAATCTTAACACAGAAGACATGTAAGCAGAGAAAGACAAGCACTATCAGAACACAATTATGCAGATTGCTAGCGTGAGTCTCTTAAGCCATTAAGCATTCTGTCAGTACAACAGGCACTATGAGGTGAGTGATGATGTGCCTGGCTTACATTTAAACCTGTATTGTGGATCAAGTTTATTCCACTCCAAAAACATGAGTTCGACTTTATTGAAGAGCCAGTTTTCTCTTAGAAGTCTTTGAGTACTGGTAGGGTTAAGCCAAGAGTGAGATGAAGGGCCTGAGGAGATGTTGGTTTAGGATTCTGCATGTATCTCTGCTCACTAATCCTCAAAGATTTACAGTAAGTACACTTGGTGTAAAGTCATGAAGTGATTGGGTTCCCTTGAACCCAAGAACCCAAAGATGAGATGGTCTCATCTTTCTGGTCACTCCAGCTCATGGAACACTGTATTAAGCAGAACAACACCATTGATATCTATCAGGAGTGTTTTGAAGATGAAGAGGTGCTGGGGGATTCAGAGAAACAGCCTTTTGCTAAGACCATCAATGTCTTTAGATAAATACAAGTGGTAACATATCAATATATCATCCTATATCAGATCAATATATTAGACTTATCAATGTATAATGCATATTTTCTGTTTTCAGATGTTTCAGTGAAATTATTAAGTAACATCATTATAACCCTCCCACCCCTATAGATAGAGTTGAATCATACAGTATTTTCTGTATGTGTTGCAATATCTCCAAAGTGTTTTTTGTCTAGATACCCAAATGAAGTGAAATGCACAGCCGCCAGTTTGTCATGGCTCCCTGGTGGCAACCATAATCTTGCTGTTTCCTGCTCTTCTTTGGAATTTCAGAGGGCACTCAAAGACATGAGCTTTGACTCTTACATATGGGATATTGGCATAAATGTCAAAAAGTCATATCAGACTACACATTTGTCCTTATCATGTATTACTCATGATAAGGACAAAAAAGTGTTTATTTTTTCTCCACCTTCAGAAAACCTGAATAAACCTGAGATAACTCTAAAACCTGTTTCACCACTTGTTTGTCTGAAGTACAACCACATTTTCTGACCCTCGTTGGTAAAGAAACAATGGACAAATCAAATCTACAAGCTACACATTGGTGGATTTTGTAAGAGGATTATGTCTGGCTAACCTATCGTGTTATTCAAAGTACCATATTTTTTTGACCATGAATAGAATTGACTCTGACAATCCTCATGACCACGTGAATCAACTTTTAGTGGTAATTAGATTGGCTTTAGATGCTCTTGGCAGTCCTTGTTCTCATTAAATTAATGGTTAATGGAAAAAAGTGCTTTTGTCCTTGTCTGAATGGCATTTGTTATATAAGGCAGTCATGGTTCTTTTATTAAACTCAGATGTTCTCAAGGTCTAATGGTCTAAGGCTGGACTAATGCACTTTGGCATTGAATGCAGAGTTTAAACAAGTATGGAGCTTAAAAAGGGCATCTGTAGATGTACTTGCATGAATATACTCAGAAATAAATGTTTTTGAAGCAAATTCTATATTTGTGCACCTGATATATTATTACCATGTTTTATGCATTATTTTCAGCCTATTGAAAAAAAGAAAAATAATTGATAACAATAATGGGTTACACAAGACTAGGTGGATTTTCTTTGTAGAATGTTTGTAGATGTTTGAAAATGAGACCTTGCAAGAGAAGATTCTGGAAGCTCGGCATGAACAGATGGGTCACAGCCGCTTCGAGCAGAGCAAAGAGGACGTTGGGGAAAGAGGAGACAGTGGAGGAGTTGCTAGAGTTCTCTGAGATTTTGGAAATCGAGAAGAAGAATGAGAGAAATCAGGAGAAAGACAGAGATATGGTCAGAGAAAGGGCTGATTACAATATTGTCAGCTGTGTTTGTGTAGCTAAATTAAATCATAAACCATCTTTAACAGGAAGCAAAACTCAAGATTCTGCTTCCAGGGTTTTGTTGAGTTTTCTGCTTCACTGTTCAGATGTGATTTTAGCTGAATACAGAGTGTAAATTAAAAAATCAGATGCTTATGTGTGTGTGTTGGTTTGAAAGGATGTTGTCACATGTGTGTTTAAAAAAAGCCCATCAAATGAAATTGCTCCCTTTTGTGGAGCATTAACAAATTGTATCCCCTGTTGGGACTGTTGCTCCAATAAGATAAGGGTCCAAGCTCTATAAATAACCGTGAGAGCCTGGGTGTAAACGTTCTATTGTGAAAGACAAAGAAAGAAAAATCAATAAGATCTGCAATGTCTGTACCCAAGAATGCTTTATGTTCTTGTGAGATCAGAGAAGAGCCGCCTGAACTTGTATGACCTCATGGCTGAAGTGATAAATGGTTTTGGCCTTTTCAACAACCTTAGTTATTTTAAGTTAAAGACAGAGTTTATCATTATCTGTTTTTATACAAGTCTCCTTAGGCAATTCATTTTGTTTTGGTCTGAATTCAGAGTTTGGTCTGAATAAATATATCAGCATATGGCCAAACAAAACAATTGTTTGGCTGGTCTTACGGTTTTATATCTCAAATTTTCTCATCCTCTGCAGGTGAAAGCTGTCTGTGGTGAGGAAAACATCCAAGATGAACATGGAAGGAATGTCATTATGTGAAATACTTCTCACATTACAAACAAACAGAAGAAACTACAGAAGGTCCATTTGGATTTCATGATTAAGAATTCATTCTGGGTTAATGCAACTGAGTCTTAAATGTTTTATGTATGTTCATATTTATAGTCTCTAATAAAATAAAATACATTTAAAAAATGTTAGTGCTGTTTTGATACTTTCAATCATATTTCATATTTTTGTAACAGCACCAGAATAAGTTGTCTACAGACAGTCTATTACTGGTATCATCTATTTAAACGGGCCAACAATGACATGATGTTTTTGTGCAGAGATCTATTACTTTATTCAATAATTTATCAAAAGTAAGTGCATGCAAGTAAATAAGAAAATTATACCAGAGAGGACCCCTGTAGACCTGTGTGTAAATGTAAGTTTTGTTTTTTAATTAAACTTTCTATGACATATGAAGATTAGTTCAGGATGTCAAGTCATGGTATAACCACCAAAAGCATAATATAATAAAGTATTACAGAACAAAATCTAAATAAAAAAATATATGAACTACTTAAGTCAATTCCATGAGGCAGAAACAATTCCAATTTAAATAATATATCAGAATATATATTTAAAATGACACTAATGATAATATTAGTGGTGGGAAATTTGTCATGTCGTTTAAGTACCTACCAAATCCGGAGACCTGCGGCATATCACGCCTAACCAGCAGGTGTCGCTAAAACTCTGTCAGAGAGTTTTGCCCACCTGGATGTGCGCGGTGAATGACGCGTGTCGGTGCGCACTGATCTCTAGGGACATCAGATCCACAACACACGCTTGAGCACGCATGTTTACTGTGGGCGGAGAGACTCACATCCTGCTCGGACATGGACCGGACGGACTCCACACGCTTTTAAGAGAGACTCTAGACGTGTTTTCATCGTTCAGTGTTGTTTTATCATCGTTAAGCAATAAAGCGCAGCTGAATTCAGCGTCCTCTGCTGCGTCGCGGTCGCCTCGGGTGCGTCGCGTTCCACGAATCATGATAACGCGTGTGCGTATGCTGTGCGTTCTTAATGTAACGCGCGTGTTTTAGTGGACAAATAAACGCGCAAAAGGTCCCGCAAAGCGTTACGATGAAGGACACGGGAGAGTCAAAGGACCATCAGCTGACTGTAAGTCCTGTAAATTATTATTATTCTGCCTGCTTGTCTGCATGCCCTTAAGCCAATGATAGTTTGTATATGCGTATTATCAAAGTGCATAGTGTATATATGTATATATATATTATTTGCATACTGATACTTGCATAACTAGACTTTTGCACCGTGTTCTGCCTAATAGAAAAATATGTGTGTATATAATGTATGTATAACGTATCTAAGTTTTGCATGCACTTGCATTATAAGTGTTGTATGTAATATTTGCTATTTACTACAAAACCTGTCTGTTTTAAGCCCCCAAGACAGATTTTAGTCTTACAGTCTACACATGTTAAATTTAGACTATCTGGAAGCTTAATACCCCCTTTCTAGTGATCTTTTGCCCCCCCTCTTAATAATTCACAGGGTCTGTTTGGGTCCCCTTTCTGTTCTTCCACTGTAAGACACCATCCTGTGTGTTTGACATAATTTAGGGAACAGTGATGTATATGATTTGTATCATTTACAGACATATTTAAGAATATAAATCAAATTTGGAGTTTTTTATCACATAGTATTTTGGCTGTAAGCAACAAAAGAAATGGTGTTGCTGTATCCAGTTAGGCATAGAAAATGTTCAGTATTAATATATTTAAGCAATTTATTGCTGTATAAGCAGAATCAGTCTTTAGCTGTGTGCATAATTAAATCTACTAAGGTTGCATCATTTTGTTAAATTTTGTTTCTCGCTGAAACACAGCCAACTTGCACAGTGGTTGAATGTCTCCTTGAAATACAAATTAATGAGAGAAATGTATTGCACCAGTGATCAAATCAAATAAATGTTGCCTACTGCTATTAAACTTTTCAAGAAGAAATTCTTCTTGATTTTAATATTTAAAATATTCTGATTACTAACTAGTATGTAGTGACTAGTGGAGACTTTCACTCAGAACTGATTTTTATTTTGCCAGTTTGACAATGTCTCTAAACCAGCTGTTACTAAAGGTTTTCAGTGGATGTATAAAGTCAGTTCTCAAATTCACAAAAGTGTACCAGCAGAATAAATACTGGTGTTTTTCACCACATCAATTATGGACATTCTCCACTGACAACCAGAAAGTGTACAATCAAATGTATTTAATATTTCAAGGTAACAAACTTCTTTTTATGAAATACTTGCCGTGAACAGTGTTCCTGTGCTATATAAATAATTCTGCTTGGTTTCATTTTTTGTTGTGCTGGGAAATTACATTTACCGATTTTAAATTGTGGCTTAGGTGTACAAATACATTTTCGGGTCACGTTTTTCTTTTATTGCAGGTGGCCCTGCGGATTCGCCCTTTAAGCGATGCTGAGCTAGAGGAAGGTGCCACTATAATAGCCCACAAAGTGGATGACCAAGTAAGAACAGCCATCTGTATTACTGTATTTGTGTTGTGTGTGTGTGTGTGTAGGACAAAGAGAGAAAGATGAAGACATTATAGATTGTATATGTTAACAGTACCTGTTAGTTCAGGTATTCAGCACTCCCTTTGCTTGTGTGCTGAGTGTGTGTATATAATGTATGTATATAGTCTTCTACTGTGTACAATGTGTATATTTCTATACTAAATCTGTTCTGCGTACATTTTGTGTACTCAGTCAGGAGTGTGTGTTCATTGTACTCACATCCATTTGTTGGATCTCTGCTGTTCTTGGACTGAGGGCCAATCAGGTGATTCAGTTCTCATGTGCAGCCTCTTTAAACCAGCTCTCAATATAACTTCACTTTGAGTTCAGCCCTTACATTATTCAGAGAGGAATGATTAAGATATGGGGATACCTTTTTCCATAATGATAAAATGTTTTAAAAGTTTAAGAACTGGGATTAGTCCATTCTCCGTACTGTGATTGGTTGCTTTACCTGTCAGTCAGACAGTCTCTGTGAGTGGGCTGTTTTTAGCTTTTAGTCTGAGGCCTGGCTATTTGACGCTGATGGGCGATACTATATATATATAATGGTTGATAAGATTATATATATGATATAATTATATATATGATTATATATAAAAGGTGCTCTTTCAATGGTGAAGAGGTCCATTCATCTCCATGTCTTATTTTAGAACCTTGTTAAAAAAGTTTTTCTTAAAATATCTAGTTGATGGGGAAAAAAATTACAGGCTAGTGTCTCTAGGGCTCTCATTGGCTGTAATACCCAGATGCTAACCTGAGAATCAGAGGTAAATAGCTCCTGTGTTAGCTGAATGAGGAGGGCGGTCAGCTAGTCTATCTCAGGGGTCTGAGCCATAAAGACAATTAGCCAGTACCATGAGACCTCAGCACAGCATGACATCACTTTGTTTAGCTATCGGCATCTGTGACAGGTGGCCATCATTATATATAATCCATTTAAATTACATCTTTGACTGTCAGCATAACATCGTTGTTTTGAATGTGTACATTTGTTGTATCTTAATAAAACATCCAACGTTGTTTGCACAGTATGTACAGTGTAGCATACAGTTAATGATGGACCCCAGACTTAACAATGCTGTGGTTTAGCTCAAAACTGTGCATGTGTTTGGTGATTGTTTTTCAGTTACATACAGTGTATTGCTGTATGGCTAACATTGACTTAAGGCTTGTGGTGGGTTGGCTGAGGTGTCTGTGTTTACAGTCAGGAACTTAACAGTGCAAACTGGTTGTGCAAGGGCTGATGGGATTAGTGATATTGTAATATTGTGTATTATGTTTGTGCAGTCATCATGAATTGGAAAAACAGAGAACAAGACTACCAACATATAATATGAGTAATGTAGAAAAACACATAACACACACACGCACACACACACACACCAGTAATTAATGCTTATTGCATAACCTTCCCTAATAGCTGCATACAAGTGTTCTTACAGGAAATTTTTCACAGATTAACAACACAAATTTGTACTTGCAGATCGAGAACCGTAATGCACATTATTATTGTAGTTAGGAAATTAATTTATTTTATATATATATATATATATATATATATGTATATATATTTGGCATTCCATGTTTGTCTGTGGTTGTTGCATATATGTGAGTGGAGTTTTAACATAAATTTACAAGAAATCTAAGTGCAAACTTATGAATCATGATTTATGTGTAAAAAATGTCGCACACAGGTTTTATACACAAATGTGTGAAGATGCACAGTTAATGAGTGAGACCTAATGTGATCAATACAGTCTGAATACCCTGAATATTGACACACAATGAATATTTGCAAGCACACTACCAAAACCTCGCGCAGTATAAACACATACGCTAAAGAAACCCACAGCTTTGGCTCCGCCCATTCACTCATAAGTAATTACCAAGATTTGTTGTTAAACCGATAAAACTGAGCACCTTTCTTATCTGTTTGTGCTCAACGTGCCATATGGTTTCACAATTTACAAGTAGAGTGAGACATGTTTTTTGTTTAGTGGTGTCAATGGCATTCTCCCTCTGGACAGCTGACACACAGGGAGGGGTTATCCTTAAGAGGATAAGCTCACCAAGAGGGGCTTTAGATGGCTTAGACAGCAGCCATCTGCTCTTCTGTACCTTCAGTCACCTGACGGCTGTAGGATCATGGCAGCGATGATGCACCAGCAGTGCCAACACGTTCTTCTAGCTAAATCTGATGGGTGCACTTGAGCTAGAGTTTCTTTATAAATGATTAAGTAGCTGATATTTTTGAAATGGTCCTCTTGTCTTTAGTCACAAAACTCATAACAAACTATTGCTTTATTTAATTTTGTCTGGATTGCAAATCCTGTGCTAATTCTTTGTGTTAAGGGAGCAGAAGCCTTGAGCAAATTGGTATTTATTAACCTCTGCACATTACTGTCTGGTCAGAAGCATTAGTGTGTGATTTAACTAATTTACTTATTTACAATTAACTCATTTTAACTGTTCACCCTAAAGAAATATTTTTACTTGCCATTAAGGTGATTTACATTTATGCATTTGGCAGATGCTTGTATCCGAAGAGACTTACAGTACTTTCAATGTATACAATTCTATCAGTATGTGTGTTCCCTGGTAATTGAACCCACAACCTTTGTGCTGCTAATGCAATGCTCTACAAGTTAAGCTACAGGAACCCCCTATTTTATTATTTTTTGTAAAATAATATCACTCTTTTCTATATAATGGCAGTGAATGGGGACAGGGGCTGTCATATAAAACCATATAGATGTTTTTAAAATAGTTCATAGGAAAGGATGCTATAATTCAACTCACTCACTGGAATACAACACTTTAGTTACTGTATAGGGACCACATTCATTATATTTTTTCTGCTAGTTTATTTTGAGCTTGACAGCCCCAGTCCTCCTTGATGAAGAAGAATGATCAACATATTTAAAAACAAAGTACTTTGAGAAGAGAGAAAGTGAAAGGATTTTTATTGGAATAATTTTGGGGTGAACTATTCCTTTAAGGTAGGGTACACTTTATGATGCATATGTGAAACCACGCACAGGTATACCGTTCATGCAAGCACAAAGACTCTCATACATGTGTAAACACACACTTCTTGTGAACCTTGCAGTCACCTGTCCTTACCTGTGTGTCATTATACATTGATGATACATATCAATGAGGCAACTCGGCACCTCACCTGTCTACAGCAACTTGCTTTCAAGAGTTCAACAAGACTATAGCATTCCACGCAGGTGTCACTGAGGGTTTTATCAAAACTTCAATGCATTTATGTTAATGTTGTCACATTCATCAATGTTTATCAAAGCATCCCTTCCACTAAACCTCAGAGTACAGATAAACATTCATGACTGCCCGCAGCCGAGCCATAACTCTCTTATAATCACATAAGCGCATTATAGAGCATAAACGATTAACGCTTCATCTTGAGCTGCATTGTTTTGCGCTACATGCTTCGTTTTTGACAGAATAGAAACGTTTTCTGGTTAGGTGTGCAACTGCTGCACTTTTGTAAGAGATGAAATTGAAAATGGATCCATATGTGACCTTATTGTAGCAGGGCATATGCAGGTGCATATTCATTAGTAAGTAATTAATTAGGGCTGGAAGATAAATTGAAATATTGCAAATGTGCATACTGCAGTATGCATATCGCAATGGTTTGCAATAGCTAAATAGTTTTAACATTTCCAGAACGTTTTGTATATTCAAAGTTTTAGGTCGATGCAGATAGACCAGCAAATGTTAGTAATTTGTTTTTCCCAGAAAGAATGTAAAACGTATGTTGTTGAGAGTTTTCAGTTTTTAAGTATGTTTCAATATCATTTAAATTAAATGTAATTTTTTAAACTAAGCATTATCATTACATTATTTAGCAAGTTAATGGATATTGCATTTTCCTCAATATCATGCAGCCCTAATATTATTATTATTTGTTTTATAAAAAAAAATAACAGGGCCCCATTGGGTCTTGATTTCTAATATAACTTAATTCTCACTTTAAACAGTTGACTGTGGTTGACTACAGTGGCTGTTTGTCTAACAAAAAAATGTTAGTTAGTTAGCTGTCGAGAATTGAATATCATTCACAAACTGAAGTACACTGAGATGTTTGTACAGCTATATTTTGTAGTCTAAAAAATCTCAATGTCAAATTCTGTTCAAACACCAGCCTGTGAAAGGGTAACAGACAGAACTAGACAGAAATTGGCACCACAAAATGTTGGAGGAAGTCAGAAATCACCGCAGCTGTAATTACACACTCAGTATGTTCCTGGTGACATATTGGTGGTGAATGAGTTTTGGATGTGGCAACGGGATGTGTCTCCTTTTACTTTTAAAGGCTGTTAACTGTTCTCCTCAGCAGGGCTTCCATATTCAGCCACTGAACTGTGGGCTGTGCCCTGTCGTCATGACAACACACAGACAAGGTCAGGGCATTGTTCGTTTTACTTCTCTCGTCCCCCTCCCCTTCGCGGAAGAACGTAAATGCTGATGGACTTGGCGGTTGTGGGGTCTTCTTAGCTCTCTTAGCTAAAAAATACAACTGTTATTTGCTGTTGCTTTCAATCTGAGACGCTCCCTTTTGCTGAAGGTTAAAGGAATAGGTCGTTCAAATATAAAAATGTTGTCATCATTTACTCACCCTCACGTCTTCAAGATTATTTTAAATTTGTTTTTGTTCTCTGTGGAAGAAAGTCATGTGGGTTTGGAATGACATTTGAATGATGACAAAATGTTATTTTTTTGGTGAATATTGCTTTTAAACAAATTACTTGAGCTTGTTGTTAACTGTTGCAGTATATTTCCCGATTGAGTTTATTAACAAATAGGTCACAAAAAGTGAGGCAGTCACCATTTCGAATTGAAAGTACCCATAATGCATCTCTTAAAGGATACATGGCATAGCCATTCTCCAAAACAGGTGGTTTGGACATTGCACCCCCTACAAGGAAAAGTAAGGAGAAGAATAGCACACAAAGTTTCCCTTTAAAGACCTTGGTGAGTAAACAAAGGCCTTCATTCATCTGAACTTGGGTCGTACCTGATAACATGGCAAATTCTCTTCTTTGTGCACAACAAAGCCACCGCTTTGGAGCTTCTGTATTCAGTTACTGCAGCCTTTCAAGATTCCTCCTTATGTGTCCATGAGGAGATTCAAATTGCTCTCACCTTGAGTCCTGTAACGAAGAGAGTGAATTAGCAGAAAGAGCCCCCTCGTGGCATCAGCCCTACCGCCCCAGCACTTCCACATGGATCAAAGATATTCATCTCTGGTATAATTATGGTTATGGGCCTTCAAAGAGCTCACCGCTCCCGGTGTGTGCTTCCACTTAGCGCTCTCTGGGTTTGCACTCGAAAACCCAGCTGTCATATTTTGGCTGTATTTTGGTAGGGGAATACTAACTTGAGGACAGAAGGAAGACTGAAACAAAGTAGCATTTAGTGTCTTTTACAGGCACACTGTTTGAGTAGGCTCAGAGCTCGGACAAGAAATAGTTCTCCAAACAAAACCGGCCTTCAACAGACAAGATTTAGGCGCAGGACTGCTGGGGAAAATGCCAACTGTTAGACACGGCTCTTTTACTGGTTGACTCTGTGCATTTGTGTTTTATGGTGGACGCACCCTGGCCTGCTCTGTAAATGTCCATCACTGGAATACAGCAGCTTTGGCCATGTTCACAGGGCTGTTACAGCCAGTATAGTAGTTTTCCACTCTTAGACTTTTATGGCTTCTACTTCTATTCATGACAAAGACTTATTTTAAAATGTTCTGTCCTTGTATAAACAGTAAGAACGACAAGTTTATTTTAGGGTTGTTATAATGACAAATAATAAGAAAACCACAGGAAAACCACAGCATCTTAAAGATCTGTAAATTGGCTTAATCTGCACATTTTTCTCTCCTGTGTTGATATATTTTCTGCTGGAATAAAGGTTGGGAGCAGAACATAAAGCGATAGACACTAAGCTTAAGTTTCTCATTCTAGAACACTCAAGGTTCAAGATCTAGTGAGGAACTCCACTGCATGCTTCTAGATGAAGCATGATAAACCAGTAATACAGATAACCAATACAAACCCCCATTAGAAGGCTTGACACTAGAAAGTGTGTAAAAATAGGTTGTTTACAAGCTTGAGAAGTTGAGTGGATGAGTAATGTAGCCACAGTAATACAACCACCTGACCTTAAGAAAGCTTGTCCTGGCCGCTGTGGGGCTTCTTTAAGTGGATCAACAAATGCTTCATGTGTACTGATTCAGACTGTTCTGGACCTGTCGTCTGATCTTCCTGTCTCACTCTCTCTCTCCCCTCTTAATCATGTACAGTTGGGTGGGATGTGTTGAAGAGGTTGAAGTGGATTGTAGAGTGCTGGAGAGCTCTTTCTCAGCCTGCGAGACCTTCTCTCTTCAGTCCTGATTGGCTGTATGCCTAAGGATGAATATAGAGCTAATATGCTAATATTTGACTAATATACAGTGAACACTATTCAGAATTGACTAATTTAACAGGCAAATATATTTTCACATTATCACAAGTATATCTGATCATTGATATCAGCCATTCAAACACAAAGTGACTTTTCCTGTCAGTTGCCTCAGTTTAATTGGAACAGAGTTTTTATTCATCTTGCAAAAATAGATCACTTAAATGAGGATACTTTAAGAGTAAAATATTATTAGCTTTCATTTCAGACTTTCACAGCCCATTAATTTAAGTACAATAATAAACTGTTAATATTATTTTATAACTATTTTTATATTTATTTTATAAATATTTTCTGACACAATATGACATTTTTATCTAACATTTATGTATCCAATCCAAGATATTTTTCTCCCTGTCACCAATTTGTGAAATGTTTTCAGATTGTTCAGCTTAAATAAGCCCTATAGTGCACTGAAGACATTTATGTATTTTATGTGGAATCAATAAATGATGTGTGTGTTTTGAAATGATTTGTGAATCATGAACAATGTGTGGTGTCTGTCTTACAACTGTAAAATGTTATGTGCCACTGGGTTTGCTCAGCTGTCTGGCTTAGTGCAGCTAGTGTAATGTAGCTGGATCAGTCAGATCCCTTGAGGACCTCAGTACCTGTTACACAAGCTATAGTCTGGCATAACTTTAGTTGGTCTTACCTGAGCTCTGCTTCTCTCTCTCAGGAGTTGTTTGTTTGATTAGAAGGTGGATGATGAATGAAGAATGACGAGAGACAGAAAACAACTGGGAAATTAAGAGAAAAGTAGTAAAATGATCACAGCACTAAGGGGGCACAAGCTGTTGGTCCTGCAGTACACCAGAGATTCCTTATCTGGGACCCAGGACAGCAGAACTACATAAACAACAGCCTCCCATATGAGAGTTATACAACTTTCTCATCAACAACACTCACATAAATTCACATTAGTGTGTTTTTAAAACACATTTCTCATCTATGGCCCACATGCTGGGTGTTGTAGGTTTTGAATGGCCTTATTGCAAAGTTGCAAAGCATGTGTTTGACTTGCATGACGAGGTGACAGAAATGGTCTGAGACTGTGTTTGGAATTTTGGTAGGAATGTATGTCTTTATGTCTGTCTGTTTGTCTGTGTATACAATTATCTATCAAAAGTTTGACAGTATTTATCAGACATATTGATACTGTATTTAGTTAGCAAGCAAATCTAAAACTTTTAAACTCCATTAGAGATGTCATAGAGAAAAGTGGAGTTTCAAATGGAATATGTGGGGCTTTTAGGTTGGATTATGCTTTTCCACTCTGAGAAGAGCCCTCAACAGTGTTAGTCATGGATGTCTGAGGCAGTAGAGCTGTTTTGCAGCTCTCTGTGGTCTTTGAGGGCTTATTATGGGCTGTTATTTGGTATTATCTGGCACTGAGTCATTCCCTCAGCACCTTACTGCTGTCCTGCATGATCACTCGTAATGAGCCCAGTGTTTGTCTCACACTTTTGCACTTGTTAGCCAAAATGAGCGTGAGGCAGATTGCTTGTTTTTCTCTTATCATTTGCTTCCCATGGGCACAGAAGCTTGTTGTTTCACCAGTTGATGAAAGGTGCGTGTCTGTTGGGTGCATGTGACTAATATCTGGGAGAAAATTTATTAAAAAAAATTTAAAAAAATTTTTTTTTTTTTTTTTTTTTTTTTTCCAAACCATTTTTTTTTTTTTCAAAATTTTCCCAAAAAAGGGGGGTTTTGTTTTTTTGTAAACCCCCAAAAAAAAAAAAAAAAAAGGGGGGGGTTTTTTTTTTTTTGTAAAAGCTCACCACTTTCTAGATTACATTTGATCAGAGCTGAAGGGCCCATTATACAGTAACTGCAGCTGCAGTGAAGGTCCTTTTCTGTTTTGATTTGGAAAATGGAGGCTAAATTCATTTTTTAATTAATTTAAATCTTGTAAATTCATTACTTTGTTAATTCATAATTAGAGCTAATTTAAAAAAATATGTTTGTATACATTTGTATACATGTATATACATTGTGAGTTTTATTTTAAAAAAACAACAACAATATGAAAAGTAATAAGTATGACCCCAATGTTGAACTTATTAATAATTAAAAAAATAATGGCAACAATAGCTATTTATAATTCCCAGGTAAAACCATGTCATGTTAGTATAGAAAGTGTGTGTTTATCTGCATTTTATACATGGCTTATCTAATCAAAAATCAGAAGCTGGCCTTTCTATTTTAAAGTACAAATTTTCCATGCCTTGATTTCTATGTATGGAAGCTTATTAAACAAAGTAATAGTACTTATATCATTACATGAAATGTTCGGCTTAGGAGAATAATGAGTTGAATTCCTTAAATGCCAGATGTACAGTGTTGGGGGTAAATTTTGTTTGTCTCCTTTGGTGTTAGTACAGACTGTTTTCTCTTTTTTTGGATCTTTTACTGCACTCTGTACAAAAGTTTGTTGACAGTACACTTAAACTGTCCAGGCCTCAGGGTGCAAATCTCTGTGATGCGGTCTCAGCCATCATTCATTGTCCCACATTGTTGTGCAATGCTGACCTCCATGTCTTGACCTGAAAATGACCTCTGACCTTGTTCTTTGCTGGGTGGATGCCTGTCATCCCAGCTGTAAGGTTGTATAAATGCCAGGGTAATCTCAGGCAAATAAGATACATTAGCGTGGGCTGTCATGTATGTGTGCATAAATTCTGTTGTGTTTAACCTGCTTTCATTTTATTATCCTTAAAGTTCATGGTAAGACGAGCTTGGAGACCAGCTCAAGGATCTAAAAATATGGGCATGTTAACAACAAGGTTTAACTGTTTTGCCGATATGGCAATGTTAAGTGATCACTACCGCGTTAATGTTATCTCTGCATGGACAGTGTTGACGACTCCCCTCCTCACTGCAGGCATGTCAGGGCCTGTTTATTTGGTAATGTTTTCCGCCTGTACATGACCTGATGCATTGGTGCGTAAATCATCTGTGACACACAATTACATGGAGTAAGAATCTGCAAGATAAATCAAACTTTTTCTTTATAAAATCAAGTTCAATAACTGTGGATTTTCCAGTCAATGAAAAATAAATAAGCTACTGACTGTGTGTTTAGAGCAATAACAATTATATTAAGATGGTGTTCAGATTAAAAGATAGATACGATTGTTTACGGACTTAATCGGTATAGTGTTTACAGCAAGTTGCCTGGAAACGGTATTCAGGCCAGGGACAATGTCAATGCAACCACATGGTCTTAGCCAAGACTGACATAAAACCATGTCTCTGTTTTAGTCTCCTACAATCCTTTTACGTCTTGATGGGGTGCATTTTGCTCATCTGAAGTGCCTGATTTTTTGCATGTTGTGTAGCAGGGGAGTATGTGCATTGAGACGTAGGGCACGTTTACAACCTGCTAGCGTAGACTTAAGTTGCCCAGCACTCTGCGGGCTGCAGACGGATTACATTTAAACAAGAAAAGGCACAAGCACCACTAGGCAACATGTATCAGGTTGGCAGCAATAGAACAGAGGAGGTACTCAAGGCCCTTGTAAGAGGAGATGCCATTGTTGGGGTATCGTGTCGGAGAAGCAAAGAAGGGAAGGTGAAATGAAAGAGTGAAATGAAGGGGTGGCTGGCCCATCAGATAGCTTTCACCTTCTGAAAGAACGGCTCTTGGCTTTGAAAGGGCCACTCAAAGGTCACGGCCTTTTCAAGACTCAGAGCTGCATGGTTTTGTGTTTTTGCTGTTTGTGTCTTTTGTTTGACTCCAGCTTGCACGTCAGGTCTGTAGACGTCACAGGTGTGGTCTGAGCATGTGTCTGCGCTATCTCCAGAGCACAGAGCCGTGTGAAAGCTGATGCTTGGAGAAGTCATGGATGCTTGCGTTTCTCGATGAAGGTTAAAGAGATAACAGTTGATTCAGCTTCTGGGGAAGAACAGAAAAGGCTATTCTTTTTCCATAGGCCAACCAAGGTCAATCTCCACCAGGATAACACTCCACTACATATGTAAATGTTTTCAGTTTCTACCTTTACCACACACGTTGTTTATTAGCAGCATGTAACCAATAGAGTTTAAGCAACAACAATCACTGACAAATTACATTGTTAAGCTTTTCAATTTCCATAACTTTAGACTGGTATTTTAGTATTATGGCATCTTAAAATGCACAAACAATTACAAAATTTACGAGACTGCAGTACAGTAAAATCCTGTGTCTGAACAGTGTACATGTGCCCCAAAAAAATTCAAGTTGTCCAGAATAGTTTTTTTATATAGAAAAAAATAAATTTTTAGTCTGTAGTCACACACTAAACTGAGTGACAGTCTTAGTCTAGAGTTATTTAGAGTCTTAAATAACGGAGATGAGTGAGAAGAGTGATGTGCTGTATGTAGAGGTGTAAAACTGATCTGTCTAATGTAATGTGACATCACACCTGCAGATCTGTAACCAAATTCATTAGGGACTATTAAAGGTGTGCAGGACATATGACGTGTGTGTGTGTGTGTGTGTGTGTGTGTGTGTGTGTGTGTGTGTGTGTGTGTGTGTGTGTGTGTGCATATATGAGTCAATTAAATGCAATATCTGGGTGTAGCCTAGCAGGTGTCTTCCATTTAAGTGTTAGTTCAGCCACAATAAACCTGTATGAGTATTTATTTATTTATTTATTTTATGAATGTTTAAGCCATTTTCAAGCAGTTAGCAAACAGACTGTGAGTGGGCATGCCCTCCGAAGGTAAGACCAACAGAGTCATAACAGAAGAGGCACAGTTTTGAGGGTCTAGATGTTTAGAGTAAAGAACACATCTTCTCTTCCTAGTATCATTGAAGGTCTTTTCTCACTAAACCCTAGACAGAGCAGCAGGATAGCCATCTGTCAGTGATATACTGCTTGCTATGTGTGTTTGTGTGTGTCAGTGAGTTACAGCCCTGTCTGTTTATGTGTGTGTGTCTTACCCCTGTGAGGCCCCTACAGCAGCCCCCCTCTCCATCATGCTAATAGCAACAGGTGTCTGTGAGTTGGTCCACACCCACCTCCGTGTAGCCATGACAACTAGCGTGTCACTAGGGGACATCTGATAAAGGGAGGGGACATTGTATCTGGTGAAGACACACAGCCATGCATGTGCACAAGTGCACTAACCCCTGCATTCAAGCATGCTTTATCACTAGCATGCACACGCATCTCTATGAGCAAGGGACAAACGGCGTGTATATTTACATACATATATACACACACACACAGACAAACAGACAGATAGATAGATAGTATATATGGTATATATGATTTTTAGAATCCAGATTTTTTTCATGAATTGATTTTAAAGCTGTAATCTGTAACTTTCACCTCTCCGGTGGCATCTCTGTTTGAAACATAAAATTGCAGGTTACTTTACCCACTTTTCATTATTTGTGTTGATATCACATGAAGCCAAATTAACATTTCCTAGGACATTGGACCCAACAGTCCAAATTATAAAAGATTATTAATAAGTTTATAAGTTAAATAAGTTTTATTTAAGTTTTAAACACTCTGCCAAAATGTTGCATAATTATGGGTAAATTTGACATAGTGATCACTGGCTTCATATATCTCTTAAATATGCAGTCAGTAGCTTTTCTTTTTTCATTTTTTTGTGTTCACGTGCTTTCCTTTCTTCATTTTGACCTCTCAGAATGAGTGAAGTTTTATTTGTTAAGACGTGGCTCACCCTGTTCTCCACTGGGGTTAATCCTGGCGGTTTAAAACACAAAAACACACTGAGCTGCAGGGCTGGAAGTTTAAGACACAGAGAGCACCCAGACATCTTTTCCTGCTTCTGTCTGTTTTCTATTAACTATTGCACTTTTAAAAAGAAGTTTCTTAAAAAAATAGCTTACTGAAAAAAAAATCACCTTAAGGCATCCTTTGTGTATATGACTTCCTATTCTTCCAGCCCAGTCATTTACATCTAGGATAGCTTTGGGGTGAGTAAATAGGACAATTTTCAATTTAGATGAACTATTCCTTTAACAGTTCATTGTCGAGCTGTTTGGCTCCATAAAGAATCTTTAACATCCATAGAACCTTTCTGTTGCACAAAAGGTTCTTTGTAGTCAAAAGGGTTCTACAAACTTTAAAAAGGTATGAAAGAAATGGTTCTTTTAAGAACATTTAAAAGGTTCTTTGAAATTGTTCTTCTACTATTGCCTTTATAACACCTTTATATTTAGGAGGGTATTTAAGAGAAATATTTAGTCAGCCATGTTTAAAAGATGCATATTATAGCATCTTTTAAACATGTTCTTTGTCAAAGAACGTGTATTTCCAAAACAACCAAAAATGAAGACAAAAGAATCTGTAGCCTATTCCATTGACCAGTGTCACACAGAGACCTTTTCTTCTGCAATGGAGTCCAAGAAAGCTCTTCTCATAGTTAGGTCAGTTCATTTTGCACTAGTTTGACAGAGGAATGTTTGGTACCCATTCTAAAGGAGCCACACAACCCCCTTTATGAGAAATTACGACCACTGCTGGGTTTTAATCAGTTGGCTAGATCTCAATATTCACCTCCCTTTGCTGCTAATGTTCACACCGCAGTTAATTGGTAACTCCATCCGCCCACATGACTTGGACTGTCGCCCCCGTCGACTGTGCCATTATTTGTGCTTATTTAAATAACACCATATTGCTAATTGATTTCATGCCGTCGCATTAGCAGGCTGTCGTGCAGGCCCTGGCTGATCTTTGATGCCGGTTAATGTTTCACGTCCGTGCTTCAATTTTAATTTTAGCACCCTCGCCTTCATCCATGCGTGGCTTGTTTTGTTTTTGTGCATTGGCTTGGTGAAACGTTTTATATGAGGTAGGCGATAAGGCAGCCGTTAGCACGCCTTTTAAAACTAGGGGAACATCTGATTGCCATTTCATGAGTATTGGTGCAGTGTAATGATGTCGGAAGGGTCTTTCTGTTCCCATGTCACCTTTATGAAGGTATGAATTAGTCAGCAGGCTAGTCAAGCAGTTAGTGTCCTGGCAGGTGAATGCCCTCTGACATTTATACAGGTGGAAACCAAAGATGGCTTTCCCACATAACCACCAGCCCTTTATTGTGGCCTCTCTTATTCTCTCCCTCTCTCTCTCTCTCTCTCTCTCTCTCTCTCTCTCTCTCTCTCTCTCTCTCTCTCTCTCTCTCTCTCTCTCTCTCTCTCTCTCTCTCTCTCTCTCTCTCTCTCTCTCTCTCTCTCTCTCTCTCTCTCTCTCTCTCTCTCTGTCTGAGAGGGGAGACCTCAGACCCTGACACCTATGGTTGATCAGTGATTCTTCCCAACTGAGCCAGACTGGTTTGTGTGAAGCTGTGATATTTAAAAACATGCTCTTTAAACTGATAAATAAAATATGTCTGAGCTAAAACCTTAAAATTATTATTCATAGCCCATAATTTGCTGTGGAGAGAATTTAATAAGAAATTACTACATATGATTGTAGTCTGAGTAAGTCTGAGCACATTGTTGAGAAATGCCTGTAGATTTCTCATCAGTCTTACAGCAGATATTTTAGTTTGCTTGCAGTGTTATTTGGACATGTACTTTATTGCTTTCCTGTTTTTCATCTCTTAATGGAATGGTTGCTTGGCAGCGATGAATAGATTGACAGTAGCTTGTCTTTTCTATGGGCCCTTGTGGTACGTTGATTGTCACAGGGTTTATTTGCACAGGTATGATTAGACACAAACACACAGAGACTGTAGGGAGAAAAGTAATTAAAAGACCAGTGGAAGATGAATGTCTTTCTACCCCACAATGCATCTGACATGCCTGTTAGGTTTCAGAATGACTCTAGAACTGCTTGTGTGTGTGTGTGAGGGTGTGTTTGCTGTGCATCTTATTAAAGTTAATGTGCATTTATGGTTTCCCATGAAAAACAGAGCTCTTCCTTTGACCACCTGGCAAAGCTGATAGAATATCCTTTATGTTTATCTGTGGGAGTACACAGACTCTAAGCCAACATATTGCCTTGCTTTGTTACACATTTTCAGAAAGAGTCTTTGTTTGCATCTTTGCCTAAGTGCCAAAAATTAAAAATTTAAAAATGCCATCACAAGAAAAAGCCAATAAAGCTTTGTGATGTTAATTTTGTATGAAATATTTATTTCATTAAAAAGACAACTTATAATGATAACTAATAATATGTACTATATACATTCACATGCATTCAAGTTGTAGTACTGAAATTGTGTTTTTACTTGGTTGAACTTGTCCAACATGATCATACTGTTTTTTCCTCTCAGTTAGGCGTCCCTTCTTAATGTGCCATTGCATGAGAACAAACAAGTTGTGTGCAGTAGGTGTACAGTATTGGCCTCATAACGGCAGGGATCAGTTCAGGTGAGTGGAACCTGATCAGCGATCCAGTACCGATTACAGTGCGTCATTCTCTTCAGTCACGTAAACTATACGGCCACTGGTATCTTAAGAACATTACGACTGGCCAAACTGCCACTCTACAGCTGTCACTGCCGAAATACTGCGGTAACTTACTGTAAACTCAGGTACCATATGGCTAAGAGAATCAACCTGAAAAAATAAGCATATATATGCTTAAAGTTTTTCTCTACCGAATTTAAGAATACCATGCACACATGCGCAGTGCAATAAATGTAAAGTTACCGTTTGAAAATGTTGCTTACATAATTTATTATATATACCAGTACAGCAAAAAAATTATTAGCTCTATTACTATGTTTCTCCACTATTCTCTTTGTAGTATGGAATTGACACAGACTTGCTCAGAAGTTTTGTTCAGGGAAATCAAATATACATGTAAATGAATATTTAAATCAGATTACAATTTTTAGGACTTTTGTAATCTACAATTGGTTTAAATCCATTGAGATTGCACTAATGTGTGCATGTAAACATATCTACCTTGTGTATAATCAGCATGTTCATTAATGCTTGAAAGATGCTTTCTTGAGTGACGCAGGTAACTAAGGAAATGCGTAAATATCTTAATATTGTTCTGTGGGCATGCTGGCATAATTGAATGTTTTCCTAGAAAAGAGGATGTAGAGATCACAGCACAATATCTTCATCCTTCTATAGATCTTGGATGCAAGTAACAAAAGTGAATTATTTTGTTTTAACCTTCATATACCTTTGTAGAACGTGAATCTCTGTTTTGGTCTTGGCAACAACAAAGCATTGTTGTCAAAAATGAATGAAAATCATTACAAAACATGTTTTATCCATGCTCTAGAAAAACAGATTTTTCCTTTTAACCTTGTTTCCATCTGTCTTTCTCCCACTTCCTCTTCCCTTATTTTCAACTTGCTCTGTTTGCAGAGATACTCTGTACGTTTGCATTGTGGGCTGCTATAATTGGCCTCTTTTAAAAGTCAGATCTCCTTTGCTGCATTTCAATTGAGAAGCTTCAAAGCAAAAACTGTGTGTTTGAGCGGGTCATCAAACAATGTGTGTGTGCGTGTGTGTTTCTGAGCCCCTGACTGATGGGAGGGGCCCTCCACACCTGAGACCCTCCAACACATGTGGTGCTCTTGATATAACAAGATCTAATCCTGAGTTTACATCTTGGAGCCATCAAAGGCTGGTAAACGGCATTGAGCTCCAGTATTCCTGTGGCTCAGTAAGTAGGATGTGGTACTTGCAACACAAAGGTTATGGGTTTGACTCCCAAGCAACACACAAACTGATAAAAATGTTTACCATGCTTGGACTATACAAAAACAATTGTGCATACATGTAAATTGGCAGATTTTAATATGTTGATGCATATATGGAAGCTAAAGTAAGTCTAGTACTTTCAGCATAATGTTCTCAGTACCCACCTGCTTTAAGGCATGACACCCTTCATTATCCATCATTATGATGTTTATGTGGGGAGGTGTCATAAATAACTATAATCAAAGAGCAGTAGTAGTTAATCTGAGGTTATGGCTATGATTATTACTGTTAAGTAACGTTGAGACTAAAATGGGTTTGAAATGGTCAAGGCCAAGACTCTAATCTAGACACAAAACTCCAAAATTGGTTGTCTTTAAAGAATAATGCCACATTCAAGACAACACTGTTTCTCTTTTCTGTCTCAGATGGTGGTATTGATGGATCCTATGGAAGATCCAGACGATATTCTCCGCGCTCATCGATCCAGAGAGAAGACGTACATGTTTGATGTGGCCTTCGATTATTCAGCCACGCAGGCAAGCCCATTCTGTGTTTGTGTGTGTTTGTAGGGGTGAGTGTCTTTGATAAAGGGTACATGTTAAGCAATGTGTTCATATAAAGTGTATGTGTAAGTCTAGGTGTGTGCACCTTAGTGTGTCACTTGGTTGAATGTGTTTAAATGCAACAGCTGTTAAACTGCCATGATATATGATATGTTTATTGTGTTTCTATAGGATGAAGTGTACAGATCTACAACAAAAGGCTTGATTGAAGGTCTCATATCAGGGTATAATGCCACTGTTTTTGCCTACGGACCCACAGGTGAGTACAGCACAACATTTTCCATATAATGTTGTATGGAATATAATATATGTACTAAAATACTGTATGTCTAGGTAAATACTGTGCTATGTAATTCCTCTAATTAAAACCATTTCAGAGCATATATTTAAATATTGAGATATAGAACAGCTATAGAATAACACAGTGTTACACCAGACAGTAACACAGTTTACTGTTAGCTTATCAACTGATATTTTATTAAAGTGTGTTTAAACATTCAGTCATGAGAAAGCCACAGCTGTGACAGATTGTTTGTTATATAAATGAATTTTATGCAGAACGTTTTAATAAGGCTCATATTAGATCTTTTATGAAGGTCCTTTAGTTCTGTTGTTTATTTACTTGGAAATGGCATCCACAGCTTGAGTAGTAAAAATCGCAGACAGTCGGGCATAGCTAGGATGCCCGGATAAGCCTTATCAACACCCTGATCTTCTTTTCTGCTCACTAGTATGGCAGAAGTACGGTATTTGCTGTGCTGCCGTTTATTTAAATGAATAACCCCATGTTCATAACTTTTACTGCATAGCTTTCAATATGCAATTAGACAAGCCATTGCTGCATATCCTGACTGTAGTCATGACTAATGGCTGTTGTTAGGTACGATGTGCACCAGAGCATATGATCAGCATTCACAATACAGCACAACCAATTGTACATTATTAGTTTATTATAAAGCAGTTTTCAGTCTGGCTTGAACTGAATTCAGGCTAATGCCTGGAAAGCACGTCTCCATGTTCCTCCCTTGTACTCGTGAGTTCTAATCTGCCCTGAACTCTCCCTGATTCTTCCTTTCTGTGACTCTGGCTATATTAAGCTTAGAGGGCACACAATCTCTGCTCAGCCTGACAGGGATAGAAGCCACCTGTAAACATTATTTTTGAGAAGAAAACGTTTCACTCACTGTGACTTATCTGACATCTGTGCTCATCTTTGTCATACTGACAGAGATATGCTGGTTAGCCGTTATTTTTACACACTATGAGGGAGTTTGTATCATTTGTTTTTTAAAGGATTTTGGGGAGAATCTTTATTTTATTATTTTGTCTGGTCTTATGAATATCTCATTGAATTATGTAAGGATATTTAATTTGGATAAATTGTGGGTTAAATTCCCAGGGAACACACATGAAAAAATGTATGTATGGAATGCACAGTAAGTCACTTAGTATAAAAGTGTAAATGTAAATTGTGTCTGTGTGTAGGTTGTGGGAAGACTTACACAATGTTGGGAACCGACAGGGAACCCGGTATCTACGTTCGCACATTAAACGACCTGTTCAAAGCTATCGAAGAAACCAGCGATGACATGCAGTACAGCGTTTCAATGTCCTACTTGGAGGTGAGATTTTTATTGGGGTGGTTACTAGGATTTTAGTGGTCATAATGTTTTACCTGACGATTTGGTACATACCCACACATTGTAAAATAAATTGCCTTCATTCAGTTTTAAACACCTTTAAAAAGGTGTTGGCTGAAGTGTAATGTGATAAGATAATCAACGCACCCGTGAGGGACATCTGATAGCACATCTGGTTATCAGCTTGTTGTCCTCAGAAAGAAGAAGGTAATCCTGTCGGCTTAGTGACAATCACAGTATCTTTAATGAGGTGATGTTTTATCAATATAAGTATGAATATGATTAGTTTAAACATACCTACATGCCTCCCTGATGCCTGCTGCTCTAAACTGAAACCAAATGATTGTGCAGAAATGTCCAAAGAATGAGTAGAACAGTTCATTGCTTTGTTCTCGGCAGCACTGTATATTTGCCCACAAAAAGTGAACAGATACCTTATTTGTCAAGAGACATAGCCAGGCTCTAAAGAAAAGCTGTTGGACAGACTCAGATTGACAGATTGAGATGACCAAACGACTGTGGAAAAAGAAATAGCCATTTTCTCACATATTTATAGATGTTTATTTAAAAAAGACACTCAGAAATGTAAGGGCTGCTTTCCACTTGTACAGGTAAACTCAAGTGGACATGCATCATCTGTCAAATTCAGACCAGAGGCTTTATGAATGTATGTATATATCTAAAGTAATTGCACAGCGCTCTGGAATTATTGATTCTGATCGGCCAGTTGCAAGATTCCAAGATATGTTATTCCTCAATAACAATTGCCTAACAAAAATAATTCACAAACAATACATAAAACAAGCACATTAGTCCAAATATGCAATTCTAATAAATAGTAGCAGAAGATGCGGTTAAAAAAATGTGTATATATATATATATACACACATTTATACACTGTGTGTGATGTATAATGTATATATATATACATCATACATCACACACAGAAACACAGAGTGCTTGTTTGACTTGTTTATGTTGAAGGGCTGTTTGAGATGCTATGAGTAAGTCATTCTTTTGACACATGGAAAGAGCAACATTAGGTATATAGCACAATGGTCTTCAGTCCTGTGCTTGTCTTACACCGTCAAATAAAAAATTACGTGTTTACATTGGGCTGTCTGAATACACGAGGGAGAGAAAGCCTTTTTCTTCTCAGCCACTGTGGTTTGAAGTCCAGACCTCCCAGTTCATCCTGTTTTGTTTTTCTCTTTCCATCATCTGTATCTGTAGCAGGTCTTCTCACCGTACTCTCTCAATGGCTTCTATTCATGTAGTCAGCATCACCCTAAAATTATCACATGCTTACGGTACATCACAGTGACCTCAATGACAGTGATGAAATGTTATGTTTGGAATTACTTTAAATTGAGAGCTGTCAGGGTGACCACAGATGGCATTCAGGATGTGGCCTTGTTCTAAACCGGGCTGAATGAAGCATATTGAAGAACTCTGAAATGCTGAATCTCTGAGGCGCCCGGTCTTACCTTCAGCTATATACTTGCATTAAACACATCTGGAAAATACCCTAAATAACAATTAATACCATAGCAATGTTGAATTCTTTATTCTGATTGGTTGACTCTCATTGAATATCTTGTTTTGCTTATATAAAATGTATTTGACTTATTTGAAATATGTCACACAGGTAGCAAACAACAATTTAGCATGTAAACAATAGTTGGATGCATACAGTTCAGATTATGTCCAGCCTCAAGCCATGACAGTACTGTACAAATCTTTGTTCTGTTATACTCTACAGATCTACAATGAGATGATAAGAGACTTACTGAATCCATCTTCTGGATTTCTGGACCTGAGAGAGGATTCAAAGGGAGAGATTCAAGTCGCTGGGATAACGGAGGTCTCTACTATCAATGCACGCGAGGTTAGTTACAATAATGAAAGTCTGATGTGACGTTACTTTTAAATGTTATATTACTCTAATATCCCAGCTTAATATTTATAGACAATTTTAAATAAGTCAGTTGGCTGATTGATCACCCTGACCGGGCCAACATTTTATACTAATGCTGTAAGTTGGGGAAGAGGCTATTTGTTCTATTGACCAATAGAAAACGGAGGGAGAGTGCACAGAAATCTTCTGTTTGATCTTAAGTTTTTCTTCTGTTTTCTCTTGCTCAGATAATGGAGTTGTTAATGAAAGGAAACAAGCAGAGAACTCAAGAACCGACTGCAGCCAATCAAACGTCTTCTCGCTCACATGCTGTGCTGCAGGTGGCCGTGCGGCAACAGAGCCGATGTCGAGACATCCTACAGGAAGTCCGATTCGCACGGCTCTTTATGATTGATCTGGCAGGGTCTGAGCGTGCTTCACAGGTATTGTGTGTGTTTGTGTGTGTCTGTGTGCTAGGGTTGCAGAATTTCCAGGAACTTTGAAAACAGGCATTTACAGGAATATGTGAGAATAATGGCACACAAAGATTAAGATGAGTCATGTTGAGGAAGCCAGTATGTCTATTTATGTTTGGATATGATACAGTTTGTCAAAATCACCCCAAATTTTCAATGAAATTCCCCAGCTGTGTGTGTGCGTGTGATAGTTATGCATGCATGCACAAAGTCATCAGTATAAGGTGTATTTATCTAAGTTACAGAAAACCTTAGTCATTTGCTTTCAAGGAAGCACAGAGGGCAAGCAGAGATCTATGTTCATATGTTTGACAAACATTAACATTAAAGCTACAAATCTTTCTTTAAAAAAAGCTGGCACAGTCAGCACCAAATATATCTAAATCATTTTTCAGCCAGTGAGTAGGGAACAATTCAGGATTGATTTAATTGCAGGTCATAAACATGGGGAAAAATGACAGCTTTTTACTTTTTGGAAAATTGTTGGATTTAGGCGAATATTTGTAGGTTGTAATGTGCAAAACATTGCTCCACAAGCCAAATTAGGATTTTGTGAGTCATTCTTCATATTAAACTGTAATTTCCCATCACAGCATGAGACGGTAACATATTTCACAAGAGAATATGTTTAGAGTGAGAGCCGTGCATTTACCATGGAAACTACTAAAAATGTTTAACACTCAGACACCCTCTGGGGATAAACATGCGTGCGACAGCCGCAAAAATGTATCGTGTTGTTTCAGGATATGGCCTTATTGTTGCTCGGGAACAAGAGTGGTTAATTGTTCTCTATTGATGAGAGCCTGTTGACAAGCCTGTTGCACAACTCTTCAGCAAAATAGCAAGAGTGCCCCCTGCTGGAAGTGTTGAGGCATAACTGTCAGATCATCTGAAAACCAAATGTCATTATTTACTCACCCTCATATTCCTCAAACCTGCATGGCTTACTTTTTACACTAAAGATATTTTAAACAACATCTAAAATATCCACCATAAATTAAAATAACTATACCATATGATAGCTCTTGGTTTTCATGTCTGTTGTAGAGTTTTATTTTTTAGTGAACTGTTTATACAGCTATTTCCTGACCCACATTGACAGTTTAACATCTTTGAATTGTGTTGATGGAATTCTCAGGTCATGTTATTATAAGGTAAAACAGTGCCATAACCACTATCTCTTCTCTTTCAGACACAGAACAGAGGTCAGAGGCTAAAAGAGGGCGCCCACATCAACCGATCTCTGCTTGCACTGGGAAACTGCATCAATGCCTTGAGTGAAAAAAATGGCAACAAATATGTCAATTACAGAGACAGCAAACTCACACGACTGCTCAAGGTACACTTCGCTAGATTTTAATGAACGCTAATAATCTGATAAGATCCCATGCAGTTGCCTTATGGGGGTCATGTGTTGTCCTTAGGATTCTCTAGGAGGAAACAGTCGAACGGTGATGATTGCTCACATAAGCCCCGCCTCTCTGGCCTTCGAAGATTCACGGAACACCCTGACTTATGCTGACCGTGCCAAAAGCATCCGCACGAGGGTTAGTGCACATGTATATATGTTTGAATAACTTACCTACTATATGTATAATACAGTTCATATTATCCAGTTTGTCTTATTGTTATAAATCGCATACATAAGGATTAACCTTATGCCCAAAACAAAAACTGTTAAGGTTTTGCATTGATTTGTATTTCTGTTAACTCTTTGGACTTAGAACACCTGTTCTGTTATATCTCACTGTTCTGTGCACTGAGACGTGGCAACTCTGTTTCTCTGTCCAGGTGAAAAGAAACCTGTTGAATGTGTCCTATCACATCGCCCAGTACACCAGCATCATCTCTGACCTCCGCAGTGAGATTCAGCGACTGAAGAAGAAGATTGCAGATCAGGCCAGCAGACAGCCCAACCCTGACAGAACAGACATCCGCCACGTCCAAGGTAACATCCTCTCTGCATATGTATATTTACAGTGCTATTCTGTTCTGTATTCTCTGATCCGTTTTATAATACATTGGTTTTTCAGCATTTTCTTTACTGTTGTGTGGATTATAAAATATAATATATATATATATATATAAGTTGAATTCTGAACCGTGACTACATCAAATTTATGGCTTCTGTGTCACAAGATACTCTAGTTGTAAGAAGATGAGTAAATCAGAAAGACTAACAAGCAGATTAATGTGTGGCGTAACGATATTCTTCTGTGGTTTTTTTCAGCGGAGGTGCAGGCACATTCCTCTCAGAAAAGTCGAGCTGAGATGGACCAACTGCGAGAGCAGCTGATCGATGCCTTCAGACAGCAGATGGACATAAGAAAGCATATCATGGAGCTGGACAACAGCAACATGGAAATCCAGATAGACACATCCAAACACCTGCTGACGATCGCAGAGTGAGTCTTCATCCTGCACACATTTACAAACATCAACCTACAAAATTAGTTATGTTCTTCCCAAAAGTACACATGTACAGACAGACATGTTTTTTGTCCCTCTAGCTGGGAGCAGGAACGCTTTAGGAGAAGAAGGAAGTGGCAAGGGGAGAGGAGAAAGGAGAGTTTTAATAAAGATGAAAGCGAGAAGGACTCAGACTCACCTGAATCTTTACCGGACAGCTCAGAGACACCAGAGGTGGCCATTGCTAGAGAGAACCTTATGACGCTCATGGCCGAGCAGAAGAAAATTCAAAAACAGAAGGTAATGTCTGTTAGTAACCACTTGGGGGAGTAGCAGCATTTTAAAGACTACAAGTATAATATACTAAACTACCTTGAGCAATATCATGGGGACGACCAGTTTAGCAAGTTGGTTAGTTTAAGCAGCTTTTTTTAGTGAACATTCATTTAGTTTCTGTGAAATTTCAAATCAAGTTCAAAATCTTCTCTCTAGGTATTACTCAAGTAACAATTTTAATATTAGGCTATGGCATTTTTGTCCAGTTTGAATAAAATAATAATAAAGGCTTTGATCTCATTAGATGTATTGACTGTTGACCTGTTCTTCTCAGGCTGGGCTAGAGCAGCGTTTGGTGGAGCTGAGAGAGAAGGCTCGGCATCTTGAGGAGCTTCTTCCTCGTCGGGTGAGCTCAGAGGAGCAGAGGGAGGTTCTCTGTCTCCTCTGTAAGGTCCATGAGCTGGAGATCGAAAACGCTGAGATGCAATCCAGCGCTCTGCTGAAGGACAATGTGATTAAGCAGAAGAACGTGGTGGTGCAGAGGTTCGAGCAGCACAGGAACCTCTGTCACGAGATCATCCAACAGCAGCGGCAGTTCATTGATGGTGAGTTATTCGCAGGAATCAGAAATGATGTATAAATCTCAACCAGAGATAAATCATACCCAGCTGTTATATTACATTGACCACATGTCTTTCTCAGTCTGCAATAGATGCATCATAAGCCTTCAAGCAGAAACAAAATACATGAGTCAACATGTATTTGTAATTCAAAAGAATACATACAAAAAGTTGTATACACTCAAAACTAAATTTGTATTATTATGACCCTAAAAATAATTTGATCAAAAGTTCAAACTATTTTTTGACTTAGTTCAAAAAAATAGTTCATACAAAATAAAAATTATCATTTATTTACCCTCAGGTTGTTTAAAACACATTAATGACTCTTTCTTCTGTGAAACACAAAATAAGATATTTTCAGAAATGTCTAATAAGTAGTTTTGTGTCCATACAATGGAAGTCGATGGGTGCCTCTGTTGTTTGGTTAGCAACATTCTTATTTTGTGTTCTGCAAAGATCTGAGTTGGTGTGTCCAGGCGTATGGCTGGTATTGTACAAATTTGTCTTTAATTATGTTTTATGTTATTGTTATAAACTCTGATGCTCTTGCAGATCACAGTCTGCTGGTCCCTCCACACCTTCAGGAGCTCTATGAGATGTATATGAGGGAAATGAATGAGAAGAACTTGGACAGAGTCATGGCCTTAGATAAATTTACCATTCGTACTCTCAAGGTACTTCAAAAATCATGATAAATCATGATAGAGCTGTTGCTTATTGAAATTTACATAACATATTATTTGACCCTATTTACTTTCTAAATACACACTACTGGTCTTTTTTTAAGTGCTTGTGCATTGTTTTAGCAAACTCAGGTTGGGCTTCATTTTGCTGTGGAAAGTCCACAGTTCACTATCCAATCAACTTCTGATCAAAATCAAATCCTGCCTCTTTTTGTCTCCTTTAATATCCTGTCTCACTCTTTTATATTACCCAGATAAAATGGCCTGCAAATGCAGTTTTTTGTTGACCTTAACGGCTCTTCAAGAGACTACTCTGTGGGCCTAAAAGATTAAGAGTGTATTAGTCACCTGTGGTCATGAACATGTGCTCATATTATCTGACATATGTCTCTGTAGGAGGGTTCTCTGCCCAAGATCACCCTCCCCAGTAGAGGTCGTGACCCCCTGCAGGAGATGGATTCAGATCAAGAGAGCATTCGCACACTGGGCTCAGACAACAGACAAGGTCGGACAAAAGTGAGGCGACACACGCTACCTCCAATCCTCCCAGAGCCTGATGGGTAAGAATGGCACTCTCTGGAGCACAAATTTCATCTTTTCTTATTTGATGTTCAAACATATTCATTGTTTCCCTTCGTCTTGTTCTGAACGCAGATTGACAGTGGACTGTTCTAAAAGTCTTTAAAAATAACTTTAAAGATAAAAAAAAAACTTGGTTCTGAAGTCTTGAAAGATGTTGGGTTTCTTTCTCCTTTTGAACACAGAGACAGTAATCGAGTATTTAAGAGCAGTCACAAACAGATGAAGAGCTCTGAGGTTATGACTCCACCGCCCATTCACATCAATGGCTTGGGCAACAGAGAGGTGAGATTCTGGAAATTTTACTGGTTTTATCTGGTTTACCTGTGCCATAACAAAAACCCTTTACCATGCAGATATAATGTTAAGACATTGTTTATATGTTAACATCCCCCAGAGGAAAACATATTCCACTTTATTTTTTGTGTTGTCTAAATTGTAATTGCATTGTCTTTAATGTCATGTATCTTTGACTGAGTGTTGTGAGTACATCTGTTTCTGACCCCTGGCTGACTGTATTCCTGCAGCTGTTACCATCTGTCCTGGATGATGCTCTGAGATACAGCCATCTCAGTCACAGTATGAGCAGTCATCTGGATTCTTCACCTGAGAGCAGTGAGAATGGCACGGATGTGCCTCTGACACCTAAAGGTGAGTTCCTCTATTCCTACATCTGTATTATGAGCCCCTGATCTGCTGATTGTACCTTGAACTTTATTTACATGTATTGCACTCAGTCATGGTATCCTTATTAAACTTGGAATAGTAAATTTTTGCCTACTGAAAAAATTGTTGTTGGGTGGTGTAACATTAGTTTTCTACAGTATAGTTCAAGTTTCAGTCATGCACATTCAATTAAATTCAATTCAACTCAACTTTATTTGTATAGCGCTTTTACAATGTGGCATTGTCTCAATGCCGCTTTACAGGGAAGAGAAAAGAAAAAACAAGGAAATATATACAATGATACACAGTAGGGCATATAACCTGCAAATAACAAAATAATGTTTGAGTTAAAGTTACTGTTTAATTGGCAAGCACTCCAATTACACTATTTGTTGCTTGGCGTGTTAATTTTAAACACTGATATTGTTATTGACATTAGTATTATTGGCCTTTTATAGTGTGAACAGTGCATGTCTCTATTTTACTACATTTAAAATGTCTTTGCTTTTAAAAATTGCATTTGTTTATAAGAAAACCATTTTGAAATCCTATAAATCCCTCCAGAGAGACAACAAATTCTAAGGGGCGTGCACAGCATCGCAGTCAAGGCTGCCCGACGTCGATCCAAAGTCCTAGAACTAGATGCCCTCCGATTACCCCCACCACCCTCTCCTCTTGACCCCAAGAAGCATAAGAGTAATCTGTCTCTGAGCGACGCACCACCCAAAGGCCCACTGCTGCGTCGCGGACGACAGCCCAGCCCAGAGCTGCGTCACGCCACTTCTGATGACAACCTGTCCAGCAGCACAGGAGATGGCCCCGCCCCCAGCAGCACATGGACACGCCCACGTAACCGCCAGGCTGTCAAGAACACTGCCCCACGGGAGCAGGACTTTGAGAGTCGCAGACGCAAAAGAAGATCTCGATCATTTGAGGTCACAGGACAAGCAGTAAGTTTTCAGATAAAGGGAAAAAGTTTTTACATTAACATTTTAGGCATTTAACAGACACTGTTATACAATGAGTTTTTAATACAGTAACCATAAATTAAAGTCATATACTACCATGTTTAAAACTTTAAAGTGTAAATAATAGCATTATTTTTGACATCATAGTAATAAGAATTGAGGATGACAAAGTGTAATTGTCATAAAATAATGCAAAAAACCTTTATATGTTTTTTGAATTAGGCTTCATTTCCTTTTTGGGGGGTAAACTACAAACACTTTTAACTATTTTAAATCAGACCTAACTAAATTAATAGTAAAATACTACTAATAACACTAAAGTATTTGAAACAAACTCTGAATTTTCCCCACCCTCCAGTTGTCTCAGGCTAAGAACACCAGCCAGAGATTTCGACCCTTGGACAGCACTTCTGATCCCCACCTACACATTAACGGCCACCCCCCTGCCCCCCTCCACCGTCCCCAACACAGAGCCCAACCTCAGCTTATGAAAGCTCGACCCTCCAACATCCACCAAACAGGTCAAAATTCAAGTGATTCCTAAAGATTAATTGTTCTTACCTGAGGTCTGTAAATCTTCTTTCCATGGGTCTCTGACCTTTGCCCTGCTTTCATTCAAACTTCACAGGATCGACAGCGGATGTCACTTCCTCCAACCTGCCCTCCCACCTCATTAAACGTGGTCAACAAACCAGGCAACTTCAGCCTCTCCTGTATGTCACCACCACTGGGACGGGGGCCCAGCGCACCCGCAAGCACTGAGGGCAATTAGGACATTTCTGCACAGACTGTGCCACCCCAACTCCAGCACCAGCACGATGGATGCCCTCCGAAAATAACATTAAGACCAAGTGGAAGGTTTCTTTCATATACTCCATTGGAAGAACTGTACCATGAGATGAAGCTTTGTATGTGGAAGAAATCAGTAGCTTGTGCTGACCCCAAGCAAACTAAGCTTCAATAGAGGACCGTGTCCCCTGTAACATGACCTGGGCTATTTCTTTTGTGAGGTTTTGCTAAAATGCTTGTAGCTTTTCTTATGTCAGGTGACTTGCGTTGTCTGCTTAATCATTTCAATTCATCGGCTTCTGTGAATGGCAAAGTTTGATTGCCATAAATTTTGCAGCTTTCAATTCAACTGTATTGCCCACAGTGACATGCAAAAATGTCCCTGAGCTAATTGGACGGGATAAAACCTGCCTCAATTGCCTTTTGGTTGAATATTTAGATCAGGCCTTATAGTTGCGAAAATTATTTAACAATTCCTGAAAAATTACATAAGTCTACCGGAATAAAATCGAGATGCTTATTTATGTGAGTGGAGCATTACATATACCCTTCTCATTCCCCAGGGATCAATATATATTTCACAGCTGCTGTGGCTGTGAATGTATTGCTCCCTCAGGCCTTGCACCAATAAATGCACTGTCACATTACTTATGAATCATATGTCTGGCTTCTGTGAACTTGTTTCTGATGCTGCAGACTGCTCCTGATGTCATTTTGTGTTTACCGGTAATAATCAATGGTATTTTGCCTTCACTGTCATTCAGGTTCCAGCGTAGTGGTTTTCTTTAAAATCCTTATGGGTTTGTGTTAGTTCTTAGTACCAGATGAGGTGGCATATTTAATGTAGTCCAGTACCTCAATGGATTGTTTTAATCATAAAAGAAAAAAAATACTGCTGCCTTTTCTTTGAAAAGTTCTCAAAGTTTGTGTATATTATTCATAATTATACATGCATAGACACTTTTTCTATTCTTAATTTTATACCTTGTTTTGTAACCAAAATAAATTTGATTGAGAAAGTGATCACCCATTTGTGTACATGTTATGTGTTCTGATCTTCATTATATTACCATTATGACTGATAATGTTTTGTCGTGTTCATATTTAAAGAACAGTGTGTACTGTGAACAGAAGGTTGTAGTAACAGAAATAGGTGCTCTATAAACATCAAAAGCAAAACCAACATATTTCAGAACAAGAAGAAACATAGAAACAGTTTTTCAGAATCATGTGATAACTCAAAGCACTGTATCCTTTTAAAGACAATACAACATTCCTGTATTGTCAGCACACTGCAATGTGTGCTATCATATTTTCCCACCCATCATTTTTTTTGGCACCTACTCAGTGGATATTCACAATTACTTGTCAATGTTTCAGTTTAAACAGATTTCTCCAGTTGCCTTTGACAAGCAAAACAATGCAAACATAACACAATATCTGGCAAGTGGGCATTGCATCATCGAGTGTTTGAGCTCTTGAGAAATTTGGGAAATTGGCAAATATGTTTGTGTAACAACTGTATAATCTGCATATTTATCAAGGCATCGTATTTCTCACATGCTTGTTTCTTGACAATTACAATAACTGGATAAAATGAAAAGACTTTCAACTTAAATTATTAGTTAACGTCTTCAGCTTCTGATTTTTATTGCAAAACCTTGATCAGTACTTTCACAAAAAAAAAAAATCCAGAATGAAAACGAATCACATATAAGCAAATATAAAGGGATACTAATAATATTGGTTATATTTGTATCTGAATCGGTCCCTTGTCGACCACAGAACCAATCACCGCCATCCTACAAGTTCCCGAGGCTCATGATTGGTCGGTATGACGCTGACCAACCATGAGTCCCGGAACTTGTAGGACAGAACTGATTGGTTGGCTGAAGGGTCGGTCCAGCTGATGGCAGGGACGCAAGTAGTGTTCATAACACAGCGCTGGATTCCTGATTCTTATTTATTTATTAAGGACATTTATTAAAAACACAAAGCGCATTTGAAAGAGATGAATGACATGCCTTAATGTATTTCATACGTAAGTACACCTCCTTCCTCCGTTTAGGAGCGACTGTTAGCCAGTTAGCGTTAGCCGTTAGTGTTTACCAGTCGACAGCAAAGAATAAACCTTATTATTTCAGCGACACTTTGTATATTTGGCGGTAATACTATATGCATAATCGTAATAACATTTATATAATGTATAGCAGCAAATGGGAAAAGGGCAAAGCGAAACCCGTCGTAATTGACCTGCACCGCGTCAGCCCGCGCAACCTGTCAGGTGCGCGAGACCTTAGGCACGCGCAATAGCATTTAATGCATACACTTATTAATTATGGAAACTGATTATTAAAACCGAAGTAATTGAATAAACCGATTTCTTGTGCATTCTTATCTGTGCTTACATTTGCACTCCCCTTTACTGCTAGTTCTTCTGTACGTATGTTGATCACGTTTAAAAGGTGTTTTGTTTTATAGCTGTGTCCGATCCATGTGGCAATCAGCTAAAGCATGCTGGAAGAATGCAGCCAATAAGTAAAAGAGATGCCGGAGTCTGGCATCAGACGAGAAGCCTGCTCTACAAAAACCTGCTTATCAAATGGAGGACGAAGCAACAGAGTCTTCAGGTGCTTTTTGATCATTACTATAAAAGCATTTGAATGTCTCTGTTTATGCACTGGAAACGTTGATAAAGTCCTTCTGAATGATTCTTTGAAAGAGTCCATTTGAATTAGTTAGGAAGTGTTGGGGTTGTTTTTTGGACAAGAGGATGTCAAAATGGACATCTGTAGATGCTGCTGCTGCTGCTGCTGCTGCTGTTGTAATGGTAGACTGTTATGGTACATAGTTGTAAAGACAATGTAATTGTTTTGATGTTAAAGTAGGCCTACTCTCTTTACGTTACGGTATGCATTACGTTAGCACCACAAAAGATTGTGTGTTTGATTTCAAGGAAGCACACATACTGATCAAATGTATGGCTTAGATGCACTGTAAGTTGCTTTGGATAAAAGTGCCTGCCAAATGCGTAAATGCAATGCAGAGACAAGTGCAAGGCATTGTGCTAAAAACCAATGCTGTGAGTTTGGATGAGGCTTATCTGTTTGGCTGACCAATGAAATGTTTGTGAAATGATCATTGTGACCTTTATATGACCCTTATATGTCATTTAAATGCTGTGTTAATCTGTGGTGTGTTCTGTAGAGGTTTGCAAATAAAAGCATTATCTAAATTATTACTTTTCATAGGCTTAATACACATAAGCATGCTTAACAATGTATTGCAATTACCCAACATTAATGCATTGCAATTATCTAGCTACATAAAAACAGTAGATTTAGCTATGCCACAATTGTTATGTAGTAATTTTTCTTACTTCATTATCTGATGAATTATAATATAAATTATTTTATATATGGCTCAGCAATTTATCTAGTCCTTGTTCTGAAAATCTTTGACATCCTCTAAACATTCTCCTTTTCTCTTTTGTTCTTGTATTTTTTATTTAAGGTAACTCTCTCTAATGTATATTTAATGGCTTTCCACCTTATGCATGTTTGTTGAAGGGCTGCACAAGAGTCTTTAAGAATTGTTAATGTTAATGTTAATGGATGAGTTTTTCACTATCATTAATTTCTGTACCTCCTATCAATACACTGGTACTTTTAAACGGACATCATAAAAGGAAGCTAGTCGTGATCCATCATGGAAAGCTGTCTGAGTGGAACAAAATAAATTATGCACTAGTCATGGTCAGGCTTTTTGCCAACAAGTGACATCACGGCTGTATTGATTTTTCTGGAGGTGGAAATGCAGAAGCAAGTTGAGCTGTTGGATAAAGAGTTCTTCATCCTTGTTGGTCAGACTTAATTTAGCCTGTGTGGGAGTTGGAGATTTACCAGCAAAACCAGACTGTGCAGAATTTGTTTTAATAGTCTAATTTCTCTTGTAAATCTTTTGGTTTTTAGGGAGACAATAGCCATGGTTGTAAACCACACAAACCATATATTTGATATAATAACACATTTGTAAAATGTGTTCAACTTAATACTGAGGACTGTCCTTAAGGGTTCATGGCTTAATGTAGTTTGAATTTAGATATTTGAATGTGTAGAATTGTTTGGCAGTAGAGAAAAGTATTATTCTATTACTGGGTCTTCTCAGAACCTTTGCTTACTCTTGGGGTCTCCTGTTACCAGCATGGAACAATCATTGTGGTGAACAACATCCACCAGGCATAATAAAATCTGAACTCATGTCATGGTCTAACAAATAAACCCAGAGGGATGATTGAAAACTCTTACTAGTGGTCATGTGTTTATGGTCTCCCTAAGGTACTAAATCCTGAGAACTTGAGAAAGTGTGTGTGTGTGTGTGTGTGTGTGTGTGTGTGTGTGTGTGTGTGTGTGTGTGTGTTGTGTGGTGTGTGTGTGTGTGTGTGTGTGTGTGTGTGTGTGTGTGTGTGTGTGTGTGTGTGTGTGTATATACATACATACATACATATACACACACACACACACACACATATATATATATATATATATATATATACATATATACACACACACACATATATATATACATATACATATATAGTTGATTCAAAAAAGTAATTTTTTCCCCCATCATTTACTCACCCTTATGTCATTCCAAACTCAAATGATTTTTCTCTTCTGTGGTCTCAGTGGATTTGTGTCCATACATTAGAACTCAGTGAGTGCCATTGTTGTTTGATTTCCGCTTACAAATGCTTTAAAACATCTTTCAATCTAATAAAATATCAAGAGCAAAAAAGTCATACAGGTTTGGAATTACACGAGGGTGTAAATGATAAAAGAATTTTCATTTTCAGATTTTTTTTATAATGTAATGTGATATTACATTTATTAATAACGATATATCAAACATATTTTTAATATTAATATAAAACGTTAATGTTCTTAATATCGACATTACAATGTTTGTAAACATGTTTAATATTTTTAGTTAAAATATGATACAAAAATGTTTTTAAAGTTTCTTCATTCTTTTTGGTGTGCAGGAGCTGATCCTGCCATTGCTTCTGTTGGGTCTCCTCATCCTCATTAGCACCCTCAATCCTCATGTCTCATATGGCAGTATCACCACCAAGGAACTGGAGTATGAACGTGACCTGTCACTCAAAGGTCTCGGTTACACCCCCATCAACAATGTCACCAATCACATCATGGAAGAGGTGGCACGAGAACTGCGTGAGTTACCTTGGTGCTTCTTGCTTGTCTTCAGACAGGCATATTAATTTTAACATTATATTAACCCAAAGTGGTGGGACTGAATCTGTTTCAAAAATATAAACCAAAATGTTTGACAGATCATAGCCTTAGTGCATTAGTGCAGGTCGCACATTCAGTGCCTAGATCAAATGTACAAATATTCGTTTTAAACAAATGAACAGATAGTTTTGCCTGATGCATACTGTATGTTCTCATTTATGGTGTGTTAAATGTGGCATTTCCTGTGCAGTCTTCTCACTAATGGTTATATAGACAGCAGAAAAGGAATTGGTGGATCGATTGGTGGTCAGATTTCGCATTTGCCAGAAACTAAAAGTACTGAATGTACTTTAATGGACAGAACTCCAAAAACCAAGCAGAATTCATGTTTATTGACATACCTGTGTGCAGTTTGTATCTGACAGTATATGTTATAATATCATTGAGTAGTTGTTTGTTTTGATCCCTCAGCCATGAATGACCTTCGGTTGGAGATGTTCTCCACCGAGGAAGATTTGGAGAATGCCAGTCTCTATGAACCCGAAGGCTATGTGGGCGTGGTCTTTCTGGACTCCACTACGTACCGCCTTCGATTCCCCTACAGCCATCTTCCTCTGCCTAGTGATTTCACAGAGTCCATAAGTGAGAATCTTTTAGCAGTATTGTTATAAAACAGCTGCAGCCTGTTCAGCTTTCTCTTTGGATAACAGACAGACTTTTTAATGCAAATGATATTCAGTTTGAAAAAGTGAAACTATCAATATCACATTTAAGACTGGTTCTTTATCTCTGATCTCCAGCCAGCTGTTACACAAACTATGTAAACTGTCGTGCCGCCAACTACTGGTACTCTGGGTTCATACGCCTGCAGTCTCTCATTGATGCTGCCATCATACAGGTGACATACATGAATAATTGAGTTGCAGTTAAGCATGTTAATACTCATAGTGGATAGATCTGAGGTGTGGGGTAAATGTGTCTTTGACCTTTGTAATCAACAAATTACTGCTTAAGTGGTAAAAGACAAAGTCCAGAGCTTATAAAACAGTAAATCTTTTACAAATTATCTTGAGTATTTCCAGGCACTACCAAGTCCATATCAAATGTGCAGTTTAGGACAGAGTTTTACTTGCTCTGTTCTAAAACCCAGAGAGTTGCCTGTGTAGGCAGTGTTTTAATATCCTATTATTAAAACATAATTTTGGATGCCAGCATGATTACGGTTTCTTTTAAGATGACTTTCTTTAGCCAAAGACAGAATCCCATGCATCCTTCACTAAGTAGACTTCATAGCAGCTAACTAGGTTTAGGAACAAAGCTAATGTGTTGAGCAGCCCTCCCGCTTTCCTTCAAGATGCAAACCAAACGTCCAGTGTGGAACGAATTAAAGGTGCGAGCAGTGATGATGGGACATCCAGGTTCTGTGGAGGTCCAGAAGTTTCCTCATGCCCTCATCTCTATCTACCTGGTGCTGGCGTTTACGCCCTTTGTTTCCTTCCTCATCGTTAACGTGACAGCTGAAAAAGAGCAGCGACTCAAAGACACCATGGGCATGATGGGATTGTATGATTCAGCATTCTGGTAAGCCCAGAATTTTAGGTTGAACTTTAGGTGTTCAACCTAAAATCAGCTAACTTAGTCAATATTTAAGAATCTAAATAATGGAAAAAGATGTTAAATCTGGCAGTGATTTTTTTTTTTTTTTGTGAAATGGAATATTTAGTGGGATATAGGCTAATGTAGATGTTATCCTACATTAGACTATGTTTTGAAGATGGTATATGATAACACACTCTTCTTTGTTTAGAATGACACACACTAATGAATCATTCATTTAGAAAGATCATGGGAGTCCAACAAGTAAAACAAGTGCAAGTAAAAATGTTTTGTATGTTTGTTTGATGCATTTTTGTTTGTTTACACCAGGCTTTCATGGGGTCTCCTGTATGCTGCACTGGTGACCACTATGTCCATCCTCATGGCTGTCATAGCAACCTGCACCCCGCTGTTCTCCAACAGCAACTTCTTTGTTATTTTCCTCCTCATCTTCCTCTACGGAATCTCCTCTGTAAGTCCTAGCAACCGTACAGTCACTTCCTGAGGAAGACTAAAAAGAAGGGTTTGAAAGCATTTGAGAGAGCGCTATTTAAATGATGTTGATTGAGTCTTCTGGTTCGGTTTGTACTCTCTGTTATTTTGTCATACGAGTGGCAGGCTAATTTGACTTCCTATTAAATTTAGTTTTCAGCTTTTGGTTTCCTGGCAGAGGCTTAATTGCCTTTGGCTGCATTAGATTTCTGTAACATCAGAGAAATGTGACTGTACCAGTAAAGTAGTTTTAGTAAAAATGTTTTAGAGTGGCACAATGCTGTCTCAGCAATAAAGTCAACAAACGGCATTTGCAATCCATTTTACTTGTTATGTGTTTTATTTAAAACATGCAGGACAAAACTTGGTTTTATTTATCATGAACTTATGGATAGTGAAAAGGTGGCTGTCTTGACATGATGTTGCAGGAGGGGGTAAAAATTAAGAGGGTTTTTTGATGTCAGGCAAAAAACAAAAGTTCTTACATTTTGTAAAAAGATTACAAAGTCAGGCTTTTTATGCATCAGTCTCCATTTTGAATTCATATTGACTTAAAACTGTTTTTTTAAAAAATAGGATTTCTTGTGTCTTAATCCTACAGATTTTCTTCTCCTTCATGTTGACTCCTCTGTTTAAGAAGCCTAAGTTTGCGAGTACGGTGGGCTCCATGCTGACAGTGGTGTTTGGCTGTTTTTCTCTCTTTACTGTGCTGATGAGAGATTTCCCCCAGTCTGCAGTTTGGCTCCTCTGCCTTCTGTCTCCCAGTGCGTTCTCTATCGGAATCGCCCAGGTAACACGCACAGAAATTTGCTCTTCTTTGTTGTTTTAGCAATGCCTGCAGTAGCACAGCCTTTGTTATACTCTCCATATTTTAAAGAACTGAAAGATATGAACTTGATTGTTAGATAAAGCATTATTTTGCGTGTTGGCATGTGTAGGTGGTGTATTTGGAAGCTCAGGGTGATGGGGCTGTGTTCTCATCTCTGGGCAGCGGTCCCCATGCACTCTATGTTCCTTTGGTCATGCTATGTCTGGACTGCGTTCTCTACCTGCTGTTAGCCATTTACCTAGACCAGGTGCTACCAGGTATGTGACAATATTCTGAATAAACAGTGTAAGCATCTCAGAACTAAGCTGAAGTCTTTAGCATTACAATAACATGATCCTTTCATTCACATCACAATGTCCACCCCCCAGGTGAGTTTGGCATCAGGCGCTCAGTGCTGTATTTTCTGCAGCCGTCTTATTGGTCAAAGCGAAGAAAGCGCTATGTGGAGGTGAGCTCTGTGTGTGAAGGGGAGTTGAATGGAACACCTGTGACTGACGAGTCTGTGGAGGCAGTTTCTCCTGAGTTTAGAGGCAAAGAGGTCATCAGGTACAAGCTTCACTCAAAAAAACGATCCTGAACTGTTAGCACTGTGATTAGCCAAGGTGTGATTACCGTATATTGGTGAAAGTAATAAATACCCTTTAGTTGACCATAGTCATATTTTTCTGGACCAAAATCATTGAGGGTTTTACAATGAATAAGCCATTTCAGCGCTTTATGTGTGAGAAAAGGTGTTTTACCCCATTCAGTTCTAGAGCTGTGTGCACAATACAGTGTAACCTAACAACTGCTGATTAAAAGTGGCTTGTTGTTTGGTGAAATTCTTTTCAAACACTGTTACTTAAATTATGTTGCTATTTCTTTGCAAAAATCTTATAGCCTTTTAAGCAGTGTTCTGGAATCAGTAAACACTCCTGGTATTTTGGTGATCAGACCAATAAAGTGATTTAGGGGGAGGTCTGGGGTGGAGATGAATGTTTTTAGCGCTGACGTTTGCTGAAATCCTCCAAAGCCTGGAGAGATTTGGGCTAATGCTGCATCATCCTCCAGGAGAAAAGAGGTGCACTGCCAAAAACTGCTATTAAAAATATCCATCGCAAGCTTTCTGAGTCTGTTTGTTTTCACTTCATTAGAATCTGCAACATTCGTAAAATCTACAAAGAAAAAGACGCCACAGTGGAAGCTCTGAGAGGTGAGACATCAACAATAGACAACACAGAGCCAGCCATGTATACTTTTGTTGCCAAATCAAACATTACCAATGCATGTGATACAAACATGACTCCTGTAAGTAGTGGTAAACAATGCCATAATGCACTTGTGACTTGCTTCGATATGTAGGTGATTTCTTTTGTTTTCTTTTCATTGGGTGATCTAAAGGTTTGACCTTTGACATCTATGAGGGTCAGATCACAGCCCTGCTGGGTCACAGTGGAGCAGGAAAATCCACCCTCATGAACATTCTTTGTGGCATCTGCCCCCCAACAGAAGGTCAGACTTGTGATGGCTGTGACTTAAAATGAACTATTTTTTTGTTTAGACATGTTTGTTTGTTTCCTGCATGTTGTAAATACCTTATGTATCCTGCGAGCCTTCCAGATTTCTGCACCTTTTGAAATATCCCACAGCTTTGCTTCCACCTTGCCCATATTACAGTGTGCTGTGTTTTACGCCTAGGCACGGCCACCATCTATGGCTCCCCTGTGGCAGAAATCGCGGAGGGAGCTGAGATGAAACAGCTGGTTGGTATCTGCCCCCAGTTCAACATTATCTTTGATGTTCTCACCGTGGAAGAACACCTGAGGATATTTGCTGCCATTAAAGGGATCCTGCCCTCTGATATCGACGGTGAGGTAGGAACTGCCAGTGCATCTACAAATTAACTGACCGCATGTTAAACTAATGTATGAGGAAAAATAAAGAGCCAATCTCACTCCAGGTGCATCAAGATACACATTTAATTTACTATACTGTGATGCCCCTGGCTTTGATTCCAGGTTACAAGTAGTTTTGCTCTTTATTTTCTCCTCAGAGAAAATGAGATTTCAGAGGGTTCTTCAGTACAGTTCTGTACTGTACAGTTCTCTATGAACTAAATCAAGTAGCTCTGAGACGAATCAGAAAATAATTTTGTTGTAATATTAAACAAGTTGATACCAATATAGGTAAAATTAACAGAGGTACAAGGTTATAAATTTCAAATATTTTCTTAAATTTAAACTTATCCTAATATTACTTATGAATGTATGAACAATTGCAAATTAACAAAAAAAACATTATTCAGGGTTATAGGTAGTGTATACCTTCACCTAGAATTTGGCTATAAATCACAATTTTTGAAGAATGAAGTTATAATCGCACTGACTTGCAGCTTCTACATTTGCATATATCATCACTTAACCTCAGAAATCATGTCTGTCTTAAAAGGTGTATACTTTACATCACTAAAAATCTATTTCCTTTTGGAGATTTTTACTTGTGAAACTGTATGTTTTATTTTTTGTCATTATGTGCTATTTTTTAAATAAATCTTTTGTTCAAGGTAAGAAAGGTTTTGAAGGATCTGGATTTGGAGAAGATTATGGACGCCCAGGCGAAGAACCTGAGTGGAGGCCAGAAGAGGAAGCTTTCCGTGGGCATAGCGATTCTTGGAGACCCAAAAGTAAATGGTTATCCATTTACACCATTTATACAGCTTAATTTATTCATTTATCTGTCCTGCTCACTTTTGTTTATATGGCTGTATCAGATTCTTCTTCTGGATGAGCCTACAGCTGGTATGGACCCCATGTCTCGTCACCAGGTTTGGTCTTTACTGAAGAGCCGTAGAGCTGGAAGAGTTACTGTACTTAGCACTCATTACATGGACGAGGCTGATATACTTGCAGGTTGTTTTCTCCCCCACCCTCCTTATCCATCAGTCATTTGGACATCTCAATCTCACACACCTCTGTTTCTCACACATCTTCTGTTTTCTGTGTTGAAGATCGTAAAGCCATCATCTCTCAAGGGCAGTTAAAATGTGTCGGCTCCTCTTTGTACCTAAAGACCAAGTGTGGGGTTGGTTACCATCTTAGGTCAGTTCTTTATCAAGCTGATATTGTACCAGAATTGATTGTTCAAGTCACTTTAAGTTTCAAAAATGTGCTAACATTTTGTTTTTAAATGTATCTTGATTTAATATTGTCTTTATTTTAAATCCCCAGTTTTGTGTGTATCTAATCTGTCAAATAAGAGCTAGAACCCTGCTCTCTAGATAATGGTATCAGCATCGGTTAATAAAATCGTATTGGTCAAAATATTGGTCGTATTGGTATTTTTTGTTTTTGTTACTGGACATTAGCAATAGTTTTAATTTTGGAAAACCTCTATTTATATCTTGTTTCTATGTCTATTTATACGTTTCCGCCTCTCGCTGTCATTCATTTTTGCTGCTTCATTAAAGTTGTTGTTGTGAACCTCCCGCAGGATGTCAGTGACTGAAGGCTGTGAGGTGGAGAACATCACATCATTGGTCAAGCAGCATGTTTCCAAGGCTCAGTTGTCACGGCAGCAGGAGGCGGAGCTCACATTCACATTGCCCTTCGAGAGCATGGAAACTTTCCCAGGTCTCGCTTCCATTGGCCCTCATGTCACCATCTGTCATTCCCCACACTGCCATATGTCCTGGAGAGCAGCAGAATGTGACATGCTCTCAGCGGCTGTGGTGGTGCTTTATGGAGGCTGTTTTTTTTATTTATTTATGATTTCTACATGGTTTTATTATATACCATATTATATGCAGTTCTGTTATATGAAGTCTCTGTTGTTGGTTGCTTGCATAGCCTTTTATGCTTAAGTTCAGGTTCCTTTGCTCATGGAAAACCTAAAAGAAATATCTGTAAATTTTCCAGTTGTAATGAGACATTTTATATGATCTTCATTAGTAAAACAATCAAACAAATAATGCTTTGCTCTAAATGTAATACTTAGCGCATATTTGTGTGAGGTTAGGTTTAGAGTTAGCAGATAGAAAATGACTTTAGCCTGGTATGAAAACATTAGAAGTTGTGAGATGCCGTCTTCAGCATAATGCAGCAAGCCTGTGTGTTGTTTAAACATCTGCACTTTTAAGCCTAAAAAATCCAATTCCAATATTAAGGAGTTAATTTGTGTGGTTGGAAAACTGTCTCATTTTGTATTTAGGGCTTTTTGCTGAGCTGGACTGTCGGCCTGACCTGGGTGTTATTAACTATGGTGTCTCCATGACGACATTAGAGGATGTGTTTCTGCGTCTGGAGGCAGAAGCAGAGGTGGATCAGGCTGGTAAGATAAACACTTACCAGAACCAAGTTAAATCATGACTGTCTAAGACATTAAAAAAACTGATCTCAGATCTGTGCTCAGTAAACCATAATAATAATGCACATATGTGTAATATGCTTATTACTCCTTTCCTTTTAAGAAGCAAAATTTCCAGCATTCTGGAGTGAGTTAAAAGTAAAAGTGCTGTAAAGGCTCATGAAATCACAGCCAATCAGAACATTTAATATATAATATACAGCTGAGTCGAATGGGATTTTAGGCCGATGAGATTTCACTGCAGGCATGGGTGTCCAGCCCAGCATGTCAGAAACGGAAACCAAGTGACAGATAAAATGCGTTGTCACCACTGGTTAGGACAAACCTCAGATTAACATGCTAGAGATTTATAGCTTGTTTGTGTTCTGCCTGGTTAAAATACAGTGTAAATAAGCATTTGTGAGCCTTGCTGGTGTGGGGACATTAAAGTATTTCCATTATTTTCTTTTTATGCTGTGTAACATAATCAAAATTTTATGCAAGGCTGAACTACCTCCTATATTTCTGTTAAGAAATGATAAACAAGATACGGTGCACCCGGGAACTGGGAAGTATGCCAAATGCTTGAGCAGGCAGAGAGATAATGAGTCACAATAAGTACATTTTCAAAAATGTTCTAGTTCTTTTCAAAAAACTTAATAGTGTATGATGTTTTTGAAATCAGACAAAAGGTATGAGCTACACCTGTCTGAAGCACCAGTTGTTAAATTTCCCAAACTTTTAGAGTTCTAATCAGACATTATCTATCTTCATTGGCAGACTACAGTGTGTTTAACCAGGAGAAGGTGGACGAGGAGGGAGATGCCTCCTGTCTGGATTATACAGACCAGAGACTGCTGACGTTCTCCGACAGCAGACAGGATGCAGTCTCTGGCCGTGCCCTCTGGAGGCAGCAGTTCAGCACAGTGGCCTGGCTGCACATGCTCAACCTGCAGAGAGAGAGGAAACCCATCATATACAAGTAAACAAGTTTAAATGCTCACGTGCTTGTACTTTAAACAAAAAACTTATGTAAATTATTTTAGTTACTTTACCCCAGGTAAGGTAAAATTGTTTATACCCATTAATAACACCCATTTACTACAGTAAAATCATTGATTTTAACACAATATTTCTTCTCCTTCATCCCCAGTGTGACGCTGTTCTTGGTTTTCTTGTCCGCGATGCTGATTTTGTCTGTGGCTACAGGAAACATTCAGATTCACTCTCCTGAAAGACTGTTTTCACCCATATACCTGCTGCGCCGCCATGAGGCTCCCCGCAAATATGCCACTAGCCTGCTTGTGCAAAACTCCACTGGTCAGTGACAGAATGAAGAAGTGATTTGAAAGGCTTTATTGAACTGCAAAGCTGGATTGGGGATAGAGATAGAGATACTAGCAAAATCTGTGTGTTCTTGCAGATTCTGACCTTTCAGGATTCATCCATAATTTGGAGTCTCAGGATATTAAGGTAGAAATGATGAGAAAACCGGATTACATGTCTTCTGCGCCTGTGAGTGCCGCCATCAACGTGACGGGATCTAGTAAGGTAAGAAAGACTTCAAGGGTTTCTTCCTGACGTCAGTTGTACAGCTTCTCTCTGCACACAAATGCTGCCATTTTTAAACAGAATGCCAACAGAATGTTTAACATTCTAATGAAATGAACAGTTAGTCTTAAGGCTCTTTCACACCAAGACAGACACCTATAGCAATTACTATGAGGTTCTAAAAAGCATTCTACATTTAAGATAATAGACAGCTAATCAGAACCCATTGGAATTTAAAGGGCTTGTGCATTTAATAAAGCACATGAGCTTAGAATAAACATAAGGTTATCATCTATTGGTCTTGATGCTAATATAGTTATCATTATACCATTCTTGGTGTGAACAAGCCTTTACATTAATGAATACCAGAAATTGCTAACTGTCTCTTTCCCCTTTTTGTCCTCTTTATGACATGCAGGATTTTACCTACATTTTAGCATTTAACAGCACCACAGTGCACTCTCTGCCCATGGCCGTCAATGTGCTCAGTAACGCCCTCCTGAGGGGCTTAAACGGCACAGGACCCATCAAAACATGGACCAAACCTTTCGAATATGTAAGTGAACTGCATTAATACTCTGAAGTCATTACTTCTTTATTACTGTTGTTATTTGTTAAACTTGGTTGCTGCTGCATTCTCTGCATTTAGCAAATCCCGGACAAGACTTCCTATGCTCTGGTTTACATTGAGGCAGTCATTCTGGGGATGCTGGCTGCTGGAATGCCTGCCTACTTTGCCATGGATCACACAAGAGACAGAGAGGTATGGCGTGGCATAAAACACGGAATATAGACTTTATATTTAGGTGGTGACTTCTTATTCTATTCAATAATTAGTTATTTATTATTTATAATGATTAAAATAATTAGTTAGAAATAATTAATATTAATTAAAATTGTGTTTAATTAATGTGCATAACATTAATTAAAACTCAAAAGTATAATTAATGATTAGTCATTAATTAATAATTACTTAGTAATAATTAGTTATTTTAAAAAACCTTTCTCTCTTCCTATATAACTACTGTTGAAACTTTGTAAGTTAGTATATAACTCCTCCCTTAAATGAATCGTTTTAATGTTTTTCTAACTTTTGTAATCACATTGGATAAAAGTGTCTGCTAAATATAAATGTGATCACTTTAATTATGTGAGGGTGCTTCAGTTGTTTGGCTTTATCAAAAACAACATCTCGACATTTATTAAAATAACTAGTGTCTTTGCTGTGTTACTGTGTCTATCAGCTGAAATGTCGCTCAACCCTAAGGATCTCTGGTCTGGTTCCATCAGCCTACTGGTGTGGCCAGGCAGCCATTGATGTTCCTTTTTACTATCTCATCTTAACCTGCATGACCAGCACCCTGTTTGCCTTCCATTCTGCAGACCTGCTGACCTCCCATAACATCATGTCTGTGGTAAGAACATACATCTCGCATACTTCTGGCACACACAGACACTTAAAGACTGACATGAGCTGTAACTCATGTTTTTTGTATGGTTGCAGGCTCTGTGTCTCATCGGCTTCTCTCCAGCCATGGTTCTCTTCACATACTGTGTGTCCTTCATGTTTGTCAGAGTCCAGAGCAACAGGGACTTCTTCTCAGTGGTTTCCATGATGGTGAGTCTTCTAGAAACCCTCCTACAACTTTCAGATGATCATTTGAATAATATAGAAATTAGGCGTGTCACAATATACCGGTATTGACAATAACCATGATATTAATAACCATTGATTATTGATATTGTGTTAATATAACATATGATATTTTAAATAATTCAGCGTTATTATGTGGTTGACATTGTCAGCACAGTAGGTGGATTTATTGTACCCGTTTGACATTTTTTTTACATTAAGAGCCACAGTGGTTAAAAACTCTCTCTGCCTCCCCGCACTTGAGTGTGGTTCATTGGCCAAAAAAAGAGAAAACACAGTAAAATAAAATTAAATATACATTTGATGGATGTATTTTTTTAATTTTATAGATAAGAGAAGTCTAAAATTGTGACAGCCCTAAATATAAATATAGACCTTTTAAATGTTTAAATTTAAATGTCTTTATAAGAGCTTATGAACACTGATTTTCTTTCTTTTCCACAGTTGTGTGTAGTTTCTGCATCCATCGTCCAGTTGGCTCTTGTGAATGAGAGCACAGGTCTGGCTCGTGTGCTGCACAATACACTGTGTTTTCTCAGTCCGCTCTACCCTCTGATGGGCTGCCTTAACTGCATTACCACGGTAAGGCTTCCGTATTTTAAAACATGGATAAGAGCATGGTCTTTTATTTAGTGAAGATATGTTAAGGAATCCATTTTTGTCATTAAAGGCCACCTTCCTTCAGTCTTCTCACGAAGTGGATTTCCTGTGGAAGAACCTCTTCATCTCTGTTGTTGCTGTGAGTTGCATACCACTTAATCTTAAAGTCTGTTACAAGGTGGTTCTTGTACACTGAACACTTTGCTCTCTGTAGCCCTACATCCAGTGTATCCTGCTACTCTTTATCCTGAGATGGTTGGAGATTACATATGGAGGGAAGACCATGAAAAACGACCAGCTCTGCAGGTCTGACTCTACACACACCTCCCACAATGTGTGTGACATCATCTTCATTTTATAGATAATGCCCTCTGTGACATTTCAGATTATCAGCAGGCCACTCAGAAATAAAGCTTAGTTCCTCTTTACTCTGCACTCTACAGGATTTCCTCCAAAACAAATAACAAAGTCCAGAAGAACCCAGAAGAGAGCATAAGCGAGGATGAAGATGTGCAAGTGGAGAAAGCCAGAGTAAAGGAGGCATTGACTTGTCAATGCTGTGAGGAAGTACGTTTCTGCTTTTTATCTCTCTATCTTTCTCTCTATGTCATATCACTTTGCTTTCCAGTAAAACATTAAAAATGGAGGAACAAAAAACTTTGCAGAAACCAGTGGTGGTGGTGAGCAACTTGAGGAAACAGTACAAAGGCAAAAGAGAAGGCTTCTCACTCAGCAAGAGAAGAAAAGTGGCCACAAAGAACATATCCTTTTGTGTTCGTAAAGGTAAAATCTGCCTTTGATTGGATGTTAATGATGATGTCACAGAAGGTAAGCACATTAATAAAAAATGCCTGTGTTCTCAGGTGAGGTATTGGGTCTGCTGGGACCAAATGGAGCAGGAAAGAGCACCATCATGCACATGCTGTCTGGAGACACGGAACCCACTGCCGGACAGGTTTGCGCTCTCCCACCGTTGTGCTGTTTCTTATGTTCTGACAGTGTGCTGCAGAATAATATGTTGCTGTGTTTTCAGATCTTGTTGGGGGATTATGGCACAGAGTTTCAGCCAACAGAAAACCCCCTGGAACATGTTGGTTACTGTCCTCAAGTCAACCCTCTGTGGCCTAGAATCACCCTTCTGGAGCACCTGGAGATCTACGCTGCCATCAAGGGGCTGCACCAGCGTGATATCCCAAACATCATAAAGCGGTAGCAGATCTCTGTTCCAAAGTTTCTTACCATGTAGTAGATAATGGTGTCCACTACTGGATCACAGTCTTAATTTTTACATACATTATTGTGTTAAGGTAAATAGTCGAGCCCAGCCATTCAAACATGTTACTAAAGTTATTTATAAATGCGGTTGCAGCTCCTAATTTCAATTGAATGAGACATGACCAAAGTCTTCTGTAAATCGTAATAAACACACACCTGTGGTAATACATTTTATAATATTTTTATAATAGTATGTCAAGTTGCTTGGCAATTACAAACAGACCACAGTTAAGATAATAAATTGTATTATTTGGACAACTGTGTATTCAAAATACTTTTAAAATCAGTGTCTTGTATTAAAGTACCAGTAAATGACAGCTTATTTCCTTAATATTGAAATATTATTATTACGTATTATTATGTTGCCTGTTTTTAAACTCTTTTCAGTGTTGTGAGCGCTCTGGAACTAAAGGATCATCTCTATAAACAGACAAAAAACTTGTCTGCAGGGCTAAAGAGGAAGGTAAGACTGACAGACTGTGTTGATTTAGAATTTTGATTTAGATTTTTCCATATGTTTTAAACTTATTTTCCCTTTATTTGTACTAGTTGTGCTTCGCACTGAGTATGCTGGGAAATCCTCAGATAGTTCTGTTGGATGAGCCGTCTGCAGGGATGGATCCCAAATCAAAGCAGCGCATGTGGTAACTTTACTGCACTATAGTGACCCTACAGCTTCTGTTCAGTGCTTTAGTATTTGTATTCCAATTGAATGTAAATATAAAGATATATGGAGAATATTAATTTTCTCTTTTTTAAAAGATCATTGTACAATAATTGCATATATGGAAGCTGTCGAAGTACACATTTTCGGTTTCTATTCTGACAGGAGGGCAATCCGTGCTGCCTTTAAGAACAAACAACGAGGAGCACTTTTGACCACCCACTACATGGAGGAAGCAGAAGCTGTTTGTGACCGTGTAGCTATCATGGTTTCTGGCCAGTTACGGTAAGAAGTTAAGGGTGTGGATCAGATCAAAACCTCAAAAATGAAAAATAACAGTTCCTTGCTTTAACACTTACGCCATAAAGAGAATTTGGAGCAGGTAGGTAAAGCAGAAAAGATGTAAAACCTTGGCTTTGCCCCCTGCAGGTGTATTGGTTCAATTCAGCACCTGAAGGGCAAGTTTGGTAGGGGCTACAGCCTAGAGATTAATCTCAGGGAGGAGCTCACAGGCCTTCAGCAGGTGGCGTTGCTGCACAAAGAGATTCTAAAGATATTTCCCCACGCTGCTCGTCAGGACAGGTGAGACGTGTTTGTGTTGCTGTAGATATCAGATGGCATGCTTGAGAGAAAGTATATCAAATGTCTGGATCAGAGTTAAAAATACACAGATACACTCTAAAACCTGAGTTAGATGATTTTGATAAATTGTCAAAACCCACTGTCACTCACTAAAATGTTTACACTAGGTGAAACTAACCCGGTTAAGTTGTATTAACACAGAACCTTAACTGGATGCAATAAACAAATCAAGTTTACATTAGTTATCTTTTTTTACTTAAAATGATCATATGATGCTATTTTCAAAGGTTATTATTTTGTGTACTGGGTGTAATAGTATCTCAACATGGGTTAAGGTTAAAAAAACACATTTTTTCCACACACTGTACATTATTGTAGATCTTCTGTTCCCAGCCCTTCTAAAACATGTAGATTCCTTTTAAAGCCCATCCTTCCGAAACGTGCAGTGTGCTCTGATTGGCCAGCTGACCCAGTGCATTGTGATTGGTCACATAACTTAAGTGTGTGGCGGAAAGGTGACCACAAGTCCATAGTGACTTGTGATCATAAGAACAACAAGCAGTATTCATGACTTTACACTGCACAAAACTCTGCAATTGAACAGCCAACCGCAAATACTTAAAATAATAAAACATATATATATATATATATAAAGACTGATTCAGAAGCGTCAGGTTGTCCTAGCAAGGTACCATGCTGAGGAGAGAGAGTTGTCCACTGAGTGAGGAAAGATATTCGCCAGCTAAATAGAGAGTCATCCGCAGAGTAAAGAAAGTCAGTCATCCAATGAATTAGGAAAGCCAGAGCAGAGTCAGTCGTCCACAGGGTGAGGAGAGTCGGTCATTTGCCTCTCAGTAGTCAGCACCGACCGGTAAGTGGGAAACCCAATAGCTACTGGCGGTAGTTGAGTGACTTCCCATAGCAAATCATTAGTCTTATTTCTGTATCTTTCAGCCCATCATAGGTGGCAACACTACTGCCTTAATTTAGGCTGCGCATTCTTTCACACATTGTTTTTGCTTGTACATTTAGGTGTACATTATTCAAATTTTCCCACACTGTGACATAAGATTGTGGGGGAGAAGTCAGCAGAGATGTTTTTAGCAGGTCTGAATCAGACTTCTCTTTTAGACAGAATAAATAATTTTTGTGGGAGAGTTTGAGCTTTGTAAGTTTCTTATACATGCAGAAACAGCTACATAAGACACTAAAGAAAAAGGAAACCATAGGGATGCATCTTATGGCCCCTTTTAAAATCATTAGTTTACTTAAGTAAACAATAAAGCAAAATTTTACAATAAAGCAAAATTAATACATAAATGAGCTAAAATCTCTATGACCAAGCATACATAATTAAAACACTTAATGGGTGCATAACAGTTAATTGAGTTCATAACAATTAACATTTTAATTGTTATGAACTTAAAGTTGTTTAAGGTAAATTATATATTTTGGCCCAAAAACACAACATTAAGGTAGGTTTTGATAATGATTATTTACTTGTGGGTGTAAGGACAACTTGGGTTTACAGTATAGAGTAGGACTGTCAACATGTCTTGATCTTTGCAGTTTTGCCACCCTGATGGTGTATAAAATCCCAATGGAAGATGTGAAGTCACTAGCCAAGTCTTTTGCCCAGCTTGAAAGTGGTAAGAAGTCAATAGTGTATTTCATATTTTATAAGTGTCCTCTGGTTCTAGTAAATGTTGTAATAATTAATAATTCTTATTTATTTTTACAGCTAAACAAAACTTTAACTTTGAAGAGTACAACTTCTCCCAGTCAACTCTTGAACAAGTACGTGAACTGTCATGTTTTCAGAATATTTGTTTCTCAGTTCAATAATTCTCCCTGAACATGTTAGAAAACAATCAATTCAAAAATTAGGTTTATACTTAAGAAAACTTCCTGTGGAACAAGACGAAACATTTTTCTTTCAGACTATTATATGTGTCATGCTGTTTTTTGTAAGGTGCATTGATGTGGTGTTCCTGATCTAAAATGATATTTTAGGAACACGTTTATCTATATGTTTTCCTGTCAGTCTGGCCCTTTGCAGTAAATGCACCAGAAAGTAAATGTACATTCTGATAAAGTATGTACATGTTTTGCAGGTGTTCATGGAGTTTGCTAAAGAGCAGGAGAATGAGGAAGATGAGGTCGGCTCTCTCAGCACTACTTTCCAATGGCAGAGGCTGAGACAGGACGGTTCTGTGTCCATCAATCACTCTGACAGCATAGTGCATCAGCTGTGAGCCAATCACATCCACCCTTCCCCCCGTCGTCTCTCTCTGCATGTGCCGTCTTTTGCCTTAAGAGCCTCACGTTGATGAGACTCGCACAGACTGGACCGTAGAGACTCGGTGCCTCTAGCACACATGCAGAACACGTGGGGCCTGCGTTGGCTCTAGTACTGGCACAAACTCAGGCAGGGTTGAATGCATGACTCACGTGTCAGCTGACAAAGCTAGACTTGACATTTTGTTTTTTTTAATGAAGAAATTTTATTTAGAATTTCTCGTTCTGCAGGTAAATGTGTACCTTCTGTTCACAAGCCTCACTGGAGAGGTTTGCTTGATTATTTTATCACACTCACCGTCCTGTTGGTTCTCCAACTCCATAGACACCACTGGAAAATGAATTGCATGGAGCAGGTTCCACATTATTAAAACAGTACCAAAGTCTCACGTTGACATCAAAACAGCACTTTTGGTGTCTGTAGCATGGGTATAAACTTGTGTCTATGTGTGTTCCAGCTATATAATGCATAATGTTATTGTACATTCTAATTTGTATTGTAAATGATGTGTAACAAATTTTCAGACAGGTAAATCTCATTATTGATGTTCAGCTTTTCGATGCCAGTGCACAACAGCATTTGACGCTGAGATTTACCAGCATGTGGCGGGCAGCTCTCGTTTCTTACGGCCCTCTTTGGGCAAAGCTGCCCTGCAGGAGCATGAAAGCCTTTTGTCTTGGCTGCACCCAGGAGATCTCAGAAACTCCCTTCTTGATCACCAGCACACGATTCAGGCTTTCACACAGAGCTCTCCAAAGAAAAACAGGGCTAAGCTCTCAGTGACCATGCGAGTTGGTTTAAAATCAGGACGATAGGATGACACTGGTGAAGAGCGTCTCTGTTACTCTTTCTGCCTTCTTTTCGTCTACTTATTTTTTACCGTCCACACGGGTGGCCTATCTTGAGGAGAAGTTTAAATAAAATCAAAATCAGTAGCTTAAGAATGTAGTTCCCATAGTCTGCACCGTACCATGTAGCACTCCAGCTTAGTCACATACTTGAGGTTGGTTTTTTAGAGGTTTTTTTCAATGGTTTGTATTTGTTTTTAAACACAAGTAACAATAAGGGAAGATATTGTAGGGCTCTCTGTACTTGGAGCCGTTAATGTATTGACATTTTATGGTGACGTTCACATGTAATGTGGTTTTTAAAGTATCTGCACAGTGTAAGTGTTTTGAGAACTTTTAAGCTTTTTGTGCACCAGATGTTGGGTTTCTTTAGTTTGATTGGTTGTAGCTCACAGGGGCATTGTGACCATAGGAATAAAAAAACTTCCATCTATTATACATACATCTTATGTTCTTAATATATTTTCTGTTAAACGTAAAAATACAAGATCATCTCATTGCTGGTCCAATAATAAAATGTTTAAAATTCAGTTCATGGTACATCTGAGAATATCCTTATTTCTATTTGAATCTGGATCAGTCCTCAAAAATTGTAATCTGTGCCAAGATGGCATGTTATGTAGAATATGTATGGTTTTGTGACTTCAATAGATGTATTTTCACGTCATTTTATTTATTTTTAGATGTGGCATTAAAGTTAAAATCTTGTCTTATAACATCTACCTTCATAAATAGGTAATATTTAACTTATTTTTCAGTTCCAGAAGAGAAACAAGTTTTTAAATCAACAGAATTTGAAATTGATTTCTTGAAATACTTCAGGTACTGGGCAAACAGAAAAGAAGTCATTTTTTGCATTATATAAATACAATTATAGTCTGTCATGTCACTAATGTACAGCAGTTCTGTAATATTTAACTGTCCAGTTTAGTCTCTACATTATTGGGATGGGATGTAGGAATGATTATAACAAACACCATCTCTGTTTAACCAAGACCTTTTCTCCAAAGTGCAATATATGAATACCTGTGTGTGTGAGTAATTAATGCATTATGTAGACCATATCCTTTGCAAATTGCAATATTAATGTTGTCTCTTTTGTGAATTACAAAGTGTCTTGCAGTACAATGTAGCCACAACTACGTAATCTTTTAGAATGCTTTGCACTCTTTTCCCCTAGTGCCCATTTCCTGCCCTTTGTATGCAAAAATTTGTTAAAAAATAAATTGTATTTAGGATGTTTAATTCTGGAGTGGTGGGTTTCAATAACAGAAATAAAGACAAATTAATAATTATTCAGTGGGGGAGTGAATTAAGTAGACAAATGTTGTGTGAACAGAACTGTATAGAACAACGGGTTTTATGTCTTCTCATACAGTGGAATAATGCACATGTGTGTCATGAGTGTTACATTTTATCATTTACATCCAAATATGCATTTTTGACATGTTACACATTTGTTATAGTTGGGTAAATTGGGATTAGGAAGGATGTAGAGGGTGGCAGGTATTGCCAGAATAAAGACAAAAGAATGGCAGTAAAATAATAAGGCATTAGGCCTTATACCAGAATAAAGTTTGCATTAGGTAAAGAGACAAGTTTGAAGAATACCACGTGTAAGATTATAGATGAGGATGACCGTGTCTTTGTCTTTATCCTCATAAAGACTGGCTTTAGCTTAATTTTATTAAATAAATGCAGTTATTATTCTGTTTAATTTGCAATTCATGTAAGCATTTCTTACTATCATTTCTACGATTATGCCTGTAGTATAAAACAGTCCTTTTATTTGGTCTTTTCTGCCTTTTCAAGGTGGTTTCAAAAGATTCTTGAATGGCCAGTTACATCAATTAGAAGCAAAGTGCATTTCAATGTGTTGTTAAAAAGCTGCTTTGCAGCATTTTTGACCTTCTTGTTGTAATTCAAGACATATATTTCCTATTTCTATTTGGTGAATGCAAAGTGTCAGGTGTCTGTTGCAAACTAAAATAAAGGTTTCTGTACATGAATGCACTACTTGTATAAGAATGATTTTATCAACATGTATATTATTTCAACTACAAAAGAGTTTATACGTAAAACTATTCAAGGAAGTAAACTTAAAAAAATGGCAAGCATACTAGGCATACTAGAAAGATAACATACTAGAAAGATAACATTTCACAATATTTGTTTCTAACAAACACAAAGAACCTGCAGTTTAGCATCACTGTATCCTGGTTTTGCTGCTGAAGAGGAAATCTCTGAATTTACCTGCATCTCAGGTAAAGTCTCCTCTCACTGTTCATTACATTATTATTATTATACGCTTCCTGTATGCTTTTGTTGGACCGAAGAACTTTGTAATAATTCATTTTGTATAAACATCTTTTGGCTCTATTTTATTTATGTATTCCTGAGACAGCATTGTATAACACCGTAAGTGGCCTAGTATAGTATTTTCTTTGTAGTAAATGTGCGAGAAATCATGTATTAAATGGCAAATAAACATTTTGCAGAATACAATCGTAAAACAATCGTAAAGGAATAAAATGTCAAATGAATTTACATCGCATTGGGATTGGCAATAGTTTTGTGAATTTCTCCTTTTATGGTTTACATGTTGTACTTTAATACTTTTAAACCAAGTAGTTGTATTTTGTCTGCAAGGCTTAATGCTCATATGTCCGATCTGAAGTCCATATCCGATTTTTTTGTCCCGCCTGTTTACGCTACTTTTGACACGCCTCCTATACGATGTCCTATACGATAACATTTACATTAATCCCAACAAAAACACTGAAGTCATTCACTAATCTGAGCGCCATCACTGACCCTCGAATTGTGGATGGTCGGCAAAACTACAACCAACAGCAATTAATTAGACAAAACAGGCGAAAGTGTTTATTTAATGATCGCCATTATCGGGGACACGACGGTGGACAAAACCTAGAGGGCAAGAGCGGGGAACCAAGTCCGCAAATTTGATGAAAAGGAATGGGTACAACATTATCCGTCTAAACAAGACAATCGTTGATTTATTATGTGAGCGATTACAGGAGTGTTTGTGTTATAAGGACACCCCGTTCAGAAAAGCGATCCCCCACCGACTTCCCTAAATTGCCAGACATAAATTTCGGGATGCATTGTGCGACTCGTGTTTGCTACAGGTGCGAAATCATCAACGCAATCCGTCGCCTCTGAAAACGCGCTCGGTATTAAGTTAACGTGAAATCAGCCATCGTGTTTGAGGCTTAAGGGTTTATTAATTAATTAATTTATTAATTAAAGGTGAAACTAAGGCAGCAGGTACGCAGTTAGGGGTAAATATTTAGTGACAGCCTTAAGGATTCTTAAGTAGATCCTTAGGTTGTTTTCTTGCAACCCATGTTTGACTAAACATATCCTTAATCGGGTCCAGAACTTTACATTTATCTACCCAAATAATTGCTAATGATTTTTCGCTGAGAAACTTGGTAATATGTAGTAGGTTAACGATGTAGGGAAAGAAAATTAAAGGAAAACGTTTCTCTCACAGATCAACCACATTTTTGCTAACTGTTTTTCCTTGACAGTAACTTTAAACACCATTAGTAATGATCTTTGTTACAACCCTGGAGAGCCACAAATGAAAGTGATTGTTCATTTGTGAGTATTCCTTCTCCTTTAATAGCTGGTACAGGCTTTTCTACAATGAACTGAACATCCGAATGCCAGAGAACTACATTCATCTTTACAGCTGCAACACAGCTTACGGTCTGTGGCTTAATGCTTCACACCCTCAGAGGATGGAGTTGTGATCTGAAAGGTCTGTTTGGCGAGTGGGTGGAGCTGCTGTGAACGAAAGTCCACACCTATCAGAGTCAAAGCCTGCCCAGGCGATTACTATGTCTATGAATTTGCAATGCCACACTTTGCATGTTCGGGATACTGCACAGGTACAGTTTTATTTTAATTTGTAATTTATTTCAAATCTTTTATTTTAATAACATCTTTAAATTCCTTTCTTTTAGATTCCTTTCAACACTATATCTGGCTGGGATCACTGGATCCAACATGACTACTTGTTAGATGCTTTTCAAAAACTCCTTGGAGTTTGAAACTCCTCCCTTAAATCTTACCTTACCTTATAAATTAAAGTCCTTTCAAATGGATTTTACAGATTTTTAGCAACAGAAAGCAACAGCATTATCCTCATTGCCAGGCCTGGTGGGCTGCTCTGCCTGCTCATATATTGGGCTGGCAGACTTGTCTCGCTGTCTCTTCATTTTAACACACACACGCATACACATGTTTGCATATGTGGTTTATGAGGACTCTCCCTAGATGTAATGGTTTTTATAATGTACAAACTGTATATTCTATTCCCTAATCCTACCATTAAACCTAATCCTCACTTTTCACAAAAAGCAGCCAACCAGGCAGTTATGTGGGCAGATAAATTATTAAAGATTGTTATAGAAGTCCATCTAATAATGACTAATGTGGCACATATTACAACACATTAGTTGATTTTTGGTGTTTGGCGATGATGTGGAGCTTCTAAACAGATTGGGGTAGGGTCAGTTATGCAGATGCAGAGTTACAGGCCGTGGTTATTGCAGTTTCAAAAGAAAACAAAGAAAAATGTCACATTGTTTCTAGTTGACACAGGTTACAGTTGTTGTCTTCATTAAGCTGAATGAGGTTGAGCATTGGGCCAAACTGACACAGAGACAAAACAAGCTTAAAAGTATCTATAATACTTTTTATAGATGACATTACATTTATAAAGTTGCAGATTGTGATGTTGATTTGAGGTTTTCCTCATTTTGAGCAAGTGTCTTCATGTATTTTCGTGTCTTCAGGTATTCTTGTAGCTCAGTTGGGAGAGCATTGTGTTAGCAGTGCAGAGGTTGTGTGTTGGACTCCCAGGGAAGTTGCTTTGGATCAAAAGCATCTGCAAAGTGCAAAGATGTATTTGCATGTATTATTTATTACTATTCAGTAGTTTTAAAATGAAAACTACTCCCTATTAGATATAAACACAATATTCCAGTTGGTTTCCTCTTCAAGTCCAACTCCGATCACTGGATCCAGCCTCACCTTGTGTAAGTTGACATACTGTATATGATTCATTAAACTGCCAGTTATGTCCAGTTGCAGTGTATGTATAAAGCAAAAACGATTTTCTTAACACCAGATATCAAAAACTACTTGAAACACTAATTTGAGAAAAAATGTACCATAAATCAAATGTAACAATTTATTTGCCAGGTAAAATATATCATGCTAAAAATTCCTGTATGGCTTGAGTAGAAGATTAAACAACCCTATAAGCAGGACAGAGTTTCCTTCTATTAAATGTATGTGCAACTTCTGTTTTGTGTCTCATTAGCTGCCATCAACAAGTGGTTGGTCATCAAGTGGTTGAATCTTTGGTGTGCCATCAACAAACACCAAAGATTCTGATCCATGCTACAATTACAGAAACCTTGACAACCACTGGAGAAGCACAATAGATTACACAAACTGGATTAGATACGATGACACATTTGTTCAGTGGAATGGCTGGTATCGACTCTTTATTAACGGATCAAGTGCTTAGATTCCTAATTGGTGTTTTGATTATATGTACTGTGGAGGTTTTAGTTCTTTGTGGCTTGGTGGCCCTCATCCTCAGATAGATGGAGTTGTTAACCATGAAGTTTATGGTACTCAATATGGCCAGTGCAGTTACTACACATCCAACCAGCTCCTTTATGTCTTGCATACCATGTACTAAGACCTTTGATATGACAAATGCCTCTGCCGACCTGTTAATGATTCATATATTTTTAATTACATTTTGAATGTAACTCTGCAAAACACACTATTCCTTTTCTTCTGTCCTGTTTTTACTAAATCCAAAAATCCCCTGCTTTAACTATACCAGTCTGGATGAGTCTTGAAGAGCCACCAACTTCTCTCACCTTTTATCACCTCAGTACTCACCTGTAAAGTATAATTATAATGTGAACTGGAATGGTACAGACTTTTCATCAATGGACAGAGTGTCCAGATGTCAGAGTCGTGTGTTAGTCACGGTATGTGTAGCACTTATAATCCACTCTGGCTAAATGGCACTCACCCACAACTTGAAGATGGAGTGGTCATCCGACAGGTGGTGGTTCCACTGAGAATGATTGCTGTGGTTTTAGGTCTTTCCCCATACAAGTCAAAGCTTGTCCCAGAAATTACTATGTTTATGCGTTTGTCAGGCCAGTGTCCTGCTCAGCTTACTGTGCAGGTAGACACCTTTCCTCAATTAGACATAGGACATATACATTTTTGTGTTTTAAAATGATTGATGATTAAAATAAAAATTTTCCTGACACCAGATGTAAATCCTGACACCCCATCAGCACCTACAACAACAGTGAAAAATCCACTTCCTGAATTCATTACTGTGCCCATCACAGTGCCTGATATTATGATAAACACAGGTAAAGTTTTATACTTTTCATTTGTCATGGACACTCTCTGGTACATCTTTTTATGTGCATTTTCCTTTTCAACCTGTTTAACCTTTGGTTACACTTTATTCTGTTTATCTGCTTTAGATATGCGTCTAGTGATAAGTAACTTTGAAACTACATGTCAGCTAACTCCAATTAATTTACAACTACATCATCCATCTCTCAGAGTGTTAGTAGACTGTGAGGTTAGGGTTAGTGGATTAAGTTGACATGCATTTACAAAGTTACTTATAATCAAGAGAATGTCTGTTGGACCATCAGAATGAAGTGTCAGCATATATATCAAGTAGTTGCAAAGTTACTTGCATCCAAGTAAAATGTTCTAAAGTGGATTATCGAAATAAAGTGTTACCTTTAACTTGTACAGTACTTGCAATGGAAGTAAATGGTGACAGTATCCGGATAAAGCCACAAATGTGTCTTTCCTTAATTCTTCCACAAATAATTTATGCATTTAAAGAATATAGAATTTAAAGAATAAATTCTATATAAGAAATTCTTATATAGAATTTAATATTTTATATATATATATATATATATATATATATATATATATATATATATATATATATATATTATAAATGTATTTAAACAATCTATTTTGCAGCACATTTTTGTCATCACAACACCCATTGATTTCTGCTACAACTACACTGTGCTGGATGATCCATGGAGAGCCACCAGCAATATATATTCAGCCCATATAATGTGTAATGCTTGTGTCAGCTGGTCTGGCTGGTATCGACTCTGTCAATGGCCAAAGTATTCAGATGCCAGACTCATGTGTTGATAAGTTCAGTTGTTCATGCTCCTCTGTGGCTAAAGGATCAACATCCAAGAGTTGAGGATAAAGTGGTCAGCTGAGATGTTCGTGGTCACTGGCACAATGACTGCTGCTATTTCCGATCCAATCCCATTAATGTCAAAGCCTGCCCAGGTAATTACTATGTCTATGAGTTCATCAGTCCGAATTACTGCTCTGGGCATATTGTGCAGGTAAATACATTTACCAATACCCTCAAAAACTCATCTTTGCCTCTGCTGATTAATTATTAATAAACACCCTCAACATAATATATTATGTCCATGTGTTTGCAAGGCCAACTGTCTGCATGTTGGCATACTGTGAAGATAAATAGGTAAATTACCTGTGACTTCTTAATCATGTCTTTGTCTGTTTTGCAGATGTTAGCACCATTAACATCACTTATACCACAGTCACGCCACAGATTATCCCAACTGGTAATGCAATTTTCTGACTTATTTTTAGGCTGTTATAGAACAGGGAAGTGAGAGTATTTTGTGTCTGTAAAGTTGATAGTTAAAATAGTGTATGAAATGTACAAACCACCCATCCCCAACTGAACATAATGACCCTAAACATATAATCACCTGACATTAGTTGTTGTTTTTGTGCTCTCTTTAAAGGGATAGTTAAAAAATAACCGTTACCAGCTACCCATCCTATTGTTGTTCCAATTATGTGTGACGTTCTGTTGAAGACAAAAGATGTAAGACAGATGTTAGTGATTGACAGCCTCAGCCCCCATTCACTGTCACTGTGTTAAACAAAAAGCTTTCAAAATTCATGTTAAACTGGCATTACAGAATTAAGCAGATAGATATATTTTGTGCTATTTTGTCTGAAAATTAAAAACCTTAAACGGTCACTTTTTTGCCTCTTCTTTTTTTCACTTCTTTGACCCTCTTTTCTTAAAAGCAGTGAGCTGTGAGCAGTAAGCTCTGATCCATACTATAATTATAATACTTTTGATGACAGCTGGAGAGACATACACCAAACCCAGTACAATAACTGTGGATATAATGACAGGCTTGTTGAGTGGAAGGGCGGGTACCAGCTGTATTTAAATGGGACAAGTGCTCAGACATGTCTGAGTGATGTACAGATAAAAAAGTACAAGTATAAAAGTATCATGAATATTATAACTTTTGGATTAAACATATTTGGAAGCATTGCAGATACAGAAATGATGTCTGATATGGCAATTTAATAATTTAATTGAATTATTCATTCTTTTGAATCATTCATCTTTAAGCATCTCTGCTTTACCCAAACCAATTGCTTTTATTTAAATTTAATTTTTATTTCAAATGAACCAATTTTGTACAGTTTATATTGTCACAATTAAATGACAGTGTAATGCTTACTACAATAATGTCATTATAAGTGTATATTATTATATATTGTCCTCAACAGTTAGCAGGGATGTTTAGTTTCCTTAGGTAATTGCTTCTACAGTATACGCTGCATGATGATAATACTAATCTTGTTGCAAGAAAATAGATGTTATATTTACTATACAAAGCTCTGCTGTTAAATACAGAGGTTTCCATCATAAAAATAGGTTTAGTGACAAAACTCTACTTGTAGCTACACTTGCTTGTTTATATGCTTAGCTTCAGCATGTAGAGGTTGACATTAAACAAAAAGCTGTATTTGGGTTAAACACTAAATCTGACTGGCAATCTCACTCATTCTCTTGTTCTTGTCTTAGCTGTGACAGACCTCTGCTCTAATCTCAGCTGTACTGAGAATGAAAGATGTGGACAGCATAATGGTGTTTATGGCTGTTTTTGTAATGAGGACCACCCCAGATCGGACCCTGACTCTTTCGGTTCAGTTAATTCCATTACAAACTTTAAAGCTGTAATTTTTTAATGTTTTAATTAAAGCTGATAATGTGCTGTGTGTTTTTCCTCAGATTTCTCAGAGACGTGTGAAGGCAGCTCTGGATTCATGTCTCTGTCTCGCTGTCAGCTCTTTGACGCTGGTTTTCCTGTGAATCTCTTACACCTCAGTGACCCCAGCTGTAGAGCAACAGTCCGGAATGGCAAAGTGGAGTTTCGTTTTGACAACACTGGCCACGTCTGTGGTACAATGCTTGTGGTAAGATTTAGTCAAAAGCACAACAAAGCTATTTCAATCATAGTTTGTTCAGTTACAGCTTAATAGTTGAATGGTTTTCCAGTCTTTCCAATGTTTTCTTTCACAAATAATCTGCCTATTATTACAAATAAACTAGTTTCTAATATGTATAAAGGTGGTAATTATACCAATGCTTAAAGTTTAATAAATTATGCACATTGCATACATACAAATGACAGAGGATGTCAAATCCATACTACAATACATGAGTGATTTCATTAAATTGTTACCATCACTAACCTGTAGTTATTTGAAATTCAAAGCTCAAATAAATTATTTCCCTTTTGGACCCTAAATCATTCTCAATTAACTTAAAGAACTAAAAGAATGCTGGTTAATTTTGTAGTCTTTTTAATGATATATAATAATGTTTGAATAATGAATAATGTTTGAATAATGTTTTTGTAACCAAATAGTAACGTTAATATAGCATCTAAAAACCTGGACATACATCATTCCTAGAACTTTCAAAATAATGTTTTTAACATGCTTTTATTACTGAATTGAAACATTAGAGAAACGTTCTTATAACCTAAAATTTTTAGCTGGGATGCTGGTTTCTTTTCATCTTAGAACTTATTGACATACCTTTTCTTCTAATGTACATAACATAAACATAATTTCATTTTTGAAGATTAAATTTGACAGTTTGGGAATTGGGAAGTTGTGAAAGTTTTTAGGGCCTGCCCTAGACTTCAGTTTGCTCGAAGTACAGAATGAGATCATGTATACAGATTTAGATTTTTTATTTCGTTATGGCGGCATTGAATAGTTCCTGTTGGTCACCTTGAACTGAATCATATATATTCATTTGAATCTTTAGAATTGTGACCCTGGACACCACCGGAGAGAGGGCAGGTCTCTGGACTTTCATGACACTACCTCCATATCTGTGGGTCCACTGGTCTGGTCTAAAGATAACGCAGGTAAACATTTAACTAATATTGTACTTTATGTAACCCTGTATCAATATATAATGCACAGAGCCATGTTCTGTTCTCTTTTCACAGATATATTGGGCCCAGAACAAGTAAAGCGATCTAGGGCCCCAGGTCTGTGTAGCTCATTGATGTTATTGTTTGTTTCACTCCTGTTTACAATAGAGTGTACAAAAGAGTGTTTACAATATCTTCTGTTAGATTTCCACAAAGGATGCACTATAATTTTAAAAATGTTTAGAAATCTTTTTTCACAATAATTGATAATGAAACTGCCATTGACTTGTACAGTGAGAATTTTAGGTAATGAGCTTTCCAATTTGTTCTCAGTTATAGTCATATGTTTAATACTGTATGCTCATATGAAATTACTTACTGTCTTTTTATTTCTGACTTTCCTTTAAAATTCTTTTAAATATGTAGTGTAAAAAAAGTTTTATATTACTGAATGATTGCATATGATTCTTTGGTTATATTCCACTTATTTCTGCCCTGGTTTCTAGTTCTATAGTCAATACTGCCCTCTGCTGAAATGTGATGAGAGCAACAATTAAGCAGGAGTTTTTTGTCAGGTCTTGATCATTAAGAGCGAGAAGATAAATTAAATAGTAAAAACGGGACTGTCTTACCTTACAGTTCCTGGTACTATTTTAGATATTTCACAACAAAGGACAACAATAACAATTTATAAAATTAAAATTTTTCTTTCTCCAATCTCTTTGTGTAGGCCTGTACATAACCTCCATAACTTCTAAAATGACGGATAGCCCATAAGAAAAATGACAGATAGGTTGCCCTTACAGTATATAACTCACCAATTTTAAATGAGAATAATAAGAACTATATCTCCTTTATCACACCAGTGTCTCCAGGATTCCTCAGGAGAAATAAAAACTGAAATATTAAAGACTTTAAAGACTATTGTTAACATGCAGTAAGAGTATTGACATGCAGCTTCAAATTGAATGAATTGCATAGCTCATGCAATTCGATCATTAAAGGAAAGGACGGAATGGATGGAAACCTTTAATTTACCTTTAATTATGGGCTGGTATCTTCACAAATCTGAACAGTTTATTATGTGAAAATCTACAAAATCAGAAATACTACAGGAGACACATACCAGATTATTTTAAGGGGGGAAATCTCAGGAGGTATGTATAAAAAGTGGCCCTCCACTGAACAACATTGTTGTCAACATTGTTAAGGTACAAGATTCCCAATCTGGCCCCCCTGCAAATCGAGCCCCCTGTAGGCGCCTGGATTGCTAATCAAAAACAGATATTGATTGCCTTGTAGCTGTTATCTTTATAAAGTGAACATAATTGAAGTATTTCTGTGAGTATTTATAATATGCATATGAACATTAACATATGCAATGTTCATAATTTGTATATGAAAACTAACCATGGTTTAACTATAGTAATTATAGTTTTTTAGTCATATGTGTTATAAAATCTTAAAAGCCACAAATTTACTATGGTAAATTTCACCACAGTAACAGTTTAATTTTGCTATTTGTAGGTAATACAACTGGTACTCAATCTTCCAAATAACCATAAAGTAACCATGATTAATTTTCATAAGGGGTGAGTGACTTGAGTGTGAAAGCTGACACTGTAGTATAATATATGTAACAATGTAAAAGACATTATTGTTCGCAATAACAGTTGACTTGGTGACTTGCATCATACAGCAATTTAAAATAATTTATAATCAGGCACTAATAAAGTACCTATTTAAACTCATTCAGCCAATGGGATCGCTTTGGGGGAATCGATTTGCGGGGGGACCCGATTCGTCACGACGTATTAGTTGATTATGAATCAGAAATATTGGCTCCCCACCACACATTCTGAAACGTTTCCGGGTAGCACGACGAAAATTGGGGGTTAACTCGGAAAAATTGGTAATTGTTAACTCGCTAAATTTGTTTTCTGTTAATGCGTTTGGAGTTGGTTATTATGGTTTGCCCTTTAAAATGATAATGCTGCATTGAATAGCTGTTTAAATTGAATAGATCTTCTACGGAGCCCTAATTCAGTGAGTAATTCATATCTTTAAGGATACTGCAAGTGTATAACATTGCAAAGTTTCTGTGTGTGGCACGTTTTTCATTTATTAATCTAGTGACAGCAGCAATTTTAACCAACAGGACAAATTTTAATTTAAAAATACACCCAAACAATATAGTTTCCCCATGTAAATATGCTCATCTGGAGTTATTTGGAAAGTTAACCTATGGACTGAATTCGTAATGTTGAAGAGAAGGTACAGTATGTTAATAAATGATTTGTATTATTTAATTTTAATAATACAATTATTATTATATTGTTTATATTATATATTTTAAGAGTAAGGATAGCCTGGCAAAATCCCTAACAGGAGTGAAACAAGCACGTCTGTACTCAGGTAAAATGTTATACATTGCATTCTGATAATAGAACGCTAGATGGCGCTGCATACAAACACTTTACCCGCTCATCTTGAACCCAGGCTGAGATTTACATTTGTTTGAGAATAATTAGCTCTGTTCTCTGCAGAGAGGACATTTGTGTCTTAATGGCTCACTGTGTGTCTCTGCTGCTGAAAGAATCACATTTGTCTAACATGATCGATATGCATCCCACCTCTTCAAGCTGGGGATGAAATTGAAATTGATTTGTGAAGAGTGTGATTCAAAAGATCCGCCCTGTGTTGCAGCTGCTTTGTTTGCAAAGACAAGAGTGTTTGTGGGATATAAGAGGACCACGATTTTCTTTGCAGTTTTACTTCCATGGTGTTTCGAGGTTTGTTGTACTCTATTTTCAGACCACAGCTTCTTTTGTGAACAGCAGATATTTTTTCATTTGTGGTTCCATTACTCTGAGTAATGTGTTCTAATTAGCTAACTATAAAGATGAAACACTTTCATTTATTATCCATTATAATTTGTGCAATTTTAAAAATCTGATGGTCCATCTTACTCTGTAAGGGAAATGACAGCTCATGTTGTTTTGAACTATGTATGTACAGAACTATGTATACAGCACAGTGTTGGAAATGAATGGACTACAAGTAATCTGTATTGCATGATACTTTTTCTAAAGTTAAGAACCTGTACTTGTTAGATTACACCTACTTTTTTGTGTAGTACACATTTTTTTGGTTTGTAATGATGCATTTTATAATTGTCTTCCATCTTGCACATGGGTTTTCACAACCCTTTAGGAAGTTCTGTTTTATCACTTATAAAAACAGCGAACCTTGTTTTATTTAGTGTTTGTTAATGTTTGACTGGTAATTGATATAAATGCATTTACAATTTATTATTAGACTATTATGGATTTTCACGCAAGAAGCATCGTATGTGCTTTATATCCTAATGGAATTAATGGAATATATGTACTGATGTCCTGTTTATGCATTTTTATAGTATAATTCAGTTTTAGAAGTAACATTATTAGGATGCCAAAGAGCCCAACATTTGCTTTCTGCTACAATGTTTGGCAAACTGATGGTCAAACGTTAATTATAGCTCTCAGATAGTGTGTAATTACGTTCATAAGTCCTGTATCCTCATCTGAAGTGTTAACATTATATACGCTTAATGCAAATGAACACACACACACCCAAATCTAGCATCACCAGGCCTAGCAAAGCTTGAACTGGGTGAATTATTATTTAAAGGCCAGAGAAATGAACTAATCAAACAGGGGACAAGGGCCATTAACCAACCACGAGAGAGGGGGAGAGAAACACAGAGAGAGAATAAACCACAGTAAGATTAATAACAAGCATCTGTGATTCTGCAAAAGCCTGTTACTCTGCAACTCGGTGAAGCTTTGGAGATTTTTAACATATGATGTTACTGAGCTGTTAGCACAGATAATGAATACATAAAAAGTTCTAAGTTTGTTTTTCATTTTTTTGTTTACTCACGCAAACAAAGTAATTACATCTTCATTCACTCACGTCATTTACATGTTGTTCCAAAAGTGTGCGATTGATGACAAATGTCATTAGTTCTCTTGTGTCTCAAATTGACAGTTTTTGAGTGTGCTGTTCCTTTAACATATTCTGACACGAATTAGGAAATCTACAACTGTGAAACAATCCCATGATAAATAATGACCCCTCAGAATATACAATCCCTCACCATAGCAACTCATTTAGGAATGATAATTAAATGTTCTATGGAAGAAAGAACAGAAGAAGTTCTCATGTCACAAACACACACAGACACGCTTCCAGACATACACAGACATTTTACTGATTACTTTTGGCCCAGCCATTCATTCATGTGTCTGTGTGAATTTTCTCTCTGCATTTTCTCCGTAATGAAAAGCTGACTTTGTGGCATGTTTGATTTAAATGATTTTGGCATACAGTGATATCACTGGCTCAGGAATGTGATCTATGGAGAGCTCATTAAAATAGCAGAAACTAATATCACGGAGTCCAATAGGACATTACCTGTACCTGTCTCATCCTGAGAGAAGAATTATCTAGGAAACACGGTGTCATAAACAGGAACCCGGGGTAATGACGCTTTAATAATTGATGAAATAATGGTTTGGTCTGTTGTGTGTCGCTGAATTTAGAGGAATATTTTTGTGCATGTGAAATTTATCATTATTTACTCACCCTCATGTTTTCCAAACCTGTATGCTGTTTATTCATACACTTCTTTGACAGTTTATCATGACTTGTCATCTGTCTAATTCTGTAAATGACTTTACAGCTTTGAGCAAAATTTAGGTCATTATTCACTGCTATTTTTTCATTAATCAATACACTAATATTAATCTATGCACTCATATCTCACTAATATCATTTGACAATGTCAGGTCTGACATCATTGACACCAGACGTCACTGGTTCTCATGTCTGAATGCCATCTTGTATTAAGATTATCAGTAATTAACCAGTTATTATCAGTCTGTATAAGACTCTGTATATATAGTGCCTAAGTCACCTGGGCTACGTTTAAATTGCTGTATTGATGTTTTTGTCTTGTTGGAGATTGACAGACATGGTTACTATGAAAAACAACATATTTCATAGTATTTGAGTTTGGACCAACATGAGGGTAAGATGTTTTCCATTCCTTTAACTGCCCCAGCCAGCACCCCGCTTCATACAGGTTTATTTTTACACCCAAAAATATGAATAAACAACTTTTTTAAATCCCTCTTTCCTGGCAGTCCCTAGACCCAAACCTGTCTTTTCTAACGGTAACTGCTGTGTAGTTTTGCACTTCTGTATGTTTTCACAGTCTGACACGTTTAGATCTCTGGACATCTGATACCGAAACTCATGGCTCATCTTTGCACGACCGAACAGTCGTCAGTCAGTATCAGCTGTCTCTTTCTAGCTTACAGCACACAGGAGAAGTTTTCTTCTGTCTCCATCTCCTTCTCCCTGTCTCTCTGATGTGACACGGAAGACTAGCTCCACTCTCCCATTAAGACTGCACATATATCCTGCTCTTCACCGGCAGCCCGTTCTCTCTCATCCGCCTCCTCTTTGGTGCTTTCTATGCATTGTGTCATAAACTGACGGCTACTGGTTTGTGTTCTGTCTGTTCTGACAATTTAGGCAAAGGAGAAGACATCCAAGGCGAGAGTGGGCAGACGCACGTCAGGCTGCGCTCCGCTTTCCATCAAGAGGCGTTGTTTTATAAAAATACAGACAGTAGAGTATAGTATTGTCATTATAAATATAGCTTGTTAACATTACTGCTTTTGCAGGCAATAATTACACTTCAGAGCGTGTCCCTAATAATGCACTAGCTTTATATATACAATACAAACAAATATCATAGATTACTGTGATTAAATTTATTTTCTGGAGTGATTCATCGCCCATTCTCATACTAGGTAGGCTGTGCTTTATTTAACTTCGCATAACTGCGTAATTACAGAGGTCCTAAATGAACGAGGTGATGTGCTTCAAGTTATCTGGTAGCTTTGCAGAGGGGAAAGTTTCAGGTTATGACTGATTACAGACCAGTCCAGATGCTGAGCTTATCCTTGTAAAGCCCCGGTTGGCATGGCAATAGGCCCTAAAGCACCCCCTCCATCTTTGTTGGCGGCTGGGAGAGGTTTTTAAGCTAACTCAACAGATGCTTCTCGGGTTATGAACTGCTCTGAGGGGCTTCTGGAATTGAGGATGAGCTCTGAATGACTCAGAGGTCAAATTAAATGTTGTGAGCTTCATGACACTGTGTGTGTGTTCTTGTTTTTCTACCACTGTGGGGACCAAATGTCCCCTTATGGATGGTAAAAGTCACAAACACATTGTGGGGACCAGCCAGCAGTCCCCATGAGGGAAACTGGTTATTAAACATACTAAATGATGCTTATTTGAAAATGTAAAAATGCAAAAAAACATTTATTTGAGGGTTAGGTTTAGTGGAAGGGTGAGGGTTAAGGGATGTTAAGGGCTATACAAATGTGTGTGTTTATGTGTGAATGTGTACATATGTAGGGTTTGGGACAGCTCTAGATGTGAGCTCAACATCTACAGTGTTTGTCATCATGTCATAATGACTGAACCTGAAATACAGCTCAAAGGGGAACTGCTTTCCTCTCGGGTTTCATATGTTCAGAACTGGATTGTAATCAAGATGAAAATGCTTTTTGAATGCTGTTTTCTAATTCAAATTCAGAAATCAAACCGAGGTAGCAAACAGAATCCAGATTTAAACTGAAATTTAAATTTATGAAAACATTTTCTTAAAACTTAAATTAAAAAATTAGAAAATGCTAAGAATTGTATGTTTTGCTGTATGTATGCTATATACTTACACAATTTATTGGCTATTTCAAACAAATGTTATTAATGTTAATAATCAATGTTTGAAATTACACCTAAAGACATTTAAGATTACTAATTATTAATATATTTTGTCAATCCTAAATTAACCACACCTTATCTAATAGCACAACTTCACAAGCACTACTTTTGTGAGATGTAATGCGTCCCTATATTCAGCATTACATTCAGAGACAGACTGTTTTAATGACGCAGGCTGTCAGAGTTGAGAACAGAGGTCTCTTATAGAGATTATGCTGACTAATGGCTGTTCTACTCAAATCTCACAGAAGAAACGTTAAGGGCTGATGGAGTAATGAAAACTGCTCTGGTGTCTCTGTGAGTTCTCCAGCACTGTCAGCCGCAGTGAAGCGTGTTTCTTCTCAACGCTTCCTCAGCTGTCACTTCACATTTACATGAAACAAATGACTGAAAGGGCTGCCACACACCTGCCTCAACTTTTAATTGGTCCTGACTGTCTAATTAATCAGACCAGCATTGGAACACATTTGGAAAATAGTGGTGCATACAAGACATGCTCCAAGATAGAAACTGATATTGCTGATACAGAAAGAACATATGCGAACTTGTAATCACTTTTAACCAGAGCCTCAACAGGCGTTCAGTGGGATGCCCACCCCAATATTCGGAGTGTTGATGTTAATCAATATAGGTTTTTTAATTGGCTGACAGATATTATTATCATTACATTACTTTTTTTTAGGTCTCTGTTGTATCACATGCTCTTTTCAGGAATGTGAAGATGTTTTGTCACATTCTTTTTATTTGGGCTCTGTCTGACCCCAACAAATACAACAGAGAAAATACAATAACACAAATCCAAAGAGACAACTGTCAGGAGTGCCCAGAGGAACATTTTTATTTCTTGTTGCTTTTTTAAAAGCTTTCAAGAAACTTAGATCTTAGTAATGTTTTATTTGTATATTAACTTTGTCTCAGATGTTTCTGCTAAAATTCTGTAAGAGAAATAAACAGAGATGCAAAGTAGAACATAAGTAATTAGTACTAAGAGTAAAGTAAAAATGCAGTAAAAGTTTAGCTTTGATTTGAGAAAGTTGTTTATATGGATTTTCAGGTGTAGACTGTGGTATCTTGGCAGATCAGAGCATAGTTTGAGATCTCTTTTGAAACTCTAGAGGAGATGTATAGTATATATACATATACATAGTATATGTGAGATCATAAGCTCTCTCCAGGTCTTTTAGACCTCCTTGGAACTAGAGTAGTATAATGTTAGAGCAAAAGTGCAGAACAGTGGATAAGTTAGTTAAGTGTCCCTGGAAGAGGTGTGACTTTAGCCGGTTTTTGAAGATGGATTCCGCTCCAGGTGAAGGTTGGAAGGTAACCACTGAGGGACAGCAAGTACATTTCCACTCACTTGAACAGAAGGAGAAAAAGGACCAAAGTAGGACATCCCTAGTGGAGACATATGAGCACATAGGCAGTGGTCAAAGGCAATTTGCCAGATAAGATTAGAACCTGAGGTTTTTAGTTCATGGAAAAGAACATTTTCCTCTTCGTCATCTACATTAGATGAGAGACTCGCTCCCACTAGACACCTGCTGTAGAGACATTTGAACTTCTAACATTCTAGTTAACTTGCCATAGTGATTGATAAATATTTAACTAATTTGATAAATATTTTAGAAATGTATTTGATGAATATATTCCAAATGCTGTTTATTACCACAACGGTTCTCTTCTAAAGAGATCTCAGACAGAAATAACTCGTTTTGAAGTCTGGCACATAGGAACAGGGTGTGAGTAGAGGTGAGGACGGTAACTGCTTGTGATCATGTGTTTGTGTGTATGTAGGTTTACTTGGCTACAGTTTGGGGACAAATGTCCTTAGAAGTTAGCTAAACAGGTATTTGGTATACTTTTATTTATACAGCTATTTTTGCTTTATTGATTTGCAGTCTGCACGCTACATATAAGCAGTGTGCAATAATAATAATAATAAGAGAAATCAATTTTCGCAGTTGTTTGTATATGGTATTGTGTCTCAGCGAAACCTGCTATCACTTCCTCTGCTGGGTAATCCAGATTTCATATCACACCATTCACATTCTCAAAAATTCAGAATCTGAATTCTGATAACAGTCTGACTGACATCCGTCATTGTAAAGCAAAGCCAGACAAAACAAAATCCATCCTTGTTGAGTCTGTCAACCACCATTAGTCTGCTGTGACAGAGGAGATCAGTGACGGTTTAACCAGCCCGGGGAAAGTGACGCAGCCCGGTGGTGACACATCCGTCATGGAAGTTGTCGGATATAACATGGCAATGTGGAGAAGCGTGCATTCAACACGGATAGAGAGATGAAGAACGTTTGAAGGATTGATAGATTACAGACAGCAAAGTGACATTTCCTTTGAAAGGTGACTGGGAGATTCTCGTGTAATTACTGCACTTATCATCGTATTGATTGGCTGAACTTTTGATTGACAGTTTTGATTATCTTTCAGGACATATTTGGGACCCTGTAATTTTGTTTATCTTTTTTTCTTGTTCATACCTGTCATTTAATAGACATTTATCATGGTCACAGTCTAATTTGCATACTAGTGTGGAATCATTTGAAGCAGTAATATTAACGAGGTTTAATTAGATTAGGTTCAGCTTTTTGCTCTGCATCAATTAACTATCAATTAACTTTGGCTGAGATCAAGGAATATTCCATTTATAATTCCTGTATCAATACATTTCTTAATTAATTATATTTAATCTGTTATCTCAATCATTAGCATTTCAATCAGACAGTGGTGAGGGGCAAGAATATAAATTATAAATGGTAAATTGAGGGAAAAATATTTTTTTTTTCCCTCCGTAAATCCTAATCTAGTTATATAATAATGCTGCACTATCAATCAGCACCAAAGAGACGTTGCACAATTAAAGATTGAGGAAATTTAAAGGGTGGATTTAGATGACAGGATTTCTGCTTTTTGGATCTATTTTACTGTCATCAGTGCATGATGTTTCAGTTTAAATTAGTATTTTCACTTTGAAGCCTCTAGTTCTGTTAGAAGACCTTGTGAGCTTACTGTCTGTTATCTAGGCAGATACTTTTAAACAGCATGTCTAAACCAGCCACAGGGTGACAAGACTCCAGCAACAAGCGATTTGTCTGTCCACATTGAAAATCAAAATTAGGCATGACTGTTAAATGTCCCACCAAAGATAATTTATAACAAAATTCATTGGTAGATACACAGCAAAAGTATGTCTGGCCCCAGAACTGTCAAACACTTCTGAAAGACAAACAAGATCAAGGATCTTATTTAAAGAGCTAAATTGCATCCAGTGTGATATGTTAAAAGGAACATATTTGGTTTATGCTGGTGTTATAAAGTTTTGGGGGGTGCAAACAAACTGAAAAATTAAACTGTTAGTGATGCAGGACTACAAATAGCCATCACGTGATTATGTGTATCATTACACCTAGATAAAATATTGAAAATGTTAATGTTAAAGTTAACTGTTAAAGAATGTACCATGAATCAGTGAACTTGAGTTCGATGTGGGTTTATTATCAGTAGTAGTTTTATTATCAGTATCAGTTTTATAGTAGCATTATGAGTATGAGTTACGTAATCAAGGTAATTATAACACACACACACAGTGAAGTTGCCTAATCACTGTCCAGTAACACTATTTGAAAATAACTTTTGCTCTCCTTTCTTTCTGGTGTGCAAATTTTTCAGAGAGATGTTTAAGTCACAAACCGCCGTTGTTGTCCACAAGGTTTCGGTGCCAGGACTTTGAAACAGCAAACAGGGAAAAAAATAAAAGACATGGCTCACATCGCATCCAGCTAGCCAATTCCGTTTCCCATAAGAAGTGATGGAAAAGCACCAAGTGTAAGCTTGACCGCGATCACTTGACTGACTTGTCGATCTGGTCCAAGCTCCTTTATCTTCATCTGAACGCCTTTTAAAGGGTATTGTTGCAAAGATAAAACCGAATTTTCTTTCATTTCAAGATATTTCACTTGCTTCCACATTGATCAATACCTGTCAATCAAATAACAATCTGCTGAGCTGTAATGAGAGTTGTTGAGAACAGTCCAATCACATGAGACCAAAAATATAAAAACAATATTGATTTGCTAAAATCAAAAGTGGGAGGGTGCGGGGCTCAAAGCACTGCTTGTTTTAGAGGACAATCTGAAACAAGCCAATTAGAGCTCAGCCTCAAATCACATGCTTTTTAAAAGTTTACGGACATAATAGACACCCATTAGTCCGGCGCCCTGCACACGCGTATGAATGAAATACAGTTTTTATTTTTTAGAGTACAACTAAATTATTTTATTTCGTAATTAATTTGCAATATATTTTTAACAAATGTTTAACATGTTAAAATAGCTGTCTTCTTTGGCAAACTCTGGGGGTTGGGGGGAGGGGGGCTTATTGACCGCCACTGAGTATGAGTATGTTAAGTATGTCCTCTGACAGCTGGTGAAGTTTAAGTCCCATCAGTATTCCAGTAGAGCATGATGGGAAGGTCATTACTGAATGCAGATAAATGTTACAAGAGATAAACCACTGACCTCGGATCAGCATAGAAAACTAAAGAAAGGTCAAATTTACATTTCACTATTCTCACTTTCTCCTTTCATTTATCTTAGCTTAACATATTTACACACTGTCATATTTTTATCTTATAAAAACAGCAGCAAGGATAGCAAGTGAGCAAACAACATGACAGTTCCAACATGACAGTTGAGCCAATCGCAAAACAGCTCTCAAAAAATTCAAGCCAATCATATTATAGATTCTCCTTTTATCTCTTACCTAACATGGAGATGACAGCTGATGGACAGTTAAGGAAAGTGCTTAGGCCACAAATCAACATAAGATTGACAGAAGCTATTAATAAAACATTGTTAGCTGATGATGGTGCGAATGATGATTTATTTCTTAAAAGTGCATGACTAGCGGTCGACTGATGTTACCACAGTTAGCTAGTTAGTAGAATGGCTGATGTGTAGAAACAGACTGAATCTTCTGCCTTTTTTGTGCTGATTTTAATGGGAAGAACTCATAGAATTGTGTAGATTTTAAAAAGTTTAATATATTTAACCATGCAAAATGTGTTAAACAGAGGGTACAGGACTATTGTGATCATGTTTCATTTGTTTGTGGCCTCACAAGATAATAAAAACAATGTTAATACTTATTTATTGTTTTTACACATTTCCTAAAATTCACTAAAAAGGGTTGAAAATAGCATATATCCACTAAGCTTCTGGTAGGTTTTGGAACAGACTCAAGGGATAGTTAACACTTCTGTTAATTAGCTAAGCTGGTACAGTTAACTACGGGTGCCAATAATCTAAACAGCCAAATACTGGCCTATCAGATATATTTGTCTATCACTGCCTGTGACTCATTATCACAAGTTGCAATTGTTTGACAAACCAGGGTGGCCATCATTTTTGTTAAATTTGTAAAAATGTCATTAGATAGTAAAAACACAGTAATGGAAAGCCTGCTGTGAGAGGTATTTGTACGTTGGTACTCTGCTCACTGTCTTCAGTGCAGTGGGGGATAAACTGTGGCCTGCTGATCAAACAAAATGTCTCGGGATTTACTAGGTCACATGGTCAAGTAAAGCGTAAAAGAAAGAAGTAACCTTGTACTCTTTTCTTGCTCTATTTTTATTTCTTGTTTCTGTAGCTCGTCCTTCAGGTTTTTCCTTAAGTGACTGGAGGTGGGTAGTTCACTATAGCTAACTGTGCAATTGGCCTTCCTTTTTTTCCAATTCCAGCAGAATTCCCTATCTATATAAGTTGGAATAGCATTAGCATGTTGTACGCATACATTAAATATATAAGTGTAATACATTTTTGCATTGTTATTCTTCTTAACTGAAACAAATGTTACATTGTTATAAAAAGTAAAATGTCTAAAAGATCTGCAGATGAAAGATCTTTTTGAAGTTACATATTTTACATATTTTTTACAGAGCTTTACAGAGCTTTTACATTGCTTTACAGAGCAATGTTACTTTCTGAAAATGGTTTCACATTTTAACCAATGAAATGCTGTTTTGCTGTGTAAAAATGTTATTTCATCATTTCCATAATTGTGTAAGAAATGCAGGGTGGGTATTTGGGCAATTGGGAATCAGACAGATAATTGATTGGGTCATTATCGGTTTAATAACTTGTTTAAAATAAAATATTCATTATAGTTTGTTATCTAAAAGACTGCTGGACCACACAACTCATCACAGGATGAGAGAATTTTAAATAAACCACGATTTCATATTTGACCCTGGAATCTCGCTTCCACAAAAAGAATCCCACTGGATACAATTATAAGCCTTATGTTTTGTGGTACATTTTTAATCTGTTATTGATTTTCCTTCTCTTAAAGGGAACTCAAAGCTCATCTAGCACAACCTCTGTTTGTATGTTTTATGTGGTTGTCTCGTAGAGAACTTGATTCAGAAGTTATTTTCAGGTGTTCCCGTCACTCTCTGAGAAATCTTCTTAATGCGCTTGTCACTAAGAGTAAACCACCTCTAAATTACTGTCAGTGTAACATAATTACCTTACAGAGAAAGATGCGTGAGCGAGAGGAAGAAAGTGAGGGACTGTACACATCTGCTGTACGTGTTGGACCAAGATTGGCTCCTACAAACAGTATAAGACATAGCAGATGTGATACAGTCGTGTGACAGATTTATTTTATTTTATTTTTTTAAAGCAGCAGTTCTGTTGATGCGATCTCAGCCTCCTAAATGAGTTAGCGTTGCTTTGACTTCATTCGCTGGATCTGCTCTGACTCGAAGGAGACAACCTGAGAAAACTCAGCTGAACATCTGCACACAACCTGTCTCATAATTAACTGTTTCCCTGTGCAGTTCGACTGACACGTACCTGTTTGTATTCTCAGAGTGCTCACAAGCTGTGTTGTCAAGGCATCTTACATCTAGATGTGAGAGTTTATTGCTGTAGTCTGTGATTCTGCGCAGGCTTTGTCAGATGACATTATTATCTAAATCAAGATGGAGATTTAAAATAAATCTCACATAAAACACAGATTACACAGGGTGCTGGTGATTCATAGCACCTGTTAAACAACTAAACAACAGGTCAAAAGTAGCAGGAGGAAAGTTTGTGTGCTTTCCAAGAACAGTGATACACTTACAGTAACACTTTTTGTTTTGAATAACTTGCATTGTCTTCTAAATGTCTTATAAACAAGCAGAAACCAGTTTGAAGGTAATAACAAAGATCCCAAACCATATATTTGGGGCTTAATACATGCAGAGTACAAATAGGCAATTTTCCAGCAGTCATTATTTTCCTAACTACACAATTTCTCAAGAAGAGGGAACAAATAATCTACCTCCCAGGCTAAAGTAATGTAAAATAATGCACATTCTTATTGTTTCTATGACCTGATTTAAAGATTCAGATACACAGAGGTGGTGAGAGTGGGCCTAATGTTCAGTATTTTGTGCTAAATAATGGTTTATTTTAGTACTTTGAATATAATACATGATGGAACACATGCATTCCTTTTTGGATCTGTACATTCAAGCTATTGTGCATGATTCACAGTGGAGGTTACATAAACACAAATGTCTTATCTGTTGTATTTAAAACTGCAATAACACAACTGAAAACGCTTTACCATTTTTTTACAATGAGAATCGAGCAGTAGGATGGAGAAGCATCTAAACCGCTTGCATCATTTTCCCCTCTGGAATACAAAGTATTACATGAACCGCTGAAAGAAAGTTCCAGACTTCCTCTAAAAATGTGTCGTATTTAGACTGGAAAGAGCAAAATGCTACCCCGAGGTGTTAACATGTAAGCGGCTTTATGCAGCTTTGGAAAACAGGCTCTGAATCCTTGTTTAACACACTGAATGTATCAGATGGAAACTGGTTTTACTCACTCCTCTATGTGTGTGGTTTGCAACAGAGAACATTTGAAATGGAATTGTGTGCATTTGAATGGCGTGTAAGTGAGCATCACTGTATTCTCTATAAAGAGAATTTTGGCTTCTGCCTTGTATGATTTGCATTTTCAAGGTGGATGGTGGAGCGTCTTAAATAGATGGTCTCTGATTTTTCTGATTTTTTTTGGCAGGAAGTCACAGTGGATAAGTGCTCCACTCTAAAGGGTTTTAATCATTGCCAACATCAAGCGCAGAGATTCTGCGTACATACATCTGAAGCTAAAATCAGTAGCCTCAGGCCCATCTAGATGCTCCCCCTCAATTTTTTTTGAGCTAGGTGGATTTTGATGTTGCAAAAAAATGTGTTTTTGATAAGATTCTGTATCTGTATATATATTTATACCTATATATCTATACCTACAATATATATATACCTACAATATATATATATACCTATTTTATACATACCCACATACTTACACAGTGATGGAAAATTGCACTAGCACACTAAAATGTCTTGTACTTATACAAAGAACTACTGAAATGTTAAGAAAGTGTTTCTCTTTGGTCATATTCATGTTGCCTAGGGCACTAAGTGAGCTATTACTGGCCCCTCAAAAAAGGCAGGTGGATATGATAAGAGATAGAATGAAAGAATGACAGAGTACAGAGGGATTCAGGAGGCAATAATACACACTGTGTGAGATCTGCAGTCTGTCCAATCAAGAAGCACAGATGGATCAGTATTGTGTTCTACTGTCTGAGGGCCGCTTTTCTAATGGAGGTGGTTTGTGATTGTGGCTGAAGTAAAGTAAACCAGTACATGACATTATATGTCCTCTGAAATGTTATAAATAAAAGATAACTTTGCTTTTCAAAGTTTGTCTAATCTTTTAGGTGCAATCAAGCCGAGATTCAAGACCTCTCCCTAATCAATTCTGTTGAATCACAAGTGTCTCTGTGAGTTGTCCTTCATCTCTTCTTGAGTGATACATCGTTCTGTAAAAACTGTGATCTGAGAACTCTCAGAACAGTCGAACAGTCTGATTCTGACATTCCTGTTTTGTCAAAGGCATGAACTGATAAAATGTATATTTCATATATTGTATATTATGTATATGTCACATACATTTCTCTGAGCTGGCTGTCTGACTGAAAATTGAGACAGATAACAAAACAGAAAAGTTATAAATTAAACACATTTTTTCTACTTTCTTTTCTAATTCTGCATGTATTTATGACTGACATTTGAAGATTTGTTATATTTTATTGGTAGAACAATTGTACAAAGCCAAAGCAATTATATGTACAGTTAATGTAGATGTTATGGCTAACAGTTTTACTTTAACAAGTAAGTTAAAATTAATTACAAGGCATCTTACAGTGCAATCAATGTAACATTTCATCAGTTTGTACGTCATGTTTAACCATGACCTTGGTGTTGCTAGTTTAAGGAAGTGCAACATTCAGTCTGCAAGGATAAACTTTAGCTTTATTTAATTCAAATGACATTTTATGTATATCATCAGGGTCTTCATCAATGCCCTGAGGATGGATCAAACTCTTAATCTTAATTAAAGTTGTAGCTCAAGTTTATCCTTGTAGAGTGAGTGTTGCAGTATGAAATACAGATATTTGGTTGCACCTCAGTTCTTCCAGCATCCTTTACAAACTTTTCTTAGTGCTATGTACAGTTGAGAATAGACACAGGAACAATAATGTATATATTGTTGTGTCAGGGAACAATTACTAAACAAATGAAAGTCGACTGTAGTTAGATACTATAATTTGTGTATCTACTAAGGGATTATTTGGAAGGTTCTGGGGATAAGACATGATATGGTCACCCACACCCCAGTGATCAATGTGAGGGGGCCACATAGTCTATAATGTGTACAGCAAATCATTTCAGATAAACCACTTGTGCTAAATGATTCAACACCTGAGATTCTCAAGTAATCTTCTGATGGATCTTTTGAGTTTATACACGTTTACTTGTTTATTTTTATACCACATATTTATATCAAATCTAAACAATAAAAGGGGGGTGTAGAAGGGGCATCCTGAGTCACAGGAGTTTAAATTTAAAAATGTGGGGTGAAATTTTTAAAAATATTTTTCATTATTATTATGCTGTAAGAGCTTTTTCTTCCATTTCAAGGACAGTTTTATGAGCTCTGAGCTCCATGGGTTGGAAACAATGATGAGATTAGAATAATAAAGAGTTTTATGATTTATTATATGAATAAAATGGCCAGTTGATTACGTTATGCTTAAAGAATGAAACTACTTTTTCTGGTCAGTGCTGAACAATTACAAACTAATAACAACCGCTGACGGTTGCTCATTCATTGTTTTAACAGAGAGATGGGCCAAATTAAAAAAAAAATCCTTCTCAACATCTTGAATTTATAGCTCAGTCTATGATTCACGGTCAACCTGAAAGTCATGCTTTTACTGATCCTGCAATGTGAAAATGTGCATTACGAGGCAGCATATAGTATTTTTCAGTTTAAAGAAAAGCAGTTTTGCCTTTAACTAAACCTCAAACCGTGGTTCGCCCACTCATAGCCCTAGGTGCACGTGCAGAGGATGAGGACAATTTAACTGAGTGGTATGTTTAACCCCGCTGTTGTGTTTCAAAGCACTATGAAAAGGAGCTGAATAAAAAAGTATTTTTACAGTGCGGCAAAAATGGCTTAAGTTAAATCAATATCATGCTCTCAAACATATATTTTTAGTGAAACAGCTTGCCGTAATCTAATCAACTGGTTGCCTTTAGACTGTGATGTTAAATGTTGTAGATCTTAGCAAAAGGTTAGAGATGTACATTTCTATCACATTCAGTTAATTACATGCCGGCAGTTTAGTTATTTTCTTCTGAAAGGCATGCCACTCTTTGCTAATAAACTTTTTATATGTTATATGTTGAAGGACAACTTGAAGAGTGAAGTAACAAAAAATAGAATTTTCCTTTCTTTTTTTAAACGTGGCTCTGCACGTTTATGTTTTTTACTAATAAAATAGCCAAACAGTCACGCACAAGTCCCAGAGGCACCAAGGCCACCAAGGCCACCAAAGCCACACACCTTCACAAACTTATTGATCCTCCATCGCAGTTAAACTCTTCTGTGAGATGCTAGAAGATGACCTCAATCCCTGTCTGAGATAGAGGGGAGGTGTTGGAGAATGAGAATGGTTTAATCTGCCCACTGGTGAGAAAGATGGGAAAGAGAGACATCTATTAAACTGAATCTTTGTGCCTGAATATAGAATTGCTCTTCCTTAGAGACCCTACCTAAGGCTCCTGCCAACAGTCATTGGCTTCCCCAGGGAATGCGACTTCCCACGGAGAGTCCCGAGACTGTGAATGTGTCACAATATTCCACAGTCCTCGATCACAGACTCGCCTTCCCCGCGGCACCTTCCTCTGGTATTTCTCTCCTAATTACGCAGGTGCCACGAGGCATGACCATCCGTTCTCGCTAAGACTGCATTGCCATAACCTTTAATTGGGTCTCATTATAAAAATATCCCACTCTCGTTCGAAGTGATGTGACTACCTGCTGTTTCTCCTCTTAACAAGTGTGAGTTGCTTTGGGAAAGACAAATTATAAAGGCGGAATTTTCAAAAGGTGGCGTAATGTATTTGTCCACGCGCATCTCTCCATCCAATCATTAAACGCCAATGCGGAGAGCGGTGGAGAGGATCCTGACTGTTTAACCGAAAGTAATTATTGTGTGAGACTGTTAGCAAGTCTCTCTGCCCACCGCAGCTTCTGGCTGATCATTATGTGCGCGGAATGCAGAGACGATGCTTGTGGTTTCAGGGCGAGGGCCTGGTCAGCTTGTCCTCCACTGTATGAGTGAAATTTGATTAGGAGACTAATTATGTGTAGCACAGAATGAGAGAGGTCACGCAAGGCTAGCTTCTTTTCACAGCCATTCTCTCTCGTTTCCAATCATTTCTCACACTCTGGTAAGCTGCAGAAAAAAGTGCTTAGCACAACCAGAAATGGCACATTCTTCCTCTATTCAGTATTATTTAAAAGTCTAGCCATAATCTCCCTCCTGTGTATTATCATTTGATGTTGCATGTGCCTTGGTAGTGAAATGATATGATTTTTAGAGAACATTCTATCAGGACACATCAGGTCCAGGGTAGGATTTTAAATTTATGGTGACCTTTTATATTTGAGCATTTGTACTGTCTCACTATCTGCAGCGGAAAACTTTAATTTAAATAGCTTGTTCTGAAGTTTTGACATGATGTGTTTTACAATAATTTCGATCCATCTTACAATCCACTGGCTCTGTCTAGTCAGTATTTGTACTGCTTTTGACAAAAGAGTAAGTTCTTTCAGTTCTATATTGGTAGCACTGTGGTGTCTGAAGCTCAGCTGCACCATAATGGTCCAGTTAAAGAAAATCTAGTTAGTGTGGTGAGTTTTTATTACTTGGTAATCTGGTGCTAGTGGAAAAGTTCTCCCTGTCCAATTTAACAGGCCACAGGCCAGTCTTTCACATAGCTCCTCTGCTCATCATAGCTTCTCGTCAGGGGAGATGAACTCTGGACAGAAATGTGACACTATTGATTTGTGGGTTTTCTTTTTTTTGGATTTGGCAGACTTGCATTTTTATTTTTAAGATTCGTTTTCATGTAGGTCCTGTGTGTTTCTCAGTGTGATAAGTTACTGTGTGAAGAATTGCCAGTTAGGGAAAGTTTTTACGGTATGGTAATTAAGCCAAAGATGTGACCTACAAAACAGAAAGGCTCCCTTAATTGAAGAATCTGCCAAATATACAAGTAAAGTGTGTTTACAATCATGTTGCATCAATTAAGTCAAATATTTAATAATTATTATTAGGATACGTAGTATAATCACACAGCTATATACAATTTACTATTTTATTGGTGAATCATCTCATTTCTGTACCATGCAGAATTGCATTGACTATCAAACAGGTTTCATGAACCCTTTCTCCTTTCTGCTGTTGGTCAAACCAAAACAGATAGTCTCACCCCAAACCAATCAATACACATGGCTTATGTATTTGTCTTTGAGGTTAAGCTGGGATAAGAACAAATAATTTTAACATCATAAACATCAAATCCTCCTACAGAGAAAGAAACAGAGAGAAAAGGCCTGATGAATGACATGTGGAAAGACATGGACAGAGGTGAACTTTTACACAGAGGCCTTTAATAAAGGATTTCAATAATGGTTCATCTAATGACATCAGCTGCTGATAATACATCATTTCAGATAATTCAAAAAAGGAGGATTTTTTAATATCCAAGATGAGTAATGATTCACGTTAAAACTTGCTGGGTTGTTGCAATCCCTGTTTAGATAAAACATTGGACAAACCCAAACACTGGGTAAAATTTAACCTAGGATTTTCTAATATTTCTAATGTATTTCTAATATTACAGCATTTTTTAGAGTGTAATATTGCTGACATAAAATGTTGACACACAAAAACATACAGACTTGTAAGTTATGTATTGTAAAACAGCAAGCTGAGAGCAGCTTCAGCACATGGTAAAAAATAACTCTTCATTACATTTTTTGTGAAGCAAGACCCAATGCTAAACAGAAAAGGGAAAACAGTCTTAATTCTTCAATCTAGTTGGAAGTGACACTGCATGCTGCTATAGGTTTACTTCACATTATACATTTTCTATTAAAACTTTTGGGAAAACAAATACACAGTAGAAGTTTTATGAAAGATGCTGTTTTCCATATGAATGTTTTTGTTGTGATAACTTTCAAATTTATTACATAAGTTTTTGGCAATCTTTTCTGCTGTTATTATTTCAGCAGTCTATGTCTCAGATGAAATATCTGTGGACTACTTAGTGACCATCTGATATAGACTGCACATATGCAAGAAACCAGGCTGCTGCTATAACGAGGATAACTAAGAAAACACAGGATTAAAATGTGTTATCATTCATTTTTAGCCTTACATGTTTTTGCATGTAAAATCAAAAACAAAACTGATTGGTCACTCTGCTTGTCAATCAAGTCGCTCTTCCTGTCTAAGTGGGCATTTCTTAGCCACAATAGGCTGCCAAAATGGGTCTGGCCAAACATCTTTTTCAGCAAGACACCTGGTGAAAATACTTGGCTTAAGTTTTTGTTCTGTTACCAATGTTTGCTGTTGGCAACCTATTGTATGAGTATTAATTATATTAGTATATAAGAGCTTGTTTCAGTTGTCTACCTGTGATATTGATATAGTTTCCCTATAGTGCATTCTGACTGAGTTTTGACATGTTTATTTAAATGTAATCTCAGTGAGATGACAGCAGATGTTGTGTTATGGCATGTTGTGTCATTCCATTAATGAAGATTACCTGCCCATTCCTATTTGTATATACAGGTGTCAGACAGATTTGATTACATCAATTTGATTTTACATATAAGTTACTACAGTGCATAGATAACCTATCCAGAAAATGGAATAGGTTCAGTCAGACTGGGCCTAATATGCATTTGTCAAATTTCAGGAAATGCAAATATAAACAGACAGTAATACCAGATATATTTCAAGTCGTCTCCCAGATGGTTGTACTACTTGAGGTTTGGATGACTGGGTGCCATTTGAGTGATAAATTGACAAGCAGCTCTTTATTAGTGTATTGCACCAGGAACTTGTCTGTTAATGTGGAAATCTGTATGTAAGATATAATCCCCTGTGCACAGAATTGACAAATTCTTATTGCCTGTGTTGGGATCTTGTAACTTAGATTGATGAAGTAAAATGGCAACAGCTATTCTGTGTATACACTGACACACAGACCGTAACCTCCTTATATACTGATTTAATGAAACAGGGATTTCACTCCATTTAGTTTAGCAGGAAATAAAAAATGACAAAATTATGCTTAAGCATACCTTCTTATAAACTGTTATGCTGTTCATCAGAATTTAAACACTTAAATACGTTTGAAACACAAAATAATTAATGACAGTAAAAATGTAAAAGATACAAAAACATCAAATCATTGCTTTTCCAATTAAATAATTCAATTCATTGATTAATTGTATAACTTGACATTTATAAAAAATAACCTTGTCCAGACACAGTTCAACTTAAGTAGTTGATGCTTGTTTCAATGTATATTAATGTGCTTTTATTCAGTTAATCCAAAAGATGAAAAAATATTGTAATATTGAATCTGTAGTGTTTCTGAATCCAAAATACAACCACTGCTGGAAAAACATGCATTTTGTGTAATTGGACTCTTGACTGAAAACCTTAAAGTGAATGGGATATTAGCCCTTCCCTGTTTGACAACTCACTCTCCTATCGTGAAATATTTCAAAACAATCATCTTTTCACATTCCTTGACTGTCAATTTTTTTCAGTCTCTGCCAAGTGACCTTCACCACCAACTTAGATAATTGTTGCCCTTCTGAAATCTGCATTGCTTTGTGTTTTCCTGCATGCCTCGCTCTTCCAACAGGATAATATCCCTCCAAAAACAGTTGCTACTTAAACTGAGCAGTACTTCTGCTGATCTATTACCACTTGTTTCATAATGAATATGGAAATTATTCTCCAAGGTGAAATCAGATATGGGAGTAGAAAAGCTCTTACTGTATTCTGTACTCGGTCCCTTTGGAGGGAAATCACTAAGAAATTAATAACTTACACTCACAAGCTGATTGTTTGCGTCAGATTCACTAAAGGAATTATGCAAATCAGGTAACGTAGCAAGTGCGGCAAAAAAAATAGTAAATAAAATAATATTGAACGCAATTGCATGACTCAATTCTTTATCTTATGGGTTGGAATAATCACAATCTGGCAAACTTTACTGTAACTATAAAGTATCACTCCCCATTGTCATTCAGGCCCCAGGACTGCACAGGATATGCACAATTATAATTCTCCCTTTAAACATTTGATGAAGTATTGCTACTATGATTACCAGTAATTACAACTAATTATTAGTCATTACTAGCTTCAGTTGCACCAAGTAAAAACATTTTTTATGAGTATGAACAAATCTTACAAGAGGTGTAAAACTAAAAACTCCAATGACTAGTAAGGCAGTCATTTCATATGGGTGGTATTACAGACTAAATGCCACATGCAAAAGCTGTGCAACTGTTTAATGTTTTTTTTGGCGTGTTGTACTAATAGGGTCAGTATCCTAAATGTGTGTTATCGTAACCTTGTGTTTCGTACCTCAGTGTCAGGTGACCTTAAAAAAACCTTGTCATTGTTGCCTCTGTGCCAGAGACCTTGTAAGTAATCATGTCATCTTGGATCCTGTTTACCTCCCAATTAGATGCTAGAGGTCTGGTAATCTGAGATGTCACCTTTCATTGCTTTACTGTCATACTCGCTCAAAACCATTCAGTGACCTTTGCAGTCATTTGATATTAACTTGGTGACTGATTAAAGATGAATTTCCCTCAGGACGACCCACTTCCCAAACAAACAATGGATCAAAAAGTATATGCATTATTAACTGATTGGCGTCATTGATTTCAATGGCTAAATCCATATGATATAATTCGATTTTGTTGGGTTTGGGCCAAACTCTTTTCTACCTTCTGGTTATTTTGCCACTGCGTACTCATACAAAGCCACATCTACCTGCGGGCCAGTTTCATTAGTAAAACCTCTAAAAACATTTCTAGACATCTAAGAAGCAGAGTATTAAAACATCAAATAACTCAGACAGTTTTGCCCTCAGGAGCAAAGAAATGTTGTTTCGAAGTAAAAAGATTTCATCTCATTCCAGGAATACTCTGAAGGAACCTCATGAGTCCTGCTTTTGTCAGTGTTGTACTGTTTTTCATGTACTAAAATCTCTGCCATTGAAACTGCCCAGTGTCTCACTAAAATGCCCACGTCAGTCGCTGCATGGTGACCAGTGTATAATTGCGTTCCATTCAGTCAGAAGCTATGGAGCCAACAGGGCATTATGGTAATTACAAAGGGACAGAAAGCTGGCGAATGAAATATGGCCAAGATTATAAATGAAGGGGGGTTTGGAGGGTATTTTAATCAACTAGAGACCAGGTGCAGCCAAAACAAAGTTATAGATTGAGAAAAGTTCACCTTTTACACAGTAGCAAAGACAAATTAAGAAACTTTTAATAAAGTATTGACTCCACTCATCTACTGTTCTCGTCTTTCTCCACTGTGCCTGTCTTTAAATTTTTTCTTACATTTTTTCTCACCCGTACCATGTGCCTTAATATAATGCAACAAATGAAAATTGACTTGTTTCCATACAGTTGGTTAGCCATAAAATAAACACATGCGATTGGTTTATGACTGCTGCAGGTGAGTAATGGATTGTGAAAGGTTAATTTAATAAAAGTCTTGCAATTGTATTAAGCAAACATCTCTTTCCTAATCTGGCAATGCAGTCATAAACTGATGAGAATATAACTCAATTCATTCTCTAAAATGGGAGTGGAGAGAACAGCTGTATGCCGGGTGATTGGTGGAAACGTTGACTGACAGGTGTCAGATTCCAGTCCTGCCCTAATGTGCTGTAACAAATCCCTCATGTTTCCTGAGTGAATTTGGCAGCACATTTTGTCTTTAGATTAAATATGACCTCTTCTTGTTATTCCTGGACACATCTTATTGCTCCAAGGCCAGTGCCATCTGTTGGTAGGGTTATTTGGGGATCTATAAAATGCAAGTTGAATATCATTTAGGTAACAAAAGCATCATTCCTTATCAAACAAACAGTATTCTATGACATTTACTGGCAGCTGAAAGCAGTATCATTATAGTTTTATTTGAGGTTTTATGTCAATTTCACATTCGGTTTGTCCTCTCAGTTTAGTTTGGTTTCTGCTCTATGACTTTGCTATGAGTTTGTTTTATTTTGTTTTAGAACTTTCAGTTTAGTTTAAATTTATCTGTATTTAATTTTCACTTTAGTTTTAGGTTTAGTATTTTAGGGCTGCCAAATTTAATATGTTAACTGTTATCATTGCAGTATGTAAAATGTAAAATAAACTTAGTACTAAAACAGCTTATTGTTAGCAGAGCACCAACAAAAATGTGAGTTATTGTTATTGAGCAGATAGAATTAAATATCAGATGAAGTAATCAGTCTCTTAACTTTGCAGGGCTGGATAGAGATTATGATGGCTGGTCGATGGATATGCACACACCTCAGTTTCTGCGGGTAAGTGAAACAGGTGAGTAATGGAGTGAATGAGGTCCAGGGAAGGTGATAATGGTGGAGCAGGAGAATGTTGGAGGATGTTGGAAGGAACTTTGTGGATAATGAGGAGAACAATGCTGGAGAACATACAGGTCAGGAGTCAGTAGTCCATAGTGTGTGCTTTTATACAGTGTTGATGACAGGGGCTTGTGATTAGAATTCGTGAGAAGCAGTTTGTTGAGTGGGAGTGAGGGTAGAGCCTGGTGAATCTGGGACGTTACATTTTTGGGGGGTTCATATATAGTATTATGGCTGTCTATTGGATTTCTCATGTTTAAAGAAAGCATGTACTATGTAACTGAAGCTATAGTTTTTTTTTACTTTTTAGCTATATTTGTAGTCATTTCTGTTGTATTTTAGTTTATGGAGTCATGAGAAAGTATTTCAGTTAAGTTATGTTAGTTAATATTTTTATTTCAGTTTATAAAGACAGTTTGCATAAGCTTACTGCTAGCCCATCAATCACTTTAAATGTGCCTAATGAGTGAAAAATTTTGTTATTATTATTAGTTATTATTAGCAGTGTCAGGTTTAAGATCTTTCGTGAAATTCGTTGGAATGAAACATCGCTCAACCTGTAATTAGTGGCCCCTTAGAACATACAAGACTGACAAAGAAAATAATGAATTCTTAATAGCCAGAGGAGATCAATGATATCCTGAGAAGTTAATAAAATTATCACCCCATGCCCAGCAACAAAAGGTAAACAAGAAGCGGTGTAAACACAGCCATGGGACTTATTATTTAACAAACATACGCTGCAGATCAGTGCAGAATGAATAACTAAAAAGTGCCTTTTTGATAGTCGTCCACATTAATTTATAGATGCACGCAGGGCTGTCAAACCTTTTATTAATCAACATATATGAAATATTAGTTGAGGCCAGGCATAGATATCAGGCCCCTGCATGAGTTAATTTAATAGGAGTCTGTGTATTTATTAGTTTACTTTTGACTGATTCAATTCTGGAAGAATTAAAAGTGCCTGTGAGGTTTATAGATGCTTAAAATGTCTTCAGCCTTTAGGACTGCAATTGGCAAAATGCAATAACTGTTTAATGTTGCCCGAAGTAATAAAAACGAGACCTTTGAAACCAAAGGGTCTTGAACAAGATCTATCACAATAGGAAATGATTCAAAGGTCTGTTTGTTTGTGAAGGTGACATCTATGTCATTATTGCTTTTCAGTTTGTTGTTTTCTAGTGACGTAGATACTCACAGATGAGCAAAATCAGAATAGTCTTTTTGTTGTCCATTTATATTATACTGTATGTCATATTATTTGCACTTTATTGTATTACTATTTGTATTTATCTAGATTGTTGTATACATCATGTCATCTTATGGCAAAAGTAATACTGTAATTTCATCTTTATCATTTTCATTTTCAGTTTCCTTTTTGTATTATAAAGTGAATCATGCAGGCAGATCTATCTAAAGAGATAAAGAGCTTTACAGTAACTAGGAAAGTTTGATTGCATGTCTATATCGTATCCGGTGTGTTTAGTAAAGATCATTAGTGCATCATTAGATACGATCCCTTGTGTAAACATACCTACACTCAAAGTAATTGATCTAATCAAATGCAAATTCCACAATAATCAATTGTGCTTCATATATAGAACACAAGGTGTATGTTACTTCACATTACTTTATTGAAATCAGATGTTTGTGTATATGTTCTAGTGGTTATGGCAGCAGTAATTTATCAGATGCTGGAATGGAGTGTTATGAACATGCCTTACTTACTTATTACAGGATAAAAAATGTAATAAAGAACAGCTATGGTTGGAGAAGTGGAGTTTAAGGGAACATTTTTATTCAAAACTCATCTACACCATGATGTTTCTTTGATGAAACACAAAACAAACTTCTCATTCATAGGACAACTCCGGCAATTTAAAACAAGATTTAGTCTCATCGCAGTTGCTTCCCATAAGACTTCATGACAAATGAGTATGCCATCTAAACATTAGGACATTTTGGGATGTTTTGGAATGTTTTAATATGTTCTAAATTAGCCCAGTTTTCAGCTCTTTTGTCACAACCCTCATGCAGAATTAGCAGTTATTTTTTCCACTTACAGTGTGCATGTAAACAATCAGAGGCTTAGCTTTCATTTTCAAACAAACGTTGCAGGTATTAAACAGATGTTAGCCAAGTTTCAGGACCAAAAAAGGCAGACTACCCTCCCTCAGATGAAAACAATCCAGGTTCAGACACAATAAAACCTAACATGGTGCCAAGACATAAACAGGACATGAGTTTATTACCATTGAAAACAATAATAAAACCTTATATGACTTCTTATGACTCAGTTAAACTCCAGGTCAATCTTTCAGTAAAACAGCTGAAGAGACAACAGTTAGGTTGTAAGCTCTGGGGCATATTGTGGGTGCTGCGTCAGCATACTGGCTCATAAACACCCCTTGAAATTCCAGCATTTTCTAGATTGTTAATCTTGCACACAAGAGAAGAATAGTGGTCCTTTATTTATTTATTTGTTTGTTTATTGTTTGCTGGTCCCAAAAACACAAGACATTAAGTGGAATCAGGCAGGTTTCTCAAAGCAATGGGATGTAAATTAATAAACAGAATATAAATCTAATAAATAATAAATCTTGTTAACAAACGATTAATTACTACATTACTGATCTTTTAAAAAGGGCCTTTGGTTCATAACAAGAGAAACTATTTGGATGCTGTCTAAGATAATGAAAGGCAATTCAGCTAATTCTCATATTGGGTGGATTATAAAGATATTTGTACATGAAAAGTTGCATTATGTGATTTTTGGTTTAGGAACTATTCTAGCATGTGGTTTTGATGTCTATCATAATTTATAGCTATGGGCATGCAAACATTATTGTGTGTGTGCTCTGGCATAAATTTGTACAAAAGGATTTAACATTGTCACCAACTTTCTTACATTTGATTTGTGACAGTACAGAGACAAAGTCTTAAATATTTTGTCTTCATTTCACATTTTTAAACCCTAAACTTTTGTTTATTTTCAAGTTTAAATACATTTTAAATGTTGTCTCAGACGTCTGGACCTCACTGTACATTAACGTTTACACAACAAATTCGGTTATTGAAAAATTTGATCCTTGTGTTTTGCAGTTTTTTCGCTGTCTAGATGGCTGTTTGTGTTTGTATATAAATCTGTTGGGGATGTAACTGGCCTTTTCAGTTTTCCTTTCAATTCCCACATGACACACAAGGTGTTGGCGTGTCAGGTCTGTTTGTGTGATAAGTTTTCAAACCAACTTATTCCACTGGAGATACTCAGGTCTCCAACCATCTGTTCACAGTCTCCACTAACGGAAACACAATCATTCAGGTCTGAGACAGACCCTCTTTCATTTCCTTTATTTCACACAAACAAATGTAAACAGCAGATGTATTTGCCTGCATATTGTGAATTATACTTAATAATACTTTGCTATATACTCGAATTTCACATTGTTATTCTCTTCTCTTCATTTGTTTGTTTCTTTAATTAACCTTCATGTAATTACTACCAACCAGCAGGCATTCCAGAGTAATTATTTTGCTTTTGCATTATATAAGTAGATTAGATTTGATACGTTAAAATGCTGTTCATGTTAGAGGAACATATGAACAGATTGGACCCCTTCGGAGAGTATGAGCTAATCAAGTTGGACACTTGTCGTCACCCCTGAGGTTGGTGGAAGTGAGGTGTGTTATTTAAAAATTCTTCTCACGGACAGGAGTGGTACAACACTCATCTCTCCTGAGTTCACCAATAACTTCAGCTGCCAACAACATCTCCTAAACACACACTGAATTAGCACCGGGAATCGGCAGGTGATGCCGAGAGATGTCAAGTCTCAACGTATGTGTAGACTCGTCTAAAATGTGAACATATGAATCATTTCCCAAATGTTCCCACCAGTGTTTGTGAAGGTACAGTTTTGAAGTTAAACTACAATCATACTAACACCTAGAAAAGTTGTTAGCTACATCAAAGTACTAACTACAGTTGGTGTTTAAGACGGACATTTAAATATACGAGAATATATAAGAATATTGCTAATATATTTAAACAAGCTAATTAATTTAACATATAAAATTATACTAAATTCTTGGATAATCATAGAAACAGGGTCACAAACAGTGATGAACAATACCATTTAACTGCATATTTTGTCTCAGAAATGTGTAAAACATGTATAAAAGAGGCCTATGCATTTGTTTACTTGAAACCAGCAATATGCTCTATCCTTCTCCTTCTCTTTCACACAGTTTATATAATAACCTGTGTCACTTTTGTCTTTTATGCAAATTCATCTTTTGAAATTGTATTCAAGAATACAATTTCAAATTTGTACATTTTTACCCTCATTACTTGCTCTTGCTAATATCCTCATCAGAACTGTAATTGCACTCTTTCTCCTGTTGTTTTTTATATTTTGCTCTTTATAAATGATCTATTTCCATTTTAAATGAGAGAAACACAAAGCTATCATGTCTGTAATATAGAGTAAGTAGTCTAATGAAGGTGTGCTAAGTGGAAGGATTTTTTGACATTAATTGTAGGGCTAAATGAAACCTTTCTTTCCATGTTTTGAGTTAATATAGAATTTAAATTGTCCTCTAAACTAAGTGTTGTGCTTGTAAGCTTCATATCATCGCCTGTAATTCTCTTATTATGTGTAAGATTATGACAAGTGGATTTGTAAGAGGATAATTGTGATTATTGTCCACGGTTTGAACACGATGTTCGTGGTATTAGCATTGCAAAAACATTGGCACGTTGCCTCTCTGTTTTGAATTAGCTTGTTCTTGTGAAGTGTTGTCCTTCTCCATTTATTGCAACAACCAGGGAACAATTTCCTGGGCACAAATTAGGCCTCTTATGTGTGCCACAAAATGAAAAGTAATTTCCTTTTCTCTGTCAAAATTTACCTAGAATCTTTTTTCTATGTGCCAATAGCATTTCAGCACACCTGCTCAAAGCTATTTCGCAACTTGAGATACCGTGGTTAACGTAACACCATGAAGGATTTTGAAAATACTCTGGATGCTTTTAAAGAAAATATTAGCACAGTAGCTGACCCTTTACTAAGCAGCAAAACGTTTGGTAATGTGGTAATAAAGTTGTAAAATTAAGTTAAATCTACACTAAAAAGGACTGGAATGAAGTATTACATTGCAAAAAAACTTTTATTTATGTCAAATAAATGCTACATTTTACATTAATGTGACATAAAAACAGCAGAGTCAGTGAATCGGAAGCGAGGAAACTACTCGTACAGTCAACTGAACAGACAAAAGCCTCATTAATAGCTGTTACGTTCGATAACGTTAGTGTAAGTGAACAGAAATGTTCCTGATGTTTTTACATCATAATGACCCTGATACTGACGTAATGACATCAATCCATTCATAACATTTTTAGGGCGTGGCAGTGAAGGGTCTATTCATGAAGAGTCAGTAAATGGGAAATTAATATCCACGTTGGAGAAAAGTTTGCATTCTGGAGTGTTGGTACAATATAAACTGTGTGTATTTGCTTCTCTGTCTCTGAAATGCTGTAATCTTTTCAATTAGATTTGTCCAGTGGTTAAAACTCTCTCTCTCTCCCTTTATGGCTCTGTCTGTCTCTCCCATATTATTTTACTCTCTGTTTACTGCTTATTTGAGGGTTGGGTGTTTATTTTGACACTTTGATCTCAGCAGTAGACTTTATTCTGCCTGCCTTTATCAGTCAGAGAGTGTTGTTTCCGTTTCTGAGGTTGGTAGGTGTCCAGACTGTTAGATACACCCCACAGAGTTTACCATATCACTGCATGTTATGCTCACATGTTGTTAATAATACTGATATTTTTTTTCTGGTCTATTCTGGAACTTTCTCATCTGTCACTGCAGAATGCAAGACTAAAATATCGCTCCGATGACATTTTTAGTAATTATAAAATAAGGATTATAAAAATGTAATTGTCACAGGAGCTCACCTTCCTCAAATTATTTTCTAAATTAGACCCCATCACTAAAAGTTGGCTTAACATTTCAATGCAGGCTATAATATGCATTTAAGATTTACAGTCTCTCTCTTTAAAGAAAACAGACTAAATTTTGTTTATGCTGTAAGAGTTTTCATCCTCTCTAAATGAGAGCAACACTGTGTTTATACCATCTGCCTCTGACTTGCAAATAGCAAAATGGTTTATAGCTGTGACATAACTTAAGCCTATTGGGATGAACCCCTGCATACTGTACTGTACTTCCCATCCCGTTTTAATATGAAATGCATCAACAGGAAAAAAAACTATGTTCGTCAAGTGATTTCCCAGGGTCTTTTATTAGCTGTGGAGCTCTGCATATGTTACAGTAAGCTGCAGTGTATCTTGATAAGGTCTACAGCTAACATTTAGCACCAGTGTATTCTGGAAGGTTTACCTGTGTAACATCAATAGAAAAGCACAATATGATCTTCTCATACTCATTTACATGCATCGGCCTTTGAAATCTCGCATAATGAATCAGCTCAAAAGCCCAAACATGGCAAAGCACTTCAGATGCGGATGTAGTCCTGGCAGAGCTGAGCAGTGTGCTTCATTTCCTTCTTCCCTTTTGAAGGTCATGCGGATGTCTGCCGTGACCCAAGTGCTTGTCTTGGTTTTAAAATGCTGTTTAACTCAGGGAGTCTCTCGGCTGTTATGTGTGAGATAATGTCAGTCCTGACATTTTTCTTCAGATAGTATGATTACTGCTGAACCCTCAGTACCTTTCTTTAGAGACGTATTCGATTTTGAGCTGTAATCACATTCTGTCGAGAAACACTCATGAATGAGCCAGATCTGTTTTGACAGAGTACTTTCACAGGAAGACACCTCTGTGTGATTAATATTCCACAAAGGAAAACTAATCTTTAATGCTATTATTGTTCGTGAGACAGAAGTATACAGGAATCCCGCCAGAGGTTTGGTGATGTACCTGACATGCCTACAGTTTAACGCCTCAGTGTGCGAATGTAAGCCAAATGGAATCATCAATTTATCATGTGCCCCCAGGAGGCAGTTAGAAGTTTAGGGTAACATTGCAACTCCTCCCTCAGGACTCTGTGTTTTTTAACTTTAGTTTTTAATTTATATTGTATGATTTCTTAATGTACTTCCCTGATAAATTAATCAGGAGCTTGTTAAATGGCAATAACAGCAGCGTGTGCATCATACTGTAGGTGTCAAACCATGTGATTGTCAGAATATTTTTCTCCCTCTGGTTTAAAAGTCTTGTTTTGTTTTCCACCAGATGTTTAGAGCTGGAAAGTTATAGAATAACAAATGGTAAATAATGACAGCAAGTGATCAAAGATAACAACTCATTAATAGGATATCAACCACATACCCCCCTCTCAACTCATGTGTCTCACTGCCATGGAAACAAATAAGTTCGGTATTTTACTGTATTACTATAAGTGAGGGAGACAGAAAGCCCACATCATTTAAAGGAACAGTGCATCCAAACTGAAAATTTATTTACACGCCCTCAGGTCATTTCAAACTTTTCTCATAAACACAAATGTGTCAAGGAGGTCTATGGCAGATATTTTTGTGAACTTTTGTGATTAATGTGTTGAAGTCTAGTCCGTTCATCATACAAAGCTTTTGTAAGGCTCGAAATAAAGTACACGGTACTTTAATGGTGCTTTTGCATCCTTTATGAAGCTTTAAAGTTTCAGTCCCCATTCATTATCATTGCACACAAAACACCGACTGGTATTTTATTAAATAATTCTTCTTTTGTGTTCCACAGAAGAAGGAAAGTCACTCGTGAATAAATGATGACAGAATTTTCATTTTTGGGTGAACTAATCCTTTAAAGGCGAAGAAAGCCATGTATAGATTAATGCTAGGATTAAAGCTATGTGTGAATATATTATATGTATTGCTGCACTGAGCTAAATTCACATTCCAGAGAAACAGTTTGAATACCATTTTTCTTGTTCAATATTAATATTTATAAAATCCAAAAAAGCAATGTGTTCCTAAAACTCTATTAATGTTATTAAAAAAGAGACAGCTTCAAAAAAACAGATTTATACAAGATTTGCTGAAAAATATGTAGGTATGTTTTTTGAACCCTGATAAAAGTAAATGAAAAAAAAACATGAGGCACAAACTCTTCCAACAAGCGAGTGAGATTAAACACTAAAGCTGTTTGGTCCCTTTTACTCCAGAGGTTTTGACTGGCTTTATATATGAATGCTTATAAAACCATGTCAAAAGACTAGTAAACATCAGAAATATGTAATTAGACCACAGTTAGAGATGTCTTTTAGAGACTTGGCAGATGTATTTATTTATTTAGATGGGAATTGCCTGGTTTCTACCATCACTTCCATAAAAAAGAGGCTACAGAGTTTCTCCGGTTTGGCCTCCTGGTCACAAAAGTTAGCACAAGAACAATTCACACTCAAAGCAGTAGTTTAGAAACGTATGTAACAGAAACTGCAAGGTATTGTAAAAATCCAACTCTTTAAACAAGTGCAAAAATGAATGCACACTATAACACATGATATCAACAAACAAAAGCTAATTCTGACAAGGCTTAAAGATTCAGGATTCAACCAGTGCTTGGAAATAAGCTTATTTTGATATAATCCTCTTTTTACTTGCATTCTTTATTGATTGGCTTACAGTATTAGGATGTATAAATCCAATATTATTTGCACAGCTTTTATTTAAATAATGCTGTCTGTTTCTTTAAAACAATGTCTTCTGTCTAATTAAGGTTGCATCAGCACACCACTGCAAATCCAACCAAATGTCAGAGGTTTCTTTAGCCCCTGTATATTTTCTATTACCGATTAGTGTGTTCTTGTTTACTAAGCAGTGACAATTGCTTTAAGACTGCACAGGAAGCTTGGTTTTCACAGCTAGGGCGATCAAGCCTATGCAGGTAATCCAGAATACAACAGCACTTCAGGTCTTAAGCCAGCCCAACAGAACGCACAAGCTTAATAGATCTCTCTCCACTGGCAACATGTATCCGCCTGCAACAAATTGTTGTACTGGTGTTTGAATCAGGGTCTGCACAGTCCTACATACTTTTCTTTAGATCTGCACTACTTGTCAAGTCAAAAGTTTCACTTAGTTACACTTACAATATCTTTATTCTTGTTTTTTGTTCTTGTTTTAATCATTCTAGAATGATAATAAACTCATTAAAAATAAGGAATTAAAATTAAGGAAACAGTGATGGAACTATAATTATGGTGTGACTGAAGAAATCCAAAATAAACAAAACTATATTTTAGCATCTTCAAAGTAGCCACAATTTGCCAAGAAAATGTACTCATTTAGCAAAAATGTACTCTTTAATCAGACAGCTTCTTGAGATCTCACACTGAGAGGCTTTATAAACATTATAAAAGATTTCACATCTACTGTGTGCTGGGCTCTTAGTCTTGTAATGAAAGAAATAAATATGTTAGCACAATTACATTCTTATATTCTTCTAGATGTGCAAAAATAATTTCAAACTTTTATGCATATAATTTAAGCATAGCATTGAGTAAATGCAACTAGATGTATTTTGAGGACTTTCAAATGCTTTTCCTTTATCTTATGCCCCAATTTATTTATATGTTTGCATTTGATAGCAACACTTACTGCTTGTGTATTCTTACATTTTATCTGTACCTGCATTCCCTGGGAATCAAACCCTTGACCATGACATTGCCAGCAACATGCTCTAGCAGCTGGTCACTAGTTTTGCAACAACTACAAACTAATTCTTTCATACATTTTTACTAATGTTTTAACTAGGTATTTCAATGCTAATTCTATTATTTGAAGTGTCCAGCTGATAAATGCTTAGTCCTCTTGAGGTTTTTCTGAGATTGATAAACAAAGCATTTATTTGCATGCATAAATACTAATGAAGCTGTTTCTTCTGATCCTGCAGCAGATATAATGGTGTTGTGAACGATCTCAATGAACTCATAAACCCCAATGTCATGAGCCACATCTTGATCTTGACACACATTTTTAAATGTATATTTATGAGGAACCTTGAGCATTCAAAGCCACATCTGTCAATTGCCTGAAGCAGATAATGTTGTTAATTAGAAATTTATTATCTCCTTTGTTCTCATTTCAAAGAGTTTGTCAAAAGTTCTAGATGACCCTGCATTCAACAGGCGTTGGATTTAGGTCACTGAATGCAAACATAGTATTTCTTTGTATTAAAGATTTAGTCTGCATATCTAAGACAAAAAAATATTTCAGGAGAACACACAACTACACTACTGTTACCTCTGAATGGCCGTCAATTGCAAAGATGCTGTTTGTCCATGTAATGATGTAGGTACGGAATCTGCCACCAGGGGGCGAACCAGCCAAACCCTGCCCACTCGATCCTAACAAATCCTCTTAAATGATGTCACAGTCTAGTACATTAAGCACAGGACTTAAAAACATAGTATTGATAAAAAGTCCCACAGTTTCTGATTTTGTATGTGGTCATGTGAGTGCTTAAGTGCTCTGAATTTAACAAGCAGTTAGGGCCGCCAATTCCCACGTCGCATTTGCCTCATATGGTGCCAATAATGACTGCATTAACGCAGCTTTTCCCATCAGATGTGGTTTGTGGCTTGAAAATTAAATGTTGGTCTGGCTGCCCCTGATGTTTGAGAAGAACTGGCGGTCCAGATGAGATTATGAAACACCTGGGGTGTTGGGTGAAGTGGAATGGACAGGTGGTCATACATAAGGTAGATCCAAGATTACCCACCTGTGTGTAGGAGGCAAGTCCATTACTGCTTTGACCTGTTAGGGTCATTTAGAGAAAAACAATCAATCAGACGATCTAAAAGTGGAGGTGGCTACTGAATTATAGAGGAAGGAAGTTTGTAAGAGCCAGAGGTACATTGTTGCTGTACTTGAAAAGTCTTCCCAGCCTTATCGTCTGGCTATGGTTAAAATCAACCAACCACTGAGAATGGTTTCTCCACTTACAGATCTCTAATGGGTTATGTGGGTGAACAACATTATCTTTGTATGCAACTTGTTGATCTGCAAAATAAATGCTTGATGCTGGAAGAAATGCACAAAAGACATGCATTTATGCAATTGTTTACAGAGGAGCAGTAAAATATGACAATGTATGTAACTGACCAAATACTGTATGCTTAACTACATACTTATTCCTCCTCCAAGCAGTCAAGACCTCCTTGACCTTGACCCTGCATTGTAAATCTGAAAAAAAAAACCCATAAATTGTTACCCTTTCCCAATGCTCAGAGAAAATCTGGAAATGTTGTTGCTGCAAGAAAAGCTGTTAATATACATTGACTAAACAGTATGTACATTTTTCTGTTTTGAATGGCCATTAATAAAGACAAATAGCTGTTGTCCCCAGATGGTGTTGTTTGGGAAGCTACCAGTAGGTGGCTGCTAACTAGGTCATGCCAACCAGCCCAACCCTGACCACTTAGAATAACTCACTTTTTCAGAAGTAAATGGATGCCAGTAACTTACTGGTACTTCCAGTAAGTCAGTAATCTCTCTCTTGCAAATATAACCCAGTTCCTCTTTTCTATGCCAGCATGCAGAGCTCAACTCTGTTTTATTCCTTCTTTATAGTCTCTCTCTCTTTTGTACTCTTTTGTTGACAGCTCTGTGTTGCCTAATCCTCTGAAATCCCTCTTGAAGCCATTGCTGTAGCAAACAGTGTGACATGAAAAGCACTTTTCTGTATCAGAGTTGCTCACCCTTTGTGTACTTTGTGTGTGTGTTTAAGTTTGTGTGTGTGCGTCTCTCATAGCATGCATTTACGTTGGCTTTTTTATGTTTGCAAACTGCAATGTGTCTGTACACGCATAGAGTATATGCATATTTGTAAATATTATTTGTAAATATTATTAAGTATACTAATTAGCATTAGTTTACATGAACTAAAAATAAACAATACTCCTACAGCATTCATTAATTTTATTGTGAATTGTTTTATTGATACATTTTAAAAATCAAAAGTTGCATCTGTTAACCTTGTTAATGCACAAAGAACTAATAAAAAACAATAAACAATTTGTATTTGTATTAACCAACATTAAAATATCTAGCTCATTGTTAGTTCCTGTTAGCTAATGCACTAACTAATAGGATCTAATAATTGATCCTAAATCTTGATGCTGTAAAACGTTTGATCTGTTGTCTAGCTGGGAATTAGTAACATTTCATGAATGTGATGGCCTATAGTCTAATAAGAGCTTGTTTATATACTGAGGTGCTACACCATTTGATGCTGTATTATTAGTTATCAAAATTTTTACATTTATTCAAAACCTATAGGTAGCCATTGGGATAATATGATTTTATTTCATTGTTCTGATAATCATATATAAACATCCCTTATGCATACACACACATTCAAACACCAGGGCAAAAAGCGAGACCATATTTATTCTCAGTTTGTTTTTATAAAACAAAAAATACTGACATTAGTATTGGCAGACACGGTTGGAGAGAAACTGCCGGGCCCCGGGCGGTCTCCCCGAGGGCCACAAACATAAACCTGTGGATGGTGAAATGAAAGTTTCATCTGATAGGGTCTCAGAAGAATATCAGAGGAGTTTAAAATCAAAGTAATAAGCATGCTTAGTCTTACTTCTGGAAATGCACATGGATGCAACACATAAGGTTTAAATAAAATAATCAGAGAAACTATTGATTTTAGCCATGTATGCGTATAGATAGTAGGACTTTATACTCCCCCTTGAAGCGAAAATCAATTTGTTTCCTGTCACCTCCAAACATCTCTCCCAATCCAGCCTCAGTTCAGACATAATGACTGTGTTCCTGAAACTTCTAGCCTTTAATCTGTAGAAGCTCATCATTTCCTCTTTCGAGACCCCCTTGATGTTTCGAATACATAACAAATAAACTGCGCGACTGACGTAATTTTTTTGATATACCTTGATTTGCTGCACAGGTCTGTATCCTAGCAACAATGCACGTGTACAATGCACCAATAGCACTTTACCATCAATAGTAAAATTTTCCACTTGAGTGACTTCAGAACATAAGCAATATGTCGAAATGTAAATCCTCACATGACAGTGATCACTCTTCCTGATCAAGTTACGCTTTACATTCGGCTCCCAAACGCGCTCAACTTCTTTTGACCTTCTGGGTGCTGCTGACTAAATCATTTCCAGAGTTCATTAATCTCACGCTGAAGGAAGAACGCATTTCATCCCGAATGACAGCTCATGAGGTGATGCACGTTTGATAGAGGACATATTCATTCATCAAGGGGGCCTTTGTTTGATGGATATGCGGCTATCACTGTTGGTTTTTACGCATCCATCATTTGCTTGGAGGTCAGGCTTGAAGATCAGAGCTCAGTCAATCGCAGAGATGTCCGCTCTACCTCCAAATTGTGCAGCTGAAGTCACCTACAGTTTCATAAGATGTCAACAGTTTTATAACCTATATTTAACAGCTGATTCAGTCATTTTTTTATGTAATCTATAGTTCTAAAAATAAGAGGAAGTCTAAAACAGTCTTCTTATTTAGAAGACATTAAAAAAACGAAAAATATAATTTAATACATTTGCATCCTTAATTGGTCACACAGAGTGGTGGTGTGTAAAACAAAAATAAATTATATGAATGCTTGTTGACACCTGCCAACAGATTATTTAAATGACATAAAATGTAAATTAATTAATTAATCAATCAATCTCAAATAAGTGCATGTATTAGTAAAAACAAAGATAATTTCAACACATTAAATTATTGAGGCTGAAGAATATCAGTTATACAAAAGATGGCCTTAAAAGTCAGAACTATGTTGTCCATGTTGCTGCACATAAGCCTAATGCTATTAAATCGTATTTGTCAGTCTGTGCAGGATAGCAGGGCCCACTGACAAGTAAGCAAGATAAATTTAAAACAGATGCATTGTCCACAAAATATGCCACACTATAATTGAACCTCTGTGTGGTATTTTCCTCTCGGTTTCCAATAAATTACATTACTCCACACTCATGACTTTCTCTCATGTCTTTGATGTTGCTTCTTTTGAACAAAATTCAATAGCAGTTAAAAAAAGAAACAGATGAAAGGGACAGTGGCAATTTTTCACACTATTTCTGTAGACATTAGGGCTTTAGTTCTTCCCGAGCTCCCCACACTCTGCAGCCACATAAGTATATTTTTTGAAATATGAAACAGCAAATATTATTTTTGCACTGCACAGAGATTCCTCTCAAACGCTCTGTGATGGCACTGAGAAAGCACTTGCCCAGAGCGTGTTTGCTCTGTACTCCACCATCCCTCCTGCTGCAGTCTTATCTCCACTTTTTCATCTTCCCACCCTCTTTGTTGTATTTGGTCTTTGGCCTTATCCTAAGGCTTGAGACCACTGCCAGATTTGATAGTCTCTACAACTCCTTTGGATGTTTTTCTATGCAAAAACAATGCTGAGTAAACATTCCAAGTTGAGCACAGCATGGTACGTCTGCACAAACAAAGTGGTTTTTTTTTGATCAACCAAGAAGGCTGATACCTGGTGCATAACCCCGCCACCCTAGTGCTACTTAATCTGTTGCCATTTGTGCTTCTGGGTGCTCAGCTCTGAACAGTTCTTTAATTTTCCTGAGCAGTAAGTGCCATGTGACCAATTACTCTGTAGCTGTAGGAAGATGATGTTGTGACATGCTGACAGTTCTGATTGGCTGATGGAACACACCCACACAGTTCCAAGCCCTATGCTTGTAACCTGGGCTGTGACATCAAAGGCAGTAGACAAGAAAAATATGTATTTCATGCTTTTAAGAGCGCATCAAAACATGGCCATTGGCAAAAGAAGTCATTTACAAAGTTGTTGTACGATGTACAATTTACATCTATTTTATATGAGATCTTATTTGGGTTTGTAAAAGATGTATTCAGCACAGAAAAAAAGGTTTTTCCCCTATTTGGCTATTTAAAATCATGTGTGGTTACTGTATTTAAATTCATTTTTATTTAACTCTCATATCACACTTATCTTGGTATGCAGTAAAATTCAGAAGGCTGAAATGTGAAGGACTTTACATCTTTCAAATATTGCTATTCTCAGAAAGTTACAACAGTAGAAGGCAGTAGTTATTTAACATATGCTTTTATGCAAATCAACATCTCATACACTATGATTAAGGGTTAAGTGTTTCCCTCAAGAGCATCATGCAGGGCTCCTTGCAGTTTGAACCCGCACCCTTATGGTTACTGGTTTTAAATCACTCCACCACACTACATAACATCAACTTTCTGCTCATGACTGTGAAAAAAATGAAAAAACAAAATCTCACACAATTTTGTTAATTCTTACAAGGCTTTATATTTTTTTAACTAAATATCAAAAGCTAGTGACACACACCTGTCGACATTTGTTTTTAAGTTCTTATCCACCGGCGCACACAATAAACTAGTTGGAGCAAACCCCCCAGAGCAGTTAAATGTTAAGAGCCCTGCACAAAAGCTCAGCGGTACTAGCAAATATCGTGACCGGTGTTGCTCACCAGCAACCAGGATTAACTGATTTATGTTGATCTGTGTCTTTGACCACCATGCTACCACTGTTCTGTTGGGAAACCCTGTTCATTCTACTTTAAAATCCATTTAGATTCACTCTGTGATTAGGAAATGTAGTTAACATGGTGGATTCTGATGTGCAGTGGTTTATAATTTTCAATGTTTTCATTCAGAAGTGGATAAAGTGATCTGCAGTTAAATTAATGTGGAGTTGATAACAGCTTGAATCTGTCAGGGGAGCCCTCTGACGGAGCAGCTATTTATTCAAGTACATGGGGTTCACAAGAGATAACTTGATTACATTTTTTCCCCAGAATTATTTTGATACACAACTCCTGCAGCTTTAATGAAGTCACTGACACCGTGACACTTGTGTGTTTCTACCTTCATCTAATTTCGTTGCGCTATAAAAACTGTAAAATATAACATTTTAAATGTGAGGCGTCTTTTTTGCAACACAAAGGGCACTGGACCGGATCGACTAAATAATGACTGTTCTTAAGCAAGTTTCCTGAACACTCCCATCATCTGTCTTTGGTTGGAGTCACTTGTTCAATGGAAAAACAACCTGCATGTAGTTGTTTGTACATGTTCAAGTAATTCAAAAATAAACACATTATATATTTTTTGGCACTTTTATTATTTTTCATATATAACTCACATTGTGTTGCCTAAAACAAAGTGAGATTAGGTGGCAGTAGTCTCTTTCTAGTTTGAAGATTCTTTATAACAGAGACAAGATTATTCCCTACCTGGCGATAAAGACAAGCATATCATCTTATAGAGGGTCAAGGCAGAGAGATTGTTTAAAATAAATGATACTTCATCATTGCATATAAAAGATGTTTTAATATTCAGCATTTAGCTCCAAGCACTCACAGTAAAAAAAAAGAAATAAGAAAATTGTCATGCATACATGGAGGTTATAATTTTATGCCACAAGCTCATGTGCTGCTGTGGAACAAAATGTACCTTATACTGTTGTTGAAGGTCACACTGCTCAAAATAGCACAAAACATTCATGTTTGTCTGGTAAATTGTATACAACTTGTTGTCTAGAACAGTTTTACGAGGGCGAAACTCAAAGATAACAAGTGTGTTCTGCTATTGAAGCTGAGAGTAAAAGAGTGGAAAGGACTTCTCATTGAATATAATTAAAGACCGATTATGAATGTGTGATATATTGCTTATTCTGAAACACAGTGTAATAAGCCACTAACAGTGGCCACTAAGATCTCCAGATATCAAGCAGTACGTTTTGAAACACCACATTCATCCTTCACCTGCTAGTTACGCTGATAACCATTCATTCGCAACTTTCCCACAAGATTACGTTTTTAAAGAGGCTTTTCAAAGAGAACATGTTATAAGTCTATATTTAACGTGACTCATAGCTCTAAAAGCTCCCATCACTTTGTGAGATTTGGCAGCTTGAATTGCATACTGTGTAGAGAAGCTGACACTTCCTCACCGCGCCGTCTGCAGACGCAGCGCGTTCAGACCTCAGCTGTAGGGCCTCGGCGCGGGGACTCAAGTGGATCCACCTGACGGTGAAGAAGCTGAATTATACTGTCACGGGTTGGTGATTTTGGTGTTTGATGATTATAATGATGATGATAAAGACAACGATGATGACATTGATTTATTTTTATTATCATATTTATTTATTTATTTAGAACCCTTGTAACAGCCAACAGTGAAACAGGGCGTCATTTTGATAAGCACCTTTTACGAGTAAATGCGCACATGTTTACTGAAGGGAAATAGGGTATATCGAAACTGTATTGCTGTTTTCACCCTGATGTAAATAACCATATGCATTTTGTGGAGTAATATACTATTATAAAACAATATCAAATAATACAAATTGCATATAGGCCTATTCATATAATGTTAGGTTAATAACCTTTTCTGTAGGTGCCAAGAATCACAAAAATGGACTTTAAATTTAAATGATTGCAATAAAAAATGTCTGCAGTTTAGCCCATGTCTAGAATCTAAAACCTCTAAAACACAGTGGATGTTTCCTTAAAGCAGATAAAGTGAATTTGCTTGCCACAAATGGAACCTCTTGTGTTACTCTGTGCTTGGTTTGACCTCCAAAGATTAGACAAATGAGGCCAGAATTAATGACTGAATGGGGGTGTAAACTGAGGTTATTTGCCAGAAGAAAGGTCGTTGGGCTGCTCTTGTGTGTATTGATGATGTTACACGATACAGCTGAGCCACCGCACCCAAGGCAACCTTTCTGAGTTTAATCTAATAAAGACCCAATATCAAATTATCTTCACATTTTCCACTTCAGTGTCGGCAGGGGATATTCTCACAGGTTTAAGTGTTTCATGACCTGTAACGGAGCTTGTATATTCCTCTCCATTACCAACCTTAAATATGACAGGCTCATTATTGTGTGTTTAATTTCAATGTAGGGCAAAAAAAAATTCTGTTGAACAAAAGTATGATCAATATTTATTCACACTTTAAAACAGGTAGTCTGCACTCTGTTTATAAAAATGTTAATTAGCTACCATAGAGTAAAACAATTCCAAACAAAGCGACCTTTCATACATTTGAATGTTTTTTTTAGAGTGTGATCAATATTTAACAGTATATGCTTATTTACATGTAGTTTGGGGATTTTCTGAGAGAATGCATTTTAAATCTAATTACTAAATGTGTTTTAAATCATTGGTCTAGTCACCATATTTTAAAATCTGCATGTAAACAGTTCACTACCATTTTTACCTCAATGTCATGTATTTCCAAGTGAATCAGGATGTTCAACAACGGAAATAGATTGAGAAATAGCTCAACATGCCAAATAACTACTGGAGAAACCCTTGGCTTTGTGCATGTTCTTTTGATGAAGTTATTTTTATGCATTCATCAGGTGATTAATTTAATGTTGCCTAATAACAGGTGTATGGCTAAACATAAACTTTTTCTTCCCAGAAACATTTTGATTTGCTTCCCTCGAAGCGAGAATAAGACTTACTGAGGGGATGCTGTTGTAAAGGTCTTGACCTTACAATAAATAATGCATACAAACAACAGACTCAAAAGAACATTATGTCCCCCTGCTAACTTTTCTCTCTGTCTAGTACCTTATCTAAAGTGGCCTTCTTCCTTGAACTCACATTTAACCTCAGGTTTGTGACCTTCTGCTTAGAGCAAAACAACAACACAAAACAGGAATGTACCATGTTATTTGTGAATCTGTGTAACTGTGTGGTTCCGTTGCACCCTGTGGCAATTTTGAAACATCCCTCAAGTTAAACAAACTCTCTTGGGTATTACTTGGGTTCATGGGTAATAAATAACTAGAAGTTATTATAAATATAAATTCTGTACATTTAAAATTAAATTTAAAATTAAATCTAAAAATATGAAATATATAAATTCATTGTTTTAAAAAGTTCTAATACTTGTCAAAAATACATGCTTCACATTTCTGCTTGAATTCTGTACAGGAAGTCCCTGTTTATTTCTGTTGTGTTGCTGTAAGTACTTAGTATTGTTTTAAAAAACGAGTGAAAGACAGCGTCCCTATTATTTGATCATTTTATTTATAAAGGTAAAAAAATCATTTTAACAATTAAAAATATGCCATAAACATATGTCACAAGTGTGATACAAATATTGGTAGAAATTGTTTTGTGGTCTTTTTAGAACTGTTAGATCTTTGATTGAGAAGATCCTTAGATCAGCTGAGAGTTAAGCAAAACTAGAAAGTCCACAAATGTAAATATTCAAAGCAAAGGACAAAGGAATAGAATATAGATGCAGAGTCTTGTCATATGGTCACATTCTTTACAACCTGCACTAACACCCCAGACCTGCACTACAGCCAGAGCAATTCCTATTAGTAGGAAACTGTTGCTGGCATGTAACCTTTTCACATTCATCCTGGTGTGAAAATGAAGCACATCTGAAGTTTGTCCACTTCTCATAGAATCTAATTATATAAGACAAGAGGGTTTGCAATTCCTTCCTTTTTCCTTTATTCTTGTTTACCATGATTTACTATGATTACTATAATTACGACCATGATTACCACATTTTTCATACTGAAATATTTTTTGTGCTTAAATCATTTAAACTTCTGCTGTTTAAAATAAAACACTAATACATATTTTCTTAGAAGGTTTAGTGTCCTGTATATTCCTCAAAATACACGTCTAAACTGCTAAATAGAACATAAAATTGTGTTTTCACTTTAAAGAGTATTGGTTAAAAAGTTATAAAAGTCAGAAAATAAAAACATGTTTCAGAATTTTAGAAAGTGAAATATAGAAAGAGCCAGACTGAACATGATTAGGGCTGTAGATCTCTACAACAAAAACAAATCGATACTTTGGACAGATGAATCAAAACCGGCCCCATCAATTGAAATCCCAAGAGATTTCTGAACGCTCCTGAACACTTTTCTTCCCATTATTTTTCAATCCCCCTAATATCCCTCTGAAATCCAACATGACCCAACATAAAATCTCAACATCTAACATAACTTTGCTCCTCCAAATCATTTTAGGAGTACCATTAAAAAATTATTCACACAAAAAAAATTAATTTAAAAAATAAATAAAATGCAAAACTCCTACTGCTTTGCCTAATTTATCAAGTCGCTTCTAAAAAGTAGCTTCGCAGTCATTTGATTTCATGTAAGTCTGTATGTTTTTTAACATTTGCTTTTATTCATTTTTCTGTATAAAATTGGAGTTCTATTCTGTGTTATGTGGCTGCTTAAACCTGTCAAGCCTTGTCTTAATATTCTTTTCCTGGATTTTGCTATTTAATAAATTGTATTTTATCATCCCCAGGTAGTAATGATCATTAAAATGATATTTACAAATCACCCATGCCATTATCCCACAATTTAATGTTTTATTCTAAGTCTGTGTAATAGCTGATTGAACTCAGTGCTGATTAATAAATATTGCCAGACCATTTTCAAAGTTCCTGTGCTTTCATTAGCTGTTCTTATAGTCAGTGTTTTCCTGCGGCCTCTGTCAATTAAACCCAATGTACCTAATCAACTGCAACAGTCTGTACAGGGCGGGTGGGCTCAGTCCAGGCTGTTATACAGTAGTCCCCTTCAGTGGGGCCTTTCTCAGCATGAGGGTGGTATATACAAAAAGAAAGAGAGAAAAAAAGAAACACAGAGTCAAAGAGAGAAAGTTATTAAGTTTAGATGAGCAAAAGGGTCAAAGGCTTAGTAAAGTTTTTGAGGCACCGTAAATGATCTCCTGATATTGTTCACAGAGGCCTGTAAAGTACAGGTTCAAAGAAGGCAGATACATCTGAGCTCAGAAGGTATTTTTCGTTCCTATTGAAAACGTTGATCTCTGTGAACTCGTACATCCATATTGTTTTGGGTTTGTCATTTGGGAAATGGAAGATAAAAGATAAAAATTTGTTTCATATACTTTTTTCTGTGATATGCACCTGTGACTTCTTAAAATATTTGAAAGAGAACAAGAACAAAACAGAAGTTGCTACACATCATGTATAGTGGGGACTGGGGCTAGTTGTCACTTTTTTTTGACTGTGTGTGAGTGTGCGTTGGCTAGGGGGGCGTGACTGACATAGTCAGTCATAGTTGATTCATGTTTCAAGCTTAAATACCCCTGGAGACGTTTAGGACACAGCGTTGTTGACAGTGGCATTTTCCCCTGGGAACAAAACTGCATCAAAGAAACCAATCTAGCATGTTGTTTTGTGTTGTTGATTTCTTTATTTGTATGTTCATACAGTATCTGGACATACAGCACTACATTTGTATTTCAAAAACGGCTGACTGATAGTTACATCACTTACAATATATTTCATGATTTGTTCTTTGTGAAAAGGAATCCACAGGATTCTTTGTGACATGTGAACACTTGCCCCTGCATGACATCTGTGAAAAATATTCTTGTACTGAGAACATAATTCAGTCTTTCAATCTGTCTCAATTAGGTAGTTATAGTTATATTCCACTCTACAGTGAGGTTTTTTGTTCACTTGTTTACCCAAGAGCTTTTCCAAAATATAACGCTAGTGGATTTTTAATTTAAAGCATAAAGTGTTATAAACTAGGTGTGTGAGGCCAATGAAAAACTCTTATTTCTAACTCAAAACATATAGTTATAGATACATCCCCTGTGTGATAGCTAGCCTCTGTCTCCTGTATATTTTCGATCCTTCCATCAGTACACTGCTTGTTGCTTCTGTTTATGGATAGCTGATTGGGTCTCTGTAAAATAGTTAAATTAGGTCAGTAATGCTTTGTGCAAAGTCAACCTGAAGTGCTGAAGTTTTTTTTAAACTCTTTCCAGTTGCAGGGCTACACAATTCAAATTTTGTAAAATGAGAAGATTGCAAATGATTATACAAATTGCGTAGATGCTGCATTCACTGAAATCACTGCTCACTGTAGTCCTTTACAGACAATGCATGGCTGTGCAGGTTTTGAGTGGAAATGCAAACTTTTTAGTATATATGTGTTTAAATCATAGTTATGTGCAATGACTTTAGTGGAGAAAAATTATGGCAGGGTTTTGTGTAACATCAACCTGCGAATACAGATACAATGGCTGGATTGCGTTTACATTACTCTGAGATCTGATCATAATGCGTCCTTGACTACCTCTGTACCAATACGCACAGATCTGCTAACATTCCGATCACAAACACATCTACACAATCTTTTCAGTGTGTATGTGGACAACAACTGGATACAGGTCGCATGTTAATGCCAAGTGTAAACACAGCCAGTATCTCATTGTGGGCACAGATGCGTGTGTCCGCAGTTGAGAAGACCTGACTAATTTGTTACAGACTGTTCTGTCACTGAAGGTTGAAGCCTCTGTGAATTGTTATTGCTATCAAAAGCCTTGTTTTCTAAGATGTTTTTCTAGTGCAGACCTATTGGGAACTCTTCACAAGCATATTATATCCAGTCTGGGCCTTATCATCCATCTCTTTAAGATCTTCTCGAGCTACCACCATCTGTACGTCTGTGTGCCTAAGTCAACTCACAGCTGCTCTGTAAGGTAAGAGGTGCTTTTCACCTCTGCATCATAAGTTTTAAAAACACAGTATTTAACTGATGTGACAAGCTCACCGCACTAAGTTGTGTGTGTGTGGATGTAGGATTGACTCAGTAAATAAAGACTAATGCATCCCGAGCAGCGTGTGGTCTCCTGGATTTAGAAGCTTTTGACACAACAGCTTTCTCTCGAGCCAGACAGAAGATTGCCAAGCATGAACATTTTTGCTCTTTTAAATGTATAATAGTTTTCTGATGTGCGACCTGCCCTTGTGAAGTTATTGACGGAGCAGATTTTTTTGCCACGTTATGAAAACTTACCGCATGAATATGTATCTGCGTGTACCTTGAAAATAAGCTATTAAACAGAAAAACTTACTTCATATTCTCTCTTTGACCTCATATCCAGTGGGGTTACTGTACTGATTAGGCCTTGAAGGCAAGGCTGGTAGATTCATAAAACTAGATAATCAAATAACACAAGGTTTCATTTTTTTGTCCAGCTAAATTTAATTTTTTTCAACAGTCTCGTCACAGATGAATAAGATAGTATTTCCTATAGTGAAATGAATGCTGTGTCCCACTCAATAAATGCAATCTTAAATTCTTAATAGCCTTGCACATCTTCTGAGGATATTTCAAACAATACAGGAGAGCATACTAAGAAGAGGGCATGCTGTTCATCCTTGACAACCGTGATGAACCTTGCGTGAAGTAAATTCTCCATCTCTCTTTGTGCCAGATGCTCTTGACTCCCAATCAGTACAGAAACCCTGACAGCAGCCTGTCGCATTGTTCAATGCCATTTCTCATTCCTGGAACATAAACTGCGAGACCAGATCAACTCGCACACTGTTAAATAAAAAATTATAAGCAGCAACTCAAAAAACATGACCTTTCTACATATTTTCAATTCTATTAGCTACAAACATCCAGCATAGGCAGGGCAGTCTTATAACGGTACATTATACAAACACGTCACCAGAATGATGTTCTCATATGAAAACTTGAGCTCGGGTTTCTTGCATCAAAGCAATTCACTCTAAAATAGTGATACCCACAAGAGAGGACACTGAAACACTGGTAATATAAAACCGTTCATGTGTGTGATGACTTCATTAATGAACCATTGTGAGACGTTTCCCCCAGACAGAAGAGTGTTATAACTCAATATCTGCTCTTATTTCTCACATGACACAACAGTTGTGACATTCATATGAGGTTTGTATGAAATCTTTGGACTGTGTTGGTGAGCAGTATGATAGACTTCACAATGCACATTTAATATAAGGTTTATGATTATCACTCTCTATATCCTGTTCAGTTGACATGTTGAGGAAATTATTTTCAGCTGTATGCTCTAAAGAGACGTTTCTATATAGAGACAAACCAGGAATACATTCTGGTCATACTAAGGCACTTTAACTTTTTTATTTTAACTTTATTATTGCTGTTGATACCTAAAATGGCCACATCCTTGATGTCATAAATGAGAAGGCTTTTTTGAGCTGTAAAAGATTTTTAAGAAAAATAACAGGATAGAAAGTGAGAGCATACAGATCTTCGGATACAGGCAACACTAATATGATTTACATCTTGTGAGCTCAATATTCTTATATGCTATATTAAGACGTACATGAAAATGTACCACATAGCAGGATTGCCCCAATTGCTCCCTGCAGCTAGCTCGTTTGATCTTCTGCTTTTAGATTTGAAATGATATCTGTGTTATCTAACATATATCCGTGTACATTTAACATCCTCATATCTCCTTTGGACATGACGTGTGACAGTTCTGCTCCCTGGGACATTGTTTTAACAGCACAATATTGCCAATAAAAGCAAGGCCACCAGGAAAATTCTAAATTTAACAGTGTCACAGTGTTGATAAGGCCTCTCTTTGTTTTCCATCACTCTTTGTTTTCAAAATAAAGTTAAATTTCAAAAAGATATTAAATTTGCCCTCAGCCTTAAGGTTGAGCTAGTTTCAATCTGATAGACTGCATGTACAGAGATGCTTCCCAAAAGGAACTACAAAGACAAATGAAGGATCCAAGCTGGCAGAGGGCTTGATTAAAAATATACATGCATCTATAAAAGTGAACATCATAGATACAAACTGTGAAAGTTACTAAAGGTTTTATGTAACTTGATGTAGAAATGCCAATTTTTTAAGTTTTATGAGTTGGTCTCTGCTGTTAAATTTATGCTCTTCTAAGAAATGTAGCACATGCTGGTCCCTATAAGGAATAATGACTTCCCAAGGGAAGCTGGGTCTACAGCCTGGTGCACTTATAAGCTCTGGTCCACCCTTAGAATGCCTATCCTTTACTGACCCCTCAAAAAATAGCACAGACTTCCATCTCCGGTCCAGCTGTGGATGAGATACTGCAGAAGAAGGATATGGTCAAGGGTGAGAAACCAAGCAGGACAGGCGGGTAATTTTTATAAAGAAACAAACACCATGGCTGCGGGACGTTCGGCCAGGCTTCAAAGTGAGGAGGAAAATGCTCCACAAAAGGCCAAGCACAAAGAGAAACTCACCTCAAAGATTCAAAGGCAGACCAAAGGGAAAAAAGAATCAAAAAGAAGCTGAAGGGCCATGATATTGAATACAGCACAATGGTATACATCAGTAAAAGGATATAGTGCTGATAGCAATCAATTTATGAGAAATCTCTTTCCAATTATTCTGATTAATCAAATTTATTACATATACCAACAATTGTTAAGAAAGATGTTCCGAACAAATCACAAATAAGCTACAAAAGTGTAAAAATTGTTTAAAATAAATTTACTAGTATAACTTTTTTAAGATATGTTAAGATATGTTTTGGTATCTAAATGGCATTAAACCATGTTCAGGCAGCCTTCAGTGTAAACACATAGCTTGCCCCAAACAGCTACTTGGACAGTTCAAACAATAGACATTTCAAAAATGTTTCTCAGACCCCAGCATAAATATAGACTCCCTACTCATTTTCATCAGCGCTGAATCCAATGAATTGTGTTTTCCTCATTGTGTCTTAATCAGTTTGGCTAGTGTGTTTCTGCTGTAATTTGTCCTGGCAGTAAACACAGTACATCTGTCTTTTTTCTTTATGTAAAGCCATTAAATAATAACAGATATATGTACTACACAGTCAATTTCGGGAAACGTGTTTAAATTGATCTTCACTGAAATCAATGGACTGTGTAAGAAAACAGCCATCAACAGCAAAATTGAAAATATTGAGCTGCATTTAGCTAAACTACCTCCTTAACACTGGGTTAATTTGTGCCACAAACAGCAATAAAACAGCAAAGGATGAATGAAATTAATTTTTGTGACTGCTGTTTTGACTCAGTTAGGAAAGAGCTACATTATACATACAGCATAATGTTGGAATACTATTGTAAGACTTTACTGTTGTTATTACAACTAATTTACAACTCACTTTAGATTACAACTAATCCTTTAGCTCACTAAATACCACTTACTTATAATTGTAACCTTGTTAAAAGGCTTCATTATCATTTAATACTGTATATTCTGCAACTTACGTTCTTTACAATGTATTATGTGCATACGTTTTGTAAATGATTTTGTATTTATGTAAATGACCAATGGTATGTCAATGTATATTTGACAGTATTGCTACTTAAATCCATGGGCACATCTATTTGTTACTTGTGCTTTATATATATTTTATGTTTTTTTATGTTAGCTGTTTAGAGCCCAGTTTATCGTTTCCCAGCAGGTGTTTATTAAACTGTATTATATTTACAACCTCTATTATTTTGATTAGTTCACAGTCAGTCATCACCCAGTTCATTACTACAGTAAGCGACAGTTTACCCTCTATTAAGCAAAGACTAATGTTGCTGGCTTGTTAATCACACTGTGCTGCACTTTCGTTGCTTAACCTTAAACCTTAAATTAGATGATGTACCGTATTAATGTTTCAAACAGTGATATGCTGCATTATTGTCACATGGAATCTTCATGTCACATGTGAGCAGGGTTGATTAACAAATTCATCCTTTTTTAGTGCATTTACAGTTTATTTTTTGCACAAATACCTTCACCAGTAACCTCCCTGTGTGACAACTTGCCCCAACATACTTCTGGCCTTTGCTGCAAGTATAAATGTGAGCTGGATTAATACTGATGGTGTTGTCCTTGACAAAGTGGAACAAGCATTTGAATCAGGGTTGCTTGGTTTGAAATTCATACACCATAATGCTCTGACTACTAGACCATGAAAAGTTTTAATTACACCCCCTAGAATTCTCATCATCAGTGATTACTATCTAAGTACAAACAAACACACACACACACACACACACACACACATTTTGTGAAGTCATTCATTGACACAATGCAATCCCTAGTTCCTTACCCTAATCTTAAGCATCACAACTAAGTGCCTGACCCTAACCTATACCCTAAATCTAACCTTAACTTAATTCTAACATTAACCCTAGAATAAAGTCTTAACTCTTAAACAGCCCTTTTAAAGGTTGTCAGAAAATGAGGGCCGGCCAAAATGTCCTCACTTTACTCTCTTTGTCTTAACTCCAATGGTCTAACTGGTCACACTGGTCCTTACAAACACAGATGTACAAGTACATACAATTGATCTTCATCCTTTTTCTGTTTGTACTCTGTAATGTTACCATGAAACAGACACTGCTGCCTGAATCTACGGCATTTGATCAAACCTCTTTTGTCTTGTGAGACTAGGGCGTTCCAGCACAGATATCAGCACAGATAAACAAGAGATTTCATTAATGAGACTTAGAATGGGTTTTCCACACCAACACCTGTCCTCCTGTATGTGCTGACTCCACACATAATGCAGTGTTATTGAAAAAGTGAGACAGATTTCTCTCTGGGTCTTCCAGATTCTATTATCCATGAAGGAAACGCTATGAAGGAAATCATTTTGATTATTTTTTGTTCACCAGGGTAAGTATACAGTACCACCAGGGTGTTAGCATGTGGTGTTGTTTCACACTCTCCACACTCTCCAAAGCACAAGCAATTCACACATAGCATAAAGTTCAATGTGGTGTTGGTCCAGGTTATTGCACTATATATACTGAGGCACTTTTGAATGATAAAGTTAGTCAGGTCTACCTATGAGCATCACCATCACTTCTTCTCCAGGCCTTTAACTGAAGAGCTAGGGCAAGTATTTGATGATTATCAGGGTATGGGGTACACAGAGGTTTTGTATGACTTTAGAAGTGCAGTTACATGGATTATGTCTCTGGTCAGTATAAACAATTGTTATAACTGCAAAGGATCCTTCAAAATTTCTTCCTATGTGTAAGGAGGGTGAGTAAATAATTACAGTATTCATTTTGGTTATATTATTCTGGCTTGTCATCTGGATCGGCTCTAAAACAAAAAACAAGGACATCTGAAAATGCACATTCAAGGCCTTTTGTGGAAATGTTCCGTCTATGATGATGCTCTGCCTGTAATGATGGACAATCACAATAATCATATCATATCACAATCACATCATAATCAAAATCCTGCATCTTCCACTTCAAAGAATAAAATTACATTTGAACATTATGACCCAATCATGACACTTCGACATGTTCCCTGCATGTGATTACTGCGCTATAGATAGGCACTCATTATATTCATATAAAGCTGCATTAGTGCTTGTGAATCTTTTTCTGTGTTATTCTCAAACATTTCAGATGTGCTTCTCAGAGCTCTTTTTGAGTGTAAAATACTCTTTTATTTCTAAGAGAGCTTAAGAAAGCACAGTGCTGGGATTTTTCCTCTAATTACCAAAATGTTGATGATGAAAAATGACAAAACTGCAAAAACTGCAAATAGATCTCAGACTGCCGCATGGAATGCGAGCGTTTAACATTCTGTCAGAGTCGGAACACTGCTGTTTGCCTGATGCATGTCAACATCCTCTTTTGATGAGAGCAGCCGTTAAAATTCTTGCCTCGCTCTTGGCGGAAGAAAGCGTCAAGGAGGAGAGAGGCGGGGCTGGTGTGACAGGCACGCCGCATTACTCAGCAGCTTCTGACTGATTGCATTTCGCATGCAGCTCTGGCAAATCTAGAATTGCTAACCGGCTCTTAACACGGTCCCCATTGTGATAGAAGAGGACAAACCTGCCAGGACAAAAAATTCCTGGTGTGTTGTTTACTTACAATTGGCTATGTTTCTTTTGATGTTGACCCTTGGGGATAAATCCCACTCAAGCAGAAAAAAGTGGACTGGGGATATTTTGGTGCGGCACCCACTTAGCAGTTGCAAGGGCTGTGTTTTTCATGATTGCAAAGACATGGAGACTCATGTTAGCTGTGATAAGATTGCATAGGGTTTGATGTAAGGGTTTAATTAGGTAAAACAAACAGCCATGTCTGGGAACTTCATGCATTGGCTGGTTTACTTTTCATTTGGCTGAGGCTTTTATCCAGACTGACAATGCGCTAAAGCGTTTGTATCAGTGTGCTTTCCCTTGGGAATTAAACCCATGACCTTGGTTTTGCTAGTGCCATGCTTTACCTGTGGAGCTACAGTGACAGACTGAGGCTGACAGATGTTCTGCATCAGTACAAATGCAGATATAAGTACATTGAAATTTTCCAAAAGTGATTAACTCTTTTTAAACAAAATAAGCTCTGTACTTGATCTTTGACCCCAGCCAACAGGAAACATTCTCAGAACGTTGGCTAACGTTCTTTTAAATTTCTCTCAACGATAACAAAAATGTTCTTACAGTAATGCTAGTAGAACATTTATTTAACATTACATATCATTAATATCATAAACATTATTCTTAAAAAAAGTTGAAAAATTAATAAAATGTTTGAATAACTTATAACCAAGCAATAACGTTAATACAAGGTCTAAAAAATTGATGTTTTGAATGTTCCCAGAACTTTTAAAATAACCTTTTTTACATTTTTGTTACTAATAGAAATGTTACAGAAATGTTCTTACAACACTGTTGAAGCCTTGTGGCAAGTAAATGGGCATGAATGAAAACTGTATCTCATTAGACATCAAATGGGGGTGAAAGATAATATCCATTAAATTTTATCTTTATTGATACATAAATATATGTTTAAACATGCCACTGGAAGAGTGGAAAATACTTAAGATGCTAACAAAGTCCAAGATAACAGAAGCCTAAATTCAATATTTTATTTCGGCAGTTCAGACCTAATTTGGAGTCAAACTGTCCTTCTGTTTTTGTACATGAGTAAAAAGTATAATTCAGGGTGTAACACTCAATTTGTGGGACTGTATCATTCCACTTTCCCCTTCAGCTCAACAAAAGCTATCTTTTCACACAAAATTCTGCCTTTCAAATTTCCCTTCACATAACTAAATTGTCTCATAATGTGTTATCCTCCCTGAAGTTTCCTGAGAGATTTTAGAATGACTCAACAGAAACCAAAAAAAAACTTTTTGGCTAGAAAGTCTTTTTAGTTGCAAATGCCATCTTGAAGAGCCCTCTGGAAGACATCTTGAAAAAAAACTCGGCTCTTGTTAGAGGTGGGAGACCGTAGCTGGAGAACATCCCTCAAAGATAGTAAGTGACGAGCTGGTCTCTGTCTCTTTCTCTCTCTTTCAGATTATGCCTTAATTAGTGCTGCCTAACAAACAGCTTTCTCACACATACATGCTCTTTGTTGCTTTCTTATTGCATCATTGGTGTGATGCTATGCTTTTCACTCGCTTGTTTATTAATTTATGTAAGCCTATCTCTCTGATCACACATCACACAGAATACAAAGGGATGTCCTGCAATCTCACCGAAAAATAAAATAATACATCTGAATTCTTTAGACACCTCCACCTCTGACCCGACACATTTCTCTGTTACTCTTTTTATGACATTTGGGAGCGCTTGCTTGGCTTGGGCCTGGATTTGACTTTCATCAGTATACGGTTATAGTTAGAGAGAGAGAGAAAGAAGAGAAAGAGGAGTGTGTGAACGACAGGAGGAGAGAGAGTCAGAGTAGGCAGAGAGAGGCAGAAAGAGAATAGAGCTCGATTCCTCCCACTTCCCTGGAGGATGACTGAGGTAGAAAATAAGAACAAGCTTCTACACAAGCTATGCATCTGTCTGCTCTGCTGGTGCATATCCAATCACCTGCTATTCCTGAACTATGACCACCAGGGGAATTTAGCACTGTGTCTAATCTATGAAGCTTATCATAAAACAGTTTACAATAACTGCGTGCCTTTTTCCACGAGACCACAGTTTTAAAGAAACAGCTCACTTAGAAAATTACATTTCTACCATTGTTTAGTCATCCTTGTGGCATTACAAACCTGTGTGCTGTTATTTTTCTATGGAACACAAAAAAAATAAAATTGAGGAACTTTTCATGCCCTTCAAATTCACCACAGGTGTCATGCTCCAAGAAAGAGAAAAAAACCCACCATAATGCAAATAACGACCCTGGCATTATATTCTTTAATCTCTTGAAGCAATACAATAGTTTTGTGTGAGGAAAATGCAGTTACTTAGTTACTTTCATGGTCATCGTCTTATTGAACTTGACAGTCAGGGTCACTACATCCTGTTGTTGGTTGACTTCAAACTTTTCAAACGTTTTTGTGTTCTGTGATTAAAAAAAACAGAAGGACATAAGGAGGAATAAAGGACTTAAGGAGGAATAAATGATGACCAGAGTTGGCTTTAAAATTGCACCCTATACCTTCATTCATTATTTGTCCTACACAGTGAATGAATAGCTGCGAGCCGTTGAATGTACATCGGTTGTACACTCATTATTGTGGTGCATCATGGGATCCACACGATTTTATGGTTTCGATTGTTGACTTTCTCTTCATACTATATGTACCTTGATATTAACACTATGCTACACTATATTAACAATTTCGCTTATATAACCCTACTGCTGCAATCTTGTATCATGTGTTAGACAGAGCAGAGCTTAGATGATTTTTCATGTAATTGATTCCTACCTATATTTTTCAAGGTGACAGTAAGTGAGATAATTATGATTTATGGTCAACTTACCTGCATTGCCCACAGGATATTCATTCCTCCAGATGAATGACAGGTGGGAAGATGTCCAGGGGATTAAACTGCAAACATCTTGAAATCATGTCACATTTGTAGGCGTCTACATACTTGTATTTTTAACCTTTACTTGTTTATGGTCAGTAAGAAGCACAGATATGAGTATCAACATTGTCAAAAAAAAAAAGAATCAAGCATTAGATTGCACAAAAATGTAGTAATTTTACTTTAATTAGCCTAGATGTATCAATCAGCAGTTTAATTATTTAGTTTAGCCTATTTCAGTTTACTGGTGACACCAAAAGTGTTGTGCTTTGCTCAGAGGTAAAATTCTAGCATGACCTGTGATCTTACTGCCCAGATCTTTTCCTAGAAATGTTTTTCCTAAAATGGAATAAAAAAACAGAGAAATGAACATTTGTTGGCATCTGGTAAGGCTAAAACATTTGTGTTGTTATGGGTCTGGAAAGGCAAACTAAAAATCATTTTTCAGTTTGCATAGTGTCATGCATTCAGATCAGTGGATACATCGTCTGAAGCTCTGAGCATTTTGAACTGCAGCACAATATTTTTAATTTACATTTAACGTTACAATAATCCATTCCACGCTTTCTACTTAACTGCATTCCTGACACTAAAGCAAATTAATTTGTTTTTAAACCGCTCCAAGGATAAGCAACCATAATATAATTACTGTAAGAAACATGCTCACGTTGCAAGGATGGATGGACAGGAAGTGGATATTTACAGGTAACTTAATTACTCTCACGGGATGAAACACATCTAGGCCAGAGAGAAGATGATTCTGGGCCATTAGGACAAAAATACAAATGTGGACAAGGGGATAAAAATTGAAGGAGGGTATAATTTGTGGAGAACTGCAAGTAAAATCATCTTTCCATTTTTCTTTTCCATGCTGCAGCATTGTTAGCGTGAACATCACGCTCGGCAGCAGGACATAATGAATGTGATTTTCACGAGAAAGATGAAAAGCATTGGCTTGTCTTCACAGCTGACTGACGGTGCAGTGATATGAATCCATATGGCAAACCGTCTTAGCGGCTGTTGCTACATGGTTTGTAACAGGATAGAGAGCCCATTTATAGCCTCCCAAAGGAAAACAACACATTTAAAGAAACAGGCTACTAATTATTGTCAGTGTTATTGGAATAAGTAAGGGGTAATGTACAATATTATAACATTGTGTCACCCTGAATAGGTTTACATTGCAATAAAGGTGAAATACCGCTTATGTTTCATGCATTTTCCCTACAGATTATTTAACATTTTCCACTAAGAAAAAATAGTCTATAAGACCGTAGAAAACAATCAGTGACACAATAGTAAATAGTAAAATAGTAATAGTATGTTGGTAACCAGTTCTAAAATATACAGTTTAAGGCTTATTATAAATTAAATATTTCAGAGAATTGTGAAATTAATTTGTTTAACTATATAAGGTAAGTGGAACCCACCGCTTTTAGGGGAGGGGCCGATACAATAGTGCTTAGATAGATTTGAACGATCCAAAGGAAACATGGGTCTTTCAATGGATCCTAGCTCCATCTAGAAGGTGAAATTAGTTTCTCAGAGCACAAATTTGAGCTTTCTGTGAGGGTCAAGAAAGGAAGAAAAAATATCTTTAAAAGAGGTCTGGAGTACAGTGAAAACAGCCAAAGACACACACACACAGCACAATAGCAACCCACAAACACAATAAAGGGTCCACAAAAACCACACACACACAAACACACACACAGGGAGACCACCACAATAGCTTGCCTAATACAATGGGGCATTATAAGAGAGTGTAATCTCCACACCTCTATTGGTCTAATCTGTGTGCCTCTGTGCTTTATGCGTCTGTCAGGTAGACAAAGTTGTCAGTCAGGTTGGCAAAGCTATTTGGGGTTGTCAATAGAATGGGGGGAAGGGGGGATGCTGAGTGTTTCAATAGAGAAGGGGGAATTACAGCGTGACTGAGCTCAGCAGAGCCCCGTCCTACCACTGATAGATCGACATTCCAAGCAGCTTCTGCCTGTCTTTCTCTCTTTCTCTCTCTCCACCCCATTTCTGCCATAGTGATTGAAAGACATTCAGGGGGCTACAGATAGATTGAAAGAGAGAAACAGAAAGAGGGAGAGAATGTTAGTAAAGGCTGACCGTGTGGATGAGAAGAATGGACCTATTCAAACAGTGCTGTGAGCTACAGGTGAAAGGCTAATGCCAGTTTTCAGAAAAATAGGAAAGAAGGAAAAAAACAGCTATTTTTTTCTAAGATGGGCTTCAGATGATTGTATTCAGTTACACTGATTCACCAAACCTTGATTAGCTCAAATCACTCAGGGGACTTTTTAAAAATATATATACATTATGTTCACAGTGTAACTTATTATAAATAAAATATATCTGCCATAAGATGTATGCTTAATGACTTATTTCACAGTGGTAACTAGGGATGTGCAGTAAAGCCATCATCTGTGAAGATGACAAAATGATTTCTGTTGGTGTCTATTCTTGCATATAACAGGAAGTGGGTGTGGCTTAAACCAGATGTTAATCAAAACCAAAGTATAAGCCAAAAAAAGCAAAAATATGTGCACTATATTATTACATTCCAGAACCAGAACATTACATACAAAACACAATTTTCTGCAGGATTTTAAAGGGTTTGTGACGCTTCTCAATGTGTGAAGCTTTGACAGAAACAATGAAAGTCCAGTTAATGCAGGATGTCAACGATGGACCAAAATTTGGCAAGATCCTCAAATGACCCTTTATAGTAGAATGCAGCAGTGTTTAAAGGTCAGATCAATTGCATTGGCACAGACCATAAGGATCAAAAGCTTTTAAAAATGCACAAGCAGCACATTGAATCAAAGACGTGTGATGTATTCAGCTGCTGATAGGGCAGCTACTCTCCACCAGCCTCTAGTTTCTGATCTACACTTTAATGATCATGTCAGCGTTTTAAGACTCTTTCGCCCTATCAGATACAAGCTATAGTCTCCTTTCTTCAGTTCTTCTCAAAGGCAAAACTCCACCTATCAATTAATTGAAGAGGTCTGGGCTGCTGATATGCTGATGGGACTTCAAGGGTTGGAAAACTCTTTTAGATCATTTTAAGGGTTTTAAAAGATTTTTTTACATCACAGAGGGCATTTTTACATTATAGAGGGCATATTCTCTAAATTTTGGAAGTAGTAGGTTTCTATAATTAGTGCTACTCAAATACAAGGATTTGTTATGGACAGCACCAGACCATAGAACCTTCTTCATAAGAGTCTGTATTTTTATTTCTTAGCTTTACGGTACTTTGGAGATTAAACAAGATGCATCTGTTTTCCTGCATCATAAGAACATGAAAACTAGTGAATTTCAAGTGAAAAATCTAATGCATGTTTTGCTTTTACTAAATGCTGGTATTAGTTTGCTGCTGTAAGGCATCCCTATAATTAGTTTTATATGTTTTATATTTTATATTATATTTTGCCACTCCTTTACAGAATATGACTTATCTTCAGTTTTGACCATGGCAGTATGCTTTCTTTCTCAAAAAGCCTAACGGTTATGTTTTTCAGATTTCTCCAGGGAAATACAGTCCTTGTGATAAATGGATGCACTTGGCCTTTATCTACTGCAAATAATGACAATAAAATATATTCCCAAACTAAACTTGAAGGCATTTTATTAATCAAAAGAAAAATTGAATATGCGCAAATCCCAAAAGTAATTTCAAAAACATGGAACATACAGCATTTTCGCCAAAAGTTTGAAAAGTAACACTGAATCAGCACTTTGTTTTACAATCTTCAAGCAGTGATATATAATATTTATGAGAAAAAACATAAAGGCTTCATTTAGGAAGAAGGGCAATCAGGCAACCCACTCAAGATCTCTGCGGAGGTCATAAATCCCTGCATTAAACGGGATCAATAGACGGTTTTTAAATGGCAGCCAATTACTGCTAGTTAATTACATACTTAACATACCCATGGCTTTTTAAAGCTCATACACACATATTTGTCACTTCAAATTACCCCATCATCGCTAAATATTCTCCATTTATCATTTCCCTACTTTCGCTCCCACGTGACTTCTTTTTTGATGAGCAGCATCGGTGACCTTCAGCATCTGTACTGCTGCAGTCACAAGGGACCACAGCTCAGTCCTGATGAATCCATCAACAACCCAGAGCCACGGTCTAAAGCTGAGATAACCACCACACGCACACACAGGCGGAAGATAAAATGAGGGTGAGAGTGATCCTGAGAAGTTAAAGGGGTCCTATTATTTTTACTTTATCAACATGTAGAGTGTTGCTGCTTGGGCATAAGAAAGATCTGCAAAGTTTTAAACAATCAAAGTTCACTCTAATCTAAAATATCTAAAATGCTTTTTAAGAACTGCAATGAATTGAATTACAAATGGACAGTGTGACATCATAAAATCCTGAAACCCCACCCTCAGGAATATGCTGCTTTAGTAGTATGATGTCACCATGTTTAAAAGACTGCTTTTGAAGGCAAAGCTGACACTGTTTTTAATATTGTTTATGTAACTGGTCCTTTATGTTATTCGAATGGGACACAAACTGACAATCAGGCAAAAGCTTGTGGTTATTGTAAGGGGCAGGATGTTTCTGGAACATACTCTAAGTGGGTAACCAATCACAAAACTGTGCCAGCTGTACCAATCGAATGTTTAGGAAGGAGGGGCTTCATTGAATCTGAAGCAATACAGGAGCATTCAGCATAGACTGGAAACAGAGATGTTGTAATAATGTAAAATTAGTGGAAAATAATGTTTCTTGAACAATTAAGCATTAAAACCTATTCTGTTCCCACAAATTAAAATAAAGACTGCTAAAGAGCATAACAGGGCCCCTATAAAAGTGCCTTGAAGTACTATGCGTGTGAGAGCATGAGTGTAATGCCACATTGGCCAATTGGTTTCAAAGGTTCTTAAAAGAACCATTTCTTATCATTTTATAGTCTGTAGAGCCTTTATCCACTACAAAGAACCATTTGTTAAGCAGAATGGGTGTTAAAAGTATAGAACCATACAACATGACAAAGAACCTTCAAGGAACCATAAATCTGAAGAATGTAAGAACACTAGTTAAAATGCTTCTAATGTTTTTCTAACTTCATTACTATGCAAACGATATTACCACCATAACGATTTGGAGAGGAGTTGAACTAAGAAGATAACATAAATGTCAGAATTTCTTACTATCTTCTGTGACCCCCTTCTGCTTTAAAGACAGTGAGCATTTGAGCTGGCAGGGACTCCACAAGTTTGTGCAAAACCTGATGATCCATGTTATCCCAGCATGATCTGAAAATGTTCCAAAGAGCATCTTGTGCACTTCAGCGGGAGCAAAGAAATCTGACCTTTCATACAAAGGAGAAGCAGTGGTGGTTCGTGAGAGAATTTACCGGGTAGGCAGATATGTAAATCAATATTTATCAGACCAATAAAAGATTTCAGTAGGTTGTATCATATTTTGGCTTGATGATGCTGCTGTACACATATGATCTGTCTCTGAAGTCTTAAAATAACCTTGATAATTAACAATGCTTTATAATATCACCAATCACCAACCCAACACCTGTTAACACAATCAAACAGGCATTGGCATCTACAGACTGACCAACATAAACATTTTTTAATCATATTAGAGCCTCAATCTAACATCTGTTCCCTTGTGGAGAAACTTAAATTTACAGATGGCCCTGTCATTCAGTCTTTCATTTGTTTGGACCTTCTTTAATAATGTTTAATTTAATAAATATTTTAGCTAAATTTGAAGCCTTTTTTTACCTGTTGCGGTAAAGACTCGTTCTGATAATGATCTGATAATGACATATGTGTATGAAGGTGCTTTAGTTCTGTGCAGTACAAGGTGAGAAACTTTCTGTGCTTGGGTGTGAGAAGAACTATAAAAAGGATATTAGTTTACATTGGTGTGTTTTGGAGATCCTTTTTTAGCAGTGTAAATGAAGGTGATGTGTGCTTTAGTCACGCAAAATCACTGGAGGAAGTCATGTCTTAATGTGTAAAAGAGCATGTATGTGGGATGTTGTGTATGTGTGATGTGTACAGAGCTTTAACACTAAATAAAAATTTACATCACATCCCGCAATTAAATCAATCAGTATTCATATAGCAGTAACCATTTTCTTTTCTTTCTTTCTTTCTTTTTTTCTTTCTTTCTTTCTTTCTTTCTTTCTTTCTTTCTTTCTTTCTTTCTTTCTTTCTTTCTTTCTTTCTTTCTTTCTTTCTCTCTCTCTCTCATTTTTTCCTTTTTGTACTTACAAACTGTATCATCCAGTCTATAAAAATACTATCTATATGTTCTGGTGTGTATATAGTTACTGTATACATTTGCATTTACTTCTTGCAAAACATAGTAATTTTCATGAGATTAAATTGTGATTATCTTGATTAAAGTGAGATCTGACGAGGCTCTGGATGACATCCAGCTCAAAATGAATGATTTGCACAAATGCACTTTGACAGACTGGATGCACGCCACATGTGTGCGATTGTAATTAGATTTTACTTGCTATACTGTAGCATTATATCATTTCTAAATGACTTCAGATGAGTGATATAATGAAAAGTGATCCAAACAAATGCCTTCCACTCTAATTAAGAGTGCAAGGAAGTTTTATTGTCATGTGTGGGGGGCAAAGTGGAATAGATGTATCCCATAATATTCTGCTTTATTCAGAAAACAGGTGGGTGGTAAAGATGAAAGGGATATGTGCTTAATCATCTGCAAACAGTCTGCCGAGCACGTATCAGCAAACTTACATTCAGAAAGGTTTACAAAATATAATGAATCCAAGAAACATAATATCATCATGTTATTTATTTATTATGGCAGACAAATCCAAAACACTGAAAAAATAAAACTTTATTTCTTTGTCTATATGGGTTTTGTAATTTTTATTTTAATAGGAATAAATAGTGCCTTCTTAAAGTGGTAATTTATTTGCATGCACTGTCTGCGTTGTTTTCATTAAAGTAATTTTTAAATTATGTAAATGAAACAGCGACCACAAATTTAGTGCTTAACGCAATTTGAATAGTGGGATGGCAGGGCAATTCTGAGGGCTGGGTTCTGAAGGAGACTACAGCAGTCTGGCAAACTACACACAAGACTGTACCGCATCGCTTCATTACTACAATCCAGACAACTAACTCAGCTCTTCAAAATGCAGAAAGTGCCCTTGACAACATGTTTGGATGTATGCCTGGTTATAATGCTCCTCTACTTTAAATCATTTGATCAATAACAGCTGTCATTATCAATAAACAATGTAAACTCAGATTTTTTGAAAACTAAATCTCTGCAAAATAATATTCAGCCCTTCTTCTGCACCACATGTAGAAAATGTTTTGCCTTGAATTTCACTCTAATTCATTCTTCTAACAATTATGTCAAATCCAGCTTGTGATGCTTGCAATCTTTGGTCTACTTATTCAAACCTTTTGCTTCTAATTGTGTGTTTATGTGTTCCTGTAGCTCATTCGGTAGAGGAATGCGCTAACTGTGCAAAGATAATGGACTTGATTCCCAAGAAACACACATACTGATAAAATTGTATACCTCAAATGCAATGTAAGTAACTTTGGAAAAAAACATTTGCCAAATGCATAAATGTTTATGTAGTAACAATATCAATATTATACTAATGATTATTTAAACCAACACATTTTTATGTATAGATTACTGTAATTCAGATACATATTTAAATGCATATTCCGATAGCTATTCACCCATTTTACTGTTGTGAATCTCACTGACAGTACATCAAGCTTCCAGCTGATTGGTCAGTGTTAGTAAATCTTCTAAGGATGTTGTGGCACTATTGTTCGCATCTAGTGTAGACCTGTTAGGTTTTAATTATAATAACAGTGAAGCCGATGTCTGTGACAGGTGACAAGGACCCAGTCAGGGTCTGTGATCTCATAACAGTGACCTTGTTCTCTCGTTCACTCCCTGCAAACAGTGAGGTGATATCCGTGTATGTACCAATTTGCAATTCAAATGATGGATATTGACTTCAAACTGTGCCTACAGTTTGCCTACAGCGACCGTGAACAGTACAATATGTGTATGAGCCACAATTCCCCAGATACTCCTCCACAGGGCATCGTCCATGACTCTTAGATAGATAGAGAGTGTCAACATCTGTTTAGGTGGCAGAGCAGGGAAAAAGAAAGAAAGATGCAATTTGAGAAGGTGATTCTTTTGGGGATTTGGAAGTAATGCAATCTGATGATTATCGCTTAAGCACACACACACACACACCTCACGATGCAGCACTTACACTAATACAGTCATCTGATATGGGCCTGTTCCATGGAAGCTTTCAGGTGTTTGTTCTTCATCACAACCTGACGGATAAATGTGCTACGCCTCTTATGTGCCTTACGGAATATTAATGGTCTGTATAATGCAAGACCCATCCCCTTTTCACACACCCACCTTTTTCAGCTAAATGAGCCTGAATTATGAAATATTTAAACCTATGTTATTTTAAACAAGACTAATGACTCCTTGAGGATATTAGAACCAAGGTGATACTCACAGTTAACAGAGGGAAATCTCCTTAAAGAATGTGGCATGAGTACATGTAAATACAAGGACATCTACAGATTTTCATGAGGAGGTTTTTTGTTTATTCTGTATTCTTCATGCAGGGACAAAGTATCAAGAATGTTTGTATTTTGCTGTCCACTACAGATTGTAGACAATTTATTGTTAAACTGTTGTTTACACTGATTAACTGAATACAGTGTCAACACACTTTATGTGGCTTTATGAACATTTCACAATAAAATATATACCTTGAATTATGACAACCAGCTAAGAATCACATTACAAAAAACACACAGGACTTGATGTTACTAAACCCTCTTGCCAATGGGTGGTGAGTGCTTGCCTGCAATTGCCTTGATTGAGAGGTGACACAGTCTTGTGTTTTCAAATGGTGTTTTCAAATGGTGTTTTCAAATGGGCGCCCTCCTTCTTAGGGGTTTCATTGATTAGCCCACTGCATCTCCAGCTTAATGACTGCATCTCCAGCTTAATGATGGCTTCTAGCATTGCACCGTCATCCCTGTTGTGTCACCCCACGTGTGATGTCAGCATGCTGGTCAGAAAAAGAATTGTGCTTGACATAACACTATTAGTTAACTCTGACACCTATGATTCAGCTATAATGCTGTTTTGTTGAGACTGAACATGAAACAATTGATGCTGTCTTCTTATTCAAGACCCAGTTGTGCAAACTATAAATATTTGAAAATCAGAAAAACAACAAAGTACAATTAATTCATTATTTACCCATCCCATAAATCATTGCTGAATACCTCTTCCAATCAGAATTGAGTGGAACTGGAACTAACTGTTATATAAAATTAACTACTAAAAGTTTATTGCAAAAAAGTATTGATAAAGATTTCATTTTTTATTTGTCATGTTTTTATCCTCTCTTAATGTATTATTTTCAGACTGCTAGAGGCATTCGTTCATATACTAACAAATGGACATTCACACATACCCCAAAGCAACACACACACAACGATGACCAGAATACCTGCCCCACTGTCAATACAATTATTGCACTCAATTGTTTTGATGAATATTTCATTATGTGTGCATTTCTTGTTAAACTGGAGTGTTCAGAGTTGTGACTCTGGGTTTAGATGAGAGATACACAATTACACAGAAGCAACCTCACTCTGTCCTCCTATAAACTCCATTAATGAAGGAAATAATATTTCATATGGGAACCCCAGTGAGACATCGCTACTAAATTATTGATACATGGCTGTGTGTGTGTGTGTGTGTACATGTTTCAGCATCTTCCGAGACTAACAATGCAGCTTGTGGAGGATGTTAAACACTCTCTCTCTCTCTTTCCAAACATTTTTGTATGCTAGCATAATTTCTATTCAGACAGCAACATAAACACTCTCTCCCATAAACACACTATTAGATTATGGAAATGAGAGCAGGGATCATCTATTCCAGCTTAATTCCTAAAGGAAACCTTTTTATCTGAACTAATAAATATAAAACATCACTGCATCAGGTGTTTTGTGAAGGCTATTGTGTAAATATAATGCAGTATATGGAATAATAAGAGCAGAATCCAATGGGAAAAAGTTAACACTCCCGACATAGACTCTCATTAATGCTCTTCAGAGACTTTCTGCCTGATGATCAAAAGACCATCAACAAACTCACTGATGCGACACTATTGCTGAAATTACTGAATACATCTGAGGTTATGATATACTGTTAGAAACAATTGGCTAGAAATGCATAAACCAGTTTGAAGATGCTGGGCTCAGCAAAGGTCGGAGACTAATGCATTTGTGCAAATCCAAACCATTGACATACATGGTCTGTCTGGCACTTCAACAACAACCTGCAAAAATTACTTGCAAGTTTGTTATATTTGATTATGTTGTGTTTGGTTGAAAAGGGGGGCATTAATCGGCTTGGCCGGTGCAGTTTTATAGAAGAAGTGTCACTGTTTCCCTGAATAGGCAAATGTCTGTCTGGTGACTCACCTGTTTTGAGGATTCTGTCAAAGCAGAGAGACAGACAGATTGAGTGCTAAAGAGAGAGAGAACGAGAGAGAGAGAGAGAGAGAGAGAGAGAGAGAGAGAGAGACAGGCTGACAAATATATAAATTAAGACAGACAGACAGACAGACAGACAGACAGACAGACAGACAGACAGACAGACAGACAGACAGACAGATAGATAGATAGATAGATATCCATGTGGCTTTACTGCATATAAAAGCAGAACTTAGAATGTTTACCTGCATTAAAGGGACCTGAACTTTAGCAAAATGATAGATTGAGGTTGTTTTGTGCCTCTGTTTATAAGAGAAATGAGTTTTTTTCCATATTAAGCTGTTATGTAACACTTTGCTAGTCCTTATATATTCAAAACACTATAACACAGGTACTTTTTCTTCTAAACTTTGCTGCAGAAATGACATTAAATGCCAACCTACTAAAGAGATGACGAGAAAGAGAAAATAAATGCCGTTCTTTCGTCTAGTCTCCCACAGACACAAATGAACCCTGGACCTTCTGTCTGCACTTCCACCAATCAGAAACACTGGAGTAATTTCGGCGGCTCGGTCTTCACAGGAAACCAGGCCAGTGTGAGAGTGAAAGTCACATGAATAATGCAGCAGGGACACCTGTGTGTGTGTCTGCTGCTGGAAGAGTCCAGAATGAGAGATATTTTACATTAGATCTGGATCAGTCTGTCAGAACAAGACTTTATTCTGCATCCTTTTCTACCCCAACGGCCTGTGAATTACAATAGGACACCCACACAACATTCTGACAACTTTGTGATGTGTGCATGTATGTTCAAATGCTTCCTTAGAACCTTTATAAGCGATGCAGGTAAAAATGATTAAACTGCCAGTTTTCATTTATTTCTGTAAATGATTTCCCCCTTACTCACCCCAGATCAATGTTTCAATGCAATTACACTAACATAGCATACTGTCAAACATATATGTGAGATTTACTACAATTAAATTATTAAATAAGATGTATCTTCATCGCTTTAATAACCATCATAATCATTCTTTTCAAAGTGCACAAAACGTCACACCACATATGGTTGCATGACGGCCAACAAAAAAAACCTAAATGCTGTAGCTAATGGTTTTGTTATTTGTTACTCTTGACGAACTATACAAATGACTCATATACGGAAGTAAATGCCATGATTACTTTTAAATTTAAGTTCTGTAACTATAAGTGAAAACTTTTATCAATGCCTTTTCTATTGATTGTTTTTATTCTCTTTTCCTTTTTTTAATTACTGTGTCTTTGTTTACATACCTCTACTGCCTTGTTTTCATCTAGTTTGTTTTTCCTTTTATTAAAAATAATGAGGAGGGCTAAATCTTGTTTTACATCAGATTATAAGATAGGGGAGATGTGCATCATAGACACTTTCAATGACCTTCAAAATGACTAAATCAAGGGAGAGAAATCAAAGCCATGCTAATATGAAATACAGTAGACCAGATTAAAACAGTGTGTTTTTGCACTGGTCTGTGTTTGGACATAATTGATTGTAATGAAGGAAATTTGATGACGGAAATTTGAAGAGTACAAACAACATCACAGGCAACAGACCACCAGAAACTGTTTGTTACCTCTAAATTTTCCCTTGTTATTATTAGGTGCACCGTGGGAGATCTGTGTGTTAAAAGCAACTAAAAGAGCTAAAGTCAAATACTTTTATTCACAAAAGCAGTAGACAGTAGCTGTGAAGCTCAACAAAATATGCATTTCAAAACCCCCCCGTTGTTTCCTGTTCTGGCTGTCCCTCTTCCAAACTGAATCTCATGGTACTGATATAAACTATTATTAATTAGCAAGACCAGCTGTACCTTCAGCTGGTCTTGGTCCGTTTCATGTCTTAATGCCTTTTGCTTTTCAAATCCGTAGAGATGAACTAGTAGTGCTTGCACAAACAATGATTAATATCTGATGTCAAAGCTCTTTAGATTTCATCAATAAATTGTCATTGAGATTAATACTGAGAGGCAGAAAGCATGATGCATTCCAAATAGAGTTTCTTGCCTGCAACAGTCATCTACTGTAAGCAGGCAGTGAACTAGTTCATTCCTGATCATCAAGCAGCAGTCCTGTTATATCACTGCACAGTGTACATTTAGAAGAATAATGCAGTGGATTGAGATTAGGCGTTGAAAATATAAATCCTGACACTTCCAAAAAGATACCCAAGGGACAATGACAGATGCACCGTACAGCTCGCAGGCGGTATTTTCTGGCAACTAATTGGTGATTTTGGATTGTGACGTGCCAAGACATGGTCCTTAAATACGCACGCACACACAGTCTTGATATTTTATGAACATCAATCAAAGATTTGGATTAGTATAAATCTCTCTGCTGGCTCACGTTCATTTCAAACGTACTATCACCTCTCCACCACCCAAAGAGCAGAATTGGCAGTTTGATAACTGAATGACAAATGTTAGAGAAACAGTCTGAACCATGATCACATTCATAATCCTTCCAGACCTGTCAGAGAAAGTGGAAAAGAGCCAGAGAAAATGAATATCCTACTCAATAAACCTTCACACAAATAATAATATCTTTTTATTACAACATTCCTTAGTTTAATTCATCATTTTGTTTACTCTGTAATATCTCTGTCTAAATGAGTTCACATAGCTGTAAAATTGTCAGTCAGGTAGTTTGGATTCTTAAAAAGTCTTAGCTACAAAAAGGTTGGGCAGGTTTTTTCTTCCCTAAAACCACTCATTAGCAACAAAACCCATCACAGCACTTTCCTAAATACCTATTTGTCGATATGCACTGTGAAATTGCACTGATCCATAAGGTCATTGTGTGCAATGTCTAAAGGTTGATTTTGAGATAATTTAATTTAACATTTTAAAAGTTTAGAATGGTGTAGCTTACAAAAATCCCCCAGAAATGCCAAAGACCAAGGCCAGAAAACATAATTGTTTTCCATAATTGGCCAGGAATGCATTTGTTTTGAAGGATGTGCAAAGTGGGCCAACAATGATTACTCCAATCATAACTGAGAATCATTTGTGAATGCATGTACCAAGACTGTAATGCCAAGAGGTACACCAAAATAAAAGCTAAATAATACAGAAGATATAAAAGAAGTTTATAAGTATACACTTAAAAAATAGCTGATTTTTTTAAATTCCTAATTGAGGAATGCCAAGAAAAATGATTAAATTGGTTCACCATTTGCTGAATTAACTACTGAGAAAAACATATGCATGTCTTGCTATATTAAAAGTATTTGCATATGGCAACCAATTTTGATTCACATTTTTCACAAAAACCACATCACATTTGTCTAAAGAGGAGGTATTTAGTACCCTATAAACTTTAAAATAGCATCAATGTGTCATCAATGACAGATGTTTTGCCAACCCACTCATTAAAAGGAACATGGCAGATTACCTAAGTGAATTGCATAATTTCATCTATGGATTTCATGTCTGACACATATAAGTACATTATAATGTTAGATTACGCTTTACATAATTCCCCCTTATGACCCATATTATATTATACATAGCTCAGCTGTATATATTTCATGAAAATTCATGTCCATAGGGGGGTTGTGAAATTACTCATTACCCAGTTTTACACCATTAAATCTTTGTGTTAGTGGGCTATACATCATTAACAGTAATGGGTTCCACTGGGCACATATCATTTGCATAAAAAAATCTCACTCAATGGCACTGACAATTGTACATATGACAAAAGCCATTGACTTCCTGTCCATTAATTCTGTTGGGTTTTATGGTTTAGATACAAGAACAGGTGCATTTAGAAAAAAAGAATTGTGTGAGACCAAAAGCAAGTCTATTTACAGGGTGGTCCAGGCCGTCTACAGTATTAGGCATGCAAGGACAGCTCCTGTCCACCTAAACAGGAAAGAACAAAGATCTCCAAAAGTTTTCATAGCATTTCAAAAAAGACATCAAACATAAAACGATCATACATTTAGCATTTGTAGCTTGAGAGTAAAATAAGTAAACTATATTTCAGGCAGATTGTTAACTGGCATGCACAATCTAAAGTAAACAATCAAAGCTAATTGTCTCTTAACTACAAGGACTTTCATTTCTATATATTGCTATACTGAACGTTTATGTTTGCCATTTATTTTTAAGTTCTGTTTTATCCTATACCGTCTCTGGTGAGATTCAAACACAGAAAACTGTAAAAGTTCCAGGCACTAATTTAGAGGATAATATTCGCTGCGCTCATTTTTTAATGGCGCTCCTATAAGCATGACCAAGCTGAACTTAGAGTAAGAGCTAAGCAGAAATAAGGAGACAGTAAGGATGTGTAATCCTGCCGGATACAGGCTTTAGCTCCCCAAGCACTGTCATCTCTGCTAATGAAACCCTTTTCCTAGATCTCTCACCACCGAATAACCTTTGAGAGGAAATGTTAGCCAATCGAGTTTAAAACGACTTTTACCTCTTCTGTGTTGGCATCTTCTCCTCGTTGCCCATCAGCAGAAATGAGGCAGAAAATAATAGCTCTTCCTCTTCTGTTTACCAGCGTGACCCTCCCGACGCAGATGGCTGCCATCCTTCACAGGCCAGTTCATCTCGCTGCCCTCTCCTCTCAAAGACATTTACTCGTCTACATGACTGTGAGGCTGCATTTCTCATCATGTCAACAAGACAGAGGGGAAAGCAGACTAAATGCTTTTCAAGCTTAAAATCAGTCAACAGGTGAACTTTTCCCCACATTTACATTTATTCAATTGGCAGACATTTGAGTCGTAAGTGATATACACTGCATTTAAGGTTTACTTATATTCAAGTTATGTGTTCCCTGAGGATCGAACCCAAGACTTCAGCATTACTAGCACCTTCCACTGTCAGTTGAAGTATGTATAAGTTTGGAGCCTCATAAACTTGCACCATAAACTTTTTGAAGATCGACTGAAGCACCACAGTTCGATATTAAGACACAATCCCATAGCTGGGCTCTCATTTATCTATACATGACACAGATACTGTCATAGAAATACATTTTTAATTCTTTAATAAATGAAATCCAGATGGGACTAATACAGGTGAAGTCATTTGTAATCTTTGTATGGATGAATTCAATTATCATCAAACTTCAACAGCATGAAAGTGAAACATCATTAATAATTTCAGATTTAGGCTACCTGTGTTAAATAAATGTGATGACGTTACATATTTAATCACATTTATTATAAATACCATAAAATCAATGTATGAATAAAATATTTTATAAAACCAAACAGTTATTCATACATATTGTACTTCATAATATTATATATTTTAGAGTGTATACAAATGTTCATTTCTGTACAAACATTACATACAAACACTAATGAAATAATGTTGGAAAGATACATTACTAACAACTCAAACCCCCCACTGTTGCTGCTGCTGTCCTGTTCAACTATTTTTACACTGTCTATTGATATTACAAGACCATCCAGGAAATTGCCTATGACAACTCAAAACCGAAAAATGGTGTTGGGTAAGAAGCAATCATCAACATTACACAAAAAATTTTAATGTTCTGCATGACTCAACTATGACTCAAGCATCCTGATTAATTGCTTATTGGAAAGTCTTTAAACTCTCTCGTCACTGTAATAGCGTACTACAGTACCTGTCATGTACCCCAGTCAGATGCAGTAGCCATGATGCAGTTCCTTCCCATCTGATTTATCTTTTCACAAGTTTAGAAAGTAAGACTGTGCATGATAATTACTTTTAGTGCTGTAAAAGTCCTCGTTTCTCTCATTATAATTATGTCTGGGTACTGGAAACAAACTCTCCTGGCTGCCAACTAACAGCAGTGTTGATCAAAGCATTAAGGTCATTCAAAATGAATTGTGTCCAAATCTCCAGTTTTTAGGCCACGCAAAATCCAACCCAGAGGGAGTGACTTTGGGATGTTGTGACAAAATTGGATCGCTGTACTGTTAATTTCTTCGGAGCGAGAAAGCAATATGCATCAGTTTTCTGTTCCATGCCATTCAATTCTAATCCTAGGCGTGATAAGACATTATTACTAAAAGAAACAGAAAACTCAATAAAAATTACATATAGTACATATATGTGTGTGTGTGTGTGTGTGTATATATATATATATATATATATATATATATATATATATAGAGTTATGTTTTCTTAAATGGGTCATGCCATGTTTTTTATTTTATTTTATTTTATTTTGTTCTATGAGGTGCAATTACACTAATACTAAAGTTGTTTGCACAAAATATATTTAGAATTAAGTAATGTATGCTCTTTTCCACCCTGTTTTTAGTTCTGTGACTAAAATAGTCAGATTTGAGTGTTCCTCCTTAAGAACCTTTGGATGTAATCATCAATGTGTGTGATTAACTCGTCTTAGCCAATGAACATCACAGTGTTTGACTGGCATCTTACTGCATCTTACCTTTAGATTCACTTACTCCTCCAAAGTATTCTCTTCAGCCTGTTGCACAGTGTTGACGTGGATTAATCCCAAACAAAGAAGATTTGCTGTAATGTTGTTGTTTCAGGCGAGGACTGTTTCTGTTTTTCTGCGACTGAATGACAGGGGGAGGAGCCAATGATGCAATGATGTAAAAGTAGGTGTTGTTATCTTGCTCTAGGGCAGGTCATATGAAAATTAATCTACCTAGTGACGTCACATATCCAGCCATTTCACATTCTTTTCTCTCTGGAGAATGATTACATAAATGCTTTTGTTATTGATAAGGAGGACGTTTTAAGCTATGACACTTGCAGGATGTATTAATGATACCAAGACCTCTTATGTCAAAAGATCATGACCCCTTTAAGCTCAAAGTGTGTTAGTGTATTGGTACAGTTATATAGGTCAGGAATTTAATCCCAGTCTATACGAAATAAATAAAAACTGTACCACTTCAATTAAAGATATAGAATATTGATCATGTCAACATGTTTTGTAACTTTTATATTTTGTTGGAGTTTTTGTTTATATTTTGTATTTGTATATGGTTTTTATACTATGTTTATATTTAAATAAACCAAATCAAAATAGTTTCTGATCACCATGTTTTTTATGGTATGACTGAGTACAACAGTCTGGAGCAACATGAGGCTGGCTGAAAGATGAAGAAATTTTCAGTTTGATGCAAATGATCTGCGGAAGGCACTACTTGATCGCTCTGACAAAATTTACACATTTTTTTGTTACTCTCAAGGTCCACTTGGCTCAAATAACCATGTCACTTCTATTCATTTGAATAACTAAATGTGAAAGGCATAATCATTGGTGAGAGGGTCTGTCACAGGAAAAGATTCACTGATTCATTACCTCTGATTCTGCTGAATGAGTTCACCTTTGCGGGTGCAGATCTGACCCCTGGACTGATTGCTCAGAGATTACCCAGAGTTCAATAGAAAACAATTCATTAAGTTACCATAATAAACGTAATTAGACATTTTCACAACCTAAACGGCAGAGGAATAAAATCGCATAGAAATTGATTCATTACTGAGTAGGCCCTTTATTTATAATTTGATGATTTCAATTAACCAGGCTGATGAAGAGTACCTGATCGGCAGATTCAGCTGGTATGCAGGTGTTCCTGTCCAGCTGAAGATCTAATCTGATGAAGTACTCTACAAAGAAATGAGCTCCTTCACTTCACATAATGGACACAGTCTAATTATAATTACTTAGTGTAAATAGGACTGTTACTGGCTTCTGACTTTAAGTAACACTTGGTAATGTAATGTTCTGGTACGGGTGATGTAAACATACTTTAGAGAGAATCTGTTTTGAAATCAATTCTGATTGGTGCAGGATTATGTAAGCGGACTGTATATTAATTAGCGAGCTCTCACGGCTGATAAAAATCTATGGCAGCTGTGTCGTCAACAGGATGAAACTGCATGTAAAGTGATTCGTTATAGACCCGCGTCTTAATTAATGCATTTGACATTCAAATCAAGTATTTTGATTTAGAATTCTCAAACGCCATCGGCGCAATGGAAATCTCTCATTAGTCTGCTCAAATAACACATTTCAACACTCAAGGGTGTTCAGTCACTCTCAAAGTAAGTTGTATCTTCACATATTACAGCTTTGACCAAAAACTGCATCACTCCATAAAGATGAAGTGCATACATTCGCAGAGTAACAAATGTGTCAGGAAATCTACAAATGTACTTTATGTGGCAACTGCTTAATAAATGTGTTTCATTAGGTTAATATATATCTAATTTAATATAACTAAATCAACGTGAACATGTTTAGGAAAACCAATACTGTAAATGACTTGCTTATCATTACCTCAACACTTTCAAATGACATTAGAAAGTGTTTCATCATCAACATTACACACTTTACCTTTACATTTTTTTTCTGTGAATATTGACATTGTCCAGATGTATGGATCTAATTTATCACAGTAAAGTGGAGCAGTGGAAGAGGTATTATGAGCAGGTCTCTGTGGCATTTACCCATCATCCTTGTTTGTCTCCTGAAACAGCCTTGAGTATGTTAGCAGATGTGACACATAGCTCCCCAGACTCCCCTTGCAGAGGCCACACAGTGGAACTACAAACAGTCATTTGTGAGCAGGGGAAAGACAAGAGTGAGAAAGAGTGTTTATCTGAGCAGGTGATTAATGAAAGAATGGAGCATATATAGACACAAGAGGAAGAGAAATAGATGTCAATGACTTCAAACCACGTTCTTCCTACTATCTTTTACCTGTTCTGCTTCTCTAAGCTGTGCCATATTTCTTTTAACTTTCTGTGTCTTAGCCTGAGATATCTGAGGTGTTTTTTCTTTTGCTGCAAGATGAAAACTGTGTAAACCCAAAAGAGAAGCTTTTCGGGGACAAAGAAGAAAAAAGAAAAAAATCTGTTCCTCTTTGTGTGGTACTTTAAAAGCTGTTAAGAGTGAAAGTTTACACTATCACATTTATTTCTGCACACCTAGAGACACAAAGGCATCTCGGATCTCAGTTTCAATCATTTGATGAAATCAATCTGATTAACAAAAATGTCTTTTTCTGCTTTCTTTTCTCTGCAAGATCATGAATGATTTATATGTGCAGGCACATCTGTAAAAATGACCTGGCAAAATGAACTGCATCACCGACCATCTGGACGGCCATCTGATGATGATTAAGAATATTTAATGAGCTATGGCTTAGGGTGGGTTTGCTTTATTACACAGAACCAACCCCTGACGGAAATGTACCACAGACACATCACTATAGACTAGCCTATTTTATGCAAAAATGAATTATGAAATATTGAAAATGCAAAACATTCTCACACCAAATACATCAAATACTGGGCCTTGGGTAAGTGGCTCATGCACCGTTATGTAGATGCCAAAGCTTTTGTTTTACTGGTGTGGTTGGTAATCATGAATTGTTTTCAATGAGAAACCTTTGGAATTTAAAAACATGAATGTGAAGGGCAATTCAATTTTCTCATACTGAAATTAGTTTCTTACAATATCCTAATGATATTAGGTCAGTTCATGACCTAAAATGAGTCTGCTCTTCTAGAATTCTGTATTTTTTCATTATTATGAATTCTTCTACACATTTAATTAGCTTTATTATAAAAAAGTACACATGGTGATAATTTGATCTGTAATTTTTAAACTCTACAGCATTTATTAGTTTTTCAGCTGTTGATGTTTTAATATGCTGTTTTGCCAAAAACGGGGTCAATTTTGGTTGGTTAATTAAAATAGAACCCAATGTGATGCTTTGAGTGTAGAATATAAATACTGCTAAAATATATTTAATAAAAGTTGATGTTGATGAAGTTTATGTTTAAGTGGCCAACAAAAAACAATAAAAACCCTAGTTAAAAAAAAGTTTGACACCCCAACATATCAGTCCTATTTTTAGAGTCAGAACTTTATTTCTCATTAAAACGCAATAGGGTTAGAACCATGTTGCTACAGAGACATCAGGGTCACCTTTGGCACCTGCATATTGGCAGTACTTGACATCTTGGGAGTAAAAACCTGTTGAACAAATGACTAAGCAGAGACAGAAAAGTGGAAGGAAACCTCTTGTTCACCTTTTCTCTGAGACTAACCTCAAACTTTTCTTCAACATTTTTCTCTTACAAAACTAAACTGAAGCGTTTAGCCTAAAGAGTGATGAGTCAAGACAAACTGTTCTCTTCCCCTGTTTGGGTCACCCATTTGTCTTCCTCTGAGACTAGGAATGAGAAACTCCAAGCAAAACTAACCATTCTTTCCAATGCTAGTGTTTCACCCTACTTAAAACATCAACTAACCTCCAACTGACCTGGCTTCAAAAAGAAAAGAATGAAATTGAGTGTTGAAAGTTGTTACTGATGCACTTAGAACCAAGCCGAACTGAGCTGTGTGCAAAGAAAAATAATGAGACTGCAGGCAGAGAATAAGAATTAAATGATACACTATTATTACATTGAACTAACACTATTTACACAAATGCAATGCGAGTGATACTGATAAAGGTAAAAAAATTTTTTGTAAAATTCATCACCATGAAAATATGGATGCAAGAATGTAGAAATACACTTAGTCCCACACACATACAGGGATAAACCTCTCCATACTTGAGCTGTGATTAGAGAGTGTTTTGGTCTCAGCAGCCGACTGAGTAAATGGGAGAGTGAGACCTCCTGCAGCTCCTTAGAGTTATAATCACCCATCAGCAGGATTCTGGGAGAAATACAGAGAGCAGAAATACAAGGCTGTTCTCACAAACTGCTTTAGAGTTAATTACTGCTGGATGCACTAGCTATCCTGAGATTTGAGCACACTGGGCAATTCGTACACAAACTTTCCACAGGGACTTGCTTTTGGTTTCAAGGGCCCTTGGTCTATTTTATTTTTATTTTGAGGGGAGCTAGAAGTGCATGCACTGTTAATTGCAGAGCACTGATATTTTGTGATTTTAAATGACCTTTAGCGACCTTGTCTGTGGTTTTCAATGTTATTAGTATATGTACAGTGAATGTTTTTCTTTGGAATAATACTGAAGTTTTATCAGACTGTTGTACATCGCCCTAGTCCCCAAAGACCTCCCTTGTTTCATGTTCATTAAGTGTTTTATAAACTTCTCTCAGCGCCCACCACTGAGCTCTCTGCAAAATTTCCAGAAGTTTGGCTCTGATGATGGAATACAGGTGATCACACAAGATGCATATCACAATCGGGTGTAAGCTGTGATGTGTCTCGCTTGCCCACTTGTAATCGGATCACCTGAACAAATCCCAATACCAGGTGTAAATGAGGCCAAAGTGGCTTCCCATGTAGTGCATAACAAATCAACCACTTGTTAGGTTTAATTTATGTTGCTGCCCTAGAAGGATGCTGCTTATGCAAGCAGCAGATAGTAAGGCAGTACACTAGGTTTTGGAAGAGATCCTGAGTTTTTCATTTGGCCTGTCCACCTGCCAGCAGCTTCACAATAATTACTTTAAAAAAAAGCAAGGACACTATTTGACCTCTTCCACTGTTCCTCCCATCAGCTACGATGTGCTACATTACTGATCTACAAACAGAAGATTTATGTTTGACAAAATGACAGGGAAACACTGTTCTGTGTCTCCCATTATGAGTGAAGAACTCCAGTGGGAGAGTTTATGACTGTTCTTCATCGATCAGTGTCACAGGATGTAAAGCACTTAGAGGAAGAGGGTGCATGAAGAGGGCGGACATGGTCTGCACAAGTCTGCAGGGAACTGGCCTACTAAAAGCACAGGAAGTCATTTAGTAAGTGAATGTGAAAGGTGGTTTGTTTGCTCATTTTTGCCCTTCTGATATGATGAAGGTACTGGATAATTAGCTAGCAAAGGGTTAGGGTCACTGTTTATTGTTTTTGCCATTAAAATCTATATTCACATTTGATATGTAATTAAAAAAAAAAAACATTTTTTTTTCAAATGCTTACGTCTGGTTAAATATCTCTTAGTAAACATTTCATATTCTAATATATAACTCCATATTCTTTTCTATATTTTTAATCCAACGTTTAATTTTATAAGTAATTTGTTTTTACATTAAAAACAGTGAATGTATATGAAATGAAAACCTCATTAGTTTTTGTTCTCTAAGGACTTCACATATAGTAAGGCTATGCAGCTGACTTTGAGTAATACTGTGTATATGTCTGTATTTAAGTGAATGGAGATCTCAATTATATCTATTTATTTCCATGTATAAAACACTTTACCCCATAATCTCAGCACATGCACACCCAGGTTAAGCTTACTTTGGAAAGGTCATTACCATTGTTATTTAACTAGGTACACTCAGGGCTAAAACAATTATTTCGATAATATAGAATGACACTTCTACGACAGTACAAAACACTAGACAGTAGAGAACAGTAGAACACTATAATGGATGCATAAAAGATAGAATAAAAGGAAGATAAAGACAGGAATTAATAGTAAAGGTAATCTTCATCAATAAACTCATTCGTTCTCAAAATGACTAAGTGACATCCAAAATCCACTACAAACATCATCCAAAATGTAGAGATGAGCTACAACGGAACCAATTATGCACATCAAACATTATATAAGGACTTTCCCTTCAGTCATAATTCATCCAGGCCTCAGCAGATGGCCCTTTAATCATTGCAGACACTGGCAAATGCTAGATGCAAGGGTTTCAGAACCATGGACAGCAGCCAGTTGTTTGTTAAGCAGTTCAGCACCATGGACAGCAACCAAGAAGTTCCACTCATATTTTTGGCAAATCTGCAAAGCAAACCACTCCAGATAAAATCACCTGCTTTCTTTTCCTTTTTTCTAACTCTATTTCCTTTTTCACCCACTTATCCATCCATTTTCCCTTTCTCTCTCTGTAGCTTTTTCTCTTCCAGCCATTCCCTTCTAGGATCAGTCCAAAACCCCACTCTTCTCTCCTCTGCAGGCTGGGAACAGTAGTGCCATGGATGAGACCTTTTCCAGGTAATTGAGTCCTCTAGCTCACACCACCAATTTGTGAAGCTCTGCTCTCCCCAGCAGTTACCCGAGAGACAAAAATGGGAAGAACGAGAGAAAGTGAGAAGGAGAAAATAACTGGACTGACTACAATATGTTAATTGGTTTCCTGTAATTGACAGTCTTTGGAAAGGTCATTGTGCATTTCAGAGGATGGCAAGAAGCATTTTACTCCGCAGGAACTGAGAAGGGGACTGTTGCTAAAACCGTCATGAATGTCGGATTCACCCGTGGTAACGATCAATTACCATTGTTTTTCCGCATAAGAAAGCACAGCAATGACTCACCAAGTTGACGCTTATGTTTTGGAATAAATAAGCAAGAGTTCAAAGTGAGAGATAAGCCGTAAGCATTCCTGCCACTCAAACTACAACTGTTTTTTTTTTTTATAAACAACCAAACATCACCTCAAGTCAAGCCTTCTAAAATAAACTGCCATTTGAATGCACATTGACTGATCATTCTGGAGGTTCCTTAATCTGTAGCTCAACAAAAACTCTACTGTTCTGCTCCTCAAGTAAACCTGCTATTTTTTATTTGTGTTATTTCAACAACTGTGCATGCAGATTGAGTACCTCTGCGTCTATTCTTTCTGCAGCGGTGTGAAGAGGGTCCAAGCAGTCTGGCCAAATCTGTTCCTGCTTCCAAGTGCAAGAACAATGCAATGAAAATTAACAGGAATTGTCAGGCCTGTGGCCTAAATGTTAGCACACACACTCCAACAAGTCAAGCTGTGGTGCCGACATGGGAAACAAGAGTTTCCCATTTTATAAAAACAACAATTCCCAACAAGCTGTAAAGTTTACCACAGGTAAGGCAATTTAAGACACTCACACAGTACAATAGTTCTGTTCAATAATTCAAAAATCCTTATTGTTATATCATATTATTGTTAATGTTTTTTCTTACATATTCACTACAAATCACAAAAAGCAAACTAAGATAAACTTCTAGATTAGTCCTTAATTCAACAGTAATATACACTGTTGTCTGGTGTTGCTGCTAGGTGCATGAATTCCAGTTTGTAATGAGCAACTATAAAGAATGAAACAAGAACCTTTTCTATATGATAACAATAACAGTTCTGTCACTACTGTGAACTGCATTATGGGTAAGTGGTTACAGTGTCATTCCAGCTCTTTATGGTAGTGACACTCCAGCCAAAGCTTATTGCATCAGTCAGAGCAGAGATAATGAAGTCTGAAGCAAGAAGAGATTCACTGCAATCAAAGACTCTACAGACAGAAGCATGCGTGACTCTTTCAGCTTCCAACTGACATTTCTGCTGCACCTTTCTGCTTTTAGTTTCTCTGAGGCAGCCGAAAGTCTGCAGTACTCACGTTGTAATGTACAAAAGTGAGTCACCCTCTCTCTCTCTCTCTCTCTCTCTCTCTCTCTCTCTCTCACACACACACACACACACACACACACACACACCCTCTCCTTGCTTCCCTCGTCTTCTTGTTCAGTGTTCTGTAGTTTGCAAGCAAAATGTTGTAATTATGTGTAATTGAGATTTTTTTATAGTATAAAACTGCTTGGTAACACAAAACACAAATTGCATTTAGAAAACTTTTTAATTACAAATAAAATATTATGTGTGAAGGTGTGAAATCAACACATTACTTAATCAATCTGATATCATTAGGTAAGAAAAAAGTAATTTTAAAATTCAAACCAGGTAACATTAATTCATAGCGTTTGATAGCAGACTTTTTGGCAAATATGAGCACAGGTTGAGACATTGTTGAGATCTCCTTTGAAATTCTTTACTTTGAAATTTAAGAGGATTACTGGGGTCTTTGTCAGGTGAAACAGAAGAAATGAAACATATGCTAACACTTCTGTCTAGAAGAAACAATTAAGATAAATATAGAGAAATTTTATTTCTTCAACCTGTGACTTTTCTTTCCTATGGGAAGTATGAAGATCAATGCGACTACACACAATATGATAAATTTATGAGTTATTTTCATGTCTTTCACCTGTGTGTATACAAAACCTCAAGAAAGAAGCTTTTTGATAACAGCACATAGAAAATGTCTAACCGAATGCATAAGTAAAACTAATGTGGTACTGTGGCTCAGATTTGGTATGGAGTATGGAAACTGCAGTGCTCAGTGGCAACAATAATATTCTGACATAACGCTACGGTTTCTAAGATCTGCCTCTTGAGACCAGAGCAAAGGGAACTCATTTGTCAAATCCGCGTTGTGCGTTTTCACTCCCATCTGTGAAGCGCAACCGAATCCATTTCTTCAAAACCATCTCTGGCAAATTGAATCAAATATTTCCTCTGGTGTAACATGATGTATTTCTTCAGACCCGGTAATCTTTATATTTAGCATAGGCAGAATAGAGTTTGTATGTGTCCACACTGGAAACTTCTTTCTGTTGCCTGAAAGCCAATGAAAGCTGAACTGACAGCTTAATCACAGACTAACAGTATGATTAAAAGAACAAAATGATTTACCTTAACTTTCTTTGAGCTAATTTCATTTATTGCTATATTAGTTGTTTGACATCTTGTTGTTTGGTGTCTCTCTTTCCCTATCCACAAATTTAGCTTAGAGCTCATGTTCCTTCTTGAGATGTGTGAACAGGTGACCACAAATGGATATAAAATACACATCAATATTCTCTCATTCCTTCTAGAAATGAACCTGGGGTAGGGAGAAAAGAGAAGGGTTTGAATAGAACTGTAGAATGAAGGCAGCAAAAGAGAAAAGAAAGAACATCATGCAGCAGTCAGGAGAGACACTGAGAATATCATCTGCATTCAGTTTTGACATCAAGCAGTGACTCACACAAAATCATTAATTCTATATAATTTTAATATGTTGTGATTGGACTGTTCCTGCACCAGAACGGTGGTTTGGCACAGACATGCAGCTTTGTTGATTCCTCTTCAAATAAGCAGTTTTTGAATGCTGAGTCATACTAAATGTACAGCGTACGGCCCCTGGGTTCATGAAAAAATAAAACCTAAGCCTTCAACAACTGCTCACAATGCCAGCAAATCAGTGCTGTCAATCAGGCACAAATGCTTCCAATGTGCAGAAGAAATCTCTGGGTATTCAAAATGTATTTTGGAATCATTGGGTCAGTTAAGTTAAGTCATTAATTCATAAACATGACCTTTATTGCACATATTATGCAAAAATACTATTTTGGCATATACAGTGTAATATGTGACTTGCTAGAAAGGTATAAACTCTCTCCGCTGACTCCGGTTCCTCCCAAGGTTTTCCTCCCTCTTTTACCTAAACATCATAAAGTTTTTTCTTCCATCTTTGCTCACCAGGGACTTTTTTTTAGAAGAAGCGTTTAGGTGCTGGTTAGTTTGGGGTAAACAATAAACCAGACAACTCAACTATTACAAACTATTCCAATGTTTAACTAAGGGACGCATCAGAAAAACCAGTGGCATGCTTTGCTCACCGGGGATTATTTTCTGTAAAACTACTTTGAAATGATACATATTTTGAGAAGCACCATACAAAAAAAGCTGAATTGAGTCTCTGTAGTCTTTGAGATAAACAGCTTTAGTAGAAGAGATGCCATGATCCCTGATGATTTACTAACAAAATTCTTAAATGTTATATCTTCAACAAGACAAAATACAATTCTATGTACACATACACACATAAGTAATGAGAGAATGGTTGTTACAACTTTTGACCAATAGGTGACCAAGTTCTGAAACTCTCAAGGACAAGGACTTTAATACTCAAGGTTCAGTACATATTGTACAACATGGTTTAAAAGTGCAATATTAGCTGCTGGTTGTATTAAAGGGTTTGACCAAAACTTCCACTAGAAATAAAATAACAGATATAATAGTGGATACAATGGGTGTCCTGGACCTTTGGTACTTTGCTTCTATTTATGCACCAAGAAACTCTGAACTATTTTGGCAAAGACAAAAGGGTGTGGCAAAATACAGCAAAAAGGACAGAAAAGAGCTCAACAGATGGCAGTAATGAGCTTTCCCCAAAAACATCCATGATGGATTGGCTCCCTGCTATACAATGTCCAATATGAAACCCATCTAATCTGCTCACAGTGACAGTGGAATGAACGAGAAAGAGCTCATAATGAGTAAATCAACACCAGTGAGGTGAGATAGAGAGAGAGAGGTGGGGTGGGGTTGAGATCTCTCCTGATACTCTGCAGGAGTCTGGCATTACCATCCACTTTATATCAGTCCACGGTGGAAAAATAACAAATGAGAGCTCTCTAATACCTTAACAGTGCTTTCTAGACAGCAGTGAGACCAATCTAAGAGGAAATCAAGATGACTTCTTATGTCTCCTGCATCTCAGTTTTTCTTAACAATGTTTCAAATGATGCTCACATTTTTCCAATATTTCTTGTCAATTCTTTCCAACACTAAACAATCTGCGTTATGCTATCTGCATTGATTATAGAGCATTATACTCTTAGTGTACAGTATGTCAACTGCTGGAACAGCTAAAATTTTTGAGAAACATCTGATACAAAGTTCATTGCTATGAAAGTGCAAACAACAAGCAATTACATTTTCTTTTGGGAGGAAAGATGATAATAGTGAAAAGAAATGGAGCTTTCTTGTGCAGTACAGGCAGAGTGAAGTAATATTACAGCATCTGATAGTTAAAGAGGTTTATACGCATAATTGAGAGAAAAAGAGAAAGTTTCACATTTTATCTCTTTTATCATCCCTTGATTGCTTAATCAAACAGTTGCTATATTTGAAATGCAGCAAATTCAAAATCATTCATTTATGAATGTGGTCTGTTTTACCCATTTGCATTCTCGCACCTTTTTACCTCTAACAAGATCTCTAGCAGATGTCTAGTAATTCCTGGCACCACACTGTAACTGTGTTATGTCTTCAACAGACATTATTAGACTCTAGTGAGAAAGAATGGACAAAAGAAGCTGTCAGAAGAAGCATTTAGGTGTTGGTTCGATTGGGGTAAACAATAAGCCACACAACTTAACTATTACAAACTATTCCCATGTTTAACTGGTATATAGTTTGGTTAAAACTGATAAATAGTTTGGTTTATCTGAGGGACGCATCAGATAAACCAGCTGCATGCTGGTTAGCACCCATGGTAACTAGTAGGAACTGAAAACACTTTTAATGTCATAAAATATAATGTTTGATACATTTGTTAACATTCCAAACACACTGCTTTTATAGTGAATACATATGAGAACATATTGTGCTTGACACATTTCATCTTAAGAAGCTATGAATGGTAAACTGCTGATAGCTCAGAGTTTAGCAATCTCCACCGTCATGATTATTATCCAAAGAGAGAGCGGGATAGACAGAGCAAAAGATAGAAGCTGTATATATTGCACATAGGGTGTGTGCATGTGCTCCGGACTGTGACTCTAATAAATAATTTGATAGAGACACTTCAACGCACATGCATATGAGGGTATGAATTATCATCCCTTTAATAATTTAACATATAAGGGATAAGAAGTAAAAGCAGAAGAGATATGGCTACAACTCTCTGCATGATTTTCTCGCGCTGCTCTCATAGTCGTAGCCCACTCGGTTAGAATGTATTAACTTTGCTCTGTTAATCTCAAAGTAAATACATGTGAAACTAAGAGAAAACTGTTGTAATTGCTTGACATATACACCAATTAGCATCGCTTGGGTATTTATGTCTTTTTCTGTGTTGATGTTGCTTAAACCATGAACTATATAACATAATTGTGTTTGTTGTTGTTGTTGCGTGTGCGCCACAGTTTATTATAAGTTCACATGCTAGCATGCATACAGACAAACAATAATGAGGACTCTGGAAAAGACCTTACTGACGTGTTAATTTTGTAATTGCATTCTTATTTACACCCATTGAATAATAATTACAGTATGTGATGTTTCCAAATGTAAGTTTACATAAATATGAAATCAGTTTGACAATGTTGTGTTTTTATTTTTGCAATCCCTAACATATTCTAAAACACAGACTATATATTTCTCACAGGTTTCAAGGATTGTATTGTTAGCAGCTGTTGTCCCTTGTTGTCAAAAGAAAAAATAACACCTTGTTGTTTCTGTTTTAACAACCCATAATACATTTTTCATTGATTATAAAATATATATGGATATAACCATGCCAGTGACACAATGCCACTTACAAACCTGTTTTCATTCTGTTTTGTAATTAATTATTTTTTAATGAATCTAAGAAGCACAGTTACTGCATGCAGTAGCCAACACTACCAGAGGGGGCACTGTTTACTTTCAAGTCAAAAGATCCTGCTCTGATGGGGCTGTTGTCAGTTGTGAAATTCATGACAGAATTATTTAAACGTAGGAAAAGATTGAAAATCGGTGTCTGTCTGCCATATTGTCTTCCTTTTCACCTGTTCACCTGTCGATCTGTCAGTTTTGAAAATGGATTTCACTTCGGTGCCCTCCGGTAAAATCATGGTGTTAAACTTTCCCAGTTATGAATAAATTCTTAAACAGCTACAACAAATATAGACATGAGGCAATCTCTCACAACCAGTACTTAGAGAAGCCAGCCTTGAAGTTTAAGGGTGTTTTTAATATGAATAAATAAATGTTTAACTTTGCAGAACTCAGGGCATCATATATCAAGTCCTGCAGTCTTTAATTTAATGAACTTAAAATACAAGCAAACAGCAGATTAGAAGATTACAATTGACTCTAATTACTGTAATAGACTAACTGAACAATGTTTAAAACATGACAATTATTCAAGACTCCCTTAACATTGACTTTCTGTTCATCATTTTCTCTTTAAATATACTGCACTAGTCTGAATGTATGCTTGGGGCGCATAAATGATCAGTTTTATCTAGCACGTATCTGTGTGAACTTACAAAAATCTCTGACATCAACGCTTTATAGTGTCTTACCAGCAGATGACAAATCATCAGTGCACAAAAAGACAGAGAGCAAAGACAGCAAGGCAGTAAAAGAGAATACGGGCTATGATGAAGGCACTCGCTTGATGTTTCATAACTAAAAGCCAGCATCTCTTCCCCTTCAGACTTCATTATCTCAGTTCTGACTGATGTGATGGAGCTTTAGCTGAAGTGTCACTAACACAGAGGGTTGAAATGTCTCTTTACCCACTTACCCATGATGCAGTTCACACTTGGCTTGGCATTGTTATTGCACTGTAACTGAATAGGTGCTTCTCACTGGCGTGGTGTGAATTGGCGAGAGGGAGCCTGCAAAGATGAAATAAGTCATCCCTGATCAGAGAACGAAATTAAAGTTTCAGACGCTCTCTGGTGAAAATTCTCATGCTCTGTTATTTCATAGACTTTTGAACTTTCTTATAGAATAAGTAGATACCATGTCGATTTCTCTGTTTTTTTTTCTGTTGGTATTATAATTGGCTGTCTGGGTGGCTGCTTAATGATTTAATTTTTTTTTTATAAAATTTTACAATAAAGTTCAGTTTGTTAACATTAGTTAATGCATAAACCAACAATATATGTTAGTAAATGTAAGTACAATTGTTCATTCAAGTGATTTGATTTTACAACTTTGATTTTAAAAACACATTATTAAATGTTAAAATTAACATTTGGATAGTTCACCTAACATTTTAAATTCTTCCATCATTTACTCACCCTCATGTCATTTCAAACATATACACAACATATACAGGAACACAAAATAAGATATTTAGAGAACTGTCTCAGTATTTTTGTGTCCATACAATATAAGTCAATAAGTGCCAATGTCTTTTGGTTACCAATGTAACCAAGCCTCAAACCATTGTCTTTTGTGTTCCTCAGAAGCAGAAAACTCATACAGGTTTTGGAAATACATGAGGGTGAATAAATGATGAAAAAACTTTTTGGAAGACTAACCTTAAACTAAGGTAACAGTAACTGGAGGGCGGGTTTTTGGGTGAATTTATCGAAAAGAATTGACTCAAAAGAATGATTCATCACCATCACCCACCAAATGTGAGTTCTTAAATCCTGCCAATCAGAATAAGTCTAGCTCAACACTTTGATTGAAGAAGAATAACTGCATGTCTGCTGCGCAATGTCACACGCAGACAATTTATTCATGATGTATAAATAACATTATCCTTAGCCTATGTGGCAAAGTATTTTATTTGTTATTTTTAAAGCATTGGTAAACTTTTTCCATCTCATTTTGTCACCACAGACTAAATAAAAAAAGGATGAATGAGACCATGTCTGAAATCATCGCTTTACCCCAATGTTATCAAGACAGCATCCTCTAGCATATCAGACCTCAGCCTCTTAGAGTTCATCAGAAGCTCAGGATCATGAGAGGCACTCCAGAGCTGTGAGAAGGTGCTCACGGGGTCACTCGACTGATTACAGAGTCGGTCAGTGGACAATGATGAAATAAAAAAAACGTATGTATTCATTATGTGGCTCGCTGAAATACTTGATTTTTAAAGATAATTTAAAACATTCTACTGACAAAATTGTTTGCTTAATGAAGGCTAAACTCACCACTGTCCCAGGCACTCAATGCTAATAATTGGATGGTAGATGTTTATGTAGATGTTTTGTAGATGTAGATGTCATTTCTATGTAACCTTCTATAAACTGTATGCTTGTCTTGTTTAAAGAAAACTACAGTGACTACAGTGATGTACTGTGATAGTTTTAGTAACAACACTGTTGCTCTTTTCTAAATTTTTCAAAATGAACAAAGACCTTTTTCTGATCCGATCACCTAAAGGAAACCAATTAACATATTGTACCCGGGCCAGTTATTTTCTCCTTCTTCCTTTCCATCATTTTTTGTCTCTCGGGTAACTGCTGGGGAGAGCTGAGCTTCACAAATTAGTGGTGTGAGCTAGAAGACTCAATTACCTGGAAAAGGTCTTGTGTGGCACTTTGCCCACAACACTACTGTTCACAGCCCACAGAGAACACAGTGTGGTTGGGAGGGGGTGGGTGCAGAGGGTGGGTGGGTGATAGTGGGAGACATTTACTGGGAGGTACAGAGAAAGCAAGAGATAGTATGTAGAGGAGAAGTGAAAACGGGTGATGACATGTGGAGGTTTTAATGACCACTCCATCAAACAGGTTTTCAGTTATTACCCAAAATGCCTCACAGGGGACAGTGGCAGTTTTTTTCCTCATTAGGCCTAAAACTTCCAGCACAGTTCCAGTTTTCACTGTTTGACATGGTACAGGTGGTCCTGCTTGAGTCGGTAATAGCAAGGCAGTAGGGTTGTCTCCCTGAAGGTATCTAGATCTTGTTTTGGTGTTCCTCTATCTATTTCATGTCCAGCTTTCACTCTATGAGACAGACAGGACATGTAAATGAATGATATTACAAAGTAGTGAAACAGCCATGTATTTGATCATTTTAAGATGATTTGCACTGGCTACCTAATATTGGTCATCGATGAACAGAAGCTGCACCTTCCCCCGTGTGTGTTATTTTGTATACCAAAACTGAACACTGACTGTTGTCCCAGGCATTTAATGTCCTACATAGCTGTGCTAGGTTCAAAATGACACAACAGTTGAAATCAATATTTCATGTGAATTTGTGGCAACCTCAAACAAATGATGCTAGACTTTACTTAAAACATTTTCCAAAAAAAAGGCCTACTTTTAATTAACGTTACTCAAGGCCATTTTATTGGCTGTATAAAATCAGTTCACAGAGATGTCCTAGCAGAATAACTACGGATATGTTCCACTTACATGTGATGAGCAGAAATTGCCCAAATACATTTTGTACAGTTTGTTCATTTTTAATATTTTCTCTGGATATCAGAACTTGCATCAGCCATTAAAAGAAATTATGTTGGTGGTCTTCGAACATGAAGCAACCTGTTTATGCAATTTTTTCCATTATCTTACCTTTCAGAGCTCATATTTATACTGAGAGTTTTGTTTTATTCAGCAGAGCGGAACAGCAGCACATGACTCCTGCAATCTTGAGATGTTCGTGAATTGCCGGCTGCCGTCTAGCGTTTCTTGTGTCTAGCAGGTGCAAGTGTCTACAATGATTAGAAGACCATCTGCTCAGGGGTGGATGAATTATGACTGAAGAGAAAACCCCTGCTACAACACTTTGGACGCAAAACTAGTTCTATAGGCATCTATTCACTATATGTGATTTTTCTGTGTATCGAAGGTGCTATATTAGCTCACCTAAATGTTCTATGCTGTGATTATTGCTGTATGTTACCTTAGGCCAATGTGTCCTGCACACACACCCACACAAGTTTACTTTACTGTGTTAGTGAGGACATGTCATAGATTTGCATTGTTTTCATACTAGGCCAATGAAATTGTCTGTTTATGAGTCAATTTATATTTGTGAGGACATTGGCTCTTATTAGTATAGGCAAACCTGTACTAACACACACACAAGCAGATCCACTCAAGTGTCATCTTATATTAGCGTAATCATTATTTTGTCTTTGAATGTTTCCAGTGCAACAGTGTTTCAAAGGTAATGTTATATCCAAAGTAATCTAAGCCTGTTTGTGTGTGTGTGTGTGTGTTGAGATTATGGTGAGGTGGAGAAGAGTGTTTTGGATGTGGAAATGAATAGGTGCCATTGTGGCCATAAAGGGTACTTCATTCTCCTCAATGGAGATTTGCTGTATCACTCCATGTCAAAAGCATAACCTTTCCATACATGCTTATAGTGGGAGTAGTAATCCATGGGTTTCAAAAGAGAGGCTATTCATTAGGGAACAAAACACACTGCACTCAGAGTTGTGTTAAGTGCATAACAAGTGCCGATACAGCCTTCCACTGCTTTCCTGAAAAATACAGAACGTGTGATATTAAATAATAGATGTAAATCTAATAAGAACATAATCATCATTTTTCTTTCTGTTAATAATTATTAATGGTGTTTTATCAAAAGGACTTTTCAGTCATCTTTCAAGATAAAATAATTCATTGTATTATGAAAGCGCATGACAACTTCAAAGCTCGCAACTTCCTCTACAGTCCATAAAGACCTTTTATTAAAACTGAGAAGCAAAAAAGGGCTCATTTTATGAAACTCTGATGTCAGACAGATAAATACCTTTGAGCACATGACACACACACACACACACACAGATATATATATATACATATATATATATATATATATATATATATATCTGCATTGCAATATATACTGGAGTTAGAAATACATAATGTATTTCTCCTTTCCAACACCACATCGCCACTCACTTTTCTATGAGAAAATTTCAGAATCAGAATCTCAACCCGTCACTGACTTATTCAGCATTATTGTAAGAACATCCACAGCAGCTGTTTCAGTGGCCCGCTCACACAACACTCCTGTTCATCAAAGAATTCCCTTTCATGTGAGGATTCTGATGCAGAGGGCAACATTATCACAATATGTGACTGACATCCCAGCAGCCGGCAGACAGAGGCCTCCAGCGACCCAAAGTTCCACAGGAGAGAGAGGCAAAAATAAAAACTTCTGTATGACACTGATGATCACAGGACTGGTCTGCAGGTCAGCACAAACATAAAGTGGTACAGGACACAGGAGTACAGACAAATGTCAGGAAGATGGGGAATAGCACTACTTTCTTGGAAAATCTTCTCGTATTTTTAATATTTTCTTAGGAGAGCAGTGCTTATCCAAGCAGGTAAAGAGTTTCACAAAAAGGATGAATACAAGTAAACAGAGACAAGGCTGCTGTAACCTTGACTGACAAATTATAAGGACAAGTTGTAGAGGAAAAGAAAGAAAAGCAGGCCTAGTAGTGCAGCCCAAGGGGTCAAGATGTGGCTGGTTGGCATGATAACCAAACATCAAATGTAAATTCACAAGAACTGAATGCCAATAAGCAGTGATGGCAGATCACTCACATCTGCAGGGTTAAACTGTAGTCAGGCAACTGATATTAAGATGAAAGGGAATGATAACAGATTTTAACAGTTTTTTCCATTTATTACAGATCTAAACTTAAACAAAGACACTAATTTGCAATAAAATGTAATACTTTAGCCAATGCAGCTAAAGGCTATTTATGGTTACAGTACATCAATACAGATAGAATGTGTGGTCACATGCGCTAACTGGAAAAAACCGTGATTCATCCAGCCAGAATGTAGAGTCAAAACTAAAATTATTTCTACCGAGACTTCTATAATCTATATCTATAATAATATCTGCAGAGAGCTTGTAGATTTATTGTACAGTACAAAACTACAATGTCCTCCATAATAAATACACTTTCATTACATAACACCCATTTTACACATCACATAAAGCCGTCAGGACTACAAGCCAATATATAAACAAGTCTGACATCTTGCCCCAGAGGGACTGTCTGAGTCATTCTTGTGGGTCGCATTTTGTAGATTGTGTAGTAAGGGGCTGTCTGTTCATTTTCCCTGCTCTTTATCTCTGCATGTCTTCTGAGATTTGAAAAGTCATAAACTCTAACATCGAGGATAAATTTTCACATATGATGGTGTTCTTCCGTCATTTTGTCAGACATTTATCTCCTGTTTGGGGTTCTATCATCGGTTGCCTTCCCAACAGTTACCCAAAGAACGCTCAACAGTGAGACAAGAGGTTAGAGAGCAATTTAAAAGTGACCAACCAATAAATCATTAATTTATTAAATTAAATTTAGCTGCAATTATAGGAACAAGCATGTAGCTGCGGATGCATTAAAAGTTAAGAATGAGCTAAAGAATAAAATGAAAACTTTGCACAAAATTGGCACAATTAACCCTAATTTACAACTAATGACCAGTTGGTGGTGCTACCATCAAACTACAATGGTGCCCTCAGGGGATGTTTCCAAGGTCAAATATTTAATCTGAATAAGTCAAAGCTTTGTGAAGATAAACGTCCACCCCCTGTCTGATCTCTTTGTGGTCAAACTTGTCAAACATAATACTGGAAAACCATTCGGAATATCAAAAATCTAGATTATTACTTTTCTCAGGCATGATCAGTTTAAAATCTGACCCAAATTTGGGGCAGATTGGACAAACTTTACAGGAGGAGCAGAGCTTTGTCCCCAGTAATACTGTGGTACCAACTCAGTGTCCTCCTGAATATATAATGTCTGAAAGCAGTAGTCTATTCCATGGGAAAAATGCATGAAATTCTTGCCAAGACCACAACAGAAGAAACCTACTGCAATTCATATCAAATTCACTGAGTCAGAGTTACTGTCTTATATTTTATTGGTCATCTTCAAAGAGCTTCATTTTGTAATGTGGAAATTAAACACGTCATTCTAATCTCCATCTCAGTAGGAAGAACTGTATATTTCTTTAAAGTCAGTCTGGGCTTCAGACAAGGTCGCTGACATATCTGTTCAGAGCACAAAGCACAAACACAATTCAGAGGAGTTTCTGATACATAACCTTTAAAGAGGACGCCTATGAGTCCGAGAACGGTTATTGAGACTCAAACTTCAGGACAGCCAGCATATCCAGTGATAATTAACTCTGAAGCTGTTTGTGAGAACAGGCCTGGATTTCTGCTCTCTGTATTTCTCCCAGAATCCTGCTGATGGGTGATTATAACTCTAAGGAGCTGCAGGAGGTCTTACTCTCCCATTTACTCAGTCGGCTGCTGAGACCAAAACACTCTCTAATCACAGCTAAACCATGGAGTGTGTATATGTGTGTGTGTAAATGTCCTTTCAAAATCCAATGACATTTCCCTATAATTTCCAGAGATGTCATGCCTTGTTTGTGTATGTAACGCTTTTACTTGGCTCTCTCAGTCAAAGCCACTTTTCCTCAACAAAAAGACCATTTTAATGGATTGCCCTAATATGCTAGTGCAATTTAAATCTTTTATTTCAGTTCATCCCACGCCAAAGTCTTTAAGAAAGTCTGATGGGGAGGGAATCCCACTGTTAAAACCCAATCTGTCATTTCCTGGCAGGCAAACAATCTAAACTGCTGCCAGGCACCACACAAAAGACCCATACACACTGCGCCAATTGACTGCCAGTTCACTCCTCATAATCTTCGATGGTGAGCTTCATTTCACACACTATTGTGGAACAGAGTTGTAGATTGCCTTTAAAACACACCAAAACCTCCCCTATGAAAAACACACTAGCTCAATAAAAAACAGCATATTTGAACCACAGATAGGCTGTAGAGGAAAAGCACAACAGAGCTGTAGAATATGAAGGCAATAAACTAGAATCAAAAAGAAGGCTTACGTGATACACATTTTGCATTTGTCTCTTGATCTTCTCCATCACTGCCTGTATTGCTTTCTCTGAACAGCTTCAATACTCTCTCCAATTAGGAGCATATTCTTCGCACGTATGTCCAAGTGCCTGATCATATCAGAAGAACCCTAGGAGTAATGTTTCACATGCCTGAGCCACTTAAAGCAGTTTCAGGAACAGAACAGGAGGCATGATGGGAAAACACTGCTGAAAGGTTTTCCTGATCGATGGGTTCGAAACAGCACTTAGAGATGCACATGGAATACTGTATCAGGCATTTCTGTTCACGAGCTGGCTTGAATATTTTTGGTAAAAAAAATGAAAAGACAACATATTGCACCACTGATATCATGTTTCTTATTTTAGAACTACCAGGAAGCTTTTCCTGAAAATGAACAAATTATATTGACAGCTAAGCAAGGAAATGCAAACCATTATGTACATTCTGACAGTTGATAATTTAGAGAATTTAAATTAAATTAAAAAATAAAATTAAATGAAAAAAGATTTTAAAAATATTTTAAACATTCAATCAAACAAAAGTGTTAATAAACTGCATTGTGCATTTTTAATAAATACATATATGTTGGGTTATAATGCCTTTAGAAAGGTGACAGGTTTACAACTCATGTTGTACAGTACAATGACCCTACTGTATATTTATTCCAACACCTTCTTGCGTTGAATGTATCAGAAAGGTTTCCAATGACAATGGCAGCACCCGTTGATGACTGCTATCCGTCTGCTTTCCTCTGTGTCTTGTTGGCTTGCTGAGAAATGCAGGCACACTGTCATGTGGGCAGGTAAATGTCTTTCGAGAGAAGAGGGCAGTGAGATGAACTGACCTGTGAACAGTGGCAGTCGTCTGCGTCGAGAGGGTCACGCTGGAAAACAGAAGGTGAAGAGCCATTATTTTCTGCCTCATTTCCGCCGGTGGCCTGCTCAGGATGGAGGGATGAAAATAAGATGGAGGAAAACGAGAGATCATTTCAGCCTCCATTTGTAACTTGTCTCTTTACAGACTTGCTGACAGCTAGAGGAGAACAGCAGTGGATTTTAATGGGGCCAATTCCTCTGCTGTTAGCCAACACAGCACGGCCCTGCCCAGCTAAACCTCTGCATTTCCTGTAAGATTACACATCTATATCTATATAGCTCTTCCTACACCATGTGTCTTCCCTCGGAGCTCATGTGAGAACAGATTATGGTGAAGTGATATAAAATGGGCCTAGGAGGTGCTTAAACTACTGTTTCATATTACCAAATGGAGGTTTCCACAGCGTGCTTTCGATTTTGTTGATGTTCAGAGTCATTTGCTGTGTTTTTAAACCATCTATTTTTATCACAGCTAATACGTTACTCTTTCCCTCCCATTACTGTAAATGACACCCTACAGGCTAACAAATATCCAAAAGACTAATGGAGCATCTTAAAGCTACGTGTTGGCTGACCAACTCTCCTTTAGACTGTACAATTTGCTTATTATTGGTAAGCCAAAACTGCTCACTTGGATTGTGTTGCACTCTGGGTACTATTTGTTTACATGCCTTTGATCTGTTCATCGCTGCCAAGTGATATTAGCAGCATTGGAAAATTTGATATGAAACAAAAAATAATCTTTAGATGAGCTACAGTGTTACAGGAATATCTCCTTTAAGGACAACAAAGAAAGTAGGATATGAAAGGCAATCCCAATAAGGAGTTTTCAACAATGGCAATCCCATAAATCAATGCCATCATTTCAAATTCCCATTATCCCCGAGGGGGGAAAAAATTACATATGCTGAAGAAAAAATATGAGCATAATTTAGGAGAACAAGTTTCAGTACTCAACTTTTTTTTTATTATTGTCTCTTTGCAATATCCTTCGCACCATTTTACCTTATATTTATTGTTGATGAGAGAAAATACACATTGTGCAACCAAGAAAACCAGCCACCTTTATAAGAGGCTCTGCCTTTTCCTTAAACCTTACCAAAGACTTTTTCTGGGGACCTTTTCATTTTTAGTAACTTCCTAAGTATATCATCACCACAGTCATCACCCAGCCTGCATGTCTCTTGACTGTGGAAGGAAACTGGAGAACTGGAGAAAAAACACATGCTGACACAGGGAGAACATGCAAACAGAAACGCCTTCTGGTCCAGTCTGGTCCTGGTCCAGGGCTTCTACTGGTGGTACTGGAACTTGTAGGACTTTTACTTCAATTAACACAAATCCACCAATTAATAAAACTTCAAATTCACCTACTTATTGACAGTCCAGTAGTACACCACATTTCCCCTAAGCCTACACCCAATCATATCTGGACATTGACTGTAAAGATTCAACTAAATGTACATCCAACATGTAACTCCAGCTTTTCTCTGATGACTGAACAAACTCATGTTTTACAAGATATATTTTATAATACATACTCTTTTCCCTCCATGTAAACAGCAATATAACATAACTAGGTCTAGAACTCTATTATTGTATTGATATAGTTCTTCTGTCATCATCTACTATACTCACCATTCTCCCAGTTTATTTCCATCAAATAAAACTGAATAGACAGACACTATTCAAAAATAACAATAGCCTCATAGAAGTACCATAACATTAAATTAGTCCATAAGACATCCATGTTGATTTAAAATTTTGTTAGTGAGTTTGTTGTCTCAATGAGTACAAGACATAGCACTTTAGCACAGCTACTGCTTTGAGTGAAACGGTAGAAATTTGCACCTGTGGCAACATTTTTAAGGTTTTGTAGAAATGTGGAGCTACATTTTCCCCATGAGAGCGGGCTGGTAATGGAGGTTGGCAGACAGTTCATTAATTCCACACACACAAAAAACATCTTTTGTCCTGACAAAAGGAGTTTCTTTTGAAAGCTTTGTGTATGGAGTTTTGTTGAGCAGGATCTTCGTAGACTCTGGCTCTTTTTCATTCTCTCTGACAGGTCTGGAAGGATTATGAATGTGATCATGGTTCAGACTGTTTCTCTAACATTTGTCATTCAGTTATCAAACTGCCAATTCTGCTCCTGTTGGGTAAGTGTGTTTGGAAGAGAAGAAATCCAAGGAGGGAGGTCTTCGCTGATCCAATTTTGGCCTGATTTTTATTGAATAGCCTATCAAATGTGTGTGTGTGGAAAAGTGTGTGTGTGTTTGATCATCACACTTGGATGAGGATGTTCTGTGTTTCTCAGGGATGTAAATCCTTTCCTTGGCATACTATGGTCCCAAAGCACCCATCAAACTGTCCTTTAGCTGCCAGACTTATACACTCTCTCTAACACACATTCTCTCTCTGCAGGACATTTGTTTCTATTTCTGTCATATTAACTAAAATAAAGTGTTTTAGCATTGGGTAAAAAGGTGCAATACATTTATCGATTTCTTTGTTATGTCCGTCCTTGATTGTACTTTATACAATGTCTAATGTTTTAAATTGGATGCTTCATGTTGCATTTGTTCTGCATCCATCTGGGCAGAACAGCATTACAAAAGCATTAAAGGAAGAAGAAGGGCATAATTTCTAAAGAATTGGCGTTACCATTGTTCAGACAAACAGGTAGCCCCACCCAAAACTCACTCTATTGGTTGAACCAATTTTGACATTTAGACCACAAACACAGCAGTTCTATTTGTTGCCACTAGTGGTGCAAACATTACACACTCTACTTATAAAACCCTTATGCACTTCACCCTAAACCAGTGTTGTTTTGCAAGACATGAATGGCAGGTTCTGTATTAGGAAGGACAGGTAGTTCGGCAGTATTTTCACACTGTTGTTGCGAGTCAGGAACTCTATCTAGAATATATCATGCTCTGTGCCTCTCTGTATCCATCTAACTGACAGCTTGCACTGATAAAAGAGAAGGTGTTCAAACATGAGATATTAATCATTGTTTGTGTAATAAGCAGATGCAGAGCTCCTCGTCATCAGGTCTGAAAGCAAAAATAAACGAATGAATAAACCCGACACATTACAACTAGCACTAGTATGCAAGCAATTAGTTATGGTTTGTGTCAGAACCACGAAAGGTTGAAGAAGGCGGACTGCAAGACAACAGGGTGGTTTTGAAATCCATATTGGCGTGCTGAACTGATTAACTGTTGTCTTTGCCTTCAGGGTGTAATGATATATTTGACATGGAATATCATTATTTGCTCTGTAGCAATGATATGTTAAAAAGAATACAGAGGCAGTCATGCCACAAGAGTTTATATGTCTACCTGTGACGTCAATAACCGGCTCCAGAGAAATGTTTCATATATATGGTAAGACCGCAGAAGATAAAGGTGATTTAATTTGCCAAGCTGTCTACTGCTGTGGATGCAAGAGAAGGAAGATTTTCTGCTTAAATTTCAGTCTGTTCCTCACACAAAACTGTCATAGCCTTATGACATAAGGACATATAGCCAAGTCATATGGAAGGCATGGTTACCACGTACTGGAATGTACAAAAGACATTGGAAAAACTCAATACATCAAAAATATAAAATAATAAAATAAAAACATTATGTAAAACATAAGCTTTAACATTCTGCCAAAGTTCCACTTTTGTATTTCTTGGAAATGTTGAGTAAAGGATAACAGTTTACATTTTGACACTTATTTTGAAATCCTATTTATAGATTCAGTCAAGTTATTCATAGACATATATTCAGTGCTCATTTTTAAAGCTCTGAGTTACACTTGAAATGTACACTGCAAACATGAAGTGATACAATATACATTTTTTGATCGATTTCTATGAAAAAATAAAATATGCAAAAGAATAATCTCACACAAGTGCATACATTGTAGAACTGATAACAAGTCACCAGGGATATTCCCTGCTAAACTTTATCATCTAACAGAATAATTAAAACCATCACTATACAACTTTAAATTTAATGTTAGCCTGAGGCAAGAACTGCATTAATCCGCTAAGTGATGTTCTGCAGAACAGCAGTATTAAGTTAAAGCATCTGCTTTTCTGTGCAATACAGCCAAAATCTGCTGTTGGATCCAAAACTTTTGTTGACTTTTCCCAAATGTCACACTCAATGTGCAACGCTAAATGAAGAGATTAGACACACTCACCGATGAGCTGAGCACTGTCTGCTGATACTCTGCAGTGTGTGTACTCTGTGTCAGCTCTGCTGATTAAACAAATCGGCTGTGTGATGGATTTAAGGCAATAAAATGTTTAACTACACTCTCACTGTCTCTCCCTGATGTTCTGATATTATCTCAGCTCACCTGCTATCAGTTACTTTTCGAGGTGTCGACTAATAAGCATTCAAACACCAATTTCCTGTGTGAAGGAAATACTTCAAGTTCAAGTTCCGACCGGTTGCTATAAGATTCTTGGGTAAACAATCAAGCTTTAATAATTTTCATGTTTTAAGAGTTATGTTGGGAGGAAAGGCAGAATTTTATGGATGACAAACCTTAGTGCTAAATAAGTGAAAAAGACAAATCTTTAGTTCATCAGGCAGATAAAAACTGAAACATTTTGAAGCACTAGAGCTGGAAAAAAACACCACATAATCCTATTGTGACAGCACAAGATATGATTTTAAAGTTATAACCCCACTTTCTACCTGTACACACACACACACATACATCATTCCTATTATAACTTAACATAGGATCCAAATAATGATTCATCTACCTTTCACACAGTAAGTAAAAATGGGGCATATGCTTGTTCTGACAGACTGATCCAGATCTAATGTAAAATATCTCTCATTCTGGACTCTTCCAGCAGCAGACACACACACAGGTGTCCCTGCTGCATTATTCATGTGACTTTCACTCTCACACTGGCCTGGTTTCCTGTGAAGACCAAGACACTGAAATTACTCCAGTGTTTCTGGAGGAGCAGACAGACGCCTGAGGTTCATTTATGAAAGGCAAGAGTAAGGAAAGCAGTATAGATCTGTATCTCATCAGAGTTTTTCTTATAATGTATTTCAATTCATACAAATTGTCATCAGGGAAGGGAATCAAAAAGAATTTATTGAATATCTGAACATTATTGTCAGATACCCATACTGGATTTGGAATTGATCACAAACCACTTTAATATAAAAAATTTAATATAATCAATATTTTAATTTACAGCAGAAAATTAACATGTGGTCTCACTAAGCATTCATGATACATGATACTGAACCGACTTACAAAGGACGAGAGCATTGAACATTTTGTCTTGTACTCCAACGAGCCAAGTCTACAAAGCTACATTTACAAGCGGACATTGTATTCTGTTACTAGTGAGAAAGATGGACTAGAGACAGGGAATTTTTTCTTTTTTTGTAAGGATAGAAGGATAGGATAGAGGGATAGGATAGAACATATAGTACATATATATTATATATATATATAAGATAGTATATATACTTATAAGATAGTATATATACTTATACTGCCTATACTGTATTCTAAAAAAAACACATACTAACCAGTAACTGACAAAGCTGGCTAAATTCGTTATTCGATTTTTATCCAAAAGTGTGACATATCATTGTAAAGTTTGTAATATTTTCTTGTGTGGATCATGCAACATCACCTACCTGTAATAACAAAGCAAACAAGCAGTGCTGTTGCCATCATGAGAGTCAGCTAATCAACATGCGTTACATCAAAGGAAGTTCAGAGAAAGGAGGCGGAGCCAGTGCGTGAACGAAAGGTCACTTCCAACATTCTTTGAAAAACATCTCAGCAGTGTAGCAAATGCCACTGCTGTTTTACATACAGAGAGTTTCTGGCATAATGAGATTCCAAGAATTACTTTAAAGAAGTGCCAAGAATCATCTGTATGAACTTTCCCCATCAAATGCTGCGATTGTTACTTTGTATTCCACGCTATATTTACACAATACCCCTCACAAAACACCTGATGCAGGGCTGTTCTTTATTTATTTGCTCAAATTAAATGCTTTCCTAAAGGAATTAAGCTGGAATAGATGCTCTCTGCACTCATTTCCATAATCTAATAGTGTGTTTATGAGGGAGAGTGTTTATGTTGTTGTCTGAATAGAAATGATGCTTGCAGACAAAAAGGGTGGGAGTGACAGACAGACACACACACATAATTCCAAGGTTCCCTGCTGCCACATTGGACTGACAGCTTTGTGGTCTCAGCACAGCAGACACTAAGCACATTTACACTCAGCCACGAGTGCACACACACATTTAGCGAGTGTCCCTTTCATACTTGGTGGCAACTCTAAACACCTCAACATAATAGTCAACACACACACAATGAAATATTCATCAGTGCCATTGTAAGCCATAATGAAATTGTCTATGGAACAAGCTTTCTAACCGTCTCTAAGGAGGGTTTTTAGGGGAGTGTAAGTGAGAGATACAGGATATGTGTTTGGCACAGCATAGCCCCCTGTGGCTTGCACACAGTGGCTTTCTTATAGAGGCTTGCTGAGGTACAGGGCCAACATTCTCTCATAAGGAAACACAACTCTAGCTATCACAAACATGCTATATTAAAAAAGCCATGCAAAAGTTCTGTGTGGAAAAGACTAAAATCTTTTTTCTAAAGTTTTAATTCACTAAAACTTTCCCATCACCTTTAAATCTCAATTGCACCTAAACTTAATGGCAATATATATTTTCTCCCTTCACAAAAAGAAAAAACCTAGTTGAATCCAGTTATCCTCGTACATTTATAATATAAATACAATTTAGCAACAAATTAAATACAATAAATCAAATTGCAGCTGAAGCTGTTTCCCTGTTCTACAGTATTCAAACGCACAAATATATCTGAGTAATGCCAAAGGTTTGATATTCTGACACTGCACATCTAAACGTCACCACAGCAACATTCCCTTATGGGCCACTTTCCCGTCAGGCCGAGCATTGGGAATAAAGATTCAGTATACAAAGACTACAAACACAAAAATGATCATGTTCTCATAAAGCCAGTGTAACCTAGGTTTGTGGAAACAATGATGTGTCTGTCAAATTAGCTCCAAGATCTAATGTTGGAAACCCCTAAATACAATAATCTTATTCAAAAAAACATTGTCTGCAGCTGTTTTCAGTCAACCATATGCGCAAGAAACACGCACTCGCAAGTCTTTTCTTAGCATGACATGAAAGTCTCTTTCTACCTTAGGACTGATTGGTCCAGAAATAGCGCAAGTATAAAGACAGCGATATGGCAGGTTTATTTATTGGAAGCATGCAAGCTGAAAATCAGGGTAGGGAGAAGGGACAGTATCCATATTTTAAAGTCATGTTGAGACAAAAATGAAGGCACATGTGTGTGTATTTGTGTGGAGAGAAGGACAGAAAGAGAGAGATTAATTCCCAGTAGAAGGTCCTGCCAAATACTCAATGTTATAGGAAGAAAAACAGCCTCTTTTCAGGCTGTGGTGAGTTAAAGTTTGGAATCGGCTGTCATCTTACCATAACTTTGGCCCCTTAGTAACCCGATCCTGGGGGCCAGTCCATTTACTTTTTTTTTATAATTTTGACATGGTAGGTGTTGTTGTGTTTTACCAGATTTGTCAGCCATGGCAGGTGGTCATTATGTCACAAAAATGACATGCTGCCAACAGTGAAATGAGACAAAGGTCTCTGTGTCTGGTCAAGGCCTTAGACCGACAAACTCCTTAGTTATCTACAACAAGACAAAGATGTGGGTCTAAAAATCCATGCACACACACACACACACACAAACACACACACCTTTATCTATCTAAATGAGGACATTCCATAGACTTCTATTGTGTTTCTATATAGCTAGTTATTAACACTATAACCTAAAAAAAATGTACTATATTTTTTTTAGTGTTTCCACAAATTAGGACGTCTTCAAAAATGAGGTTTTGCTCAGATTTGTCAGGCTTTGGTCACTTTTGGGTACAAATTTTTACAGAGATTTAAAATTGTCATTGGTGTATATTGGAACAGCACTTCTCCGTAACAATAACTCTGTGTCTGTGGTTGGTAGTGGATAACTTCACAATGTCACCACTTACATCAAGGGCTGTAGCTCATGCAACAATCAAGACAAAAAGCCTGAGGTCTGCTGTCTACATCAGCACAGGCTACCTTATGAATGTTTATCATTAATGCACCCCATATTTAAATGGCAGAGAGGACGATTTTTAGTAAATACTGCCCTAAATTTCAATTTGTTCTTTACACTGTAATCATATGGCATCTTATGTCTTTTATGAATAACTTTTGTAATTCTTGACAGTTACAATCTCTTTTTTTACCAAAACATCTAGTTTAAATGAGCAGATGACAAAAAAAAAAGAAATGAGCAGCATTTTAAATACAACAGAACACATCACAAATTTCAGATTATGCTTCTGTACTCAGTCAAGACAATCTCCTTAGTTACCCACTCCAGTGCAGATACAAGCCAAATAGAAATGACAGCAAAACATCCCAGACAAATAATAACAGTAAAAGTGATTTTTTAAATTGTGATCTGTGTACATTCAAACATCGCTGTTCAACAAATCAAGTGAACAGCTGAGGCTGGTAGCAGCAACTTCAGAATGTAAACATCAGTTTTGGGTCTGAAGGTCATGAGAAATTGTTATGTGGAGCCACAAACAATTACCAGAGGTCGTCACTGTCCTGATAAATGTCATATACTGTACACCCTGGCCAAGAAAGGAAGACTGTGACCTAGTCTACTGTCTACATGAAAATAAACACATCTGATCTGCACAAGGTGAAAGCCTGTGTGCAGCAATCAACACACGGTTTATAAGGTATGATAAAGAGAATAAGGTCATGGTCCTGAGGTTAAGAGTGAAAGGTAAACTGTTAGTCATCACAGCAGATCTGGGCTGCTGTCTTCACTGTGACACAAAGAACGTGACTAGCATGCTGAGAGATGAATTACAGCTTCTATTCTTCTACCATTAGAGTAAACAAGAGTCCTGACGCATCTCTGAACCACAATGAACAGAGATGTAATAGTGGCTGTAGTTAAATAGATTTCAGAACAATGTAACACACACACATATATACATATTATATATATCATGTATGTATCGTAGATATAACTCCAAAAATCTTCTCAGGTCTCAGGAGAGAATAAGCACATTTTTATACAATATTACCATAATAAAGTAATATAAATGATTTAATATTTATAAGCACTGTGCAGAATGTACACTATATATATTCCAGGTTTTGGAATATAGCGTTTATGTTCATGAAGAATACTTTACACTTTTTCTGTGTGCAGGTCATGAAGACATTTCAACAAAGGTCAGAGGACATGGGGAAATAAAAAAGAGAAAGAGAGAGAGACTTCCTGAAGATGGCTGGTACTGAAGGCTAAATATCTGAAATGTTAATGTCAATCTTCATTAAACATTAAAGTCCATTAGACATCAACAAACCCGCACTACAGAATGAAACTCTGCTAACAAAATGAGATGCACAAACAACTACACACAGAAATCATCACCTTTATTTAGCTTCACTTTACAAAGTCTAACAGAGAATTTGAAAAAGCCCTTGATGACAAACACACACAGCCATTCCTCCCATGACTAACCCAACGCTAACTCCATTTGCATTGGAAGCGTGAATCACACCCTCACCCTCATCTATCTCATAAAGGCAGGATCAGTGTTACATGCATGAATCAAGGAGAGCAAATGGAGCTATCAAGAATTTCTTCTGTGGTACATTAGTGAGGAAAAACAGTGAGGTTACTTCATAAGCCTGATATTGCATTTACCTGGAAGAGGAAAAGATATTTGAAATGAGGTTGAAGGGCTGGTTTGGAACTATATTTGCATTCCCAGGAAATAGAGTATGCACATACACTTGCAAGGCAGAAAAAGATGTAGGTATGTTTGTAAGAAATAAAATAGATTAAAAAAATAAGGAGTTTGCATGGCTTTATTGCATTTAATTGATTAAAGTAAGAGTTCTTAAAAGAACTACAAAAAAAGAAAATATCAGAATTTATCAATTTACTCACACTTATTCTAATAGGTTAGCAATTTCAGCATAAAATCATGGTAGCCACCATGAAACATGCTATCTCACATCCACATTTATGCATTTGGCAGAAACTTTTATCCAATTCGACTTACAGCGCATTCAGATAATACATTTGATCAGTATGGGTGTTCCTTAGGAATCAAACCCACAACCTTTGTGCTGCTAATGCAATTCTCTATCAATTAAGCAATAGGAACACATCCAGAAACTTGCATTGACACCTGTGGCCAGTTGCATAAACTGCTTAAACTAGTCCTACAAGTTAGTCTTGTAATTTTCAAGACATGATTCAAGACATCATATCTTTTATATATGAAAAGTTGGATTAGCCCTAATTAATTGCTAATTGGTCAGACTAGTCCTTAGTCTTAACTTAGTAACTATGTTTTTGCAACTTTCCCCTGGCATTGTTTAAAATCTGATTCTGATTGGCCGGTTGTGACATTCCGAGGTCTGTTATTCCCTGATAACAACTGCTAAAACTGATAACACACCGCTCATTTGGGTACAGAGTCATTTTGACCAGTACTTACATGTTTAATTTATCACTCCACTGTCTCTTTTCTCAAACAAAATACCATGTAATAAGCGGGATAATGTATATCCAACTGGTTCTTATCACAAATTAAACCCCTTCAGGGTAATTCAAGACCTGATCTTCCTGTCAGGCTTTATTTTGTGATAACAACCCGTATGATATACATTCCCTTACGGCATATATATATATATATATATATATAGCAGCTATGCTGGTCTTTCCACAGCAGGGCTTCTATTTAAAAGCTGATAAGTCTGTTTATTTTGCAATCATAATTATGTGGCGAGTTGCATTTTGTTATGTGCATTTAGTATTGTTTTTTATTGCTGTCCACAGTCCAGAACAAACCCCTTTGTATAGAAAACTACCACGGTTATGCTCTCTTTCTGAAAATCAAAGAAAACTGCTTTTCAGCAAACACCAGAAATTCTCTCCTTGAAACCTCAGAGCTTAGCAGAAAGCAGTCGTCACCCGAAACAGTTTTGGTTACCTCCACAATCACATACACTGACTGAACTTTATTTTTAAAGGGAATTTTATGCTGGCTTCTTTTAAAACTAATAATGTCTCATAATGTTCCAGAATCAAACCACTTGATATATTGATATATCCGTGACCTTGTGTGTGTGTGTGAGTGTGTATTCATGTCATGGTTATTACAGCTTTAGATTGAGGCTTCAGGTGCTTGATGGATTCATTATCATTGTGCTGGAGTCCCTCATGACTGCAGCTGTCAACAGGAGTCCAGGCTCAAGGTCAGGCACGTAGATCACTGAGAAAAGAAGGGCACAGAGAATAACTGAGATTCAGAAATAAGACAGGAACTGCAGCATGCATGTGTTAATTAAAACACAAGATTTTTACTGTATGTGGTATGAATGCAGTGTAAAATGTAATATATGACTATGGGCTCATAGTAATTAGCCAACTTCTGCTTAAACTGTTTATTGATCCTCTTTAGAACATCAATATAAAGCCTCTGGACTCTGTTCTTTTCTAGACATCCTGCCTATTCTATCCTGTTCTATCAGCTGCCCCTTTACCATTCTAAATTCCATACAAGTATATATTAAACTAAACTAAATATGATGTGTTTAGTTTGCAGAATCAGTAGTATTATAGGGGTTTTGTTATAGTTCTTGGAGCAGAATTGTCTCTTTTCATGTTTTGGAAATTACATTTGGGATTTGAACATATGGACATTTTGGATGGGAAAAAAATGCAAGGGAATTTGATTTTAGAGTTTATTTTTATTGTGAAATAGATTGACTTTGAAAAACATCTACTCATCAGATACTACAATGCATTTCCCTATAGACAAACCAAACTACACTAACCCCTGACATGCAAACAGAAAAACTCCACAATATTAGAAACTTAGTCTAACTGAAAGAGCAAAAATTATGTTTTTATATATAATATTAATTTAAAACAATTTTGCACTAGTCTGAACATGAAATTCAACTTTACAATTCAGAAACACCAAAAATATATGCATGCAGCATGTGTAGTAGCATTTTAAAATAATTCATATGAGGATAAAATAGTAATCAGTGTATTTGCAATATATTGGCCTAATAATTCCAATCAAATGTTCCTCAGTTTAGATTCTTGCACAAATATGATGGCAGAATCATTACAATGAACATGGTAAAGAACCCATTTTAATTCACCTATCAGCTGCGGGACAAATGACCCATTGCCATTTTTCTCTGAATAAAAGAAAGATTTCTTCACTGACAGAATGCTGGAGACTTTGTCTTTTGAAGAATTCCATCTCTAAGCTGTGATAACGGCACAACTGTACTGTGTCAGTTATATTCTCAAGAAGTTCACTATCTTCTACATATCTAAGGCATGAAAAGGCAATTGAGCACTATATTGTTTTTTTAAGATGCTTTAACAAATTGCCCTTAGGAAGGAAAATTGAAATGTACTACTACTAGCGCAGTCGGAGAAAAAAAGACATTAATAATTTTAAGAGTCTCTCAGGGCATACTGCAAGATTTACGCCACTACCAGTCACATGTATGTAACTTTGGTTTAGAGACCAGTCTTTTTATCTGATAAACTTACAATATTCGTGTTGGTTCTTTTGAAATGGTAAGGAAACATCTTGAGAATTCCATCAATACCTCACGTGTAAGTCTGAAGTCTTCGATGACATCAAAGTATATGGGTCGTAAGCACAAACAATGTCTCAGATTAGCCCAATCCACTCCGGAAACACCATGTTCAAACAGTCATAACATTTAGTACACAAGCCTTTCACACAGCACAGAAAGAAAAGACTTTCAGAGGCCAACACAGAGTTCCATAGCCCATGACAGAACATCAGCGCTTGTGTTATACAAATGGATTATCCAAAACCTTTACAAAACATATACAAAAACATATACAAGAACCTTCTGCTCTCTGTAGCACCCAACAACAACAACACTCTTTCTCTCTTTCTTTCTCCATCTCTGTCTGTTTTTTTCTTTACAAACAAAAGCTCCTGGAGGGTCTTTCAATCATAACGGTAGAGAGAGAGGGGCAAGAGCTGTATGGAATGTCGATCTATCATCAGCAGGACAGGGCTGTGCTCAGCTCAGTCACACAGTAATTTCTCCTCCTCTATTGAGACACTCAGCACTGCAACCCCAGCCCTCCCCCAGCCCCATTGACAACTGAAAATGGCTTTCTCAACCTGATTGACAACTTTGTCTACCTGACAGACGCATAAAGCACAGAGGCACACAGATTAGACCAATACAGCAGTAGAGATGCCACTTTGCTATTATGATACATTATATCAGATTGAGTCATTGTGATGATGCTAGAGCATGTGTGCGTGTGTTACTTTCTCTTAAAGTAGCTTGTCAAAGTCGATTTTTAGTTTTTGCTCGCATGTTGTATTTGTTTTCTAGACCAATTTGAAGACCAATTTGTCTGTGGAAGAGACTTCGTTCTGTGAACACTTCTTTTTTCATGTATGGAAACTTCTTTCATCTTTAAAATTGTGTCTAGACTGTGAGATAATTATCCTCAATTTCCAGGTTTTTGGTTCAAAGATCCTCTATTCACCCTGTCCTTTAAAATAAAAGACTACGGCAACCAATTAAACGAGAGAAAAGAAAGAGTATCAAATTCATCACCTGTAGGATCTGATAGCGCAAAAGGCAGAAAGCCTGACTTTGAGCCAGTTTCAAGAAACTGTTTACTGCATGCTGATAAACTACAACAGTGAAAGAAAAAGCACAAAATTTGGTACATTGTAGGATGGTAGTTACAGTGACCGGACTATGACAAAATTGTGTCAAAATTATAGCTTGAACTAAATAAGGAACCTAAATGTCTAACTGATCTCAAAGTAAATGTGAACGCCATGTTGACTCAAATGTAATCTGGACCAATTGTCCATCTGTTCCGGCACAGAAGCCCCACTGTTCCTTACTTAATAAAAGTGGATGCAAATGGGAAAGCTGAGCATAATGTATCTTGAGGAGACCTTAGTCTATTGATCTTTTGATTTAGTTCCACCTACAATTTGACCGATGAGCTTTGTGTGTGTTCCAACCAACCCTCATCTAATTAACCCTAACCTTAATATTCTCTACCCACAACCCTAAAAATACCTCATCTGTGTGCCTTTATATACTTGATGTAAGAAAAACACCTGCTGCTTACATATTTTGTTCTTTGATTATCCCAACTAGAGAAAGCGTATACACCCACCTTTATTCTTAGACCAGTTTGCAATCCACATGTGGTCTGTTGCCACGGGAGCAGTGGGGGTGACCAGGTGAAGGTAACTTGCTATTGGCTCATCCATCTGGAAAGTCGGCAATTAGTGTTTCTGTTGTTGCCCGACATGAGCCCAGTTTTGCAAAGCTTTGAACCATGAAAAATGACAACTAGGAGATCACTGAAAAACCTAATGGTCTGCAAGAAAAAAAAATAACTGTCATTACTTATTCTCTCATTTGAGTAAAATAACACAAACCCACATTTTGGCAAAACAAGCTACACAGCGTTTGAATTCACCACCTGCTGGTTTCAAATAACCACCATGTTTTATAATTCAGTAGCCTCTTCATTTTCTTTCCTTAACTGACGGCGTAACTTAAAAATAATCTGAAGCGTACCTCAAGTGTCAAATATCTTTAGCTTGTCCATCCATAACAGTGACATCAACATTAATACTTTTCACATTAATTAAATTATTAATTAAGTGATGTCTGCCCTGCCTGGATGCAGTTTAACATTCAATTACTGTTTTCAGTGTCAGGGAAAGAGTCAGAGGAGAGTTTAAATTAGTGCATTCAAAAAAGTGAAGTCAAATTTCCACATTTGGCAGATGAACTGGCTGTAACTGGTTCACAGTTTATAAATCACTTTCCTTGAACCAAACGCTACAACAGATATACTGAAATGCTTTTCTAAATCATTCTGATTGTACTGTTGATGAGCTGCTGACACCCAGACCAAGTCTCAGGTATGTTAAAAGAGTCCTGGCTTTTATGTATGTATTTATTTATTTTATTCTTTGTGATCGATACGATCAGAGGCGGAGATGCATAAATTAATAAATAAACAACCAAACATGAAATAAAAGGAAAATAAAAAAGTATGCCATCACACTCATGATGCAACAGTAAAGCAACAGAGACAGAGTGAGTTAACGTGCTGTGCTCTGTGCACCTTTGTGTTGAGGAGGGTACACTGATTGAAATGCAAGAATGTAAAAAGATTGACTGTTGTGCCTGATGGCAGCATAAGACCTTTCTGTGTAAAATATGTTATTTTTAACATCATACAGGCCAAAAATGGGACAAATCTCTATGAAAGAAATAAAGTCATACAGAGTTTGACTTTGTGATGGCAGAGGTTTTTTTTGGGGAAAGGCATATATTCAACAAGTCCTCATGGCATCAATATTTTAAACAGCTAACAAACTCCATTTCAGCATAACATTTAAAACACTCAAAGCACAGCTATTTGTCTTTATGAAAGCACCACTCATCCTTCACTATAAGATTCATAAAGGTTAAACACACAGAGACATTGAAACCACTCACAGATCTTTTTGCAATTCTGTTTACACTAATTAAAATGACATGCTTGCCCTATAAATATAACTTCTCTGTACTTTTTACACTCCTCACCAAACTGACCAGTCTTTACATGCACATTGTTGTATCAATATCCTCTCAGCAGCATAGGAAACTGTCCTACATATTTTCTTCACTTTCGCAAGACATTTTGATGTACACTGAGGATTAACAGTTTGCTTTGAATCAGCTGTACTGACACTGAAAAAATGAAGTCCATCACTGAAAATCTTCAGCATCAGGACATTTTTTATCCATTTCACAGTGGAAACAATGTGACAAGAGTAGGTTAGCAATTTAAGATTTGCTAGAGCCGCATGTGAAATGCAATCAGTCAGCATTTACTGAGTAATGTGGCGTGGCTGTCACACCAGCATCGGCTTTTTCTCTCTGTCTCTGTTTTCCTAAGAGAATATGATGTGAATATGTGTCTAAAAGAGGATGTTGACACGCGTCAGGCAAACTGTGTCAGAATGTTAAATGCTCACGCTCCGCACGGCAGTTTGGAATTCATTTGCGGTTTCTGCATTTTTTGTGTCATCAAAATTCGATAATTGGAGGATAAATCCCACCGCGCCGATATTTGAAGCACTCAGAATAAAAAATATTCCAGCTTCTAAAGAAAGAATGACTAGCATATTTAAGAATCAACAAAGAAAGGGTGATGGGAGAGAGTGACCAGGAATCTAAATGTGTGTCAAATTTTGAGTTTCAGCCTTTCAACTTTTCTAGCATAATTACATTTACACAATTTCTAATCACAATTACTAATTTAGTTTCAAAACAACAAATATCTCATGATTAAAGGCAAGCATTGTGATTATGTTAATAATAATCACAGGCAATGTTATTACCTTTTTTTAAGGCAGGTCAGTTTTCTAGCAGCCATCTTGGCAGCACCCCGGGCAGATATGCTCTCATTAGGCAACAGACTTACAAAAACAGATTCATCTTTATAAATGAGCAGAAATATAAAAAAAACAGAAATATCCAAAACTGTGTCAACATGCTTCAATAAAATGTCAGATCAACAATAAAGTCTTTTAACAATCGTACAAGTTTTACTTTAGATCAAGCTAAAATAAGACATGATTTTTTTAGGCTGGTCTAGCCAATGTGTATGTGCATGCACTTTGTAGAATGTAAAACAGATGATGAATATGTCAAAAAGCTGATTGGCTCTTTTAACTGAGAGGCAAGCTTTCAGTTTCTACAGCTGCCGTATTGAGTGTTGGGATTTTTTTTTTTTACATCTGGTCCATCTCTACAAGAAACACACTTATGATTGCTTGGCCTTTTCAGAGGAGTCATGAAGACTGTGTGAAAATGACTATAGCTTACTGAACACATCAAGCTTGCCATTCGTTTCGCCTTAATTAAAATTATAATCATTAAATGAAAATACAAGCAAATGGACCTTGAAGCAAGAACAGCCAGCACAGATGGAGAACAGAAGCAAAGAGCAGAATAACCGTCCTGTGGTCCTGCTACAAACAGCTGGCAGTCTGTCCTGTCAACTTACTGCACCAATTTCATCACAGCGCATGACGTGTAAAAGGATTTGAAGAAGAGACGGTCATGTACTTAATTTGGTTTGACTCACTGAAGCAGTAACATAGAGGAATACGAGGCTAACAGCTGTTCAGGGCAGTTGTTTAATACTCACCTAACTGCATTACGGTAAAATACACACAGATATTCACATAGTGCAGCTGTTGTATTACGATGGATTTGCTTTTTTCAAAGTAGTATGTGAATTCAAATGAAAACTCATGTATTTTAGAGCTTGCATTACTGTCAAATAACATATTTAACAACTGCCAACTTTTCAAAAACTGTGGACAGCTTTTAGAATACAGAATTATTAATGTAAAAATTGCAATATGCCATTTTGAAGATGCATATAATCGAACAGGCCATCAAAATGTTGCACCATTTCCCAGGGATCTGAGCAGTTATCTTATGACACACCATATGCAGCAGTTACATTACTTGCACTTTAATTTTATAGATATTAAGCAATGTGAAATGAATAAAATATGCAGTGGGATTTGTAATACAAGAAGCTAATACGTTGGTACAAATATATTTGTCTTCTAAGCTAATTCAAACGTTTAAGCATAGGCCTTTATATGAGAAAGGTTTTGAAGATCATAAGATACATTTTAGTCAAGTGATCCTACACTTTTGACTGGTATGAAGTGGTATATCTATGCATGTTCATAAAAATATAATTATTCTAAAATAATTTCTACATTTTTGGAGCATAGAGAAGACAGATTTTTTTATATACAAAAATAAAAAGAAATGAACATGAACAGTCTCATGGTCTACAGTTTGTGATTCATCACGCCAGTGTGCTACTGTTAAGTACATGAATCAAAATTAATGAGATGATTAAATTGCTGTGGAGAAATGATTAAAATGCTGCATAATAAATAGAAAGAACAAGCACTGTGCGGTCAGTATTCCCTACAATAAAATGAAAAAAATATTAAAAGGCCTTGCAAGGATCTTACTAGGTTTTTTATATTGGAGGATATTACTCAATACAGTAGCTCAAATATTTAGGCTTATCTGATTCCTATCAGTTCAAATAAGTAGAAAGATAAGGTGCCATAACTGCAGTTTGTTTAGGATGTGGTCTTCTCACTGCAGAGCTGATCAGAACGCAGGTAATAACATGACAACCGCAGACACAAGTAGAATTGAAATCGTGCTTCCAGGGCTTTTGATCCGCTCCTTCATCAAACTTTTACAAGTCTTCTTTTAAAGCTTGGCAGGAGAGGTGGAACACTCCTTCAGCACTGCGCCAAGGTTTCTCACTCGCTTCTTTAGATGGTTCACTGCGATGTCAACGCCATAGACGTTCATGTCAACTCACATAAATAACATTTATTGCCTCATTAACAGTGAAGTGTGATGTACCTTTGAAATTACAGACTGCACATTACAATAGACAACAGGAAGTCAACATTTGGCCCTGCTTAATGGGGGATAAGCGATTGTTTGCTAATGTAATGAATTGGATGAGGGCCAGTTGTGCACAGAATGAGGCGCATGATGGCGGCTGTAATCTTTTAGGATAAAGGCAAACCTGTTTGAAGATACAAGCAGTAGGTGTACAACGCGCATTATCTAAAGTATAAAGCGGTCAGGGCTGGTGCTTTTTAAGTGAGGAAGAAGCACGTCAGTAATCGATGGCAAAAAAGATCTTATTTATATGCAGTGTATACAGTGTTGCTCCCAAAACTAGGCTGCACGCTTATCAAACTACTGAACAGCAACCAAGCCAAACAAAAGTAATTGAACTGTATATTTACAATATTTACAAATGCTAATGGCAGCGACAGGATTGTAAACACTAAAGTTATTGTGTTCTGACTAAATTGAACTAAATCGGCACCCTCACTATGGCCTTTACTACACCAAGCACCCTACAGACAACCGACTGCCTGACAGAGAGTGAATGACAGACCCACACTATATATACACACAGTATATAGTTAGATGTTAATACAACATCTAAAAACTAGATGTTTGTAATGTGTCTACAACATTCAAAATTTATAATGTTTTTGTTACATATTGGAAATGTTAGGAAACATTCTTTCAACTTTAACATTCTAAGCTGGTGGCTGTGCTGCCCCAGTATATATATATGATTAGGATAAAAAAAATAGTATGGACTTCATTAAAACATCAAAACAGAGATTAATTGGTCACCAGAATTCTACATCAAGGTGATCTAAGTATACCAGGGGATTTAACCACTTCCCTGTGCTGGTCACACACACAGATGATATCTTCACTGAAAGCTACTAATTACAGTTGCTTCTATTAAACACAACCTGGCTCTGTGCTATCTGTTCAGCCATTAGCTCAACAGCCCAGTGCCTCTAGAACAAGTCAGTCTGAGCTTCAGTCTGGCTGCTTTTACCAGCCGTACAGGGGCAATGTCACAAAACAAATCTATAAACCTGAACAGTGAACTCATCTTTACACTTGTATAGGCATTGTGGCATTTGTTGTAAAAAACTATTGCAACAAAATAACATCTTGCCAACCTGCTTCTGCATCTTTCTGCATTTCCGTGCCGCCCTGTGAACACACAAAATGATTGGCAGGCAGAAAGCACCACAAAGCATTCTGATTGGCTAGACTCAGCATTGTATGCATGTTTGTATGCCTTTCAACACAATCTGCTTTTTCTGTTTTTTAAGAAAAAAATTCACATTTGCATTAAAGGTATTGAAGTCACAAAGATTTATTTCACTCCTGGGTTTTGTATTGCTTTTACAGCAAATAGATTTTTAACAAGGTAGCTAAACGAACCTCTGCTCAATATTGTCTTTGCTAGGATGTCTCCCTAACACAGCTTATTGGGTTTTGTGGCAAAGAGCTAATATCTTTTTCCTGCAATCGATTGGGTTGAACAGTGTTCTGGTATCACTTAAAGCCCTAAATAACAGGCTGATGTCATTGGTTGTGTACTGGTTATATTGACCTGGTAATGAAAGGCATTTTGCACTACTTATGCCTATCTCTGCAAGCACTTTAACCTACTTTGAACATTTCCTCTGTGTATATTAAGAACATAAACAGGAGAAACCGAAGAACCGTTCCCTTTTGACGTCAAGATATATGCCACAAACATCTTGTTACCTGTGTTCGGTTGCAGGCTGCCGCTTGTAAATAATACATCCTGCATCGCAGGTAACATCACAAGTTAAAAGCCTACTAAATAAATGATTTGGAAAAAAACGGTGAGGTCAAAAACAAGAGCATCTCTAGAGCAAGGCATTTACCCTCAGGGAATACAAAGTGTTCCTTTAATAGGATAGATAAAAATTGTTACATTGCAGGAAGGATTTTTGTAATTGAACCCCTAATGTTTCATATACAGGTGCATGTGGATTTAGAACTAAACTTGCCAAGCCACAATATCAACATGTAATGACCCATATTGATGGATATTTCTTGTTTTATATTAAAGCTTTGTTGTATGTCAAGTCCAAACAAGGACAGTCCAACTGACCTTGCTTGCAATCTTCTTTTCCTTTGGTCTGTCTGTGAATCTTTGAGGCGAGTCTCTCTTTGTGCTTGGCCTTTGTGTAGCATTTCCCACCTGACTTTGAAGCTTGACTGAACATTCCAAAACCTTCCCCTCCGTTTCACCCTCCATAGTGTTTGTTTCTTTATAAAAATTACCTGCCTGTCCTACTTGGTTTCTCACCCTTGACCATGAGGGTTTTTTTATGAAAGCATCTTCTCCACAGCTGGACTGGTTAAGGAGGCCTAACCACTTTTCTAGGTCAGCAACAGCTATAAGTGTTTCAGAAGAGCAGAAATGATCCACACCCAGAATACCGGACACAGTCCACCTCCTGGGATGTAATGTTTCTGAAAAGAAATTGTTCCGTTTCACTAGAAATCTCAGCAGAGGATTGAGTGAAAACTGGATCACTTATAATATACATACAACAAAAAACAAATTGACCAGAATAACCTTATTCTGCAGTGATTACGTGTGACTGAAATCATAAGAGATGTTAGCACAACATTCTGTGATGGTAGATCTCCTTGAAGTGAGAAAATAGACACTTGATTTAAGTTAATCTCAGATCATACAATCAAAAAGCTGTTTAATGATGTTTAAAAAATTTTGACTTTGAGAAAGGCTTTTTGGTAATTATTTAAAAATTAAACAGCACTAAAGCCATCAAAAAGTGGACTTTCTTTTAATAGTGCAAAATCCTGTTATTTACACAGTCCATCTTAACCAGACACTTGCACTGATGATGCGGCACCATTTGTATTTAATACAAATCATAATTCTGGGAAAACACAATCTTTCACTGTAAATGTGGCTTAAAATATTCCAATACAACTCTTGGAAAGCTGTCTGAAAAGTAAATTGGGGGAGAGAAAGATCATTTGTGAATAATAAGTAAACAAAACATAAATTATGGTCTGCTCTCACATCAACCAATCATATGGCTTCAGAAGACTTGGATGTAAAGCACAAATCATACTCTTATAATAAGTTTACGACTCTTTGTGTCTGTTTTGCTTTTAGTTTGACAGCCTATGTATAGCAAAAGCTGTATACAGATTCTTTAAAAATGTCTCATTTTATGATCCACAGAAAAAATAGCAACATGCAGGTCTGGAAGGACATGAGGGCAAGAAAATGATGACAGGATTTTGGGTTTCTTGAATTGCCCCTCAGTGTAGTTCTGGAAATGTAACATGCTCCTTTACTGGCCTGTCAGGGAACAGAACACATCGTCTTTTATATGCCTTTTAAATGTTGCTTTCTTGCGGATGCGTCTTTATAAAAGCATCTCTCCGTAACACCCACCCACTGCTAGTGCTTCACAAATACTTATGACACACAGTTTGATGTTGTTTGAGAGAAGTTTAGAAGTTTTATTTGATTTGTTTTTAAACTTTGAATATCTCTGCCTTTACCACAAGATCACAGTCAGGTTACAACTGTTCTGTAAGCGTGTGTGTGTGTCCTACACTAGATTTGTCTTCTAAGGGAATGTATTAAAAAAATGCTGCACCCCGTGTAGACACTGTCACACTCAGATATGCTTAATTTATAAAAGCAATTTTCCAAAAGTTGCCTTAGCTGAAGTGGCAGCTTTCTAGAGATGAAACACAAGATGATGCTTCATCTATACATCAAATTTTGGACTTTTAAGGCTTGCCTCCTGCAGGCAACCCATTTGAGCTTAAAAACATCAAGCTGTCAGAATCTAATACTGAAGATCTGATAGTGTCAGACCATGTGTTGGACAAGAATAACATCAGGTCAACAACAGATGAACTGAAGATAAAACTAAGCCATCTATATCAAGAATCAATGATCAATATTCTTGCCAACTGTCTAACTTCTAAAAAAACAATCTGACAGGCGTCAGAATAACACTGAGATCTAGAGACAGCATCTGTCTAGAAACAGAAATGAAATGTGAAAAAAATAGTAAGCAACAGTTTAGACTGATTTTAGTTCATCACATATTAGTCATATCAGTATTCTTTCTATCAGTTTGTATAATTATACAAAGCATCAAAAACATACTGCAAGCATTTAACAAACATATGTTTTACAGATCAGTAGTTCATGTACATTTAAATATAAATAATACAAATACAAATATTAATCATATTAATTTGAGAAAATGTATGAATTAAAATATGAATAGTTATATTTGTCCTATTTCTTTGCAAATTAAAGGAATAGTTCACTCACAGATGAAAAAGCTGTCATTGTTTACTCTCCCTCACATTGTTCTGTCATACTGTTATTGTTTCCATAGAAAACACATTATTAAATGTTTTTTTATGCTGCCTTTTCTATACAATGACAGTTCATATGTCACGCTCCAACACAGATAAAAGCACAAAAAAGCAACATTTCTGGTGAACTGCTCTGATAATCTAAACAATGATCCCACCGTCATTATATACTGTGATATTGTGTGATAATGTCACTAATGACTTTATATCCAGACTTATGGGCGTAGGTAACAGTCATTTGGATGTCAATCCTTCAGGATTTCCTCCCCTGCATTCTCTCATCATTAATATTCTGGTGTTCCTCTGTCATTTAAATGAACACATCTCCTCCTGTCATTAACAATGGAAAAAAATCATATGCAGCATCATATGTACAACTGACAATGTCAACCATATAATTCTTCTGGATCTGTTTGTCCCAAAGGGAGAAAAAAGATTCTATATTATCAGAAGCTTACTTGAGAGCCATGTTGGTATCTAAATGAGGAATTAGAACAGACATCCAATCATAATGGTCTTGTGTCTAGGGAAAAAGCTCTCTCAAGGCTTCATAAATGAAGTTGTCACACACATGGGCAAATTTGCATCTACTGGCATAACCCTTATTAATTGAACTCTTACAGAGCGCCGGAGGTGAATTTGTCTCGCCATTTTGAAGCTCGACTCTGGAACAGGTGAAACTCAGGGCAACAAGAACTCCATGTTTTACTCTGAACAAAGAAATATGTAAGGAAAACTTCTTACAATTTTAAAGAAACAGTTCACCCTAAAAATAACATTTTTTACTTATCATCCTATTATTGCAAAACAGTATGCAGTCTACCAGTTTAATATGCAGAATGGAGAATGATATTTGAGAACAGCAGCAAAAGCAAAGACTGTTAAAAAACAAACAAACAAATAAATAACATAATGGCCTACATTTATATTTTGGAGCTTAACATGTTCACTATTGAACTTCCTTATCAAGTTATCCAACTTTCTGTCCTGTGTTCCCTGAAAAAAAACAGCACATGAGTTTGGAAAGACAAAGGGATGATCAAACAAATGATGACAATTTTCATCCTTTAGTGAACTGTTCCTTTAAGAGAGCTCAATAATTCAAGCTTTTTCTGTGTCGTGTACTTAGCCTTGAAAACGATAAAGTAAGAAGATAATAAAGGAGGGATAATTTGTTTAATGGGTAGAAAGACTGACGTTAAACCTCCACCACTAATAAGATGTAGCCCACAGTCTGCAACTCTAAGTGTCCATCTCACTTCTGTCTCAGTTAATCATAGTCCCTTTAGTCTGCAAGAGTCCTAGTCGAGGTCTAGGACAGAGCCCTCAGTATAAAACAGATTTCCCCACTAGAGTGTGGCAGGCACCACAGCTTTATTAAAAAAAGAGCTTTATATCAAAAGGAAAGTGAAATCCCACCTTGGATTCCCAGGAGAGTATCTCAGATATCCCGAGATTTAAAAAATGTCAGAATTTGGAAAAAGCGTCTACACATAAATGTATAAAACATCAGAAAATATATTGCCTTTGCTGTTCCTGAACAGATCTGTCAAAGAACCTGTCAATGAGCCACTCTTGGATCTCATTTAGCTATTCAACAGCCAATGTCATTTACAGGCATTTTCCAGCCTGAGTGAACCCCGGTGAACTGTGCTCATGGCCAACAAACCTTTTAATGTTCTTTTGAGTAATTAGCTGTCATATTCATGCTGTAGTGATTTTAGTAGCACTATATAGCATGCACTATATTGAGTGGATCCCCTTCACATCCCTTTGGGGGATGCATGCTACACCATTTGGTTTTACCACCTAATTCAGATTTTTTTCATCGTTTTTCATCAATTTTTTAATCACGGTTTTTATAGCCTATTAGGTGTTATGGCTTTCAGGAGGCCCAGGGCATGAATCAGATTGGGTGATTGGCATCACATAAGAGCATGTGATGCAATATCACCTTAACCTGTAGGAAGTAAAGACTAACATGCAGACGCTTTTCAAATATTGAAAAAAAATTTGTTTCCACTTTTGATCACAATACATATTTTCATAATACCAAATTTGGAAAGTACTTTGGGTCTAGGTTAACACTGGTATTATTATGATTTGTTCTTCCCCTAAACAACATTTGCAATGCTTTTAAAGCATTTATTTCTAGAATAAATGATTGAATCAATGTAACAATTATTCATTTTTGCCCTTGAGTTGTACGTAACATACATATGTCTAACAAGGTTTCCCCAACTTACCCAAGAGTGGATATTTACTTTTAAAGGCACAGCAAAGTTTGTCTTTGAACATATAATTGTAGTTTCACTATAGTGGAGTTTTCTAGATCTCAAGAGACAAATTTATCCCAGATTTCATATTTTAAAGGACGAGTAAAATACCCCAGATGGGATATAATACTCATGTGAAGCGTTCCCGAAAGGTCTGTGCTACAAAAACATTTCAGCGTTTACAGCTGTTACAATTTACAATGACTCAAGCCTGCTGTGGTAGAGCAAATGAGACGGGGCTTCAGAATAAGAGAAATCTCTTCCTCTCCTCATATTAACAATGCCACTATGACTGTATGTGCAATTTTACAGCTGGCAAAGCAATGCACTTCTAATAAAGTATAAAAGAACAGCCATATGAACACTGTTCTGGCTCTTACCAGCACCCCACTCAAACCAGAACTATCTGTAACCATCAGGAAAAACTCAATCCAAGATCTGGAAAACGTTCTCAGTCTCCAGGGAACCCTTGCACCTGGAGAAGCTCTAAAGATACAATTTATGGAAAAACACCAGGCTAGGTAACAATACCATGCATGCATTGAGGCACTGAAGCTTATAAATGGTGGCAGGGGTAAGTCAAAGTCCATTCTTTTGATCTTGTGAACTTGGTCTTGGACTGGATTTTGATGAAGTGCTAAAGGCTCAAGACAGGTAACTACAGGAATAGCTAATGACTGGTGGAAAAGGTCTGAACACTGAACATACACATTTTAATTAGGACACACTCTAGGTTTCCAGTCACCTACAGTATTTCACATTCATCTTATATAATCTTTATTGCACTGCATGCACTAGGAGGTACATGTCTGAAGAATGTCAGACTGATAATTGGCTGTGTGGGCTACTCTATGAATTATTTCATTAAAATATTTTCTAATTATGCCCGCTGAAAACGAAAAGAAAGAAAAGAAGAAAAAAATTGATTCAGGATGTCCTCATTTAATCCGCGCTTGAACCTGATCCCTTAATAATGAATAAACTTCATGACCTTTCTAATACACCCTCAATGAACCCTGATTTTATAAGTAAATATTATCTTGGACTGAGTGCATGTATTTCTCTGTGTTGCATGAAGGTTTTTTTTAAATGTTGTACAGAACAAGCTTTTAGTTGTTAACCGCTGTTAAAAAGCATCAGAGCATTCAACTGCTACATTATTTCACAGGGTAAAACCTTCAGCTGAAATATTTCTGAGACTGGGGTTATTTTTGAAAGTCAGTTTCTGTTAAGTGTTGGTTACCATGAAAAAGGAAATATAACTATTGAATATATGTTGAATATATTGCATTTTACCATTATTGCAGGAAAATACATAGCTGATTTACAAAACATCCAAAATGTACAAAAATATCTATTAACAGAAATTGTAATTAAACTAAAATGAGGCAACCCAGAACAATGCTGCAAACACATAAACTGAAATGTATTTAGACTTTTTGTACTCTATTTTGCTTATTGTTATGCTCTAACAAGTTTGTCTCGGCATACAAATTTGAGAAAACAGAAAAAAAAAAAATAAACATGCTGTTAATTTGTAAAGTCTCACACTTTCCTCTTCTGCCAGATATTTTTTATGCTAATTTGATTTAATTTTCCCAAATTTAATAAAAAATTAGAACAAGAGTGAGACTATTACTGTCTTTGAAATCAAAAGCAATAAAAGGCGAGTTATAAAAAGGGCAAATATTTTTAGCTGCACATCAAGGCAAGAGCTTTTCTCTTTTGCAAAATGGAGATTATATAGAATTGTCATCTCTCTGTGATATAAATAACAGTTTCAGTTCTGTGTGTGATAAATGAGGACCTGTAGTGTATAACAGAAGTTCTGATGAAATAAGACCTAAAGTTCAAAGTTTCTCATATGTTGAAATGATTCCCACTAATAGTTAGATATTCATATATTTTCAAACAGCTCTTAACAGAATTTAGGAAATTACACTTTTGTACAAATCACTGACTGTTCTCAATGCCAGATGTCTTTATTTTGGCCAAGGCACATTCATGAGTCTTGCTCATGTCCATAATGCCCCCTCACATCCCTGTACCAAGCACTTTTTGAATGTAATGTCCAAAAAAAATATCTTTCAGCGAGAATCTTTAAAGGTTAATCTCAAATGAAGGTCAAGGAAAGTGTCCAAACTGCTATGGCAAACATCTCCCACACGTCTAAATGTGGCCAGTCCAATCGAGTCACATTTCTGCCAATAACTTGCTTTAAACTAAATGTTTTGTCATATTGCTTGAGTATACAGTAGGAGCACTGAAGATGTTTCACTATTAAAAAGTGGTGCCCATAAAAAATTCTATGTGTGTGTATACACACACACATTACCCCACCACCTTTGATTACTCAACAAAACTATACCACTTGACTAACGCCCCAACAATCTAGAGAACCCCTTACTTTAAAAAGTTTCCTTTTCCTTCGCTCATGTCCTGTCTCACCTAGAGTGAGTCAGAACTGATGGTCTATGTGGCAGTTCCTGACTAGACTAAGCTGCAGTGTGTACCAGACCTTCTGCCATGTAGTCATAGGTCTGGCTATAAGAAACTTTGAAAGCCATGATCATGTGTTCTTTGTCATAACAAGATTCCACTGTTCTGTGCTGGTGCTTCCCGAAACAATTCCGAAGCCCCATCTGAAGAAACATGGCAGAACAGGATGTTGGAAGCTTTGTGCTGGGATGTGTTGGATTTGAAGGGGATATTAGAGGGATTGGGAACTAATAGGAGGGCAGAGTTGGGGAACGTTCAGCAATCCCTCCGGATTCTGATTGATAGGGTTGGATTTGATTCATCTGCCCTGAGTATTGATTTGTTTCTGCTATACAATTCAACAGCTCTCATCGTCTCTTTCTGTATTTCATTTTTACTGATTCTGTAAGACATTTTTTTCCACCAAGCACAATTTCATCTCCACCAATTTCTGACACCCAAAACTAGTTCTTTCTCTGATCAATTGGCTGAGGTGGGAGTACATATCCTCCCACTCAAAAAATACAGGTGATACAGGTAATGTTACATATATTTCCAGACAGTGACGAAATGAAGAAGGACTTATCTGCCCAAAAATAGATCTCAAGAGAGGTACATTTATGAAAAAAACTTTACTAGGTTTTGCTTTAAGAATAGTTTTGTTTCATGGAACAACAATAATATCACAAAGCTAACCTTTCATTAACTTACGAGCAGTTGACAGACTACGGGACACATAGCTAAACACTGGAGTCAAGCAACTATATTCTTTCTTTTACCCTAATTAAATTTATTGATAAGGTAATTAATCCCTGGCAAACATTCGTGACCACACACAGATTATGTTTTAATTGGTTAACACTTCAATCAATCAGGTGCAAAACTTCACCACAACTGTGTAATTACCTGACAAAAGAAAGTTTAAAGATGAGGACAACCGTGCAAAGATGTCTACCTGCAGAAACCAACTAATGGGACTAACAGGAAGTGCTACAAGTTTGACACGTTACTGCAGGTCAGCGAAACTGTGAAAAAGCACACAGCATATAAAAATAGTCTAAAAACATTTTCTTTCTTAAATTTGAATTTAAAAAAAAACAACGTACTAAATAAACCTCCTGAAATAAACATAAATTGTTATTACTTATGCATTCTAAACCTACCATTATGCAACTTAGGGGAGAAATGATGGTGAGTCACAGAGTCACCTGACACTGAAATGACAGTCTCAGCAGTTTATCTGATTTGGCTGCTGATTTTATTTCTTCAGAAGGCAGGAATGGCATCATCCACACTGAAAGGCACACAGCAGGAAGAAGCAGCAGCGTGCAGCAAGAGCCTCTGTGGTAGTTTGGTACACATTTATACAGATGGATGGATGGATGGGCAGGTAGATGAACAGACAGACAGACAATTCATATTTAAACAAAAATGTTTAACATAAACGTTAATAAAACCCATATAAAATGCATACAATAACTATACCAATACTGTAGTTAGTCTACTAAGTTTTAATTTAGAGAGCTTGTATTTAGAGCTGCAGTGTTTAATCCGTTGTACAGAATCCACATACATCTTCAGAACTAAAGCCATGCATAATTCTCTCTTTATTTCTGTTTCAGATCAATAGGGAAAGGCGCCAGTTGGTAAATGAGGCTACAGTTGTTAGAGTGGTGTGAGAATCACGGCAGAAGAAAATCTGTGGATTCTTCTTTAGTTTCAAGAGGCTGAATATCAATATTTCCTCAGTCTAACACAGAGAACGTGGGTTTAGAGTTGCAGATGAAGCTATTATTGAAAAAGATCAAGTGTGTGTCAGAATGTCCTATTTGAGTTGTTAGCATATTCCCTGGTGGTGTTAGAAAGCAGGAGTTAATGAACAGGCTGCTACAACTTTCGCCGTGACACAGGGGCAGTCGAGGTATTGACAACCTCCAGTCCAGTGGGGAAGCTCCCGGTTGTTAGTTTGTGTATGCTGCTGATGTTTTGCTGTAACTGAGTGTTTAAAAAGTCCAGAATTTCTTGGGCGTGGCCTGAAATGGGATATCTGGAAAGTTTGAGACCAGAGGTTGACATGATTGCTGCTTTTCCAGGAAAAGGCTCAAGAGTGCAGAGGAAAGCAACGTTCCGTTCCTCAAATACGTTGTTTTCCTCTGACTCTACTTTTTAAATGCATTATTTACCTGAATGTCAAGATATTCAGTACCGTTGCTCTTTCCTGAATGTCGAACTGTGTTTGAAGGATGAACAGTAAAATCACAGATACTGTGAACTCAGACATCTATTAGCTCAATAAGACAATATGCACTTCCAGTTCATTATTAAAACAATGAATAAGCTGATATATTACACAGTGCAAAAAAACAACAACTTTATAATGGCTCTTTTATACCCACTGAGCTGCCTACCTAGGCGGCATTTCTACACATCACAAGTGCTCCCCTGACAATAAAGCAGTTTCATATTCAAACAGCAGATTATTCACATTGTCTATGGAGTTCATTGTCTTTTATTCTATAGGTCAAGGCTTTTAATGCAGGAGAACGTCACATCGATTGGAATCTGAGATTAAGTTCTGTATCCTAATAAATGCCTGTGAATAAGTTCAAGCATGCACTGGCTTGATTAACTGTTCTGCCTATAAACTGTGAAATATCACAGAATTAGCCCTTCACTTCAGTCTCTCTCCTTAATTGCAAAAATGACTTGGCAAAACTAGCTGTGGATAAATGAGCTTTTTTTGCATGTGTTTAAAAGTAAATAATAATAAATAAATATATGTAATCATAACAAATAAGTGACATTATAGTATTTAGTTGATTGTAAACTTGATGAGTTACACATTCATTTTATTACTGAAGAGTATTTTGAATTCTCTTACAATAGCAGACTCAGTTTTGAAATAGCTGTTTTAAGATCTCTAACACTGTGATTTTAAAAGAATACAGTAGGTTAAATACAACTTAAATCTGTCAACAGCATGTGTGGCATACTGGTGATAAACACAGAATATGTGGATTTGTGGAAAAACTGCCAAAACTTCTACAGCACTACAACAGAAGTCTAGCAGACAAGTTGTGAATCTCACTTTTGAAAATTACTAACCACAAAACATGTTAACATGAAGCGTGATACAATCTTGTTTGGGCAGTTATATCAATTTTTTTACTTTGTTTAAAATCTGAATGAATTTGTCCTGCTGTTGTACTGCTGTTAGTTTTACTGGTGGCCAACTTAAAATGATTTCTTTGGTAATCAAGCTGTGCTGTAAATAACTTTAAAAAGTGCCATTTTGATAACTTCATTAAACTTACTGGAGACACTGATTTAGACCACCACACACTCTCTAAAGCGATATCCTAAGATGACTGACAGGCAGTGTGTGTTTATAATTGGCTAGTTTACTGCATGACAAAAAGCATGGTCTGCTCCCAGTTTTATTTATTTATTTAATTGGTTTGCTGTTTACAGAGTGTAGGCCTGTCACAAAAACAGGTGTAAATTCTCATGGCTCCTATTTCACAGATTTCTGTCAGGTAACAGGGATATTTAATGTGTGCTACTCAGACAAATGGCTCATAGCACCTTTAAGAGAGACAAAGGGAAATTTAGTGGGTCTAATATTGGTGTGGAGTGTATAATTAGATTCTTTTTTAATAACTTTAAAACCAGGGTAACCCAGATACATTGAAGTTGTACTTTATCAGTTTATCCATTTACTAAAATGTACTATACTTTTCTTCCTCCTTTCCTTCCATTGTTCTCAGTTTCCCTTATTGCAGGTTAAGTAGCACAAGCACTTCCTGAGGTCACTTCTCTGGGGCTCCTCACATTATAATAGAAAACATAGTAGAGAGGAACTTCTTGGATTAGCTTCATGGCCTTCTGCCTTTTTTCTTCTGTCCTTTCCATCTTTTCTGCTTTACATTCTTTTATTTCCTATCTGCTTGTTCTCTCTCCTCTCTGAAATCTTAAAGTTGAAGCCACAGCTTGATGAATGAGCTTGTAGAAGCCTCATACGTTTCTAGACAGCCTCCAATCTGCAGCACGCATTGGAGAGAGGAAGCATTGGCTTCTCCGCACTGTGAGTGATTCAAGCTGCCACAACTCACAAGTGACGAAAGCTCGCAAGAGTTATGACTCGCATTAAATATAGACCCATAACATTCGCCGGGAGCCTTTTTGAAAGCGTAACCTCACAGAAAAAAGTTGCAAGGGAACGGATGTGACGAAACAGGCGGGTGTGTACAGACTTCCATCAAGTCCTGTGGCGTAGGCGACTGATGGAGTGGTTCTCAGACTCACTGCCCTCCATTAAAATTCATTACACACTCACTTCTAAGTGATGGGAAGAGAACAATTCAAGGTCATTTTCATAGAACAGCTATTCACATTATGAGACACATTTCTTTATCTGCTAAAACGCATCATGACTTCCACATTTCTCTCTAGATACCTCCTCGACTTCACAGATGTAATTAGGAGTAATAGTTCATTTAAATTATCAGCTTGTGATCTGATCTCTCAGTGAAATAAAAACAGAAATAAAAAGTAAAAAAAACACAACTGTATTATTTTAATGGAATTTTAATCCAACTACATTCTAAGTATCCCTAATTAGTTTTATTAATATACATCTTATAATGAAAAATGTAAATTTGTGATAATACCATGTATTCTGTTTTCCATTTTACATTGGAAAAAGCGGAAATAATAAAATCAAATTGAAAATGAAATATTAGTACACTGCAAAGTCAATTTTGTATTGAGTATTTTATACGGTTTGTTCTCTTCTACAAATAATGGAACATTTTAAAACAAAATATATTTTGAGAAGCATTATTAATAAGAAAATTTCTTATTACAAATTGATTTTTCATGGAAAACAAAAAAAGAACTGATATAATACAGAATAATAAACTAGTCAATGCTTCAGGCATGTGTCAACTAGTCGTGGATCACATACATTTGTACATTCCGAAACTGTTGAGTTAGAAACTATGAAAGTGAAACTGGAGCATGCTGTATTTCCAGTGCATATTACGCAGCTAGTAAACCACCTGACGGATTTCTGACACAGTCTGACTTTGTTCACAAATGTTCACATACAAACGTCTGTGAGATCCCTAAAAACAAACAAAAGTGTCAGAAAACTATAAACGTGGGATGTGTCTGTTTTCTGACACCATTTATGACAATGCAAGCAGCAAGAATTTGTCAGTGGAGATTCTCTCCATCTGGCTGTCAGATCACTAATGATACATTAGCACGTGTGAAGTGAGTCATTTGCACCAGGTAAACACTGACTCGTCCATTAGTCAACCAATCAATTACTTTTCTAGACAACCGGTTGCTTGTAAAAAAATGTAACAGTGCTTGTACTCGCATTAGTGTTGTGAAGCTAGTTGTGTAACCTGACGTGTCTCTTTAAATATCTGTGAAAATAATTGTCGCCTAGAAAAATACAACATGTGCGCTCTCACAAGTCACTTTGTCTGGAAGGCATCTGCCCGGAAAGCTAATGTGATGTAAATGTGATGTCAACCTCAACAGTTCACATCAATCCACTTAACGGTACAACTAGTGGCTTTGAAAGAGAGGCCAGTAAATTAACATGCTGTGCAAAAGAGGTGAAAATTCATTCTGAATGCCCGGAGTGATGGCTCTTGTGTTAGCATCAAGACCTGCCTTTACCACATTCCCTCACAATGATGCTTTAAATATGCACTGTGTCAATCAAGGACCATTAAAGAGAGGGAGACAGACCACAACAAGGCCAGAACGTAATGTTCTTTGCAGCACCGTAGAAACAGGAGGTGAACATTGGCTCTCACCCTGCCGATATGCATCATGCATCAGGTTTCTCTGCTATATGCATATGCTTGTATACAGCATCATCACTCAAACTGCCTTATATAAAAAATGATAAAAAAGCTTCTTGTGACTGTGGTGCTGAAGGAAACAGATAATGCTGTTGGACACGGGCATAAATTTATGCCCTAATCTGCCTCCTCTTGTTTCTTTCAGCAGTGTATGATTTTTCATGCCACGGTTTAAGAACCACACGTCAATCCTGGTCACCCCTCCTTGTTTTATGCAGAATAACAACTTATAATGCACCTACTGTTTTGTGGTGTCAGGTGGAGAATGAAGCTGTCTCTGTGATTTGCTGTATCTCTGTTATTAGAAAGAGAGAAAGACTGATAAAAGAAGAAGCAAGCAGATATAGTGGATCAAAAAAAAAATGAATGTCATTGCATTGCATTGGATAGTAAACACCAATTGGCTTCTACAGACAAACCCTTGTGGAACTAATTACATATACATATAGTTTATATGCACATGTGATTAGACCTACATACTTTCTGTTTCTAACTGTAGAAATCTTAGGTAGAAATAGACATGCTTTCTAACTCTGGGTCTCAAACACTTCATTTAGAAAACAGTCAAAGTGATCAATCCGACTGCCTTTGTGTTTATTTAAACATGAAAAATTTTGCTTTACATTAATAGACTGCAGTGTTTCTGCATGAACTGCACTAAATTACAAGACTCAATTAACATTTTTTTTCTCTACATTGATGGCATCCAAGTTTCCTGACACACTGTTTATTGCAAATGAAATTAATTCACAAAGTAACATCCTTCAAATGAATATTGTACAGTGCTGCTCTTTTTGTGTAATAGTTGTATCTAAAATAGCAATAATCTACAGTATGCTTACTAGAGACTTAAACTATCATATATACATGTATGTAGATGCAGTTATACAGCTATACATTTTCATACTGATAATATTAAGTCTTGTGGCACAAAAAGGTAAGATGATACTGGTAAGAACAAGTATGTTCAGAAGAAATGGCTTAACCAAACTTGACACTGACAAATGTAATATATTGATAACAATTATTTACGTTAATGACAAACATAGATCTTTTGGATGCTACTTGGATGCTATATATCTAAGCCAACTTGTAAAAATGCTTCTAATTAATATGCATTTCATATTTTTTCACTGTACTGGTTGGACAGCATGCACTCAAGCTGTCAGGGATTCCACAAGTTTGTGCAAAACCTGATGATCCATGTTATACCAGCATGAGAAAGCCTGAGAAATGATGTTGTGTGTGCTTCAATGCAAGAAGGAAAGCTGACCTTTTAAGCAAAAGAAATAACATGGTCAATCTCACATACTTGCTTCACTGAGTAATGAATCTAAAATAGTGCAGACTCTTAAACATGTATTATTAATTTTATTACATAACATTACTTTTTCTATAATTCTCAATTTTTTGATGTGGACTAAGATTCTTGAACAGCACTGTATATATTATTTCCTTCCTCAGAACGGCTGCAGTTTAGAGAGTCTCATAGGATTACATAATTTAGTAATGAGTGTGAGAAACTTCATCAGCACTGTTGGCTTTTATAGTTTGTTTCGATGTAAAATATATCAAAGAGTTTTCAAGCACTGCAGAAAGGTTCAGTGTTGATCACTGTGGACTCACTATGGGAGAGAAAGAGAGAATATTATACACATAGTGATGAAGGTCTCTCCTTCAGCACAGGGAAAGAAGGATAGCAAGCGTGACTGTGGCACCTCTGAGTTTGTCAGAGAAACCAACACACCATCAATTCATTTATCAAAAGATGGTCTTAAGAGAATTTTAATTGCAAACAGCTGTGCATTCACTTCAAATCTCAAGCTAAAGCGAAATAAAACAAAAATGTACATTTATTATTTTGATGTAACAGTTTATCTGAATTTTGAATGTTGTTGAAGTCACAAACATCACTAATTAAAAGAGAAAGGGATTCATTCAAATCCACTTTTGAATCCATTGTCATAGATGTGCATATATTTACAGATATGTATGCTCAAATCCACTGTCCTATACATATATGTGTGTGTGTCTGCGTGCATGTATGGGCACGGGTGTAAATTTTATGGTACACCAGCATGGGATCTAAACCTGGGGCATTTCATATTGGCCGTGAAACTATGGCCCAACTAGCCACTGTAAATGATGCCTATTACAATAAAGGTGACTTTAATCGCATGTTGTGGCTGTGGCTGAATGGAAGTGTTATTCTGTGACTGGTCTCTGATCTTTATACCCGGCCTCCTGTGTAGATGATGGATTGGTTAAGTCCTACAGTGAAAGCTGCATATCCATCACCTAAAGACCCCCTTGATGAATGAATATGGCCTCTATCAACAGTGCATCTCCTCATGAGGTATTGTCCATCCATGTGAAATGAAGTCCACGAAGAATATTGGAACGCAAGATGGATTAACTAGGAACTTGATTTAGTCAGCAATCACGATCCAAATGCTCTTCAGTTTCTCTTCAAGGAAGAGAAAATCTAGGGTGATTCACAACTGCAGGGACGAATAAAATGAGACTAAAGATGCTGGATAGACTCTTATAAATAAAAACTCCTAAAAGGTTCTTTGTCAGGCTGTATGGTTCCATGAAGAACTTGTAACACAGAACATTTCTGCTACCTTAAAGGTTCATTAAAGTAGCAAAAGGTTCTACAGATTATAAAAAGGTAAGAATAGTTTCTGGGTGTGAGGAAAAAATTGTTTTTAAGACCCTTTGACAGATTCTTGTGTGGTTATTCTATCTCCAAAGCACCCTTTTTAGTACTTTTATTGTTAAGAGTATAGGTCTTTGTAAAATGTGTCAAAAAAAGCTCACGCCAACTTACTGTAGAGAAGCACTGAGTCACACGTTTATGGGATTCAAAAATATGTTGGGAAAAGCTAAAGATATGAATCAGAGCTGAATGCAGAGACGTGCTTCAGCTTGAGTTAATCCATATATTAATTATTGCAGTATGGTTTTGAAGCTCTGTGAAATCTTGAGTGTATATATTCAGCATCTATGATTCATGAGAAAAAAGAATATATGAAAAACACAGAGATTTTAGGACCATCCAGACACATATGGAAGCCTCTGAGGGTTATGCACTAATATTTATGTAATTTCTTGAGAAGCTTTCTTGAGATCAATCAATAAATAAATCAATCAATCAATCAACCAACCAACCAATCAATTAACCAGTCTGCCTGTCTATCCATCCATCCATCCAGCAGATTTTAGAAGACATCACGAACAGCTGGAGCTGTTGCCTAGAGGTAAAAACACGTGATATAGACAAATTGAGCCACAGCGCTCAAGTGGGCGATGCAATGTTTATATCAGGCGAGAGAGAGTTTCTGATCGCTAGTATCACAGTAGTGCTCCAACTTTCTCTCTGTACAGAGACTGCAACATTGCCAACAAACATCACGGGGATGCCAATTACCACTGTCAGACACTTTCAACTTTGATGTTACCATGCAGTACTCAAATAGCTTTTTTCAAAAGAATGGTTTGTTTTAATGGCTCCTATAGCCACATGATTACAGCACAATTCCGGTTGGGAAAAGCCTTTAATAACAGAGGCTCTATTTTACTCTGCACCTTGCTATCTCACTCCTACTAGACACATCCATTCCCAGATTGCCTGATTGATTGCTTTCTCTAAATGACCCACACAGGTCAGGCTGTAATGCACTGGCCTCCTACACAGAGATGGGGTGCAATCTCTGGCCTTACTCCTGTGCCAGCTCACCTCACACCTTCACCAACATCCAAAGCAATTCTGTGAGCGACAAGGCATCTAGCATTTGAGGAGCAGGCTAGGTGACATTTCACCCTACAGCTCAACATACGTCAGTAAGAAGAAATTGAATAGAAAGTTTAATGCATAAAACGCTTCGCACATATCATAATTTGGGGTGCTCATATTAAAGTTGTGACAGTGAAACGTGAGGGTCTGTTGATTTCCAAAATTCATGCCATTAGATGGTTAGATTACAAACATTAGATTGTATTGGGAGGTCTTTTTTATTAAAGCAAATGGGTGTGGGGGAAGATATTAGAGACTTTGTTTCACTCAAAGTAACATTATTCAGCTTTTTTTTCAGAAACAGCAGCAATTAAAAGTCAACAGCAGACATTTGATTTTTTCAGCTACAAGTTTTCAGCTACTTCAGCACCAATAAATAGCACTTTAAAATAAAACTATGAAGTTTAATATTTTTATACTACAGCCCTCAACAATACTTCCGAGACAAACAATTTTCCGAGAATAACTTAAAGGTTAACCTGTGTGCACAATCACTTCACAAAATAATTAATCTAGGATCTGAAAGACTAATAACCCTAATGTAAGATTATTGAATTCATTATGGATTTGCTTTAAACAGTCATTTGAACTATGACCAAACTCTGAAAATGCCACCAAAATATATGCATTTAATTAATGAGAGATTCCAAGCTGTGACTGACAAACTTTAAAACCACTGAAGGAGCCTCATGAATATGCATAATGTGCAAATGTGTGGCGAGATCAGGAAGTGACCTTTAACACCCAGCTTTATATCATCATCAATATTTTAACCAACACCTATCATGTCTGCTGCAAGTTGAGAACAAACAGCTTACTTAGTATTAATGCATGCAAATGAATGCTTTGTTTATTCATCTTGGAAAGCTTCTGGGCGTATAATTTTTATCACTTGATAGACTTTGTACTTCATGCATAAAAAAAAGCAAAAGGGACAAAAGCAACTGGAATAATTTGTTTGGTTTCCTAAAACCAAGTTTACTTTCAGCCCTAAACTGACCGATCCAGAAGATGACTAACCCATCAGAAAATAACTGACAGACATACCTTGACATACATACATATATGCATACATACAACTGAATGCCTGCATGCCACATAAAAATGAATTATAGATTTTCCAAGGACAAACCAATAGCTATTTGGCATATGTGAGTCAACCAAGCTAATTAAAATTATCAAAGTAAAAAAGCAATAGATATTCTGCCATTAACATCTGGCCTGGGGTTTAATTTTTTTTTAACAAAGAGGAATGTTGAAAGTAAAGAGTTTCTTCTAGGCCTCTGAGTTCAGAAATGTCAATTTATTTACAGAATAATAAAGTCCTTTGTTCTTTAATTACAGTATTTTGATTCTGTTTTTATGCCCTGTGACATGCAAAAGCTTTTATTTTTAAAGCTTTAGAAAGCATCTCAGGAACAAAACATCTCCTCTGTGTTTCTTAATATTTTGCTGAATTATTGCCTAAGCTTTCACACCTTACTAATGGAAAAAAACTATAATAATTTTCACCAGGAAACATACAGTACAAATTAGGGTTGCTGAGTGTTTTTTGTGTTTCTGAGATGTGATGCTTTGTAATATAATTTAAAAAATGCATAAAACATGGCTGTATTACTGTCCTGTATTGTTTACAAAACAAATAATGCACAATTGTATTCTCAGAGAAGTTTAAAAAACAATCTGCAACAATCACCACTCTCTTTCTCTGTCTTGCCTCTTTTCTTTTTGTTGTCAATTCTACTGAAGCATCACGGAATCTTGTACCGCAGCATAAATATTCAAATGATTCTTGTCTTTTGGGTTTCTGGATTTCAGGGTAAACAACAGCATGCTGACAGAGTGATAGTTTGACATCTTAATAATGAGTTGTTCTCTTTGATCACTTCCTGTATTCATTTACCAGTTGTTATTCTACACCTTTTTGACCCCTAATGAAACTGCCAGTCTTTCAAACTGCAGGGGGAAAACAGAGCTTGACTATCACATTTCTTGACACTTACATTATATCAGTGGCAGAATGCTCCTCACTTCTCCAAGATACTGATTCATTTATGAGGAAAATATGCTTTGGAATTTTGACGAAAATGAACAAAGCTCATTTTGATTTTGTGAGAGCAAAACATCTTGGGAGATGGTAATTATTCCCTGTTTACCTATATGGTTTGATTACGTTGTTTTGCATATCACACAATCAGTGAGGTAAACACAGCCACTTAAGATTGTACACTTAGGTGCTTTCGTACAAAAATGACAAGACAACATATGAATTTTAAGCTTTTCTGATAGCACTGAAAAATAAGACTGCTTTCAACAGGAAGAAATTGAGCATCAGGACCACAGAGTGCAACTTGGACCGATGAGGAAATGGCAACTCTATCAAAGGCAAAGATTAAAGGTTAAATAAAGGTCTCCAGAGAACCAAGTCTCACCTGAACTATACAGACAACCTGAACTTACAGCAGCCTGTTATTGATCCTTTACCGGCTTAACTAGAGGTCTGAAAGGAAACAAAAGTACAGAGAAAAGGAGGGAGTAAGATTTGATACCAGCAGTCTTGAACAAGCATAGCATACTGCTATTACTGTTAGACAGTTACAGTGTTGACTGCACTGCTGGGAATCTGTGAACTTACTGCACACAAAATGTGTTAGACAGATATATAAAATATGCATTATCATTCACTGGTATCAGTCTGTTTAATACGCTCTTTAACATTCACATAATGAAGTTTATTAAACAAAGTTCGGGAGGAGCACAGTCATGTAATTCAACCAAACAAGGCGCAGGGCCCTCAACGCTATCCCATGACAGTTTTGCAGCATCCCTCTGCCACCCCATCGCCTTGGCTGGTATTTATTTCAGTCAGGGATGGGGGGAGTACTCTGGGTTCGGGCCAGATTTCTTCCCTTCCCCCAGGCAGCACACCAAATATGCATTTATGATCATTTGCGATTACACGTTAGTGCGAACTCGTGAATTGTCTGAATATAACATCACATGATCAAGTGCGAAGATGTGAGAGAAGATGTGAGTGTGCAACCTCAGACGCCACCCCTACCTGGACCAAACACTGTCTAGGGTTCTACTAACCCTGATAAAGACACAATACCCTTTTGCATTTATGTCACAAAATTTCACACAATTAATTTTATATTAATATGCATGACTGTTATGGATGTATCATCTATACTTAATGTCTCTCTGAAGCCAAATGCCACCCACTGTGTCTGTCCTAACTCTGCCTTAATTTGTACAGTAGGCCCAAAAAGTGGCATTTGAAAATATCTGAATGTTATAGAACTAGAGACAAAATAGCAATTTAAGTGTTCTCTGCAAAGTATTTTCTCAGAACAAACCACTTTTCCAAGCCATTGTAGAAATGAGCTTTAAACTGCCGGTGTCAAGGTGATTTTTTTTTTGGTGAAAGTGTTTTACAAGTGTCCTAGCATAGCATAGTTCAACATATTTACCATGTTAGGTTCACATGAGGCTAGATACTTAAAGTTTGATAACCAGAAAGGGCTAAAAACTTACATCACCATAAACAATGTAGCTATTGTTTTATGAGCTGAAACCTAACAGCTTTATGTAAAATGTTTTGTTTAAAAAAAACGTAGGTGTTACATTTCTTTCAAATAAAAACCAGTCAGGTTGATTTTTTTCTGTCAGGTAATAGAGATGTTCCCTGAAAAAAAAGTGGTCAAATACTTCTTTAGGGCTGCTGTATATGCAGGCAATAAAAAAAGAAAAAAAAATGCAAGCATCAAAGCATTTCCAAGATTTATCTGAAAGAGAGTCTGGTATCTGTGAAAGAATAGAGAATAAAGAAGTGATTTATTTAAAGGTGTGATAATGGCTGTATTTCTCTGTCTGTCAACACAAATTCCCAGTCTGCAGAAGATCTGTGGCTTAACCTAATATTGAGCTGAGGTGGTATTATTGGATCCGAGCGTCCCACCACACCTGAGAGTGAGTCATTCAAAAACACTCTTCCCATGAACAGCTATCATGAGCGATGCATATCAGTTCCTCTGTCCTAATGAACGCGCGCACAACAGGTGCACGCCCGATCAAACTCTCCTACCACTGTTGCTATTAGCTACTTTAAACAAATGCTTAAAAAACAACAAACAGTACCTGTAAACAACTCAATATAGATTTTTGTCTCATCAATAAGTAAAACATACTAATGGTGAAGAGTACAGACCAATCCTGATCCCGGTAATTGAAAATGTGCCTGCAGTTTTGCACGGAAAACCAAACTTGACTTTATTTCTTGTTTGTCTTGCGTCTCAACTTACTAATGTGGTCTGAGAGAACCAGCGGGAGATTGTCTGAAATAAATGATCCATATTTTCCATCCGAGGCATCTCGGCATCGTGGACAGATGGCTGGGGACATACGTGGCTCTGGCTGTACCGTCAGATTGTTTTTATTTGAAAAAGCGACGCACAAACAGATGCACGATATCAAGATTATGTCTCTGTTTTGAGAAGTAAAACGTTTCCTGAAGAATAAAAGCATTTTTGATGTGCTTTCAAATCCACTCGTATGCCTGTGACACAGAACTACAAGTGGTTGTCAAAACAATATTTTCCCTGTTGAGTAAATGAAGGAATAAATAAATAGATTGAAAAATAAATAAATTAATGCATAAATTGCCTATTTGAAATGATAATGATTGAGACGAGGCTATTGAGGTTGTAGCCAATATCTTCATGATATCAAGGTCTTGGCAAATGAGAAAAGACCATTATGAACCCTGTCCAAATGCTCTCTGCATGCAGTGAGCAAATTTCTCCTTGGGAGATAATTACAGAGATTAATCTTGTGTTACCAAGCTGCTCCAAAATCAGTTTGTCATGCTTACCCAAGACTGTCTCCCAGCCAGCGATGAACATTTCCTGTCCTTTGAGCTACGGTCAGGCATCTGTCCTCAGAGATGTCAAAGAAAAGAATCTGGAAACTGATTTAAAGTTTCTTACCTGACTCCTAGACTGACAGCTCAATCATTGGAGAGTTTTCTGAGAAAGGGTTGTAGGTCCAGCAGAGTCTCACAGCCATCCGTTCTTTGTGTTGTTATACCGTATGGTGCCAAATGGCTCTTGAGTACAGAGGTAGAGAACAGTTCATCAATACATAATTGACTGGCTGAGAGTCAGCCTCCCTGTGAAAGTGAGCAATTGGCAAAGAGTCCTAGCGCTACCAGAGAGAATATTTTTGTGTGCCTTTTCCGCCAAACGCTTTGTGTGAAGAGTAATTTTCCCTATTGACTTGCATTGTTGTTGCGGGAACATTTGGCTTGGCACTCGGCTTCATTGTTGCCCTGTCAGGACTAAGGTGACACTTAACGAAAAGTCCCCAGTAAGGATGTGCTATAAATTGACAACAGCAAACCAGCCAAATAATAATAACAATAAGTAGAACAAAACCTTTAAAACTAAAATCGAGAATCACTAGAGAAGCTCTGTGTGTCTGGGTATCATTTTGTCCTCTGCAAACAGAAATCGCAAGTCAGCGGCCAATCACAAAACTGTGAGATCCGCTGAGTGACAATTTAATATAAGAAAGAATATAATGAAAGAAATGATGCTATAAACCTGGCTCACCTGATGTGTTGCACCAGGAGTATAACCTGTAGAGGTTTTGGTCTTGACGTCAATAAGCTTCTTGCCTAATTTTGTTTCCTATAAAATTAGTTAATATAGTTTATATATATATATATATATATATATATATAACTCATTTTTGAACTTTGAACTTGTACTCTGAATAAAGACAGTTAAATTGAATCATCTGTAGTTTCTTTTGACTGTGTGACAATTTGAATAGTCATTAATTGAAAAGCTTCCTCTTTCCTATACAACAAAACAAGATGCAGCACTTTCGCTTGCTGTCCACCAAAAAATAAAGTAAAAAAAAAAACATAAAACTGCTAAAAGAACTATCCATAGCAGATCTGGTGAGGATCCTACTTTAATAATTTAGAATATCTTGAATTTTGTCTTAGAATTTACTTGGAATTTACTTTGCATTCTGATTTCTGAATGTGAAGTAATACACTAGGACTCCATCTATCCACCATGACATTTGCAATCGCATCTTCATTCTGTGAAAATCCACATGAACACACAATACCATACAGACATCCAAGAACAAGAGAAATACAACTCAGAAGACATAATTCAACACTATGCTGGCTAACATGAGCAATGACTGAACTGTCACCATCATAAATGTGCAGGGGTGTGGTTACAGAGACCTCAGAGACACCGTCCCTTTGTCTTCTTGGGCTGAGGTTCTTCTCTGGGTGCAGCAAATCACAAATTAGCATCACACAGTTGTAAGGTGCTAAGTGTTTATTAAGGTGCAAATCATTTCACATACACATGTACTATTTTATGCCATTTTGTAGTATAAATAGTGTGGCCCTAGCTATCATTTAAAAAACAAACTTCACAAACTTGAATACTTTGTGACCCTGTCAACAACAGCTTAGTATAAAACACAATGTGTACAGCTTCTCACTGCATGCTGTAGTTTTCTGTACTCCAGCAGATAGCAGATATTGGAGCACACTCAAGCCTCCACGTGAGTTATATTCATCACAATCATCTTCTGTGTGTATACAAGATCGCCCATTGAGTTACAGCCTCCATCTGAATTGTTCGAACTGACAAAAAAAAATACAGATCCTGCCTTGACCCGAGATGGATTCTGCTGTATCGAGCAAAACATACAGGGCATACAACAGACTCTTCACTACTTCAGGGAGAAAAGGCCATCTTTTGCCATTAAAGTTATACAAACCTGGCTAGATTGAGGCACTCAGACAAAGCACAGTTGTTGTGAATATAAAACAGCAGGCTGAATTTAAGAAGGGGAAGTCATACATGACAAAAGTGTGCACAAAGTTTAGATGCGCTGGAATGTTGCTTTTTAATTTAGTGCTGTTTCTTAACAAAAAAACTTCTTAAACGATAGACACAACAGCTGAGCAATGTTACAGAACTCCAAGGACAAAACTGCTGTCAAAGGCACTTTGGTGGGGACAGAGGTAGTTGTTTGTCATTTGTTATTTGTCATTTACTTGTCACTTTCTATTGAATAGAGCTCACAAAGATATAAGGCCACAGTCCCTGTCAATAAGAATTTCGGGAACAACCCACAGTCAAGCACCTAACTCAAGGACACAGTGTCAACAGGTTATAGCTGGGTCTCGATATTTCTTCCTGATGGATTTAAACCAGGAAGCTTTTGTTTTGTCAGGCTTTATATTTTAACATTAGATAATCATCATTGTCTTGTGCTTTATTACATACATGAGCACACTGCAAAAAAATACATTTTTAATCTAAATTAAAGTACATGCAATGTTTTGACCTTCAGGTCTTTATCTGTCTCTGGAATACATTCCTTGGCATTATATGGGTATATTTCTGAGCTGCTCTTATTTGCAAACATTAGTATGCAAACATCAAATCTTTAACAAAACCTTCTGATCTGCCCGAGGCTTAAACAATCTGCAAACCCCACATGCATCTTCATTTCTGAAATAATTAAATTATTAAAAAGTGAACACTCACAAAAAAATGCAGTCCCTTATTAATGTACTGGAGGAATATGCTAAGTTCTCCTGGTTCCAGCTAATATTTCACACTGTGATTATTAGAGGACCTGACAACCATGTATGAATCCCTAAATTAATGTATCCAACTCCCAAAATGCAATTTTAAATTCCTCTTCTCTGACAAACAGCATGTGTCTCTTCGATCACAGTTGCCTCAATGCTGTTTATAAAGTCCCTTGTTTACATAGTTGGGCAGTGGGTAATTATTTTATTAACGGCTCTGGTTATTATTGATCTCCCAGTCTATCAGGAATTCATTATTTCCCAGCATTGCAACCTCTTGAGATACAAATACCTGCCAATTAAAGGTACCTAGATGTGCCCAGCATATAAACTACACACATAGACATTTCCAATCCGAGTCTGCTATAATGATACAAGAGCGAGGATTCTTTTATGCTGTTACAAAAAACTTTTCAAAGGAATCAGGATGCTGTTTGTTTGCACATTCCTCAATGATCTGTAATATCTATTATTCATTAGTTAGGTTGTTGGTAGGCCTAATATTAGCTGCAGGGTGATTATAAAACATTGGATACAGTTAACATTATTTTCCTAAATTGTTATATAATTAACTCCACTTTATACATGGCTTTAAACAGGCACAAATTAAAAACTCCAGTATTGATTTCTTGAGGTCTTTACGTAACACAGAAACACAGTCACGTACAAGTCATCAGCGTGGCAACCACTATAACTCAGTGATGGAAACATCTCATCAATATTAGACAGAAGCTCCTCCCCTCATTTTTTGAAAAAAAAAATCAAAGCTGGCTGTGTAAAAACAACAAAAGACCAGGAAGAAGCCTCTACAAAACACACACAAGTGACAAGCAGTAATCGTTCATACCTGGTGCTCACATACTACCTTTCAGCAAGAACTATTGGGTGTATGTTACATCACCTAATTAATATTCATGAGCTAAGATGATAAGGTTTATAACTTGTCCCCCCACACACTTTTAATATTGTTACTACGCCCCTGCAAGTCATTATCGTATACAGTACACCTTATTTGCACCATGGTTAGACAAAAACTGACAGCTGTATAAACATTACCGGGTGGGAAAGTGAAAAAGAATATCTATGAAAGAATAATATGGAGCTGTTGATGATGTAATGATGAGACTATAGAGCTGGATTAGATGTGGACACACTGTTTGGGTCAACAGAATGTTCCTGCCCTGGCTCATTCTCTACAGCTTCACACCAGTGACCTTTGTCATGTCTGGGGTTGAGTCTGTGGACGGCATCTTGTCCTTATGCTGTTCAAACAACACGCTGTCGACGGCAGACGGCAAACCAGATGTCTTTGTTTTCAATGAGTGCACAAGCGCAAATGTTGCCACACTCAGCAAACATCTCAACGACTGCAGTCAAATAGATAGCTGGATAACTAGCAACTTGGCTACTTTGCTAATCACTTGTGCATTTGACACAAGTGATACTGACATGCTACTGTATTATTCTTGTCTAAAAATGTAAAGAGGTTTATAGAGTTGCTGAACGGCTATCATAACATGTTGCACATTGAGAAATACAAAGGGGCAGACTGAGGAGACCCCACTGTAAAGATAAAGATAAAGATTTTCTTTACTTTAAGGTATAAATAGGTCTAAGCCAGTGTTTCTCAACCAGGGGGGCTCAACAAACTTTCAAGATGACTTTTTAGGATATTTGAAGTATTTAATAATTTTTATAACAAATATATATCTTTTTAGGTTTGCCAGCCAAATCTTTACACCAATGGGACAATGGGTGTGGCATTTCACGCCTATTGTCAAAAAGGTTGAGATCAATTGGTTGGGATCCAAGCACAACTTTCACATCTGTAGTTAACAAATGTAATGCAAATTTGACAAATACATCAGGATTTATACTGCATTGAATTTGAAGTCGAATATGCAATATTTGAGTTTATATATGAGTTTTACCCATAAACATGAATAAAATGGCTACATTACTACATTACAAAATCAGAGTGGAAAATTTCGGAAGTTTAAAGTAGGATGTTTATCTGCAGTGTTCTTTTGCAATTTTCAGCTTTGATGTAAGATCAACATGTTGAAAGCTGCTTTCCGCACAAAATAAACACTGTGCATTTTAATTACATTACAGTTCTGCGCATATTCACCCAACTTAACTATCTCTTCAAGCAGGTGGTCTGTTTAAAACAATAAAATCTTCCAAAGATACCATTAGCTGAAGGGCAGCTCAGAGTTAATCCAATAAGAGTAAACTGATATTATCTGGCTCCACTGCTCTGCCGACACACAGAGAAAACATTAGAGGTCAAAACACAACATGGAGAGACAGGGCTGCAATCTGGCACATGTCAATCATTATGCCAAACACAGCTGCTCTCTCCACCTTCATTTCAGAGACTGAATTGAGAGCTTCTTTTCTCACCTGGTGCCCACTGTCACGGGTCAACAAAGATCAGTTGGATAATTACATTGTAAGTCTTACATTAAATTAACCTTTCGCAATACATGGCACATCTGTAAAAATCCTCATTCCATACCGCACATTTATTTTGTCTGTGTGCGACCATATGGGTTTCTGATATGGGTTGCTGCAGGTCCTGAGAGGGGAAAATATAAGCCTTTTGCTTTTCTTGATTATAGGGAATATACAGCATTCTTTTTACAATTACATTTTCCATGATAATCACTTATAAAGCTTTGTTTATTTTTTCAGTCATTATCAGTCATATTTTAGTCATTCTTTTGTTATTCACCCTGTCTCTTCAAACAGGCCTTTTTGTTGCTGTACCTTTAAGTGTTCTTCACATGTGGAATGAGATGCAGAACTCTGGTGCACTGCAGGTTTGCTGTCTGGTCAAATATAGTTGTTAACTGCTCCGTTTTCAATAACAGCCTCTTCACAGAGCATGAATTACAGTGTGACAGATTCACAAAAAAATTTGTGCCCCACAAAATGTCAAGATCAGACTGAAATCTGACTGGGGGTCTTGTTAAAAATAAATTTTAGACACCTTTTCTTAGCATTGGGGTCCTTCAAAAGAATAAGCAGACAAACACATGCCACATACAGTCAAGAGCAACACAACACTCCAGAGTTTCAACACAACACCAGCTTTCAACGCTTCAATTTTAAAATGACTAAAACACAACATATAACCTCACCATGATAGGCCAAGTTTCTAATACCCAGTAAGTGTTGATGATATTAAGGCTGAAGGTGTAAATTAATATAACTGTATGTAACACACAATTCAGACTCGTGCCTACTTTAAGAACATGAGGTGCAGGCATGAATAGAATTTAATGATTAACCAGCATCCACAGAATGTGACAAAACCATTTTCCCAACACAGGACAAAAGAACAGAGCAGAACATATTAAAAATGTGAACAATCAGAAGACCAGTAAAGACAAACTGCTGTGATTCGTTCAGAATGTTCCTGGAATAGATGAAGCCCTCTCTCTTATTTTCTTTAAAACAATAATTGGCTTCCCGAGGGCAACGTTGTCTGAATTATTTGATGTTTTAATATTCTGGCTCAAAGACGTGCTGTCTAGGAACGCTTTCAGAAGCTAATGTAATTGCAGGTAGCCATGACTGCACTTTGTGAGATTATGGACGGTGAAATACACAAGGAATAGACAAGGGGAGGTTTATATCCTACAAAGGGTAATATAGTGCATTTAATAAACAGACAAGAAAGAGAGAATGTGCTCTATATCTTTTATTCCCAACTAGGGGTACATTTACCCCGAGGGGTACTTGAGCAAGTTCCAGGGGGTACTAGTTAAAAAGGTTTTTCGAATTTGCTTTGTTTAAACTGTAAAACAGAACTTACGATTTAAATAAAAATATTAGGGCTCTCAATAGATGTGTGTAACACATGTCTAGATTGTAGCAATTTGTGAGAATATAGATAGATAGATAGATCGATGATGCAATCAGCAATTATGAAATGTAATCATGAAAATATCTCTTAACCATCTGGAAATAACAATTTCTCCAAACTCTATGTATTTGATCGTACTCTTTGTTTCTGCTGACAAACACATTTGTGGACTGATGTCAATGCAGGGGTGCTTAGGTCTCACTGATGGGTTTGTGTGGGTGCATAAGACAAAAATGTTTGTTCTGTATGTGCATACAAAACGCTAGCGGTTAGTCATTTAAGCATCTGAATTGATCTTAGTGAGGTCCCTTCTCGCAGCATTTCAAGCGCAAAGTGCCGGCCACGCATTCCTTTGTGGAACACGGTATTGCAATATGCTTTCTGAAAAGGTGTGGGTGGTTTGCAAAGACCAGAAAGATGTGCCTCATTGACTTTATATGTACAGGAAACCGTATGCCATGGAGCCTCTGACAGAGGGAAAGAGAGAGATCGAGCGAGAGAGATCGAGCGAGAGAGATCGAGCGAGAGAGAGAGAGAGAGAGAAAGGTAAATGCTAGCATCTGTTGCAACACTGTAGACAATCCATTGCAAGCAAGGTAGACTTTAACCAAGCCTGTTCATTGTGAATATAATGAACTCTGTCAGCTGTGGGCTGGAGAGGTAAAGACAAACAAAAACATTTAAAAAAAAACATAAATGTTGAGAAAAGAAACTTTGCACTGGCACGAGCAGTTATAAGGAGAGCTCAGCTGCAGGCTTGGAGACAGGCAGTGACTTGGCCACCACTGCAGACCCACCAGCTGGAGGGCATTTTGGATAAGGGTCAAAATACATGATGAAAGTTAGGCTGAAAATGATGACATCTACCCTCAGCCAGAGGCAACGCTCAGTGTAACCAATAACTAAGATAAGAATTGAAGATCTACAAATTTAAAGGAATAGTTCTCCCAAAATTGAACATTCTATTGTTATTTACTCACCCTCACCTCATTCCAAAACTGTATGAAGGAGACATTTTGCAAATTCTACTTGCCAATTGTTTTATGCATGTTTCCATGCTGCAAGAAAGACACAGATGACAATAAAGTATTTAAAAAAAGTCTTGTGAATCTTTAAAGTTTTCAATGAATTTGTTTATTTAGTTCATAAAAGTAATCTGAATCATTCCCTCATTAATATGACTGATACTGTCATTGAGTTTAAGCTCATTTCAGTCGCAGCAGAATGTCTTTGATAACAGTGAATAACGACCAATAATTGACTTATTTTGAGTTATTTAACATGTATATAGTTAATGAACATTTAACAGCTAACCAGAACTACTCATATCCCACGTAACAATACAAACACAAGTACACTGCAACAACACTAAACATATATTACAAATATAAATTTTAAAAATGTTAAGAAGCTATCTGATTTCATTTGAGGCTCAAGGTTCAAGGCTAAATGGGTAAATAATTAACAGCAGTAATAGTGACACTGTCAAGGCAGTAATGCCTGGAGTATCTAACAGAGGGATAAACAGGATTTTAAATGGTGCATTTTCTATGAGGACACAGATACGGTAAGCTGGGTTTCTCCTCTAAAGAACAATGACACTGTGATCGGACAAAGACGAGAAGAGTGAGGGGAAATTAAAGCGACTGACCTATTTGGGCAGCCAAACTGCCGCATACCAATGGGAAACAATGACTGACGAGCCCAAAAAAAAACAGGAAGTGAAAGTTGAGATGGTGATACACTGACATGCTGATGCATTTGGTCCTTGGGGAAAATGTTTGGAACCAAACAAGAATGCAGAAGTATTTAAAGGTACAGTTCTCCATACAATGATAGATCTGTAACCACCACATCTGTCAAGGTCCAAAATAAATAAATAAAAAATTTAAAGTTTAACTTTAAAAATCTGACCTTAAAAGTTTTTTGTGGTTTTCACTATTATATGGTTTTAGAAGACTATATAGTTCCTTAAGTTTTGATTATGTGCATCCTGCCCTTTCTTGGAGCTTTTCAGCCTGTTCACTATAAACTATTTCATTGTATGGTAAAATCTTTATCATATTTATTTTGTGTTGTTGAGGAAAAGCATACAGATTTAAAGGGTATGTATTAAAATGTATTAAGTAAATCTTGTGAGAATTGAATAGGTTTCCTTTTAACACAAACATAATCATTTACATTTTAATAAGCAATAAAGCGAACAGATGCTTGAACTGTTTCATTTAAAAAGTCTTTGGCTGGATTACTACAGAATGTGTACTAGACAACAACAACAACAAAAAAAAAAAACACAATAAACTCTGTAAATCCCTCTATGGTAACAGCAAATAACCAAAGCAAGAGTGTAACTGTTATAAATTATCTCCAGGAGCAGCAAGCCCATGCACCAGAGGGATGCTGAACAACTGGTGTCCAGGTGTCATGGAAACGACTTGGAAATGAATACACTGACTCTGTGAAGCTGGCATGAGACATTAGGAAACATTCCTTCCACTCCCAATCCCACCTCACCTCAGTTGTAAACATGGACACAACACATCATGCAAATTACTGGGCTCCAGTATCACCCAAAAACCTCAAATGGGCCAAGAACATCACATCTGTTCCTGTGAATGCTCACCAGCGCTGACCTCCTGCTCCATTTGGCCATTTACAATTCTGATACAATTTTAAACAGTTTTCACTGAATCGGTTCACACATTATTCAGTATGCGATCCGGATTTGGCCTGCATCTGTCCAATTCAAGCAGCTGACAGCAGCACGCTATAGAAAAGCTTTTTACTTGAAATAAGTTCTTTGCACTTACCAGTGATGTTATAATATGAAAGATATCTTTGCTATCCATCCTACCCATCAAATAACATATGCCTATTAAGTTTCAAACTGAAAGCGTAAGGTTTTACTGTAATCCATGCATCTATGTAATGTTTCTCCAGGGTCTTCACACAATGTGCACCTATGGAAACAAATGCCAATCAATCATTTCAATAAAATGAAGCCTAACACTGTTATATCTTGTACAAAAACAATACTGTTTTTGCAGCAAAACAATAAAACTCCAATTCTGAAAGCCATTAGTATGTCAAGCCCACATATGATCGAGAGACCAGGGGACAAAATCTCCACTGTCCTACTGTCAAGTTTATTTTAACTGCACATAAAATTTACCTTGTGCATAATAAGATTGGCCTTATCGAGTCTGTTCCATTTGCTGAGGCAGTTATTCAAATGGTGTATTAACATACAGCCGCAAAGTGAAAGTGATGGAACACGTCCAAATCTGTGCGTGACATCTACCAATATATAGATCAACAGCCCAGTCAAAACAGGTTCCTTCATTAAACAGGTGATACAAAACTCCATCAGTGACTAATATTCACTGGCAGCTGGCTAAGATTGGATTTTTACATTAGTGTCAAAATTCATTCTCAGCTCACTGCGGGGAAAGTTCAATTTTAAGATTGGGCCACAGGGTTTTGGAGGTCAGGAAAAATATATATTTAGATTGGTGAGCTGACTTCTATTAAAGTCTTACAGAGTATCACTGTATATCCAAAGCGCTTTAGAAATGCCAGCTGGCTGTGGTGTTTGAAAGATTACCTTAGACAAAAAGGAAAATCAAATCATATCCCACTAAAAAACATTATCCTACTTTAGTTTTCAGGATTTAGAAGTAGACAACCAAGGATTCAGAATGAGCAGATTTGAATAAGAACATTTTGATAAACTCAATGATATGAGGTGAGGTCAACTCTGTACTTTCTCCTAACATACATTGTTCTACTGAAGGCAAATTATCTCTCTCTTCCTATTGCACAAAAACATCATAAACAAGAGCTCTTTAATATCTCAAATGTTTCTCTTAGACAGCACATTGAGTATTTAATGGAGAATGACTGGGAATTGTAGCTTGTGTCTTATGCTTCTCAAATGTTCAAAAGATCTCAACATGTCAAAAGATCAGGTCAAAGCAAGGTCAAAAATTTCAAAATGAATTCTAACATGTCTCATCAAATTCTTCCAAAAGTAAATTACCTGAGCTATGCTATCCACACTCATTTTATAGCTTTATACTCTTAATTTAAATCAGCAGTTTCCCCATGTCTTTGTTTTAAATTTTCCTACTGTAAATGTTTTAAAAGAAACATCCAACTCGATACTTTAAGAAAACCAACCTCTGTGCAATAAAAATCAATCCTGGAAAAAAATATGAAATGACTTTTACACCCACTTCTCGTCTTTATTTTGATCTACTTTCAATTGATCATGCACATGTGGATGCTTCTGCATCACCCGTTAGACTAAAGAACAAAGCAGAACTCACTCTTTATATAAGCATTTATTTGGCATATGAACCGTGCTGCAGTCTATGAATAATTTTAGCTTGTGTTTTACCAGTATCTGACCCTTCATTATTGCAGTCCCCAGTAAAACTCTGCATCTTGCATTGCTGAACAAAAGCTCACCAATCAGATGATCATCGACAGCCATTTCAAGTGTCACACTTAAGGTCAAATATCACTTTTGCATAGGTACTTATCATATAAATTACAGTTTGAAATGTCACCCCGCCCACCAGTACCTCATGATGATTAGAAAGAAATCTAGGGGCTATTTAATTCCTTGAACTAGAAGACTACAGAAAACACCAACGGTCTCCATTATAACTAAATTGTTCTTTTCTTACAACCTATTATTGATATCACAGATCGAAATCATCGTCTGTTATAATTTGAAAGTAATAATATACAAAGCATTTACTTCCACATAACTCATAACTTGTCCTGACCCTGTCTGCCGCTGGTTGATTACCCCACCCTAAAATCATGCCATTTGCAATGTTGCTAGGAGTGCTTGTTTGGATGTTCAAACCAATGGATCAATGTTTTCATAGCACTATAGAGCACAGTTTTGTTTCAGGGTAATCAATCTACAGATGGCTTACACTTGCCTCTACATTTTAAGATGGGATAGTTGAAAGTATTTTAACCTTAAAATGATTACACACATCACCTTTAAACGGACACTTCCATCATTTGGAAACAGCTTGGCAGAATCTCACATCTCAAATCCAAGTCAAGCTCTGATAGAAAAGCTTCCAAATAAATAACTAAATGAAAAATCTTATATAAAAACCACAAATCGATAGTGTGAAATGACTGTCCAGTGCTCCCCAGACGAAAGACTTTGATGGGCAAAGGAACTGTGTGAAAGGCTGGCCCCTGGCCTCTTAAATTGGACAGGGAGAACTTTTCCACCAGCACCTGATCACAGCCCTGCAAGCTATTATTAAAACCCCTCCTGCACTAACTAGATTTCCTTGCACCGGTTCATGGCTGACAAGACCGCTGTCAGTCTGGGAGCAAAGTCGGAGACCCCTTCTACACTGCGTGACCTCTGACCACAAGCAAACCCAAACAGTCCCAGGCACATTTGTGTGCCAATATGGTGGGTGCAAAAGTCTTGGAGCACACTGAAAATCTGGAACTTAAAAAAATATAAACAAAGAAAAGTAATGACTTACAGGAAAATGATATTTATGGTTCTGTAGATTTCTAGGGTCACTGACCTAATGTCAACAAATTAGTGACACCTACCATGTTAAGTCCTTTGTACAAAAGGTCAGATTTCTTGCTTCTGTTGAAGAATGCACAATGCTCTTTGGAAGATTCTCAGATCATGCTGAGATAACATGGATCATGATGGTTTACACAAACTTGTTGAGTCCATGCCAGCTCGGGTCCATGCTGTCTTTAAAGCAAAAGGGGAACATACAAAGCACTAAGAAATTTATGTACATCTTTCCACTCAAATTGTAATATTGAAAGTTTTGTATTAAATTAGAAAGTAGAAACATGAAATGACCCCTATCCCCCATTTTCCTGCTGGACATAATTAGACTCCTAATAAAATTTAACTTACAGTAAAGAACAAGCTGACCAGGCCCTCGCCTTCCAACTAAAACTATCGTCTCAGTATCCCACACACATAATAATGAGCCAGATGCTGAGGTGGGCTGAAAACCTCAGTCTTATACAATTACTTGCTGTTAAGCAGGTAGGAACATCCCTACATTGTGGCCACAAACAGCACAGAAAATGAATGAGTATAGATGCAATGACAACGAATGCATCATAGAAATATTTGCCTATTAAACCTCTTTTCACACCGCCAGAGAGTATAGTGAGCAGGCCATCACAGCGTGAAATCTTCAAAGAAACACATTCACAATGAGATCTAATTAACTTTTTATAAGTTTGTGCAGTTTTGGCAGTATGCAGGGAACCTACCTGGGTTATTTGTGCTTCGTCATATCTGCAGGTAGGACTAGATTTTAAATGGAGAATGAGAGATGTCCTGACATCATTTTTGTCAATGGTGCAGCTAGGAACCTCAGTGGGAGACGATTTTCCCGGAGGACTTCAGCAAGCATGAATGGCTGCCTCAGGCAAGGTCTCTGTGGAAGACTGATAGCACCTACAGGCACACACTTTCCCTTTATTAGACGGCTCTTTCCTGCCATCTTTTCCACAAGTGGGAAGATTAAGCTTTTTTTGTCACTTCCTGTCACTCTCCCTTAGTTCCGAATAGGGACCGAGGTTGGTTTCTTCAACCGTTTAAGGTCGAGTTTAACTCAATTTATTGTAAGATCATGGCATTCTCTATGGTTTCTCCTCGGGCTCAGTTCAACAATTCCACACTGGCACTGCTGGGACGATTCTATATAGTTTTTAACATTTTATTCAAAGACCTCAGGTATGCAGAGAACTGCAGAAATACCAATGGATGTAATAGTCATTGATTCACTGCAACCCATCTGAGTTCTGCCTTGTGATGCAAATGGGTGATTAAAATAAAACCTTTTTTTGCTCCAAGTCAAGTATCTTTATCACACCAGTGAAGCACTTGACCTACTAAATTACTATGCTTTTTATGCCTGGCCAATTAAAACCATTCAGAGGGTCTAATGTTTGCACTTATACCTTGATTTCATCCAGTATCAACAACTGTAATAAGTGGACAAGCCCCCACACTTGACCTTGATGTGAAGTTCTTTCATCAACTTTCGCTATTGTATACTAACAACAGGCAAAACACAAATGCATTTAAAATTGCAAATGTTAGTGCATTAGTGCAAAAGTTGGTGCATTACATACGCAAATGTTCGTAATAATGTATTTTTAATACGTAATTATGTAGAATTACATAATTTGGTTCTTACATGCAAAATACTTCACAACGAATGTGTGTTTATATATATGTGTGTGTGTGTCTGTGTGTGTGTGTTTGTGTGTGTATGCACAGTATATTCTTAGAAATCATGTTGGTGTTATTGTATTTCTATGAGAAATAAAAATATGAAATAATATATATTATAATATATTATAATAATAATATATATAATAATTCTATATACTTCAAGAATTGTTCCGAACAAACATTGAGCAACTGAATCCCTTCACTAGGGCCTTTCCACAAGGCCATTAGTAAAGTGCACATACGACAGTCACCTAAAGGAGATCATGTTGCCTTTTCTCATCATGTTATCCTCGGTTGTGCATCCTTGCAATTGATTTTGTAATTTGAGGTAATCTATTTTAGATGTTACCTAGTGTTTAAACCCCACAGGAAATATTCCTTACATACTTTCACATTTGTTTGTTTTCACCAAGTGATACACAAAGAGACAGCACACAATTTGAAATTTTTAAGTTAAATGCATAACAAGGCTATATTTCATGTAAAAGTGATTTTTTTTAATAACAAAAGTCTCAGCTACAAGATAAGCATGCTATATTATCAAATTAATATTAAAATTTAAAATAAAGTGATTGCGGGTAAATTTCGCCACACATAGATAAGTAAAGGCCTCTACTGTTCAGAGTATTCACTATTAAGGCTATTCACACTGTGTAGGGCACAGTGGTGCTCATTTTTAAGCAGAATCCACCCATTACCATATTTAATGTGTCACTGGTCTTTTATTTCTAGCATTAGATTTGCGTGTGTGTGTGTTTTCTAGTGTTCGGGATGGCACAGATATGGCAGTGTTTCATTCAGCACTTCCCCGGCTGGCCTGAAAGCATGACTGATGATGGCTGGACGCTATTAGCTTGTAATTGTGCAGCTCTGGCTGTAACTCACTCTCATCTTTTATGGGAACTATAATCAAATGGTCAGTCTATCGGCACAATAAATCACAGACTCTCCTCATGCGCTCGTTTTCATTTCATAAGCACAGCTGCTGTCTGCAGTCAGTGATGCGTCCAGTCAGACCAGCACAAAGAACACAAACGAAGCAATAAAACAGATTAAAAGAAGTAAAATCATTATTGACAAATTAATTCATGTTTTACCATTTCAAAAACTGTAATAAAAATCAATTTAACTCAAAAACAACTCCAAAAGTTTCTCCACTGTTTTTAAAGCATTATTCAGTCATTCTGTCTGTCAGAAAGACCCGCCCACTAATAGCCATGCAACTCTGTCACCGTATAATTGCTTTACCAGAATGTTTACTTGTAAACAGATTTCCACCATTGCGTTGTCAAAAATCATCAAAACATGTTAAAAGTTGAATCCAGTAATATTTTTTTCTGAGGCCAAACATATTGTAAGACATGGTCTATTTTACTGAAATGCTATTATTCTCCTAAGAACTCAACAACTGTGATGAAATTTGTAACGTATGTAGAGTATAGTATGTCTTCACGGGTCCACTTGGTTGTGAAAACCCGAGGTCTGACCCGATTTATTCAAAAATAAATGCCACTGGGTCAGGTCGGGCTCGGGTCTAATTTCATCGGGTCTGTCTCGGGTCAGTTTTTTCTTTTAAAAAATTCATTTATGCATGTTGTGATTGTCTAAGAAGTGATTTGTGTCGGGTATGGATTTTAGGATCCGAGAAGACCTCTAATGTAGAGCTTCACTTAGAAGACAGACAACCATTTTGGTGAGTCCCAGGCATTTGATGGTGCTATAACAATAACAAACCTTTAAATGGCTTCAACTAATGGACCATTGGTACAATTGACTTTAACTACATACAATGTCATACTGTAAGTGGGTGTATGATGACAGCTGACTATCTAAAACATTGTCTGCTATTAGTCAATCAGCTTTTAGCATGCATTGGATAAGGTTAACAGCAGCTGATTGTCACAAAACTTTATTTAACAAATCCAGAAGTTAAAAAAAGCAAATGTAATAGTTTCACAGAAGTTAACAGTACAAAAATAAAATAAAAACAAATAATCTTTATTTGTTTTTAATTTTTTGTGAGTTAAATAATCTTTAACTCACAATAAATGTGATTACTGTGTGTGAAATGTTTTTAACAAATGTCAGTAAAAAAACAGTTAACAATATAACAATTGTGTGTGCTGCTGGGCTAAAGAGGTTATTACATTCAGACCTGAATAATTATTACTTGCAGCTATATTTTAAAGCAACTTCTGTGGTCCTAATCTATTCTAGGTCACCCAGAGAATGTATCCTTTATCAAATCTGCTCTTATGGAGCAAAGGGTGAGCAGATTACTGTAGCATTACTGCAGCCACTTGGTGTTTTGTGCTCTGATTGGGGCCAACAAGGCAGCGTGTGTTCAAGTATAAGGATATTCTGTCCTCTGGCAGTGAGTTCTCTTTCCTGTGTGTAATTAGCCATGATTTAAAGATGGAACACAGAACCTATTATTTAATATAACTGCCGCTAATAGTGGCAAATTGTTCTAATAATCCCATGGTGGGAAATGTGAAGGTCAGAGAGATTGCAGCAGAAACTGATATTAGGAGAAGGCAGTGCGTCACTCAGGCAAGATATTGACACACACCCGACCGCAGGCCCTTGAAACTGAAAGCAATGACAAATATAAAATGAAAAAGATTAGTATTGGTGGGGAGACAAATGATATACAGCGCACATAAAACTATAGAACTGTACCCAAAGAATATTGAGGTACTGAGAATTATTCTTCCCATTTTCTTTTTTTATGTTGGTGCATTACATTTTATGTTGTGTTGTTTTTTCTTTTCTAAGAGAAATTGGGTTCAAAATAAGATGCTACGCATGGAGCCATTACTGGCACAATAATGGAGAACAATTCGCTAGGCATTTTGGGATGCCATTCAGTAGCCTTGATTGAGCAGCGCTCTAAAGACACAGGTGTGATTGCTTCAATAGCCACATTACTGCTGGAGAAACTCTCAGTCGTTTTTACAAGGACTTTTTCCTTAACCGTTTTTACACGTTTGACAGTCCAAGTTCACCCTCACCTTTCATGTCATTTCCCATTTCAAAGATTGAAACAGTCATAGTCGATTAGATATGTATGTGTTTATACACAGAGTTTACACACACACACATAATACAAAAATAGACAGACAGACAGCATATAAAGTAAATCTGTTTATTTTTCTATATCTGTTTGTCTGTCTGCCTGTCTATTCCCTCTCTCTCTTTCAGCATTATTTACTTGCAGATGTGTAGGATTAATGGATTTTTTTTAAGACTATGAAGTCTTAAGCTGATGTATATAACAGCTGCCATTATTTCTATGAAGTTCTACATGTCTGTGTGTGTACATACACACACACACACACACAAAATAACAACATCTACTTTGCAATATCCCAATGCATAAGACAAGATCGTCGCTATCCTATTACAAACAGCTGCAGGGGTGAATCTTTGTGGTTTGCTTAGGTACTTTCTTTATTGTTCTGAAGTAATGTAGTGACAAGCTACAGAAAACCAGAGGCCTCGCTGGTGTAATAGAATCTAAATGTAATAGGTGGGTCTTGACTCTTTTGTGGAACACAATATTGTAGTATGGATTCAGGGTATATGCTAACAAGCACCTCTAAAAGTTGATATCTCTGGTTTAGTCCCCAAGTGGGCAGTTCATGTCCCATAGCAACAGTGGCATATTTTGTGTGTGTGTGTGTGTGTGTGTGTGTGTTTGTGTGAACCTGATATCCTTTAATTTGCAGATCTCTCTTCCTCTAAGGTAATATATGTCCCTTATGGCTGCTGTCTCAAAAAAACGATGTAAAAATTACAATACTAAACAAATCTATATTAAATAGTTATTTACACTGAAAGTGCATTCCATTCCATCCATTATCTCCCTGAGGTAAATCTGTACAGTTTATATAAAATGTATAAATTGTATATGATGTTTTGACAACATAGAATTTAAAAAGAGATTTATAGAAACCAGATGTCTTCAATATTTAAATTTTTTCTTAGACAGAGGTTAGACTTCTGCTTTAGTCTTCTGTTCCTCCAGTTTTCTCCTTAGAAAACAGACCATAGTAATCACGTCTCTAGAGTTGCAACAAAGATCTCAGTAATATCTCAAACTGTGCTCAAACTGGCTCAAACACAAGTCTGTAAACAAAAGATTTTCGAACTCTGACCTTTTTTTAAATTCTCTGAAGACCAAATTTTCATCACATCTCCAAATATCAGTTGATACTTACCAACTCGCAAAAAACAAACTTCACACATTACGGAAATGATAGTGAAAATAATATTGAAATGTACTAATGATACAGTAACGTTAAGAATAGTCCATCCTCTGCATTATCAGCACACAGACCTCAATCTTATTTAATTATCATTAGGGGACTGAAAGACCTGTACTGGTTAATGTTAAGTTAATTATGATTAAACATCCTGCCAAGCCAGGCATGCAGCCAAAGTCAGTTATTGATATCTGCCAAACGCAGGGCAGTACTGGTTAATAAAGATGTCCTGTAACCAACTAGTCATTTTAGAGTCAAATGTAATTAGAAAGTCAAAGTCTCCACCAGTACTGGCAGCCTAATTGCAACAAATCTGCGGTCTACAGTTGATTCTGCAGTCTGTGAAATGTGGTCACTATTTTCGAGTCTATTCTCACATCTCAGTGTACACACACGTTTATACAGCTATCTTTGTGAGGACGTACATTGACAATGCAATCTATAGCCCCTTACCCTAAACTTAGCCATCACAACTAAATGCCTGACCCTAACCTTAACCTAATTCTAACCTTAAATTTAAGTTACTCTCTTTTTCTTCACTCCGATGGTCTTACTGGTCAAGTGATATATATCATATACTGTGTGTTTGTTTGTATGTAGGCACTTGAACATCAGTCTTTGTGAGGACCAGTGTGTTAGTCTATGTATGAAAATATTTTTAATACACAGTTCCATAAAGACAGATAAACTACAAAAAAATCCCCAGCGTTTTATTGTGTTGAGGAATTCTCTTGTGGGCTAACATTACACAATATCAGGTAATAGTTGTAAGATTGTTAGCTACAGAAAACAGAGGCAAACAAAAGAGGGGGGAACATAACAGGCAAACATTTTCATCACAAAAAAATCAATAAATAAAGATAATACTCAAGAAATATCAAAATGTAAATCAATGATACAAAGAATTGCACTCATGTTTAAGAAATGTGATTTCTTCCCATGCCAAAATGTATATACCGATATAAAAATGGTTTATTGACAGTAAACATTTATACCAAAAACTGTGATTCAACAAGATGAGAACAAGTTATCTGGTGTGGCAGACTATAAAACTCTGGTTGTAGATACAAAGAGAAGTACAATAGAATCTGCAGAACAACTTTGAAACAGTCATAATAGCCTTCATTTGGGAAGTCTTTAAATGGTTCTGGAAATGCATGTTTGAAAGTGTTTATTGAATTTACTGAATTCACATTCACTATTAGTGTAACCTATTATTCTCCATAAAGCCCTAAACTTATTCTCGCCTGGTTTGCGGCTCTGTGGCGGAATCCAACTTTTTACAAAGGGCCATAAAAGAAAGGCAGTCTGCATTATAAAACACCGCAGTATTCTGGAAGGTAAATTATCACTTTGTCTGTTCAGGAAATATTGCACAGTTGTGAAGTAATAACCGCAGCTAAATTATCCATTCATATTCTGTTCTGTATTTCGCTTTCATTGTACCTATGAAGTTATTAACACTTCACAGGACTTTGCATATTTGCTTAAAGAAAAGATACAGGAAACACAATTAACTACGGAGCAGATTTGATGTAAACCACTTGCAGGTTTAGAGAAACACAAAAATCTGAATTTCATTGCATTTAAAGTGTAAAATGAACATTTAGTATTTCATAACTATGCATTCATAGTTTGTTGAAGAGGCACAGTTTACTTGAAACAAAATTAGTCTGTCCTCCAGAGTTCCAGTTTCCTTCTCCATAAAGGAAAACTTAAGCTGATGGTTATTTCTTCTTTAAAAATGACTTATAGGTGCTTTGAGTGACTTTATAGCAATTTTCTAACAACGAGCCCCATCCTGTCAATCACACACCCTTTATGCAAAGCCCCGCCCCTCCAGCAAACTGGATTGCACAAAATGAGTCACAGGCAGAGAGCTTTTCTGATTGGCTATTAAAATGTATATGGTTTACACAGTGTACTATTATAGGGACTGTGGCAAGTGTGATGCCTGTTTCAGTTACATCTGTCAGACAGAAGAGAATGAGTGGGATTTTAAAAAGAAAAAACATTTTGTTAAAAAGATGAAAGATTTTATCACACACATTTGTTTTAAAACATTGATTATGGTCCGAGATGGCCCGGTTATGGTTTTTAATAAATATTGTGTGTAGTTTTAAATCATATGCTCTAGTTATTCTGTCCAACATCATGTAAAATATTAATTAACTGAATAATTGTCTTGGATTTAAAAATGAAGCAGTGTAATCCATATGGTGCACAGTTGATTCACGCTAAGAAATAATGAGATCCATTTTTCAGTAGTATGACAGTTGCTCAGCTGTTTTCAAAACAGTGTTGCTTTCCAGTAACTAGCTATTTTACGCAAGTAACGGAGTAGTAGGACAAAATACTGTCACATTGTATTATGCACGAAGCTTTACAGCTGTGTATATATGCAAATGGACAGTTTAATGTTGAAAAAGATATTACCACCTTAAAGCTGCAATCTGTAACTTTTTAGGTTAAAAATGAACAAAAAACAGTTATTGAGCTATTGATCCTTCCCTTACCCTGACTTGCAACAAGTAATGTTGCTGTTGGGTCTGAGTTCCCGGAAATTTGTGAGTTTGGCTTCAACTGACTTCAACAAATGTAAAGAAAAGTATATTAATCCTGCAATTTTTTGTTTTAAATATAGATGGCGGTAGAGAGGCAAAAGTTACAGATTGCAGCTTTAAATAGCTTCAATGCAATTAGATACTTTTTTAGTAACTTCTATTGTAGCCAGCTCCTTTTTAGTAGAGTAGCTTGACTGAAATTTAACCACTTTAAATGAGAAGTTTGTAGCTAGGGAAGCACAGTTGCAAAGTACTTTCCTCAAGGCTATGGTGAGCCTCTTCCCTTGGAATCATTCAACTTGATTACTATACAATAACAGTCTGATCGATCTTGGCCAGGAAAACTTTATTTAAGTACCAAACTTTCTTTCGTGCAAGTGCAGATATTAAATGTACACAATGTTTTTCTTTCCTTTGTTCTCTCCAAATGTGCCAGCTACTATCACCAGGATAAATTTGGACACATGCATATTGCACACATTGAGGGTTCACCAAATTGCCTCAGTGTTCAGTTTAAGCAGACCACATCAACCATATCAACACACAGTAAATGATCTGCCTTAGAACACAAAGCTTATAATTGTTTTAGTGCATCTTTTATTTTGGGGCTGATAGAGTGTTTCACTGTAAGGGGGGATTTTAAAACCTGGCCTTCAGTGTAGTTATGATTTCATGTCCTGCTGGGGATTCACTCACCTCTGTGGTTTCTCAGTACAGTGATAAGGAATCAAAATAAATAATTAATATTTTGTTTCATCAAAGAGTTTGAGATTGGCACTGTTATCTTTTCTGGATATTCAATATCAGTTCTGAGGGTCAATCAGCTTCTGAACACCATCTCATGTGTGCCATCATGACATTGTGGGTCAAAATGAAAAAATGAGATAACCTAGTCCACTTCCTTCCTGTATGTATGCATGTCGATCGCATGTCAACATTTACCCAGAGCCTCGTTCCTGCCTCCTTTACCTTATTTCACCACTCTTCTACCAGTCTTTACACATTGTAAGTAGTATTTTCATCATAAGCAGCAACAAGGGAAATAATCTGTTCATTGTTGTCCCTGTGAGTCCCAGTGAATGAACGTGCAGTAATAAAGCAGGAAAACCTCTCACTCTGGAAATGAAGTTTCTAATCAAAGGACCCCACACACCTCACTATTGTTTGTTAAACTAGAGAGAAAGAGATGAGAGAGAAAGAGAGAGAGAAGTATTCAAACGTCACATGATTGCGGTAACTCATTTCAGAGGAGTCTATTGTTTAAAAGTGTTTAAAATAAAAATAATAGACACATATTTGCACCATAAAAAGTCAAATGTAAAATATATAATAGTGGACAGTATATATATACTTTGATAGAATGTTCTTAACTGAGTTGAAAATGTCATTAGAGCAACGTTCATGTGACACACATATGTGAAGTCTCTACAGTGGTATTTCCCTATGGCAATGACCTGGAAAAGAGAGAGAAAGAGAGAGAGAAAGAGAGAGAGAAAGAGAGAAAAGGCTATGTTTGTCAGGTCTCTTGCCCTGATCTCTGACTTTTACTTAATCTAAGGATACAGTAAACATACAAACATCAGTCATGACCTTGCCATAAGTGTCAATTATTTCCCAGAGCAATCCTCTGATTGCATCAATTTTACAGGACAGAGAGCAAGCAAGTGTGCAAGCCAGTAGAGAGAGAGAGAGAGAGAATAAAATGTAAATTTGACCTTTCTTCATTCCCCAAATCTGATCCGAGGTCAGTGGTTTATCTCTTGTAACATTTATCTGCATTCAGTAATGACCTTCCCATCATGCTCTACTGGAATACTGATGGGACTTAAACTTCACTAGCTGTCAGAGGCCATGAATACTCGCACTTAACATGATCATGTCCTGCAGTATGTAAAGCTGTATAAAATCCTGACTAGCCCCCATTATGTCAGCTAGCACACAAGGCTGCATTAACAGTTTTCACTTCTGCTAGCCTAATCTTCAGCAATCTTTTCTGGTTCCCTTTATGAACACTAATGCTGCTGTTTCAGTTCATTGCAGATTTTGTCTTGAGGCTTTATTCTCTTGTCATTTCACTCTCTCTCTCTCTCTCTCTCTCTCTGTCTCTCTCTGTCTCTCTCTGTCTCTTTCTCTGTCTCTCTCTGGAGTCCACTCGACTGTTTCTCATGGTAAGAAATCTTTTTTGAATTATGTATGATACACAATCTGAAGATGCAATCGTTTCAGCAATTCACCAAATTAGCCGTGCAAGAAAGTGTTTTCATTCTACGGAGTGTTTGACTGGACTAAAATCTAAGTATTGCAACATGAGTCATCAATATTTGTGATCCATTTTACCAGAATAGAGAAACTGTACATTTTAATTATATACATCCGCTAACGGTTTAAAATATAGCAGACACAGAATAAAAGCCACAAAACTTTTCTTTTAACTGTTGCTGTGCACCAATATTTACACAAGATACTGTGTTATACTGAATTTAGAGGTCATTTGGAAAAGCATCAAGGCCAATATTATGCACCTTAATAACATATAATCTACACTCTGGTCAAAATTGAAGTAAATTGGTAGTTAATTGAAGCCGAGTGGATGACTGGAACCCATCCAATTAGATTTCATTACTTCACCATTCTCCTAATTTTCTCCTTGTTAATGTGCAAATTGGAAGATAATGATTGTAAGTTTTAAATGGCAGGTATGTTTAAAAAAAGAAACCTAATATGGTTATAGGACTAACCTGTGCAGTCAATCAAAAGTTGGACCTCCCAAGACCACCTAGTTAGTTAGTTCAAATCTTTGCCTCCAAAAGCAAACGGATATGGTGATGTAGTAGATATGCAGTAGCACAATTATCAATCATTGTTTTTATATGTCCTGAACAGAACATTCTGGACACGTTATTTCCAAAATGCCCCATATGACAAATTTCATGGGAGACATTTCATCACAAAGTCATGTCATTTTTCTGAGGCTGGTTAGACTGTCGCTGATCTCCTCTGTCACAGCAAACTAATAGTGGTTGACAGACTCAATGAAAATAGATTTGTTTTTCTGGCCTTCTTAACCGATGATGGATGTCTGCCCCTGTGACACACCTTTATCTGGCATAACTGAAACTTTACATGGAGAAAATTTATTTACTTAAAGTCCATTTCCATATATGTACTATTTTCTGTGCAAATGCATTTATACCAAATTTATTCAAAGGTTTTTGAGGTGTTAAGTAACAGAGCCGTAATAATGTTTCAACAGATCTACAAATAAACTTGCATCACAATGATATTTCATGGTAAAAGAATAAAGTAAAAAGAGATGTTTGTAATAATTTTATACTTGTTAAAACCAAAAATGAAAGAAATAAGAGAAAAATAAAGAAAAATGGCAGTTATCAAACAATGAAAGGTTTGTTTTAGTTCATTTGTTTACAGCCATCATGACAATAACACAATTTGAGCTTAAAAACACACAGAGCTGACTCTTACGGTGTCCCACTTTGCCTACTTATACTATGCCCCAAAAGTATCTATTGGTTTTGCTTTGGGAAAGCATATACATTTTATTATGCAACATTGTGACAACATTGTGACTGTTAAAAATCACACATCAAAATACAACCTCATGAATGTAAGCATTTCTTCATTCATTATTTCTTAATAAATTAAACCATATAGTAAACATTAAATAATTCGGTGAAGCATCACTTATTCAGTGTTGCCTCACCCTCTCGCAATGAGTTGGTGTGTGTAGATCTGCATTTCAAATTTTCACAGAAAATAGCACCCAGGTAATTCAATGATACTCATTTCAACATATTCATTTTAATTCTGAATACTATGTAGGATGGATAGTATGCAAATTGAGATGCGGGGTCTGTGATTGTCATTTGTTCATATCCATCATGACCCATAAGGCAATACAAGCTTAAAACAAACATGGCTGACTCTGTGATCATAAGGTTTGCTTAAGATGTTTCAGGTGTGGTGTGAAAGACTGCTTTATGCTCAAAGTCGCTCTAACAGTCATACTAGCTCTGTCCGCATGTGTGGCAAAATGATGAGGAGCCTCAAACCGGGTTATTTACAGGTAAACATGGCAGTGATATACGAGCTCCATCTCACACACTTACAACTCTATTCCACATTATGATAGATCACCACCTCTAGATTCACATTGTCCTGTCAGCTATCACAATAAAAAACGAGGCACACCGAAATAAAACAAACAAACCACAAAAATCCACATATTCCAGTCAGCCATAACTGTAACAAATGTGGTATGCTTGGAACACAGTCTTGATCCACGGTTAAAATGAAAATGTAAAAATACTGCCTATAATATGTTCCTCTCTTTCTCAACCTCTTTGTGTTTATTCTGCACAGTGTGGAGATGCAGACGAAAAGCTTTTTGTTATAATGACAGCTCTGAGACAGCTGTTATCAGGACTGTTGATTTGTGGTTGTAATCATAAATGTTGCTATCCACAACCCAGTGTGTTTGCTATGAAAATGTGTATGGTTTGTCTTGCTCACATTTACTACTTTACTGCACACAAGCGTAAAATAATGAAATAAAAATGACCTCAGTCTTATTTATTTTAAACATGGATACCATGGTACCAAAATGTTTTTGGATTATAACCATGGTAATCTTTGATGCACCTTTGAGGAACAACACTTTGAACAGTAATACAGTAATGAAACAGATGTACACACAGTAAAGTATCAGAATACCACAGTAATACTGTATCCAAAATCAGCACTAAATCGTAGTAATGGCATAATAGTTCTTAAAATGGACATTTCGTATGACCAATTTTCCTGTCAGGCCCACAAGTTGCTCTCTGTCAAGTCAGTCAATAAATATATAATTATTCTTGAGATCTTTTTAGTAATTGCTGGGTTGAGAAGCTTCTAAAAGGCTAAAAAGCCGAATTGGATTTTTCTGAGAGCAATTGTCCACTCTGCCATCTTCACTGCAAATGTGTTTGATGTCCTCAAATAAGCCTATCAGCGCTGGTCTGACTAATTACGCAGTCAGAACTAATTCACAGTTGAGGCAGGTGTGCGGCTTCCCTTCAGTCACTGGCTTCATGTGAATTGACAGATCAAGGGAGGTTGAAACACAACACGCCTCGCTGCGGCTGATGCGAGGTGAGTGGCTCAATGACGCGCTGTGACACCAGCGCTGCATGCGTTATTCCAGCAGTGCCTGTTCTAACACTTTCTTCTGCAAACTACAGGAGAACAGCCATTAGTCAGCAAAATCTCTATGAGAGACCTCCATTCTGGACCCCAAACTGACAGCCTGAGTGATTAAAGCAGTCCGTTCTCACATAGATGTTTATCTTTACACCACCAAAACGCGTTAACCTGATTTCGAATGAGCCTCGTTTATCTCTGTCATTGTGCATTTGAATGACTCTATCAGGTGATTGAGAAATGCAGATTATAGAAATATGAACACAAGTATTTTTCATTACAGTATTGTGTGACTGTACAGTATTGTTGTTCTGTACACCCCAACAGATATAATGCAATATGCATGCTTTGGGAAAGAAAGGTAACTTGATAATATAACAAAAGCCAAGCCATGTAAAATATGACAAGAACAAGGTTTCTTCCAGACGGCCATAGCCAGCAGAGGTACCAGAAAAAAAGAGGCTGTACAAATTGTCAGAAATAACGAAAAAATAACCACGTCCAAGGTAAACATAGCCATTGCCAGTGAATATGTGCTACTTTCAACATACAAATGTTGATCTAAAACTTTACTTTTTAAATTTACTTGTAACAGCTTTTACCTTTCTAACAATTTCTACAGTGCAAAGCACTGCTGCACTACTTTGGTGGTGTGCGGATAAATGTTGCTAAAGTAACATTTTACTGTAAGCATTAGTTATATGAATCAAAATGTGACTTGTTCTTGGTTCTGTTTCCCTGTACCTGTTGTTCTCTTTGCCCTGTGACTCACTGTTCCAAGATTTATTTCTGTTTTTTTCTTGACAACATAGAAAACATTTATTTTTTAGGCACAGGAAGTGCATGCTGATTGTCAGATACTCTCTGATACAACTGAGAATCACACAGGAAATAAATAATCTTTCATTAAACATTAAGCACTTCGTTTAGAATGTGAAAAATCACACAACAAAACGTGAGACTGACAGTTTTTTTGTACTTTAGAAGACAATTATGTGCCACATACTTGTAATAGCAATTTTACTCATTTGATATTTTGATTTTTATTAAACCACCCTCATACTAAGACAAGCAGAGACACAGATACACACTTACACCACAAATAAATTCCTCAGGAACTTTTACCACATCTTATTTTAAGCCTGAATCATTCAGAACTCATTTTCAATCCCAGAAACCCCCTGGAGCACTTGACAGCCATGGAAGCATCTGGAGATGATGCACCAGAAATCTCCCAGTAGCCAACAAAGATAGTGGATGTGCTTTAGGGTCTATCGCCATGCCAACCATGTCTTTCCAGGATTATCTCAGCATCTGGGTTAGTTTACTCACATGGAGGCAATCCTCTCCATTAATCCACAGAAGCTGAGCAAACCAAAGGTTAAATGTCTAACCCCAGACACACTAGAATTTTTCCCTAATAGACCTATGATGATTTAGAATCCAATATTGCACATTTAACTAGACTCCACCATTCCTTTGTGTCAATAATTGTTGTTATATGCCAAACCAAACGATACTGTTTGTTAACATACAGTATTTCAAAGCTTTTTCAAAATGTCTCTTTCTTTCTAATCATGTATTCCAAAAACAACTTTGTTCTGAATGTGTAACAGCAAATTGTTATATAAACAAACTATTCTCAGCCTCTGCACAAGCTGTTTTGGAACCATTGTTACTCACACCTACTCAGATAAACCGCCCAATTGTGAGAGTCATCCCAGACGAACAAAAGAGACGACGTAAGCTCTGAGCGACAAATAAAGAGAGACGAACCTCAGGCTCAATACATAGGGTTAGGGGCCAAACAGGTATAGATGCAGAACACACAAACGAATAAATTTTTATTTAATACATTATTTTTTTAAAATACATTTTTAATAAATAAAATTTTGCAGCTAAATACGAGATGGAAAATTAAACACCCTAACAAGTGAAATACTCACCACCGGTGGCTTTGTCCTTCACCACATAAATATTTTAAATAACACAGAAAAGGAAAATCTAACTCCTGAGGGCTCTGATAAAGACTGTTATGTTTACAACAACCTATGATATACAGAAAAGCTTATAACTTCATATGGACTGCCTTGTTTTTTTTTTCCAAAGAGAATCAAGGGCATCCAAATCTCAGAGCATCTGAGATCAGAAAGCTACAGTACTGTTTAAGCCCTTTTGCTGTCTTTTAATGTCTGGTGTGTATCACTGCTGGGCCACTGACATCACTGTGTATGAGATTCACTCGTATCACATCACTGTCTTGCGACTGTGATCAATAATAATAATCTGTGCCTGCCCACTTCAGCATATATAAATAAATAACTGCAAAAAAACCCATAAAACAGCCCAAAGCACCGCGGGATCTGGCTTCCACTGTGGTGTTTACTGGCCTGATGACTAAAACTTACTTTGACATTTCCACTCAGGCTGAGACGAGTTTTGTTTGCTTAGAACAATACGCATGTATTTATGTGAGAAGGTAATAATAGCCCTGCAGCATCTGACAGCGAGTGTACGGGTGTGTAACGGGACACGAGTATTAAAGTGTCCCTGCATGTGTGTGAACGTGCTTTTGTGGTACATGTGTGTGAACTCTGCATTAGTTCTCCATTTTCTGGAAATGTCTGTAATCATCATATCACAACATCAGTCGTCTTATCATCACATATCCAACTCCTGTTGTCTCAGTTTCTCATAGGCTGCTGTTAGATCATGGGCCATGTTGTCCCATGCTATCTCTGCTACTAATTAATAATATTTATTTATTTATTGTTAATGAAGCTTAACGATGTGTCAGTTTAGAGTGAGTGAATTCAGGGCAGTTTAAAAACTTTGGCCCAATACTGCCCCCAACTGGAGATATTAGACACCATAACTTTGCTATTCTATTGACTAAATTGTAATTGATAAGATGGAAGAGGGGGAAAGGTCTAGGAAAGGGTTTAGCTCCATGTTCTGCTGTTTATAAAAACCTGGATTACATCTCCGCATGATTCTAAAAAAGACTTGACTTCAAACAACAGCAGTGCCCCATGTGGTGAAATAATCACATAAGACATTTGTTACAAAACTTATCTTGTTTAGTGATTTGTTTTGTTTTATGCTTTGCCAGTTTAACTATCTCATTTCTCCACTGTACTTTAGCTCAAAGCACCAGCCAAACTTTAAGATTAAGCATTTAAATACAACAGCAGCACCATTAATATATTACAGTACCGATAATAAACATGGTGGTAGGAACAAATAACAATACCCCTGCTAAGAACTGCCGACATCAGCCAGACTGCAAGACAAACCGGTACATTAAAAAGAACTGCGTATATATAGAAACCAGGAGAGAAATCCAGTTTTCTGCACATATAATCTCTGGTGCTGTACGGGTTTTCAAGCATTTCCCACGGGGTCAATATAAACCTTGTGTTTACAGTATCTAGGTAAAAAACACATCCAAAATGGTTTATCTTCCTTTTATTGGTGTGCTGTTTTTTTCCTCATAAACAACAGCGCATATACCCACACTTTTACCTCTGTTAAGAGTGTGAGTTACGCAGGAAAAGCAATTGGCATCACAACAAAGCAGTGTGTAAAAGCCCACAGACTGTGTTAATTGGGCCCATCAAGGCTCTGAGACAAACATCCATTACATTCTTTTGTTTTCAGCTACTTTGGACACAATTACATTGATGTTTATGCAGTTGCTAGACGCTTTTACTTAAAGAACTTATAGATGAAAACCATACATTTTATCTGGCTTTATGCTTTGACAGTTAAACAATTGTTACCTTGCAGGTCCTCCCGCTGATATGTATTAACTAATTCTTAAAAAATAAAGGTGCTAACAGGGGTTATCTGGGGTTATTTTGGTTCCTCAAAAAAACAAAATGTCCTCAAATGTCCTAAAATAACTATTTATTTCCTGTTTACAGTCTGTAGAATCTTTTCCTACTACAAAGAACTATTTGGGCAACAGAAAGGTTGTCAGAAAGTTAAAGCTTCCTTATAGAACAATACAGCCTGGCAAAGAATCTATATTTAGGGGTGTAGTGATCAGCCAATTTGAGTTTTTAAAGGCTGATGACAATACATATTTAGATAGCAAGGTGGATATTAGCTGATAAAACGTAACTATGCCAAATGAGACAGACTTTAATTACTTAAATCAAACAAACACTTACTTTACACAACATTTACTTAAAATTCACCAAAATGTTTATTTATCTGTTGACAAGGCTGTGGATTTTGGAATTTATACAAAGAGGAACCAACACTTCTGCTCAACAGCCAATGATCCAAAAATTGGCAGACTGAACGTTCCAAGCTAATATATCAGTCTAGCACTACCTTTAACTCCCCTTAACAGTTAAATACACCAGGATTCCATTCCATTTGTCTTTGCATCATTAGAAAGCTCAGTTTTTTCTCCACTGGTTTAGTCTATATGGAGATGAGGGACTGACATGAACTGGAGAAGAGCACTAGTAATGATAGACTCCTGCAAAGTGGTTGGACATCATCCACCCAACCTCCTACCTCTCTCTCCCGGTGTTGATTTACTTATTATGGGCTCTTTCTCCTTCATTCCACTGTCATTGAATCCTGATTAGATCAAGCTTGGATCGCTTTGGACAGTTAGCATCGATGAGTCCATTTATCACAAAACATCCATTAGCAGTGGATCGCTACTGCCATCTATTGCTTGTGGTCTAATGCCTGTGGCCCTCATCTCCTTGACCTCTTCCTCCTTGCTTCCTTTTGTCCCCCTCTCTCTCGCTCACTCTCTCCTTGGCGTTGTCTCTTTCTGCACCCGCCCCCCACACCCCAATGATCTGTGGCAAGCTAAGTCAAAACCGCAGCTCCAAGGGAGTAAATCCTCTTCTTTCACTCTCCCTCTCTCTCTCTTGTTTTACCCTTCTCTTCTCCGCTGTCTTTCATCGACTACGACTGAGTGGCAGCCAATCATGAGCTCAGTCCACTGCCACAATCACCATGACACTCAAAGAAAAGATAGAAAGACAGAGAAAGATGAAAAGAAAAATATTACAGAGTGACAAAAAATATATATAACAAATAAAAAAAATCTACAACAAACAGGTAAGACAATAAACAGTGAAAGAAATTAACAGAGGACAAGACAGGCAGGGGGTGTAATGAAAAATGGATATCAAAGGCAGCAGAGAGCAGTCAGTCAGTCATCAGCCAGTCAGACAGCTGCTTGCGCTCTCATACACACCCTCACGCACACAGTAAAGCCTGAGGACAATGTTCAGTCTGAAACAGAGAGAAGGTGACAAGCGTGGAGCTTACGCTGAGGAGATATCGAACTGTACCCCAAAACACACAAGAAAACAATAGAATATAAGAAACTAAGGTAAAACTCTCTCTCTCTCTCTCTCTCTCTCTCTCTCTCTCTCACTGTCTTTCTCTGTCCCTCCCTCTCTGGCTCTGTTGCTCTCGTGCGCTGTTTGTCCTCCACTCTCTCTCAGACGGATGAGGAGAGTCCAGAAAGAGAGCAGTCATGTACATAATTTTCTCGCTCGCTGTATCTAAAGGTTATCATTAAAACAGATGAACCCTGCAGAGTGGTTGCCGTGGAGATCGTTTTTCACCGGGGGAAATATTTGATTAAATTGCAGCCAAGTCGGATTTAAAGCAACTGAGAAAGACACGTCAAACCGCAAAAGAGGAAGAAAAGAGTGAGTAGATGGTTTGTTAGGTTTTTTGCAGGTGCCTGAATACAAAAGCCACTAATGTGTCCAGGAACTAAAGACGTCCATAAGATCATTTTGTTACTTCTGTGAATGTCTCTCTTTGTGACACTCGCTTTCAAGGACCTTCTGAGCAGCCTGTATTGAGAAAGAATCACCAAAGTGTGTTTATTTTAGAGTGAATGAGATGCTTTGAGAGAGAATCCTGGTTGAAGTTCTAAGTGTTTCTTGAGCTGTTGAAGTCAATGGACCTTGGATTAATGGAGTCACGAGAAGTCATGGTTTTACCCGTGAGAAGTGTTCTCTGGTCAGATTCAGAGGTTTCTTCTTTCTACTTTCAGAACATTTAAAATTCTTGGTCATATGAATGGAGGTGAAGTTATTTTATTATATTATATATTACAGTTGTTGTTTCACATAAAATGGAGAATCATTTTTGCTTATAATAAAGCATGTAATTGAGATAAATACAACTCTATTGTTATAGCCAGGTAAGGTTGTTTTAGTGACTGATGTGTGTTAACATTAAAGATCTGATATTTCCCCAACAAAATATGTGCATAGAACCTCATGCGGGCTGTCAGAATTGCTCTCCGGTAATTTTATTTGAATATCATTCTGAGTTCTCCAATTATACAAATGCTTTGCTTGATTCTGATAAGCAGATTATTGCCTTGACCTGTGTGTCATTTGGCAGCTTTTTTTACAGGCTAGCGCCTTCCAAAGATAAATGATGTGTGTGAATGTGTGTGCGCAGGGGTAGAGAGATGCTGAAATATTTCATAAATATGTATTGAATTGGACACAGCAAGATTCTACCCCACAGTTCATGCCTAATCAATCACTCTTTCACAAACACAGGAACCCGCACAAAGTAGGAGATGAGATGTTGCTGCTTCATACGACTGATCAACTGAATCTCTGTATTGGAGGTCATTAGAGAGCAGTCATTATTGTCCAACACAAATTAACCTCTAAAGTGCTTGTTGCATTTCCTCAGCCTATAATGGCCTTTTCTAAATTAGCCACAGTAATAACATCTCTTTCAATGCAAAACGATTCACTTGAAAACACATGCAAAAGCTAGTGAACAGCGAATCTGTCACTGACAGCACACACACAAACATTTTGGAGACAAATGTCTAAACTATATTTACATATTACACACAATAAATTATGCTTTTTTGAATGTGTTTTACACTTTATTAATCAACACTGTTCTTTGAACAGTAGGATGTTTGTACTTTTTTATTTTTTGGCAAAACAATTCATGGGAAAGAAAAACAACAAATTAGATCTCTTTAAAATATATTCTATATTCATACTTCATATTTCCTTCTGACAAACACCCTCACAATCTCACAAGACTGTGAGTTCAAATTCAAAAGATTTTTAAAGCTCAAATATTTAAAAAGGTAATTTGGTAATTTCAAGTCAAATTACCTGAGCTATGATATGCACATTCATTTTACAGCCCTATAATTTTACTGTATGTCAACAAATGTCTTATCTGTGGATTTTGTCACTTCTAAGGAATTTTAAGATAAACATCCAAGACATAACTAACTATTAATACTAAAATGAAACTATAATTTTCTTAACCAGTTTGTTTATCTTGTTTTTCAGTAAAAATAAAATGTTAAACATTCCTAAAACAACAAAAATTCATGTATAACCTTACCTTACCCTGTTGGCAAACCTTTTTCGTAAGGCACAAACCTAACTAATGCAAGGAGGTTTATGCCTACAATAAGGTGAAAGAAAATATATTACAACAAATTACAAATGAGGTACTAAAAATTTAATTTACTCTAAAAACAAGCCGTCTTATGCTACACACAAACCAGCTCTTTAAGATAATTTGTCTTGCTTTAGGGATATCTAGCCGTATTTGCTGGAAAAATACAGAGTAAATCATTGCAGTGCAGTACAAAACCACTGGCATATATACATTTATTTTAGATCAAAGAAACATGAGGACACGCAAACAAACTGATGAGAGAGTGAGAGAGAGAGAGAGAGACTTTCACTGTATTATCTGAGAGAGAGTTAGCTCCACCAAGTGGCACAAAATTCAATGCTAAGCAGCTATGAAGCCAAGTCTATTATGCCCGGTCTTGAACCATTTCCGAGCCTGATAAAATTACATCCACATCCACACACACTTGCTTACGCGTACATACCCAAATAATACTAAACAAAAGAACCAGGCAAATATATTTAATATTATCTAGTGATGGATGGGGTCTGTCATAAAAGATCTTAAGGACAAACTGTACATCTATCCTAATCTCACTACAACAGAGAGTTTGTTGTCTTGCAAGTGATCTTGACAGACAAGTAGAATGCTTTGATTGTCAGATATCAGACGGTCCTGGGGCAATATTTCAATCATCCGTATGCAGTCAATACTAAGTGCATACAATTACTAAGTGTTTGTGTTACCAGAACAAAAGTATTGCTGCACATCTTTTCAGTATATAAGTTCCCCCCAAAGATCTCGAATAAATAAAATCTCCATCCTTTAATGCTTGAGGTCTCAAAAATTTCAAGGTCACATAAAACAGAGGCAGGGAAAAAAAACTTTCTTCCAGCAATAATCAGTTAAAGGGATGCACATACACGGGCTGTCGTACCCCACATTTGGTTCCAGACATCCATCAGAACACAGTCAGGTGTGGACAGAAATAACCCAGATTCCCTAAATGATCCGTGTCTGATATGGTCTTAGGGGGAACATACTAGGGAGCCAGTGAGAGAGAGCGTGAGAGAGCAAAAGAGAGAGAGAGGTGTTTGGTACTAGATAGCATGAGTGAACGAGGCCGAGCTGAACTCCAGCAGATGTATTCCCTAAAGAGAACGCTGCCCCAGACTGCTTTTATAAACCTCAGGAGAAATATAGCAGTACCTTGCAGACAGGACTACGGCAATTACATAGACTGGCTATCACGATTCTGTGTGTATGAGTGTGTACGCGTAGCAGCCTAAACCTGTAGACTTGCGCAGTATATCACTGTCCATGACGACAAATTACCAAAATCCTCTTTACTGAACTTTTGTTGTGTCCACAAGAGCCTCTAGAAGTGAAATGTTTTCATGGTGTTGCACAGATCAAGGGGTCAGCCATGCAGAATTTTTCAGCTAATAAACATACCATCCTCTAAGCCAATTAATTCATAATTACATAGCATTACCTCATTATGCCTCGACTAGCTTGTCCATATACTCCTAAATTCACATATACACACTAATTATATGCCCTTAATGTGACAAGTGAGAAGATTCCCCAGTTGCTTCCTTTTTCATTTGACTCCCTCACGTTTTCCGTTCCTCCCCACACAGAATCACAGATCCTCCTTCTTACGCGTCAAACAAACAACTTCATAATGCACTAATCAAAGTGAGATAATTAAGCGACACTGCTGAACATCTGGCAAGATTTTTTTTTATCGGTAATAGGCATTTAAAAAAATAAAGATACGCTGGTCCGATGCTTAACAGGCATGCCATATCAAAGATTAATAACCAGAATGCTATTAAAACTCAAGGACAGCCTTGAATGATAATTAGAAAATGCAATCATGAGAATCACCACGCATAAATTGCAGCGTGCGATTTCTGCAAGTTTTTTTTCCAGAACGTTCTTGACATTGCCGTGAAAGGGCTAAACTAACAGTGCGGGTGAGAGCAGGAGAGAAAAAAAAACAACAACTCTGGCTTACTGTCACCTTGTAAATCCAACAGTCATCACAAAAACACACAATCTCCTTTCTGGGCATTTTCACAAGCTTCACCACTGCAGTGTGAACGTCTCCCTGGCAGGGCCGAATATACACAGCACCTCTCGCTCCATTATTATGTTGTGTAAACTTGCAAAAACCTTGTACAGCGTGTGATTTGATAACTCTGCTTTCCCTGCCTAATAAAAACAAAGCACCCTGAGGAACGAAACGTCAATTCTTAAACTGCTTTCATGGACAATTGGAACGGCAAATCGTTTGAGCAGACTTCAGCAAGCTTTGTTCGGTTGTGTAGTAATCATATGCTTGGATAAGAAGTCTTTTAATTCTCAGATGTTTCTCCTAAGGAAAAACGAAAAAATCTCACATGTGGTAATCTCTGGAGTTTTAGAAGAGATCTCAACGATGTCTTAAACTGTTCCGATTTACAGTTTGCAATCAAGTCACAGATTTTAACACATGCTGAAATATTTCCTCTACATTTATCTGAACTATGCTATCAATTTTATAGTTCTATATTCTTACTGCACATCAACAACTGTGCCATTCGTAGCTACTTTTATTTCTGCAAAGGAATTTTAGGAGAAACATCTGACACAAACTCCTGCGCTATGAAAGAGCTTCAGATCGGGGGAAAATCAATTCAACAACAACTGGAACCACAAATCTTTGAGAAGACTTTAACGTTATTAAAAAGTGCTTGGATAAACAAGCATGAGTAAGTTCTCAAGTTTTATGTCAGTCCGTTCTCGCCCTTGAGGTAAGACTACAGATGCAAGATGTGTCACAGAAACCGTTAAATCAATCAACTCGCTTGTGGACCATGACAATGGCAGATGGATGTTTAAATAGATCTGTCCTTCAAGGTCACAGCAGAGACCAGAGCATATTTTTATATGCCAGCTGGTAAATACATGCATCTGTATGGTCAATGACTCCATACAGCCCTCAGTCTAAACTGAATGTGGGTGGAGCTTTTCTAAATACGTGCCAATGACTGATTCATGACTGGATGCAAAAGGCAAAGCCTGCTCTTATGAAAACTCATGTTTCATTCATGAAGACTTGCAGACCTACTGAATGTCAAAGTTCTCCCCATTCGCTAACCCTGCGCTGCGTTGGAACGTATGTCTAAATGGAACATCGTAGCACAAAAGACCTCCTCAGCTGCAGCTGACAGAATTCATTAGTCGCATTAGCAAAGCCAGCGATTCCACAAATTACAGTAGTCTGCACACTTTCAAACACTGCCTTGTGAATAATTCTAACTCCTTCCATATCTCATTAAGTAAATTATTTGATTCGTATTCACAAGATAATGTTCATTTACATGCATAGCTTCAGTCACATCAAATAGAAGCAGATCCCTAATTTGCTCATAGACAAAGAATGGAATCACTTTGTTCTCTCCGATGGCCCCACTGACACGCTGTGTGTGTTTTATTTCTTTAGTTTTCCCTTGTCGCCCCTTCTTTTCTTTTCTTTGATTCAGATCGTTAAACAAAAACGCCACAACATTATGAATCTGCTGCTCGTTTGCTCGCGAGGCCCCTGGAGAGGAAGGCCGTAATGAATGCCTATCAGGGTAACCTGACTCTCTGGCCTTTCCTACAGACTCCTGGAAAATGGGCTCTCGTCAAATGAGGGAGGAAAGATTTATTAGGATTAACTTCCAAAAGCCAATAAATTATGCATACACCCCCCAAATTATCTATCAGAACGAGTCCTAGAGGGTGGACTGCTTCAGCAAGCAGGCGCTTTTGCGCGGGTTTGTGCCATAGAGGTGTTTGTAATTTGCATTTTGAGCACACAGTTTGCTATTGACTCTTCAAGTATTGCTGCGTTTATGTAATCCACTGGGGTAACCCGCAAATTTTGATCTAAGCAAGGAAAGCAAATGTTTAAAGATGTTCAGGCTGATAAAGTTCATCAATTAGGGACCACCAAGCGACTGGGGACTCTTTACTCTTACTAGGGAGCTTGGGGTCTGTGCAAATTGTTACCTACTTTAAATTTTGAATCACTTAAGCCAAGCATGCACAATACCTGACTGAAGCTAATTGGCCTGTGAAAAAAAGCCCAGATCATGCCTGTCACTGATGCTCTTTTAGAAATGCTGTGCAGGTAAATGGGTTGAGATCTGGCTGACTGGTTGGCAGGTGTGTGCATTGCCACGACTAGCAAGAGAGCAATAATGAGCAACAGCCAATGAAATTGTGCATAAACAGAGTGGAGCATAGAATTTCGGGATCGTAATTACGATAGGGGAGCACAAAACGTGCAATGTGAGTCTGTCCTGTAATGTGCTCTTGGCCTTAATCTTCTGAGTATGCTAATCCATCAATATGATTGATTATTTTTCTAGTTAGCGAACATAATTTTAGGCAGCTAAATATACAAATTGTTGTTGTAGTCTGTGGTACTGCACCCAAAGACAATTTAATGTAGCTTTTAGCTAATATTGCATCTTTTCCTAATGACTGTTTCTCTCTTTCTTTCACAGGCCCTAAGAGGCAAAATTGAAGGAAATTAAGGCTGAGATGCCCCATTTTGTCTGTTCCACCATTCAGCAGTATCTTCAGCACAGAGCTCTGTTCCTTAATTGATTCCTTATCAAGGACTCTCCAGGAGTGATCGGATACAATGATAATCAATCAACTTACTTTCCTCCTGCTGTTCTGCTCGCTGGGCTGGAGCGAATCACTGATCCGTCCGGTGCCTGGAATTAGCACGTCAGATGGGACTGGACAGACTCTGCATCGCACTAAACGAGGCTGGATGTGGAATAGTTTCTTTCTCTTAGAGGAGTGGACAGGAACTGGAAAGCAGTATGTTGGAAAGGTAAGACCATTTTCTGTTAAAAGAAAGACTGAGAGATGTTTAAGAAACAGAGGCTACAAGGTAGTGGACATCCTCATTAAAAACATTCCAGTGTTTTTAAATGAAATCAAATGAAACTTATTAATACTGTAGTATTCTTTGAACATATATATATATATATATATATATATATATATATATTTTAGTATTACAGTCTGAATCATAAAACCGAATACATAGATTTACCGTAAAACATAAACATTACATACATAAACATTTACACATTTTGCAAAGCACCAGTCTGCCAGTCGGGCTTCCATTAAGGCAAAACACAAACATGTAAAAACATGAACCAAGGGTCATTATGAATGTGAATCAGAAAGATCTAATGAACTCATACCTGGCTGACAATGCTTTTAGCATGACAACAAATGATGTATTAGGACAAAATCAATAAGGATGCAAGCTATTAGTTTTAATCGATGTGTGGGATTCAAAGTGCAATAATAACCCTCTTTATATTAATAACCCTGATGCTCTAAAATTGATATGGTTGTGTTGAATTAACTCAAAAGCTTACATTAGGACCATGACCTGATAACAAGAACTGTGATGTGCAAGCTGTCAGCATGCCTACAGTACAAAGCAAATTTTTAACGAAACCCAGGATGCAAAAGCAGCAAAATATCTTTTTAGCCCATATGTGGGTCTGTGAATCAGATTTTTTTGGAGTCAGAACAGTAAGATCGGTTTCAAGTAGGGCTTGAACAACGATGCGACTTGGAAATTAATGTGATGTTATAATTGTTTTAAATTTGTAAAACAAATTAATATTAAAATATATTTAAAAATTAAAAGCTACTACCAATTATAAACTGTGGTATGAATATTACAATATATCGTAATTATAAAAGTAACGCAAATGTTTTGCAGCCCTAGATTCAAGTCATACAAAATGTGCAATATTGTCAACAGTGTCCAATTTTAATTACCTTCACTCTCTCTGTCCTCATATAGTGAACTTTGTGGCATCTAGTAATAGGAAATGAGTGAACATGTCAGTGGTGTTGGTCACAGTATGCATGAGTGTGTGAAATTTCTCTGCAGCTCATGTTCTGTCATGTGCCTTTGAGAGTTCAGCAACATGGCATGATAGACATAAACAGAGGCCACATTTTCAGTTTTCTGTTTCTTTCCACCCTGACAGCTCCTCTCAGCTGTTACATGTGAAAGTCTATTGGCTGATGCTTACATCATTACTATGGCAACCTGGTGTAGATACACAGTAAATCGACTACACCGTCTTTAACACGGGTAAAATGACAACTACCAAAGGGAAGAGATTAAATGGACGTGTTTGCTCGAGTCTTCAGTTTTTCTGTGTTTCTACTAAGAGCCTAGTCTCACAGCTCAGTCTTACATGTGTTCGTTTTTGAGTTTCTGAAGAGGTCTCAACAGTGTCTCAGCTGTGCTCTGATCCCAGTGCCTGGAATAAAAAAAATCAAACACTTAAAGGTGCAGTAAATGATTTCTGAGAAACCCTGCTGCTCTTTGAGTTCTTCAACACCTAAACAAACACACCACTCTACTCATTGCTCTGCCCTCAAAATAACAAAAATACTATGCAACACAGGCAGTGCCTAACAGTTGATGCATATGTCCCCTATTGCTGATTGGCCATGAGAGTGTTATGTTGTTGTGGTGATCGGTCCAATCCACTTTGTTTTTTCTTCTGTTAATACAGCCAGGACCATGCCCCAACACAACTGATTTTTCAACATACATCTAGAAAATATTGACAGGATTGTTTGTTTTGGTGTTGATTTCAGTTTTTAGCAGGGTTTCTCAGAAATCACTCTCTGCACCTTTAGTAGAAAGTTGAAACTGAATCATTTCAAAACCATTTTCTGACCTATGCTATTCATATGAATTTATATTTCTAAACTCTTACTGTACATCAGCAATCATCTTATTTGTTTCTGTTTATTTCTTCTTAAGACGTTTTTCCACAAAAAAATAAGACAAAGTGGACGATATTTAAAATGAACTATAGCCAAGAACTCAGTTAAATCTCAGACAATGAAAGATCAGCATCTGAGAAACACAACCTTCCTCTGTGTGCAAATAGTCAGTCCCCAAGATTGGATGTAAAAACAAATCGGAAGCGCGTACATTGTGTACAAAGCCAAGCGAAGACAAGAGTCAAGAGTCTCCTCGTGTCAAGAGTCAAACCTCAACATGCCGAGCCGCACGCTTCTGAACGACATGCTGTTTTAAAGGTGGGCCTGCCAGCAAGACAAGATTCAGGTAAAATCAAGAAAAGCAAACCGTTCTTCACAGCTTGTGTAAGATCAGAGAAGAACGCTTGTCAAGTGCACAGACAGCAGTACTTTGGAGAGCAGCAGTTACAATTCTGTTGGATGGGTTGGGGGTCTGCAGAGGCTGTCGACGGTCAATTTTACGACAAAGATGCTCGCTTTCATCACCACCTGCTTCTCGTGCAAATAAACAAGTGTCGTGTTTGGGGTGGAGAGAGGAGTTGTAGCACTGACAGACTGGCATCATCATCTTTTTGTATGCTGAAGGGTTGTGCTTGTGGGGAAACTTGCCCGAGAACCAATAAACAGAATGAGATGAGAATGAGTGCATTCCTTAATGTATACTGTATAGTGCCCTCAGCAGCCTGTTGCCAGATAATAAAAGTAATCAAAAGTAAATTTCAGTAGGAAACACTGTCAAGGGTATTTTTAGTACAGTGTTCCACATGCATGTTTAAGAACTGATACAGATCCAAAAGTTATGATAATCAAAAGGTTATAAATTGCAACTGATTCTCAATAAGAATCTCAGAAAGCAAGAGACAAAGACAACAATAAATCAATCATAAAAAAGAATGCGATTCCGCCCTCAAAGCGTCACATTTTACGTGACAAGGCAACAAAACAGCCCTGACTGCAAAGAGTCTTCTGCTTAAGGAAATGTCAGAATCAGCAGATATCTGGAGCTCTTCCCAGAGCTTTGATGCTTTACTCTTTTCTCTGGCTCTCACTCGCTTTCTATCTCTCCTTCTTTTTTCTGGCTGCTGTGTTTCTCTGGCATGACAGCAATCACATGGTTTTGGCCCTCTTCTCATCCACCGTCCACTCTCCCTCCCAATTAATGTGCCAGAAAGACACAGGGCCCCCATAAATACTGTAGGAGAGCGAGGGGAGCAAAAGCCCACATGCTGTTTTGGGTAGACCACTGTGGAGTGACTTGATCATTCATTTCATTTCTTTTCCCCAGTTCTTTTTGCTGTATGTGTGTGTGATAGAGAGAGAAACAGTGTGTGATGTGTGAGAACTTGCGTAACTCGATGGATGGGTACTTAGAGGCCCAGTGAGAAGCCATCAAATGCATTGATGGTTCTCCTCATAAAGATAATTCAGCAACCTTTACAGAGCTTTGTGGGATACTATATTTATTTCTATCCAGCCAAGGCCTCCACTGGCCCCCTGTCAAAGACAAGCCCTAAAAGAGGATTTATTTTCCAGTGTGATGCTAGAAATAATCCATTAAATGGGAAGAATATTTTCAATAAAACAACAGCCCTCCAAGGCATTTATAGTGTGTAGTTTGCATTTGTATATGTAGCACCAAAAACCTGGACACACTTGAATTTATATTTCTCTTAAATTTTGGTAGAATTCTTAGTTTTGTAAATATACATTCATGAATAGTTTTAATTGTTTTTACATTTTAGTCTCTGCATAATTCCCATACGTACATTAACATTATTTAATGGTTTCGATTACTTTTATTCTAAAGCATGACAAATAGTCATAATAAAGAGTGAGTAGGTGTGTTCAAACTTTTGAATGATGGCATGTGTGTTTCTGAAATGGTTAAAATAGCAAGAAATATTAAAAATAAGAAATCTTAGTCATTATGTTCTGAAGAGGAGAGTATATATAATATATAATTCTGTAAGTTCACAATATGTGGCTACAACTACAGCTTTGATTTAATATGAGCCAACATTAGACAAATGCAAAATAAGTTGGATTCAAGAGACAGTGTTCTACATAAATTTTTCTGATGATTCAAGCTTAAAAAAAGTACTAAAAAAATCTTTCAGATCTGAACTGCAAAACATACAGCATGATAGTTATAAAAGAGAAAACCACACAATCTATTTCATTGCACAGAAACTTGTAACTGGCCGTCCACTGGTCATTGTGACCAATCAGGAGTCCCCGCTCTGTTCTGCAGACAGTGCTGAAGGGCCTTCATGCATTTCATCACTTTTGTGTCCGGAGTTTGATGTGCGGGCAGCAGCTCACGTGGCATGCCATCAGCGCTATTGATGTGAATAAAATCCTATTAACCTTCTCCAGGCCCCATAATGCATTGTGCAAATAAATCCACTCCTACTGTCCCATTTTCTCTGCGCACTCACTTCCTCTCTCTGTGTCGCCCTTCTGATCCTCCTCGTAAATACTCGTGTTTAATGAAAAGAAACAAACAGAATAACATGATCTTGATCATTTTGTAAGCATTAGTAAAGAAAAAGCAGAAAGTGATGGCTCACATTTGAGTGTTTCAATATTTAGCACAGGTTCATTAGAACTTGTCAGGATTATAAACTCATTTGAGCAAAGAAACATGACGACGCAAGAAACTTGACAGTGCGTTAATCTGACAGCTGAAATAAACTAGTGTAGCACTACCGAAAATGTCAACTAATTACACGTAAACAGTATTTCTAAATGAGCTAAAATTGTTCTTCTCTAGAGCTGTTTAATATGAGTATTTTATTATAAGACATCAATGAAAGGAGAGCTACTAAAAGGAAAAAATAATTTTACATGGGTCTTCTCTCCACATGAGTTCAGAAGAGATCTAAACAATGCCTCAAACTGTGACAGATATCAAGTTTGCATTAAAAAGAGATTTCAATATGAAATCAAATATTTTTCATATTCCAACACTCTCTACTCTTGCTGTATCTTAACAAGTGTGTACTTGTGTCTATTTGTATGTCTCCTAAGGAGTGGATACTTAAATAATACATTACTGAGAACTTAATTAAGCTATGAAAGTGCAATTTAGATGCAATAAAATTGCCACTTGGTTCAAATCTCTTCTGGATAGCCGCAAATGGTTTAGCAGTAAAATGGCAGAGAAAGCCAATTTGGACTATTACTTAAGGTTCATTAAAAGATTTGCTACAACACAAACAAAATTATTTGGCTACATAAATCTGTAACAGCCCTGAATGCCAATCCTTCATCATATACCCTAAATCAAAATCAGTGATGGATCATGGCATAGATATATAAGCAAAGGCAGCATTGGTCCCTGGGGCAATGTCCCCATACACAGAAGCACAGCACAGTTCTCCACAGCTCATCTGCAACAGCTACACAGGACTGAATGATTGTCTAATAAAATGCAAATACAGTGCAGAAAATCTGCTGAGAAACACAGAATGCATCTGCCAAACAACCGATAGACATCTCACAGATGTTTCTTTCTTTCCGTCACAGTAAAGTCAGGCCTCACAGGAACCTCCAGCTATCGAAGCAGTTACAGCGCGTGTCCTTATCCACTCAAATGAACCAGCGAAGTCCACAGCCAGCAGAGGAGATTAGAGAGCGAGAGAGAAACAGAAAGCAAGAGAAAGAGAGAGAGCTCTGCTGAGTTCAGGTTCACGTGCTGTTCAACTCTGCAGAGAGTTTCCATGCAATGAAATCTGTTGTAAACCTCCACATGTGACAGAAAGTGTCAAAAAAATTAAGCAAACCATGCTGGCCTTATGATTAGCGCAAAACAGCAAGCCACAAAAGGGTTGTGGGGCCGGATTTCGTGCAACTGTGCGTTTGTGTCGAGTTAGTCAACTTGAGTGTGTCTTTTTTACACCCTGAGTGAGTGAGCTCACAAGATTTACACAAAGAAATAAAGAAATATAAAAACATAATTATTCAGTATCCATTCTGGGCTGGGGCTCTCATTTCCACAATCTCCTCTTTGCAGCACTAAGCAAGTGTTCGCTACCGACCTGACAAGAATTGCCAATGATTTCTCTCCTGCTCGACTGACAATCCCACTGTGTGTGTGCAGGGGATTTAATTCCTAAAGCTGCTCCAAGTCAAAGGCTAATTTTGTGCTACGCAAATTAGCGAAGGCAAATGAAAGCAAGGCCGGGATAAATGCAGGCTGACTTTAACTTTATATTCAACTGTTAGCTCATTATAATCAAGAACATCCTTGAAAAATAATGAAAAAGCACAATTTTGCTTAGAATACTGGCATGCTTAATGTATTTCTCCATGTTTCCTCTTTAGGGACTCAGTCGAATTTATGACTGGCAGATTATTTAGGCAACCTCGCGCCGGAGAAATGTTCCTGCCAATAAACAAAGGGTATCTGTTCAGGACTGCTGATGCCACTGAGTGTGTGGTGTTGTGCCAAAAAGTGCTCCCAGAGCAAATGAGCAGGCCATCAGTATTCCCTGCCATGCGGCACTCTCCCTGTAGTGCATTTGAAATGAACAGAGGGATTGTGGTTCAGGTTGAATCAGGATCTGTGAGGCCAAATCAAATTACTGATATTTTTCATGAGTCACTGTAAAAGGCGGCCACATGGCCCAGCAGACATGGTATTCTGAAATGTCTTTTAATTTGACCCTGGAGGCCCAGAGGTGCTTTTTCTCTTTTGCTTTTTTGTCCCTTTTTTTCCCACTTTTTTGAGCTGGCAGTAATTAGGACACTGTGTCTTCCAGTGAGCTTCTAGTGAGCAGCCAATTGGAAAACATTGGCTACACAGTGGAAAAGAAACATCTGGTGTATTGTGATATAGACCTGTTGGAAAATAAATAAACAGGGTTTACAATCAATTAGGCAAGTTACTAATATGCCTGTAGCTATAAGTGTACGTGTGTGGTTTGTTCATGATATGTGATGATATTTGTCTAATAAAAGGAAAACCAACAGAACAATTAAATCAAGTGGCCTATAATGCCATAGTTGTTTTTCATTTTCAGATTAAATGCAATTTTGATATGAACCAATGTGTTAATATATTACTGTTAAATTATTTGTTGATCTAAAACCTCAGGTCTCAGGGGGACAGTTTGCTTTTCACAGGTCTGTCTAAATTTGTTTCCACTCTGTAACAAACAAAAGTGCACAACCCACATGGCAACCTTTGATATTTTTTTAAACGCTTCATATTTACAACAAAACATTGTGTTAATCATTTAAACGGCGCAGGTTTGTAAATTGTGTGTTTTTTCCTGCAACATAAAGCTTTTCATTCTTAAAAGACTGCAACAAGCAGCAAGACTTTAACAAGACATGGCATTGCCAGACACGATAGATCTAGCTAAAGCACATCCAAAAACATCTTTCATACATCACCTTAGCTCCTGCGGGGAATTTCATCTCGACCAAAGTCCACCTCAAATTAATGACCTTATGAAGTCTGTTGTTGTCGTTCAAGCGCATGTTTACCTCAGAGATTACTGTAATGTTTATACGTGTTCCTTTTAAGCGTGAGTACATGTTCGTCTGACAAATACCAATTAGCCCAGAGAAGCTGGGGTTTGTATTGCTTTTATGCGGCTGTCTGCTTTCATTGCATGTCTTTGTCTCAGATGTCTTTTTATGGATTTCAAACTCTAGTCTGTGTGGGCCATGGCAGTGCTGAAGGATTCCATCACAATAAAGGACATAGAGAGATTAATTATGGTGCTGTCAAGGGATTTCATACATAGCCAAGATGAAAATGGAATCTACATCTTCATATCGGCTTTCTCTGGTCAAAACTAACATGAAAGTACAGTGTTTTATTGAAAAAAACTCTTTGTAAAGTATGCTTTGTTCTACAATGAAAGAAAAAGATTTGAACGCAGCTTCTCCATTATAACGCACCATAAGTGTGCACACTGTTTTTCATAGACGCAGTTGGAGTGTAGCATGCATTGACATATGACTTAAAGGCCTCCAGCTGATCATTTGTCAGTTCTTAAATACATCAAGGTTACACAAGGGTAGATTTCAGACTGTGGCCAATGTAATCTGTCAAGCCTTTCTGTCTGTTTTAAATGTTAGCTCTGCCCTGAACATACAATGCAGTTCTAATGCTGCAACAAATCATTTTTTTAATCAGTACTTTCGTCTTGTTTTTCAGTATAAACATTTACTTGAAAAGCAAACGTAAGACAATTAAATTTGAGAATATGTCCTATCAATTGGCCCATTTATTTTTCTTACCTGCTGGCATTTTTTAAATACAAACCTCACAAAAACAATTTAATTCAAGATATATTCTCTGACAACAAATTGCATTACCTTATGAAACTTTGCTTCTCAAGTAAATAGATCTTGTTTTCAGGATTTGTAGACATTTTACTGGAAAACAAAACAAAAATACAAATCCTTTGTAGTAAATGATGTTGACTCTTATGCCTAACAAGTGGGAGCTACAAATGCTTTAAGGGTAAAGTTTAGGCTTTTTGGTAGAGCAAAACATAAGTCACTTTTTTGCTCCTACTGTATGCTTTTGCTTTATCATAAAGTAATCTTGGCTTTCTATAAAACAAACAATTCTTTATACTGACCTTAAACCAATTTGACATTTTCATCAGGAAAAAACAAGTTATGAAATGCAGCTTGGGATGTCATTTATTTCCAAAAATTGGTTCCCCTCACATCACAGTTGGGTCTGAAGTCACTGCCTGTAAATATGTGGAAAAATAATTAGATCTTATCTGGAGTTATTTATATCTGCTGTGGCTTTACTGCATGCTGTGTCCCTCACTCGCATTGTCACTCAGGAGGATGTGGACCCGTGAGATAGAGCGCACAAACATTTCATTAACCACATGCTAATGACTCGCATGCTAATGTTTGCATAGATTAGTGGCTCTAAGCTGAACGCAGACACTCCCCCAACCCCTTTTCTTTCTGCAGCTGACAAATTCTGGATTTATTTATTTGGACTTTTCGGTCGTGCTTCTCAGTGATGGTAAACACTGTGGCTTTGTCATCATGTTACAGAAGGTTGATTAAAAATACTGGCTTCAAAGCTATCAAGTCCAGGCCACTTGAGAGACGAAGGCAGTTGTCATAAAGTGTGCCATGGTATTTTCTTTCAATATTTAATATTGCATTGTGGGCTCACAGTAATAATGTTTCAACAGTTCACAGTCATATCAATGGCAAAACCATATACATGAAGCATGTTCTTTCATATTCTAAGCCTACAAAACTTTTGGGTGTCACATATGAAAGGACTGCAATGGATTTCATAAAGACAGAAAGACATGAGTAAGTGTTCTTATAAAGATATCAAGTAAACAGCATGTGCATGAATCTACCAACTGACCGGTAATATCTTTGAACCAACAACGTCTGTCAGGCAGTCAGAAATGAATAACAGGACACATTGTACATATCATTTATCAGCTAGACAGAGAAATTACAAATTAGATGTTCTGCTACATCTGCACACATCTAACATACAAAAGCAAAACTTTCAATCCAGTTTATAGACCTGTTTATAAAATCAATACATATTTGGAAGTATTAGGACATGAGCACTTTATATTTATCAGAACAGAGAAAGGTTATGTGAAAACACCTCAGCAAACATGCATGGCATATCTGCAAGGAAATACAAGTCTTCACTCATGAATATTAATTTGCATGACTGAGCAGTCCAGTAAGGTTACCCAGCAGCGTAAGCATGACAGCATTAATATTCATGAGATAGACCATTACATGCTGTGAAAGTGTGAAAGTGTCACAAAGATGTCACTGAAAGTACAATGCACTACAGTCCACCTACATTGCAAACTTGTTTGTAGTTCATTGTAGCATGCTGTTGATCAACAAGAACTACATGTTGGTATCCATTTACAATTCTTAATAAAATCACATCCTAAATTTGCCACACTATTTGACTATGACTCAGTGCTGGAAACAACAAACTCTGACATAACTGCCATTTTTAATAAACCAATCAGTCTTTCAACCACCAAAAAACCATGTAAACCAAATATATACACAACGTTAATATAAGAATGTTTGTCAGATGTCAGATGCAAAATTTATTAGATTTCAGCAGTATGTCAAAAACCCACAAAACAAATCGTGCTTTTAATAACACTTGAACAGTGTGTAGAATTTTCATACACACCATCTGGACCCACACATGTTAAAACAGCCACATGTTGCTAAAACAGTTGTTTCATACATATTTCAAAACTGTTTTTCCAAGATATTTAGTTTTTACTCTCATTCTCTCTCTCTCCCTCTCTCACTTTCAAGCAATATGAAGCATCATCAGCAAATACTGAAATTCAAACTATGTGGCTATGCAGCAAATATTGAAAAATGATACTGTCCATAATACCTGACTTGATATCGCAGTTATCAGCAATGTAAGCATCATCCCAGAAGAAACCGAACAACAGTGGGAACAACTTTTTTGGACTTTACAAAATACCCCAGGTAAACTAATTTAGAAATACTAGTGTAAGGTATCGTGTAAGATATAAGTATCGACATAAAAATATGTATAATTGACAAAAAATTTGAAAGAACCACATGAAAACAGTTAGAAAACATAGTATATAAAAAACAAACAAAATATAAATATATTGCCCATTGTGTCCAGGGGAAAAGAAAACTACAACAGAAAAGATACTTATTTCTCTGAGCAGCGTGATACCTTTTATACAATTACGTATGTAATCAATACCTAATTCAGTTTCAGGAACAGACGTTTCATGATGACGCAAATTTCCAGAATGAGGTTTTAATTGTTACACGTCAAATTATCTACATGCTGATAACAAAAGGCCTCTATAAAGTTTCTAATTACAGCGTAAATGTAAGAGTAATTGGTCAAATAATGGACCTGCAAGGTGCACCGCTTACCTCACTGGTGTAATTTAGGACGACTTCCTGTTGCAGCGACTCAAATCAGTCTGAAATCTTGGGTTATCCGTTTCCCAGGTAATGATTTACCCGGGGTTAAAAAAAGTAAACCTGGGTAATTATAATCTTACATTTCACATTGTGCCCTGAGTTACTTTATTTTTAACATTTTCTTTTCCTTTTCTTTAAAGAAATGTTGCCACGTTGATCTGTTTTGGTTGTTTTAAATCTGCAGAGACTCACGTGTTTTCTGTCAGTATTTGAACTTTTCCTTCAAACGCTGCAACCATTGTTGACAACGCACAGTATATTGTACTACATGAGGCTGGCGCAATTCAATTCATGTTTGGTTTATTCTGCAAAACATCTAGCTACAACACAACTAAAACAATGTTTCGTTTCACGCTGCACATTTCTGACACTGCAGGGTTAAACCCGCTTTAAACGGTGCTAAATATGACTGTGTGGTGGCGTTCAGGTGCACTCACCTAGTAAATACAATCATTCGACTTTAACACCATTTTGGTCAGAAGCAAGATTCAGCACTCTTGTTAGGATTATTAAATGCTTTTCCAGTTTACAATGAAGTAAATCTGAATTTGTTAACATTATTTAATGCATTTGCTAGCATGCACTAACATTTTGACAGCATTTATTAATTGTTGATAATGTTAGATGTTGTAATGCAGATGCAATTAGTTAATTGTTCCTTCATTTATGCCTTTGGCAGATGCTTTAATCCACGGCGACTTACAGTGCATTCAAGCTATGCATTTGATCAGTATGCATGTTCTCAGGGAATCGAACCAACAACCTTTTGCGCTGCTGCTGTGATGCTCTACCAGCTGAGCTGGTAGATTTTAAAAATGTATTAAATTAGTAAATGTGTAAATGTTGAAATTAACATTAACTAGGATTACATTTACATGCACATTTTACAAGGATTAATAAACGCTGTATATGTTTTGTTAACTAAGGTAGTTAAGTAACGTTAACAAATAGAACGTTATTATTTGTTGCTTTCACATCTTTTCAGAATTATTGCAATGACTCATCTTCAGGAAATATTTGTTTCTATTGCAGTGCATATGGTGCCGAAATGGATCTGCGACATTGTTGTTGATTCCAGTAAATATGAAAAACAGAAATATAAACTTTCTTCAATTCTCATTTTGCTGCTGTCATGGTTTTCTTATGTACATGATGAGCTTTCATCAAATGTTCTGTGTTTTCTAAGTTTTCTGTGACGTGGGTGGGGTGGGGGTGTGAGATTGCAAGAATCATGGAACCTAAAAATGGGTCACTGCTTTTGATGATGATTGAAAATGTATTAATATGAAACATTTTTTTGGTCTCTGAACTGATTGGATATTTTGTCCGATGTTGCATGAGTTGTCACAGGTTCGGCCTCTTCAGGTAAAATCCTAATCAGTAAAAATGGAACTGCAATCAGATGAAGAGGGTTGCTGGGCTTCCTCCTGTTGCTAAGAGACAGATGTAAAATGAAAGTTGTGCTATGAAGGAGCATTTTGTGTCATTTCTGAACAAAAACAGGTCATATCTTACCTCCACAGTCTGAAAGTACAGGATTCTATTGACAGTTTTCCAGGATACCTGACATACACCATCAAGCATGGCAAACACGAGCCTTTGCGCATTCTGAATTCTGTGCTCTGCCGATAATGACTGGATCACCATTCACTGCTGTGTTTGCCAGTCAAAAAGAATAATAAAATATATTTAAGAAATTCATATAGACAGCCAGAAGAATTTTGAACTTATTACTAATACTAAAGTGTGAATGAAATACTTCTGAAGTTTTATGCACAAAGAAAATTAAACCATCCAGGCCTTTGAGCAAATTCACATTCATATTCACATATTCATAACTCATTTAAAAACATTGCTCAAGACACACATTCTGACTTCCACCAAAAAGGGTTTTAACTGTGTTTAGCGAATGGTTTAACTTTTGTTTCCATTTGCACAAGGTTTAGGGCCACTAGCTGAACATTTTGACTACACAGACTGAGTATATTTGCCAACAATTTGCCAGTCGCGCACTAAGAAAACAGTAAATTCGGGAACTGTTAATTCCAGTGAAACGATTAATTCCCTGAAACACTCTTTGTTTTTATAAGCTTCACTCAGACATGGATACTGAAGATGGGAGTGTCAAGTATGTCCTGACCGGTGATGGGGCTGGAACCATTTTTGAGATCGATGAGAATTCAGGTGATATCCATGCGACCAGAAGGTTAGACAGGGAGGAAAAAGCGTCGTACACCCTGAGCGCCAAAGCCGTCAACAAAACCTCTGGACAGGATCTTGAGAGGGCCTCAGAATTCATCATCAAAATCCATGACATTAATGACAATGAGCCAAAGTTTGCCAAAGACACCTATGTGGCCAGTGTGTCAGAAATGTCTAATGTTGGTGAGTAGAAATTTGCTCTTTTTTCTGCCTCAAATTCCATATGTATTATTGATTATATTTTCTAGAACTATTTATAAGAATGAGATACTCTGATGATTAAACAAAGGCAGAAACTTTGCTTTGGGGTTACTTTTTACAATTGTTGTGCTGTGTTTAAATGTTTTTAACTGTTAGAACTTACAAAGAGTGTCAACTCCAATGACAGTTCCCCCATTAATGTGTATTACAAAAACATATTTTGTGATTTAATTTAGATTTCCATGGCCAGGTGCAAGTTATTTTTACAAGAGGTACTGCATCATTAAAGGCAATCACACACTCCATCTCATAAGAACCCAAATTATGCCAAAGTGGCTCCATATAAACATCCAGTCCTAACCCAAGTAGCTCTGCACTAACCAGGCTGTAAACAAAAGGTTTCACAAAGGATAATTTAGAATGATTGCATGTCGCATTGAAAAGTTTACTGAGCCACTTAATCAATGCTGATTAAAACTATGACAAACAACTTCATGTGATTTGCAGGATGGATAAAGATCTTACAATATCTTGCTGAATTCGTTTCAATTATCAGTGAATTTATACCCATTAAGAGAAGCAGAGAAAATCAAAGTAAATGAACGGGTTGCAGCTAGTAGAAATCAATTACTCTTCACGAAGCAACACATTAACCCGCAGGTTTATCTCAAATGAATCAAAACTCATTTGCAGTTCCGACAAAAACAAGGCAGCCGGTTTTGATTAAAGATTTTGTGTGATGATAAGATAATCATTGTGGATCTTAATCATTGTGACCGGCAAATGAATCAAAGACTAATCACAAGGAAATGAGGAAATTATGCTTGAAGTGGTTGTGTATGACTTGCTGTACCTATTTGTGTTTGTCAGCTCATAAAGCATTGTTTGAGAAAGCTTGACAAAATGTCTGTTTGAAAGGTTACCAAACATGACATTAATAAATTTCCAGTACTTTAAATTCTTGAATTTTTGGCTAAATATTAGTTTGTGAATTATCAAATCGATTTTATGAGTTCAACAAAATTTTTGGATTTTGACAATTGTTTTGGACACATCTGCTGAAAAAGCAGAGTGCTTAAACCATTAAATTTAAGAGGTATTCATAATTTAGTAAAAAATCTAGAATCTAGAGCTTATTGCTGCAGTATTTGCTGAAAAATAGATTCCTCTAGCTTGAAACACTGGTCATCTTTTGACCAGTGTTTCAGAGCTTCAGGGACTCTCTGTTTGGTTCTTACAATACCTGATCTTCTCTGTTGAGGGACTTGGGATTCTTCAAGTACCTGTGTTTTACAAGCTTTGAGTACATGCAGTGTTGTTTCTTTAGTATCTTAACACGATAAATGGCAGATTCTTCCCCACACTGTCACTACTGATTCATTTGACTGATTCAGAATGTAAAAGCATGTGATGTTATGGCAATTCTTGCTTTAACTCTGGGCAGGGGAGTTATTTATTCAACACAATCTGGTAAAAGCAGGCTTGTAAATGGACCACGCTCTTTTTCTTCCCTAAGGCTTTTGCATTTGAAACCCAAGCTACGTCTTTCTCTTCCCTTCCTTTTTCCAGCAGGCTTGTTCTTCCTTTCATTTCCTTATTGCTCTGTTGGGTTCAAAGTTACATCATCCACGGCCCTCAAACCTAAATGGGACACCATGCGTGTTTGACACTTTGCCTCTTACTTTTCTTCCGGCTGCGTATGAATTCACCACCAGCTCCACTTGCCAAACTAAGGGGTTGCAGTGGCGCTCGCGTTTAAGCCGAACAAACTGGCCATGTGTTGCCAAAGTGCCTGCTGTTAATCAGATGTGGCCATCCATGAAGACAGGAACTCTGTTTCTCTCTGTTATCAGATTGGGATCGGAGGGCGACAGATGTTTCCGCATTCATTAGTATTCTCTGAGTTGCTCGGCGAGCGATTGCCGCTCATCTGAGGTCTTGTTGATGCCAAGGACGGTGCTGATCCATGGCAGAAACAACATGTGCGTTCGGTCCACCTTCGAGAGGTGAGGCAGAGAATGCCCGAAGTCACCTCCAAAGTAATTCAGAAGACAGGACACTAAGATGTCAGTAGCACAAAAATGAGATTGTAATAGAAAGCTTAGCTGTTGGCAAATAGGAATGAGGAGTGATTTTGTCCTTGACCGTGCAGGACAAAAGTTGTTGTCTATAGTTATATCCAAAGCGGAACAAGATCTTTCTTGTTGTTAATGTTGTACACAACAGTCAGTACATATCTTTAATTTTGATGCTACAGAAACATCACTGGATTTGTAATCAATATTTGCAAGCAACATATATATCTCAATTGTTGTATTATATTACTGTAGAGGCTTTGCCAGTGACTGACTGTTATTGTAGACCTGATTGATTTTACAGGAGAGTGCAGACAATGTATTTGATTGGATGAGCCACATTGAGCTGCTGTAAAATGTCATCACAGGCACACCTTTGACCTCACAGTCTCTCTCTCTCTCTCTCTCTCTCTCTCTCATACATATGACTATATATATATATATAAAGTCATATATACAAGTCATTTACTTCACGTTGTGTCTAAGAACACGGCTCTAGGCTCTATATAAAAGCAGTGTAACTCTAGCCCACTCGTGGCTTCTTGCTTTATTTAACCATTACATTTAGACTGCAGTAAAATTTGGTTGTGCTTTTAATACCAGACGCATTTGTAGTTTTTTCCTCCCACAGCTGTCTAAAATGGTGTCGAGCTGAAAACGAACCCTCCGAATTCATGTTAGTTTCAGATTAATTGGTCTAATTATAATGTTTTTGGAGCGGATTATTAGCCTGACGTTTCTCAGCAACATACGGCAGATTCCATCAGAGCAGAAAATGAATGGGGGTGACCCAACGAGAGCTCCGGCGACAGAAAAGCTACAATTAAAGATATGGCCATCCCACCGTGCTGCTGGAGTAATTATGAGACCAGGATTAAGATAAGAAATACACTGAGATAAGCGAGATGAAAGAGTAGGGAGTGATCATGCATTCGCCTTGATCACTGCTCATATTGGGGGTTGGGTGTTACCAGCATGTCTACATACAAGAACATGTTTTACAACCCATATTTTAGATACATGTTCATGGTTCACCTTCAGGATGACCTACTGTAATGAAGGTTTAGGTTTGTAATACTGAAAGTGTGTATCACGTTTTACAGATTCATTGGCGCTTGCTGGTGCTTAAGTCCTGAAAATGTTTGTGCATAAATCTATCTCTATAACACTTCCCCCCCCCTTGCTTTCTCAAGGTGCATTTGTAATGAGAGTCACCGCCACAGATGCAGATGATGAAGCGTATGGAAACAGCGCCAAGCTAGTTTATAGCATACTGCAGGGCCAGCCTTACTTCTCAGTCGAACCCGAAACTGGTAAGCAAATATTTGAGAGCAAGCATCATTTTAAATAACTTTAAAATAAAAATTAGAGATCAGTATTATAAACTTGTGGGCTCTTTTGACTTCAGCAAGTCTGCAACACTATAACAGTCACTCAGAACCTTCTAGCAACCACATAGCTAAGTGCTAAACAGCACTGTGGATGCCCTAGCAACCACATAGCAACACACTAAAACCACCCAGAATCTTGGCAAACACATAGTAAGGTTTTATTTGTCAATCAGTAAAAGTCAATCAGTATTCCTCTGGTAAAGTATTGGCCTGTCAGTTGTCTGTCTGCTTTAGTAAATTTTACAATTCTGTACTCCAGTGAAGAATTCTGCTCTCATATACACTAATAACCTTATCCCAACACAATTTAAAGATTGACATCCTGCTCAATTAAAACTCTCTCTTTAAAATACCCCAAGGCATGAAATTCATTTCCTTGGTTGCATTTACCTCGTCCACCCATCTTTTTTTTAGCGTGACATTAACATATAAATAATGAAGGCAGAAACTCATTAGATGGCGCCTAACACAACCTGTGTCCATCCGTTTTATCAGGTGTCATAAGGACAGCCCTCCCAAACATGATCCGAGAGAATCGTGAACACTATCAGGTGGTGATTCAGGCTAAAGACATGGCAGGACAGATGGGGGGTCTCTCTGGGACCACCACAGTCAATATCACCCTCTTGGATGTCAACAACAGTCCTCCTCGATTTCCTCACAGTAAGAAAGCATTTTAATTCATGTACATATTGTGTCATAAAGGAGATACATAACGTCATTTATGTAACGTTTACGCATTTGACAAGCCCATTTATTAAAAGCAACTGGGTGCCCTGGGATTTGAACCCGTAACCTATTTCTGAACCCATTTTGAAATTGAGTTTAGTGTTGCATGCAGACATACTTAAATATTAAACAATGTAGACATCCTGTAACGTTCACAGTCCTGAGATATATGCTTCATTTTATTTATTTCATTTTGGGGAAGGAAATGGGACAAAAGTGTACAATATGTCTTCTTTAAAATAAGCCTTGTACAAGTCTTGAAGGTCTACATCAAATGTGTGTGTTTGGCAGCCAGCTTTTGATAATTTATGTAAGCTAGATTATTGGGGTGTTTATGAGTTAAAATTCAACATTGTTTGGACTTGCAAATAGACATCACATCAACATTATCAGTATATGAATTGTGAAACAGTGCAAACGCATCTGACATATATGTTGTTGTTCAGCTGAATTGTCAGGGAATCGCTCAGGGACGTTTCTCTGACTGACCAAGCTGACTCGTAACATGAACCCACAACAACATTTTCACAGAAAGAGGCTTTTAGAATGAGAGAGAAGGGTAGAAACTAGAAAGGGGAAAAGTGAGAGAGAGAAAAAGAGAGGGAGCGCACAACAGGAGCTTCATTTGGGGTGATAATCCCTATTTTTTTGCCACAGTCTCAAATCCAATACCAGAGCCACATCAGAAACAGTTTGGGTTTGAAAAGAACCTCCTCCAATGGCTCACCGGAGCCGAAATTCTATTAAAGAATAACCACTGAGAATCAGCTTTGCTTTTCTCTCAAGAGAGAGATAAATAAATAGACAAATACACACTGAAGCGCCTTAGTTGAGAACAAAGAGTTTGAATAAACACCTGACTGTTTACCCAATTGATTTATTTTTTCCCTCTTCTTTCTCCTTCTCTAGGTACTTACCACCTCTCCACTCCAGAGTCGGCTGAAATCGGCTCATCTGTGGGTCGGATCAAAGCATATGATGCGGACATCGGAGAGAACGCAGAGATGTGGTACTCCATCCTGGATGGAGATGGCCAAGACGCATTCAACATAATTACTGATGGAACCAGCCAGGAAGGAGTTATAACTGTAAAACGGGTAAACAGCCCCTATATCTCATGTTTTATACATTACACTAAGTCACCAGCACAAAATAAAACCGCACATGAATGCCCCCAACCATCCAACGGTCTTCCTCTTTTCTCTTATTTTTTACTCTTCCTGTTAGCGTACGAACCCATACGAAGCAAAGTGCTTAGAAAATAATCCCCTGAATCGAAGCCTTTGTGTCCTATCAACTTTACAAAGGTGCTTAATTCTATTCACATCCCAAAAAGTCCCTTTTTCCTTTTGTATAGTGCTGGGATCTATTTGCCTGCTGAAATGTGCCTATAGCTTTATATCCACTCTCTGTTGGGTCAGGCTTTGACGAGACTTAGGCAATTATGCAAATCTTATTGCTTAAACTGAAATGAAAGATAGCTGCAGAAGACAGCCTCAATGGACGTGAGGTAAAAGATCGCACCTTGAGTCTTTAATCGTTTCATAATTAAAAGGCTGCACTGAATGGACAATGCTTTGCCTATAAGAAACAGGGCAGTGATAAGGGCTCTTCAATAAAAGTATCGGAAAATGGGGTTTAGATTTTGAAAAGTTTTGTCAGAGCATGTTGTTAATCCACAACTGAACAGAGCAAAACTGAAAGAGGTCAGAAATGTAAGCCTTGCTTTTATTCAAACACTTATCTGCCCTCTCGTAACCTTCTCTCATTCAGCCACTGGATTATGAGAGTAAGAGGTTATACTCGCTGCGGGTGCAGGTGACCAACACACATATAGATAGACGATTTGAGCATCTGGGGCCTTTCAGCGACACAGCAGTGGTCAGAATCACTGTCACGGATGTCGACGAACCTCCGGTCTTCAGTCGGGCCTTGTACATTTTCGAGGTGGATGAGGACACCCCTGCTGGCAGTTCAGTTGGCACTGTAGCGGCTCGAGACCCTGATATGGTCAATCACCTGGTCAAGTGAGTAACAATTGGTTAATATTTGTTTGTTGTTTGTTGTCAATTTAACAAACAGAAATTGCTATTAATGTTAAAGGGGTCAAAATTTGTTTTTTCCTATTTTAGTCTGAGTTGGTTTAGCTGGTTAGCTTTGGCAATTAGCCCTTGCTGGTAAATAATGCAACTAAAAAAAAATGACAGCAAAAAGCTGACATGAATTTCAACAATATATTATTTCTGTAAGCAGCATATAAATTCCTACCAAAAACATTAAAGTTTTTTATATATTACAGTAGATGAAGAGGCATATTATAGTAAATAGTTTTTACCAATTTTTGTGGGGTTTTAAAAGCATAAAATGGGCCATATTTTTCCTTGTCTGTTGCTGTGAGTGTGATCACATGGCTTTAACAGTCCAGATGTTGCAACTCAGTTTCAATAAATCCTTTATTTCACTGGGGAAGAAGTTTTAAATGAGGAAAGTTACAGTATGTTTTTATAGATCAATGAACTGTTCTATCTGAAAAGATCAAGGATATGAGCCCTTTAATGTTTTTTGTGTTGTGAAACTGATAAGTTTACTTTGCCTGTGTAATGAACTTGCTTTGAATCTCATTGCACTCATTATATTAGTTTTATTACCAACTAAAGGCTGATTTAGCTAATAAGGAAGCTTCTGTCAACAGATAATCATGGCTATTGTAAAAGGCGATTTAATGGTCCAGCAGAGATTTGAACAGAGGGACACACTAATTAAATGCTTTTGAATATCAAGCAAACAAAACAAATGGCTCTTGTCACCGTAAGGACAAATAAGAAAAGGTGCAACAGTCAAACAAAATAAGAAAACAGGAAAATAATAGAAAATAAAGGTCAAGTTGTGACAGCGAAAAATCAGATGCCACAAAATAAGACGTACAATAATTTAATAATGCTTCACAGATGTTCAATCAAAGGGGCGTCCATTTTTCCAATAACCAATAGGCTTTAGTTACCTCACAGCCATGAATTGTTAATTGGTTGTAGACGGTTTTAGAAGAATGGACATTCTCATTCTAGCGAGCGTCTGTTTGGACAAACCTGTCATATTGGACAAAAGGTAATTAATATTATGTTTTCCTAAAAGATGGCATTTTAAATGTGTATATTGCTTAAGGTGTTGTCTACTTTTAAAAGTACACTAGCATGTAGATGGCTCAAGCTAACAGAAAAGCACTAAAAATTAAACTTACCAAAATCAAAACATTCCCTATGATTCTCATCCCGGTTCATCCTGATGTATGAATATCAAGTAGAATACATCTTCTCTATTCACATTTTGGTAGCTGATCAGATGTTTTGTGCTCGGTTAAATCTAATCCATCAACATGTCCCCAAGAGTGCAACTGTGTATGTGTGTAAAAGCAGAGAGAAGCAAATTATTCATAGGGCCTCAGTTGGTGATTTCCCTGCGGAAGTTTCACAAGATGAATACAGTCCCCCCACTCCCCCACCCCTCCGTTTTTTGAATTCTGACTTCTATAAGTCAAAAACTTGATGTAAAAGACTCTCGTCTCTTGTCCGCACGCACACTACCAGCGATTGTCTAAAAAAAAGCACGTCCGTCTGGCTCCCTTAAGCACGTCACACTCAGTTGCATATTTAAATGTCAGCAGAATATGTAAGTTGACATTGATAAATGGCTTTAATAGGAAAGATTTCCTTTTCTTATTTCATGAAAACAAAAGGCAGGGGTTCAACAGAGTGATTAGCATTCAGTCTCTTTCAAAACGACCACTTCAACATTCACAACACGCAGTATGCGGTTATAGATAATTGATAGTTGCTTGAGCTAAGAAGGTACGCATTTCACAGATGACTATTCAATGCATACCGCATAATTGATTATATAAAAACCTGACACTTATTGGTATTGAGGTACCCTTCTGGAAAATAAAAAAATGGCTTGTGTTTTGGTCCATAGTGTGGGATGCTAGTGTGCAGGTGTGTAGCTAAGTTTCTTGACCAACTGACTAATGCCATGATGGTCGACCAGCTTCTCCAGCTAGGTTTTAATGCTTGCCTTTACCGCTGGTTTGTACTGCATGCCACGCAACGCAGCAATCTGACAAACAAATTTGTTCCCTATTAGTGATGTGGAATCAAATACGTCCCATTGTCTGAAAAAAACATCAAACCAGTCAGGGCTAATTTATATGGCTGCCTGATCAGGCTCTGTTCTGGGCTCCTTATTATGTACCTGATTTTCACTTCCTGGGGGCATGTTTACAATGTCTTAAAACACGGGAACGTTCTGTCCCTGTGTCTGGGCATAATCAGCTCTCTATTGTCTTGCATTCATTATAGTCATTCTTGTTTCAGATACACCATTGATCGGCACACAGACCTGGAAAGGCTGTTTAACATTGATTCCAACAATGGAACCATCAGCACACTACAAGCTCTGGACAGAGAAACTTCCAAATGGCACAACATTTCTGTTCTGGCGACAGAGCTTAGTAAGTTTGTATTGCGAGCCTTTGTTGGATCGGTAGGAATAACTGCTGATAGGAAAAGAGACAATGTTCACCCTTGATTGAGAAGTAATCTGAGCTTCAATGCAGCCAAATTGTTGTCTTTGTTCCCTTTGTAGCAAAGCGTACTTTAAGCAATGCCAAGACATCTCTTCCTTTCAACATTTTGAATTCAAATCGTGAATCAGAACAAGTTTTGGCCTGAAATTCATTTTCAACATTTTTTTTTACTTAGACCTGTTAAACTTTTTTTTTCTGTTCAGATTAGCTTTGCTGTTCTAATTTTGGAGTCTTTCAAAAAATTAACCTCTAATCCTTTTAAATTCTTTTATTATGTTCAGGTAATATTGAAGTTGTATTCCTCTGTTTTATTACAGGGATTTTAAGAAATGTGACTGTATCCAATAGTAATCCAGACTGTAATTTCAGTAATTCCAGTAATTGTGCTAGGGTCAATTTTACCCTAGTTTAGTTTACCCAGTTTTTTTTAATGCAATAAAAGTAGTCAAAATAAACTGTCTAGAGCGTATCTCTACAATGCACCAGTAGGAGAATTTTATCATTTGAAAATTCAATGCATTTATTCATGTTTTCTTTTTAAACCTGGAGTCTCAGAAGCCCTGCGCAGAAATAATGTATAATTTTTAATAGAGGAAAACGTTCTCAAGTTGGCAATGTAGCCTATAATCAGTTCTAATAGCATTAAGAAAAGTCATGAAATATCGACCAGATGCATAAATGTTTTCAAGCTTTTAAAATGGCCTCAGGGTCCCTCAGACCCCAAACACAACGTGAGGGTTAAAAACAATGCACAACAACTTTCTCTTAGATGGACTAAAACTTCTAGAGCCTCCGGACATTCTCAGAAGTGGCTTAAACCACAGCACTACAGTAAATGACTGATGACAAAAATCAAACTGTCATCCATGGCTGTGGTTTAATTCATGTTTTCTGCATTCTCTGCAGAAGGATACATGCCTGAGGTAAAGGGCTGACAGACAAACTTAGGGATATGAAATTAGACCTCTTGAATGCAAACTGAATATCTTTCACAACTGCTGAAACACATTCATCATTGGTGTCTAGGTACTGCGCTGCAAACCAGAGTGCCGGTGTTTATCAAAGTACGAGACGTGAATGACAACGCGCCCGAGTTTGCCATGTACTACGAGACCTTTGTATGCGAGAATGTCAAAGCTGGTCAGGTATGGCTCTTTTTGAATGTTTGTTCTCAAACATAAACGAACACTTCTGCTTTTCAGTTGAGCTGTTTATTCTGTATTTTTTAAATAGAGTGAAAATAGTGAATAATCACAGTTTGTATTTTGTTTTTTAGCTCATCCAGACCATAAGTGCTGTGGACACAGATGAACCTCTCGTTGGCCACAAGTTTGTATTTAGTCTCAGCACCATCAATCCAAACTTCACCATCTTCGACAACGAAGGTACTAGACATGCATTTAAATGTAATGAGTGTAATTTTTCATTGTTAAATTACTTTCTCTCATCTCAGCTTAATATGCAGAGACAACTGTAAGTCATCAATCAATGTTGTTAAACTATTGCTCTGTTTGCATCCTGTCAACCCTGGGGTAGTAAGTAAGTAAGTAAGTAACCAACGGTGTGAGTTGTGAGTGGGATTATCAGTCTGTTTGATCTGATAGGAGGGCGTGTTTGAAAAGAGTTGTTATTTTTGTAGTTCAATAGCGGTACATAAATGGCACACTTAACAAATTGGTTACTACTGTTCATCACTGTTCATACATCTTCATTGGTGATATATTTCAGGTTCAGAATAAGGTCTAGTACACTGCAGACAACCATAATGTTGGGTTTCTTGGAAGCAAACTACATAAAGTTGTTGTGTTGTACTGTATAAACTACATGGTAATAAAAAAAACCTTCCTTAAAAACGCAACTGCTTATTTAAACTATGCAAATGACACAGTCAGTCACAGGCTAGTTTCAGTAACCGTTTCGTTGTCTGTCTAGATAACACAGCGAGGATCCTGACCCGCAGGGGCGGCTTCAACAGAAGAGAAATGAGCGTGTACCTGCTGCCTGTTGTCATCTCAGACAATGATTACCCCATCCAGAGCAGCACCAGCACACTGACAGTCAGGGTCTGCGCCTGCGACAGCCGAGGGAATGTGCAGACATGCAGTACCGAAGCCCTGCTGCTCTCTGCCGGTCTGAGTACAGGAGCCCTGGTTGCTATATTACTCTGCATCCTTATACTTCTCAGTAAGTACTGATTCACCACTAATGCACAAGCTCTTACTTTAAAGCAACATGCTTTTGTGGTCTTTATGGTGGCACGTTGTAAATGTTGTACATAAACTAAAAAAATTCTATGTATTTTCTGCAGACATTTTTTAGAAGCGGTCTTTAGACAACATTGAACCTTTAATCTGTTTACATGCAGTAGCTTTTGTTTTCTCTAATGCATGATTTGCAACCAATAACTGCATATATCAGACTTTCTTCCATAAATGATATGTACTCTGGTACACTCTAGTGGGTTTTGGTTACACAGTACTTGAAAAATTTTGCATGTCAGTTTTTCTAAAAACTGCAGTGCTTTTAACATTGCAAGCCTGTTTGCTTGATGGGCCTGACACGACCAATGACGTGAGTTTGAGGGACTTTCTGTTTGTCCGTGAGTTGGCAATGGAAGGTCATCATTTGTAAATAAAACACATTCATATCAAATGGATGGGAAAAATAAAGTTGCTGATATAGTGTTCTAGTATGCCAAAAGTGCCTGTCAGCTAAACGCATGTTGCGTTGTGCCACATTGGGCACTTCCAGTGTAAACAGCTTTGTTGACTTGATTTTAATGAGCGCGATCAGGTTTTGTGCAACGTCATTTTTGTTTGTTTGTTTATCTGCATCTCTCAAGCTATACTGAACTGTTGTCCTGAAAACTTTAAAGGTAAGGAGCATTATCCTAATGTTAGTTGGTCCTAGTGCAAAACCAGCAGATTTAGGAAGCCAGTGTGGAGCCAGTTTGTGCAGCCCAGAACCACCTTATCTTTGGAGGAAATACAGGGAATGGTTCCAGACAGACTCTTGTACCAGCACAGATTGGCTGTAAAACCAGCAGGAGTACCATATTGGTGGAAAAGAGGTATAAATGTTTTTTGGTATTTGAGCTATCTGTCTTATCTGAGGGCGACAGGCGTTTGTTTGTGTTAGCACACAGACATCTGATCACTCTCAAGTGAATCTTTAGCACTGCAGTGGTTAAAACAAAAGCCTGCTTCTAAAGGTAAGATAGAAAACTTTAGAGTATGCTAGTAACATCAGCCATGCCCCACACTCCATCATCTACCCTTGAGAATGCAGTTTTGGGAACATTTCGAGACATATAATGTGTCAAACAGAGTGACATGTTTGATAACAATGATTTATTTTCTAGGCCAACATGGGCGGTTTGCACTCAAAGTTCTTATATTCGGTCATGATAGGATCTCGAACCCGAACACAAAGATACAGCGAATCTGTTTTTTGAAGCCGCCAACCAAAAATAAACACTTGTAACATTCTGCAGCGTCTGGCGAGCGGAGCGTAATGTGTCTTGCCCTCTTGTCCTGTTGTTTTGATGATGCAGCACAGTGTGGGCTGCACATCATCCTCCTTGTGTTGTTTATTTTGTTATTTATGCAATTTTCTTTAAAATTTCTCCAAACATTTCCTCCAGACAATCAAAAGTAGGCCACTCTATTAGGACATTACTGTACTGTAGTTCTCTCGCTCTTGTTCTCTGTGCCCAGAAAGTGCAGTGGTGAGGAAAAATAGCTTTCATTATTAAATGTATGCAATTGACAAAAAGGCCTTTTGTGTTTCTCTGAGGCTTAAGTAGGTCGCTTGCTTCTTCCTAACGTTGTAAAATGCCACTTGTGTCTCTTTGTAAGGTAATGCGGCTTAAAAAGCGTCCGGTCGCAAGCAGCATGTGTCTGTGGCGCTTCTGAGGAAAAAGGGAAAATATGTTGTGCTTAAGTTAATACATGCATCAATAAGTCATTGCTGAAACCACTGCTGTGCGCATCTCTCGTGTCCCCAGTCTAACTTGATGCGATTCGTCAACACTCCCTTCTGTCTGCCTCCGTACGAATTGCTTAAACCTTATATTCTTTTAGGAACTTTATATACATCCAGCTATTCATTATTCATGCTGGCCAAAACGTGTTCTGTTTGATCTGTTTGGGGGTCTTCATATTAAGGGTGACATTTTCTGAATTTAAATGTTTAAATTTAAAGAAGTTTTTCCTGAAATGTAGACTTGATTTTGCTGTCATAGCCTTAAAGGTACAGCAGCCAAAACCTCCCATTTACTTTTAATTAAAAGGGCTACAAATAGTCATTTGAACAGAACTGAATTGACTGCAAAAAATCCAACAGCATTTAAAAATCTAACATTTAAGTTAACTTCAGGATATAAAACTCTAAAGTGTAGAACATTTCGCAGAACAGTGGTGGTCTACAAAAGTACCATATGTATGACTAAGTTTCTGCCTATTACACAGTGTGGACGATTGTGTGCCGTGTGTCAAACTGCTATTGCCGTCTCATATTCTGCTGTTCCCCCCTCAGGCACCATGCAGTCCATCACTGAGCTCCTCTTTTGCAAACTGAGAATAGATACTCAACCCCATCCTCCTCTCCACTTTCAGCTTCCTTCCCTGAACCTGTCTGTGTCGCTGAGTTGACAGGTTATAATGCAGAGGTCCAGGTCTTTCCTAACCCTGCTGAACAAAATATCACACCATCTGTTTTATTTATTTCTCTCTCTCTGTTTATCTACCTTGTACATTGTTTTTGTTGCACTATTGCACAATTTCCTTTACATTTAGCCAATGGTACCTTTCAACAACAGTAAGTAGCTGGTTTTTGGGGCCAGATTGAGAGATTTCTGCACTCAGTCTCGACCCTTCCATCACCATTTTCCTTCCAGATCACAGAATAAGCCTGGTACACACCACAGGCCCCTGGGCTGGGCAGAACTCAGCGTGTTGCCCCCCGTCGTGCCTTCTTCATAATTAACACCTGAGTGGGAGGCTGGGGCGAGCTCTCTGCTTACCTGCTGAGAAGAGACAGGAGCCAGTGAACAGGAAAAACAAGCTGCAAACTGCAGCACCTGTTCACTTTTTATGGACATAATTCTCTCTTCTCGCCTTTTCCAGCTTCAAACATGAACATTGTGGACCTTATGGTCTGGCTAATCTCCATTAAACCATTTAAAACAACTTCAGGCAAAGTGGAGACTAGGGAAAATTCTAACTTTTTTTACCTCTACAATATTTTTAATATTTTTTCATTGTATCTCCAGAAAAAGGTCACACCACATATGAAAAATATAATTTAACCTGTTAGTGAGGACGTTTGAACAAAAAACATAATTGTACTTTCAGTTGTGATGTTGATAAAAAGTTTTGCCTTTATATGTTATTAAACTGATAATATTTCCAACAGCTGAAAGCATTAAAGCAAATGTCTCAGTGTAACCTACAATATAATTATGAAAATGGTTCATTAATTTTGAAATGGTTAATTTTGACTAATATCAACTAGCTGTCAAAAACAGTCTTCAACCAGATACTTAATGTTTATGACATATTCAATGTATAAATCGTGTCTCAAAATGCTATGATCAAATCTTGTATGGTGGCTATGGTGACTGTAAAATGTTGAAATTTAAACTCAAATAAAAAAAGTCTATGAAAATTGATTAGTGAAGCATTACAGTGGGGCTTCAGAAATATATATGTACCCTTTGGAACCCTGCAAATTTGTAATACGTGGAAAAGAGGAACTTTTTTTAATTCCATACAATTTACTGCAAGGTGATCGCTTCAGACACTATGAAGTCTTTATCTACATTACAGAGCGTCTTTCTTCTCTGTATTCATGAGTATCTTAAGCGCGTGACACCTTTTGAAACATTCCTCAGTATCTTCAGCTAAGCTGTCTGTAGTGCTGTGCAGCTTCTGCTGGGCGTCTTATCTGTGCTCTGCTTTAGCCATCCAAGAACTGCCTGTGATTCCGCAGCCGTTCTTTCTTCTCTCTGCAGTGATTGAGATTATGCATGCTTTCTCTCTTTCTTTTTCTATCTGCTTCTCTGAGCTCCGTGAAAACTAGCACATCCAAAGCGTTTGCCTAGCCACTTTTTTGTTTAGCTGACTCAGTGGTTCTGTTTTTGTTGATCGTGTTGAACTTCATTGTCCCTGTGCATTGATTGTCTCATGGCTTGTTGATTGAATTAACTAAACATAATCATGAGGTCGCTTTTGCCATAGCAGTCGTACTCCATACCTGTCTTTGTTTTTTATTTTAACTCATGGGCCTGCAGTCTTGAAGTGCTGGGGACGGACTTTAAAATGGTAGCGTGGCAAGCAACAAGCTACTCATAATTTCAATGAGGTAAACTACAGTAAAGAAAAAAGTATGAGGGGACTTTCCCCACTGCAGACAAAGTATACTGTGGAAAATATGTACAACGGTGTTGGATGTCTCACTGGCCTTGGGGATACATGACTGAGATAGAGTTTTGTTCGGCTTCATTTACACCGTGCTGATGATGTCAATGTGTTTTCTTCTTTCTCCACAGTGATCGTGGTGTTGTTTGCGGCCCTCCGGCGACAAAAGAAAAAGGAGCCTTTGATCATCTCCAAAGAAGACGTGAGGGACAACGTGGTGAGCTACAACGATGAAGGCGGCGGAGAGGAAGACACACAGGCCTTCGACATCGGAACCCTCCGGAACCCTGAGGTCATTGACACCAACAAACTCCGCCGGGACATAATGCCCGAAATGCTGTTTCCATTCCGCCGCACGTCTCCTCTAAAAGACAACACGGACGTCAGAGACTTTATCAACGGGCGTCTACAAGAAAACGACTCGGACCCCACGGCACCCCCTTATGACTCCTTGGCTACGTATGCCTACGAAGGCAACGGATCTTTGGCTGAGTCTCTCAGCTCTCTGGAATCGGCAACCACTGAAGGGGACCAAGACTTTGATTATCTGAGTCACTGGGGGCCACAATTCAAAAAACTGGCAGATATGTATATAGGGCAAGAGTCCCAGAGAGAGACTTAATACTGGATATGCAACACAGCACACTTAAAGATATCTCAGAGCACTAAATTAACATACTGAAATCTCCCCCCAACCCCCCGTTCTCTGCTGTGCGATGCATATTGAATCAACAAAACTTGAACATCAACTACTGGGAACTTTTCAAATAGACATGCCCTCTTCTCTTTTCCTGCTCCTACATTGTGTCTTCTTTAACTTTGTCCTCTTCTTCTGGTCTATCTCTCCTCCTTTCCTCCCAAAATAATCAGTAAAGATGCCTTTTAAGAGTAGGGATTTGTTGTAATTAATGGTGTGGTTCATGTGTTTTATAATCAAGGTGACTGATAGTAGCTTTATACACTATTGATGTTTATGGCTGAAAAAAAGACAAAAATGATCAAAAAAAGCTTAGCTTTTATCGCAGACCAAGTCTAAAATAGGTGCAGTATGTGTATAATATGTTTTACAAGTATGATCATTATGTAAACTACTTGATATTAAGAGGCAGTTTTCCTGTGGAAGGTTTTTATGGGTTCTGTCAAACTGTGGTTTCATTTCAGCTCATAGAGTTAGAACTGTACAATTGATTGTGTATTTGTAGAATATCGGTCATTATGTTCATGTTGTTTGGATGCTGTCGCATTGTTTTATACAGTATTTATATTTTTATACTTATTTTGATAATAAAGTTTGTAAAATCTTTTCTCTTATGGCATGTTCTTAATTTAAAAATCATTGGGTTGATTTGATTAATGTATTATTTATTTATGAAATACATAATTTATATAGATAAATGTCTTAGTTATGTAATGCATTATACATTTTATGTAAAATGGCTGCTAATTTTAAAGGAATGAGTTTGATGGAATTCAAAGGATCTAGGGTTAATCTTTTCTACCTGGTTTCTCTCTCCTTCCCACCCAATTTAATCCCAATGTTAAAAATGAAGGAAACCTGAAGTCATCAGCTTAATAACCAACAGATTCTGAAGAGGAGCTTTCAACACTTCTCACCTAAAAGGAGTTTAGAGTTAAATGTTAATACAGCCTATTGTGTTTAATTAGGCTCTTGACAGATTAAGACGCCCTAATTAAAAAAAAAGTCTGTGACATTATCGTCTAGCCCAAATGTCCTTTCAAAACTTTTCTGTTCAGAAAATGGACAAATTATGTAGTTTCAGAGATTAAATAAAAGGTTGGGATGTGGGGTTTGTGATAGTTTGTCCACAGGCAGATCTCCAGCCTGTCCTTTCTCATTGGTGTATAAAAACCTTCAGCTGCGGTCATGGCCAAGCTGAGGTAGAAAATAATTGGCATTTTATTTCATTAACTCCAGACCGCTATTACATGGGTAAGGTTAACAAAGAAATAAGCATCTATTAGGACCAGTGCTGCCCTCTTTTCCATCCTGACCTTGAATGGTTCAATAAAAATCTTTCTTTTGACAACATAACTATTACTATTACAATATTATTGTAATGCAAAAGCATTTTCCCATTTTCTTCTTTACCTCAGAGGAATGGCAAAATGTGGCCACTTCCATTGGTAGCTATTCTCAGTGTACTTAGAAATCTTTGTTGAAATGTAAGAATTAAAATGCTCCATTTGTATACTGTCAGGGAATTATTTCTATTGTTCTGAAATATGCCGCAAAGCTCCTTTTCCTGACTGTAGTCCTCAGGTTTACAGTCCTTATGCAGGTAAATTCAAAACAAACCAAAAAACGAATTGAAAGAGAAAACCATGTCTACCTCACAGTCGTGTGCACTAAACTAATTGTGAAGACAAGGAGAACTTAAAACTGCTGAGAGAAGCAGAAGAGAAATAAAGACATTTTGCTTGTGCCTGCACATAACAGTGTTACAGAGTCACACGTCTGGTGGATCCTTTTATCTTTAGCTAAAACATTGTTCACTGAGTTCACCTCTTATATTTCCTATTGGTGGAACGACGTGTTCTATCCACACTTTAAATAAAAAGGAGATTGTTTTAACTACGTTAAAACGTTTGTTAGGAAATGCATTATATTTTAGACCAAAGAATGTTGGGTAAAAGTATATTATATTAAGATGACAACAAAGTCTAGAGATCAGCATAATTTTCTGTCAACAAGCATTGAAAGTGAGTGTACAAAAGTTTCAAATAATCATATTCGTGAGGGTATTAAATTGAAAGGGTTAATCTAGATTACTACCTTGTTCACATGGTATCTAAGGGTGGGATAAATTTTAATTTTTAACACTAACAATGCCTAACAAATGTTGCTTTGTGAGTTCAGCCTAGCAGTGACCCAGAAACAGCTACACTTGACCACACAAAAATCCTAAGTCCCTAAAATGAATGTTCTATAAGCCATTGTTGATTAAACGTGTCTGTTAAATGGCCAACATTCATGATGCTTTCCTTTGGTTTTTACCCCCTGATACAAAAGGGATGTGAATAATATGCAACATACAATATACAACAAAAGATCAGTATATATAGCAAGCATATTTCTGCTGGTTACCGTTGTATTCTTAGATGACACAGTGCACATGAAGTGCAGGTGTGCTGAGGTTTCCTGCAGGTGTGTAGCAGCACATTTCCACTGCTGTGAAACATTGTCTCACATACTGTATATAGATATCAGAAGTGCGGTAATCATTTACCTCCAACACTCAAATCCACAACTCAATACGAGCAGACAATGTAAATCTAGCCTTGCTTCACTTACAGTAATGCTTCAAAAGTGTGCGTATCACTAAACAAGATCCACTTTTCATTTGATCAATAACTCCTGACTGGCCATTTGTAAAGATATTTTCTCTGCAAAAATACCAAGCAGCTCTGCTGTTTTAGTTCTGAAGTGTTCTTGTGTTTCTGCAGTCTCTTAAAAAAGAATAATCTCCCTGCAGTCATAACAGGTAAAATATATCCATTCCACAGAAAGAGCCACTTATCTATTGTATAGAATAACGTCTCTTTCTGTCTGAGTCGCCCATGACTAATATATTCTCCCACATATGTAGATAAATCAGAAAAATTACAATAAATACATAGAATACATAAGGCAGTTTAGTGTCAAATTAATAAAGATAATTTCCAAAAGATGGAAATTTCAATATTTATTTTTCCAAAATAAATGCACTCATATCATTTTTATGCACAGTTTATTTAAACATGAAATTAACATGTTCAAAAATGGGATTAAATGTCCATACAGAAGACAATGTTTTTTGTTGGCCAAAACAGAAACACTTTTTACATATTCAGTGTTATATGAAGCGTTTTATAATTATTTCACTGTTTAAGTTTTTTTCTGAAAAGCTTTTAGAAAGCTATTTAATGACAGGCAATACCCCATGTAGTGTCACAACATGCCCCACTACTGGGGAATGGGTATAAAAAAATCATTTTTTCCTGTGCAAAAAGGGTGAGGCTGTTCAGCAGCTTTATTGTTGTAAAAGCACTTCCAACAATACAGCTAGAATGAGAAACATTCACTGGACTACAAAGTGAGACAACTTGCCCCGGCCTGCCCTATCTCTAGTATCCTCACTGAGATCTCTAGCTCATTAATGTAATCTTTAAATACGATCTAACTATTAACCCCTGTGGACATCTCTGAATTGAATGCATCAGTAGGGTTCTTAACTGGTGAAAAGGCAAGAAGGCTTAAAAAACAATCCTACTAATGGAGGCCATTTAATCAAATCACACAATATCATTGTAATCTGCACAATTTAATGTTCTAATTCAGAAATGGTCGCAGCTTTAATCCGCCAGCAAAACACTCGTTCATTTTAATACCGAAACAATTAAGTAGCAGCCATATATCCAAATTAAAAAACACAGCATGTCTGACCCCAGCACAACATTTAAATATGACCAATGAGTCATACAGAAGGACCGTCACACCTGGAGGGTTTGTCGGTGCATTTGCCAGTGTTGTTGAAGTGTATTGTGTGTTCGTAAAGGGCATGCTGTGACCTGATACAACTATATCTGTAAATTAAACCTGAGGTCAAGGTGAACGCGGACCAGACAGGCTGTCAGTGAAGATTACCCCCGCCTGATGATCTAAGAGCTTCTCTGAAGCTATTGGGCAGTCTGGTGCCAGAAATGTGTCGTTAAAATCTGAAATGACCAAGCAACATCCTCTCCTCCTTTCCGTGCCCTTATCTTTCAAAGAGGTGCAGCCATTCTCCGCAGTGCTCCAAGGTAATGTGCTTATAATGGATGTTGGAATGTGACTCTCTGCTCACGCAGACCGTGTCTATTTCTCATGAAGCCCTAATCATCACGCAGTCTACTGCTGGAATAAGTCTCGAGACCATTTGAACATAATGACAACAGGGAAAGTTCTGCCGTCGTAAATTTTGTATCTAATTGAGATCATTTGTCTTCGATAACATTTCAAATGAGCCTTAATGATATTGAGCAGCAGACAGTGTCACATTAAAAGCTCTTAAAACACATGTGGAGGAATCATTAATTCTTCAATCAGAAAAGAAAAACGCTAGGCAGAACGCTGCCATTAGGTAGCGACGGCATGCAAATGTCTATCAAAGTCACGACTTTCTGATTTCTCCTCATATTTGCCACCAACGGGGTAAAACTTGACATGAGCTTGACTTCTTGTTGTGTTCAAAACAGTTTAATCACAGTGTTTATTGTGAGTGGCGAAACAGGCGGAGAGCGGCGAGCTATTTGGAGAGCCCAATGACCCATGGACTGCAATGAACTGTGGGAAAACGCCCCCGGTCCGAAGGGACGCCGTGTGGTCGCCACGGCAACAGAGCATGAAAGATCCTCACATACATCAATCATTTCCATGCTAGGGAGCGCTTGTAAAGATCATGCTAGCACAAGGCTAGCTCGTTTGTGTACGTCCTCGAGAGGCACATCATATGGAATAACACATTAAGCCTTTTCATTTGTTGCGTTGGCAGGGTGAAAGTTAACTGCTGGAAGACAGTCAAACGCGTTCAATAAGATGTCAATTACAGCACAGTTCCATAATCTGATTGGAGGATTAGATTTAATGCAGGTTTCTATTACCGGAGGCCATTTTAGAGTTCTGCTATAACTTGTTAAGTCAGCAAGGACAGAAACATGTGAAGTGAACACCATCCCTACTCAGTTTCCTGATTCAGTAGTGTCAGCTTTCTTTTAAAATGAACGTCGTGTGAAACGGCAGGTGTGCGCCGGTGAGCCACCGGGCTAAAAAGAGATCGATTGACATGTATCTCTTTGATATTGCCTGAGTTTAAAAACAGTGTCATCAGCATTTTACATTTGTGGCTGTTAGTTCTTCTTAAAGGCTTCGGGCTCTGATGTAAGAAGCACAGTTCCTATCTGCTTCTGTTCTTTGGACTCTTTGCTGCATTAAATATGACTATTCTGCTGAATGTGACTAATTCACTATAGCGAGCCAGATCCAATTTCCTCAAACTTTCTCTTGCACACATTATAAAAGCAAGTTTTAAAAGAAAGAAAAAGTCACTGTTCTTGCAAAACATGGAGTTCATTACTGAAAAAAAAAAACAGAAAAATTTTGCGGGTTAGGGGTGCTGCTTACCCTGGAGGCAACACAGTGTGACAATGAAAAGAAATTAATCAAAGACAAGATTTTATTTATTACATATTGGTAGTGAAATTGAATGACTAGCACTTTTGCTGATATCAGATTACTAAAAATATTAAACCATATCACTGAAACGCCCTTCACCATAGCCGCAGGTTTCAGCTTTCAAGGTGTAAACACTTACAATGGTAAAAATATTTAGTAACAGTTTTTAATAAATTTTAACCACTGTTTCAGTCTAAGCAGAAAAAAGGTGTTTAGAACTGGGGTAAAAAACAGCATCTCTTTCACATAGTGACAACACGCAACCCAACCAAGCCTCCACACAGTGCATCATGCCAGAACATGATTCAAATGATGCCAGGACACAGCATGCTCAACAAAAAACTGATTTATCTAGAGTCATTTCTTTATCAGTAGTTATTTTATTGCAATCTGATTTGCATCATTTAAAACAGACTCAACAATGTACAGCAGAGGGTTAAATGTTGCACACGCTGGATTTGGTGTGGTCTTAATAATACATGTTACCACTTTGATTCGACGCAGATAGATGCAGAATGACTCAGAAGGGAAAGGGCAGATTATTGATTAATAATGCAAGTCTTATTTGATGTGCCGAGACAGGCTAGTCACCTGAGACGAAAAGGGTATTTTTAAGAGAAATGAAAGACAGACAGTAAGGTAGAGATTAAAGAAATGATTCTAAGGTTTTACAGCGTCGTACCACAGGCAGTAAACAGGTAATCTGGTGTGAGCTCAAAGGAACATGATGAGTGCAACAACGGCCAAAAGTTCGATTAATCATTTGAGTCATAAGACCCAGATGTCCCACAGGAAGTACTCATTGCTTTTTAAAATCCATCTTCTAAAACAGTCCAGGTCTCCAGAGACTGAGAGGGTAATAGTGAGGTAGGGGCTCTGGAGGTGTTTCGATATGACAGTCTAACAAGCAATGCAGGTCACTGCAGGTTGTGTGATGGTGTTCTGAACCAATTTGGGATAACAGCTTGATGGATTCTCAGACTCTCAAAAAGGTCCAACAGTTATATATTTATATCCGTTATTTATTTCTTTCATCTTGGCACTAAGTAGTGGTTTTGTTTCAGACACCACTAAGGGTTGCTGAGTTATAAGTGTAATGTTTAAAACCATGTCAAATAAAACTAAATGCAATAGATCTTCTTTAAAGACAATGTCATGGTAAAAAACAATATAATAATATCATATCTCAGTCATTATTGAATGCCACTTTTAAATGTAATTTAGTCAGTAAAAGTCCATAAATCTAATTTATAGAGAACTTGGCAATTACTCAGTGGAAGCAGCACTTACAGAGTCCTGGAGAAATGTGTTCTGATAAAGCACTCAGCATCTCCATAAAATGCACAGTTGAACCGCTTGCCAAAACGAGAAAGCTTTGTAACTTTATCTGGCTTAGCTCATAAAAAGATTTTATATATGGCACTTTGGTAGATTTGTGAGGTCTCGTGGACCTTGACTTAGCTACTCAAGAGTACATTCTGACCTACTCTTTGGAACAAAACTACGCATATCTAAAAATACTGTACTGTATAAGAAAACCTTTCTTGCAGTTCTTAAATAGAGAGCACCACAACACATCCCACAACATTGGCACTGCCAGTCTTATTCACACACAGCTGTTATAATGTCACTGTGAGCTTCATTAACAAATGCCTGCAAAAGAATTAGCCATATACACATCACAACAGCATTTTAAGAGACAGCTACGATATGACCTTGTTTAGAATTACTCCACACTGCAAAACATCTCAGAAACATTTAAAATGGAGGCGTACGCCCCACTCACACTGTAATGGCCATCTTAGACAAAATTCAGTGGAGAAGTCTTAATGCTCGCACAAATTGTTGTATATTTTGGCTCCAATTTCTTGGGGGAAAACTGTAATTGCTGTTCTTGAATGCGGGTTGCCTGCCTCTTTTGAGCAGCAGTAATTCACATCCATCATATCTCTCCCGTGATTACGAGACCTGCAGATGCCAGTCATGTCATTTCCAGCTTATTGCTGGTGGCACGTTTTCCTCGTGCTGTGGATGTGTAATTTTGGGAGGTTTAGGAAGGAGAAGACTGTGGTAAGGGCTGATTTGGATAATTGCAGCTTCAGTTGCCAAACCGAAGCCCTGCATTAGCGTTTCGTGCACATGCGGAAGCTTTGCAAACAGCAGAAGGTAAATAGCTTTGTGATGACGAAGCTTGTTTTTATTTTGATGCACCTCTGCGGGATTTGACTGAATGACAGAATGTTCTCCAAGGCAAGAGCTCTATAAATTAAACAGCACAATTTCAAGTCAAACTACTTACACAATATCCAACAGGTGTCTTTGTAAAACCAAACAACCCTTGAGCATTTTAAACAATAGATTAGATGTCATGAAAGCCTATATTGTTGATTCACTACTTATGAATACACAGAAAGTGCTGGAATAGTTCCTTTAAGACATCACATTTAGATTTAGCAGTCATGTTTCTGTGTTCTGTATGTGTTAGTGTAATGACAACAGCACTAAAGTCCACTTAACTGCTCTATGTGTCATCAATGTATCTTTAGCCTTTCCATTTTTTCCCTTAGGAACAAGACAATGTGTAATGTCTGATTGCATAGCGCCATCTGGTGCCCGAGGTTCTCTGTTCTATCATTGGCATGTAGCTTCAGTAGTTGATAGCAAAACACAACAGTTAATTATGGCATAACAGTTAATTATGGCAGGGAACTTTAAGTGTAAAAGCAGGTTTTAAAAATGGATCTATTGTTTTTTAATTTTACAGATATTACACAACTTTCTTTGTTAAAACTATACTCAAACCATATCAATATTAATACTGGAGACTTATATGTATATGTATTTTATAATAGGAACATTCTGTGCAACATTCATATTCAAGTGCTTTAACTTGTCATGTTTACCACTCCCTTCAAACTAAACTGCATACATTGTCATTGGATTTATGGTTATTTAGCGAGAACAAATATTGCACTGGAATACTAGCGCTGCATTTTAACACACAGCGGCTTTTGTTTGTCCTTGAATTCTTATGCTGAGTTCAGCACAGACTTTTAAGGTGGATCCATCTTGAGGGGGAATGTTGGTGTGCAAACAAAAGCACACTTTACCAAGGTCACTGGAACATCTGGCACCACAAGAGAATGCCACACACATGATGAAATATATCTGAAACATGGCTGTGGTCTCCTAGTCAGTATTTAGACTTCAGTCATTTCAGTAACTTAGTCATTTGAGAAGTCATTTAATACGACTAAAAATCAATTATTTAGCTTTTATCAGAAAAATGCAGCATTCTGGTATTGATCAATGTCTGGAGAGATTATCACAGACTGGTAATGAAGACTGCTGCTATGTGGAGATGATCTAAACACTACTGACATATGACTAAACGTTTAGACATTCTCTGATAGACCTCCACACTTTGTTGGCCTCAAGCTATTTGGATAAAGATGTAATGCCGCATGAGAAAGTTCTTACATGCCTGTGTTTAGCATTTTAACTTCCTTCCTAGGTTTGACAGAGGTTTATTAATACTTCACACAACATGTCAAATAATCTGTTAATCATTTTTGAGATTTTGTCATACAATTTCTAGTGGTATTACACATTCAACACTGTCATATATATTTTAAATCACATTGTGTTGAATGAATACATTAAAACAAAATCATAAAAAAACATTCCCACTGTCTTTCCTTACAGAGATCATTAGCTTAGTGGAGATGAATTCATGCTCTTAAATAATTTAGTCCAGTTTATTGGCTTAAATAATGCAGTCTCATTTACAGAAGTCATCAGTTACCTCCATGGTGTCCTAATGTCCTACAGAGGTGTACTTTAGCAGCCCAAAAAGGTGGTTGTGTTTGAAGGCCGTCCAACATACTGCACATGACTGGCATCACTCAGCACCTGTTGAAATAAGCCAAGAATTTCAATCTGTCAGAATTTACATTTTGGACACAAAATGGCAAGTTGTTTTGGTAATTCTGCTAATAGTTCCAAAACAAAGCAGGATAAACCTTTGATTGTCGCCAATAACACACCAACCAGGAGCCCTTCTGGGACGTTGTGAACACAGACAAGCGGAATGATATGGAACAATGCCCTGTTACACAATCGCAAGAATTTCTAAATTTTTCTGTAGTTGTCTATGTTTTGACAGAGGACAACTTGGCAAAATAAAAAAATAAATTGTCACAATGAAAGTCACGCAAATCCACTCAGGAAAATTAATGGCTAATGGCAAAAAATAGATCAATTAAATCTTTATAAAGCAGCCATTTAGGAGCCCTCCTGATGGCTTTCTGGTATCACAGCCTTGATGAGAATGAATTTAGGTTTCTCCTTGACCTAGAAAGCAGGTCCCTCATTTCATGAAGTGCCTCAATAGATTTGTGCCCAACCATTCATGAATATTGCTCTGCAATCTTTCAACTTGAAAGGTTCAGAGGGGCATGGCCATGGGTTATGACAGTCTTTTATCCTGACGGATCGAGGCTGAGAAGAAATTATGGTTTCTGCAAGGTGCCAACAGCTGGTTCTTCTGCAGTCTGCTGCTAGCCACATTTCCTGTTTTGTTTTCTCTGTGGAATGGTCGGAATTTAAATGCATACAGTTTATACATTATATACTTAATTCTTCTCCCTGGGAAGGGTTAAAAGGGATTATTGGTCATTAGTAATTTGTCATTCACCTGACACTCCTATTCAAAGTGACTCATAACTGTGACAGTCAAGGATGGGACTTGCTCAAGGACACAATAGTGGTAGTTCATGGGTGGCCCCTTCTGATGTTTGAACCTACAACCATCTGGATTTCAGCCCAGACCTGTAACCTTCAATGTGCTCCACCTCTAGTTATGTCCTTTAATCTACTGTAAAGTTCCAAGTGTATGTTTTGCGGATGTAATATTGCTATAGGTAAGGAAATAATCACCCACAAGCTACACATACATACATGCAGTATATAGATACATACAGTGCATACATACGTAATCCTGCACCCACTACCAAAACACTACAAATGCTCTAATAACACACAGTTACTGATATTTAATTATATAAATATGCCATGCAAATGTTACCAATATACAGTTATTTTCTCAATTCCTAAACTGTTTCCATTGCGAAAGTTTTAGTTTTAAACAGTTTAAAGAACATTTTTGAAGTCTAGATATAATTTGTTTGAGATGTGCTGTTTTATGTAATGTGTTGGATTTAATACAATTCTGTATTATATATAATGTTTTTATCAGTGTTCCAGACTGATTTACAGTGACAGTATTTAAAGAAGCAGATCTTGTAGTTAAAAGAACTTGAACTATCTGCAAGTGTCACATCTAGAATGTCATAAACTCACTGGTGAAGAACTGGGAGAAAAATGGTGGACAGCACCAGTTGGGAGAATGTTTCTTAATAAACTTCTTGTATACTGTTGTCATTGTAAAAGCATGTCATTCATTTATAGTTGCATTCATTGTGAGATCCAGTAAACTCCACTGAACACTCATGAAGATAACCAAAGCAAGATAAGTGTGACCAGGCAATCATTGGCAAATTATCATATGTATGAAGTCCTGTAGGATTAGACAAGAACAGTACTGTATGTGGAGGGCAATCACTGCAACAGAACACACATCAAAAGACGAATCATTCCATTGAAATAAAAGCCCCATCAATTCCCCAAAAGGCTGCGGAAAATACAGGGTGCTTTTCAGCCGAGATTTCACCCCCCGTCATTTCAAAGAAAATATGAGAGCATCTTCTCCCAGGAGCCTCAAAAGCTTCCCTGCTTGAAGTAAATCTCTAGGGGGGCATCAGGGTCACAACAACACAGGCAGATCTGTATTCCATATATGTGCCTTCATACTTACTTTAGGATCAAGTCTTTCCAACACATACACCTGCAGACAAAAGTGCGTTTAAAGTGACCTGAGAAACTTGCCCAAGGTCACCCAAGTGATACCAGAACTTTCTGCCCCAAGAAGTGGCTTTATTATTAAAAAATTGTTTTCTTGAAATTAATTGTTTAATACTTCATACAAATAATAATTTGCAAATATATATAATCACCTTTATGTCACAGCTGGTGTGAAGGTGAAATCCCAAAAAAGTTTTTTGTAATCTCAAAAACATACTTTAAAAACAAAAACAGATACAGAAACGCTTTAGTGGCGTTCTGGCTGTTTATTCATGTGCATGTAAATACATAAAAAACAGCTTTTAAACTAATCTGATTTTCATTAGATATCATATTTTGTGCATGTAAACACTCAATGTAAACACAAGAGACTAAAACTGAACACAGAACAATAAAAGAACATGTATGTGACATTTTAAAACATATATTTAAATGAACAATTGCATAGGATATTCAATCAAGTCATGTACTCCAAGGAATCTAAAACTAAATTTAGTGTTAAATAACAAGGGAAATCACCAATCACAAATGACAGCTTTTTAAAAAAATCTGAATTTTCCCTCTTTTTATAAAAGTTTCTGTAATACAAGTGGTCAATTTTAGACAGGAAGTAAGTTTCAGAGCTTGGCTCTGGGCCCAGCAGCCACTTCACCCAAGATCACCTCCGTATTGTGCATCCAAATGGGCCTGTTTTGTGTTCAATAAGCCAGAGCAGACACAGCAGGAAGCATACACAATGCAATATGGCCTTTTAAGGCCCCCATTGGGTATCCATTTAAGAGACTGCATAGGGGAATGTCTGATAAACTGTTGTGTGTACCACCTTATCTCTCTCAACCAAGACCACAGAGCAGATTGTATTACACCAGAGATGCTCCCCTCACTACAAGCAGCCAAGGGCACACATACATATCCACAAACATCACACTGAAGGTGTTACCCGTCCCTCCGGATTCCTTCATTTACACACAAACACACTGTTCAGCATTGTTTTCCTCCACACCAAATTCACACATTGAATTTTGAAAACTGGGTAGGAAAATAGGGCAATTGTTTGTGTTTTGTCCCAGAGTGGGATTCTGGACTGTGACCATGGGCTCTTGCCTCCATGCGTATACAATATGCCAATCAATTGTGTCCATGGGAGGTTTCAATGCAAAATAAGGAGCTCTGCTAAAGGCCAGCCATCTTTATAATGTGTGTGTGCATGTGTGTGTGTGCAGGGTTGCTCATTAGGGGGAGAAAGGGGAGAGCTTTCAGGGATCCTGCCACTCATAGATGAATCGCTATCTGCATTTTAACGTTGATCGCCAGAGCATGCTTTCTGTCTGACGGCCATCATCCTATCCTGTGGTAAAATGAAGTCCCGCCCAGTCTGACAGATATCTTTGTCGTATTTTGCAGAGGGAGCCCATTCATATTTATCACACCCGGGGCCCAGTTGCATGTTTGGCCATCCTGTGTGTGTGTTAAAAATGCAAGAGAAAAAACTCTTAGTTAGAGAGAGCGAGTGAGAGAAAGAGAGAGAGCAGAGAGAGAGAGAGAGAGAGAGAGAGAGACAGAAAGAGAGAGATTACTTTGCAAAAGCGGGAAAGAGTCCAAAATTAATCTTTTTTGTAATCACAATGAATTCAGCATAATCTCATAATTATGCTGCAGTAAAATACAGTGAAAAGTTAAAGGTCAATTAGACAATTATTAAGTTGCCTATGTCAAACTATGATCTTTTTTCTATTTAGATTTTTAAAACCTTAAGTTAAAGTTCTTATCTTATTGGCTCTTATTGGCTGCTTTTGTCATTATTCTGCCCACGTGACTACAAAATTAATTTCAAACATTTAAGAAAATGCATTCAGATTAAAAGACTTTTCATAAGAAACATTTCAGGCAAGTGATTCTAAACGTTTGACCAGTATGTATATTATTATTGACATTAGTGCATGTTGACTGCAGGTAGTTATGCTTAGCAATGTAAACAAAAAAAAATGTTTGTCTTCTGTAACTAAAAGACTCTGGTGACTCATTTTAAAGACTATTTTTCCCCCAACAATTACATAGTCTTTACGGCAGTAATAATTGGCAGTAATAAAAAAATCTTTTATGTCCCTGGTTTGTGGTAAACTGGGGAGGAAAAGGATAAAATGCAGTTGAGGCTTTCATTAACTGAGGAACATTTTTATGTAGGCAGCTACTTAGATAATTATGATTTTGGGACATGTGCCATTGAGATTATGTACAATTTATATTCTACTAGCATATTACCTACTGTTTTTATGGACAAAGGCTTTGGACACCCATATAACTGCAAAGAAAAAAGTGTCAAATTTGTTTATAGTCTCACTAAACTGTACCCACCACAACAGTAAACCTAAAATCAGCTGCATTGTGGAGACCAGCCAATGGTCCTCCTAAAACAGTTCATAAACGTATTAAACAATGTTTTCATTAATACAAAAAAATGTCATGCTTTGAGGGTTAGGGGAAGGAAAATCATTAGCTCAGTATAAAAACAACAGAAGTGAATAAAAAGTGTGTATGTGTCCTGATACTGTAGTTGTTTACTGTATTATACAGAAAATATACTGGTAAATACTGTAATAAATAATAAATACTGGTAAATACTAAATAAAGGTTAAAGTAAGGATGGAAATATTCTTGTTGGTTTCCAAAGTAATCACTGATAATTCTTTTTCAACAGCAGATGGCAGTATATGGCAGATTATAGGTAGCTTCCTTCCATAAAACTGTAGTGTAGTACGATATACTGTAGTACTGTAGGATATATAGAAACTGTATGTCAAAGGCACAAATATTGGAATGTTTAATTCATGAAATACTGTAAATGTCAGAAAAAGGCTTCTTATTCAGTTCAAAGAACTTCATTCTGGTATTTTTACTTTAATAAGTCACATTTTGATGTTTTGTACACACAACCTCTCTTTGTCTTTTAAAGCACATGCTTTAGTTTAACCTTTTCAAAGTCTTCCTTGTTCAAACTTGTTAAGGGCCCATATGTTCAGTAGTTCATCTCCTAAGCTGTGCGTTAATGTGTAGATTGTCTTGAGGTAATAATAGCATCAAGTATATCTGCTTGTCAAAATTAACATTAAAGGCTTAATCACTTGGGAACAACATTATTAGCATGTTTCTCTGAAGTTGAAAATGAACTGCAAATTTAGATGTGATTAGTTGCTATCACACACACACGGTTTCTATGCTTTGTGGGGACTTTCCATAGACATAATGACTTATTGTACAAACTGTATACTCTATCCCCAAACCCTCACCCTATCCCTAAATCTAACCCTCAAAGAAACATTTATGCATTTTTACATTTTCAAAAAAGCATCATTTAGTATGTATTATAATTAATTTCCCTCATGGGGACGCTGATGTAGGTGTGTGTGACTTTTACCATCATTGTGGGGTGATTTGGCCCACACACACACACACTAAAGAAATCCCCCAAGCCACTTTCTCAAATTCAAAAGAATGGCTGATATTTTGGGAGTCATATTTCACCTCAGTGCATTCTCATTTCTGGTAATGTCTGCAGTATCAGTCTTGTGAGTAATGAGACCTTAAGGAGACATATTACAGACGTAACGAGAATGCCTATTATGTTTAGAAAACTGAAGAACTGCTCAAGAAGGGAGGTATGACATTTTCAACACTGCCACCTTTGAACTTTTGATAAACAGCTCAGCTGTCTTTTAATGTACTTCTTGTGCAATTGTTACAGGGCTCAGGACATTAGATACCAGAGAAAAACACCTTTGAGTTGCTACTATAAATTGTAAAAACTGTTTAAGACATCACACAGCCAAACTCAATATGTGCTTACTGAGGATTTCATTTCACGGCATTGGCATTAATAGGTAGCTGGTCTGTCCTAATGGCTTCTTCTCTTTTGCTAAAGTTTTCCACTAGATGTTAGAGCATGGCTCTGGGGATTTGCTGCCAATCAGACACTAGAGCATGAGTGAGGTCAGTCAATGATGTTGGGCGATGAAGTCTGACTAACAGCTGATATTCAGATTTATTTCGAAGACTTTCAATGGTGTTCAGGTCTGTGCACCATGTCCAAGTTACCCCATATGACATAATCTTTATGGGCCTGTCCTGTGTGTACAGAGGAATTGTTATGATGGGACAAAAAAGGACTTTCCCAGATTTTTGCACAAATCTGGAAGCAACTGTTACATAGAACTGTTAGAAGAAAAACAGCTATTTTGTTACACTAGTAAAGATTTATATCAACCTACATACTGTACATAAGTTGCAATATTCTTCAAGTATATTGCAAAACTAATAATTAACATTTAATAATAATAAACTAAATAACATGAACATTCAATTATTGCAGCAGTGCATTGTGGGAAGTCAACCTACACCACAATATATAGAGATCTGAAAAAAAGCTAAGCTTATGGGTTTTTTAGCCAGTAAGAAAAGCAAAAGACACTAGACAGCCTGTTTTCTGTCTAGTCCAAAGAAAAAAGGGAGCCACATAGACTAGCCTCTGTCAACACAGGCAACATAAATCATATCCATAACCAGCACATATGTCTCCATGACAAAAACCTTCTCTGAATTATTTATAACACGCCCTTTCAAGAAAAGCAAATATTGAGCTTTCAACCAATATATCGACTGTCAAATAAACTGCTCTTTAGAAATAACACAAAAATACTTTGGTTTTTTCTCACCTTTCAACATGCAAATACTGGCATCATTTCTAAAATTAGAGTGTTTAGAATCACGCTGTATGGAAGGTCTTGACATGTTCTTCAAGTTTCCCTCTGTTGAGTGTCATGTTTTACATTAAAGAATCATGCATATTTAATGATGAACTCTACACAGGAGTGGGGCCTTAATATTGACTCTGTGCTATTTTTAGCTGGTCTCTCAGACAGCAAAATTGTTTGGAGGAAAGCTGTATGACCTTAATATCAGCAAAAACATGTGACTTAGTCTGCCAGTAGTGTTATTTTTTAGTGTTCCTGTAGCTGGCTGAGCATGGCGCTTGCAATGCCTAGGTCCTGGGTTCAATTCCCAGAGAGCACAAACTGAAAAAACGTACATCTTAAATGCCCTGTAAATTTCTTTGGATCAAATGCATACAGCGGTATAGAATGTGAGCAAATATTCATATAATGCTGCATATAATGCTTTACCTGGTCAAGTGGAAATAAATCAGTTCACTTTCAAAGGGAACTCAATGCTGCGTCATGCCATCATGTATCTAACTAGGTTCCCTGAGACAGGAAATAAGACGCTGCCCTGCATTGCCATGCTTCAGTCATGCCTGCATGGCTTTCCTTTGGACTTCAATTTTGTGACATCTTTTTCAGGCTTTTAAAGGCTATATGACACGCAAAGCTGTGTCGCATTCCTCATAGCATCAATGCCATGATGCAGTGTCTTATCTCAGGGAACTGGGTTACATACGTAATTGGAGATGTTTCATTACTGATCAAAAACTTGTTAAAATAAAGACTTAGTATACAGACAGAGCACAGGCATGCTGTTTTGTTCTTTTTAAACAAATGTAAGATTTGTGCTGGCTTGTTAAAAAAAATGCATAATTATTTTTCATTTGTACTTTACTGACAAATTTCTACATATTTCTACATTTGTTAACTAAATGTTGGACTCTATTATACAAGAGTCCAATATAATTAGTCACATTTATAAGCTTCTTTGGAATTAATTTCCCTTCCTTAACACTGGAGAGATGAAAATTGTTAGAAAAACAACAACACTGGAGACATGCATGCTCTACTAAATTCAACCCACTGATCAAGAAAATGCTTATTTTTACTTTAATTAAATGCTTGTTGTATCAACAATGCCATCAGGAAAACTAAACTATACCAAACTCTATTCACAATATATTCATAATAACTAATTTACAGCTAGTAGGTACTGCAGCTCACTCAAAAATAAATAAATAATTAAATAAATACAAATAAAAAAGGATAATAAAACGTTGTGGATGTTCTAATGTATGGATGCAATATTCGAGAAAAACTGAGTAGAACAAGGAGCCAAATAGGAAGTTTCTAACTATTTTGCTGTCTTGCGACAGGAAGTCTACAGCCTGCCTTGTACAGCTTTTGCAAGAGGTTTGTTTGAGAGATGGGTAGAAAGCACGGATTGTATGCTTGTTTGAAACAAGTACTTTTGGGGTTAACTTGTTGCAAAGAATGGCTAAAAAGCCTTGACAAGTCTCACTTGCAATGTGTCCCCAAACTATAACTGTAAGCACATGGTCAGTCTGTGTAGAATATTTTCCTCATGATCTGGAGCTAACATCACTTCTTTAATATGCGTGAAATAGAAAAAGTTTATCTAGTGTCTGAAAATAAGAGCCATGGTTGACTTAGTGTTGACACACTATTTAAATTTATAAATAAACATCATTTCAGCATATCTAAAGTTGATTACCTGGATAGCAGAGAACACAATGTACAGGTCCACATATTACTTGGCATCTATGACTACCAAGATTTTTTTTAAGATTGACAGCCAGATTTTACTGTTGATTTGGCTTATTTACATGACGAGCTGCAGTATATTGACAGTAATTATAGTGAGCCAATGACAAAACATGCATAGACAGTGCATTAATTCATTACTGTCAACATGAATGTTTGTTTAACCCAGTTTAGATACACAAAGCCAATGCACGGCTGAGGAAGAAGTGTTCATTATTCTTTTGCACAACCTTAGTGTGTTATTGATGCATGCTGTGTTGGTCAGAGAGATGTCATCTGCTCTACCCATGCCACTGGGAGATCCCATTTGAGACTGTATATGAAAAAGATGAAGGGTAAAGTCAAATCTCCTTCCAAACCACACACAACATATTCCAGCACCAAGTACACTCAAGTAAATAACAGATGGGGGTTCCATGTAATGCTTAAAGGAAATTAAAACAATTTGTTGGACCATTCACACAGTATTTAAAGGGCCAAAGTTTGTTGCCCACAATACAGAAGAACAGCCTTGGAGGTAATATAATTTGTTATATTTAAAAGAACGTCTATTAATTCAGTCATGGCATTGCAATGGTTAATAATGGAAACTGTGGTGGTTTGTTTTTAAACAGATAGATGGATGAATTGATTTACTGGGGTTTCTGTATAGAGATTAAAAACAGACATGAAAACAAAGAATTGAAGACAGGTAGTTCTAATTGGAGAAATGCCATCCACTTCATTACAGGCTGATTAATTAGTCAGTGTCATACAGAGGAAAGAACAGTTTATCTTTACCCACAGTATCACATACTATCAATAGCTTTTATACTTTTGTGTATGCTCATTGTGTTCTGAAGGTCAGGGTGTGAAGGTAAATGCAGTTCTACAGAGTAGGAAAGGGAGATGAATACACAGAGATTCTTGCCACAAATTTCAAGTTTCATGGATCCTAAAAGGGATCCTCAGGGATACCCATACAAATCGGAGTGTACACTCAGCTTTATAGAGCGGGATCATCTGCTATTGATCTTCTGTCTTCTAAATAATAGTTTGCTGCAGATTCTCATTTGATTCTGCTTCAGGACACAGATTTTACATTTGGCCATTAAGTAGTGACCCAAAAACAGTACCAAAATTGTTTATCATACAGCGCAATGGTAAAACAAAGTTCTTAAGATTAAACATTGCAATTTATTAACAACCTGCTTAGGCTTTACAAAATGCAGGTGATTGTGTACTTAATATAGTTACTATTTATGTACTATTTACGGATAATTGCATTCATCATATTTTTTTCTATTGTCAGAATCTGTAATCTGTGAGCCAAACTTGGGTCATGACCTTCCAGTTGTGAACCACTGGTTTATTGTTATTCCAGACTGGCAGAATCTATCAGGAGTTTGTTCTATAATTTAGCCTATTTGTACAAACAGATGGAGTGCAAAATAGTTCTTACAGGGTACAGCCACATTTTGTTTAATATTTGTGAATTTCTGTGTGAATAAATTTGCATGTGGGCATGTATAACCACAATACTCCATCTCGCAAAAAAACATACAGGATCTTTCGAGCCATAGTTTTCAAAAGCAATTAAAAATTTTAATAGATTACATCAATAAATATCTAGTCAGCAGCCACATTTCAGACTCAAACACATAAATAGAGACGCATCCTGAATGCCTTGTACTGTTATCTACATTCAAACAGACGTTAGCTGATAGAAACAAGTTTGTCCTTCAAAGCAACCCTAATAACACCACGCAATAAATTCACAACACATTCCCCACATAAAGACCAGGGTTATCCACGGTTTAGATAATGCTTTTACAGAAAGAGCAATACAGTGATGGACAGACATGGCAATTACAGTAATGAAACACTGTTTGAAGAAATCAGCAGAACCATTAAAGTGGATCTGATGTGTTCTATCCTACTGCAGATCTTTGCCTTATTTCCTCTTACTGATAGCAGCCACACTGAACGGGCTCTATAAACACAACCGTTTTGTGTTAATGTATTAGAGTGTAAATGTTTAAATAAGAGTGTAGATGTATCATACTGAATCTCCAATGCCATACTCTGGAGAAAATAATGGTTAGATGCTGTTCCACCAAACTAGCTAACATTTATTAGTAGGATTATATTAATAAGATTATATTTAATAATATTTAGCGGATGCTCTTACCTACTTACAAAAACTGCTTCATCTTTACATACTGTATATGACTGCACTGGATGTAACTTAGAAGGAACTGGATGTAACTTGTCTTCTAGGAAACAAGTGCTTCTATTCATCTTTCACAGGGAAGCAAATGTTTTATAAACTTTCAATTTACACATTTCAATAATTATCACCCTAATTAAAAAGACATTACATTCTTATTGTTGCCATGTAATAAATGAAAGATATATTACACCTAATATATACTTTGTTGTCATTAATTTCTGTAAGGTGCATTATAAGCATGATTGTTACCTACCAAATAAATTGAATTAAACTATATTTAATAATAATATATTTAACTATAAGATGGCAACAGTAGAATATACAGATACCATGAGATATGACAGTTAAGCTACCCTTTTTGCATGCATGATATAAGCACTAAGTAAATTATGTAAAGTAAATTATTTCAAACAATGAAAGGATTAGCACTGTATGCTTCTGGATTTACTGTCCCTGCTGTCCATGGAAGTCTGTCTACTCTGACCCCAACTGCCCCTCCCATCCCCACTGCAGGTTTCCATGGCAACTGTCACCACATTCCATACCTTTCCAAGCAAATGACATATCAGCCACGCCAAATGGTCTGGCCTGCTGGTTTGGGGCATTCAATTTTCCTTTCTTACTGTGTGTGTGTGTTTTTGTGGGTGAGAGACACAGAGACACTGACAGACAGTCAAAAAGAGAATGAGCAAGAAGAGAGAGAGAGAGAGAGAGAGAGAGAGAGAGATTGATGTTGCACAACTGTGACACCTTGCAGTAGCTACAATCAATACAGTCACATTCTGTAGTGCCACAGACCAGCTGCCAACCACGCACAAAACACATATATCTAAAAGGCCTGTTCTCTGGGTTTGCAAAACATGATATAATTCCACATATACATTAATATAGACACACGTTATGAAGATGCAATACACCTCCCATTGACTTCTGTTTATGATTTCTGAAAAACTGTTAAAAATTTAAATCAACACCCACCATACAATGTTTTGGATATTTGTTAGATGTCTGTTCCATGTGTATTTGTTGAAAAACAAAACGGATCTGAACGATCACCACAACACCATAACACTCTCTTAGGCAATCAGTAATAGGGGACGTATGTGCCAGCAGTTACTTGAGTGTTTGTTACTTTCAGGGCGTAGCAATGAAGGGCAGGATGTGTTTTTTGGTAGTCTATTTCAAATATCAACAGCATTTCTCAGAAATCACTTACTGCACCTTTAAATAATGCTATTTACAAGCGTCATTGTCTAAATATATATTTTTTCAAACATTTTGATCATAATATAGTCATATATCTCAAAAATATGTTTTTATATCACTTAAATATAGTTGATCATTACAACAAGATAATCCAGGCAATGTACACAGCCACTTCGGTCATTATCGACAGATTAACACATTCCTAATGAGTGCCAGAATCTATGTGTCGAATGTGAAGTTTCCCCTGTGGTTGCAGCTGTCTATACTACCTGCAACACATCAATAAGATTATCAGATAACATTTACTCCTGGGAATCTGAGAGCCCTAAATGGTTTTGGGACCAATTCCTCTGGCAGGACAAATATATGGGTCAGTCATTTGTCACATTTAAATTGTGTTTTAAGGTACGACAAACCATGGAGTTTATTTTTTCTTTTCTTATGGACAACTTTTTTTTGCACCATCCCTGTGAACTTTACAAAAGTTGAAGCTGACTATTTATCTCAGGAGATGGAGGACCCAGTTATCAGATCCTCACGAGAACATCTGATAAATGACTGATTGAAAGAGTTCTTTACTACCCAGCATACTTTTTTAAGCTGACTATGCTTCTCACTGCAGCCTCTAAGCCACTATGAAAAGCTGATTTTTAAGAATGTGGTGTTTGCTACTGATGCATAGCTTATCCCACCTCGTTTGAGGTATGAACTCCACAAATAATATGGACAGTAAATATGTCTTTACTTAAGTATGTGTAAACTAAGTCCTGGAAGTTCTGAACAAGCTTCAAAGCCTTAACACACTATGAAGGTCAAAAGAAAGAATCAATTCCATCAGGCTATGTTATATAAATAAAAGTCCTATCCTACTGTATCCTCATGTGTGAGGTAGCAGCTTCAGGTGCAGGGATTGATTGAAAAGACAGAGAAGGGCATCTGTAATTGTGAAGAGAAACACAGACCCCCTGGACCACACTGACTTTTGCAACTGGGACTGAAGGAGATTAATTAGCTCTGTCTACAATGACCAGACTACAGCAGGTGATGCAGTGGATATCAATTATCCTGAAACATAACACAAACCTCAAGGACCGATTTTGTACAACAATACTGTAATTTAACAAAGAGGAAGATTACTTCGGAAAAGCAACAGCTTTAAAAGTGAAACTTGAGTTGCCTGTTAATTTCATTTATTTCCTAAATCTCTTTACTTTGAGAATATGAGAATAATAATTTAATTATGAGTATGAGAAGTTTGCCAAGGGAAATAAATTACACATGCACTTACAGTAATGTTTGCATGCCCTGAAATTCTGGTCGACCTATAATCAGCTAAACAACTCCAGCTTTAGAGCTAGCAGATTTTGCTAATGTACTGATGCTGCCAATGGTTCTCCTGGTTAAAACACATTTGCCTTTAAAGTTGTGAACTGTGAACCAAACTGCAAACAAGCTATACATAATGCAACTCGCATCAGTCTTTATTGGCATTGTTTATCTAGGAATTTATTACAAACAATTGCCCTATAGATCAATCCTAGCAAAATTACCTGCCAGGAGAGAGACAGGGAAGGTTGTTTCTTATAGCAAAGACAAATATATAATACATATGCAAAATAAATGCAGACCAGAATATCCAACATTCTGAATTATTCAAAGTTTATCTTCTTAACTTGGAATGTGAATGAGCTATAAGCATAAAAAACACCCCAAATTTTGAACCCCCAGGGAAAACAGTTCTTGAAGAGGGATCTAACCTACTTTCCACCAGTTGCATATTCATCTCTTCTTTTATATGTGGATGAACGGCTGCTTTTTCTCTGTCAGGGTCTGTGGTTTGATCCTCACAGGTTGTCTCTGCAGAAGTCACATAGGGAGGGTGCATGCCAGAACAGATTGTTGAAGTTTCACGTTCTTCGTCTCATCTTCCTCTGAAGCGGCCAACAAATCACTCAGTTCTTCAACAAGCTTTGGTCTCGGGGACAGCCTGTCCATCTGCATATCCTACACACGTCTTTATCTCACTCCCAGGCAGCCAGCATTACTGCCCTTTTTCAAATATGTTTAAACACCAAACAGCAGATCCCTGTGGAATGATGTTTCACACCAATCTGCATTAACAGCATGATAACACAAAGCTTTGCAAGTGAATATAGCCGTCAGCAGCTGACATTTATTTGAGAGTAATAGGAGTTGTTTGTAATCAAATGGAGTGATCTCAAATATTCAATTTGTGCAAATATCAACTTTAGGAGAACGCAATAATATGTAACAAAGATTTTTATGATGCTGCAACAGATCTAGAAATCAACAAACCATAATTATGACCAGCAAATAGGTAATATTTACACTTATTATGTTTTAATGCTTTATATTCTCCTATATAATCACCCATGAACACTTTCTTTTGCTTAATTTCAATTATTTCCACCAGTCTTTCTAATCTTCTAAGTTAACATGTTTTGGAAAGCCTAATAAATATGTCTAAATGCATTTTTCAAGTGATACTTTGTATTACACCAAATTAATGAGTATGCATTGGTAGTTGTAATATTTTAGTATATATTTATTTTGTATTTAGCATATTTTAGCATATTTTATATGCTCTTAAAGGTATCTTTTATAAATCTCATAAAAAGGCAGAAATTTGTTAACAGTAAGCTTGCACTACATTTAAGAGCTTTTGAAATGAGTTAAGACATTTTTATTGATATGAATTTTGACTTTTGAGACTATTTTATATACATCTCATGCCATTCTCATATCTATTTGCATTGCATCACCTTTACAGAAGCTGCTGATATTGTCTCCACAGTCACATACTGTGACGCATACAGAAATGACCATGACTGCCCTTTCCACTTCAGATGATGTATGGTGACTGAGCAAAATATAGACAACCTGTCCAATGGAATGATGCGTGAGTAAACAGCATCACTGTTGGTTATTGTCATGCTTAGCTTCAATTAGTGTACAGTCAGGTGTGACTTCTCATCCTTGACTGATGTTACATTCCGAGCCTATTCACTGATATTCCAAGTATATATAAACTACAGTGGTCTGTTGGGTTCAGGGGTGCTGTATTGGGGAGATTAGGATGATTCTAAGGGCCCTGATCATACGGGGGAACGAGATTGTGAACTGACCGAGTGGGACCCCCACAACCAACATCCCCCCCCAAATATTTCTGAGGTCAAAATTCAGAATGTATTCATAATTGTGAATGTATACTTAATTGTAGAATATCAGAGCAGTAGTACATAATATATGTAACAGGACTCTAGTATTGTTGCATCTGTATGCCGCAAAGCATCTCAGTTTTGTCTGTGCGGTGGTCTATAAAATAATCCCACATATAACTGTTTCCTCTTACAAACTGAATTAATATTGACTGCTGTAGATTGCTCTCCCTCACCAGCCTCTATATTCACAAATATAAAGAACGATTCTGTGGTTCAATGTGAACAGCATTAATCAGAATCGAAGTAACTGACTAATCCTTGATGACAGAACATTTTTATAAACCACATCGTTTTATTTGATAATGTCTCTGTTCGGCTTAACCGTGGAAACAAAGTGTGTGTTTCTGTGTGTGCGCGAATACTCTCTTACAGACACACACAAAGCTAACAAGACTATAATAGTCAAATAAGAAAGTCAAGCTATACACTGATAAAATGTATAGCTTGAATGCACTGTAAGTTGCTTTGGATAAAAGCATCTGGCATGTATGCATATATGTATATGTAAACATAAGAATTTGTTTGGCTCTAATAATGTTCACCCTGAAAATCAGTGTTTCCAAACCTTTTACAATGAAATTCACATTCTAAACAATATGTATCCTCCTATGTGACCCCTCTATTTGGACTTACACTACAGTCACACAGGGTCTACTATCCTATATTAATACAGAATATAGTGTACAATATTATATGCATTCACTAAGAGATGTAATTAGGAAACAGAGTTTTAAAGTGTAAAAGATAAAACACTTCCATCACAGTGTACATATTGATTTAAAAAATGAAAAATGTGTGCATATACAAGCATGTGAGTGTGTGTGTGAGTGTGAGTGTGTGTGTGTGTGTGTGTGTAAGTCCACTAAGAGATGTAATTAGGAAACAGAGTTTTACCTTCAGTGCTCTGTTGTGCGCCTGACCCTTTAGTCTTGATGAATGGTTCAAGTCTGAAACATGACACATGATCCGAGTATCATCAGTGTTAGCTGAATTCTATTCAATGAGGTAATTAATCATAACACATGCTTTAATTTGTGGTTCAGCTTGGTGTCTATATAGGGAAGGACCATGGAGGTTTTAAATGGACCTTTCCTGCAATAAAATTCTTTCATTTTGTTTGTTGATATCAACTGTGTTCAGTTGTTGTGGTTTCCAGCCTATGTAACAGACACCAGTAAATAAACACATGTCAGAGTCAAAAAGACAAGGCTGAGATTTCACATACTGATACACACATAACATCATCTCCACATTGACATCAGGAGTGGAAATCTTTAGACTCATGGATTGGAGTCAGTTTAAGTTCAGTTGATTCATAAGCCAATTCCAAAAATGATCTTTGTCACATTGTTGTACTGTCAAATAGTTATACTATAAATACATTTAAAGTAGGTATCTGTCTGCCTGTCTCTCCCTCTCTCTATGTATATTTATGTATGTGTAGTATGCTGGCACAAATGCGCCCTCTGCTGTTTTTATTTGTTTTTATCTGTTTTTATGTGACTAATGTGTATCTGTAATGTTTTGCCCTACATATGTAATTTTATTAGATCCCTAATTTACACCTTGCATCACTTTTTCCTCTTTTTCTCCTACAAAACTGCAGCTGCATGCTAAACCAGAATGCTGAACACGTACGACCCCATTTTGTCTTTCTTTTTTAATTGCAATAAAACTTTAAAGCAATTCTGCAAAGACATTTGTACTTACAGAGCACATTGTATTACTGTAAAATGTAATCAGAAATGTTCCATTGCCTAAATGGACTCAATACGTTGGGCTATTATATGTCCTTCATCCAATGATGTACCAATCAACATCAACAGGAGAGTCTAAGGGACTTTAATTACCCAGAATGCCATTTCAAGTCTGTGGGGCGCTGGGAGGAGAGACAGCATCTATCACTGATTAAGCCCTAACACTTATCTCCTTATTTAAATAACCATCTCTTAAACTCACCCAGCTGATCCATCCAAGCATAAAGGAATGTGCTGGCTTTTAAACATATTGATTTGTGGGTATTACGCTTCTGCTATGAGCTCGCTTTCAGAGTGCGATCTATCTCTCAAGGTCAATTCTTCACATCTACATTATCACTCAAGTTTGTTCTATTCCTGTCCTGAGCCACAGATTCCTGGAAGCATCAGGAGACAGAAGGAGCGTGTCTGAAAAGTTTGGGTTACAGCACTTGAGAGAGGTGAGCAATTTGTAAAATAATGAGGTACCGGAACAATGACTGGTTGGGGGAAGTGGGGTAGGTTGTTTAATGGATCTGACACTCAGTTCACACTGCGATAGAGAGGTGTGATGTTACATAACAAAACTAGATTGCTACCACCACCATCTACACTGTGAGCACACAACAGCTTGGTAAAGTACAATGGAAAATATCATGTTTGGTTCACTGCAACAAAAAATACACATTTTTTTTCCTGTATAATGACCCTTAAACCTTTAAACAAGATCAACTTAAAATATATGCTTTGAATAAAGATTTGTCTTACCCCACTGACATTTTGTTTTGCTTTAATCATATATTGAACAAAATTCAGAGAGTTTATTTCCTGAACGTCAAGAAAAAGGTTAACGGGTAAGTAATATAACCATAAATCAAGATATATTCTCTAAAAACAATATTGTGTTACCCAATTTTGCTTCTTGAATAAATTTATCAAGACAAAAATACTGGTACAGAAAATTAGTTTTGGTTGATACAGCTGTCTTGACATATCTTTGCTACAGTGGTGGTGAGTTTTCTAATAACTTACATTAGGGTAAATCATTATGTAAATAAGATTGTTTTGCTAGCAAGAAATAGTTTCTCCTCAGCAATTTTAAGGACGCCCCAGTGAGCCTAACTCAAACAGCTGGCAATGGTGCATGCACAAAATGATGTGACACAAACTACACATACTGTATGATTAACAAACAGCCACATTGCTACTGTACATTTTGATTCAGACATTTTAAAATAACAACACAGTTTTTGTAGAATAGTAGATTTTTCATGAAAAATGTGCAGGTCACAGCCTAAAGTTTGAGAAGGTCTGAGGTGCACAGTGACACCTGTTCTTCTGTCTTACCTTCTTTTTGTTTTTCTCCATCCTGACATCTGGCAAAACAGAAGGTCTCGATATGAAGAGGGAACGCTTTTAGTTCACACGGCTGACCCTGGAAACTGCTGCCAAATTATTTACAATCAAAAGCTACTTAACATTCAGGGAGTTTGAGGTATGGATCATTGTGGACCTGAATTCTAATGTGTGAGGAAAGGTGAAGCATGATGGTGTGCAAAGACAATATGCAGGTAAAGCTCTCAGATTTCTGCAAATTCATAATGGAATTTGTCTCAGCAGAATTAAATGCATCTGGAACGGATGTGCCACTTTTGTAAAAGACATCTCATAGCAAAAACTTATATTTTCTGTACTAACCACAAAACCAACTAGACGCCGTCTGCACTGGTATAGCCCACATTTAAATTCAACATTTACATTTATGCATTTGGCAGACACTTTTGTCCAAAGTGACTTGCAGTGCATTCAAGCTATACATTTCACGAACGTGTTTCCTGGGATTTAAACCCATGTGCTAATATGCTCACCTTTGTGCTAAAAACATAATGCTCTACATTCACTCAGTGATTCAGAGAAGTCATTGCTGTTTGTGCTATTTATTTGCGGGTAAACAGAAGGTAAACAAAATGTCATTTTCAAGGGACATTTGTGTACATTTGTATTGATCATGGCAGCAGTAATTCATCAGATAATTATGATAGAGAAGAGGGTTAAAACTGGGCAAATATCCAGACGTGCGGTGTAGTTAAGCATCCTAGTCAAGTATTTAACAAGATTTAGGTCCCTGCATCACAGAGGTGTTGCAATTCTCTACGGTTCGTGTAAAATAAACTAGATGATGGAAGTCTTTTGCAACCTTCACAAATTACAACAGCACTCAAAGTTGACTGGTTACCTGGTTTGCATAATTCCTTTAGTAAAGTGCTAAAAAATGCTGACAATGCATGCAGTAAATGCAATTCATTTTATGCTTTAAATTCAGGGTACTGTTGTTCGAAAGTGTCACTTTTCGACGGATCATTAGTCTTGACACAAAGCCAGTCATTGTTTGTGATTGAAGGCATGAATAATTTCAAATTATTACAAACCAAAGAGAACACAACCATAAGGGCATCATTATCAACTAGAGAAAGTGGCAGACACTGTGCAATGCATGCTGGGAAAGAAGGAACCATACATATTTCATCCTTTTAACAAGAGCATCTCACATTTCTCTTCTGCTTGGCCGACTGTGCAGCCAGTGACATACAGCGGCAGAAACTGATGGAGATCAAATGAGCATCAATAAATGGCCATATGATGAATAGCAACAAGACACTCAACATGACCATGATGGGTAAAGATGATGCATAAGCACTGTAACTTATGGATGTGATAAATATGAACTGACATGAATGGCAAAACTCCACACACACTCCTTTGGGATCCACTGGCAGCAAATTAATTACACACACACTTCTTGTGGCATAATTACACGTGCAGATGGTTTACTGTGGATTAGACTAGTGAAAAGAGATAGTTGAGGCAGTGGATTAAGCACAGCAGAGTAGAAAGGAGAGATGGATGAGATCCAGTGAAAACAGTGGGAGGTGCTTCATATCTAAGCTAGATCTATGCAACTATAATCAAATGCCACTATTCAAAATATGCACCAATGTAAGACGTAAAACATCACGCAGAGTAAAACATGCTATTTGAAAATAGGCCTCACTGGTGTAAACAATGCCATTTTGTCATGTCATTATTAATTGTGCTTTCTTTATTTTGAAGAGAAAGCACTTAAAATAAAAATAATTTTATAGAACTGTGTATAGATGTTTATTTATTGCAGTAGATTTTCCAAAAAATAAAGTTGGTGTAAAAATTTATTATTGTAAACAATCATTATTGGATTGTTTTTATTGTTGAAAAATCTATAGCAATAAACAAACATTTATACACAGTTCTGGAAAGTATGATTATTTCTTACTGCTTTGTCTTGGAAAAAAAACAGTTTATTTATTTACTCTTTTAATAATGACAATTTATACACTAGTGGGACTATTTTCATAATTATGTCTAGGGCTCCAGGAATCCAAGTGCCAGCCCTGTTTAAACAAATGCAATTCTCTATAAACTCAAAATGACACAAAAAGACCCAAAAGGAAAAGAAAAGAGAAAAATGAAAGGCCTTGTTTGCTGTCATGCCCAACAGATACTCAAACCATCAGGTTTGGCAAGAGTTTTATCATTGGAGTCTTCCTTGATATAGTCGTATCATTCTAAAGTTCATAGCAGGGACAGGTATATTTTAGGCAGACAGCCATCACCCTCATCACAGGAATATCAAATAAAGCTCACCTCAAAATCTCCTTTACCTACTCTCATAGAGAATTTTAGCATTGTCTGAAGTTTCTTGTCATAACCTTCTGCTTGATCCTCCTGAAGAACCTTATTTGATGTTCATCTTTGAGCTTCTGTTTATTTCATTGGCCCGGTTGCACACAACTTTCTCCTGCCTTTTCCTCTTCCTGTTTCGAGCGATTCCAGCAAAAAGCGATGAGTGCAAGTTTGTCTTTATGTTCTGAAATGGAAAGGTAGGTCACAGATGAATGCTGCTTGCACTTATTTCTGGGGCAAACAAAACCATCTCTGGGAATAAGGTAAAAAAAAGTAACCCTGACATTTCAGCACGCCGCACCTCTGGAAGGAGATGGGGGCTGTTAGTCACACATCAGCCTGCCATATTTTCTAGCCCCACTTGCTTGATAACATGCTATTCTGAGATGTGACACACATAAATAGTGATGTGTGTTATAGTATTATAAGCTACATGCATTAAATTATTTTAATTTGATGTAGGGAGATTTAAATTACTCAAGCACCCTGTGTCAAATAAAATGGTTTGCTAATACTTGTCATCTTTTTCAAAGTGTACTTCAAAGCTTTCAGCAATGCCTCATAAGGGAGAAAGTGAGCTCAGTCGATTAGTATGTAGCGTTAGTCTTGCATAGGATCCCAGGGAATTGCGAATTGGTTTTTGGCACTAACATCTGGCTGTTTGATCTTTTACAGGATTTAGGGTTTCCATTTGCGTATATCATTTTTTATTGCAGAAAATAAATTGTTCACCAAAAAATGAAAATGATTTTATTGTTTACTCACGTCATGTTGTTTCTGTTGACTTCTTGTGGAACAAAAACAATGAGTCTGATTTGTGAACCAAATCAATGGGTTCATTGAACAAAACTGACTCAAAAGAACAATTTGTTTGCTAAAAACTGATGTTGAATCCACTTACATAGTAAACAGTGAAGGACATGAATAAATAAAGACAGTATTTGTTTATTATATGAGCTGTTCCTTTAAGAAACTAGAGAATAAGAATGGATTTAGGTTGGACTCCAACAACAACAAACCTATGCAAGTTGATGAACAATTATTGTGCATTATTTAACTTTAATTAACTGATATGGAGTAAAATGTGTCTAATGTTTACTGCAAGAGTCCCGCTCTACAACCCCAAAACACACTCAGTAAAGTACACAATGTGAAAAGAAACACATCTTTTAAACATGGCTGTTTCCCATCAAGCTGTACGTGATTTTAATTATTCTCTACCCTTGTTTGTTTTGCTAAGCGTGCTTTAACTCTGTGCTGACGAAGACAACCAAACCTTTGATGTTGAACCTATGTTTATTTCCTTGCGCTCCTTTGGCTCCAAAAAGGATTTTTCTTATAAATGGAAAAGCAGGACAACATTCAAATAATGACATACCATTGAGAGTCTGAAGCCATGTCTTATCTGAAGTCTGTCACCTGACTGACTCTGAGGTGTTAGACTTTTTTGTTACACTTCAACCTGTTTAGAATTCATTTTCCTCTTAGTGTACACAGAAAACCAGCTGCTTCATTTGGAAAAGTAATCCACCTGAGCTGACTCTTGAAAAAAAGACATAGCAAATAAAAACTAAATTCAATAATGAATTAACTTCTTGGCGGAGTTTCACACTCTCGATAACCTTGTGACAGGAGACAACAATAAATGAAGTTTTGGGTCTACAAAAATGATGCATGCTTAAATTAAATGTACTTGTAAAATTGAAAATTTCTCATTTGCACTAGAATTGCAATAATAGCAGTGGGCTTTGTGCTGTGGAGAACATAATAAATCTAATAAAACCCCAAGGCAAGCCGCAAACTGTTATTCCAAGTTATTCTGTGTCAGGAATTTGTCATTTGAAGAGACAGAATTATGGAATATTTGTAAAATTGGAGGAATATTTTGTCCTGTTGCAGCAGGACAAGTTAATAAATAGAGATCTTAATGATTTACTACCAGCTGCAGCTCAGGTCTGTGAGCTGTGGATTCTTCAGGATTGTTGAATCGTGTCAAGGATGTCAACAGACCCAACAGTCAGTAATAAGAGCTGTCAATGTCAATCAGTGTCAAAATAGAAAAAACAAAATCTACACAGTATGTAGTGCAAGTTTTTTGACAATTTCTCATATTTCATCTCTATTATGAGGCACACACTGGCGGGGGGTTATGTTATTATTTTGAAATCAAGTAAGCTATATCTTTTTCTGGCATATATTGTTGGAAACCCAAAGATGAACAAACTAAACTGATACACTCACACATGTTCTAATACAATCCAATTATTTTCATTATTATTAATGACATACAAACAAGCAAATTAAAAAATTTACTTTACAAGAAAACATACATAAATACTATCTACAACAAATGTCAGTCCGGAAATACTCATCACATGATCCTGGCATGCAAAGTGAAAAACCATCCACCAAGAATACGTCATGGAAAATATCTAAAATTGTCCTGCAAGTAAAATATGTTGAAAAGCAGAGCGGGACAATCTCGAGGGTAAAGACAGCAGTTGGTGGAGACATGCAGGGTTTATATTGGCAGCTGTGAGCAGCTGGCTTAGTCTGATTTAACAAGACGGGTGCCAAAAGTAATTAAACTTCAGCAGAGCTAAAATGGCCGTCTACAACATATGTCCAGTAAGCACTGCGATCGGGGCCTTTCATGGAAACTGATTTCAGATTTGGCTGGTCAGCAGCCCCTAGCAACAATATTCTTCAAATACTTTACTGTCAGGGATGCAAACAAGTGAAGGATAAAAAAGTAAGAATCAGGGGGTTGGTTGGGTCCCTTTTGGGCTGTTCATGTTCAAGTCATAGATTTAAGTATTACTTTCGTACCTTAATTGGACATTACATTATTACCTTCTATGTCCAAAACTGTAAATTTTCACAAAGCAAAAAAAAAATACTTATAACTTACGACTGTAACCTTCCACCAAGAATGAATGGATTCAGTAAAAATCTCATGTGATGAAAGATTAAGTGCTATGTACTGGCATTTTAAGAAACTGGCTGATTATATAGCAATGATAAACTAAACTGCAAACTATTTGCCCTCTGTTTTCCTTTCCCACATCTCAGACCTATACTTAAAATATGACCCTTTACAATTTTTAAAGTAAAGAGTAAAGAAAACCATACACTTATTGAAACAACCAGGTGTTTACCCGTTAGATCACAAAAATAATACCTTCCCAAACAAAATGACTTTCTCATCAGATCTAAGCTAAATCTAAATCCTGTAGGTGACTTGTTTTGATCTCAAGAAGGTGAATAGTCTCAGAAATGTGAGGAGTTTGCATCTATGCCCATTATTGTCATAATAACACAGTTATATTTACATGCATCTTCAGTTAAAAATATTGTGCGAAATGCTAGAGGACGCAAAGGTGGATGCTATGCAACAAGCCAACTTCTGCAAAGAAAGGCAGAAGAATTTTACAACCTAAAAAGTGGATCATTGATCAAAAAAGGTTGAGAAACTCTGGCCTAGCATAACATCTTTTTTGTAAACTTTACGTGAAAGTACATATCAAAGGAATTACTGTAGGAAGCACAATTATTTGCTTTTAATGTGCATAATGAATCTCAAAAGTACAATGTGACTCAGCATTTTTATGTTTAAATACATATTTTGTTTATCATTGTTAAATATGACAACATTCCTCCATGGTACTTCAAAGGATGTATTTTTTTGTAACTCAGGTGCCTCAGCAGTACTTGAAGCTCAAGAGAGTTAAAGGCAGGGTAGGCAAATTTTTCCGAAAAATGTTTTTGTTATGTTGGTTGAAAGTAAAGTGGTCTAAATATATTTTTATATAAATATATCTTCCGTGGAAGGTGCATGACAATAAAATGTCGGTCCAATCATTGCATTCAGTTCAATTGCAATAATATGATGTCCTACTTGCTAGTCAGTCTATGTATTTGCTACCGTATTCATAAGATTTGGAGGAGCTATGGCTTTAGAGAGTATTCTGTATTGAGGGTGGGATCTTATGCTTTCAAAGCTAACATGCTATTGCTATAGCCTCTCTGAAATAGTCTACCCTACCTTTAAGTGAAGTTACATTTTTTAATTTAAACCAAGTCAGCACTAGGGACCCTAACAGACATAGTTTCAGTCTAGATTCAGTCACTATTTAATTTATTTATTTTTTACCTCGGTTTTAAAAAGCATGGACACTGCCACTAGTTGAGTTTCCCAATCCTTTGTGCTTAGCTTCAAAGAGAATTCCTGGAGCCACAATTACATAATGCAGTTCTTTATTGTCAGTATATGTAAGTCCCATTAATAACCTCAAAGCACACACAAATACATGCACAATTTCAACTCAATTGTGCCTTTAGCTCAGTACAGATGATGTGATCACAGCAGATGTCAAAGAGGATCAGTATATGGAAAACAAGAACCACTGCTGAAAAGTCCGGCATGGTCTTTATGGAATGCTGGTGTAATCACCAGACTTCCACAACAGCTAGTCTTCCTTGTTCAGCCATGTTCACTACACAGTGACAAAGCTAGCTGACCAAAGCTTCACCAGGTTTTTGTGCTAGACTAGCACAAAACCTTTACTAACCAGCATAAACCAGCCAGAACCAACCAGGATAAACAGCTGCTATTTATTAAAAACATTGTAAGAAATGTAGAAAGTAAATGCCCTTTGCTTACTGCTGCTGAGTATATGTTTCCCACAGTGCCACCTGTTGTTTTAAAAAATATTACAGTGAACTCACCCCATTCTGCAAATATGCCTGCCAGAGGTTGTCAAAGCAAATGCTCATGCATACACAAATTCAGACATACAGCAGTAAATGGTAATTTAATTTTAGAGGAGAAATAGAGTACTTTTAAACAGAGATATTAATAAGGATTATTTTATAGTTTCTTATTTTGTTAAGAGACATGTCTATACCATCTATAGAAAAATCTTTGCACAGTACGTCTCCACACACACAAATTTATGAGGACTGAATTAGAAGCCTTCAGTCAACGTCATTATTAATGGTTAGATTTTATATCACATCAATACACTGTGCACTGTGATATCAATTAAATTCAAATTACATCTGAGATTGTTAGGTACAAGACCTTGAAGCATAAGAGATCAAGTGAAATTCAATAAAAACTGTTTGCTTCAGAGAGATCTAATTTCACGCTAAAATGCTTGTGAAATAATGGTTAGCCTATATCTATTGAAATCTAGTACATATATTGTATTCGCATTGCCAAGGTAAGATAAATACCTTATGAAGAAAAGGAACTTGGAGCACAGCTAATGTTACACCATTTATATCTGTTCTGTGTACATACGTCATAAACAAAGAGATGTAGACTAATACATTATTACACTGTTTCTTCACCTCCACAAAACACTTCAGATCTTTAATGCACAAAAAACAAAGAAACAATATTTCACCATAAACACTATATGACCTTCACATTCAAATATATGACAAACCATTCATTTATAAAAATGATTGACTGTTTTTTCGCACCTTACAACGAGCTACGCTGTCAATCATGACCTCACAATGACCTCATAATTATGCCATATTAGATTAGAAAGAACGTATAATATAAAGCGTATATATAGTAATATATATATATATATATATATATATATATATATATATATATATATATATATATATAGCAATATATGAGTGCTGAATACATAATAAATTATACAGAAATTTCCCAAATATCACTAATAGGAACAACTCCAAAAGTACTCCAAAAAACTCCAAATGTAGTTTTCAGTTATATTTTCCACCAGGTTCTGGATAAGCAGACCCACGCTGCACATTCAGCCATGCTATTTACAACACTGGATAATTACCCAGATTGCTAATGCCTGATTTGGAGATGACGATTTGCAGACACCCAACTATGAAGTTTGCTTTGCCAATGGATCTTTCACAGCAGTGGAACACTATTACAATATGTCTTGTTAGACGTTTCTTATTTTTATCAGACATTTCCACAATCTCTGCTTGCACCTCTCCCCAGTCACACTGCTTTGTGGTGATTGTTTTCATTTCTGTAAACTATATTTGCCCAAGAATAATGAGAGGCAAAATCTTGGCGTACAGGGAACAACAACACAAACTCAAATTGAAAAGAGTTTGTGCATAATGAGACTCTTAATGAGGAGATGATGGTATGCCCAAAATGGTGCTTGACAGAATATTAAAACTGTAATGTTTGGAGCAGAGAGCGCTTCAGATAGAGTTTAAGTAAGGGTAACACTGGAATGCTGATCAAATTGCTGTAGGCGAAAACTTAAGCCTACTGACAGTAAAAAAAAATCTGTTCAGCATGATTCATGTAACCATTGGAGAAGTATTCTCTGTGAAGTATCTTTTTGGTTTATGCAGAAGTATGGCTACATTCACACATTCAGTGTATTGGACTGACAGCCATACTATCAGGTGTGACTCTCATTGTTCTGTTCACACAGCTTACAGAGGTAGATTGAAAAATGCCTGTATGAATGCAAAACTGAAGTCTGAGGTCTGTATTCTATATAAATATACAATGTATTTAACCAGATAACCATTTTTCCATGACCATTTCTGTTCTAATTATGCACAGTTATATTTGTTGGTAACACTTTGCAATAATGTTCTATTTGTAAACATTAGTGATCCACATTAATTAGCATGAATCTACACTAATCAGCATTTTTATCTCAATGTTAATTTCAACATTTACTAATACATTTTTAATATCAAAAGCTATTTGTTAACATTAATTTATGTATAATGAACTAACATGAATGAACAATAAACAATTGTATTTGTATTCATTTATTTGATTTGAACATTATTATTTTTCACCTGTCTATGACCCGATAAGAACAGACCTGTGAGAAATATAGAGCACAAAAAAAACAAAAACAGAATTAAATGTTGCTTGAGTGATGGCAGATGCCCAGAGGCAGGACAACACATCAGTTATTCACTGTTTCTAATGATCTCGTGTCTGTTCTGAAAAAGCCAGGCGTACACTGGAACACTGGAACAGACTATCTGCTGTATCAACCTGCAACTCTATGTGGACTAATCAGAAAGTTCCAGAAAAAAATTATAATTGTATGTCTTGTGCTGCACCTTTTACAGTTTGTTTTCTTCTCTCTAAACTTTGACTTACACACGTAGGCGCCTTTAGATCCCACCATTAATGATAATGTTATTGTTTCAAGTGAAGAATTCCCAAAGATTCTCAGCCCCTTAAAGAGAGTTCAGAACCCACCTACACAACTGTGTTATGAAGCCAAGCTGACAGAGAATCCCCATTGAGTTTGTAAAATGCTGAAAAAAAGCATCATTTTTGTACGACTGCAACAAAAATTGTTTTATTCCATTTTGACATATCTGCGCACACATGAATTCTCTCAACAGATTATAGGTCAGAACTGCTGAGAGATGAAAAAAACAAACTCAGATTGTATAATTGTTCAACACGCATACATTATGAAATGGATGACAAGAAATTGGGGTTGCATTTGATAAAGTAATTGTGTAATCCAAAAGGTATTTGTATGTCCTTGTCTAATGCACAACAGGAGATCCCAACCTTTTAGGCTTTAATTCTGCTCCTAACTCACACACCCCTATAAAATATTCTAGAGCTTGGCTAGGTGAATATTTATTATAAAATTTATTCCTTGTGTTAAATCATTTGTGGTCATCTTGAGACCCCTTGGGTCCCAGCCCCCAGGCTGAGAAACACTGATGTACAGTAGAACAATTAAACTCTGAATGGATCACTTTCAGTTTACATACTGTGAGGGTCTACTAACAACAAACAAAGCACAATTTATACCGTAACAGTACAGTCTAAAAACACTGCTTGGTAAAGTGAAGAAATAAATGAAAATATTTGTTCTCATTACCAAACAGAGTAATGAGTAAACTCAGAGTAACTTAGTACACTAGCAATTTCAAAGACCTGGTTGTAAATAATACAATCTCCAAATGAATCTCAGAAAACAGTAGTGTACTTGTTGTTTGTTAATTCTCAAAGGTTGGGTACATGTTGCTTACTAAAGCTAAATTTAGGGGATAAACAAAACAAAAACACAAAAATAAAACCATTTTATAAATTTTAGTGGTTAAAATAAGTTTTGGAACTGGATTCTAAATGTGAAACTGCCCTTAAACAAAACAAGTTTCACTTAATTTATGAATGCAAATTGGGCTTGGGTCCTAGAAATAAAATATTCAGGCCTATAGTCCCAAAGGCCCAGGGCTATCAGCACCACTGGGTCAGACTGCATACTTCTCAACTTGTATAGTATGTGAACAATCTAATATGAAACAATGCCCCAAGTTTTTCATTTGCCCTTATCTATCTAAGCTCTAACTTAAGTTAGGAAAATGTCTCTTATATTACATGGAACAAATTTGCATCCATTTCTAGAGATTGCTTAGTTTTGGCAAGGAATAGCACACAGCACAACAAACACGTTTCGGAGTAATTGCTTATTTACGTGTCTGATTAAAAAAGCGAGATTGTTATTGTTGTTATTAGCAGACATCTACACGCTGTAAACCCTTCAGTTACTTCACTGATCAGCCAAACAGCTTAATTTGATACGGTGACACAATGTTTCATTCATTTGTCCTAATGAGAGAGAGAGAAAGAGAGAGAGAGAGAGAGAGAGAGAGAGAGAGAGAGAAGAGGCAGCTAAGTGATGGGTGCAGCGTGACATTTATCATTATTTAACATCTGTGTAATCAACCCAGAAGCTGTACTGTGAAAGAAGACTTCTGCTGTGATTAAGGTGCCACAGAGGAACTCTGTTTACAGCCAGTTTGGGCCAAATGGATAGTATTCCACTAAATGGAATGAAGAAGGATATGACAAGCTGAGCGTTTTTCTGTTAATAATTATTAATACAGCTGACATTTATATGTATGCACAGACACACATGCACGCGCACATTACCGTTCAAAGGTTTGGGGTCGCTTCATATTATACTTTTTTCCTTAAACTTTTGAATAATAATTAACTGAACTATGGAATAACACAAGAGTAGTTTAGCTAATTATGTTGTGACATAAAATAAATCTAAATAAAACTTCCATCTTCCATATAGTCAACCTTTGCCTAGACGTAGCTTGATTATTGACTGTTTTTTCTTCCTGATTTGGTCAAAAAATGCATTGTGTAATGACAGAATGCAATTTTCTTATAGCAGATTTAATGCAATTTTCTAATGTTGGCACAATTATTATTTTTGAAAACACAGTTTAAAAGATTTTTAGGATCAAGGGTAACATTTCAGTCAAATGACCCTACTCTTTTCACTGGCAGTGTGTGTGTGTGTGTGTGTGTGTGATATATATATATATATATATATATATATATATATATATATATATATATATATATATATATATATATATATATATATATATATATATCTTCATTCTTCTAACAAAAAAGTATTAAGGGGAGGGGACTATCCACATACAGTAAAATAAGTTAGATACTGTGACACTCAATATAGTGTTTGTAACAGATAACAGTCCTGCCTTTTAGGTAAAAGAGCCAATTGCCTTGAAAATTTATGTATTCCGGAATGCACATCCGCCCTGACCTAAAAAATATTTTTTTTGTGTCATTTGAGCTAAACAAGCAAAATATAAGATAGCAAAGTCACCAGATTTTATCGCTAGTTTTAAGTATGTTATTGAAACATAATCTTGATACTTCCAATTCATTCTCTGCTGAGCGGCAGACGTGTGCACGGACTTGACAGACACTCAACCTACAGCTGCACACATCTGGCATTACAGACAGTACTGAGTGGGTTCCTTCCATGCCAATGGACACACAGAGTAAGGCAAGTAAACTTCTTCTGATTATGCCAGCAGGGCTAAACACATCACACAGTTTTCCGCCCAGGTGGGTCTTTCATTCCCTCCAGCGCTGCATGTACTGAACTGTTCCAGAGATTAGCTCAGCGTCAGTATCTCTGAAAGGACAGCATGTGTGGGGTAAGAGGGGTAAACCCACACTTAGGGGGCAAAACATTGCAGCCCTTGGGGGACCGATGAGACGAGAATGAGTGTACCTTCTATCAGCAATTTTCAAAACAGCGGATTGCTCCAGAACAGCCTGCCTGTCACAGCTGGGACATGCGAAGAACCTCCAAGGCAGAGAACCAACAATCTATTAATAATAGAAGGAGAAAAAGTGACTTGGATGCCGTGGAGAAAACAGAAATTGATTGCAGAGCATTCTCTGTTTTCAGGTTTTATTTTCGAAGCACATACAGCGTACCTCTAAAATTGAAGTGTATTTATTAATTAAATATAGACAGAATATAGTCATCCATTTAGCTCTAAATTCTATTTTGGCATATAAAAAACTGTTCTGAAGGCAGAGAGTATTAAAGAGTATGTACAATATATATTTTAACATTTTCTTATTAAATTAGGCTTTGTATTCTTTAAATTTGACATTTTTCTTAAAACAGAAGATGCATCTTTTAACTCCTTTCAAGAAGTTCATGCTTTTTAACGCCTTATTCCAGAGCATAAGATGTCATGCTTAACACAGTTAAATCACTTTACATTAAGATCACTTAATTTCTCTTAGATATAAAAACAGAAAACAGCAAGCTAGAAAAATAAACATCACCTTCTCCACCATAGATCACCTTCTGTGAAGTTAATTTCTTGTAATATTATTCTAAAGAATCATTGCAAAGAAACACTAGATAACGAAAGCTCCAAACAAGGGCCCTCAGGCAACGCATGCTGGCAGCACACGAATATGTCAATATTAAGGACAGAAACGAAGCTTTTGCTATGAAGAGAGGCGAAATTGAAACAAACACTTTAATAAGATCACAGAGGAGAGGTGGATGTGTTTACATGGAAGTCATCTTTAGCTGTTTAGCTGCTTTTGTCGCCCCAGACTGCCTTTGACACACAATGTCCTTTTGCTATGGCTGGCAGGCAGCCCGGAGAGTGAACTGAGTCTTCTGTGATTAGTCAGAAGTGAGAAAGCCAATTAGGGTGGCGGGTAGCTGCTTCTTCTTATTAAGCCAACAGACAAGAGATGTCATTTGTTCAAAAGAGACAGACGGCTAGTGAATCCAGAACGATGCGGCTTCCATAATCTATAGTTCTTTATTCAAACGTCAAAACATAGTCCGGAGAAGTTTTGTAAACAAAGTAACAATGTATAATGAGTCTAATTTACACCCAGATGAGGTGTTTTTGTTTAAAAAATAATGACGAATCAATTAGAACATCCAGAATATACAAATAATTTAATTCCAGGTTGTAAATGAATAAGACGCAGGTTAAAGTACCACACACAAGTGACAACCTGTGTTATTTATTAAATGAAGCAAATTAATCCTTTGAAAGTCTTCAGAAAAGACAGATTCGACGATAACAACAGACTCTGGTTCACCTTATCCAGAGGCTTGGACCAGTCATTCCTAGTAAAAATCAATACCATCGCAGTGCAATTGAAAACTCCAGGGGTTTGTTTTTAACCTGTGCTTGAGGCCTTATTAGAAAGATTTGGACTAGCTAATCAGGACGGCTAATCTCATCAGACCCCCACATTCAGCTGTCATCAGACCGAGTCATAGAAAAGAGGGAGAACTCAGGCCCACAGAAGTTGTCAAATCACCATTGTTCCTCCATTACATTCATTTCTGAACCTTGTATAAATTCTTTTATAGCAGGACAACACAAGCACACATTAACTAGGTCAGGTTTGACAGCTCTGTCTGTATAAAGTTTAAAAGAAGAGTCTATGTTCAGTCTTCCTCTTGCTTCTCTGAAGATTAACTACATAAATAATGTCACCCCCAGAAATGTTTAATGGGGTGTCCAGATGGGGCCAGTAACAGTCTTATGTTATGTCATTCAGAATCTGAATGAGGCATGTCAATGAATCACTGTCAAATAAATATTGATTCAACCACATCACACAGGACAGGGGTGTTCGATTAACATTCCTAAAGGTCTCGTCTCTATATGCCCTTCCTAGCCGAACTGTATCAGGAGTCAATGTCATATGGCTATGAAATTAAATAGGCAATGCGCAAATTATAACAAAGACTGTATTGTGATTCAATTTATTGACTAACTTTATATATGTTCATGCGTACCTTCAGTAAGATGACAATTTATATAAAAAAACATACTGTTTTGTCTCCCCTTCCTTATTTTAGTCATTTAAGTGTAAGAGAACAACAGATAAAATGTTTAGTTACACAATCCCTATAGGATTATAACAATTAACATTTCTGCTATGTGCCTTTATGTTTGCTTAAAACATATCCAAATCAGAATCCAGTAGGAGAAGGTATTGCTGGTTTTTCACTGTGTATAAAGCAGATAATTGGCCCCATATTGGGATCATATTGATAATATCATGTTGGACATTGCTGTTAACATCCACCCACTCAGAGACACAAATCAACTTTCCAACAGCTACTGTATGCAAATGAAGCTTACAAAAAACAAATTGTTAGTAGGACACTCGACACAAGTCAACTTGTTGTGAAAGTCACTTTTGAATGATAAGGCTACACAGTGAACTTGAGCTAAGTGAAGAGTAAATGATATCCCCAGAGTTTCTGAAGAAACAGGTTTACATAGTTCAAGACAAAGCCATGCTTTTAAAGCAGCAGACGGATCTAAATGTGTTCTTGAAGAGTACAAAAAACTGCATTATGCTAGTTAAAGGAATAAAACGTTTACAAAGTGTGTTTGTAGGAGGGGTTTAAAAGGAGGCTTTAAGAGTGTAATATAGATGCTGTGACACCTCCACATCACTAATGAAGGATTAAAACAATGTTCTCTCACACAAAACATGATTTGCTTTGTTTTTTACTGGCAGTTCCCATAGCAATAGGCTGGATGTAGATTTGAGGAACGTGGCTTATAAAGGCTTCAAGAAATGACAACTGAACTTAATTCAAATCTTTCTGCTGTTGCTGGAGCTGCTTAATTTTTCAGGTGATTGGCAGCTGTAAACAGTGAAGAACTAATATCAAATTATAAGAACAAGGGATGCAAAAAACATATTAAAATAAATTGCTTTAATTAAATTTAGATCAGAAACTTCAGAAATAGATCAGAAATACTACAAAATCAGTGTGGATTCGAATCTCAGCACAGTTTATTATGACTTAAATTGTGAGTCTTTCCTAAATGTCTCACTGATGTTTCACTCTAAAATACGCCAGACAGCGAAAGTAAAACATCTAACTTTAACTTCACAAAAAACTGTTAAACAAGTTCTTCTGTGATTTAACAGTCTTGCTATATTTCTCTATAGATTGTCATTGATGTATAGATGATCTGCTTACATTATCCCTTCGATTCTTATTCTGTACATCTTTACATTTTTTTTCCTCTGTCAGCTTATGTAACAGCATTTTGTCCTATCAGATGGCAAAAACGTCCTCCTCAATTCCTCTATTTCTGTCATGGCTGCCCTCTGCTGACTGACTGAATTGACAGGGGCTCGCCGTGGGGGCCCTCAAGTGGCCTGTCTGAAGCTGATTGCCTTGAAGCTGAAAATGCTATGTTAAAAGCCTCTCTTTTCATGTTTCTCTCCCTTGCTTAGAAAGAAGAGAGGCAGTATGTTGCCTTTTAACAACAACGACTGACCCCTCCCTTCATTCGCAGTAATTACCTGTGATTCTTGACTCTGATTAACTGTGACACATTGGCGAGCCTTTTATCAACAAATGCTTGCTTGCAATATCAGAGGTATCCTTGTAAAAATAGTTTTCAGGGATGATGGACACAAGGGAAATGTTGTTGATGCCTCCTTAAAGGTACAGTTACCCAAAAATTAAACTTTAGCCATTGTTTACTCACCCTCTTGCATTCCCAAATGACTTTCTTTCTAGAACAGTGGGCTTCCCTTTTGAGTCATCGTACACATTACAAAATGCAACACCCAGATGTGTTGCTCTTTCACACTACACAATGCGGAATTATAGCACACCTGTTTGGTGTTGGAAGATCAACTGTGCATAGCAAAGAAATATAATTATATTAAGGACTAAAGTAAAGGACTGACAACAACATTCTGCTGCTGTGTGAACAAACATGGCCTTTAATTGTTTCCCTGCTGCACAGAGACTATTTTTTTAACCCTTATGGGCACCTCCCCTGGCACTCTCTGGCGCACCGCTGGGGAGGTGCACCCCACATTCTGAAAACCCCCGTTTTCAAACATAAAATTTTACTTTTTTAAAAATGTCCTGGCCATTACATTTCCATATAAGGTAAAAAATACTTTGAATATTATGCATGACTCATACTGACCTGCTTATACTGTACTTTTATGCTGCTGTTTTGCCTTTTTGAAGCTTAACAGCCCCAGGACACATTCACTTTATACAGAAAAGAATGGACTCTTATATCTTATAAAATGTACCTTTGTGTTACGCAGAATAAAGAAAGTCATACAGGTTTGGAATAGCATAAAAGTGAAGAAAAAATAACAGAATTTTTATTTCTCCTTCACCCACAGCATGTTTAAACATAGCTGTGTGCTGAAAGAAAGATATGTACAGTATATATAGAAATAAAGACCAACATTTTTAATGAAGAAACTTTGCAGCTCATCTTTTGGGGTTGCTAACAAGCCAGGGGTGGGCATGAGGGACTGAAACATGTTTGAAATGCTAATTAGCAACAGGCATGAAAATTGCCATTAGGTCACATGATATTTGAAAGAGTAAACACGAGAATGCACATAAATGAAAGCAATGCTATAGTATGAGTGAAGAGTGTCTATATGTAAGGTGGAGAGCGACGGGGTGAAGCAGCACATTTTTGAAATAGAAATAAATTATAGTTGCTGAAGCAGTTTATACTCGAAATACAGTAAATAGGTGGAAATTAAGGTGTGGGCTATAATAACTATTTCTATATTCAGTTGTAAGATTTACCTCTACTGCGGCTCTCAAAAATGACAACTGATTAAAAGAGTATATATCAATGACATAAACGCTAAAGGTGAATGCTAACTTCTGTTATTTACACAAAACTTTCCTGGATAACAGTACATAAGACATATGGGATACTTTCATGGTACTACTATTGACCACGAATAAGCCACAGCTGAAGGTGAAACTAAAAATAACAAAAAATACTTAACCAATTAAATTAACAACAAATCCTCTACTAGCAAATCTGACTGTCTGTTTCTTTATAACAATGCAAGGTTGCCAGTAACATAAGCACTTACAGAATTTATAGAGCTGTGGAGTGTGGCCATCTCAAGGACAGAGATGCAGAAAGGACATTCCTTTGCATATGGCATTTGATTTCCGCTGAGAGACGTGTCTAACGCTCACAGTGGCTGATGGCTCGACATTTACTATAAAGAAGACGACACAGTACACCAGGGACGGGAGGGGATTCACGAAGCGTATACATACATATGCACACGAGGACAAAAGGAACCCGTCACTGAATAAACTAACAGAAACCTCTGAATTCATTTTAGCAAGGTCAGAGTTCAGATTTAAAACAATTTCCTGGTGTTTTGAAGTGCCCTGGGACAATACTTGACTTAACATGCCTTCCTTAAAAGAAACATGCTTATTATGCTAATATATTATTATTAATATTAAACTTGAACTTGTGTATGATGTTGACTTCATATATCTGACTGAAAAACAGACCTGGAATATAGCACAATAGGTTATTACCTTGAAGGAATGCATTACAATATTTTTTTCAATTTATCCATTTAGCAGATGTTTTCATCTAATCGACAAATAGTGCAAAACATGCAACATAACACAAGGACACAAACATTACGTGCCGCAATACAAAGTTCCAGAATAGTACAAACTAGCCAAACTATCATTCTCCTTTAACTTGTTTAACCTCTCACCACATTGGTTTTGTCTAATCTCTTCCAGGATTCCAAGAGAAGCAACTGGCCACTAGTAAAGAAAAATCTTGAGAACTTGAATCACCTTTAAGCCTGTAAAGAGTATAACGTCTTTACTTAATTTAGCAACTAAAACACAATTATCTTGAAGCGTGTAAAATGTTTAACTTTGCTCTCTAATCTTTCATGTTCGAGTCTTCCTCTTGAACATTTAGCCCTTGTAGGAGTTAAAGGATTATTAAAGTCAAAGTCTGCAACTCCCAAAGTTGCTTATGCTGTTAGAAGTATGATGACACAAGCTCTCTGCTCAAATCTTGTTTTTCTTTTTCAAGAGCGTCCCTGAACTCGGCCCTGTTAAAGCTCATTACGTGTCTGAGTCTGACAGAAATTTATTTATTTAATTTATTACCCCAAGAGTCCAATATTTCCAACCAGGAGATTTACAATTCACTTATCACATTTTCCTCACCGAGTTTGGAACTTTCCACCATTTCCAAAAGAGCCGCTTTTAATTCAATAAAGGCTCTTCCATTTCCAGGAAGCCCTGCATATTGGACCTATATATTAAACTATGACTTGTAATAGATGACAAACTGCCTAGGAAAGCAGAACTTAACAACACCATTTTAAGGGCTCTACAAGGGATAATATAAGATGTCCATAGTAAGGGATTCTGGTGTGTAGACTTGGATATCAGCACTGGAAATGTTCACTAAATTTACTTGATGTGACTCAGTTGCACTCTGTTAGGTTATGGATAATGTTATATTTAGAGAAAACCTTTCCAGACCAGTTTAAAGATTATTTACATATTCCTGTGATAGAACATACTGATTGTGGTTTGTGCAAATACAATATATACAATGTATATATCTCTTTCTGTCTCTGTTTCCATTCATCCAACATTTAATGGAATAGTTTTCTTGACCTGTGGGTCCACATGTGGGTTTGGAATGACAAACGGGTGAGTAAATTATGACGTCTTTTTTTTGGGTGAACTGTTTCTTTAAAATGTCAGACCACCATATTAGCACATAGGGTGTAGACACCCTAACTACTAGGCTGACTTGACAAAACAGGGTAATAGCTATAACGCATTTTGCCTCAGTATTATCTGTACGAAATGGAGTAGAACTCCACAAACGCGGATCCATCAGAATTTTCCCTGTAATTGTGAGGTTGACAGTGCATTCAGTCGATGACAAACACAGACGTTTTTGATAGATTTTAGCAGAACCCGGTGGCACCAGATAGCTGGTAATTGGAACAACACTGCTGTGTATTAGCAATCAGAACACAGTGGGACAAACCTGCTAAAATCTCCCACTGTTTAAAGCCACGATCATCTCAGCAATCTGCCTTTAATACCAGTAACAGCACGCAGTGCAGTTATTATTTACTTTGACCCCTTCTTTATAAAGACAGTTCTCATAGTCAGATGAAAAGAAAAAGTGAAAGATCTCAACTGCATTGGTTTTACAAGTCTAAGAAGTTCAGTTTCATTGGAGATGGTCATAATATGTTTACTGACAGAGGTTTAATTTAGGTATAATGTTTCTCGGCTATATTTGAAAGTATTCATTATCAAGCTGCTACATGTCTGTGCTCTTTATTCTGAAGAGGACATTATCTTATAGTTGCTTCTGTCAAACTTAAATTTAATTTGAGACTTCAGACAGTTGTGTATTTACCTTCTTTTATACAATGATCAACTGAACTTCAGTTTTCTGGTTACTTGAGTTTTTAATCTGACAAAATTAAAGGCTTTTCAAAAACAGCTGTAAGCGACCAGTTAACGCAATTTACTGCAGTTCTTGTGCATGACACCAGTATATAAACTTGAAATAAAAACAGGTATATTTGTTTATTTTCATCTAATTAGAAGGATGTTATTTTAAGATTCATTTTTTTACCCAATATGTTCAAATACTTTCTCTTTTTCAGCTCACGGTGCTACAGTTATGAGTAACCAGTTAGTAGGTTGCTCAACAAATCTAAATAATTTACATTTTTGTTTGTCCAGCCATTGGTGACTAATGATGAAGGAAGTGTTTGAAAAACCTGTTTATTCAATTGCTTGTTATTATAAATCACATTTAATTAACTGATTTAAACATACTTATAACTGATTTAAATATACGTCAAACAAACTTATGCTGAGCAAGCATATATATCAATATCACTGTCAGAAATGACAAATTATAAGAAGACTTTCAAAAATAACTTACAGATAAATAACTTTATCTGTATGTGTTCCTCTGACATAGTTAGTTGACAGATCTTCTCTATAAGATTTCTTTCATGAACCATCTGAGAGACTACACACCTGTCCACAACACTGAAATTACATTTCAAATCTACTCAGTTCATTTTGCAACACAAATTCATCATAAAGTATCAGGGTGGATTATGTTCCAAGGGCTTCCTCAAGCACACTGACTGCAAATATATCCACATATTACTTATTATTGTTATAATGACTAGAAGCGAGTCAATAATTAATATTTCATACATTAGCTTAGCGCTACATATTCATTAAGCAAACCTCTGAACTGTTGTGAGGACTGTTGGATTTATAAACAAAAAAAAAATCACTCACACTTTGGTTCATTACTTGTGAATTAGATCCAAACTCAGTCCATTAATTGTTTACTTATTAGATCTGAGCCTCCACTGAAGTCAGGACACTGTTCTGAGATCAGATTTGCACCCATCAGCCTTGTGCCATGTGCTGATAGGATAATCAAACATGCTCTCAGAAGTTCTGATTCATTCTAAATGAATCATTTAAGTGTACAACTACCTTCTAAAGTTGTTGCTTTTACTTTAATTGAGTTATTACTTATTCAGTTAATTCAGGAACATGCACGTGTTCAATCAGATAGTTATGTATTTAAAAAGATATTGCCTACTTAAATAGCCTCCATATATGACACCTCTTGTTAGCACCTTATAGCACAGCCAACTACATTTTCAAAAGACTATCTCAACTGTAATTCAACTACTTTGAATTTGTAGCTTGCCAAGCTAATCATCATTCAAAGTAGCTTTCTCAACACTGCCCAGGTGTTGAGTCTATGGCTCTAGGCCCAGATAAATGTACGCTGAACAGATGCAGAGGTGACTCAACCATGTTGAAGCCATGGGTTACTACACTCGTGTTGGAGATGTGACCTATCCTGTTGCTAACAAAGGCCTTCAGGGCAAAGATTGAGATTTTGCCCTGCTGGGTCCCAAATGGCCTCTCAGATAACCATGGGCTTGTCTGAGTCTCTTTGCTTTTGTCTCTTTCCAGCTTTAAGCACACTATGTATGCTTACTCTATGACCATCACACTAGCTTTCATCAGATGATTTCTATGTTGTTTAATGAGGTCAAACCATGATAAATGAAATTTCCCTTCATTGTTTTGAGATTAAAGAGCTCATTGTATTATCAAAAGTGTAGTGTATCAAACGTTTTAGAACTTTAAAGTTGCTTTCTACTACAAAGTTGTTTGTCTTTGATCCTATCAGTTTAACAGTTATTTACAGACCTTCACTCTGTGACATTGATTACTATTAATATCTGTTCGAAATGATCGGATCCAAGTGGTGGGTTAAGACAAATTACAGCTTACACCTGACATTTACCTGTCAAACGCATCTCCTGTGACCACTTGTGATTGGATTTCATTGGTGGGAAGGTGGGATGCATTTTACGGTGCTTTTTGGAACCACACAGTATAAATCAGAATCCACGTGCCTTCAGTGTAAAACAGATGCTCAAACATTCTGCCTGAGGGATCGTCTCATGTTGCAAGGAAGAAAGAAAATAAGGATAGAATGACATGAAGGTGAATAAATGATGACAACATTGTCATCTTTGAGTTAAGGTGAGATATAGTGAGAACCTACCTTCTTGCCTTCCATCCAGTGGCAAAACAGATTCACCAGCATAAAACCTACCAAATAGAAAACACACACATTCAAAACTCATACACACAGGATCAAAGTCAACCCCCAACTGCTCTCTCCTAAATAGTTACCCAAACCAACAGAAGAGGAAAATCAAAACTGATCTCAAACAGAAGACAAGGTGGCAAGATGACACACTTACAGATGCATACTGCAGCTCAAGAACAGTCCTCCAGAGATTCACTGCAGCTCTCAGTGCAAAGAGGAAGAGCCTGCCCAGAAATATGTGTGCCTTTTTCAGGCTGGCTATTGGCTGACTGGCAAAGACTTTTCATGCCACTTTGATGAAGCCCTGTGGTGCATGGCATCAACTCACAGAAACCCACAGCTTTTCATTATCGCCAAAACATTACAGTACCATTCACCTCTGGTTTTGCCTGAAATAAGACTATTAGGCATGGCATCCGATGCCAGGATGACAATGTAGCACAACTGTGTATTTGTGTATGTTATGCTGTTTTTAGAACACTTCTCTGGCTATAGGAGGGTCACCAATTGCTTGTTAAGAATATGAAGTCTACCCATCATGCTTTGTGGCATTGAGCTGGGAGCTTCCAGAGGGGACGATACACAAAGGAGATGAAATTCCCCAGGGACACATTCAGAGGAATTCTGAATATAAAATACTGAGTAAAATATTGAAAAGCAACGTGTAAACAGCCATCCATGTCTGTCTCTCTTTCTGCATGTGTATGTATGTTGATGAAACAATAAAATATGCAAATGCATCCAATTCCTTTAGGAATATCATTGCTGAATTTACTCTTTGCTGGTTTTATACATTTAACAATGTTGTGTTTTGTTTGTGAACCAGCAGAATAGCTGACATCTGCTAAAATATATAATATTGATCGTTCTTTCTGTCTTGTATCATTAATCAGTAGAACAGTAAAAGCCTGTTTTATTCTGCCTGAGGAACTGTGTTGTTTGCTTAGATTCTTTTTTTATGTATGTACACTTGATTTGTGTTGCTTACACCCTATTCCCTGTTTGACTGTCTTCAGCATTGGACTGTCTTTCCAGAGAACATAGGGAAGAATCTAATTAGACGCACAGAGATGTATAAATGCTCCCTGCGTGTTGCCAGCTTCTTGCTGATGGATTCGGGTCTCTTGCAAGCCTTCATTAAAAATCAGCTGCATTCTAAGTGCCTGGCATTCAATTTTCAGTCTATTTTCCCATAATGCCACAATGTTACTATGGAGATGAGGAGATTGTGTCCTGCTCAAGTCAAATGTATTGCATCACTCTCTACAACGGTGACTTTTACTAACTTTGTATCCAGTTCTGTTATCATTCTTAGAGGTTTTCAACAGAAGCCATTTTGCCACACCCACTCTCGAAAATCACACCCTCCATCCACAATGTCTAACCCACAAAATAATTGACAGATAAAGGACATATCTGACTGGCTAGTTCTCTGTGGAGCAATCCCTGACACTTTTATGCTGTTGAAAGAGACAGCTGCGAATTCTCAGGATACCTAGTTTAATGACATCTGTCAGGCAGAAGGACATAAACATACAAAATGGGTACTTTTAAAGATAGAATGTAAAGAATTTACTACTGCGGGCAATTAACAGGCTTTCGCTGTTCCCTGCCAAGAGCAAGACCATAAATGCCAAAGAAGCTATGCAGAGAGGTGTGCTAGTGGCATTTCTGGCTCAGTTAGATCAGTCTGTGATGAAGTAACAGACATCTGCTTTCACTTCAAAGAAAAATTGGACACTAAGCATCATCCGCAAAGCAAAGACTTTTAATTCTGGTCACGAGTCAAGTACTCTCTTTATGTGGATACTGCAGAGGGCTACACCTACAGTGGATAAGCATTTGTAAAATATAACAGAACCATTTCTAATGTTTTAGATAACTGTCTATACAAGTAACACTCATATCACAGTCATATCACACTGATATGATACATTCTTAGAAACATACTTAGTTATTAACCGAAGGTCATTTGATACCTTTACATTATTAAAAACAGAACATAAGTTCAAAGTTCAATTTTGAAAAATCAAATGTTTACATCATTGACAAATTGATCAGAGGTATCAAATACAGGTGTAAACAGGGTCCAACACTCAAAGCACATTCTGTTTTTTGTAGCCAGATGCCAAAGTTGCAACATCTACCAGCTGAGTAATTACACTATTACAGACATGCTGAAGCAGACACAGGCAGTATACACATAAAAAAGTAATCTGAGTGTCAATTAACAGCTCACTAATTCACAGTCTGTCTTTACCCTCCATATAGACAGACATAAATTTATGCCTAAAGAGCATATACTCTCGTGCTATCTAAATAGCCATTGTTTTTGAGCCAATGAGAGTGAACCACCTTGCCCACTCAGATAATTAAACACTTAAAACTAACGATTTTATTGCTCTTGTATTAGGTCATGATTTATTTTTCCCCATTAGCTAAGTAAAGAAAAAAATAATAATAATCTCTCAAGTGCAGCCATGCATGGTGTGATTGCTTTGACACCTATTTGCCCATAAAGAAGAAATTATTTTATGATTATGAATAAAAAAATCTCTTATAACTACACTTGATTAAATATGAGTAGTTCTTAAACCAATATTAAGACAACCTCATTATATTCATATGCTTTAAGTTTAATTGACAATAAAAGCAAGATCCATTTTTCAAGAGGACACAATATAATCAGACTTACTTTCATTGTGGTCCCTAATAAGTACAGTATTTGCAAGCCACACAGACTATTGTATGGTGTAGATGAACAGATAAATTATGACACCACTCAATGATTTTTCAGCTCTTCAGCTATAAAAGGAGATTAGATTTAATTGGGTTCACTAAGTGTGCAAACTAAGGTCCATTCTTGATGGTCTAAGTGAAAATGACTCTAAGACAATTTGAGCTTAATTTAATTAAACTGCCCCCAAGTACCTCCGGAATAGGGAAGAACTGGAGTGAGTAATTTGGAAATATTACTTCAGTCTGCATGCAGACATGCATCCACGCCAAACTCTTTTAGTCCTCAAGATGCCCTTTAAAATAAGTCAAATACACACAGATTTGTTTTGGCCACAAGCATAAGACCACAGTTCCATTAATATTTTGTTTATGTAACTGTTGTAAGTTAATAGTAACTTGCAATTCAGACATAATCTGCCCAGCAAGTTTGTGTAGGTTTATCCACCAGCATAAATAGTTGTAATAAAAGCCAAACCATGATACAAAACCAGTGGATTATAATAGCAGCCAGTAAATAACAAATGCCAAAAATAATATATGGAAAGGTCAATAAATGCAATACAGAAAAAGAAACATATACAATATACAAAAAACATATGTAACATATAGTCCACAAAACTGAATAGTGCAGTAAAGATTGTGCTGAGGTAGTTTAAAAATAGAGTAAAAGTCTCAGGCAGCATACAGTACGTGCATGTGTGTGTTTGTGTGTGGGGTGGGGGGCTGTTCTCAGAATGATCTGTTCAGACAGCTTGGGTAGGAGTTGTTGAGCAGTGTGACAGCCTGCAGGAGGAGAACTGTTACTTAGCCTGCTTGTCTTGGCCTGAAAGGCCCTTAACCCTTTTTCCAGGTGATAATGGACAGATCATGAGACAGGTAACAGGGATGTTTTCTGATGCTGTGGGTCCCCATATACACAGAGCAGTGTAGATTGTACCTGATAGCAGGAAATCTGCCCACAGTGATGAACCGAGTCATGGTCACTGCAGGGCTTTTTTCTGTTGAGTAAGTCCCAGTCCAGAAAGCAGGGAGCAACTCTATCATACACCTATAGAAAGGTCATATATTTAGAGCAAAACAATCCAACAATAAAAATTCTGTCATTATTTAATAACCCTTATGCAGTTTTAAACCTGTTTGCCATAATATTTTCAGTGGAACACAACAACACGGAAGAATCTTTACAGTTCTTTTTCATGCATTATTGGCGAACATGGTCGACAATTAATTCAGCCAGTGTATTTACTGCATCGAGCGGCATTTATGTTGTATCCGGAGTGAGCACTTGTCAGGATGTGGATTTCAGTGCAGCTTTTGTGTGTGAGAAATCATTAAAGTGCTATTATTCTGGTTGGCCTGGGTTGTGAGCTGGCTATAAGAAAGAACGCCTTCATTAAAAGCAAGCAACATGTTCCATGGTGACATGGGCTGTTTATCATTTAGAACTAGAGACCTTTTCAATTAGTTATGGTGCTATGAAGAGGACATTTTAAATAGCACCTTACTAATCAAGGCCTCGGGATTAATAAATCACAAAACTAGAATATATCTTAAGCTATCTTTTTCTGTATGTGCTGCCTCCATACAAGCACACAACTATCTGTGATATATTTTATACCTGTTCTAACTTCCTGTTCATGTATTACACTTCAGGATTGAAACTGAAGCTCTGGTTAATTAGGCTGATCTGTCTGACCTTGATGGGCACTGAGCACAAATGATGAAACCAGCCACTTGTATTTCATTACTGGTAGGAGGGACAAGCTTTTGTGTCCCCAGTATGAATCACTGCTTACATTTTAACAGTGTAGTAAAATGTACGTGTTATTATCTAAACCCAAGCTGGCTTTTACAAACAAAAACAACTGCCTGAATATATAGTATAACAATGGTGTTTTTGTTTTTTTCATATACTGTTATTTCATCCATGGAACACAAAAAAGACATAATTTCACACAGCTTAACGAAAGCTCACAGCAAAAGACCAAATAAATCATTATAAGCGTAGTTCATGTAACTCATGAGTCTTCTGATTGTGGGAAAAAGACTAAAATGAGGCATTAAAGGAATAGTTCACCAAAAATAATAATTTACTCGCCCTCATGTCTATCCAAACCTGACTTGACTTGTTTTCCTCCATGGATCAAGCTCCTCTGGTTGCTCACCATGCAATTAGTTGTCATGACGACTAAAGCTTTCAAGCTTAAAAAAGACTCAAAACAACATACATGCATTATAAAAAATAGTACATAGTCCAAGTCTTCTAAAATCATACAACAGCTTTATCTAAGGAACAGCCAACTATGAGTCGTTATTCACTGGTCATGAATCAGACATTGCTACTTTCATTTACACTTATGAGCAGTGGAGAGCAAGGGTGGGTTTACAAAAAATAAAGACAAAGTCACCATGAAATCAAAATAAACTATTCCTTTTTTATGGAATATTGCAGTATTTATTATAAATGGCTTATCTGTGTGTGCCATTATTATTTTTATTATTACTTAATTGATGTGCACACTTAATCTTTAATAAAAATCTGTAAATGTACTTCCTCTGAAAAGACCGTCTCTGATGATGTCAGTCTGATGGCTTGGGCGGAGCCAGAGCTGTTAACCACTCCCCTCAAATGGTAGTCTGCTGCGAGCTTTAAAACACCTATTTTTCTAGAAGCAATGAATTCCCAGTGGAAAACAACAAGCCACATCCTCCATTTTTCAATTTTACTTCGAATTACATCAAAACACTGAAGTAATGTGAGTTGCTACATCGGTTCACACGGCCTTTAACTTTCGGTTTTTCACACAAAGCTACTGTATGGCTTCAGAGGACCTGGATTATAGTGTGTGATTGGGAGAAGTGTTCCACTGAAGTTGGTAAGTCATCATGGTTGTGTTAAAGGCTCAATGTTAGTCTTGTAGTTCATCTTTTGGAGCATTGCCTTAGCAACGCAAAGGTTATGGGTTAGGTTCCTAGGAAAAACACATACTGATAAATATATACATATATATATATATATATATATATATATATATATATATATATATATATATATATATATATATATATATATATATATATATATATATATATATATATATATATATATATTGAATACACTGTAAGTTGCTTTGGATAAAACATCTGCCAAATGCATCAATGCAGTAAAACCATTAAACTGATAGTTTGATGAAATGAAAATAAATAATGGCAGAATCTTAGCTTTGGTGTCCTCTGTTTAATCCTCTAAACATTTTAGTCTAAGATTTAACGATGCTGAATATTTAGAACTTCTATGGAAACTATTTGATAAAATGCCTGGAGCTGGGTTGGTGGAACTTCATGACCTTGATCCTATTCTCTGCTATTGCCACCCCAATCTGTTCATTCATGTTGCTAAGAAAATGTGGAAAAGGTAGTTTGACAAGGTCATACTCACGTTCTCATCCATTCATCATCATAAACTCCCAATATAAATAATTCATGATTTTTGCACTTGAGGAAATCTGTTCCTCCTCAAGGTGCAATTAAAACCATAATCCTACCGTTCCTTTGGGGCATATCAAGGCAATGGTGTATCTTGGAGCGTCTGCTGGAAAATGTTCATATTTTAAACAGATTTCATTATATAACCTTGTCACTATCTTTAAGATGCTGGCCTTGAAATCAACCTGCTGCAAAAGCATTCGGTGCAAAAGAAGCCCTTCTTTCAAAACACATTCTGCTTCTCACAAGCAAGAGAGTCATATGAAGTTTTGGGTTCTTTTGCTGATTTTTGGCATTTTTGACAGACATGGTGACTATGAACTGTCATAAAATGGAAAACGAGCTCAGTGAAGGTTCTTCAAAACAACATGGGTTTGGGATGACATGAGGGCGAGTAAATAATGACAGGATTTTCATTTTTGGGTGAACTATATCTCTTAATATATTTGGGAAGAACACACACTCATATGACATAAAGACCAGAAACAGACTGAATCTATCGTCAATGTTGATGACAATTTGACACGCGCGACGCAACTTCTGACAGCTGGCCCCACGAACACATCAACAAATACACATCAATGAATTATATATGAAAGTCACCTTCTGTGTTTTCTGTCATCACATTGGGGCTTTCCCATAAGCTCTGACAATGTAATGACAGCGTACTCTCAAAGATGAGATACAGTAAGCCTAAGCACATAGTTCGAGATTTGGCTAAACATTTGTAGCATGTGCATAAAAAACCCTCAACTCTTCCACCGACTGACTCTCTAGGACTTCAAGACATCCTAGATTCTTAGCAAAGCAACACTCAAGGCTATTCAAGTGCTAGCACGATTGTACTCACAGGTACCATTTTGTTCTGACAGAAGTGGAAAATAATAGCATTTTGACGCCCACCTCTCCAATTGATAGGCATGTTATGGACAAGACTCGCCCTCCCCTTTGGATACAACAGTCATTTTAGAGTCTCAGAAGCAAGTGACTCCTTTTAAGTCCTTAGTCAAGACAGATTTAGCAGTTTTTACTTACAGCAGGTGTTGCTGGCCTGTTCTTTCAACTTGTCTTTTACACATATTGTCTTTCTCTCTCTCTCTGCATTTCTTTTGTCTATTCCCAGTGTTTGTGTGGAATAGAAAGACTGGCTTTTGGGCCACAGAGGAAAATGTTTCTTTGGAGTGTTTATCCCCCACTGTTCTGTCTGTGAGCCATTGTGTTGTAATTATAGAGCTGCAGCCGATATTTTCTTGATAAACACATACGAGTGCTTCTGTTGCATCCCCTAAAAATTAAACTGACTCATCCATTAGAAAAAGTGCAGCTGCTGTGAAATGTGAAAAATGTTGTGAGAGAATTGTTTTAACATTTTCTCACTAGGAAAATATGATCTGAACTATAAGAGATGGAGATATAATAACAGCTAGACACATCTGTCTTTCCAAAATAAAATTATGTGCTGGGTGATGCTTCTGGCAATAGCTTTTTCCCTTCTTATCTTGCCTTTATAAGTAATGGCAAACATTTATAATGACACATTTATATACATTAACAAATATAAAAACTATGCTGAGATCTGAGATGCTGGTTGGCCAATGTAGCATTTTAGATGTGCTAAAATACCCAATGTAGTAACAGCTATGATAAAAAACACCTGTTCGACATATCACTGTACAGCCTGTGCACCCATATGTTTGCCACGATTGTGAGACTGCTAAAACATTACCAGATTTCTGTACTAATTAATTTGAATTAGAGAAACATGGGAATATTATATCCAAATTTGACATGCACCTAAAAATGAATATAGACATTTGTTACCACAATCCTCGGAGCGACTTACTCCTTATTACAATCAGAAACAATATTTTCTGAGCAGAAAAGGAAGCATACATTACACTTGTTTGATTGACATCATCAAATTGGCTGACATCTGCAAACACATTTGAAAATGTCAGTAACTAGCTCTTATCCACACTGTATGAATTAATTAAACCTTCCAAGTACATTATCCAGGTTGGTGGCCAATTCAACTGAAAGATTTGATAGAGATTATAAGATCCCCTCCCCCACCGCTATCAACAGAGAGACACATATGGAGGCATTTAATAGCCTTTAATATTTGCCTTCATGTCATTCCCAGACCACATGCCAACACAACACTATGAAACACATTTGCTGACAGCAAAACTATGCAGCTCTATTCACATTAGCCTTATTAAATGAAGTGTGCTCAAGCTGTACACCTGCATTCATAAAGCCACATCAACAATGCAACTTGTCATTTTCAATTTTACTGAATAGTTTCCCCAAAATTTTGTAATAATTTACTCACCCCTGTGCCATTCCAACACCATGTCATTTTCTTTTATGTGTGAAACACTAAAGCAAATCTTAGCCGGAATGTCAGAGCTTCCATACACAGAAAGTAGGTACAGATTTATCCTGCCAAGCTCAATAAAAGACAAATAAGTCCATTAAAATTTATCTGTGAATCACAGCTTAAATTTTAGTCTGTTCCTCGCACATCTGGTTTCGGAAGTTTTGGAATACAACATGAACTATTATGAATTTGGCAGTATAAATCACCTTCCACTGTTTACATGGAGAACAGGGATTTGGAAGGGGGGGTGAAAGGAAAGTGTAATTTTTTAAAAGTATCAGTGATTTAAAATGCACTACAACAACACAAAAGAAAAGTTGTTTTAGTTCAGCACAGCCAGCAGGCATCTGTAACCAAAACATCTGATATAAATTCTATTGTAAAGAAGAAATGGCTTTGTTCTTCATTGAATTGAGTTTTGTACTGTCTTTAAGATATCTGTAACTTCCATATGGGGACTGTTTGCGCAGATAGCATCATTTGGCCACTGGGCTCCTGTAATCTCTTCATCTAAATATCCCTCGACTTCCCTCCACAGCTGTCTGACATTTACTCCAGTGTTGTTTTAAGCTATTAACCGATGTGGGTGTCTCTAACACATATGGATTAACAGATAAACACCTGAAGCTAACTACATAACACCTTTGGAGGAAGATTGCTCCACCATCTGTGCAGATTTAGGAGGTTTGTAAAACCAATAAAATACTGTCTGTTCGGAAATATACTGTGTCTAGATTGAGCAAAATAAACTTGAATTGCATTTGTAGTTTAGGTGTATTAAGCTGTAACTTTGTCTATGTTATTGCATGATATTATTTGTTACTCACTGAAGCCACTACAAAACATCTCATACCATTCCATTTACAATAACATACTTGTTTTCAAACTAGGATGTAGCCAGCTGGTTGGTCGATTGGTTGATAAAATAAGAGGAATTTGGGGTGTCTGCCGAAGACAATCTGTTTTCAGAAGGGAGCAAGTTTAGTGCCATCACAAAACGATTTATTTGTACAATATGACCAGGAACATGCAGTAAATAGGGTCAGTTTTGAGTTTTTTATGTTGATAGGAAACAAACATTTTCCCCTGGCTGAACTGCTGTGGGTAGATCCATGCTGTCAAAGTCTCCCTACTTTATTTCTTTATCTCAGCGTTTCCTTTCAAAATATGAGTACGTTAAGATCTGTCACAGTCAGCAAGTTCAAGAACCACTCACGTATCTGGAGGGAGACAGCGGTGGAGGTATAAAGTGCTGCAGGGATGTAGTGGATGTCATGAGAGGCAGAGGTCATTATCTGGTCACTTTGAGTCAGGCAGAACGTTGACCCCAGAGAAACACTTCAGTCATGTTGCAGAGATCAGCAGGTGCTTACCCCCTGCGTGGCCTGTCTTCAAGGAATATTCATCCATGCTGTGTATTTGATGATGTGTGGCGGCCATTCCCACAAAAACAGCAGAAACTGTCACCATTAATATAAAGTATAAAAATGAAGAGAAAGAAAGAGAGAAAGGGAGAGACAGTGAGAAAAATAGATAGAGAGACAGACAGAGAGAGAGAGAGAGGGAAAGAAAAAACAAGTCTTGGTCTGATATTAAAATTGTGCATTGACATGTTACACATCATATGGGTTTGGAATAACGTGAAGGGGAGTAAATACTGACAGAATTCTTTTTAAGTTCTTTAAGTCCTGCATAAACTGCTGCATTTCACAGCTTCTGAAAGAGAAAGGAATGAATATACAGTGTTTAGAATGCAGACAGAGAAAGGCTTTACCTTTATCTGAACACAGTGAGAGATTTTCTGCCAGTGCACCCTGCCATCTCTTCTAACGTTCACTGTGAATCAAAGATGTTATGTCATTAGATCCCATACGCTGATCAGACCTGTCATGCACTTTAAACCACTGCATTTTTTAAAGACCCCCTCTTTTAGCCTTGCCATTCATATTAGAAATCATAAGGCAGGCCGGACCAGACTCAGTTTGTTAAGAATGGAACTCTGGCTCTGTTTCAATACCTAGCAAGCTGCCTGCAGCCTACTGCATACAAATCCAGCTTGGATATTTTCAATGATATTTTCAATACATGTTGTAATTCCCTTTTCTTTAAAGAACACACGCGATCCAAGAAGATAAGACTTCCAAATTGGGAGCATGCCTATGCTGCCCATGAAGGCAACTCCAAGTTTTGGGACACAGCTCAGAGTTACTGTACTCAGAGCACCAGACAAGTCAGGTATAACATCACAAAAGTGACACAGCTTCAAAACTAGCCTGTGACATGCCCAAATTCATCCACTCCCAACCCCAGTGACCAAAACACTGTCCTACATAAAGGTAGCCAATACAGAAAATGCACTTGTGCTTTATAATGACATAGAAGGAACAACTAAATAGGTTGACCGCTTTCACGACAACCTACCATCAAAAGTGATAATAAAGTAACAATTAGCCCTGATAGTAGCCGCCAGCTTGGTTTGAACTTTGGGTGAAGATTAAAAGACTTAAAAGAACAGCAGCAAAGGTAAACAAAGGAAAAATTACATGAGAGCAGGGCTTCTAATTGAGAGAGATTTCCTTTTGATGTAACTCCAGAGATATGAGAGACACTGCTTGTGTACTAATTACAGAACTATGGCAGCAAGCTAATTAGCACAATGCTAATGATCCTTGTTTACTACTATCTGATGTCAAAATGCCATGCACAAAAATCCAAAAGAAAAGCACGAGTGTGAAGACCTGCCAAATGTGATAAAGACCTGTGAGACTCTGATCATACAGCGTTTTATCTATACTGTCAGAGGCATAAATAATAATACATATTTATCCAAGTATTCCCAGAACAGACTATTATCTGATAGGAAGCCTTTACAGAAATGACTAATAATTAGGCATGGAAGTATTTATATTAATATAAACAACAGACATATAAGCACACACATGCATATGCACATATATACACATACACATTTTCAACCACTTTAAAATTGCAGAATATTTTAACTAAACCAAGTAATATTTTTAACATGACCACCTAAAATACTTTCATTCAGCAATATATATTTTAAATAAGTTACTTACTATATGATTAAAATACAGTGTTTGAATCCCAAATTGTCTTTATTCTAACCAATGTTATTCTTAATATTAGAAGAATATAGAATAAACCAATTAATACAATTTTACCAACAGTAAAATTGTTGCAGAGACATTAGTTCATCAGTGACTTGAATTTGGGGAGAGACTCTCTGTTTGACAAATGACAGACAAGGTAGAGTTCAGGAAACCTGTTTAAAAATGGCCATTATTTTATTCACCAGTGAAATTATACATTTCACACATAAAAGGCAAAAGCTATACAGCTAAATCATTATGAAAATGAATGACAGAGCCATGAAAATATTAGGATAGGATGTGCTTTGCTCATGTCAATGCAATATTGAGAGAAAGAACATACTTTCCTTATTGTTTTTTCGACTGAAGTCGATTTGGCTATGACACAATAGAGATGCCCTACGGAGCTCCTCTGAGCCAAATTGCATTTCTGACAGTTCCTTTTATATTTGATTATCAACCATTTAAACAGGATGTCTAAGGTCTCAAAAGTGGTCTGTCTCTTCAGGGTACAAGTCTCCATTCAAAGTCCATCAGAATGTGGAACGAGGCCTCCCTTGGGAAAAATTGTTTTTCTCCTCTGAAAATAGCTTGTGTTTTTGAGAATTTTTCATGAAAACAGAAACTGAAATGTTAGCCTGTTGTTCTGTAATCACTTCTCAATCCAGTAATAAATGCATTTCATCTCATCTATTGTTTCATCCACTGTCATTCATTTTAAGCTCCCAGAATTTTGAGGAACCCACACAGTGCATCACATTGAAGCACCTTGTAATGCTGGAGTAATCCTTCCTTTTACCACACCAATGAACAATGGGGTGGATTTAGGTCCAAATACACCAGAGATAGAGCACAGAGTGAAGAAGAGCAGTGAGATCTGAAATAAAAACCAACATTAAGAGAAAAGGTACACTAGCTATCTTTTCTCATGAGGCCTGAACTGAGCTGGACATCAATAACAATGGCAACAACCTTTCCACAATTCTCTGCATGATGTTTATTGGGCTTCCACATCCTACAAGACGATACAAAGTAAGCAGGTGAAGGAAGAAAATAATGAGTGTAGTGCCCCTTACGGATTTGACACAGGGTGGGCGAATTCAGCTGGAAGTTAAAGGTTTAAAACATTGAATAGAAGCAATAGTACAGAACTACAGAGGAAACTTCTATTGTAGCTTTTGAAATACTGAAGCAGCTAGACCGGGGATGTCAAACTCTGCTTCAAAAGACCACCATCTGCAGACTCCATTCCTCATCAAACTGACCTAGTCAAGCTAATCAAGGCCTTCAGGATTACTTGAAAACTACAGGCAGATGTCTTGAGACAGGGATGGAACTAAATACTGCACGATGGTGGCCCTCCCAGAGCAGGGTTTGAGCCCCCTGTACTAGAAATTTCACCTAATACATTCCACAACAGTTTAAATTATCTCATCAAAATAAAACTGAGGGTGTGATACACACTGAGACATAGCATTTCACATTCTTTTCCTGAGGAAAGATGGCTAAAAATAGCTCAGATGTGTCTATTTAAGAATTGCATTATTTGAGCTAAAAATAAATGCATTGTAGTACAACATATTTGAACTCTGTTGTTTTATGTAACAATGACACCTAGTAAGAATTGCTGTTTCTAGAGAACACAAGCATTTGTGCTAGTTTAAGAATGCAATAATATTTCTTTGAGGTTGACAGACATGACAGATGATGGTGGTAAAAATACGAATGAGTAGGAAAAATGTGGGTTCCCATTGGGCGAGAGATTGTATTATAAAATAATTGAATGATTACAGTGAATAATGACAAAGCTGATGGGACAATATGAAAACCATTTTAGGATCTATATTTGGACAGGGAAAATTCAGAAATCTCACAGAGCCATTAGAACAATGTTACACAGAAAGATATCTTTGTTTCTTTAAATCTGAAAAAAAAATAAGGTAAAATGGATACTGTATTGAAACTTTCTATTCAGTTTTTGCTTGTTAAAATGACCCTGTGTTGGTTGTATATTACCTTGCAACAATTGAGAAATCAATACTCATTTCAGAAACCTGGTTTATAAGTGCTATCTTGTCATTTCTCCTGGTCATTAGATGTACTCCATCAATTAGCATGTTTAGGCAATTAAAACAATCCTATATATCACCATGGTAACTCTGTCTTGACATTTATGAGCAGAAAAGTGATAACATTTTAAGCCCTTACATTATTGTTTTACAGGGAAAACTTATTTACAGCATCTGTTCTGTTGTCATCTCTGTGTAACAGGTAAACAGAAATTATCTTACACCTTTTGCCTTTCACTATAATTACTGATGCAATAGATTCTGTGTGAGAAATAAAGTTAGTTTATAATTGCAATATAAATCCTGACAGGGTTATCTGGGAGGGGTCTTGGGCCACCATGAAGAGGTTTATTTTGCAATCATGACATTATTCCACTTAATAGAAGGCTATATTCCAAAATAAATAACATAGATGATATCTATGATAGAACATGGAGATAAAATATTAATATTTTATAATCCAGCTTGAAGATTATGTTAAAACTTGTGTTAAAAATAACCTAATACGTACTAGAAAACAATCAACCCAGCAACAAGACAAACCTGTTCCTTGAGGTTTTTAACTAGCGATGCTTGAGCTTCTGCTATTTTTTACTACAGTCTGAAACATATCTAATGAACAAACCTACGCCTGTATGAAACGAGAGGTGCCACTTTAGCGATTTGTTTTATTAGCAAACAACAACTCTAGTGACTTTTTTGCAGTATATGGAAGTGTAGTTTATTAGACGGAGTGCACTGTATAGGTCACGATCAGTCACTATTTTAAACTAGTTTTGTTGTAAGACACAAAAATAAAAATATATATAAATAAGAACAGCTTCATTGGGCATTCGGCTGTGCTGAAATGCAGTATGTGAGCACAGAGGGTAGGAGAGAACAAAACAGATGTAAAATGCTGACACTGGACAGAATGCAAGTACAATGAGATGTTGCCATAAATATGCTTATTCATGTGAATGAATAGCAGGCTTCAGATTTGTAAGTTTGCATTGAAAATAGTTGGCAACAGTAGGTATGAGTGATGTTAAAGGCAGGTAACTTCCATGAATGTTATGCTGGTTGAAATTCTCTTCACATCAAAATCAATCACTAAGTGTTCTAAATATATTTATATATAAATATATGTGCCTTCTGTGGAAGGCACATAACCATAAAATCATTCCAATCATTGCATACCTTCACACATTCTTCCAATCTTTTGTCATTAGCACGTTCATGTGTAGGCAATATACAATGCACAAATATTGATTGATAAAATAATTTATTGTTTGTAAACGTATGTATGCATGTTGTGAAGGTATAGAAACTTCCTTCTTCTGACACCATCCTCCATCCTCAGGATGTGTTATTCAAACATACCTAAAAATAGATGCAGCCAGAATGATGAAGATCACAAAGGATAGAACTAGTCTTGTTGGTACAGCTGGCTAAGACTTTCAGTCATAGGCTATTCAAAGTCTGGTAGGTCTGTTCCATCATGAAAAACTAAGCATTGTGGGTTCAGCTGTACTGCCTTTTCATTACACATGAAAGTGAAAAACTAGGTCAGAAATGTACCGATGATATGGCATATTACTATGCCATATTATGCAACACTAATTTAATCTTATACTGCATTAATCTTATACTGCAAGTGATAAATCATTAATCACAACTATTTGTATGACAATTAATTAGCATTTAAAATCCGGATCCTGAAAGCCACAGAATGGGGTTTTGTTTGGAATACTGTGTGTTGGATTATAGTTCATCAGACACTATATCAGTGATGTCACCAATAAATGACAGTTGCCTGTGAATTATGTTTGTCAGACACGGGTGCCAGATTACAAACTGGCATGAAATTGTATCCCTCTCCACGCCCTGCAAAACAGCAATACCCAATAGGGAGATACTCAATAAGTGGACCTGGAATGAGCGATAAGGGCACCTGACAAATCTCCTACAGTCTGCATTTATTGATGTAAAGCTGTACTCTTGTGCCCCTCCTTCTGATTTTGCCCTTGAAAGTTTTCTGGCATCTAAAACCAAATGTCAAGGGAAAAAGGCCTGCCAAGATCTGAATTAATATATCTTGAACAACAAATCCATCCTTCAGAAAAGACTACACTCCCCCGATACACGCAATTCAATTACCAGAGGACAGAGGACATTAATAAGATCCAAGGATCATTGAGGAAGAAGCTGAAAAATGGAGAAGCAAATCATGTCATCACATCTGCCTATTTGAATCTTTCTCTGTGGCCTTCCCACACAGCCTGTTAAATTTTATGGACGTTGTTTCATGGTCGTTGGCCACCCAACATGACTATATACTATAACAATGCCAAATACGCACTAGGTCACATAATTCATTTAAAGTTTAATACAGCAACCCACATTAAGGGCCAAACACTTACCCGGGCAAAATGTCAACACACTAATCGCCACAGAAACTTAAGTTGCCTAAACTAAAGGCTTCAAAAGTCCTCTATGTCTTTGAGGACATCTAGCAGCGTACCTCACTCAGGTATTATAGCCAAGATAGATAAAAAGCTTTGAGGATTAAGCATTCTAATTTGCCATTGTCCTTGTAGTTAGTCCAAAAGCCAATAATATGTCAGCACTCTGATGTGAACTGGAATTCTAATGGGAAGCAGGACAGAGTAATTTTGAGTTTCTCTGCCCTGTGCAGAGACATATACGGGACATGGCAAACATCACACAGTGACACAGGACAATCACTGCTCTCCTTAGGACAAATACAGCTTCATTCATCATTCACACACAGCGTAGTGTCAGATGGCCCTTGCTGAACTTAAACCAATGAAATACAGGTGATCCCTGCCACATGTGGTGTGTACACACACACTCTTGTGTGTGGTTCCGTATGCACATCTGTTTTAGGAGCAGAAAGATGAGGAGCCAAGAGATTTTCAACAACCTTGAAACCCTCAAGACCTGATTTTAAAGTAAAAAAAAGACATGCTAGCATGCAAGACTGATGCAAGCGCTGGTATGCACAGTAACCATCGTGTGTGTTAAAATACCAGGCTGAAATATTCAGGTTATGAAGAAGATGGCCAGATAGATTCCAAATTAGTATAAAATCCAGACACAAGAATTTCACTTGTTCCAAAACACCTGTGAAGTGTGGTTTTGGAGCATTTTTGTGTGAATCCCAGGCAAATTCCCATGGAAAATCCATGGAATCACATGAGAAACATGGTGATGTTTTTCACAAGTGATCCCATGTTTTTACATGTGAGTCTTTTCTGCACTAGCATGCCTCACAAAAGCGTACACCAGAAGTGTTGCCTATGATCTGGAGCATTGTGTTGTAGACTTAAACAACAAAGGGTACACTTGACTTTAACTGACTTTGACCAAGGACCAAGACAAGCTATCAACTATCAGCTAGCTGGGTGTTAAAACATATAATGATATTGTGGTACCATTTATCACAGACATATACTAACTAGGCCTCTGAAGCAATTTTGTCCAATGACTGATGTGTCACTGATATGATTAAAGCCATAACCCACACATGATCCACTAAATCACGCCACTATCCATGACCAGATACAGAATGGCATTACATGAACCATTTCCTGCAATCAGATCCAATGGCTGCCAATTCCAGAGTGCAATCAGAGCCACGTTCATCCAGCATCCATTACACTTTTGCCCGGACATATCCTTGGAGTCTTCTTGCAAAGATGTGTTGAATGAAACGCAACAGAGAACCCATGAAAGTGACATTATTGGTACAAGGCCATTGACTCACCTGGTCTTTTCCCATAATTCACCAGCAGCTTGAGGTGTGGGCGATTTAATTCACACGCAGCACGACCTGGGCTTACATTTGGAGACTTGAGGATTTAACGGTTGTCATTAATCAAGGCATCCCTGCTGATTAACAGCAATAAGCATTCATCTTCCTAAACTCTTAAAGCAATATTGCAAAAACCGCAGGATTACTAAACCACATGCGTGTAATCATTGTTCAGAGATAAACAGCGTCATGTTTACAAAAGCCCCCCAATTAGAGCAGATATAGTGCCTGTCAACCACTCATTTATGTTTATTGTACTCATTATTTGGGATTGTGAGGTGGAAGAAATCCAGAGTGAAAAATGGAGGATTATTTTAATGAATTAGGCTGTAAATTAATGATGCTTTAAAACATTTGTTCAAGCTAATCACAATGAAGGTCTTTGATGTGCCTTAATTGCAGACCTCAATTAAACCCTATGTCCAATTTATCATGCTCTATAAATGTTTTTCAATTTTTATTTTGTTCAAAGAAAAAGAGAGAGAGAGTAGAAATCTAAAAATGCTCATTTCTTAAACACATCTGGCAAATTAATTATTTTTCAACTTTCAATAAGGCCATACAAATGTAAAAATGGTTTTGGTAAAATCTGATTTTGGAAATCTTGTAGTGAAAAGCATGACACTACCAACACCAAGATCATGGGCTTGATTCTGAGGAATCACACAACTGATTAAATGTATAGTTTGAATACACATAGTCTCTGGATAAATGTGTCTGCCACATTGTGATCAATAAATGTATGTTTGACCAATAGATATGACTGATTGACCTCAACATAAAAAAATCTAATTCAAATCTAGACAGTTTGCAGGAAAGTGGAGGATTTTACTATTTATTATTACATCAAAGCCTAGCATGACCAGAATTATTTGCTGTCCCTTATTTGCTGTAATTTAATATAATTTTTAAATGAGGTATTTAAAGTTCTTTTGCCCATAATTTGGATAATAATATGCTCATTTTGATTACCATCCAATTGCTTTGTAATCATTTCCAGAAATGCATTCCCCTCTTACAAGAGCTTTGTAGACGCACTTTCACGTGGCTTTTCAACAGGGAAAGTACACTTTAAAATTAAATATTTGCAGTGAGATTACAATAAAAAGAAATATAAAACATATATTACATAACATTTTTGCCCTTAGGAATGTTGTGAGAGTGCATACCGCATTTTTGTTGCATATTTGATCCATTTTCATGGTTGAGCAGGAAACAGCTTATCTTGGTGGGGGGTGGTTGGGGTGTAGGCTAAGAAAAAGGAAGGAGAAACAAAGCACAATGGATTATTCCCAGACTTAAAGCTTCACACTGTGCCAGCCTTTACTAGTATGACTAGTCTCCCATGCTGCTGAGATACTGCTGCTGTGGGATCTCAGTGAGGGATTAGTCCTACACTCGCCCACAGAGGAGAAACAGACAGTAAATGCCCTTCTTTTTCTGTCGTACACAAACCATCATTAAATCAGTCTAACCTAGACTAAACTGGACTAGAAGGGCCAACCAGAGATATGGAAAGATAGATGTAAAGATAGTGTAGGTTTGATAGGAGAACAACAGATGTCACACTAATCAGATCAACCATATCATTGGAAGTACCTAAAACACTATGCAGTAACATTTGCTGTCATACGAAATTCACCTGTGGTGAAGTACAAGATCTGTCATAACATCTGACAAATGGTGTTTAAGACAAGATCCTTTACAAATCATGCATCGCATTTTAAATCCACATTAATTCATAGAATTCGACTTACAAATGTAAGCCTACAAATGTACAACAAGTGCAGACCATCCTGAAAACGTTTTCCTTGGAGATTGTAGCATAAAATTCAGTGGTAAACTAACATTTTCCAATTATTACATAATTGTTTATGTTTCCCCTACTTTTATTTTCATTCATTCAAAAGAAAACAGAGGTTAGAAAAATTGTAACGTCCCAGAATTTGCTTGTTCTGCACAGTCATGCCTGTAAGCATTTGCATTCCATTAACCTTATTACTCAATAATCCCTCAGCGTCTGACATTTGATTTCACATGACTGAAATTCCATTTTAAATAATTCCTGGCACAAAAGTTTTTGCTGGTTTCTTTTTGACAGATTTCCAGGATGCTTTCCAACATTGACATGTTTTAAACTATCTGTTTTGCACATGACAGATACTTAAGACCAATTAACTGCATATTTATTTATTGGCTGTCCTGGAAGATAATATGCTCCTTGTCTTGAACAAAATTAAATAGCACAACAGATTCAACAAAATAAATTGCACTGAGTGGCACGAGATGTTCATAGAAACTGGTCTCTTTGTAAATTCCCATTTGATTTCTACATGACTAGGAATGTTTATTATTACACGGCCACATGAAGAAGACAATAATGCCTTACTGTGAAGGTAAAATTTCATGCTAACTGTAATGAAGAGTTAAATTGACAATTGGATGGGAGTATTATGGTCTGTAGTCCTATGGGATATTGTTGCCTGATACACTAAAGGAATGGACAATTAAAGAGGAAAATGGAAAATTATTCAGGTATGAAAACTCTAGTCAACAACTAAATTTATGACCACAGTCCATAATGACTGTAACTCTACACTAATAAATTAGGCTTTTAGTTGTTTAGACAGGTTTAAGTATGAACTAGATGGAATACTGATAGAAATATCCCTAAAATCTTTGCCCCATGCTGGGGGGCCTTTTACCCCCTACTGTGATGTATAAGAGACCATCTAGCTGCCTTTATATTTAAATGGTTTTTAAACCTTTCTGTTTCACTAAAGGTTCTTTGTAGTGGGAAAAGGTTCTTTAGACTATGAAAATGTAAGAACTAAAGTTCTTGGAACCTTTGACTGAATGGTTCTTTGGGAAACCAAAAATAGTTATTCTACGGTATTGCTGAGAGAAACGTATAGCATTGTATAGCATCTTTATTTTTAAGAGTGCATGTTGAAGCATCTAATTTGCCTAAATATAAATATATTTTTGAATATTTTTTCATACGCTTTGACAGCAGGAAGAAACACATTTTCAAAATCTTGTTACACCCTATGTTAAACAGATTTGTATTTTGCTGCTGTTGTTTTTAACTGAACCCTTCTAACATCGGTAAATGAATCATCCAGTACAAAGATAGACAGCAATGAAAAGCAAAACACTATTCACCTTAAAGAACAGCAACGGAAAGCATGTGGGGAGTGTGTGAGTCAGCCGAGGTTGATGAATTGCTGCTCTCTCTGTTGACATTGTGTTAAAGAGACATCTTCCAATCTGCAACTGGGTTTATGGACGTAATGGTATTTCTTAGCCTTCACCCTCTGGCCACCGAAAAACTTTTCATCCGCAACCTCCATTTTCTCAGCTGAGCTCCACACAGTCCTGTGCGCAGGCTCATATTTTCTCTCTCTAATCTGGTTCCAGACTAGCATACTGTATCATAGCTGATTTGGTTTTCTTCCTGATAAGAATGTGAACGATTTTCCACAGGTGTAGAAATGTGAGAGGAACTTAATGCTTTGTATTTTAACATTTTATATATTTTTTATATATTTCCATATTAAATTTCCAAACTGGGATACACCATGTATGAATAGTATTGGATACATATATAGTATGCATGGATGTACAGCTTACATAAGACATAACTCTTGTAAGGCAGCTGGTCTAGAGATAAACACTGGGTTTGTTTACAGAACCGTACAATAAAACAACAAAACACCAGTTGATGCTTGTTCCCAGGCTATGGTTCCTTGCTTCCCCCCCATGTGGCACTGATAGCCCGAATTACACTTCTCCCTCCCCCCTTCTCTCAAATTGTCCCCCTCCCTCTAGGCTCAGATCAATGGAGCTCACTTAACATATATGTGCAACATACAGTGTGATGTCATGGAATTTCCATTGTCATGTTTGGTATCATTCTGAAGGCTATGGTGTGATGGGTAAAAATGTCTAATTTCGATTATTACTGGATACAGTGTTCTAAGGACTTAAAAACATAGGAAATAATCTACACCCCTGGTATGGGTGTGTCTTTCCAGGAGTCCTGGACTTTGTAGTGTTAACTCTACCAGTGGGGTGCCCCTTCAGGTCACAAGAACTGTCAGATCATATTTTGAATTGGCCACAGAGTTTATGACTCTTTGTCTTATCTGTGTATATAAGGTGGCTAGGCAAAAGACTCGGGGAAGCATTCTGTAACCAGAACTTCCCACACAACTGCTGCTGTGTGTCTTTATTTGCCAGGTATGATTTAGACTTTGTACCTCATTTTGTATTCTGTTGATCATGTATTGTTTCCTTGAATTCAAATTTATATTATGTCTTTTATTTATTTGAACTGAAGTTTTAACCTGACTGGCAAATAAATAGTTTTTTCTTGATACATTGGAAGTTCTTAAGAAATTGTTATTACCGGTAGATTAGAAGGAGTCCAAGGTTACCGCAAAATAAGTGTCAGGATACGATAATACTGGGGACTTGTAGTTGAAAGGAGGAAACTTGTCTTAACAAGTTGCATGGAAACTTGTCTTAACAAGTTGCATGATCGTGACTAAGATAACTGTTACTAGATCTGAGCAAGCATGGAACAGCCAGGTTTAATAATATTAGTTTACCCGGCAACCTCTGAGTAAGATCAAAATGACCATTTTGTGATCATGAGATCCGTGTATATCGGCCGGCGCGAGACTCAGTGCAACCATGGGTCCCTAAAGAAAGAATAACTAAGAGTATGGGAATCTCCAAGTAATCAAATCTAAATTATGATCAACAGATAATTTGGAATCACTAATCTTTATATTCATATAAAATTGAAGTCAGATTGGAACTAACCACAGGGTCAATAAAACTAAATTGTAATAAATTAAAGAAATTTGTAGAAGTGCTACAGAAAGGCAGAACACATAAGATACCTTCACCCACACCATTGGATTCCGTCGTTGGGCCAATGGGTGGTCCTTACACTCTTTAAAATGTATTTAACTGTAATAAATCTCTGGCATGATCTGGGTCTGTTACCAAGAAAGTATAAGCAGATATTTCTTCTTACATCTATAAGAGATATGAGATATTAAGAAAATTGCTCCTACTGTCTGGAGAAAAAGTTAATATGAGTTTGGGTGAAAAAGTTATAAAGTGGTCCTGAATAGTCAGCACAAAATGAGGCTGTATGAAAACTCTAACGCACTGGAGTCTCACATTCAGAATGAACCGCCCACTTATGATCTGCCTGTTTGATGCACGTAGAACACAAAGGAACAAATGCTACCTGATTTTTTAAAAATATATATGATACGATGCATTCATATTTATATACATATTTAATATACTCATACTTATATACTCATATTTATATATTTTCTGCCTTTTTCAATGTGTTCTATACAATTATTTACAGAAACAGCTGGTCAGTTATTTAAATTATTGCCTTATTTTTGCCTAGGTGGGCAGTTTTATCAAAATATCCGCAATGAGAACCAAACGTTTTTTAGAATCAAACATTATTGTTTAGTTATAACAACATTATTTAAACAGATTTGTTTATTCTGTAACATTTTTCAGATGTTTCACTACTGAAGAATAATGATTTTTAATATATGATAGATAACATTAAAATATATATGATATATAAACATTTAAAGAACTCTTTTGATAACTTTGAGAGAAACTGAGAGAATGTTAGCCAATGTTCTGAGAACATTCCTTGTTTGCTGGGAACCTCCAGATTTCCTCTGATGGCAACATCTGCCCATGCCTGTGTTAACTGTTGACACAATTTAAAAAGTTACACCAGCATTTATTTATTTGTATTTGATTAAGTACAGGAATTGACACGGACAGTATAGTGACAACTGATGCTGACAGAGAGAGAGAAAACTAGAGAAAAGGAATTTTTAGTAGATATGAAAACTGACAGAAGAAATGCAGTTCCCCTTAACAACTCAACTCAAACCTCAAGGAAGCCAGTCAAGCTAAGCAATTTTTAAAATATGATATTATTTTTCAAAGTGCCATATATTTGGCAACATGTCTAGTGATGCATTACTGTACAGGTTTTGGCCATATTCACTTACAACTCAGTTTTGTTGTTTACTAAACCCCTTTTCCCCCTGCGTAAATCTGAGGATCTGGAAAACAAGTTGCAATAAAAATGCTTCTAGTTACACAAACAGTTTCTTAAACAGATTCTAAAAGGAAAACGAAGATGCATCTGATTCCTTGAAAGTTATCATTAAATTGATTCAGGTTAATGTCAGGAAGGCATTGGCTAACTTATTCAATAACGTGCAGTCTTTTACAGCTAAACCAGACTGAAACACAGTTTCATATCAGCCATAGCCAAAAGAGAAAAGCTGAAATGATAAAGACATCTATTTTTAATGGCATACTAACTTAATGGACAATCCACAGGCCAAATGGCCGCTGTCTGTCGTGACTGGAGACACATCTTAAACAGTGCTTTACTGATGTAAGAACACATCACACCAGAAATGAACCCATTCATTTTTAATGGACCCCCTTTCTCTCTTTCTCTCTCAGTCTCTCTCACCATCTTGGAATATGTATGCTGCATTTATTGCCATTACACTCCCGCTTTGGGTAGTCGGTCAGATGGGTCTGAAAAGGGGTCACAGGGGCCAAAGCAGCAAGGGGTCTGAGGGTGGGCCACCAGCTGCCTAGAAGCCATCTCTTCTCCCTTAAAAAAACACGTCCAGGCCTCGGCTCTGTCCACAGCAGGTGCCCTGAGTGTTGCCGAATAATTGAGGTAACCCTGCGAGGCTAATGGAAGCCAGCTAATGTTCTCCCTGTAAGCTTACATTAGCATCATCGGCAACTGGAAAAAGCATGTTGGTGTTCTGTTTGTTGTTGTTAAGGAAAAAAGAAGTCAAATAGCTCAGTCTAAAAATGAAGACAAATTTAGGGTGTATAAAATAAGGAGGATTTGAATTTGATGGAAGTTTGAGCAGACTTATAGCAAATATACACTCACCATGGGGTCTGAATGTCTGAGACTACATTAAAAATGCTGAATTGTTTTGTTTTCACTTTAACCTGAAAAAAAAACAAAGTTTCATGAGTTTGACAAAGTTGTGGCATAAAATAAAGAAGTAATATTTATGATTCTGCACTACTTGTAGGTCGCTAAAATAATTTCTCATGCTATCTGAGCTGTAGTTTTTCTATGTGAGTTTGTGTAATCATTCCTGGGTAATCAAGGGGTGTCACCTTTGAACTTCATTATAATAATTAGGCCTATTCATTAGTTTAACAGAGAGGTGGGACCAGGTGACACTAAAAGGTGCACAGCATGAATACATTACAATGCTTACATTCATTTATTTATTTATTTACTTATAAAAAACAGTGTTTAAATATTATAGACATAGACAAATATCATAGATATGTTTGTATATCACCTGATCATTCACGAAAATCTGACGTTTGCAAAGTAGTCAACTTGGTCAAATGACATAAATGCTTACATTTGACTAAATTTGTCTAAATCCTAAAACTTTCCGTATATTTCCACATTTATTTATTTCTAATTTGGCCTTAGACTTTTGAATCCAATATTTTATACTAAATATTTGCTGGATTGTCAACTTTAGTGCCCTACCAATGTCAAGCCTCAAAATCCATAAAGACAAAACCATAACCTTGTACTTTACTGCATGTTATCTGTTACAAACCAAAATATAGATGGCTTCAGATTTATTACTTTATGTTGATAAATGAAGCTGATCCCTCAGAGCAAACATTTGCTGATGAACACTTAAATCTCTCAAAACATAACCATTTAAAACACAAATAAAAACCCTTTTAAAACATTTTTTATTTATATCTTTAATAACTAAATGGATCTTCTACAAGTCTAGACCCCAGACTTAATGGCATCAAACACACACACACACAACTAAGACTACTTATAGTGGCCCACCCCATAGGCATCATGGATTTATAGGACTCAGATTTATCTGTGTGTGTGTGTGTGTGTGTATGTGTATATGTGTGTCTAAGATAGAGGAAGACTGTTTTTGTGTTTCTTGAGGGCCCATCAGGGTCTGGGGTACAAGCAGACTCTCAGAGGAACCATTTAGATATTGTGGATATAAATAAAAGATGTTTTAAAAGGGGCAGATGGCTAAATTGGCCTTATAAAGGGTGAAGAAAATTAAATGCACACATCTAATACACTTAGCAAATTGCATTATATTGACTGTCAGAGCAGTGAAGTCCCAGGAGATGCAGAGAAGGTGAAATGGTGCGCCTTAACTCTGGAGAAAGGAAACCGTCTCATTAGATAATCACTGAGTCAAAAGAAGACTCCAAAAACACACTTTCCTGACACACTTAAATGAACAAAGTGCCCCAAACACACACACATACACCTCACCAGCAACTTTTATGTCATTAAATTCCTCACTCTGTTTTAATACACACCCCCACAGCCCAGAGTAAATGCATTCACTTTGTACAAAGCCCATGTGTTCTTGATGGAAATCAAATTGACAAAATGTATGTCAGTGTCCATGTTGCAGCTTCTGTCAGCAGATTAATGTGTAACTAGGGATTTTTTAACACAAGTTGTGAAGCTGATGATTTATTAAAAAAGAAAGTCTATTCATTTTGCATTTAAATTTGACTACAATCTGACAGCATGAAAAATGAAAGCCACAAAGATGCCATGATATTCTGACACTTAGGTTCCCCTTCAATGCAAGTCTGAGATAACTGGCCCAGACAAAAATCTGGGGCCAAATTTGCAAACCATTCATTCAAGAATACAATTATTATCAAACACAATTTTCTTCTAATTTTACAACTCGGATTACAATTATACATTCTGCTTTAATTCAGGGCATACGTTTTATCAGTCAATTTGTGCTATGGGAATCGAACCCAGGGACGTGGTGTTGCAAGTGCCATTCTCTTCCAACTGAGCTTAAGGAACTCTAATGCCTCATGATTGCTTTAGCTATATTTACTTAATCAGACCACATTATTAGTTTTTGCCAACACTTCTCTGTTACTTCTGGTCTTCCTGTGAACCTTTAATATCTCTTTTTCTTTCTAACCAAGGCATTTGGGAGACAATTATGCAACTGTCTCTTCAAACAGCATGAGAGGAGAAAGAAATTCAGAATTCATGTAAATGAAGAATGGGGCAATTCTCAAGAGCAGCCCTTATCTCTTGCTCTCATTGGGGAGAAACAAAGATGCAACACATATTTCCCCACGCACAATTCAGGGAAGAATAAAAGACCCAGCAAACAGCACAAACAGATTTTCAAGTGCCAAAAGGGGCTGTTTTTACATCTGAAAGGTATAATTATAGAAACACTGGCTCTGTGCTCTAACAACCCTAACAGTGATGCTTCTGAGGTCCATTATAGATCTTTAAAGAAAACATTAAAGAACATTAAGGAAAATATAAAATACTACCTGTTTTTTTAACTCTAGGTCATAGAAGTGTATTAAAAAACACACATAAAAACTATATGTGTGATCAAAGCAGGTATGTGTGTAACACCTGCTTTAAACCTTAAGAAAGCAAAAATATAAAACATTAGCTGTTTTATCACTTCTTTTTTCCCAGAATCAATCTGTTTTCTTTTAACAGAACTCTATTATTTATTTACAACCTTTATGAATGATTAATGCCGTTCTAGTATTGTGTTCCTGTGCAGTTTAAGGTTAAAAATAAAAGTGTACAGACTGCATATTTACAGGTGTATGAGGCATCGGCCACATACAGCGTAACATCCATAATGGTATAGAAGTGTTAACCTTGGCTTCACACAACAAGGAGAGCGTTTCTGTGGAAGGAATACAAAGCAAGCAAGAAGACAACTTCAGCACAGAGGGGGACCAACACTTCCTATAACCTCCCACTACTCACTGTTTTACTTTAAAAAATACACAAAATGAGAACAAAGAAATAAAAACAAACCCCGCAATGAAGTATCTTTAATTTCACTGATGTGTTTATTACTGTGCTTAAACATCATTAAATCATGATGGGACTGTGGCTACCAGCTATGGACAATGTCATGTATTATTTCAGTTGTTCATCACTTAACTATGATAAAACTGACTTGCATTTATGTATGTGAGAGAGGCTTTTAACAAATCTATCTGTCTGTCTGTCTAATCTATCTATCTATTTATTTTGGACATCAAATAGAAATGTGTGTTCTTACCACAGAGACCATAAGAAAGTTATACCTGTGGTCCAAAGGGTTCATGATTTGCCTTCACTTTGTTTTGGGTAGTAGACTAGTGTCATTTCCTGGGTCTGTGTTTATAAAGGAGCAAACAGGTAAACAGATCTAGCACCTGTCACAACACTCACTACACCAGTTTATATACATATTTAATGTGTTTATTATTTAATGTGCTGGGATACCATTCATATGCTTAAGATGTTAAAATAGAATCTGCTTGGATTGAACCAGGAGAGTTGCTTGTTAGAGTCCTTAACAACAGGGATCCTTCAAATATGATGATTTGGAAAAGCACTTTTGCCAATCTGTGATTGCACTGTTTTGATTAGATAGAATACTAGAAGGGTCTGGCACAAATAAAAACAAACAGTCTTAATTAGAAATTTAAATTAAATTAAAACCGAGGAGAGCATAGCTTGCCATGACTCATTATTTTCCTATGAATGCATCTAAAATCCCAGTGAACAGTTGGAAACTGGCATGCTTTTATCAAGGATGTGTGAAACATTGTGTTTTTGATTTTTTTATCATTAAATACGCTGAAAAGACGGAAACATCATCAGAATTACTATGGCATCTGGTCGAAATAGGGTCTTTGCGCCTAACTAGTCAACCGTGGAGCCTTTTGTAGCCAAGACGGGCACCAGAATGGCTGTCGGCAGCAGCTCTCTGAAGTGATGTGCTAAAGTACTTAACCTCTCAGCAGGGGGGCCAGTGGGCAAACTGCACCTGAACACTGAATTTGTCACGCAGAGGGGCCCCATCAGGGACCAGATACAAAAAGAGCATGGTACACAAGGCCGAATGCAATCTGTCCAGCACAGCATTTACTCAGACACCGCACACACACCTTTATCACATCAGGTGTTTTTTTAAGACAGTTAAAAAAGCACACAAACAAAGCCACAGCAACATCTACACAACATTGCTATACTGATGACATTATGAACACACATACACATACATACACGCACAGTGGGCTTGTCAAATCTACTTCCAACCCATCTGACAAGACTGTGTGCTTGACTCACACATGCCCACACAAACATGTCAAAGTAAGCTGACACACACACCTCTATCTTATTGGACCTCAATCCATGACACACACACATATAACGCGCACGCCAACCCAAAAAAAAACAAGGCAGACACACTAAACTACAGGGATGAACATCAGCACACACACAAAGACTATGCCAAAGCCACCAGCATGTCACTGCACAAATGGACAGATCAGATAGCACACACACACTCTCCCAGCCCAAACATTCATCACTCCAGACCTTAAACACACACCCGAAATCATGTTCAAGTTCACTCAAGCAAGCCATGGAAACCCCATACAGCAACACAACTTCACACCTTTACCACATCTGTCTGTCCACTTCCATTCAAACACCATGAGCTGTAGCACCAATCTACTGTAACAGAACGATTCAGCACTCAATCACTGCCTGTCTGCAAAGATGGGCTTCAGAACTCAGTACTGAAACTCGATGGACTGGACGGCATGCTAACATATGTGCGCATGACATGGAATAGAGAGAGATGCTGTCTTAATATTACGGCTCAAGGAAATTTGATTGAAATGATAAATCTTGAAGGACTTGGATTGAAAAATACATAAATTGATTCTGGGCACACAGAGAGCTCTTTACATTTCTGCAGAATTGTAATGCCACTCAATTGCAAAGTTTCACACACACCCCTAAACCTTGTGTGTTAATCTAGTTCCCATCTACAAATATAAATGTAGCTCGATGTAGTTTCCCATGTTTACATCTTTTTTCCTAAATCAGTGTAAAATATGCACATGAATTCGATCTTTATTTCATTAAAGATCCTCATTAAACACACAATATTCAGAGTAACAGTTATTCCCCCCAATCTATTCAATAAATAAATATATAAAAGCCCTTTTTAAATAGTCTGAAAAACACACTGAATTGCTTCTCATCTAAATTGCATTCCTTTATGTGACAATTACTCAGAAATGAAACAGGACCCATTTAAAACTATTAGAGAACAATTGAGTGGTCATTTGGTACCACCTACACTGAGTGTCCAAACGTTTTGATTACAGGTTGTCTGCCCAGCCAATGAGTCCTTTCAGATGCCCCTTTCAATAAGCCATGTCAAGAAGGTCTCCAGCCAGAGAGATCTCAAAAGAAACAGTATGCTACTGCAGACTCAGACAGTCGGCTTCAAACAGACTGACCTGCGTCAAAGCATTTTGTACTTATGCTATAATTGCAATTGATTCATTTGCTTTTCCTTCCTTTTAGTTTCTACACAGCAATTTTCAAGGGAATGACATGTTAGTAAAATGACAGACTCATTTTAAAGTGAATCATTTCCTCAGTGAACTACAGGTGCTCCAGGAATCATGGAAACTGTAAGTCTATTAGGGTTTTGTGTTTCCATCATAGTTGTCATAAATGTGTGGGATATACCTACATCATAGGCTGTCAATCTATAATTTTTATTTTATTATTATTTTTAATAGGTTTCAATAACTTTGCAACTTAAAAACAGTTTACATACAAAAAAATTTAAGAACCCCTGTTTTATACACATTCTCAGTCAAAATAGAGAGAAAGGTTACCTTAGGCAGAAAACGTCTGGTTCATCCTTGCTCACCACTTACATCACGTTGTGAGGAGGAAGAGAGACACACGGGGGAATGTGGAATTTCAGAAAGAGGATGATGACTGCAGCCATGACCAGACGACTCGGAAGAAATTAGCCTCTTTTATGAAGATCGTCTGCAAGATGTTTTGACATGAAGGAGATTATGGCTTTAATTTGAAAACCTCAAACAAGTACAATTCTAAACATTAATGCCAACATTATTTTTATAATACCAGAGGAATAACATAACAATGTTTATGTTATACCACCAAAACTCAAAATCCCAGTTCAGGGGACTGTTAATTCTAGACAATGTATGTTCATCATGACATGAGTTTGAATAATGCAGGGGATATTCTTACATATTTGAATGATGCAAAACATGGAAATGGTTTCAACCACAATATATAGATAGATATATTTTATATTTTATCTATCTCTGTGTGAGTCACAAAAATCGAACTTTTCCCTCTGCACGGTTCTCAAATTTATTATCTTTGTCAAATTTCTCTCTAGCCAGTTAAATTGCATTCAAAGACACATTCAAGGTCATGCAATCACAACATGGCAATCACCATTAGTGACCACCCCACCTTATGTAGAAGAAAACAGCTTTATCCAAGTCACTGACTCGACTGCAGTCTCATGCGAGTGTGCCACTTTAAACATTTATCCAAAGTGCTTTTTATTTGTATAGCCTTCAAACAGTTTGAAGTGGAAACAATGCTCAGTGCAGTTACAATATAAACAGAACAGAGCAGATCCATCACAGAGATCTTACAGTCATCATTTAGAAGAACCTCCTGTGACTAATTTGGTTTTGAAACACCTCCACTGAGAGCATTCAGACGCATGATTGAAGACAAGCAATCACTGAAGACGAACGATCAGATCTCAGCAACTGTTGTTCTGCAACATAATTTGGGGGATTGACTAAAAGCTCAGTGCAATTTATTCACTTTGTGATGAGATCAATTTAGACGACTACACATTTTTAAAACAACCTTACAAACTGGAAAAGTTTCAATAAGTCTGAGTAATATGTTACTTTACATAACACTTGCACCAAATAGTGCCAGTGCTGCTATTTGCTGCTTTGAATGTTTAAACCTTTGAAGGTCATACAAATATTGTTGAACCAGCTCATTTCTATCCTCCAAAAGTGCAAAACCTTAAATCTGGCAAGACTGCAGGCAGAATCTGATAACCATCTCAGTGTACGAATCAGTAAGTACCTCTTTTGCCATTTTCACTACATGCTGTTTAGATTATATAAAGGGCAAGATGGCCTCTGTGATTTCTAAAAACAGAAAATTGACCTGCCTTACAAATGCAATGCTCTCACTGTGGACACTACAGGCAGCACTAGCATAGTAAATGATAAATATCTGCATAATTTAAGCAGTGGAAAAATTAATGGAGAGAGACTCTCAGCATTCAAAATGATTTTCATGACTTGCCATTCAAATGTTGTTCTGAGCTATCGGATTTAAACAGGGTCAACAGATTGCCTTACAACAGCAGACAAAAAAAGCAGGGATCAGAGAAAAATGAAAGGGTAACTATAATTATGAAAATTGTAAGACATAAATAAAATAAATTATTTCATCTAAATATCTAATTCATTGATTTATTTTATTGTCTTATTTATTGTAGGTACAATTTAGATTTGCTTTGTTTAAACACATATTACAAAATATTTATTAACATTTCCCCTGAACATAATGAGGGTATTTGTGACACTCTGGCATCTGGTATTAAGTTCAATATTATGATTTTTTTAATATATTTTAATATTTGTAATATGTAAATTTTACTTCTGTCAAAAGTTGCCGAGTGTATTTATTCATCCCCGGTCTCCCTATTAATACAAGTGGGAAAAGAATAATGTAGCTCAGTTTATCCCAGTCTTTAAGGCCAACACACTAAACACATCCTGTCCTATGCAAATTGATGTCTGGAGACGAAAACAAACCTTATACCTAATCGTCAAGTAAACAGACCAAAATGACCTTATGCAGCATATTTTTCCTGCACAAAAATTAACAAAATAAATCAAAACAAACTGTTTATAGCACTCATTCTCACCAATTCTGAACAACCCAGCTGTTCTCAAAGAGATATTAACAGCAAAAGGTCTCAAAGTCAGGAACAGATTTATAATCCTAGGAGGGCCCAGGGCCCAGCTTCATTGGAGTCCCGAGTTGTAGATGTAATATCCCAAAAACAGGAAATTATACTGAAAATACAAGATCTACAATTGTGTGGTATAAATTCACAAATAGAAGAAAGAAATGTGCCATAATAAGAAAGCACACTTCATGTTTGTTATACACTGCAAAGAAGTAAAACCAAATGTACCCTGAATAGTTTACAACATCAAAGCTGCAATAAGGTGTTTAGAAAGCACATAATGTACTGAGGAGGCTCCAGGAACAGAGAGCATTTCTAATTTCTTTATGTATTTTACATTGTGACTGGCACATATTCCAGCACTGTCCTCAATTTTACATATGTACTGGCTTGTTACTGTGTTTCTCTCAGCTTGAGGGCCCTGGCACTCAGAGGGCCCCAAAAACTAGCCTCGTTGGCAGGGCATATAATCTGTCCCTGCTTAGAGGATACAGGATGGGGGAGACACACAGTCAGGTTAAAATTCTTTCATCTATAAACTGCCAGTATCCCACTACAGCTTGGGTTGCAGTGTGACCTACAGGTCGCCACCACAACACTGCCTGAATTGAAAAACTTTTGTCCTGCTAACTTTGTGTGCATCATTATTGTCCTGTAGTAAAGTATCAAGTAAATGGACAGTCATTGGTATTGATGTTAAACTGTATGCCCTAGCACACTTTAGATACACTTTACAGTATTAATGCTTTGAGGCTTTTTGACAATTTTCAGGCAGTAATGACGAGGTCAATTTTAGTCAGAGCTCTTTTCATTGAGTTTTCTCAACATCAGGCAGGATCATTTAAAAGGAGAATCCAAACAGTCTGCAAGCTGAACTCTGACTGAAAAACCAACTCTGGGCAGCTTTGCCATCTCCACAGGAAGTAACTGCTCACACAGTTTTCAACCTGTTCATTTGACACAAACTTCCAGGGGAGGGCATCCCTGTTTGTGCTTCAGTACAAACACAAATCAAGATTACAAAGAGTAAGCTGAAATGACTTGTGCAGCCAAATTGATTAAACTTAAAACCTAAAAGGCAGCAAAGTTTTTTTTGTAGTGCATGACACCCCAAATAAATCGAAGTGAAATATAGCCTTTGAGAGGTTACGCATTTTTCATACAAACTTAAAAGACTTGGACTATAACACACAAGTCATATGACATATGTTTATTACAGAGTATAGAATGTATGCATACTTTAAATGTAACTAGATTACAAATTACACATTACAGTATAACAAGACTGCACATTAAATGCCTTAATCTTTTGGCTACAGTTATAAGCTATAAGGATTTTAATAACTTGGATGAGATGACATCATACATTTACCCCACTCACAAAATGGCTCTGAGGGACTATTGTTATAGTGTCTTTAAGTGTGAAAATAGAGGTTGCACCTACAGTATGAAAAGACAGGAGAGGTAATTAAAGCCTACAGACCGCTCACGTTCTCCTTTGTGGATTTCACAGCTGCAGGTTCCCACTCAGCACGGGAGATTGAATTCAGCCTTCATCTCTGCATGAGAGCACATCCGATTTATCAGCAACAGCAGAATGCTACCTGTGTATAAATGCACATAAACATTATTTCACTTCAGTTCAGAACTTCATGCAACCTTTCGAGAAACAAACTAGGGAAATTTTTCCCCGAACCAATTAGGTTGAAAAAAATATAAGTCCTTTTCAGTGTCTGTTAATGAGGGGTGGTAATTGGTGGGTGGTTGATGGGGGTGTTTGGGTTACAGAGTCACATATTGCATATGTTTACTTTGCACCATATCCCCTGGTATTCATTAGGGGTCACATAAATATTAGGCTAATGTTGCTTAGTAATAGAGGAACACAATAGTTCTGTATTCAAAAGTTTTGCTCTAATAGCAAAGCTTACAACGCCCACATCCTGTATTCTCCTGAACCTCTACCTCACCGTTCATTACAAGCTTGTAGAATCTCACACTCACTTTGAAATCATTACAGATGAGAAATCTGTGTCTACTATAATGCTTACTTAAAAATTAGGCATTAGTTCAGACAGGAGCTCGAGTTTGGGTGTCAACATAATGGCCTCTGACATGTGATTTTGCCTCTGGTGTGAACATTTATGGAAAAAACAATAATGTGCTTGTAGAAGCATGTAATCTGTAGCCTGAGCACCTGAATAATGGTGACATGAGCCGAGAGGTTGTGATATCCGCAGAGGCTTTCGTCTCTGCACCCGGTCATTAGAGGGGGGAAAGCCCACAGGAACTTGTTAAAGGACGGAGCGAAATCGTGGTAAATAAGGTTAATTGGGCCTATCTGTCAGAATGAGGCCGATGCGTTCGCTGACACGACACCAGCCATAGCGCGACATGCTCCTTCGCTGTTCATTAGGGTTATAGAGGAAAGAAACAGAGACAGAGAGGAACAGAGGACGAGAGACAGTGAGAGCGAGGGAACAAATTGACACTTACTGCTGTTGTTGTGGGAAACAGATTGACAGAATTAAAACGGCAATGGAGAAGAAAGATGACAGGGTAAAAGAGGAAAACATGCTGAAGAAATTGTGAAAGGCAAAGTTTGAAGAGCTCTGTTCTAAAACGCTGTGAGATTCCTCACTCTCTCGTGACAACATGCAGTAGACAGCTGCATTCTAATGGAGCTGATGTTAGCATGTTGCTAAACTAACAACACAATACTCTAATTAATACTCTAATTAATATAAACGTACAACGCACACATAAATATGGGATAAAATAGTCACGAATGATGGGTAAAATAATGCCCAAAAATTGACTAAAGAGGCAGCACACTAGCTTTGGGAACAGAAGGAGAGTGTGTGAAGATTGTGCCGTATATTGTTCTTGAATGACTTTTGGAAAGCAATTGCACAATAATAAAATGGGATGAGCAAGAGGAATATCAGAGTAAAGATGAGCAGGGAAGACAGAAAATGTATTGAGTGGAAGGGAATTGCTTTCACATATAATATCTAAGGTGAGGAGGGGATGCAGAGATGGTGAGCATTCTGCGAAAAGAAGACAGTGTCTTCTGAGCTGAGGTGTTTCTACAAATACTGTTTAAACAGTCAAATCATAAAAATAAAGAAACTATTTCTCCTCATCTTTGGAGATAAAAGAGTTCATTGTAGTCTAAAAACATACCGTAACTTTCAGAACTCAAAACTTCCCTATTCTTTAACTTCCTGTTGAAACTGAACAGCTAAAAAGCCTCATTCATAAATCCTTGAATTAAATTGTATTGGATCAAAAACTTCATAAAAGGGTCAACATGTGAAGTGGTCATGAAAAACTAAGGTTTTGTTCAGTTTAAACCTTTTACTAAACTGACCTTAGTGAGAAGAAAATAAATAATAATACAATGTTTGATATGAGCCCGTTAAAGAAGCAAAGCAGAATTATGGGACACTAAAGAGAATCATGGGACACTGAAGAGAAACTGGAAGGACTTCTTTTGCGAAAGAAAAACAGCCAGATGGATTGGAAAGAGAAGCAGTTCAGGACAAAGACATCAACAGTAAAGTAAATGAAGAAAAGGGAGAGAACGAGACAGAGGAAGAACCAAAGGAAAAGAAATACTAAAAAGTGGCTCAGGAGATTAAGATATCTGTCTCAAACCCCAATGAGCTCCTTCGATGTCCACTGTCTTCAGGGCTGCTACCTTCTAAGTCAGGATCCCAACTCAAATGGTATAATATGCATAAGTGACTCATTTGAACTGCTCCTTGTGGGCGGCAACTCCATTAATGTGTGTTACGCAAATGGTACACAAGAGATTTAACTAACACTCACAGTTGCTTTCAATATTTTTGCCCCAAGCCCTGCTTAATTTCTGACACTGCACCCACAAGTATTGGGGGGAAGTGCATTTAGACATACAATGAAAATTCTAACTGAATACCTTGCAATGAATTTATTCTGGTATTGTATCCTCCCAGAGGATGGGACAAGTATATAATTGCAGTGTCAACAGATCATTTAAATTCTCCTTCATTAAGTTCATGGCACCTCTGGTCCACACTACAGACCTTTCTCACTACCTGACATCAAATCGCATGGGCTGCTCTCCTGCTGCAAAAAATCAGTGCATCAAAACACTCCCTAGGAAGGGGCGTAGTGTTAATGAGAATGATAAGACAATCACATCCGCAGCCGGCTCATTAGCTGACAGTGAAACAGAAGAATGAGATAAGAGGAGAAAGAAGGAGAGAGGAGAAGGAGGAGCTGGTTAAATATGTATGACATCACTGTTACTCCTATAACGTGTTCCATTAACAAACCACTCATCTGATTTCTTCTCTGATCACATCAACAGGAGGGAGGAGAATGTAAAATGCTTAATTGGAGAGTGGAAATTAATCATATTATCATATCTTTCATATCTCTCTGATGTTAGAGCAGGCCTAGTGCACTCTAGGTACAGCTGAGGGTGAATGGCAGCACAGTTTTTCTTTAATTTTAAAGGGACAGTTCACTTAAAAATGACAATTCTGCCATAATTTACTCACCTTCATGTCAAATGGTATCTCTTATTTATTTTGTATGATCAGAGGCCACAGGCTCTGAAAAAAACAAGAAACAATCAAAAACACCATAAAAGAAGTCCATATGACTTTTATGATATATTACAAGTCTGTCGAAGCTGTTCAACAGCTTTTTGTAAGCAACACTTTTTTATTCCTAATAGTGTTTGGAAACTCATTTGGTACTGTTTATGGGCGTGATTCATCAAATTGTGTGGCCTGTTGAGGAAAGAGATTTGCTTGGATACGGCTTTTTGCCTGACAAACAATAAAATAGTCACAATCTCATAGACTTCCATTGATAAAGTGACCTGAATATCTACGGACCAGAATAAGGGTGGACCATCACACAAAACACCATAGAAATCACCAAGCAATTCCCCCCTCAGCCACCAAGAACACCCTAAAAAAGCACTACTAACTAGTTTTACCCTGTTTAATTGATCTCAAACATTATGCTGAACTCCAAAAGCTCAACAGATATTGTTAATTTGCCTTTACAGTGAAAGCAGCAAAATTATAGTGAAATTAACCTTTACAAACACCTTCTGATAATACTGACTGTAAGAACACATGTCTGATTCTGTTTATTTGATGTTGATAAACGATTTTTTGTATTTCAGTTATAGACCTCATTACATTGTTTTGGAATGACCAACTGTGCCCTTAAGTCCTCACCTTCACCTTCCAACTTTTTATTTTTCTCTTATTTTTCTTTCTTTTGGAAGTTGCAATCGCTCATGGCTCTAAAATTCTCCTAACGAGCAGCTAATATATACACGAGGCCTCATTATGAGAGACAAAATGAAGCTCAGCGGATATTTTCAAAGCATTTGTTATCAGCAGTACAGTGATGCACTGAACCTTCCCAGCACTATTGTTATACATTGAACGCTAAATGCCCAGCTTAAAAGGGCAGCATAAAACCATTTACAGCAGAACCAGAGTGGGCAGCTCATTACAATGAGTCATTTTAGTTGCCATCATTTACTTTCTGCAGCTTGAACTGTAAAAATGATCCCAAATATAAAATGCTACAGTAAGTATCAAGCAGTTTAGCGCGGCAGTTCAAACAAGCCAAAGCAATCACTGCTCATAAATGTTTTAAGCACACTCAACGAATGAGATTAGGCAGTGTATCGTCGCTCAGTGGCAGGTTTCTTAATAAAAACAAGCTCGACATGACTGTGCATGTCTCCCATCAGTTAGCAAACCTCACCCCCAAAAGCTACCGTCTGTGAAACGGTTTATGAGATGCTATCTGATCAGACTGGCAAGTCTATCACGGCCCGACTGCTTGTGTTAAGCGAGATGGTTGCACCATTACATGCTCTAATCTCGCAGCCATGCTCTCTAGTTATCCGATCAGGCGATGAGGCCATTTCCTTCTCCACCCGCAGATCTAATTATGGGATGTTTTGCCCGTTTCAGACCTGTCTGCGCACAAGCCCCAGAATCTTAGCCTGAGGGCATTCTGATATCAGTCTATCGTGTGTCACTTTCCTGATCCGACGGTGCATTAGTGTCAGCTTCACTCAGATACGGCTCAGGTGATTGGGTGTTGAGAACTCCATAGTTTTTGAACCCTGTGACTTGATATGCTAGGCTAACAACAACATGATGGTGGAAGACTGAACATATCTATAAATATACAGTGAACTGTAGTAACCATATTGTTTAACAATGTTTTCATTATGCTATCAGGACCAGACTAAATCAACACTAAATGCAGTTAATAAAACTAAAAGTCAAAAACAGTGATGAAGAGTTGTGCACAGGACCTTGAATGAGGAACTTGAATTAATCAGCGAGTAATTCAGTGAATCACTTTACTAAATGAACAGCTTCATTAAAATGAATTGGACAACATATAAAAGAGAAGCCAGTTTATAAATCAGCCTCTTTAATTAAATATTAAATATTATTATTAGTTAAATATTAAAGTGGTGGAGTATTTTAACACGCAATACTACAGTTTGGATAAAAGTAGCTTGTTACAAGAGTGTCACTGTTTTGAGAATAGCTGTACTACCGTCATTCTACTAAATATAAAGTTATTAACAGTACAACTCCTTAGTAATATGATATGATATATAATGTTTAAAAAAGTTCTACTGACGTTACTGCAAGAACATTTTTAACCTGTTAGCTGGGGAGCAATCAATGTAAAAAAGACCACAGAACCTGGGCTTGTTTCCCAGTGTAGAATCTGTGGGTCAGAACACAGGCAATATATGGCAACACAAATGACACAAATCAACAGAAAAACAAACTGTGGACATTGCTGTTGATGAAAAGAGACGGATGAGTGGCTGTAATGCAGAGATAAGAGCTTGAGAATGGTTGTTACTACCTTCATGAAATTAGCCGAAATTGTTTATTTAAAAGACATTCACAATCAGAGTCTTTGTTAGGGGAATTGCAACCAAACTCAAGGGCTCATGATTTCATGACTTCATTTGAACAAGGGCCTTATTGATGCTGCAACAAAAATAAAGATGAGAAAATGCAACAAAATACAATTAGAAAAATACAATCTATTAAACACAGTTGTTTTAAATATTAGCTTTTTTTATTTAGCAAATTATTTGATTTGTGCTTTAGATCATGTCCGTCTTTACGATTACAGCTTTCGTTATTTGCCACACACTAAGATTCTCAATAAAAAAGCGTACACTAAGATACAGTTCATTTTTCTTAATGTAGCAAATTACGTTGCTCAGAAATCTGTATGTACTGTATATATGGTAATTTAAAAAAGTTAAAGCAGTATTATCAATGTATGAACCAAATTATGTCAGGTTTTGTCATAATAAAGGTAAAAGATTGTTCTGCTATGAAACATTTGGAAAATCTCTCACAAAGCGTAAAATAGAAAATATCCAATGTGATCTCTTTAATATTCATAGGCATGCATAGGTACAGTGCATTTAAAATGTAGACTACCACACATAATTTTATTTTTTACATTTGGATAGACACTGATACAATATTAATTTATAGACATTCTTTAACAGAAACCTTTTAATATATATACTTATATATTATATAAATATATATACTTAAATAAATATATAACTATTAAGTGCTTATGAATTTTTTGAAGGTGATTTTATTGCATTTAAAATTAATTGTTAAGTGTTAAATAAATGTGCTAGTGTAAAACATTAACTTAATTAACATTATTAATGTTGTGGCCTACTGGTAAGTGAATTGGGCTTGTAATCAGCAGGTTGCTTGTTTGATTCCAGTGCTGGCAGGTAGCAACTGAAGTGCCCTTAAGTAAGGCACCTGACCCCCAATTGCTCTCCGGGCCCAGTAGTGTGCTGCCCACTGCTCGGGGTGTGTGTGTGTGTGTGTTCTCTCCTTACCAGTGATGGGTTAAATCATTCACACAAACACATCCGTAATCGGTAAATATGCAAAACATATAAAGCCATGAACACAAGATGCCATTTTAAAGGTCTTTCTTAATGTATGTATGATTGCCAATGAATATGAATGAGGTCATTCTGAAACCTTCAATGCTCTATGGATGCTGACAGCTTGAAAGATATTATAAACTATCCCAAGTCACCTGAGACTCCTGAACACAAATCGATCCTTTTACACATAAAAATGCTAAAAGCTCTTATTTATTTTATTATTGCAATCTCTGTCTTAAAGGAATTTCATTCCTACAAATCGAAACAGTGCATTGTTTTGATGTACTTTACACTTTGGTTTGCTTTGAAAGTGTTGTGGGTGAGAGAGACAGAACCTACTGAGGTTCACTGTGGGTGGCAATCATTAGGAACAGGTTGACCAGTGCCTATTGATCTAAGCCATCGCTTCAAAGTAATCCCTTTTAGAGTCCATCAGAAGACTCAAGATTCATGGGAATGTGCCTCATGAGGAACACACAAGGACTCAGCATACAGCTCCTATGGAAAGGGGTTGAGAAAATGTGTTGTATAAATTCATGTACACTGTGAATACACACGCTGGGTGTGTGTCAGCTATGACTCAGTTGTGTCTCAAAGTGATGATTCTGTCAATCAGAAAGATGGATTCAAAAAACAGACAGCGTGTTGTCAGACACAACTTCTCTTTGAGGGACTGGCTTTGAAGCCAGTTCACGGTCAGCTCTCTGATACTTGTTACTGTAGTATTGTACCTTGCTAAGCTTTACTCTGACTTTCGTTCATACCCTTGAAATGTCTTTTTAGTCCCGACGGGAAACGGTGATGAAAATTCTAACTTTAGTCCAGAAATATTCAAAACTTTTAGATTTTTCTCGCCAGCCTTATGACCCTCTAATTTCCATAATTTGAATTGTGAGCAGAAACACATTAAAAACAGACTTCACCCAACACGTTCTATCCAGCACAACGTGTGTGTCCGTCTCTTTAAAAGAAAAACTACCACAGATTTTGCACAGATTTAAAATTTATTTTATGAGAATATTGGATCTTTAGCCAAACTATGGGTCTAAATACTAGGGATGTCAATTTAATGCCTTAATTTATTGTGATTAATTATGAAGAAAATAACATGCTAAAACATTAACTCAATGCCTGCATAAATTCCAGAACAGTTTTTTTTAACCATATGATTATTTTGAACTTGAAATACCATGAAAAACTTTTTCATGGTATGTCCTATACGATCAAGAGACGACAGGAAATAATACTAGACACATTCTTATATTCAAAAGCAGCTGGAAAACAATACAAAATAATACAAAAAATTGAGATCTGGCGATACATTGAACCACTTAATAATGAATATAAACTACCTAATGTAATACAAAATAGCACTCGTGGTGTGAGAACAAACAGCCAAAGATATCTATATGCATACAGAATCTATATGTACACAGATCAACTATGCATGAAAGCTGTTCAGAAAGTGTCATTTCATCCAGTTATGTGAGGTGGCAATTAAGGTGTTGACTATATTGCACAGTCTCTGTATTAGCAGTTTAAGTTAAAGTATTATAGCACACCTCAATCTCTTTCAATTAGGTAATGTCCTATTTAGGTCATGCTTGTCATCTCTTGATAGGCCTACATTTGTTAACTGGCTCTCTGGCAGTAAGCTTTGAGTGATGAGTCCTTTCCATGGTCATGGTTATTGACTGACCAGGCCTGACATTGCAAGTCGAGGCAGATCCACATACCCAGCTGAACCCCGGAGTGAACCCTCCACCCCTGCGACTCTAACTGCTCTGGATCTCTCAGGAAAGCCATAAAAAATAGTCAAAATGTGAATGGTATGGAGATGCTCAACTAAATCATTTTTTAATCAAGTGAGAGCGCTTGTCCAATAAACGATCCAGCCAGGGGGCAAATAGAATGTATATGTGTGTGAGAGACTTCATGTGTGTTTGTGTGTCCTTGGATGGATCCTGCAATTCAATTCACCCTTCCCTGGGAGTTTGATTGACAGGCGATCTGACCAATCATAATGCCGATATTATATCCGACAAACAAAGCACACAGTAAAGTTAAGCAGATTAACGTCAGTGGGCTTAAAGGTGAAAAATGTTGAGGTGCTTGTATGAGACTTGCAACACAGTCAGACAGGCTGGGGAATATACAGTTTCACTCTTTCCTAAACCAGGCAGAAACCTGTGAAGCTAACCGGACATTGTTACAGCACACAGCAGTTAACTAATGCTAGCTAGAAGGACTTCTGAATGTGATACTAAATGCATATTGGGGGTGGATTTGAGGGTGAATTTGGGGAAAAAACACTCAAAATTAAAACATTTTGTAAAAAAGGTGATGGTATGTAGTGTGTGTTAGTAAAAAACTAACACTCACTTCCAATGACTTTTCTATCAATGTTTGATATATATTTTAAGCAAATTATGAAGAATGTCCTTCAGTTTTTAAGGCCAAACGATTTAGGACTCCAGATCCATTAAATCTGAAAAATGAGGCATTACCGAGAAATAATTGATTGGCATGCTGAATGATCAAGGTTACGTGGCTGAAGGTTCGAGAGAGACAAGCAACATAAGGTGACATAACTGGGCTAAACTACTTCAGTTAAGCATTTAGCAACTTTGTTATAAAACACTTGATCCTTTAAAGGTCACATTAAAATGAATACTTTATAGACGCCACACACCAAAATCCAATTAGATCACAATAATTACCTTCAGTTATTTTTTAATAGTGTGACGACAGAACAATTTTAACATTTAAACCCTATCATAATGCTCAAATAAAACTGCCACCCACACAGACAGATATTCACACTGTCTAGTTAGAAAAACAAAAAACACCTTTCCATTGTTACCGAACAGACTAATTTGTGTCCATAATCACTCTCTGAATTAAACACCCAATAATGAGGTTATGTGTAGAAATGACCAGCCCAGACAGAGTTTACATTAACATATAGACCATGTATGCTTCAGGTAAAGCATTAATTCCTTTAGATTCTCAGCACACAGGCTACTTCATGTAAAATAAGTCTGACTTTTCCCTTTACATGTTTTGCAAGCTAAATTATTAGAGTGAAAATGTTCTGTGCACAAGCATGTGGCTGGCGTAAGCTCCCTCCTGCTAAATAGCCTTTACCCAGCGATGGCTGGCAAATGGAAAATACCAGCTATTTATCAAATGCTCCTCAATTATGGATGCTGGATATCTTGCACAGAGTTGCGGTAATATATTTCCAGCCCATAAGTGGAGGGGTGGAAAAATGATGGGAGCACACACACACTTTTCACTATAACTGCCAAAAATCCTGAGACAGGCAGGGGGCAAGAGGTTTAATCAATACTGTTCCAGACCTTTGGCAACAGAAAACAAACTAATCAGAATTTATTGTTTTCTCTATAAATTAGTGGAATATCAACTTCACCACTACAGATTCAAACAACTTAAACCTTGGCCAAGCTTTACTAGGCTTATATCTTTCTAATAAAGGGAGTGTGAAAAAAGGAAAAGGTAGAATTCTTCAGGACAGGAAGCACATTTAGAAATATTCTAGCTTGATTTCCTTCCTGTCTCACTATGTGTTTCAGTAATCAGAGAGGTTTTGGCATGTCTATAAAACAGGAAATCAACTAACACACCGTGAGCTCAACTCATTAAATCACTACTTATTGCCATACCAGAAAGAAGACTTTCAAAAATGAAGCAGGAGAAGAGGAATAGGGAAATACAGAGGAAATCACAGATTATTACAGGTCACATTTCTAAAATTCTCCAAGACGTTTTTAATGTTCTCATGACTTGTGTCACATCATTTGTATTATTTGAAGGGTGTTATTTTTTCTTTTGCTTATAAATTAATTTAGCTCGTCTGTTAGCTATTAAAACTATAAAATGTAAAACTTTTTCAATTTTTATGAAGTATTGACTTCAGTTGTCTTTAAACAACGCGTCACAAAAAAACTCAATATTTTATTAAATATTCAATTAGCATTTAGGAATTTAAAAGGCATTCTTAATTCACTTCTAAACAAGACACAACTGAAATGCAACTAGTCCATTTTGGCTGTGGAAGTCTTCAAATACCATCTTAAAGGTTGACGTTATTAAAATGTTCTTTTGCCTTATCTCATATAAGAGTAGAGTTTGATTAGTCTAATACTGTCTTAAAAAGCTTACCTATGACTGGGTCCAACTGAAAAACTAACCCAGAGTCCAGTCTATCAAGCAATAGCTATGTAGACAGACCTGAGGCAAAAAGAAACAGATCAATATTGTCAAATGGGCAGCTCCCAGACTCTAGTGACAGTAAGGAGAGAGGAGAGAGAGAGAAACCCTTACGTTTGACAAACCAGCCTGTTACTTGTGAGAATGACGATCTAGTTGGATGGAGTGTTTGTGATTCACAGTAGATGCTGGACTTGCCGCATGACTTCCTCCAGACAGCCCGAAGGGCTTTTTGTGTTAGAAAATCACCTCTGCTGCCCAGAAAGGTCCTCACCCTGTGCCAAATGGCACTTTTCACATAATGCACTCTCCAGAAGTGAGAAAGAGTAGAGCGTGTGAACATATAGTCAGAGATGAAAATATAAGCAGATTCTTTCTCCTGGTTCATGAATCAGTCAGAGCAGCTCTCCTTGAACCCAGAGCCGCAGGTCATGACAGCACATGGAAGACCCTTCCACGAGGCACACAAAGAGCAATGTTAGTCATAATATTTGACCCGACACAAGGATTCTTGTGCCCTTGAAACTCACTCTATATAATGAAAGTGTGCTGTTGTAAACTTCAGAATACTTAAAAAAAGAAGGAGAATAGAAAGACGCACATACAGTATATGCATGTTTGGGGTTGTTTTAATTTTAGAGCCACCTGAGGGCTCTAAAGATGCATTTATTTGCATATATTTGGCTTTTTGTCTGAAGGAAAAAGAAAATTAGAAAAGTTTTTGTCTTATTGTGCATTATCTTAAAATAGATTTCAAATGTATTTTTGCATTCAATGTCCAATGTTGTTCAATGTCTTTAACTACAGGCTGACAGCCAGTAGTTAAGTGTCAGTAGGGGGTGTGGCCTCTCCTATTGCACAGAGAGGCCAATCCTGTTATATACCAGAATGAGAAATTATCGAGACACTGAAGTTCTAAAGAATAAAAAAAAGAAAAAAAAATGAATGAATGAGTGATTAAATAAATATCTGTTTTCCCCCACCTAGTTGTTTCATTTTTGAACTTTAATATCATCAACAGATCAAACACTAGGTCTATAGTGCTGAGACTAGATAAATTTCATCTGGTGCCTTGCTGTGCAATAACAATGACCCAAGAGAGTTTTGAGTTTTGTGGAAGATAATGAGTCTCCATAACTGAGAATGGGTGTAAACCATGAGACATGTCAGCAGGTGGAAATCACCCTGATTCATTATCAGATGCATGCGCAAAAGAAGCTTTGTGTTTATTAATACAACCATTGTGAACCTGCCATGTGAGGACACATGAAAAAATGATTGTGCAGATATGACTCGAAAGTAAACATTAGAGCTCTCATCACTACTTTAATAAATTAATTTGATGCATACTATATGTATACTATATGCCTGAAAACAAACTCATCTTTAAAAAGTTAGTGTTTAACCTTTTTAGACCTGCCTCTGCATAAGGGATAGAAGAATGTATTACAAATAAATACATCCTTCATCCTAATCATGTAATCTTTCACATTTACATATCAGCTCTTATCAGTATACAGAGATACGGCTGTATACCTGCACTGATAAACAACCGTGAGAAATATGCCAATGCACAAAGGTCAGCCAATCATAACAAAGTTCATGTAGATAAAGAAGTCAATAAAAGTCATGCTAAATTCTAAGGCTCAGATAAAGGATGAAAATTGGTCAGAGAAAACTTAATTACAGTCACATGCAATAAACACTGACTAACACAACAAGTGGACTTGAAAAATATCAAATATAATAATGTGTAAGTCATCACGCCTGTTTATGCCTTTTATACCTTTTATACCTGTTTACTATCTCCTCTATGAAAGCGCAGCATTTTTGGTGCTGTCTGTGCTAATTTGTTTAAACATCAGTGCATAATTATACCAATAAATAATCTATGTGAAACATAGATAAACAGGCAGACAACAGTATCTTCAATGCCTTCATGTTGCAGCTGTAAACACACCTGATGATCACAGTCTTTACCGGCCCGACCTGCTTCACTAAACACATTCATCCTCATCTTCCTCACATCAGCTTCATCTTTGCATAGCGGCTCAGCAGGGACCTGCTTCTGTAGTTCAGATTCTTGCTGCTTTTTGTTTGCTGCAGTCTCATATCAAAATGCCGAACAGATTAGACATCTCAACCTTCAAAAACAGAGGAAGAAGTAGAAAGACGGGAAAAGAAAAACAAGTGTTTTCAAAGATCTCACTTTAAAAGAAATGCAGGAAACCACAAAGGGAATTCTTAATCCAATTGCTAATGATGTGAAACAAGCGTTTGACAGACCTAGTGGAATTTCAAATACAGCTTGCCAAAGGCAGTTTACCAAACAGCCACCAGCTAAGTTATTATGACAATACAAGCCATGAGGAAAGTGACACACTTGCTATCTGGAATGTTCCTTTAGCTCAACTGGTAGAGCATAACGCTAGTCATGAGTTCAATTTCCCGGGGGTGGATGAGCTAATAAAACATATATCCCAAATGCACTGTAAGTCAATTTGGATAAAAGTGTCTGCCAAACACATAAACGCAAATGATTTTCCAAGCTTATACGATCATGTGTAGCCTATCGCATTAAATCTGTTTGCAAACAAGCAGTTTTGGCAGTATAACAGAAAATATTTTCAGCAGCATGCATGACTCTGCATGACCTATAGCATTTTTATTAATTTGTAACACTTCAATCTGATGCTACCACAGATAGTGCTGAAAAACCCTTCTTGGTGTTAAACATGCTCTATTAAATAGATCGTAAGATCCCTCAAGGGAACACAACACTGTGAGCACAAACAGTGACGTGTGCCGTCCTCTGCATGCTGTTTACGAACACAATGAGCAGCAGTTCAATTTAACTGCTTGTACCCGTTGTTCAATAGCTTTGTCTGCTGCTGGTTATTTCATACTTTATAGTTAATCATTTAGAAGACACTTTTATTCAAAGTGACTACATTTTGCAACTAATGAATTTTAAATTGAACAAAGATTTCTGTAGCAACAATGCATTGCATTTTAATCTTTTGAACACTAACTCAAACCTGGTTTGCTTGAATAAAATAAAGTTTCAAATGGGGCCATTACATAAGAAATCAAATTTCTTTGATCTTTCAAGATAAAAGCGTTTATTGCAGTGTGAAACCATACTGTAACTCTCAGAACTCAACATTTCCTCCACAGTGAGAAAACGAAAACAAAAATGACTCATTCTGTAGCTCTTGCAACTTTCTGACATTAGACAGATGAATACATCTGATGCACAAAGCACCGTCCACATTCACATCTCAATGAAACCCAGTTGGTTCTCCGGTTAGGTAAGGTAGGAAATTATTTAAAATAAGGGTATATTTTGCAGAACGTCTTTCAAAACGTAGGCAGCCTGGGGCAGCACCTGCCACTTTCATTTACTGGCAATGTTAAAAACCACTGGCTGAAGTTAATTTTTTACATTTTATTAACACTTAAGATTATTAACACTTTGTAGGCCATATTTCATAATATATCATTCAATAAATCTGTTACAATATTGAATGATGGAGCTTGTGAATAAGTATAGAGAACAGAGCTGTGTGTTATTTCAAATGTGAAGGCAGTGTGTACACAGGTGTCTTAAAGTCACAACAGAGTCAAAGAGGAACAAAATGGTCACATATACGATACATAATTAATGAAGTAGGCTGACATGTTTTTGTCTATCAACTCCCTGCTGTTTGCCTTCCGTTCTGAAGTCGAAACTCTGTGTTTGCTATAAAACAAAGTGTAACAGATTCCTTTTGCTTGCTCATTATTAGATGTAGACTGTGCCAGGCTTAGGCAGCCTACGATTACAGATAATAGCCATGTCACACTCTACCCCCAAATCACAGAAAGTGCCTTCCATCTGTGTAACCTTGAGGAGTACAGAGTGTGAAAGACATAGTCTGTTTGGTTTGGTAAATGTGTCTAAACAGGCTGCCCTTTCTCCCCTACACCTGTTCAGCTTAATATTAGCATATTTCTGTGAGGACAGAGTCTGCATGTGAAAGCAGACTGAGAGGATATTCATAGTAAGGATTTGTCAGTGTTCGGCAATAATGACGAAGCACGTCTAACACCACAGTAAGTGTCAGAGAGATGAGGAACTTAATTATTGTACAGTATAGAAATCATGGGTCTGTTGTTAAGGGGCAGTTGTGGCCTGCTGGTTAGTGAGTCGGGCTTGTAATCAGAAGGTTGCTGGTTTGATTTCAGTGCTGGCAGGTAGCAACTTAAATCCCCTTGAGTAAGTCACCCAACCCCTGATTACTCCCTGTGTGTGTGTGGGTGTGTGTTTATGTATGTGTGTTCATGGCTTGCAGTGTGTCACATTTTGGGCATGGGTAACCATACCTGACAAATACATAACTTTCACTTTAAAGACACCCTTATTTAAAATGATGCAAAATAATAAAGCATATAGGTATATAGGCAGCATATAGGTATACAGGCATCATATAGGTATAGATTTGTAATTTTTTGGTGGATGAACTATCCCTTCTTTAGAACAACAGAAAATGTTTAAAACATTCAAAGTGAGCAGCCACACTGAACAAAGTTTGTAAACTCACTCCGGGTGAAACACTCTGGTAGAACTTCCAGGATCTGATTGGTCTTTTTCCTCACCAGGATGTGTTTTATCTCCGACTAATGTACACATTTAATGCACCCATTTACCAACATGATAGAAAGAATGAGATACAGGAAGGAAAATAATGCAGACTTGGACTGCGAGTATATGTGAGTCGGATGTGCAGTGATGGAAACAGAGATATAACAGAGGAAATATCAAGGTCCAAGAAATCCGTCCAATTTATCACCAAACAACAAAAGTGAACAACTGAACTTCTCTTGGTTTAAGGTGGAATGCTTGGTATTGGCTGATGTAACACTATTAAGAGTTCTGTCAGAAGTTTCAGTCAGATCACAGCTTAACGTTTAGCATGCTAATTACTGGTTAACATTCTCTTTGTACAACACTTTGATGTCCAGTGTGAGAAAAGACCAGTGTCCTCCATAGGCTGTAATCCTCTATTAGAATACCTAAATATAATCTCTTAATATGTACCACTGGGGGGCCTTAAAAAGATTTCATTCCTTAAATGGTGCTATTATCTAAGCAGGGGAAAGGCCAGACTTTCGCTTTCTCTTTTATTTAAAGCCATTAGAGTAGAGAGAACACATTTCCATATTGCTTTCCACACTGATGTGAATGGTTAGGCATTTAATTAAATTTGCTGTACATAAAGTCATTAGCGAGCTTTTTGAAAAATGTTATGCTCAACTGAGTCTAATTATTACCCACTGAAAGCTGGCTTCAAAGTTATTGTCTTTGATGATGATACACAGTCGCACATCGCTGCTCCTTTGTGAACTTTCTGTGCCTCACTCTTCAAATTCACCTTTTTTCACTGGAGTTCAAAGAAACTGCAGTTTATTTCAACTTTTCTGAATAAGTAACTTGAACCTAAAGAACTTTGAACCTAATGTAGCTGAGAAAGTGGTGTTATTATTTTCCTGTACTTTTTTTTCCTTTCTTGACGGTCAGAAAAACATGCTAATAAACTGTACAGTATATAAAAATATAGTATCTTGATAACTAAGTAACAAAGAGACATTTAAAGACATTTTTGTTACAGGCAACAACTGCAGGCACCTCAATGATGACTCAACATTGAAAATATCATTTGAAAATATTGTTCAGTCATGGAACAGACTCTCTTGGAAGTGACCAATCAGCTTTTTCTAACACTAAAGAACTGACAAGCCATTTTCCAGATCTGTTCCAAATCGTTTTCAAATGCAAATGCAAAGCTGTCCGCCACGATCCATGGTGATTGTATAACCAACAGTTGTTGAGTTTAAATGACTAAGACAATGTTTTTGGAAGTGTCAGAGATGTTTGTTTAGTTTTATGACTCTTACATTCTTAATTGGTGCATTAACAACTTCCACCATTAACAACAGGCAATATGTGTGATGCCCCTGAGCAAAATCGAGCTGTTTTGAGTTGGCTACCTCTGTGTCTAGAGATATTGCTCTTTTGCCAAACGCTCAAAGGGATAAACTATGTTTCCTGACTCAAAAACATTGATCTCAATGCCTAGATTTCCCCCTTAGCTCGGCTAGACTCAGCAGAAACAGATTTCAAATTTTGAAGGTTAATGCCAAGACCATTAAAACACAATAGCTCGATAATTAAAAGAGCAGTCCTCTGCCCTGTTTTGGGCTGCAACTTAGCTTCAGAAATCGCTGACTCATTGTTATTGACAATCTCTGTTTGCAATGTAAGGATTAGTACAAGTACATCCTTTAAAGGATACAGTGATGCAATAGCTCAGCGAAGGATCTGTCTCGTTCCTGAGATGGAGTCAAAGTCTTCCTGTGGGAAAGAGATGAGTGAGCCAAGATGAGCCTGAAGGATTCATCAGCGAGCCTTCAGCTAAAGGAACAGAGGCAGCAAAACACACCAGAACGACTTACACATCACAATCATCACTCAGGGCCTATGTTATGCAGCGTTTGTGTCTATTCTTACCACTAAAAAAGAAACATTTCCAGACTGACATCCCACATGGAGTCATTTAGACCTGTTATTACTGCTCTCTGTACAGGCAGCCTGTTCTGATTGGCTGATAGAAATGTTGTTTACTTTATTGCTAACATGATTCATTGTTAATATATCAGTTTGGTGATGTCAAAAACGTATTCTGCTTTTCTGTATGAATATTGTTGCTGTATTTTTTGTTAAAAATGGTGAAGATTTTTTAGAAACTTTTTTTGTTGTGCTGGCTAAAAGTCTCTTCACATCCTGACAGCAATGACTTAATATAAATATACCTGATAGCAATGACTTAATATAAATACCTCTGTATAAGGTGCAGTACCATAAAACATTCTACATTCTACATTCAATTTCAGACATTCTAGCAACATACATTTGACCTTTGCTAATTTTACACCAAGAGCAATAACTACAAAGACAAAGGTAACAATAACTATATTAGTGTCCATATATATTAGTGCCTACATATCTATATCAGCGTCCATATAGCATCAATATTTTTGTTGAGCAATAAAAATATTGTTTAATCAAAGAAAGTAATTTAACTAACTCAATAATTTGTCATGAACACTGTAAAAACTGAAGTTTGCTGCTGTTAGGTGGCTTGGCTACGTGCCAGCTATTGATTGTGAAGCCAGTTCTGCCGAAGGGAAATCTGCTGACAGCTCTAGAATTCACCAAGGACACGAGTGTCCATTATTTAATCATCATTTCCTGGGCAGAGGGATCAGTTTGCCTTCTTCCAACTTCCTCTCAATAGGAGCTGCCACTCCAGTCCCACAGTGTAATTTGCAACTATTCTGCTCTCATTTCTGCCTTGTTGCTCTTAACGCTGAAAGCGAGTCGATTCCTTCTTTTATGGTACATGAAGGCAGAAGTGTTTCAGCTTGAGAAACGACCCCCGGAATACAATTTAATTGCACTGGGGAAAACAGAACTGGTAAATATCTGTGGTTTTTCTTTATTGTGTTAATTCATTTGTATAATTGTAAGGCTGTCACTTTAACGATTCATTTAATAATTATAGAAAAATAAAAAAAACAACGCAATTAATTGTGTCCCTTGATCTCTACACAAATTCTGTAATAAGGGTCTTACTATTTAGCTTGAAGTACCACCTTCATGTATTGCAAATGAGGAAACACATCACCTTGCCAAACCAGACAAACAGCAGACAGTCAAAATGCAGCAGGCAGTCAAAATGTGTAAAGGGAGACTACATAAATCTGCAAATAAATATGTAAATTAAACGATACATTGATTCAATTATAAAGATGTTTTTGTAATCTCTATTTAATTATTTCCTTGTCTGCTAGAATAATGTAATGTGATTAATTTGATTAATCAGCATATTGTGTAACAAATTCAATTAACATGCTTGATTGTCAGGTTTTTGATTAAACATCTCTATCACATGTTTAAAGTAATATTCAAAATGTACATAAATATAAATAGAAAAATAATTTAAGCAGAGGCAATTAATTTATTTTATTCTTACAGCTTTCTGCTATTGTGAGGTAAAGGTATACATGAAAAATAATTAATTAAAGGTTACTGATAATTACAAATTAATTTCAATGCTCCTTTGGAGGGAAAAAACACCTTTCGTTTATGTATGTAACCTCACTTCCCTCATAAAAGGACATTGCATCTGGTTTGTCGCTACAACCACTTGAAACTACTGTCCCTTAATGGACCTCTGGAAGAGCAGGGGAGCCCCTATAGTGAGGAAACCATGCTAGGGATCCTGTAGCCCAAGGGGAGCCAGCAAATAAGCTGGCTCCAACCGCTCACCTCAGTAAGGTGAGGTGAGCAGTTGAACACTGGCAAGCAAACTCCTCCTCGAGAGGAGTAAAGAAATTAGAAAAAGGCTGCCATAATCATCACTGGTCCAATAAATATCCAATATTTATCATCACTGCTGCCATAATCATCACTGGTCCTATTTTCAGTGCTCATGCAATACTACAGGACAGAGACATGAGGGAGAGACAAGGATACTTCTCATCCCCGTGCAAGCCTCAGCCTACCTGTCCTTGGCATCTTCCCCCATTTCTCAGCGTCATGCTGCTTCTGCGTTCTACCCTATGAGGGGAACTGATCATGGAAAGCAACACTCTGCTTTTGGCCCTACCTATAGTGAAGTGAAAGATTACAGTGAAAGTGAAGTGAAAGATTTGTCAGATATGGTAACCCATACCCAAAATGTGACCTCTGCATTTAACCCATTACTGGTGAAGAGTGAACACACACACACCTGGAGCAGTGGGCAGCAGACTACTGTGCCCAGAAAGCAATTAGGGGTTAGGTGCCTTGCTCAAGGGCACTTCAGCTGCTACCTGCCAGCACTGGAATCAAACCGGCAACCTTCTGATCACAAGCCGACTCACTTACCAGTAGGCCACCACTGCCCGATATAGTCTGATAGATATAGACTTAGGCAGGCTGGGCATAGGGACATTTGATGAGGACTTGGGCTGCCGTGGGATATCCTTCTCAAAGGTCTGAGACTATGCCCCTGCTGCTCTGAACTTCCTGACCACCCTCTGTCAGAGATGTGTAAAACAGCTCAGAGAGCGAGATCAGCAAATTGAGGAGAAATCTACTATATCCTGCCATTTAGACGCAATGTGACCCGAAGTGATGCAAGTGGCAGAGGTGGAGCCTGCAGGGATGATGCCCTCCCTGACTGAGTTCTCATCAACAGGAGGTACTGTATCTCTGTGTACCCATGATCTTGCATTCCCTCCGCATTGAGGTAATTAACCTGTATTGCTTTTAAAAAGAGAAGAATGCAGCTTCTTCCAAGATCCCTCCACCTCACTGTGAGATCATGGAAAAAGGGTAGGCACACAGGAGCTTAGAGGAAATGACAAGCCAGGAATCACTCACCGAGCTGGCCACAAGGAATTGCTGGTGTCTCGCGCCATCTAAACATGATCTGCAACATCTGGGAGTGAACACTTTCTGCGCTTACAAATAAACAAACCTTTTTATTACACCTGTACATCTTCTCAGTATTGATCCACTGCTAGCTACATTTCAGGTGAATATATAGGTAATTTTTTAGAATTGAATCTATTTTGTAATTGTTGTTATTAGTAGTAGTGTTTTAAAGCACTGCTGAGATCCCTCAGCCAAATTTATAATAATTTAAAAGCATGTTTTATTCCTTTTCAAGGTTCCAAAAGGGACAGACCACAAAGGTAGATCATTTAATAGCAATGGAAAATATGCAATATGTGTTCCTCACTTCCACTAACAGACACATTCACACACACAGAACCTTGTCAGCATTATACCATTGCTTAATCAATAAAACAAGTTTGCTACAAAATAGCTATGTTTTTAAAAATAGTAATTTTACAAGTTCCAAACTATTTTCGTAGTTTGGAAGGTGCTGACAAGGTGACAAGGTTCTGTGTGTGTGAATGTGTCTGTTAGTGGAAGTGCGCAACAGATACAGCATGTTTTCCATTGCTATTAAATGATCTACCTTTATGGTCTGTCCCTTTTTATAACTACTGCGTAACACTGATGAGAGTAGAGACAGATGTCCATAATCATTCAGTTGCATTCTCTCTCACCCACACACACATCTGTATTACTCACTACATCTCTACATAAATTTCTCTAACAGTTTCTAAAGTTTATTTTCTGTTTATCAGCCCCTCTATCTATGGCATAAATAGAGCCTTCAACAAGCGTTGATCTCAAAGGAACACAGTAACAAAACACAGCTGCCGTGAGAACACAGCCTCTCCCTACTGAGTCAGTCCTGCAGTCTCTCACCTTCCACAGCTTCACTTCCACAAGGAGCGATTTCTCTGCAGGGAACAGTTTAATGTTGCGTTTGCCCACACTCTCACTTGAACACAATCCTGACACTCTGAGAATATCATTAATTCAGTTCAGATCTGAATTTACTTAGGTTTTACCACATTCAGATTTAAACACACAGTTAACCTAAAGAACACTTCAGACAGATCACAAGGAACAAGGGTTCCTTAAACCTCTACTGGTTTCCCTTGCTAATTTTATGATAAAATCAAAGACAAAGCCATATATGGTTTATTTCCATTACAAGTAAAGCTTGAAGGAATAGCTGCTGTTTTCATTTGTCAAAATGCTCATTTTGGGCTTCACAGAAGCAATAACAGTATGCAGGTTTAACATGCAAACATGGGGATAGGGTTTTTTGTTAAACATTTTCTTTAAAACTACATAAATAAAAGACTGCATTATTAAGCGATCCTGCTTTTGACAAATCATATATTACTTATCTTTCTCCTCACACAATCCATTTGAAAAACAAATACACGTTAGATGTTTTGTTTTCATTCCCACATTGGCTGGCTGTCTCATCAAAAACTGATAATGATAGCAGCCCTCTGCTGCTAGAGCACTGAGTGTTTGTATGAACAGTCAGCTCTCTGCGGTTCACACACACTCACACACGCGTGTGCACACCAAGTCCATAAATCTAAGGCTTTGATTTCCCTTGGTGTTTAAAGAGGAAAAATCACACAAGGAACAAAACTAATAGCAAATATCCTGGTAGATATGACTTTGAACACACATGAATTTGGGGCTGATCCGGCATTGAGGTTGAGCTAAAGTGATACAGTACAGGTCTCCTCCAGCATCTCAGTGACCTATCATTGCTATATCAATTAGAACAATATTAGGCACAGAGAACGCATGCTGATACCATCCCTGCAGTGTAAACAATGAGCTTTGATCCACCATTGACATGTGACTCAGTTACAGCAAGATGTCAAGCTGTTTAAATCCGAGGCAGGCTGCTCTGATTTAGAGATGTTTTGACAGGAAACTCTGTAATTAAAAGGATAGAGCACATTGTTTGAAACACTTTTTAAGCTATTCTCCTGAGCGCAGAGGAATATTTTATTGTTTAAAAGTCCTTCTTTTATAGCTTATGAGGATCATATGCAAGTTTTTCTCAGATGTTAGTATTTGGATTTCTTACGAGAAATAAAATGAAAATGAGATCATTGTTCACATACAGTAAGAGGGTGGCTTGTGTAATCAAAATGACTAGAATTCTTCATTCACGCTGTAGAATAAGACATGCTCATTTTCTTAATGTGCACATCTATTATTTTGACTTTTGTTCTGTAATGCATATGTGTACAGTATATATAGTTTGTAAATAATCTTTACATTATAGTTGTTATCACAGAGAAGTAAAATCATTAATAATTCTATCATTGGGGAAATGTTACAAAAAATGATTCAGTTTATATTGAAATTTGCTCTACATAGTTGTCTAGGAGAAATAATTGAGTTAAAGAGACCTTGTGTGATTTTTCTTTGTAATGGGAGCCCACAAGGAATATGGGATTGCAATAACTATAATTTTAGCATCATTTTTAGCAAAGACTTATTCTGATTAACATGCACAGGCACAATAAATAAACAAAAAATAAACAAATTATTGTTTAGAATATGTTTCACTTTTTAAGTTTTACTTTTTATTTAAATCCACATTTGTTTCATATTTCTCTTTTACACAAACAAAATTAATATTCAGCTGGGCTCATCATGCAAAACAAATGTTCGTCTGCACTATGACACCATGATGTTTCTGGCTTTATTGACAGTGAGCTTCTATAAAAATGAATCGCCTGGCAAAGGCCACATCAATTTACTGACCTAATTTTCAGGGGACATGAAGGCGGAATCCGCTTATTCCGTCACCCAAATGACTTTCGGGATCATAACTGTTCAAAATAAGCTACCTCATGCTCTGCAGAGATTAAAAGTCCAGGCAAAATCATATAATTTATAAGGCCAAATATAACTGACAGATAAAAACAAGATGAGATCCATATTTAATGCTATTCAAAATAAATGGTATTAAAAACAATATAAATAACTATGTATAACAGTATATACTGGAAGTATAATTAATGAATACATTATATATGAGTGGCCAGCCCGTAATAGCTGATGATGATAAAAGCTTTTTTAACTTTACATCGACATCTTTATATCTCTTTTATAGTTTTACTGTCAAGTCCATTCAGTCCATTCATTTAGATTTTTAAAGAAAAAGATTAATAATTATCTTTTTAATAAAAACTAATTAAAAACATTAGGTGATATTTTAGACATGTTTTGATGTCTTTGATCAGAATTAAATTTCATTTTTTCAAAATTTCATTAAAGACTAAAAATAAATGTAGGTACATGGATTAACAGTGAGAAAAATAAATGTAACAGTTTGTAACTTTGACAGCCCTAGCTGACAACTGTTTCCACAAGGACATTTTATGGCTGGCTTTCCCAAAGCATCTAAAACAGGATTACAGTATCCAGACTATTGGAATGAATGTGACCTTTGTATGAATACCATCAGTGAGGAGAGAGGATAGAGGGTTGTCCGTTGAGCTCACCACGTGATCATATCCCACAAGTGTCCGGTCTGTCTGTCTGTCTGTGTCTGTGTCTGTGTGACTGAAGGAAAAGTGCACAGGAAAAGTCTCATGCTTGGCAGAGTTGCACTGAAAGATTACCCAGAAGCCCTCTGTCTGAACAAACCTCCTGCTCAGGCTCCTACTCAAAAGTAAAAGAATTAAGCACAAATAAAAGAATCCTAAACTGCAGATTTTTTTTTTAACTTGCTCCACTTCTAAAACTACTTCCTGTTCTCTTTGACATCACCAGATCCTCTTGTTTGACCGTATTCTTGTGTATAAGTTTCAATCTATCTCATAAGATAAACTCATTCCCTACATTTATTTTTGCTCAACATCCTTTCTATTGGATATATATCACAATAAAGAAGTAAACTAGTTTGTGAATACCATATTATATTTCCTTTAAAACAAAGGCTAATATTTTCCATCAGTATAAACACAAAGCCAATTTCCAACTACAGACAAACTTATTTTAAGGGATAATCAATAATAATTGTATCCAAGTGCTCCATGACATATAAACTGGCTTGTGGCAGCTTGTGCTTCTGTGTGTACAGTCAACATGTCCCACACTGCCAATAAGAAAGCTCTGAGTCTCCCCAATGATTTGCAATTTATTACATTCATTACAACCAATCAAAGAGCCAGAATCATAAAAAAACACAGCCATGATAATCTGATTATCTTTAGTCAAATGTGATGCACAGTAGAGCTTAAATGACATAAACCAGCAAAGTGCAAGCAGTGACATGACGCAAGTTTCTATTTTTACAATAAACACAAATCATCTGTATAACTATTGCTTATATTCTGGATAATATAGGAACTACAATATTTAGGGTAGAGATTTGAAGTGGGTTCTTTTTTTTACTCAGGGTAGTAAGTCCACCTAACAACAAGCCAAAACATCTTACGACCATTAAATACAGCATTCAGAACACTTATTGAATATCAATGTCCTGTCAATCACCCAGAATGGTAGCATTATAATCGACTTTTACATAAGGAAGCACAACCATTTTCTTCACAAAAAGTTGAATTTATTTTTGTAATTTTTGTTTGGTGTTGTTATGAACATTTTCATGAATTTCAATAATGAAATTGCTGTAGTGTTATGTGGCCTGTATCTGGTGTATAAATAATTTCTGCATATTTCCGCAAACAAAATTCTCACAGACTTGGTTTCATCCTAAATAAATACAATCAATGAACATATGAATGGACTACAGCTGAAATGCTGCCCATGTAACATTGACTATAGTGGTTACTGCACACACATTCTCACACATGTACTCCAGTGTTGGACATGTGTAGATGTGTTGGAAGCATTAGACTCATGCAATCTGTGTGTTTTGTAATGTTAGCTTTTGTGTATTATTACTCAATACCAACTATGGTCTCTTGAGCTCGTCATAAACAATGTCATAAACATTGTTCTGCGCTTCACCATGCACCTATTAAAAAGGAGGGCTTGTCCTTACTAATATTCCCTAGTCACAAACACACACAAACACAGTACTCAGACTAACTTGGGGGCCACTTAGAAAGTGTTTAGGTGACCAGAGGCCATGTGTGTGATCAAGGGCCATAAACACCATGTGATTAATCCCTATAGAACCACACTGAAATATTTACAAAATATCTACTATAATAAACTTCTACATTGAGTCTATATCAAAATTTGTACAATAGTCACTAACTTGCAGAGTGAACACAGAGGCGGCAACTGAATTCTAAGGATTGAGGTGGTGGACTAGCATCTTAGTGGACCAGATTTGGCCCGCAGGCTACAGAATCACTGCACTATGGTATTTCTCTCTCTCTCCTTTTCTCAAACGCATGCACAAACTCAACCTACATCTGTGTCCCTGGGGGCATTTTTGTTCCAGCACTGTACTGGAAAACACAGGCATAGAAAAGACAGACAGTGAAGATTGTCTTACGCTCTGAGCAATCATTCCACATGTACAACTGTTATTTAAAAACCAAAGCTTCACTGATTGTTAATAAGAACCTTGTCCTAATAAGCCAATTGTGTCTTTTATTAGTTCAGAATTAGGGCTCATTCAAGTCTGATTAGCTGTCCAATGTAGTTTGTCTGAGAGGATGATTACAGTCAATGGAAGTACTGTGAATGTTGATCTGAGGGGGCACTGTTTTCTCTATGAGTTATTTTCTCTATGACTCTCTCTGTCTATTTCTTTCTCTGTTTTACTCTATTTCTTTCTTACTCATCTCTGTCTATTCTAACTGTCTTTTTAATTTTAATTTTTTAAATGTATACCAGATATAGTATGTTGCCCTCGTTCTAAGTCATAAATTAAATGTAACAAATGTGTTACACTGACCATGTTAACTCCTTTGTACAAAAGGTCAGCTCTCCTTACTTCCATTGAAGCACATAAGATGCTCTTTGGAACATTTTCAGGTCATGCTGGGATAATATGGATCATCAGGTTTTAAACAAATGTATGAAGACCATGTCAGCTTCATGCTGTCATAGAAGCATAAGAGGAACACATCAAATTCTAAGACAAAAGTAAACAGCTATGAAAGATAAATAGCTCAAAAATAAACTTTCTTGCAAAGCACTTAGAGAGGTAGAGAGGGGTGTGGTAGAAAACATGCATGCAAGCTATATGTACTATACACATAGGAGATAATCTTGCAATGTGCACATTAATAAAATGAGCATGTCATTGTATTCTACAGCATAAAAAATACTTGTCATTTTGATTATGCAAGCCATTCATACATTTTGACGCTGTCCAGGATGGTCTGTAAGCTTATGAAAATGTGTGTTTTGAACCTGGTTCTAATACATGTCATACACACTATCATTAACAATGAAAAGGAACACAGTGTCACCTTCGTTAAAGACAGTGAGGATGAGATAATTGATATAAACAGATTTGAATTAAAAGATCTTGCTACATAATGATCCAGGGACAAAGACAGCACAGATTGTTGAAACTCACAGTATCATGCAGACAGACATCACAGCTGGTCCTGTGAGGGCTAAATGGTCTTGTTATAATAGGGCCGTTGTCCGCAGCAGACAGCAGGGCCCTTCGATTAGCTTGCCTGCTAATGACACTAACACACCTGAGTCCACAATGTCCTCCTTCCCCTAGAGAGAAACACACAGGCAGACAAACACAGGACACACTCACAGACACTCTCAAACCAATTTTTGCTCCCCTCAAGTCCCCATATGCCCTTACGCTTGAAGGAACAGGAAATGAGAATCATAGGCCTTAAAAACCCAGAAGGGGGAAAATCGTTAATTGCTAAAATTCCTATTATCCCACTGAGATGTTTTGTGAACTTAATGACTAGAGGTGGGTCACATGACCAAAATCTTACATGACAGTATATAAGCAATTTAATATCATGGTAATGTTAAATATCACAATATAGTCATTTTGTTACATTCATGCATTTGGCAGATGCTTTTAATCCAAAGCAACTCACAGTTCAAAGTATAAATTCGATCAGTATTTGTGTTTTTCACTGGGATCCCATGAACATAATTGAACTACAGAAACATTGCTGAAAATAAAAATTTGAATATATAACATATATAAAATGGTTTATAAATTAAATTACCATGTGGCATCTATTATTGTACAATCCAAAGAATTAAATACTTCACAAATACAAGGTATTCTAATTTGATATAATATTCTCTTTTTATTTGGAACTTGATGGACGAAAGCCAACAGATAAAATTATTCAAACACATTAATAAGTCTCCCATCAGTGCAAAAACAAATTAACAATAATTAACATGAGTTAAAAACAAAATGATCAAAACAGTAAAATTAATATTTAAAAAATGAATTCAGATTGATGAGGGACATGAAAAGCTTTTAAAATACAGTCAATTTAGGTACATCTGTGAGCACATATCAGGTGGATTCTATATTTAAGCTGTAAGTTTTTACCACTGTATAAATACTGTTTAGAAAAATCTCTGCTAGTTGACACCCCTTGAAAAAATCCTAATAATGACTCTGTGAGGTATCTCATGTTTTCTGCTCTCTGAAAGTGACTGCAAATGAAGGGCTTGTTAACCAGGTCTGTGCTGTAATATCACTCAAACTCTGCTGCTGTGCTGTTGTCAGCATTCCCCAAAGAGCCTCACTTGTCAGTCAATGGATATTTGAAATGGATGAAGAAAGCCAACTAAACACGCTCTTGGAGGACCTGGGGTTGTCGTTGTTCTTAACACATTGTTGTATCAAAATAACAAGGCCAGTTATGAGTGCAATTCTGAGAAACATCAAGCTGTTCATGTGGGTGAGGAGAAGATCTCTCTGAACACGACTGAACATTTAACAGAGGCGTCTTATGATGCATTGTTTTTTTTTACTTCATAGACAATCCAACCGTATTTGATCTTAGTCTCAGACAGAACGCCCACAATACATTTACAGACTTCCTGATGCATGCTGCACACAAAAACATCAAGTTTTAATCTTATTGGCCAGCCAATAATACTACACACTTTCAAAAGTGAACAGGTTTCTATCAATTTGTCAGGAAAGTCGCATTTTTGCAAAGCACAAGACTCCCACAATGAACGCTTCTGAAAAAAAAACTTGTGACAGGCTTTGTCAAGGTTTATGGCACTGAAGCTTTAAAAGCTATTCAGAGTTTTTGATTGAGGCACTTAGCAGCAAGTCAATGGAATATCCTACCTGTATTTCTTGTAAAATTTGAAGAAAATGAGAGCATTGTGGTCAGAGTTTTTATGCATCAAATAGAACTAAGTACCAATTATTTCACTGACATAACTTCATAAAACAAAGCAGAATGCAGGTGTGCTCAGGGACGAATTACTTGCTATTTTGTGCCTCGGAAATTATGCCAAAGTTTCAATGAAACTTTGCACACTATGGTGAAACAAGCACCTCTTCATTCACAAAAGGCCACTGTGCCATTATTTAAAGGATGTATCATCAATTTCATTATGTACACATTAAAAATCCTTTCATGTTTATTTACCCCTCCTATCTAAGAGGGTGGTTTAAGGCCAAAATAAAATGGTGATGATAATCAAAGGTCTGGATCTGTAAAACTACATCCAGAGTAGTCATGTACCTAAAGTTCAAGTACACCAACAGCTGTAGTGGATCCAACAGACTTCATGAACAACCTCTTACTATAGATCACACACCTTCACACATCACATACCTTCAAGTCACAGATGATTAGAACACATTTTTTCAACCATACACTAAACTACCACTGAGCTGCAACTACCACTTTATTTTTTATTTTTTCAAATTAATTCTTATGTGTTTGTGTCTGAAAAACCTCATTTTGACTGTATCTAAAGACATCAATATGTCTATCGGTCTAATGAAAATCGAGGCTGCTGTTTTCTCTGTGTGTAAAACAAACCTTTGAAAAGAGAAACAGAAAAGGTGTGTTTCCTGCATCATGTAGCTGGCATCTGTGCCTAATGGAGGCAGCTAGTGGTCACTCAGTCTCAAGGTCGATTTGTCAATCTGAGCGAGAGGGAACCGAGAGCGCTGATAGTGTCTTTTAAAATGCTCTGCAGTGAGAGTAATTGTTTCGGTGCATACAATGGCACAGCAGTCGGGACGAGGCGTCTCTGCATGACTCATCCTCTGTTTATCCTTCCTGGAAGAGAAAACATCCAGCGATCACGACACCTCAATGTTCTACCTGATCAACTTGTTTTCAGAAAGCTTCAGAGCAGCTCAAAAATGACTGGAGGTGTCAAAACACAGAAGAACAACACAAACGTTGCATCATATAAGGTCATGTTGTCACAGCATGCAGTATGTGTGCGTGTGTCTTGAATTCCTCAAAAAAGTGGGCTGACCTACACACTCTTATAAGCTAAATAAATGCATCAAAAATTACTTCCTGTTGCAGAGGATTGCATTGCTTTACCCAGGGCTCAACTTTAGAGTTTAAATAAATATTCTGTCATCATTTACAAAACTGTATGATCATTTGTCTCACTCTGTAAAACGCTGACTACAACGTGAGCTCTTATATGTGCTTGTAAATGTTTTTTTTCATGATTTGATAAACGAGTGCTGCCATGATCAATAAAAATGTACACAAACATTTCTTTTGAATAAAACCCCTTTTTTGGGCTTTAAATTGGGCTTTGCAATGTTAATTACACCAGGCAAATAGTTTTTTGTGTAGTTTTCCTAATATGGCACATTCTTTAATAAGTCTATTTAACATAAAACATTTGCATTTATAAAAAGCACTTAGGAGACTAAAACACACAAACTTTAATTTTGAGTACAGAGCTATTTAGCCCCTGTGTAGCGTCTCTGTGGAAATGCCTCCACACTATTTGACACTCACTGTCAAAAGAGAGACATATTGTTACTTTGATGTTTGTTGATGTACTAATAGTTTTGTCCTTTCCTAATATAATCCTCTTCACACGTTACCACTTTATTCAATGAAAAATAAATCTAACAAACAAAAACAATTTATCTGCACATTGTCTAGGAATCGCAATGCGTTAATTTGCTCATTTCCCTGTCAAGCATCACAGTTTGAGAACTGTGTTATTAAAGGCAATTTCACAAGCACTGAGTCACTTTGGTGGCGGGCATGATGCCCTAATGCAGTTTTCTGTCCATCATCAGAGGATATTCTAGAAAAAAAGCACTCATGAAACTCAACAGGTATATAAATGTCTAGCGAGAAAAACACAGACAGATCGGTTGAAAGACAAGCTTAGATGGTAGAACCTCTTGTAGAGCAACCAAGGGACTCTGAAGAAGTTTTATAGAGTTACAAAGACAAAGAAGAAAGATTAGATACATCATTCAAGAGGGCTAGACCTTTTGCAGAGTAGATTTTAATATGGTAAAATGCATTAACTTTTACAATGCTGTTAGCACTGAAGGTGCTGTGTGGCTGTCACAGGCTTAAACTGACCAATCATGACAAATCTCAGTTTGAAAAGTCACAATACAGCTTCCCAACATCTGATCTGACTTCAATAATCAACCATTAACTAATTTCCAGCTGTAACATTTCGGCAACATTTAAGGTGTCACAAAGTTTCAGGCTTGAAAGTTAAGTTCTAAATCTGTGTTTAAATGTGAATGAAAGTTTTACTTTTACTACACATCTGAAAGTTTTACTTTTATTAGCCCCCAAATTATTAAATATACACACCATGGTAAACGTGTCGAATTTTGTGAATGCAGAAAGCTCTGCAGGATAAGAAGACCTTTCATAGTCCAGCACATTCTGTTTGGGCCTGCCTCCAATCAAGTGCACCAGTACACTTAAAGCAAAAAGGTTGAGTGTTTATCTCCCTACCTTATCCTTACACAGCATGTGTTTTATATTTCTGTGTGTATGTGTGTTTTCTGAGAGGATTATCTTCATGCCTTACTGTGGGTTAGGCACCATCTGGATAGGAGGTGACCCTGAATGGGGAGGCGTCATGTCTGGAACTGTTAAGACAGTGAATCGTGTGTGTGTGTGTTCACTAATCCAACACTACTGTCCAATAATGTTATTATATGATGGAAAATACCCACTGCAGCCCCCTCTGTGTTCCACCATCTCTGAACTAAACAGTCTAGGGACTTAATTGTCCAGGGAGAGAGGGAAACATTACATGGGATTGTCTGTCTCTACACTATGTGACTGTTTCCCTCCTGCTCTATTCATGTGCATATGCTTGGATGTCACAGCTGTACATCTGCATAATTAATCTCTGATCACTCGGACCTCCAGCAGAGTGGAAGCTGTCCCAGTGCATTACTACCAACAACAGTCTCCCTAATGTGTTTGCTCTACAACTAAAATTTGGTTGGCCAGCTTAGAGATTTGCTTCAGGCAAACAAAAACACTTAAAAATAAACATTGTCAAGAGAGGAGACACAAGAAAAGAGTTAATTGGAATTTCTACAGCATACTACAAAAGGTTAACCTCTGGAAGATCTCGCCTTTTCAAAAGACAACTTCACCCATACAGAATTAATCACAATCAAAACATGCAGATTTCTCCAGCAGAACATCTGCAAATGTTCTTTCTTCTGGCCATCAATGTATGCAATGAAATCTCTGTAGCTTCTCAAGAATGCTGAAGCCCAGCTGATGCGCAACCTACCTCGGTATTCCCACAACACACTTTTGCTACACTGCCTTGCTATAGCCAAGTTCGAAACACTCAGTCTAGGCCAATGCTTAAACAATGATCCTTGTTAATAGGATTCTACAGCCTGTTCATGTTAACGCCTACTCCAACTGACCACCACGGCACTCATGTCAGAAGCACTTTGTCTTTACGTCCAAATGGTGCAACTAACTTAATCTCCCAATATTTAAACACAAACTCAGAATTAATATTGTGTTGTCTTGTTTAATAGTACTATGTTGTTTTTGTTTGTATTAGGTTTATTGTACTAAAAAGCACTTTCCTTGCACTAGTACAGGAAGTGCTTGTTTCCTAGTAAGAAGCACCAAACTGAAAGCTCACCATCTGTTGATCACAATGGTTTCATATGCAATGCTAAATCACTTCTGTGGTGAGTCTCTTATAACACTCTGCATTAGAGAGTCTGCTAAACATCTACTGACATCAGACATTATTGTGAAAGTGAAAATTGAAAGGACATTATTCACATTGGCTGCTGAGCGAATACTGCCACAACAAATCATGTCCATCTACACCTGATTTTAAAATCCATCAAAAATCAAGACTTCTTTAACTATAAAATTAGCATTCATTTTAACATGTATTTGAAAAAAATAGTGTCTAGTTTTGGAGTCTCACTGATATAGTAAGTGATACATGCAGTCATAAAAATAAGAGACCCTCTCTTCAAAATCCAATCACAAGTAATCACAGGAGACGCATTTGAGATGTATGTTAATACCACGTGTAAATGACTCACTCGAGACACATGGGTGATATGTTTTCCTAAAATTAGCTCAGGCTTAAATAAATAAATATTCAATCTGTTTTGCTTTTTTATATAGATGGGAAAGCGAATAATGAGGGAAAGTAATGGGAAATGGGACCAAAAATGTGGGAAGCAAAATGTGTATGTGCCCCACCTGTTCTGACAAGACAAAAAAATCCATGTAATCAAGTCCATGTAAAGGTGAAAAACACCCTATAGAAAACTCTGGGTCTATGATGTCATCAGGTTTAGCCTAAAAATACAGACAAGATTATGAGAAGATTATGAGAAGAAGAGAAAGATCTTGTACGGCACAATGAAAAATAAACATCTTAAATTTAAAGAATATGGTTATTTGTGATGGAGAAGAAAATTTAACCTTTCACATGAGTGATGGCCGTCAAGGCACACAGTTTCTCCTCATGACAGTTTTTCTCTTTAAAGGTTGCATATCACCATCCTGTATTTGCCTGACAAGTAAAGATGCCAGTCGACATTCAAACATTCAACTATGTTGGTGTCTATGCAGGGAGAAAGTTCTTACAGCAACTATAGCTGTGGCTAATTACTAACAGCATGTAAGGGCAAACCTTTGCAAAATGCCACTGTGAAACTGGCTCAGTCATACGCTATTGTTTACAATATATAAAGGGATATCATATCTGTAAATAAACAGAAAAAAATATTTATTACAAGCAAGGAGAAATTATTTGAAATAAAGGAGATTCTGCTTTACTTCTAGGTCAATAATCAAACGTCAGCAAATTTGTGACGTTAACCATGTTAAGTCTTTTATACAAAAGGTCAGATTCCTTGCTTCCATTGAAGCACACAAGATCATCTGTGGAACTCAAATCATGCTGAAATAACATGGATCAGCAGGTTTTGGACTCCACATGTACTCTGTCATTAAAGCAAAAGACAAACCAAAAGGGTAATTCAAAATTTTTCCAAATCAACTATTGGCTTAAATGATTATGCTGACAAAGTAATATACAATAAAAAATGGAATTAAATTGGAAAAATGCAAATTAGAAGGATTTTCACCAGTGGTCTCAAACTTCTGGACCGTACTGTAGGTGTAGGTGCGTGTGTGTTTGCACCCCACAGTAACACATCCATGTTCTGACTCTGATAAGCAGCAGGATTCCTCAAAAATAGGTCATCTTTAAAACCTGCCAGATCTGAGTAGTAAATGAGGTTTAAATATTTCGGAAAATAAAAAATGTTTAGCATCTAAAAGCAGGACTTAACGCATTCTAAAATGTCAATTACATCCATGATTGTTTTCCTACTTTTAAACACATCACTTATAAACGACCACCTGGGAACATACAACCCCATATGAACTCTTCCTCGGCGTGCCCAAATTACGCACGCACGCTGTCGCTGGGCATCAATTACCTGCGCATACAAACCAACGCAAAACCAGACTAATGCAGGACATCTGTGAGTACGCTAGTTTTGGAAAAGACACCGTTCCCAAGAGGCTCCTTTTTTCCCGCGATGACCGCACTGCTGAGCGCTGCCTGTCTGCGCACTGACAGAGGGAGGAGTGGAAGGAGGGAGCGAGGGATAAGAGGGAGTGAGGGTGGATGGGGGAAGGGGTGCACTGCTCCATCCCTCTAATCTGGTTGATGAAGATCCCTCACCCCGGAGACCTGACAGGGGTCGCACTCTCTCCAACCACGCTCGCCACGGACTGCAGCGCCGTTCACGAGACAGTCGGTCAGAAAAGCGCTCCCTTATTCTTTTTCTCTATAGGAGCTCACTCACTGTCACTCTTTCTCTCTTCCTCACACACACCAGAGCTCTGTTCATTGTAAAACCGCAGGGACGCACACTTCTCTCTCTCTCTTTATCAACGCCGCTATTCCTCTTTTCCTAAATTCGTCTTTTCTCAACGGCGGCACGCGACTCCATCTCCGCGCTGGCTTTCGTACAGTACAGGATGAGCAAGAACGACAGCCACCAGAGAAAGAAAACAGCGAGTTAATGATCAAACGAGGAAGTAAAGAGGAAAGCGAAGGTTAAACGAGGAGGAAGAGGTTGGAGGAAGATAGTTTGTGAAATATTGGATTTAACCAATTTCAAGCCTTTTTCATCTATACATCCCGTCGCTTTCCGTCGGTGGAAAAAGACCCAGTTAAGGTAGGATGTTCAAACATCATTTCTGTGCCTGTGTGAATTTAAGTGTTTTTGTCTTGTGTTTTTTTTTTTTTTTTTGCTGATGTGGACTTTCTCACTAAGGCAGTAACGCACAGACTGTTGGGGAGCGCGAAGAGCGCAGGCAATCGTTAATAACTCTAGGGAAGATTGGCGTAAGTGTTAGGTTGCTTTCGGATTTTAGCCCACGATAAACCAAAGAGCAACCTCGGCTTTGAGCGTTTCATCCCCAGTTGCACTGCCATGTGAGCCTTAATACTTTGCGCGCACACACCCCAGAAGGAATCGCAGAGATGATTTATCCTTAGGAGTAGCAGTTGTTTTTGCATCATTCGGAAGAGGCAGAAAGAGAGCTTAATAGTTTGACTGTTGAGATATGCGCAGAGGAAAGCACTTTCACTGATGTCGGGTTGTTTTGCTGGCTGAGGTGATAAACTGGTTTGATGCGCAGACATTGCGCATGGAGTGGAACTCGTTGATTGAAACGCACTGGAGAAAACATTCTCATACCGGGCGCAAGCTTTATTATGAGTGCCAACAAGGTGTGAGCGCACATTTACTTATAAAAGTCAGTGCGTGCTTTGTTTAGCACAACCACACAAGTATTAAAACGGAGCTTCAAAAAGCCGCTGCCGAGAGACATTTGAGAAACATCAAGGGGCAGTTACAAGTGGTTTTGAAGTAGAAGAGACAGAGAAATTACCAGCAGTGCTGGATAGATCTTAAGTGCTTGACAATTAAATATTTCTGTGAGACTCACATGAAACAGTGCAAAAAATCTTGCATGTTGTGAAGTGTGGAATACAATAGGATTTAATCCACATAATGTAGCCTATTTAGTAAGATAACAGGGCTCTGTGTGGTCTTTGTTTCCCACATGTCATTGTCATAGTATAAATAGAGATATTAATACACATACCACTGGGGTCTAGTGTTTACGTAGATATTAATCTACATAATAGATTAATGAGAGATTACAAACTCAGTGTTGTGTGAGAGGGATTTGACTATACAATTGTATTCTCTTTTGCTGAGGTATATAACTCTACATGCTCATTAACATGGTGTTCATACACATGTAATCCCTGTCCTCTTGTATCTAATGAGGCAGCTATTTTATGCTTAGCTGGAATAAAACAATTAAAGAAAGACGTACAGAATTGCATAACTGAGAATGTATAACTTTTATAACATTTATAATATCCTAACCCTTTCTGTTTAGGATCTAGGTTGGCAATAATGCTCATTGTCAAAAAAAAATATTAATAATGATAATAATAAAACTCTTGATCAAAAATACCCGTTTAAATGGAGTCAAATGCATTTTCAAGTATTTCTCTTCATTTATATATTATATAGGATAGAACCTGCATCAGTTCATCTCGGAAATCTGTTTTGAAATAGCAGGTTTTGTTGTAACAAAACTGCACTATGGCAGAGTAACCAAATTTAGAAACACTGGTGTTGTGTTTTCCCCCAGAGACAACATATCTATAATTTCCACTGGTAGGTTTTACTACACTATTGTGCCAGCTGTTGTTTGTGCGTGCCAGAGGAGGCGCACCATAATCCCTTTTGGATAGTAAAATTCAACATCAGCGTTCCTAGAATAAACCACAAAGTTAAAAAAACAGTGGTGAAAGGAATAAAAGGTGAGCTGTGACATCAATCCATGTTCATCAAGGCCCAATCCCTGGCTTTCATAAATCTGAGGATGTGATGTGCTGGGAATATGAGACAATATCAGTCCATCTCTAACTGTATCATCCACCTATTTTCAGTTGATCTGTAGCAGCATGTAGCAGCATAACAGTATCCCACAGTAAAAAGTTGATCTCATCCATCTGTTAAAGGTTGCATGGATTTGTGGGATTCTCTGGAAGAAAAATAAATGAAAAGCTGAATGCACAACAGTCAGTGGCCGGAATTTAACTCACAGATAAAGCTGGGCACATCCTATCTGTTTTCAGGATCAGGTCAGCTTTCACAAAAGCAACGAGTGCTGGGCTTCAATCACTGTCTGAAATCAGTAGGCAGGGACAATACAAAGATCCCCCCGAACTCACCATAGAAAGTCCATGTCGGCAGGTTAGCGATACAGATCAGAGTACACAGTGCAAGAAGCAGAACTGAGTTTATTGCTCCTAGTGATCTGAGCTACAGTTGAAAACAAAGCTTTGTCCCTACAAGAGTCCGGTTCCCTAGAGTGCGCAAGCAGATGCACTAGCATTGGGTATAATGAGGAATCCTCTTTGACCAGTTGGTAGCAGGAGAGAGAGAAACATCTCAGAGAGACAATCAGCACTGAGGGGGAGAGACAGTTGTAAGAGAGAGACAGCTCTGAGGGCGAGCTAAATGAGGTCTAATCAGCTCAAAGCAGATGGGAACCCTCAAACGGAAGGACACAATTTGACACGTCCCTCTCTCCTTCTTATCAAAATTCAATTGGAAAAGAAAAAGTGATGACACAGGGTCACATGGGACCAATGACGAGAACACTAGGGTCAGTCACTACTGGACAGACTGATATTTTTTGAGCCTGTGTGTGTACTTTAACCACACAACACATCTTTAAATTTGAACATAGCTCTATACAAAACCCTTAAAAAGAGATCATTCTTTTTACCTCCATAATACAACATTAAAAGAGCCATATTATTATTATTATAGAAAAGGTTGGTTTACTACGTGGACATTCTATAACGCTCCCAGTGCAAAGCTCTATCATCACACCATTATAAGATGCAGAAATGGATTGTGTAAAGCATGAATATTATGGGGTCATATGCTAACATATCAATATCTATTCAAAATTTGCAGTGTAGACTGTCCAGGTACAGTAAAGTGATATGGAGGAAGTAGTTTCTCTTAAACCTAAAAAACAGAAGATGCTATTACTCCGGTTGGTATCTGATTTGGTGGAAGTCTATGAAATGTTGTGCTGGCAGAGAGGTGGCATGTATAGTTCAGCATGGCATGGTTAAAACGTTAGAAATGAATGCATGTTTTTACCAAGGTCTCTGATCACTCCAGTCCAACCTTTAAAGATAGTACTGAACATTTCAATGTGCACTAATATAAATAAGTGTAATATATGCACACTAAGTGCAATAAAATGCACACTTTGCATGGAGGTTGTTATTGAAGGCTGGCACAGTGCCAGCTACATTCGAACCTAAAGCAAACCTGCATCCTCTAAGATTTGTTACTCATTAGAAGGCTCAACAGTAAAGCAGCAAAGAAAATGGCCTGTGTCAATTGCAAAGAGAGGTTGGAAAATGGTCATTTATAGATAAATTACAATATTTTTGCTGCAATAAATCTTACAATAAGTATTATAAGTATAAAAAAATAGAATGCTACCAACGTCTGGGATGTGGCTCCTTTAAAATATAATCCAGAGATACTTTCAGACATCACTATCACAAATACCCTTTACACAATCCTCAGCCACTCCACATCTCCCTTACACTCCCAGTTCTTCATTTTAACCTCCCAATGGCCCTTTTCATTCACACAGACCGCTTATCTGGCTCTCTCTTAAAGTGAACTCGATGCATAATGCAGCCGAACAAGCTCTCTCTGTAAAGGGAACCATTGCTGATGCAACGCTTGAGTATTGTGGGAGTGAATGACTGGGCAGTGCAGTACAGAGCAGCATATCCTCTCTGATGTGGCGTAACGGAGCGGTGAGATGCTATGCTGCAGGGAAGATCCACAGTAATCCAGTGTACTTATTGTGTGATTGACGAGGCCTACAGATATCCTGCGGACCGGATGGGCAGCAAAGGTGCAACGACAACCGTTAACTCTTATAATGCAGAGTCAACAGGGCCTAAGAGACTTCAGTTCATCTCGATTCCTTTTTCTTCCTGTGCTATGGCTTTTGTAATCTGGCACTCCCCTCCAATTCTTTTTCCTCCCTGCTCTATTTTCTTCTCTCTTTGCCCATGTAATTTTAATGGAAGGACAGAGTGGCTCTCACCCTCCTGCTCTGATAGCTTCTGGTATTGAACCTGTGTGTGTGTGTGTGTCTAAGTATCCATTATCATTTTCATCCAGAGAAGAGATGCGACCAAATTGCTTATCCGGATATGCGTGCCATCAACACTCACTGCCTCCAACACTCCTGTGAAGAGCCCTCTGCCCAACGCGATCAATAATCAAGAATATTTGGAATTTCTTCACCTTGGGTCACATGTAGTTTAAGCCTTCAATAAAGGGACTCATCTCAACACTGTTTTATCAAGGGGGGAGCAGCCTACATGTGAGGATGCTTGTGTATGCCTGTCCGCTAGCACACAATTGAGATGTCACCTTGGTATGGTATATCCAACTCTGCAGTGGAACTGTTATTGCAATTCCAATAGATTTTGCACAGTGACTCCAATGCACAATCTATTTAACCAATAGCAGCGATGAGAAAGTAAGAAAATAAAAATCATTGTGAAGAGTTTCAAGGTTAAGACAACAATACAAAACTGACTGACTTGGTTCCAAAAGCCAGCAAGCCACATACATAGATGCATTCCAAAAGTGAAGGCTTTTCCGAAAGGCAGGCAGTGTGATTTTTCTTTTGGCCAGATTCTAAGGCAACATTGCACGCGTCCTTCACGGTGAAGACAATTCCATAAACGCATTGCAAGAAACTCAATGAAAAATCTATCTGTGAGAGAAGTGAAAGAAAGGGTCAATCATATATATATGATTTATATGATTTATATGATTTATATTATATATATATATACACACACATATACATATATAAATATATATACATATACATATACATTGTTATATAACATATTGTTATTTTTTTACACACACACAATTTACAAAAAAGGTTGTATATCCATATGGCACAAAGACCTGCCTATAAAGGACTAAAAAAAAGCCTTTCTTTGAAGGTAGCCTTCTTAAAAAAAAAAAAAAAAAAAACTTTTCCCTAATTCTTGGAAAAAAACTTTTTTTTTTTTTTTTTTTTTTTTTAAAAAAAAAAAAATTTTTTATTTGTCTAAATGGGGACATTCCATAGATTTATTGTTTTTATACACTGCTAAACAATATAACCTAACCCACACTCTTCACTCTAACCCTAACAGAAAACTTTCTGCATTTTAACAAAACAAAAAACTTACTGCAAGACAATAGGCAGAAGGGGGTCTAAACATCTCAAATTAAAGTCTGGCTGTGATGGATGGGCTCCTATCTGAGAGAGATATTGCACCTGTTTCCCCCCTGAATGATAGCCACTTCTCCTCATCGTTTATATTGATTTGTCTCTATGAACACCATTCGTTTCTAACAGCTGCACGCACACACGCTAGACGGCTGTGGTGTGAACAGTGAGGCTTCAACAAATCTACATACTAACTAGAATTCCATGCCATTCTCTTGATGTGTAATATTATAAATGAACACTTGTCTTGGAGCAACGCAGTTGGGCCTCTGTGTTCCCAGCTATGGCCCACAAATATTTCATAGAGATCTCTGTCATCTCTGCATTTTCTTCAAGGATTTACAGACAATGACAAACCCAAGTCATTATATATATATATATATATATATATATATATATAATATATATAATATATATATATATATATATATATATATATATATATATATATATATATATATATAGAGAGAGAGAGAGAGAGAGAGAGAGAGAGCGAAATCCTTTGCCAACACAAAGCTTGGAAGAAGAATAAAGGAAGATAGGAATTAAAAAATGAACAATGAAACAAACATAAAACAAATAATACCATGGAAAACATAATTCAAATAGAAGAAACATTAAACATTGCTTCTATTTGAAAAGACATGAAATCAAAATCTCTAAATAAATGTTCTTGTTAATACATTGTTTTCTTTATTGTAATTCATCAGTGCAAGTTATACTAAACAACCTTTATCAAAATGTAATAATTTTCTCTGCCTCTGAAATGTTCTGCTAATATAAGTGAGACTGCAGGTGGAGGACATATTGATCTTGATCAGTATTGAGGAAGCAATTTAAAACTGTAGCCTGTCAAGCTACAAGCAACTCATAAAGTAGCTAAACTACAATCAATTTTAGAAACTTTTTTTAAAGTAGTTAGCTACTCTAAATATCATTAAAACATTTTTTCTCATACAATATTGTTTAATTACATGTCAGATGATAATGTTAATGTTTTTATCTTTATTATTTATTATAATGCTAAGTATGTATACATATGTATATATATATATATATATATATGTATGCATATATGTATAATGCTAGTGAACTGCTGTTTTGGCTCAGTAACGGTTACAACATTAAATCTGAACCAATGTTAATCTAATTATAAAGACTACAATTTGAAATTGAGTAATGTAGTTACGTTTGTAGCATTGCTGCTTTTAGCGAGTTACTCAACAATCCATCTCTTCTAATGCTTCAAACAAATTCTGAAGGACCAAATCAAATACTGCCTTACATTATTTACCACTAAATATTCATCTTTTTTTATAAATACAGCAAATACATCATGAAATACTAATGCTGTATAATGTTATCTTGTGTCATTTCCATTTTGTCCTCCATCCTTTCTCAGGACTCTGTGTACCAGTGTTCTCCACTAACTCAGCCCACTATCATATTCTTTACGCTTTACGCTATAACTCAAAGAAATTGTATGAGGTGTAATTGTTCTGTCTTTTTTTATAAATGTCTGTCAAAGGACAGTGCCGTTTGGATAGCTGATAGGTTGAGGGGTGCAATCTTTGAATATATTCATGGATTTTCCAGGGAAGAAGTGAAAATTTGTGTCAATACACAGACAGAAATGAACTGCCTCAAGTCCCACCAGGGGCATGCATAAAAACCCAGCACTACAGCAGGGGATGGAGGGTGTTTGTGTATGAAAAAGAAAAAGTGGATGTGTGTACATGTAATATAATATATACTCCTTTAGATTATTCTCAACATGACCTTGTAACACTTAAAATGAATGTGTGTGTTTTATGAATTCTGAAGTGAATTATGAATTTATGAATTTTATGAAGTGTGTATTTTTGTTTTTAATGCAATTTCAAAGAGCCAGATATCTTACTCACTACTTGCATAAAATTTAAATTATTATGCTCTACAGTTAAGCTCAAGGGTAGATTGATTACTTTCAGAAACATAACTATTAATACAAGTGAAGTATGGTGCCCACACTCGGAATTTGTCCTGGAACTTTTGTTCATGGCAATCTTTCACGTTTCTCAAAAATTAAAAAGGTTTCCCAAACTAATAAAAGCAGTGTGACTATCAAAAACCTGACCAATCAGAGAAAATTATCTGTACATGTCTAGCTCTTGTCATGTTAGCATTCAATACACTAAATACACACAATACACATTCAAGACAGCCAGTGAGTGGTCCATGGTGGTCTGTGGGTGTGTCGCCTAAGGCTAGGACTAATGTCCATCCAACATTTAGTCCCGAGATAAACACTTCAGCTCTCCTTTCTTTCCTTTATACCCCTTCAGACAGAAAGACATTTGTTCTACACATCTCTTTCTCTACTTTAGCTTCATTCATCTGTCTGTGTGGAATCCCCCACATGTCAGGGGAATGCAGGAGGAGGCCTGCAGAACCAATGGTTCCTCTGGGGCTTTGCAACTTTAAACATAACCAAGTCATCTCCCATTGGCACCAGGGGAAAGATTTCCTGTCAACCAGGTGAATGACTATTAGTTTACGGACACTGCTGGAGTGGAGGGAGTGGAGAAGAATCTAATGGCCTTCAGAGATGGGCTCTGACCATTCTCCGCAAGCTTTATTACTCTCTCTCTCTCTCTCTCTCTCTCTCTCTCTCTCTCTCTCTCTCCCTCTCCCTCTTTCTATCTCACTCTTATACTTTCTAAAGAATGGCAGATAAATGTAAGATAAATGAGTGTTTTACAGTGTGCTGTTATGAGAAGAGCACTTTATGGGAAGAACGCATGCTGCGCATCCGCAACGGGAGTTGCACTTTCTGGCTAGCACATAACTTAGTTTAAGTTAATTTTGTGCAGTTAGATGTAAATGTGATTAATGTTAGATGTGCGTTAATGTTTGATTTATTGTGGATCTTATTAATAATTTATCAGTGTTATTTTCCCATCATAGTTTTATTAACATGCATATTCGTAACAGTGTTTTAATTAAAATCTTTTTGTTAACACCATGAAGCACATACTCCACCTCAGCTCATGCCCACAAGTACTCGTTTTTGCAGACCTAAAGAAAAAATGTACAAAAATGCTAAAATTATATTTACATAAATTTTACTGCTATATTATTCCAGTGCATGTTAATTAAAAGAAATACAATGATCGTGATTAAATCAATAATTGTCAAACATCAAATTTAGGTTTTAAATTAAGTAAATTAAGTTGATTCACTTTAATTAACCTATTCTGTTGCTTTTAAGGGACTTTCAAGCTTTTTATACTATAAACAAAAAAGATACATTGCATGTCTTAAATATTTTATTAGTATTATTGATTATTGATTTCATTAGTAAAACTATTGATTTATTGTGTCAAAATAATTGTTTTATTCCCAAGAGAAAGAGGTGACTAAGATGAAGGAAAGAAGAACAACAAAAGACAAAAGACAGAGAGAGAGAGAGAGAGAGAGAGAGACCACAACCAGCGACTGCACAAAATCAATGAAGAGGCTTCAAACAACAGAGATGCTCTTTTCAAGAGATTCACCCCAAAGAGTCACATCAATATCATCCATACATATATGCACTCTCATCCATACCTGCATGTCAACATAGAGGCTCTCCTGTGAATACACTCTCTGTGTCACACCTGCAGAGACGCACAGACAGGATTCATCTGATACAGTAATCGCAGCTCTGGCTTGCATGAGCTTTGAAATTTACCTTCTGCTTCTACTAAATCCTGGAATGGTATTTGTTCCTGACTGATGAGTGGAAGATGCTTTGGCAGACATGGTGTTCCCTGGGATTGAAACCTATGACCTTGGCACTGCTAGTGCAAGGATCTACTGGTTAAGCTAAATGAACATGAAAGATATTTGACAGTTTGTAGTTGCAGTTGACAGTAGTAAGACAGATGATTTTGAGTGACAGCACTAACTGCCGCCCCACAATTTGTGTTATCTTGTCCATCTAGAATAACCCTCTAGCAAGCAGAGCAGTCAGAAATGATGTCTGATATTATGAAATGGAAGTTGAAATTGAGTGCAATGACTACTGGGGAAAAGATACTTTAGGTATTTTACATTTTTCTTCCATTTTAGGTATGTCATTTTTGTGAACTCATTCAGGATTCTATAATTACAATAACAGTGGTGTGATTTGCTGCAATGAAAGAAGCTTTTTAAAATGCAACTTAATAGACTATTTAGAGGAACATTAATCCTTGCCAACTTATTCTTCCTGGGTTATTATATATAAATGGAAGACACAGAAAAGATCCACCATATCGAAAATGTCCATATTACTGTAGCGGCAGCCATTTATATTACTAAAACTAACCACATTACCAAAACTGTCCTGATTATTTAAACATAACTAAGGCTAAAGTAAAGTCTCTGACTAAAAATGTTCTGTTTAAACACAGGTTGTCAGTACGAATAAGTATTACTGTCAAATTCTGCATTTCACGAGGCCCCTTTCCTGCTTATTTGAAATTAATATTTCACCCACTGCTGAGTGTCACATAAAATGTAAGGTTATATCCACACATGCCAAAATCTATCTTCATTTCATTAACAGGAAATAAGGTTTCTCCTTATTAAGTGATTTCCCAGTCCAATGGGTCAAGAATGTCAAAGTATTTTTTTTTTAAATCATGTACTATATATATGAATATATGTGTGTGTGCGTGTGTATAGATAGATAGCTCTCCCATATATGCGCTAACACATCGACTCAACCAATACTACTCAACATTAGCAAATAAACGACAAATGCGGGCAACTCGTATGCAAACAAATGGAAAATGGGGGTGTCACACTGGGAGAGATAAATCAAACAGAAAAATTCACCATCCAAAATTGAAAATTGGAGCTCCGAAATCAGTGCTGTCCTCTCTCACCAGTGTGGATTCCGGAGTGTCGGCTGAGGGCTCTTGGCTCAGATTTGGGCCTGTCTTTGTGCTTCCCTTGAGCACAATGGAAGGTGCAAACAGTCTGAGTGTTTGTTCATCAATCATAGAGGTTTCTCTCTTTTTCTCATTCTGTCCTTCTCACGTTCTCATCCTGCAGGGTCACGGTCAGATCCTCTTTCACTGATTCCTTTTTAGAGAGTAAATACCAGTGACATTTTCCAGGTCTCAGGAAGTCACTGATTAGCAACTGGCAACCATTTAACTATTCAGATGGCAGAGGCAGAGCAATCACTGCTGAATTTTCAAGCTTATTGATTCTCTCTGAATGAATCTGTTATTTTACACAGGACTTAAACTGGACATCACTACAAGAGTCTCAGATGCAGGAGATGAATAACTCCTAAAAAATTATAATAAGAAAATAAATTGACAGTACATTTTTTATGCAACCCTAATAATTGTAAGTAGCAAAGAAGGTTTTAGTGGGAGTTAACATCTATTCAGTTTGTTGAATGAAGGAGAGTATCTCATAAAGGTAAAAATGTTCTAGTTAATAAATGACATTTTCATAATAAAAGAAATACATTTTTAATAATGCTTTAACTTGCCACTAAGCCACAAAGCTTCCTATAAAAACAATGATTGGTAGATGGCATATTGTTCCTGGATCACTGATTGGGTGACAAGAATAATATCTCAGACCCAGGATGTTGGTCCACAGACATGTCCCTCTTGGGGCATGTCTGCACTTTGGTATATCATGTTAAGCAGGAGAAATGGTTTTCCTAAGTGTGGACAAGGAACTGAATTTAAAAACATTCAATCATGTCAACTTTGATGACCCCAAAATATGTTTTCCCCCTGAGCAACATTTAGAGCAAATTTAAGTTCCTTTGTGGCTTTGCTGAAGTAACATCAACATTGTGATTGATGTGTGATGGTAAAAAAAAACCCATCCTGTTAACACACCGTCAGTTCTGACACACATGGAAGCCTATGCAGATTAACCTTCCTGTACCCCAGAACAAAGAACAAGATTTCCCACAAGCCCCTGACAAAAAGTATAAAACACAAGTTCTCTCTGCCTGCTTATCTTGTCCAGAAAACAATCACTACTTTTATAAAAAAAAAAAATAAGTCATTAAAAAGATAGAAGACACATCATTATTCAATCCTTCCATGATGCAGAAGGCTACGGATTTACAACTAAATTTCCCATGTTCCCAAAGCCCCTCTTTAAATTACAGTGACAGCAAAGGGCATTATTTCATCACCATACTTTGACTAAACAGCTTACTGTTTGGATTAGGGCTTGGCCCCTTTCTGTGCCAGCAGCTGCCTTGTATAAACCATGAACACAGCTAGAGATAAAGCAATGCTGTTCAGCTACCAAATTGGAATAAGAAATCATCCCGACAGAAGCAAACGTCTTGAGGCCCCGGTGAGCAGAAGGTAGGCTGAAGGTCACTGCGTTTCAGAGCCTTCCCTGGAAACTAAAGACAGGGTTCGAAGTTTGGATAAGAGGCCAGGTTAATACATTTAGTTAAGTTTGGGAAAGGTTAAAGGTCAAAGGTGAGAGCCAAATAGGCTTTGATGGACAGAGAACGAGGAACTGGGCTTTCAAAGAGAAAAATTAAGATTAAAGAAATCACCAGATCTCTTTATCAAAACTAAATTCAGAGACAACATGATTAATCCTGCATAACAAATCAGGCATACAGCAATTTGTTTTGAGACGCAGCTGAGAGGCCCTGCGGTCAGAGAGATTTTTATTTGTTCTTGATGTTATCACAGAAGTGCTGCCGCCAAAGTTTTGCTTGCCATAAATCACTATAGAATGCTGACTTAAGCTTAATGTAGTGCACAGGGCTGGCAGTGGGGTCCTTTAAAAGAATCTTTATCTTTGATTCTTAATTTGTAAATCATCATAAACATAAAAATGTATGATTTTAAATTAACAATAAATGTAGTGTTGAAACCACTGTGTGCTTCAGACCACAATGACAAAACACAATAACTATTTTTACCACTTTTAACATTTAGTTAGCTTAAAGTGATAAATGTGTGCCACTTCTGAAATTAAAAATGCCCCCTTAAGTAATTTATCCTGGTGCCAACTCTGCAAGACATAAAAATGAAAAGAATAAAAGAAAGAAGGAGATAAAATGGAAATAGCGAGCGGTCACAGCCAAACTTATTTCCTGTGGAGTCGTGTTGCTCGGGGGTGTCGGATATGGACGTCAGTGAGGTTGGACCTGATACTCTGCAGGTGAAGGAAAGGTGGTAGCCATTACTCATCGCAGTCATACTCTCCATCAAACATGACCTACAAAGTAAAAAAAAAAAACATCTCCGACAGAAAATTAATTCACACTCATGTGAAACATTCTTCAAAACCTGGAAATAGATGATGCGCTCTAGTCGGTGACTGGGACTCAGATCACATTTTTATTGGAGAACTCTGCAGGACTTTGCAAAGAAAAAACATTAGTTTAGGTTGCTGATACCTGCAGCTACAATGGTCCACAAGCATCATCTCAACAGTCTTCACGATACAGTAACTAAATTCTAGTGAGCGGCCTACAGAGGGAGTATTATAAGGCTTTGTATGCTTCCTCATCCGAAGGCTAGTTCTAACTTAATGCTGCCAAATTACCTTGTTTTGGCCAAATTGTAAGGCAGCTTTGCATGTATACTGTTGTGGAGAAGGCAATCCCATAATGCATTGGGACAAAACTCAGTAAATAAGTCAGTAAAAAACAGATGACAAAACAAGACAAAAGATGTGATTATAAATACTACCATTTCATTTAATATTAAAAAGTATTGATAAGCATAGGGTTCAATGCAACACAAACTGGATTATTTTACACAATATCTGTGTGCAACCAAAATCTGGCAATCTGCTAAAACCAGCCTCTATTGAAATCGATCGCGAGTGCACTTGTATGACGCACAAAGATGCCGTCTATGCAAAGTGTTACAAATCGGCCTTTTGGATTAAGGTCCTGCCTTAGGCAACTGTAAATGTAGCAAGACAGCTCACTACATTTTGGAAGACAGCCAGTGTGTTTGACTAAATTATTTGTAGCCATTACACTCACGTTTATTAAGACAATGTCTTTGTCTTGTGTGATTTGAAATTCTTCTAATGTTTAAATGACATTGACAACAGAAATCAGAGCAATCAGAATAATTCTGTTATTTAAAGCCGCAGAAATGTCATCATCCAATATCATCTGCCAGGAAGCATCTGTTGAGAAAGACTGACTGAGTCTTTTGCCTGCAGAGAGCTAATCAGGAGCTCTCAGTAGACTTTACATGTACAGATGACAGTCCTGTTGGGAGCTTCTCTGACGAAACATCATATATTTGACTGATTTGTGAAATAGCCCCAATTAAACTGCCACATCTCTGACCACATCACTGTCTGTGTTCTGTTCGGCAGAATCCTGCAGACAAGGACCTCAAGCTAGCTCAGAGTCCAAGTGTACTTGTGCCTAAAGTGTTGATCTTCTGATCCTTAGTGATCAAGGGAGACTGCAGTGCTCTTTGTGTTCATAGGTAAATTAACAAATGTATTGTTTGCATAAGTTTTTAAATAAACTTGTTACATAACAGCCAGTTCACTAAGTGACAAATTTTATGCTTACATTGAAAAGAACCCAAAGTCAATAAAGTTTGTCATACATCTTATTTTACCTTTGAAACAAACATCCTAAAACAGGCACATAAAAGTCTAAAGACAGATTTCTGTATCAGTAGACATTGTACTGAATCCACTGTTACATTTAACATCATTTAGAGATGCAACAGGGGCAGCTGGGGGAGAAGACAGGCACAGCTCTGCATGAGGCAGACTGCACATTTGATGGCTAAAACATCATTACACTCTTGTTAGCAACACACAATCAAAGGGAATTATCAATAACCAGAAGCCAAAGCGCAATGAAACATGCATTTGGTTTCAGAGATGTAAAGGAGAGAACCATTTCAACAGGATTTGGAACAGATGTAGCCTGCATCTTCAATTTGCTCTCCCCAGAAAGGGTCAATCAAACTGTCCTACTTTCCTCCATTCAAGCACCTGCAGTCTGCCACAGCGCATACAGTATTTCATAGATCATTACAGGGAGCTATCGGGAGAGTTATTCAGGAAAAGCAGCTCTTATGAGACAGTTAAGCATTTCCTGGCCTTTTTAATGCCTGAGTCGAGATTTCTGCCGAACCTTTTAACGTGTGTATTCACTCATTTAAATTACAAGCTCTTGTCGTAAATTCTTTGAGGTCCAGCGGTTCCTGTAATTAAATCTAACACAAATACACCCAAGGCTAACCGATTTCTGGTTAATTTTGGGTCAAATCAAGGATGGATGGATTTTACAAAACTTTGTCACCGCAGCGTTTCAGAGTGCACAGCGTGGTACGCATCTACGGTGAAGAGGGTGTGTGGGCGTACACAGGCTAAAGTGCATGGCAGCCCTTGTTTGACTGCACAACATGGTGCGTATGAGAGAGAAGATTAGCTTTTATTATTCACAACCTCTTCACATTTATTGCAGATGAACAATTTGTGCACCACAGAAAAAATGGTACAAAAATTTACCAATGTATACTAAATGGCTGATGAGCCACATCGAAGAGATACTAATATATTAAAAATAAATTGTGTTTTGCTGCAGGACTTACCTTGGTTCTGCATCACCATAAGACTAATTTCCCTGGGGAAATCAATACTGAATTTTGTGTGTCTGTGTGTTTTGTAAAGGTCTCATACTTTTCTCATGTGCTCATTGCCTCTATTTTCCATCAATGCTCGTTTTTAATTTGTCTCTGTACCAACACAGCCTCTGCACACATGACCATCCACACCTAACAAGGCACCAGAGCATGCTGACACCCTAAATGAGTTTTACATGATAGATTACCATTTGTTCACTCGCTGCTCCACATGCCCTATGAGGGCCAAGAAAGGGTATTGATTAGTCTTCACAACGGGTGTGCAAATGACTTTACGTGCAGCCCAGACTCGACATTTGAGGGTTTATGTATGCAGGAATGCTCAGCACGAGAATCTAGAGCCTGAATCAAAACAAATGAAGCGTATAAGGAATCTTCCCTGAGGCTCCATTTTTAACCGTTGGTGTACACACATATTCAGTTTGCCTTTCGCTTTACGACCACTTCCTGCAAGTTATAATTGCGTGCGAAGCACTCTTGAAACTCGAAATAATTTTAGCGCTTGCATTTACAACCTCTTCAACAGTTTTAATTATTGACACTTGAGACTGCACAGGGCCTTACGTGTTTCTGATCCATTTTCACATCCTGGATTTCAAGAAGTTATTGTACCTGGAACTCTGGGATGTTTTAATAGCACTCTTGCTCAGAAATAGAATCACTTGCAGCGGTTTCCAAGCTTTTGTGAATGTTATAATTGAGCTATTCAATATTTCAATAGGATTGCCTGGAGTCAAAAGCTGAGAGAAATATTGTCGTCCTCGGAGAACCTGGTAGTGGCTGATCTACCAGTCCCGAAAGAAGATAAAAACGAAAGGAGGAAAAAAGCAAAGTAGATGGAGCTGAGTGGGCAACCTACCAAAAAAATTTTTCTTTATAAAACTCTCCACCGTGAACTACTTCAGAATGACTGTTTAAACTTCTATTGATGATCACGTCAATGTGATTTTTAGAAGCTTTATTCTACACTTTTCTGTATTCATTTTCCCCTAAAGTCAAGGTTTCTTGCTCCAAAACAGTTATTAGCAGGCTTAAATTCAGCCTGTCTTTGATACTGTACCTTTAAAAATTCTGAACCTTTTTGACTTCAACAATATTTGAAGGACCCCGCACTCACAATTTCTTACCAATAAAATATTCTAGAGCTTAGCATACCTAGAAAGACATTTATTCATTACAAATATAAAAAAAAATCTTAAATTTTAGTTGTTTTAGCCTATTTGAATGCTTGTTTTGTCTTATTTTAAATAATTCAAAATCATTTTAAGGGCCCTTGGAAGTTTGTTGAGCCCCCCTAGCTGACAAACACTGTTCTGTCTTAAAAGTGGCATCCAAACTGTATCTTTAACATCTAGGTACTTTTACATGCTGCAATAAAGTCAGACCTCATCTCATGATCCAGATTTGCCAGGAGACAGCCCTCGGCAAAGGGATGCTCTTGTACTATCAATACTGTATCGGTATCACTACATTTTTATTTCATTCAAGCATTAATTTTGTACCGAAGCACTGATGACTTTGACTCCCCTTTTGAGTTTACAGTCAATCTGCCTATATTTCTAATGCCAAACTGCATGAGGCTAATTCATTGATGGAGGTATTTCACACTCATTAGGGGATTTGCATGCCTCTGTGTGTCTTCACAGCATGATAAGTCGTTGATTAAGCGAGTTATATCACCTCATTGCCTGAAATAGCCAAGCTTTAATACCTGGCAGTGGGATTACTGTGACATGGCCCAGGGCTAATGTGCTTCTTCCTGGTACTTGATTACTGCACTTAGTGGTCTAATGAGACCAAGCCGGGCTGGTGCCTCTCACGTTTGATTCTGGCACAGCTATTAAATGAAAATACATTAACGTTTGTGAGGTGTACAATGAAGAATCTTCCTTCTGATTTAAGAAGCTGAATACTTTCTAAAATTTCTAAACAATTATGTCCCAAATAAAGGAAGTTAGGAGTTAATCCAGTACATATACATTGTTAATCCAGTACATACACATATACATATTTCAAAATATACCAATGTTTGCACTATGAACCAATTAAATTAACAAGTGGCATTCATGAATTTTAAAATATATAGCACAGACACCCATCACAAGCAAAGCAATTCAAACAAAATATTACTTTTCAAATTACAAAACAGATATGTTATGGTAAATAAAGACAAAACATGTGCCTTGAGTAACTTACCAAATCCAAACAAAGTGAAGTTGGGTCTCAGAAAAGCTCACGCTTTGTTTACAGATTCCACTTGTTTTGATATTTGATATGGAAATGGAATGCCATTTTTAAATCTGTAAGCATGAAGAAATAAAACTTTTAGTGATATTATTGTGCAGTTCAGAATATCATGCAATACATATGTACCAGAGAGTATTGGCCACTTCAAACACTGATGTAAATAATGTCAACAAGCGTTAGCTGTGCGCTTTCTGCCTTTCCATAGTCACTAGCATGTTAAACTAGCATTCATTTGTTTGAATATCATACCACATCAAGGTCTGACTCACCCGACTTTTTTGTTACACACAGCACGTGAAAAAGCTGTGTAAGCCAAACAGAATTGCTGCCCACATGAGCGCTAACGTGTCCTCAAGAGCGTTTTATTAGCTACTCAGCAAATGGGCTGATTGTTGCCACAGCTATTGCCACCAAGAACAAATGGTTTGAAACGTCTATGAGCAATGTCTGGTCGAGCGTTGGATGTGATTATTGGTGAATGCAAAGAGGTTTGCTTTTCTTTTTGCAGTTGAATTGACTCCCGTGTAAACTGAGAGGCACTGTGAATGCTTATAAGATGTACTTAAAGGAGAAACAAATGGCAAGGCCAATGCAAACTGAAACAGCATATATTTATTGAACCTTTATTCAATTTCCAGCCAGCACAGAGGTAGTTAGATAGAGGAAGAGTAAACTCTAAGACAATATTTTAATGGACTTAACATACAGAGCACCTCATAGCCCAATCATGGCTTAATTTTCCCTGTCACCTTTGCCAGAGATTGTTTTCACTACTTAAGAGTGCATGAGATTGCAATGGACTTTTGCCTAGTCAAATTAAGCCTGGGAAGATCAGCCATAAATTTTCACGATACGAGACGCTCCATGCCATTAAACGGCCACAATGCACAAGACAAGCCCTGAAATGTAGTGCCCCGACAAATAGATAATGTGTTAAAATCAGATTTGATAGAGCTATTTACTGAAAATTGGACAGAAAACTCATTTGACAGCTTATATTAAGCTCTGTGCTTATTATTAAATGCATCATCTCAGTTACAGACACTTTATAATTCAATTAGACCAATTACCGTGATTTTGCATAACTGCTGTTGTAATATTGTTAAATTAGTTTGAAATATAGAACTGGAGAAGCATTAGCAATAAAATAGTTACGGAATTCTGAGGGGCATTTACATCCAGGAGGTTTACAATACCTGGGGAGAGTGATGTATTCGCATTCCCATTCATTTCAACTCCATAAAACAATGTAAAAATCTGCCATCTCTGATCATGGACACTCTGTTCCACCTATAGTTTTTTATGCAGAGCTGCAAGAAAATGACATCATGACAACACTGACTGACAGATAACACACAAAAGGATAAATTCCTGTTCATTTTTTTTTGCCGGCATTCACATGGAGAACACACAACCAATCAGCAATCTTTTCATCTCTCTCTCAAACACAGATACATACACATGCATACACACTCACTGTCTTTTCCCTTTCACATGCTAATGAGCTCCAATGTGAGTAATGACCCTTAAAGCACCAAAAAAATATTTGTTATTTCACTTCAAGTTTAAATTATAAAGTTCATTAGAAAGAGGCAATATTGTGAGGCTGGTAAAAGAAAGAGGATGAAGGATATAAAACTCAAAGGAACTTAATAGGAAATATTTAGTCCTGATGATAAATAAAACCAGCTAGAAACCTGACAGAGAGAAAGAGACACAACCAAAGACAAGCAATGACCTGAATGTGCACATCCTGGTGGAAAACAGCTGAATCACCATGCACTTAACATCCAGCGAGCCACAAGGTTAACTGCATCATTTTAGGTTCACTGAGTTGGCAAAATCTACTGTTTAATGCAATAAGAATCTGTGGTATGCCTTCAGGGTGAAAAAAAATCAAGGACAGGCTTACACTGAGATGTATCCTGTTTCACTGTACAGAAAGAGGTGTTCTTGTTATTCCTGCAAATTTCCTGTTTAAAACAGTCCCTGTTTGCCATTGGTTGAGCAAGCAGGTAGTCCTGCCCCAAATTCACATTGGTTTAGCCAATGTTGCTGGGTCAAGCTGGGCTGCGCTGTTCTGTTCACTTTTCAGGGGAATAGACCTACAAATGTCTTTCCTATTGTTACTTTGGACATTTAACTGGCATATGAGAAATTATTTTAATATTTAAAAAAATGACATGCTTCACTTTTAAAAATACTTCAACTTTAAAGCAGATCAATATCAGGCATAAAACAATAGACAACTCCAATAAATTTAGGGACAGGGTATATATATCAAGTGTACTGTGTATGTACATTAGCAACCGCAGAGATAATGCAATTTTAAACATTGTGCACCTGTTTGATTCTATTATGATCCGCTGATTTTTATGCAAGAATAAAGCCAGTGTGATTGTCCCTTAAACGTGTGGTTGATTCTCACTATACAGTAAAGTCAGTAAGTTTATGTTTAGGGGTGGATAAGCATGTGACAGTGTATTTACACAAAGCCTTTGCTTGTACAGTGACATGCATATCTGATATAGATGACAAATGCATAACTTTGTGGAGGAAGACACCTTGAAACACATGCACACAGAACCACATCAACCAAGCCTTAGACAAAAAGGTTGGTATCATCAGACTTTCAGATAAGATATTTTGTGAAAAACAATAAGGAAAGTTCACTCAACATACCACATCAGACAGAGGGCTATTTGTTTTATTCCCAATTAATTATTACACACAGTGAGGGGGTTAAAGACATTCATATGTACTCAAGCAGAGTATTAATTAAAGCAGATAATGCATTGCCTAAAGACCCTTCATTTGTCTTTGCCAGTGAATGTTCATGATTTTAAATCAACAGCAGTGACGAACAACCCAGGTAGAGAGTAAATCTTATGCTAATACCACAGTACTGCAATGTCTATTTAAAGGGAACAGATGTGCATCCAGTAGACAGACAAAAAGGTGGAATTTGAGATTTCTGAGCTCAGCAGTTTTTTTTTTCATACGTCAGGTTGCTCCTGATTAATAGATACACAAACTACCCAAATGCGTTGGGTCACACTTTACACGGTCAGGGTCACACTTTACACGGTCTTCAGACACCACACCCACAGACCACCCACAGTCCAGTCTATTCGCTGACTGCTGATGCATACTGCTGCAAACCTAGAAACTTCTGTGAATGCAAGCTCAAAGTCATGACATCATTGCCATTTTTACACCAAATTACACTAAATATAAGCTTGTGATTGTAAGCTTTGACCACAATGTTCTAGTTCCTGGTTCCACCATCATGTTACCAAAACGGCTCTTGGCCTGCACATGTACATTCACGTTTTCAGTTCACCATGACCTCCACAACCCACATAAACACCGTGCAAAGAACATCAAGCGCTCAGGAAAGTTGGGACCGGTCGATATTGCCGTAGAGAGTGAGATAATGTACGGCATCCATTCTGTGCTCCCCTCGCCTGTCATGCAGTGTTGGTGACAAATTGTTGGTGACATATCACCACATCCAGGTGGAGAGAGTATCCTTATCATTGGCTGACACCTCCAGCCAGCCTGTTTTGTTCATCTGTTTGAGTTCATCCTTGAACAAAATGATATATTAATGGCACGTCCCCTTGAGGTCGTCCATGCTTCTGATTCTGTTTATAAAAAGCAAAATAAAAGAGTTTAGCAAGAGTTCATCTTTAAAGCCTGGGCTCTTGAATGCCTGCAGCACTATGCCTGTTACTGTAAAAGCATGATGGCATTAGCTTATTTTGAATTAATGTGCATGTGTCAGGCCTGTAAATAAAGCAATATATGTGTTTGTGTCTAGCTGTTTATATGGTGATTTATGTGTATGTATAGAATAATGCCTGCATATTTCCATCTGTATTAAAAGATGCTTTATTTTCTCCAAGTATCACCATATTTTCATTTTTCTGTGCAATTGTTGAGCTCATTATGTTAAGTAAGTAATGAAACAACTACACTATCTCTCTTGGCAATTCATTATCCATAGTGTGGACCTATTTTCATAGCAGGGAAATTACATTCTCGTCTTTTGAATGTAGCAATTCGTGTTTGTTGTTGGAATGCATGCGGGCACTAAAGAATTAAGGAGCTATATATTGTTGATATGATGAAGTCATTTATACATTGAGGATTTAATCAATATAAAACTGATTTCTCATTCCCATCCTCACACATTTTATCAAAAAAATTATGAATTGCTATAGCTTATTGGGACTCCTGTAATGTGCACTATAGTCAACATCCATCGACTGCTGATACCACTTTTGATAAGAATTATAGATCTGGTTTGTTCCTTTTCCTTCAAAACAAGCACTATATAATGATTTCAGATTCTGAGACCACTAGTAAAAATGCTTAGATCCACCATATTGGTTATTATTGGGAGTTAGGGTTTAACAATTTTCCAATGAGCATCATGCACGCTTAATTGGAAGCAAGCAAATGTGACCTTTTGTACACATGCATTCTAGCGGTCAGTGTCACACTGAGGAGATCTATAAATGCAGCACACGATCTTAAATACTTCTTATTCCTGTTATCTCACAATAGTTCCTTAAATTCCTAAAACTTTTTCCAGGTTTAGATCAGCTTTACATTAACCAATTGGCCTCAATGAGGCCCCAGACACATAATGTGTTCCCATTTTAACTCTTTTTTAGTTTGTCACTGTTCTTTCTTTGTTTTATTAACTTTTTCTTTAAGCCCCTCTGTTATCTAACTCACACGGTGAGCCATAATTCATCTGAGGTAAAATGGTAAACCCATTTAGAGCTTTAAATAATTAATCAGACCTTTCTTCAAGTTAAAAATCCTTCATTATTTATGCAAAATGCTTATTGGACCATATCACGTTTGCTGTGCTCTGTAATTACTTGTGGAGCACCTTAACATGTTTACTTGTATGGATTAAAACCCTTCCAGCCCAAAAGCAGAAAATTTCACCAACAAAGCTAATGATACAGGCTTAAGGAATGGTGATCACGCAGACACTGTATTTTTCATTCTCTCCACAGTGACTGAACGTGTAACTTCACACACTGTAACAGAATCTCAGTAGTTATAAACATGCACGAAAGCCTTTTATTACCTCATGCTAGTTTGCACACCATTAAGCGTAGACTATACAAAAACTCCCCTTTGTAAACTCTTCCTTTGTGGAAAAAAATAAGAAGGAACAAAAACCGCAAAGGTCGAGGAGCAACTCAAATTGTCTTTCATCAATTGTAAAAGAACCAATATCAGACATTCTTTCCTCGACAAATCCAGGAGCCTAAAAATCTATTCAATCTATTGTGTTCTCTTGGGCCATTGACATTGTCTGCCTGTGTCTTGACCTTGGCCTCTGGTAACAACATCACTTGTTTCACACAAGCCCCTAATCCTATAAACATGCTCTCAATGTTTAGCCAATATTAAAATGTATGAGTGTTAAATGCAGAAAACATCTGTATATTTCCAAAACACAAACTGCACAATCCTAGGATAAAACAAATTGTGTAACAATGTATATACTGCAACACCAACCTTAATTCATTTAATATTAGTTCCTACATGTTATGTCTGCCTGTCCCCCACATAAACAGAACCGTTTGGCTTTCTCAGCTAACATCTCCAGCAAAATCATTAATCAGTTAGGAATATATCATGTGTTCCCATTAAAACCCACAGCCGAACCATCATGCACCAGTTAGGAATCAGCTCCCAGTGTAATGTCAGCATCCATGCGCAGACATCATCCCCTCGGGGCTGCATGCGCCCAAACAATCAGCAGCATTATGTTAAGAAGTGAGAGCTCATTAAAGAAAGTTCAGCTTTCTGTGCATGTCAGTCTGGCTGACATGCGCCTTTGCGAGTGCAACATGCTAATTAGCTTCTCTCTACATTGTCCCTTAAAAGAAAACGCTTCAAGTAGACTGTAAATTGACTGAATCACATCAACAATGAATCACTGTTATTGACCAGATGACTATTGTGAGTCGCTAAATGAGTGTTAGAGGTTCGCCGAGTTCACAGATGACTGCATGTTTCTGTGCTGACTGCTCTATATACTGTCGTGCATACGGCGTGATTACCTCCTGAGAAAAGGCTTGTTTAGAAGCAACAACAACAGACGACCTTTGAAAGACACTCAGCAGCAATCATCTCTGTAACGATAAGTGTATTTGCAACAAATACAGTGCTATATTAAAAGTAGCAGGAATTCAGACAATACTCAACCTGTATCCCCGCCTACAAAGTCAGCCATTGGATAAATGCATATTGTGCACAGAAACACAAATGTACAGTGGCTTATTAGGGACACGAGTCTTAGGAAACATTTCTTTACAAAATAAAATTAGTTCTCGATTCCTAATTCTTCATAACAAAATCTTGTCTTTATGCCAGTATTTCATATGTTTTTACAAGCTCTAAAAGCATGTGTGTGTGTGTGTGTGTGTTAGGCAGTGGTAGTTAAATGCCATGTCACTCACTCTAACAGCTGGCCAGAGTGAAGACTGATGACCAGAGCAGCAGGAAGTGGAAATGATGAAGGCTTTTTCCACCACCAGTCCATATCTCCCGCAATAGGTAGTGTTACAGTGAACCCGTAGGTCTCCTTCAGGATCACTTCCCTGGCCTGCGCAACCCAACCGTCTGTCCAGACAAAAACACCAGCCAGAAGCACTGCCTTTATTTTTCAGCCTGACAGAAGACACAGAGCCATGATTGATGAGAAACACCATGTTAATTTTGGAGCCTGAATGGTGCGGCTGGGGAGCAACATGTGCGTTATGTGCCAGAGAAAGGTAGTTCTCTCGGATCAATGCAGCACCCATCTGAATTGTGCCCTGACAACAGAGTGTCTGTTGTTGAGTCTCCATGTCGATACAAACGTATTTTAAGACTGTTGTGCGGTATTATGAAACACATGAACGCACCCAAATACGCACAGTCAACCGAGAGAGAGAGAAACTGTGGATCGTTCATGTCCCTGAGGATGATAGGATGGATTGGATGGGTCTATCCCCTCTCCAAAGTCTTGTCATGAGTGTTTTTGGTCATTTAACACAAACCCCTGCTCCTGACTTAAAGTGCATCATTAATACTCTGGTGGAACGTTAACCCAGCAGACCGTTGTTACCCTTTATTGAATCCCCTTATAAAAAAGATGTTCACATTCAGAGAGGGCTGTGAAAAACACAAAGCCTGTGTCTTGTGTTTTCCTGCGCTAGCTATGGATTGTATTCAAGTCATTACGAGGAGTGAGCCAATCAAAATTTGCATTTAGATTAGACTTGTAATGGGGAAAAAATGGGCCGATGAATGGACAAATTTTCTTGTTTGTCAAATAAAAACATACAGCCACAACAATGAGAGGAATATATGTAGACGATTTGGTTTGAATAACAGTAATTACCAGCTATTGTAGTACTTAACTGATAATGATTGTGTGGTTAAAGTCAACAGAAGAAAGAAACTGCTATTTCTATTTAGTCAAAGAAACCTCCTATGTAAGAGCTTAAAGCACTGACATTTTAAAGAAAATACCCAAACCGGAGATCATTTTGTCAACGTCATGTCATTGAAATCCATATGCTGTTATTTTGTTTCCATGGAATGCTTATTTTGTTCCAAAGAAAATTCTAAAGCTCTGACATCTCTCATGTTAGAGTCATGTTAAAAAATTAAAATAATATAAATAAAAGGATTAAAAGGATTTTTGGAAAAATAGGATAATGAAGTCAGCATGTCATATTTTTCAGGTCAAAATGGAGAAAAAACATACAGGTGTGGAATGTCAATAACGACATGTTTTTAGGTGTTCCTTTAACCAGTAGGATAGGATATGCATTCAGATACACTTTTTGTTCATTTTCTGAAAATGGCTTTGCTACTTGATTGTACACATTGTCATAAATGATAATTGAGTTTGATGTCTACAGAGACACAAAACTAATCAAAAATGTGTAAATCTTAATCTATATAGACTTTGCTATGCCTTGCAGTCATTTAGATTTTTTTTTATATTTATGTCAGCGGAGGTTGTTCTATTCACTGTCACTAAAGAAAAGCTCATTTGTGAGAACCCAATCCAGCCATTCAAATCAACAGAGCCCCCAAAGTAACAAAGGTAGTTAATTAAAGGAGCTGCTCTTCAGGACATGCGTGCACACACGACTGGGTGTTCTTGTAAAATTAAACAATAAAGCTAATAAGTGCATGTCACATGCTTAAACAATAAACCTAATTCTCGGGCTTCCACTGTCTGTCTGTCTCTCCGAATAATCGCTGTTCTCTTAGTTGCTTACAGATAAGCATTTCACGGACGTTTCTAAAAATAGCGAGTATCGTTTTTGTCACTAGCCTCATTTTGAAGACCTGTCGTGGCCCTAAATTGGCAGTGATTTGACTGTCACCAGACATCAGCCCCAGTGAAGGAGTGATAAAGACATCATTCTTTTCTCTATACCCCTGAATTCCCTCTGAGAATAAAAGCAGTATACGACACTCCACAGAGCTCTATTTAAGACCAGCTGCTAACTGCTCTCAATTTGATGCCTCGGCACCTTTATTTACTTGCTCACCTCCGAAATACAAATTCAATCGGCATCCTTTATCGCTGGCCCAGAATTGTGCTTGTTGCTGCCTGAGGATGAAATAGATTTTGTGTTGTTTTCTTTTCTCCTCATTCTTCATAATCATGCAAATCAGATTAGGGCTGAGTGAATGCTAAAGAGTATCATGGGGCCTCCCCATTGCCCCTGGGTGAGGGCATCTGGGGCTGTTTTCATAAGCATTTCATTTATATTGTGACCTCGAGTCATGCAATAAACAGGCTATCATTATTATCTCCCTATTCGTACCGTTGCCCTATGCACGTCAATAAAGCACCACATCAAGTCTTGAAAACATCCTTGACACGATCTCAGTGCTTTTCTCCTCATTATGTGCTGGGCTCTGCTTGAGATCCTGGAATAGAACGGAACAGGATTGCAAGCAGAACCTGTGTTCCCTAGTGCAGTGAGAATCAAACTGCAGCATAGCTTGCTAATGTTTCACTGATACATGGAAAAATATGCATGCCAATAATGCACAAGCATCCTTTCCATTCGCAATACTGTACAGTCTGATGTGGGCACCTGCCTGAACATGGACTGACTGTCCTCTGATTTATATGGAAACACTGTCAAGCATTAGAAAGACAAAATAATTATCAAAATCAGTATCTACATTAGTACATTAGCTGTTAGGGGTGATGCCAATTACATATACATACATAATATGTCATTGTTATATCAACTTAGCTATCTGAAAATGTCAAATGTGTTAGTGAATTAAGTTTATGTATAACACAATTTAAAAGTAAATGATTGGAACACAAGTGAACCTTGAGAGGATAATAATCACACCAATAAAATCACCAAATGTGATATTAAGTGTTGATTTAACAATATAATTTATAAACATATCTGCCAACCAATCAGAGTGAACTGACCAGTTGCTAAATAACTACAGCAACCAAAATAGCTCTCTCTCAAACATACACAAGCTAAATTTAGCTTTTTCTATCAATTATAGTCAACGTGCTGTCATTTGGCATCTGCTGAACAAGAGATTCAAAAAATACCACTGGCATGATTCTTCAGATAAGATGTTGTTGCTGTGTTACAATGAATCATGGTGAGTCAAGAGAAACTTGCTCAGAGGACTGAAACTTAAGGCTTGTCTGCATGCTCAACTAGTACACAATTCACAGACTGCTTTAACTGTAATAGTGAATCACTTTTCCAGACATATAGGCATGGCCAATTCAAGTCTAAAACTTGAACTTAAACTAAAAGGGAGACCATTTCAGTATTAAAAATTGTCTAACTTTGGTGCCGACGTGCCTGCCAAAGACTCTGCTACACTGAGATCAAGTGGAAAAACAATAATTCTGAATGAGTGTTTCTATTAAGTAAAGCGTTGCAAATGAACATAATTACCATTTGCTTAGAAGACGCTCTTGTGGGAGAGTAAGGGTGGAACAGCGCTGTTCCGTCAGTCTAATGAAGCTTCCCCTTAACAGGAATCAAATTTAGCAGGAGGGAGAATCAGGCAGGCAAATGATTTATTGCCGTGGAAGATTTCGTTGCTTCTCTCTGATGTAAGTTCTCAACAAGGGACACAGTTAAAAAAGTTCCCTAACTTCCTATTTCTCAGATGTTGTCCTGATGCTGTTTACATTTTTGCATGCATTGAACAAATTTAATTAAAGTGTTTTTTTCCAAGCATAATTCAGGGCCTTTTTGGAGTGTAAGATAAAAACTAAAAACAAAAAAAAAATGCTGAAACAAACTGTCAGCCATTATACTGATCAAACAAACAGCCTCAAAAGAGTAAACAGGGATTGCCTATTTTTGTGGCAATATTGTTTTTAAAAATTATTTTACTTATTAATAATTATTTTCATTTGTAATCGCTTTAATTTACCAGTTTGTAGGACTAAATGACTCTTCCCATGAATCATTGCAAATGTCATATAGTAACCCTTTTGTAAATAGAAGTGTGAATAAAGCTATTTATTTTAAATGTAAAATTTTATATATTTGAGGTTTATTGTGCAACACTCCAAAACACACAAATATATAATCAGAGACTCAATTATGTAATTTTGCACTTTGGGAGTGGACAATAACTGCTGAGCTCTTTTGGTACAATCCATCTCCATAGCAACAGTGTATTTTCTGATTGCTCAAGATCTCTTCAAGATGATGTGTAGTTCTTTTACTAAGAATTCAGCAATTAAATATGATTTTTTTAAAACTGAAGTTGGCATCACATCTTCAGAAGTATATATCATCCCTTAACCTTTGAGTTATAGATAGGTCTGTTTTAAAAGATTTAAACTAGAACGCTAAAAACAAAAATAACTTCTGTTCTGTTGCATTCTATAGAGATTTAATCAAAGGTTATGTATCAATAATTATGCATTAAGATGTTATGCTTAGAACCCGGTGTTTTCAAACAGACACAATGTACTCATGCATAAAGATGAGTCTAGCCTCTCAGTACAGATATAGGCATATGAATTAATATGGCTCTTTCAAAAGATCTCAAATTGCCCAGTCAACATGATGTGTTTTTAAACTGTACCATATTTAAAATCTCAGGTGTCATAAAGGACAAAAACGATTAAAATGTTTAATAAATGTATCTTCTGCTTAGCTAATGTTTCAATCTAAAGTTCCTTTCTGATATGCAGAACAAAACTAGGGCTCTGTTGTAAAACTATAGTGAACTATCTATGTATGATGCATATTAGACACCAGATGGTTGAGAGGATGATATGCTGTCTACCAAGATACCTTCTTGTGCCACAAAATGTGCCACACCACATTATGCTGTGCAGAGAAGATAATCCCATAATGAGCTGAGTAAACATGAAAACACAACAATTGTAATATCAAATCATACAGTTGATAATTACTCAATACACAATTTTTTAAAACTAAATTAATTATTATAATTCAATTACAATTAATTATTGAACTACATTTTTTCCAGTATTTGTATGTGCTGGGTATTTTTAAGTTTTTTTTTTTTAGAGTATCACATTGCTAGTTTAACTGTCTATAATGTGTATATTGCCTATTTGGAACATAATGTGTATTTTCCAAATAGGCCACTTGCATGAGATTTCATTTTATCCAGGATGATGCCTTGGAAGGAAGCTGCCTATGTAGACAGCATAAGTAGTACATTATATTTTGGAGGAACCTACTGTATAAAATATACACATTAAGTGTTCTTCACTTTAGTTGTAAGCTGTGTCCTGCAGTAAACCACACTTACACATCAAGCCAGGTACTGTACAGCAGCTAATACAGCGCCAATTCTCTTCCTCTGTACACTGCTGCTCATTGTTAAAGCCTGAGAGACAACATTGCTCCAGGAACAGGCTCCATTTCTCTGCTCTGCTTTGTGGATTCAGCCCTTGAACTGATATCAAAGGACTCGTGGCTTATGTTCAGGACAAAAAGGGTTTTAGCCCTATAAATGATGCGTCATTGCCGCTGGTGTTGTTGAGGCTGCAGGGTTTTCAAATTTCTCTTCTCACACTGACAGTATCATCTTACTGATCTTTCATGCTCTCTCAGTTCCAGTGTGTGCGCACCTCGCTCTGCCGTCTTTTTCCAAGATCCTCTTCTGATGTCCCACCACGGCTTGCACTTTCAGATCACAGCGTCTAACGCCAGGGGCTGCGAACCTGACATGTTTCTCTCTTGCTTGTTAAAAGACAAAGCTGTAAATTTGACATCTGGATGTGCCCACTCGTTTTCACTTACTGTGTTTTAAAAAAAGCCCCAAACTCTGACATGTGACAGGCGGCAGGAAAATATAGTCCAGATGCTTGGAGACATTTTTGAGCTGTCAAATGTTTCTCTCCCCTAAACATGAAGTTTTGTTTGCATTCGTTTGGTGCTTACATTACAGTCCCTGATTCTTGGCTACGTAGCCTTGATTGCTCCCGCGGGGCTCTGCTGAGTCAGTGACTTTAGTATCTACACTCTTCCTAGCCTGCGGCCATCTCTGTCTGTGCATTCACACTCGCTGTGTCTTAAGAGGGTAAAGGAGAGTTTATATCAGAGTATGTTACGGGAACTCCATTGTTATTTAGCAGGCCAGGCAGAGGTAGAAGTAGATCAAGGACAGAATAAAAGGATTTGGAACATGCAAACTATATATTACCTCACATAAGCAGAACAGACCAACACAAGAGGAAAAATAAAAAAACACTATATAGTTCATATGACTCATGTATCCCAAGCCTTCTGAAGGCATTCAACAGCTTTGTTTAAGGAACAGGCTCAAATTAAAGTCATTTAATTAATAATGTTGCCCTACGCAGAACTCCAAGATAACAATTCGCAAATCACGTTCAGATTATAAAATGGCATATTGGCATGTTGCACCAGGTGTTACACCATTGATGCCAAAGTGGTTCTTGTGTAAGTTCTAACCAAACATAACTCAACTGCGTAGGAGAGGAAGATATTTGAGACCTGCAGCTATGGGGAAGATATTCCATGAATCACAACCTAAATTTAGGTGTTCCTTTTGCTTCTTTCATTTGTGTATCTTTGTATTTACTGGAGCTTGACAGCAAAGGCCACTATAAAATGTTACTGCACGTAAGAGAGAAGATTCTTCAAAACTCCTCTTGTGTGCAATGGAAAATATGTATGCATTTTTTTTATTTTTAAGTGCACTGTTCCTTTAATAACATTTTTTATTATCTGTTCTTATAGCTCAACTGGTAGTGTGTTGCATTAAAAGCACAAAGATCATGGGTTTGAATCCCAAGGAACATGCTTACAGATAAAACGTATACCTTTAATGTACTGAAGTCCCAAAGGCATAAAATATAAGTGTAAAATGTTATTGGCCCTCATTTTGCTTTTCTCTCATCTGTTTGGAGGAATGATGAAAAGAAATAAACAGTGGAATGAAATTCTCAGGACTGTTTGGAGATTTAAGTAAAATATATGATTGGCATCTAATCCAGTCCTGCTTGAGGTCTCTGTGGGGCTTAAGCTCTATCCGTGTGGGTTAGTTTCTTGTCCTCTCCCATCTCCCGCTCAGGGTCAGGTTGTGATGGAGGACATGCATGGGATTGGTGTTCAGGCCACAAGCACGAAGCTGCAGGCAGCCGTTTCTGATGGCTGGCTTATTAATAGAAAGCTTAGCTTGGGGTTCTCTAGTGGGTACATTTTTGACAAGCCTTGACAGAGAAAAGCTCCTGATCCTACAGTGTTTACACAGAGATGTGTTATTGACTAGGACATAAAGTGTATGAGTAAAAGGACAAACAATATATGAAAGATTCTGGCAAACATCCAATGTCGCTTTTAGATTCAGAGGCCTCTTACCATAAACAGTCTGTCATAGATCAGAGACGCGTACAGCTACACTGCTACATATAATAATAGTCTAGTTCTGCTATTCAAGTTGAATAGATAAAGGTCAGCTAATATAACAATGTCAGATAATTTTTTAAAGAGCAATTTTTGCTGTCTAGACTCGATTTTTGGGGCATTTCGTAACTTTATGAGGTCATAATTTTCTAACCAAAATGTCGCCAAACAGTATTTTATAAAATAGATTGTTCCCACTCCAAATTCGAATTGGATGAGTTGAGTTGAAAGACACTGTAAAGACACACCTGTGACACAAAATGAACAGTTATAGCTTTTATCTAGAGAATCAAACCAACATCAACTACAAAGCATGTCTACAGTCACACAGAATGCTGTTGTTATCACTTTTATTCAAATTTGAAAGTTGTTTGTTCTGTTTTCAGAGGTGATTTAGGTTTGTCCCATCAAAAATCACATCATATTAGCAGCACATTCATCAGAACTCACCCATGAGGCACTGAATGCAGATCTCTGACAGCTACAGGTCATACAGCATCTACAGAAGCACCAAACCCAGAACTAGATGGGCCTAGAAAAAAGGTATTACAAAATACATCCATCAACAAAAATTCACTACAGCACCAGCATATTAATATCTGGGATACTTTGTCATTTAATTGGTTATTTTCTCACCCCTGCAATATAAGCACTGCAGCTCTTTGGAGTAAACTGGTGAGACTGCCGACAGTAAAAGCTAATTTGATCTTCAGTATTTTGTTATTGTTGTTTTTTTCCGGAGTATCGAACAAACAATCATGTACAGCTACTTTACAATGATTGCCCTCCAAAGAAATATATAACCACCGGATTGTTTAATGACCCTTTGAATCAAAACTTGCCCAAGAATGTGGAACCACAGATCCCTACACAAACATCGATCCCAACCCCTGATATAAAGCATAATTCTCAAAGTGTCACTCAAACTGGCAGCCCTACAGTGAGATAAGAGAGCAAGAAGAAAAATATGAGCACTTGACCAAATGCCTTCAGATGACTCAGCATCTCAGAGGCCAAATGAACAACCTTATAGAAAGCCTGGCTGTGATTCAGGTGTGCTCGTGTGTGATAGCCTTTGCCCTGGGCTTGGAGTTACTATCCGTAAGCGCACGGCTGGAATGATTAAATTGAGGGCGATCTCACCGCAGGACTCCATGCAATGCTGTGATCAGGTTCACTAACTTCTTAGTCTCCCTCTGTTTAATTAATGAGGCCTTTCTTGATTATTTATTTGGCCGGGTCGTCTACACACTTGTTGTTAATCCATTTCATTAGCTTTCTCAATCTTTGTTTTCTCTTGCCTTTTTTATATAAATCACTTCTTTCTTTTTCTCGTTTATCTTACTGTGGTCTTAGCTATAAGACGCATAGCAGTGCTGCATTGATAAACAATTGCTGTATTTTTAGTTATTTTTTGTTAGTATTTTTTTTAATAATAGGTGTACGGTTCTTTCCACATGACAATACATTTACATTTATGTATTTGGCAGATGCTTTTATCCAAAGTGACTTACAGTTTATACATTTTGTCAGTACATGTGCTCCCTGGGAAGCGAACCCATGACCTTTGCATTGCTAGTGCAATGCTCGACCAACTGAGTTATAGGACCAATAGAGCTGCATAAATCCAAACTATACTTCCTGCTAATGCTGTTGATATTTTTTTCAGAAAATAGAACACATGCTTTAGAACAGTATTGAATTAGACTTTACCCACTAGCTGTAAACTTGTGACTGCAAAACTGCCAAAAACAGCATTTCCTGATGCTTATATACCTTGAATCAAATCGAAAAGTAAAAAAGAGACCAGTGTCTAAGAGAGGCGTTAAGATCTGGACCTAGCAATCTAACCGAGTGTGAAAAAGACAAAATAATTCATTTTAAACAGCAGCTAAATCTATTTGACCTATTTGAAGTGTAAACGACATCTTAGACCCAAAGGTTGCTGACATATTAGCTTTAAGGCCATTTACGGACACATAAATCTAAGACCCTAGTTTAATGGGCAGAAAAATAGAAATATGATTATGCTTCCCAGTAATATGTTTGTAAGTCTGCAGCATGGTGAATTATGCACACTTTTTTGCTTTAATGCTATTTCCCGGGATATCGACTCTGTAAATTATGGGCTACCTGGTCTGCGCAGGTTTATGGCCGTCTTCTCCTTAGAGAAGGAAGAATGCATAATGTATTGAATGATGATATACAGGTGGGAGGCGAAACAGAGTGTTACAACATCAATCTGAAAAATTCCAACAAAATCGAAGCATTCGTTTAGCCTTATTAAAACAGGTACGACTTCCATGCATAATAAAAAAAAGTGGTTGCAATATGAATAATCGTATGCAGACACCTGCGCCATTGACACAATTAAAATATCACCACTGCGGCATCTATCATGGTGTAATAAAAAGATTCCAGATTAAGGCCTTTATCCAGATGAGCTCCATTCTTCGTACTCCAGTTCTCCACAGTTGCAGCTGCTTATCAGTTAATCATGTTTACGACAGTCCTGACAACTAATAACTTTCCCTGGGAGTTTCGTCTCCCGGTTCTTAATAGGCAGAGGCAGCCCGACGAGCCATATGCTCGCTGATTATTGAAGGTGATGAGAGCGGGGAGCGTTCAGCTTGATGCCAGGCAACACTCAGGGAATGCTGTCAGGACCAAGTCTGTGTTATTGGGGCCCGACATGCGGGTCAGGGATGCAAACGCAAGGCTTGACACATTCTAATGAAGCACTCCCTCATCAAGCATGCGTCGCAGCATGGCGCGTTAAAAGCGATCGTCGGAGTGTTCCGGACACTAAGGAACTGTGGGAGCAGTCATATCCCATTATGTCAGTGCGGAATAAGCATTGACCCTCGCCATCACGCAGACGACCCACGCCATGACAGCTTGTCTCGATCCCGAGCACAGGTGGATGAGGGCGGAGGGAGGGGAGGAAACCGGCTGATGAGTTTTGACTTTTAAGCAGCATCTTGCGGATATAAATTAAAGAGGAAAAGCTGAATAACCTTGATAAAGTCGTGTCTCCCATGCCACCGTGTCCAGTCTATGGAATTAGCAAAGACAATGAGTGTCAGTAAGGAAGCCTAATTAAATTAGTTGGACATGGGTTTATAGAATTATGTAACTTATAATTTATCACTTTAGAATGAGACTTTGAAAGGCAGACAGAGAAAAATCCAGGCTCTTAAAACTACCACAGTTCAAATGCAATCGTGTCACATAAGTTTTCTTAAATCACTGACAGTTTCGTACAATGATAGTTTAAGTATTGATACTTGAAGTAAGTCAACATGCTCTGACTTCAAGGGCTCTACATATCCCTTGCAGAATTTGTAAGATTTTAGCATAACAAATTAAATGAGAGAGATAAACTCTAAACTAAAAACAAGGTCATAAAATGTGTTCCTTTTTATGTACTACTCTGCAGTAGAGATCTGCATATCACATATTTAAGTATATTCCGTCAGACAAAATAACTTAAGTGTTGCAAGTGATGTTTTAGAATTTCCAGAAGACATGCCTGCTGAATAAGAGATGCCCACTCTTCCCAAAACCCCACATCTTCAGGACATACATGCACAGAGCTGCTTGGAGATCACTGGAATCAGCCATGGAGCAAGACAGCAGTCACATAAAAGAAAAAAAACCTTGTTGTCTCTACAAGTTGCTAATTGACCTGAGTGATAAAGCTGAATCAACATAATACATATCAAAATAATGAACCAATCATTAAATATATTGAATGAAGTTTGCCACAAATACAACTTTTAGTCTTTAGAGGAGATTCACCCTTATGTTTCAAGGGACCTAATTCAATATTCTCTTGCAATTCAGAGTAAATATTTCAGACAGTCCTTTAATTCTGATATAAATATTGAGTGAATCAGAGAATGTCTCCAAGGACAAAAGCAGCATTCTGATTGGATCAATATTTTTAGTCTGGTGCACGCCTTTTCTGACTGGCAAATTTAGACTGGGTAATTTGCACAGACCCACAAACACTAATTAAATGCAAATCAGCAAATGAACTACTGCAGAAGGGTTGGTTTTCCTTGAACTTTGTTTAATCCAATCCTTTAATTGCTTAACAGGATCAATCATGGAGCCTTAATTAGACTAAATGTCCAGATGTGTTTAAGTCACTCAGGTTATGGAGATTAGAAAACCGTAATGGAGTCTGGCAGTCAGGGGCTGTCTGGGAATTCATCTACTCCATACTCAATCGTCTCCTTGATACCAGAGTGAATGCTTTGCACTCGTCTCTGTACCGTTCTCGCTGAGAGATCAGCTGCTAAATGAACGGCCAGTGTTTTAATAAAATTGCTCATAAATTTGACGTTCAGCTCCAGCTGGCCGGACTGAAGTTTGACTGAATTACTGGGCTAAAATCGCAGGAGCGATTTTGTAATGGAGTGACATTCAGAGTAAATTTCCAGCTTTAACACAGTAGGACCCCAGTAGAAGAGTAGGATCTGTGTTTTACAGGCTTCCCACTACCGAGATGAGTTTGACTCCTGGTCACCTCAATCTGTAGTGAAGTGACAGAGGTTTCTAAAGTGCTGTCTTAACCTGTCTGAATACGCAGGAATCGATGTCATCGGTTTGGTTTTAAAATGAATCATACTGCACAGATCACATAGTAAAATTGCGTGTTACAGTTTATTGGCTGTTTTTGTTTAAACAAAGAATGTATATGAAGTATTTATTTATTTATCACTACATTTTGTACCTTTATCTTTTGTATACCCCTACAACTATCAATCTATAACTTTTAGTGGTGTAATGGTTCAGTTATCGCAGATCTGTCAGTACTACAGTTTTTCAAATTGTAATAGTAAAAATAGATATTTTAATAATGTGACTGGCCAGTTCATGGTGAATGCTAGTTAATGTTTATTAAATTTTCTATTAGATTTGCTAGTCCCTACCATCTATACCTAAATCTATACACTCAAACATTGAATGTACCATCAAAAACTTTTGGATTGGAGAAATGTGTGGTTAAAATATTACTGCTTGAAAAATTTTCCAGTAGAAAATAGGAAGAAAATGAAACATTCCTTTCTATGTTTGCCACCCGTTTTCACGCATAGCATTGTAAATACTAAGCATAGAGTGCATAGTACATTACACAGTAAATGTGCAATCTAAACCGATTTAAAGCAAGCACATTTCATTGAGGCAACTCAAATGGAACCTGCATACTAAGAGCCTAAAGCGACTGCAGAGATTTTATAACCTTCACTTAAATTTATGACTCTGAATCATTTTCAGCTCCTCAAATTTGTTTCTTGATTAGAACAGGCAGGTTAAATTTCACCACTCCTCTCTGGCTGTATACGAGCAGGGTTTGAAGTGTCTCTTTGATTTCATTTGGCTTTGAAAAGGGCTGTTTCGTCTGAGAACATCAAGGGAGAAGAAAGTCAACAGCTTTTTCCATCGACACTCCCCCACAGGAGTAGCCAGTCTGGCAAGCTCAGAGCGTTTCTTCTTCTTTGGCCTTCTGTGGCACCTCTTGGTGTGCCAGCACCTCAAAATCTATTGTGAGAGTTTTAAGAAACCTGGCAAGACCATTTTATGTACTGTCTCGACGTGCCTGAATGCTGCCCAACTACCACTGGGTGGTAGCAGGTGGGCTTCAGCACAGGCAAACCGATATGCACATTGACCTGGACTCAAACAGCTAGCGATCAATCTCGCAGCCAATGAACCACACAAGAGGGTCAAGACGCACTGAGGCATATCAGAAGAATTATCGGTTTGGCACCAGCACGAGTCACGGGGTGTGAAAGCTAGCAAAACTGAAAATGCTTGAAACAATGATCTTAAAGACTTACAGGGTCGATGAGGCGGTGATTGCAGGTTAGCTGTGATGTACAATATCTCTGTTATACAGTAGCAGAACATTTGGAGCAAGAGATATGCTTGATCTTCTAGAACAATGGGAAATACTAATACAATTTTAATGGGTTGGTGCCTGCTGCATAACTACATTTTCCCATTTTCTAACTAAATGATATAGCTTTACACATTTTTTGTCCACCAATGCATTAGTCACTTACATCATATCCCAGGGTCTCATTTAATAGTTTTCAGTCCATTGCTAAAGATCAAAGTCTCAAAGAATGTCTTTTACTGTTCGGTGATGTCTGAAATTCATAGACAACCAATGATTTTATAGCAATGCTTCTATTCTGCAATCTTTATTCAATTAATAGAGAAATTACATTGCATAACAATTTGAAGGTATTGATAACATCTGATAATAGCATTTCAGAGGTTTTCATTAAAAGTTTTAAGATATGAATATTCTAGGTCATTACAATGGGCTTTGTATGGTCTGTGTTACACAATTGAATTTCATTGGTAATCCAGAAATAGATTTGTATCTGAAATATTCTGTCTATATGTACATATCCAGACTTTTAGGTTCCACACTAGATCTGTAGATATCCATCCAAATTCCTGTACTGGTCATACTTAAATGAGGATATTTCATGTTTCGCTATCAGTATTTGAGATACCGAATGCAAAGTTATAAAAATCCTGTGACTCAGTGCATTTATTTTCGCTTCCATATTTATTCCATATTTCGAACCTGGTTCATGTCGGCCAAATGCAACTACAAGGTTTATTTCTGGGTATTGTATTTGGAGAACCACAGAACTTAGTCTCTTACATTAAAACTAACTGATTAAATTACCATGTAATCATTGTAATATAGGAAACGGCCACATCTTCTTGAAAGCTGTCATAGCCAGAGATGCTTCAGTAACCACTAGCTTGTTACAATCACTGATGAATTAAAGCAATAAATGCAAGCTGTTCCTGGTGACTGCTTATAGGTAAAATTGCAGTTGACTTTAATGTAATTTCTTTTGCTAACTACTGTAAGTAACAAAGGTTACTCTGAACATGATAGGATGGGATAATTATTCACAGGTAATGTTCTCACCTCTTTACCGGTTAGATGAACACACTGATGAGTCTGTATGCTTGTGAATCTCATCTCTGTGCACAAGGTCTGTTGGACTAGCAGCTGTGTTGTCTCGATTTGAAGTGATGGGAGAAAGCTGTAAAAAGCATTCCATGCATATCTTCTGTGACAACTATATAATATTCAATTCCACACCTCTTGGAGAATAGAGACACAATGAATTCAAAAGCAGTATTATTTGAAAAGAACATTCCACAGCAGCTGTAATGTGTTTTAGAAAAGCATTTAGCATTTGATCTCTGTGATTTCTCACTAAACATCTACACCAATGAGAGGTCAATATAAGGTTTATGATAAAGTTTATGAGTGTTAGATGAGTAGTTTTGGTGTATTAAGTCTGTTGCCAGGTATGTGCAAAATTGAGTTTAAATTGAGTTGGTCACTCCCACAAGAAGCTGAATTGGAAATGACAGGAACTGGAACCTGTTTGCCTGTCTTTAAGGCCTATAAAACCTTAAATAAAACTGCAAAAATGTTCAAGTTTTGTAAATGTTCTAAAAGTCCTGTAAAGTCCTTAAAGTCTTTTGTCTTGAGAAACTTTTACTAGTTAAAAATCTTGTTACGTTGATCCTTTTTACTGCAGCTACATATTTTAATTATGATTTGACTATTTGTTTTTTCTTATGTACACATTTCAATTTCAATTATTTAACCTGTTTGCTACTTTAATTCAAATTCTATTCAAATTATATCAGAGCTGAAAAGACATTCTCAGTTCAATTCAATTCAGTTCTGAATGACACTCAACCCTCATATAGGGGCACAGTAAGAGAAGTCATTTTTAATAGATACACAACTGATTATGTTATTGTACTTTCCAGTGGCAGGTGATGCATCTCCTGACTTGATTCAGACCTTCAACTGAAGGGAGCAGCAGAGGTTTTTCAAAGAACGCACCTGGAGCACCAGATCAGCCCCTGATCTTTCTTCAAAACCGACTAGCTTCTTGCTCCAGCTTGTGTGCTTCAAGACCCTGGATCTCTTGTCTCCCACTTCCCCTTTCTCCTCTGGACCTTGACCTGGGAAAAGTGCCGGAACGGACCACCCAATGCTGAAGAGAAACTCTCTGCTGCTGGTCCTGTGCTTCTTCTTTGAGCAGAGCTCCTGCACTCCCATCCAAAGCAGGCCAGGCCAAGAGGGGCCCCACAGCCTACTGTGGCCGTCGGCAGGGGGGAGGAATGGAGGATCCAGGGGGTTCCAGAGGGTCAAAAGGGGCTGGGTGTGGAACCAGTTCTTTGTGCTGGAGGAGTACATGGGCTCTGATCCCCAGTATGTAGGAAAGGTAAGGCCTGGTTTTATCGAAAATGAGGTGGATGATGCCTTTCAATTGTAACACTAGTTTTAAAACATAAATATTAGAAGTTATACTGTACTAAGCTAATAGATCCCGTTTAGTTACACTGAAGTTATATTTATTATTTTTATATAAATTATTAAATATTACATATGAAGTTAATGATTTTTGGTAAATTATCCAATTACACCAAAATTTCCAGGTCAAAATGTCAAAAACTTCCAGGTAACTCACAAACCGATGAAATGTATGCAGTGAATGCACACTGCAAGTCAGTGTGGAAAAAAGCACCTGCCAAAGCACAAATGTTAATGCAGTGTAAGCTGAGTGACTCATTTTTTTTTTCTTTTCTGTCATTATCATGTTATAATTCTTCCATTGGTTGTGCAGCCAGTAGCCTGCCCTCACCATATACTGTACTGTCTTTTGAGCAAACAAAAGACTGAAAAAAACACTAAAAACATTTTAAACTGATACTTTACAAAGACAACTTTTTTAACATTTCATGTCCTTTTTGAAAGAAAATAAGAGACTCCAAAGACATTCCACATACTTAAAGATGCTGGTGCTTGTAATTTATCTCTTAGCTCCTGTGCCAAAGCGATCAGGCTGAAACACACATTCTACTGCTTATGGGAAATCTGCCTTTCCCTTAAACCACTTAATCCACTGCTTAGTTTTGCTTATCTAAACAAATGAACACATCAAGTCCAATAGTAATGGTATTTTGAGACTCTTTCTTGTATGTGTTGCATAAAACAAGAAAAACACATGAATAATGTGCCATTAGATTTCCAAAACATGTTTTAATTGGACGTTTAATCGAGTGTTTAATGTTTAAATCATGCACCCAGTAGCAGTTCTTTAGGTGGGATAAGACCAAACTGAAGCCAATCTGAAGCCAATCTGCCAGTTATCACCACTGCATTATTATCATAGATTTGTATCATACTGAAAAACTAGCTTTGACAGAAAGGCACAAAGGTTTGGGGCGACATGAGAGTGGGTCAAAAAGAACATAATATAATTTTCAGACTATCCACATGATCCCTGGACGGTGCAAGTGTGACTCAACTGGACTTTTAACCTATAGTAATCATGCTTTCATGCAACTTTTTAAGCTGCATTTAAATGCACTTGGGGGTGTGTTTGATTTAAAACGATGCTACTGGTTTTAACAGGTGTTTTTGGCTATGACTTACAAGAGAGGACATGCATTTTGCCAGCTGCCTGTCTGCTGGCGATGTAGCTGCAGTGTTTGACAAACTTCAAGGACTGTCAGATTACTGTTGTGAGCACTAAAACAAACTCAGCAGAGCTAGAGCAAAACCACGCAGTCTGATAGATTTTAATCTTTAAGTGCTAAAGCTAATGAAATACACTTTGTGGTTTTTGTATGACAGCTTGTGTCTGTTACTGTAGAGAAACATTTGATGGGTCTGAAAACAATAATGTCTTGATGCATTTATGGTGAATACATCAGCACTTACGGGAGCAATGAAATCCAGCCACAAGACAACACAAACAGTGAGACTTTGCCATTAATTCTAATAATGATGCAGCTGACAGGGAAAATAATGTCATTTTTCTGTTGTATTACAGAATCTGTCATCAGGTGAAAACTGGCTTTTAGCTTGATGCACGCATTCTGCTGGAAGACATGCATGCCAACGTTTTTTAATCACAGACCATCTATATTCAAGGTTGCATTTCTAAACATGCACTCATAAGCAATGCTGGGGGGTAACGAATTACAAATGACTCTTGTTTCAAGTTATTTTGAAAATAACATGTTAAACTTAGTTTAAACTTAGTAACTTAAACACAGTTTGTAACCTTTCGTTATAGGCCTCTATCAAACAGCAGGTTTTTTCTTGCAGGTACAACCACCATAAGCGTCACTGATGTCATCGGTGTACATCTATTTTCTGTGCTGTTGTCACTGCATGCAAACTATATAAGGAGATAAGCGCAACAAATAAATAAATAAATCTAGTGTGGGAAGTGCGCAAACCGAAACATGATGCTGGAATTTAATATTTATAAGTGTATAAGAGTAAAAATGGCCTTTAGCAGATAATAATCTGACCTGATCTTTCCACACACTTATCAAGTAAAATTAGACATTTCAGTATAAATTAAGATTCATAGCTGGTGGGTCTTGCTTCTATCTTACTCTTGGTCTTCCAAACACAGGCATACAGAGTCTGAAATTAACACCCACCAAACAACAAAATGGCAAAAAAAGACTGCTGACTCTCTGAGTTTTTTATGTAAGTAAGTAAGAAAGAAAGTAAGAAAGTAAGTCTGAGAAAGTCTAAATGTTCTTGATTCACTCACGATTGGCAGGTAGGAACAAAAAGTTAATTCTGTCCCTGCATGTAGACATTTGGAGAGGAAGAGACTAAACAAATCTCCCAGAGGGAAGTTCCTTCTTAGTAGTGATTAGGACTTTTAGTGCCAAATTCATCTTACAACAGATGGCTTCATCCCCTGCCGAGTTAAGCATGATTTGAACACCTCACTTTATCTAACATTTAGTGAGGATTTTCCTTTTAATGATGTATGAACTTCAGCCCTTCACATCTGACACAGTTTTACATCTGTTTCACTCTATGTCGAAAGAATGTCTCATTTCATTATTTACTCAACTTTGTCATTACATGCCTGTATGAGTTTTTACTGTAGCCACTGTTGGCCACTGTATCCTGATAAAACGTGCTCCTGCGTTAGTTTCCATTTTATTCCCTTAACCCTCCATTTGAAACTAGTACTGAAACATTATGCACTTTCCATAATTGTTGTTCAATTATAACATCTGCAAATAAATTGACTACAGCAAGAAGACTGAGAAACAAAGAACAGGAAGTGACAGAAAAATGGAAAGCCCAGGGCCAAAACACATGAGGAGACACGATTTGTGACACAGATGAATACTTCACCACCTTTGGCGGTGTCTGCTTTGCATACTTTTCAGAGAGGTTTGTGCAAGACATCTTAATCAGAACGATGAGCCAAAATACCAGCAAAACTAATTATCATAATGCAAAATAAATAAATAAACAGGGAAATGTCGCAATGCTCGTTCAATGAGTTCATAGACCCGAGTGGATTGCGTCTGTGGTTTAGAGGTAAGAGAAAATGCAAAGGAGTTTGTTGTTGTTTTGTTTTGCTTTGTTTTCCTTTAACCAGGGATTGGCTTTTGTTTATTTTGGATTAATAAATGCAACTCTTTCCTAACGTTTGTTTACCGCTATGTGACACAGAGAAACTGGGGAGGGGGGTGCATCAGTTGTTTGGTGTGATGTCAAAGGGATAAACAGGATGAAAAAGGAGAAGAAAGAACAATGCTTCAGGCTTCTTAACTGGCACTTGGGATGTTTGTACTGTTTCTGTGTCCACAATCTACATCCATTACGTTTATCTAATGATGTGCAAACTGTGCAGCCTGCTTTTTGTTTAGCGTCAGGTGTTTGTTTTTGTTTCTGATGTTCTAGAAACAGTGAGGTCTGTCACCAATGTGCCAGTCACACACCAAACACCTTAGCAACCACAGGACAGCATCCAACCAACTTCTGCTTAGTTAACAAAACAAATGAATCTAATGTAATCTACTATTTTATGTTTAAAATAAATGACCCTGTTGCTGTACCCGAGGACATTTTGGCAGTGCTGACCAAACAGACATATTTATTTTACTATATAATGCTGATGCGAGCATAAATATGCATTCCATGCTGCCCAGTTTGATTGATTGACATAATTTGCAACAGCAGATTATTATTTTTTTATTTATGCACATCCTGTGTGCATGAGGACATCATGGCCTCCAGATATCACAGCGAGTTTACAACATATCAGCGTTTTATTGTTTATGACTGAGAAATAAAGGCCTCATTAAGCCTTTGGGAATACAGCAACAAAGCCGCATTTCCTCAATTAAATAATGCACTACCGTCTTTGGTGTTGAGCAATGGTCGTTTAGAGGGAAAAAATTACTCTTTCCATTGGCCATATATTACACTCTTTCCTTCGTTCTCGCTGTCCTGGTTTAGCTTTTCAATCACCATTAAACCCTCCCCTCTCTGTCAGTTATGACTACCCACAATTCACCTCTTCCCTTCATCACCTCAGATAATAACATAATAAAGACTATACATAATCTCACAGACACAGGACGGAGGGTTTAAGTGACTTAGCCTAATGGTGCCACATTATTTACAACATAATTAGCCAAAGTGCAATCCGTCAACTATACAGTCCAACATTTCATGCCTGATAGAGGTGATTTTTAAATTGTGATTTTCTTAAACTAATATTCAGAAATGATTTCAATGTATACATGCATGTGCAATTTTTCAGATGTCAACATTAAATCCAGATTAAATTTATTTAGATTGACCCTTATTTTTTGTTTTGCTTTGTTTACTCAGGGCTTGCTTTTGTTTATTTTGGATTAATAAATGCAACTCTCCTAACAATTGTTTACTGCTCATTAAGACATGATAACATTCAAGACCGCAACACGATTCAATCCCTGTATTTTATCCTCATTTCCCATGATCTAATAAATTCCCTGATGAATAAAATCTCCGCCCTACATGTCTCCCATTCTTATTTAACTGTTTAATACAGAGGACTACAAAAGTAAAAATGTGTTGAGAACAGTTTCGTTTTGACTCTAAAGCAGAAAGAGAATCACAGAAAAGGAAAGGAAAAGCTTAAACCTGATCACATTGGACCTCATATCTAAGCGTTCCAATCCCAGATGAGCATGAACGAATCATCAGGAGGCCAAAGCGGATCAAGGGTTTATACTGTATTTACAAAAGACCCGACTGACTGGGCTTTTGTGTGTGTGTATGTGTGCCCATCACCCAGCATGCTTTGCAGAGGCACAGAAAGGCACTCATCTAAACTCTATGCACATGAACCAGAGAAAAGGATCTGAGCCAGATGATTGAGAGAATCACTGGGTCTAAAGGAGATGTCTGGGAAAATTAGAGATGGGTATTTACAGACCCAATCCAATAATGCCAGCCCAGAATTCTGCTCCAGATTTTGTGAGAATGTCTCATTCTTCCACGTTTACTTGCGCTGGCTTCTCATTCATTTCCAAGCTGTTTAAGCATAATCTGTCCAACACCTATACTCTACATGCAAATGTCTTTGAACAAATTATCCACCCTTAATATTTCTTTTTTCCCTTCCTCTTTTTCTCTCTCCTGAAAATTGTAACTCTGCCATTATCTACCAACTATTGTCTTTTAACACAGGTATGCTCTTACTATTACTTTCTTGTGGAACACAAAAGGAGAATTTTAGGGCCTTTTGGAGACTGACAAACAAGGTGTTTGAAAAACGCTCAGTGAAGACAAGAACAACATAAGAGTGAGTAAATAATGACAAGATTTTCTGTTTAGAGTGACGTTTGGTTTCCTTTAAATTCACAAAAAGCTTTCAACGGAAAGGGTCTCTCATTTGAAAACAGTAAAGCTCTCTGGTCATAAAGGGCATCCATTCTACAGCTTGTTTCTGTGAACTCTATGTGGCTGACAGGTGGACATTTATACCTCGTATTCTGTTCTCAACCTCTGTTCCCATGCTCAGATTAATTCCCAGCTATGACTCTGCAATCTCATCTCTCAGAGACAACATATCATTAGCTGGAAAAATCTCTTCAGCACAATTCATGAACACATTGATCACTGTGCCTAAAAATCAAAAGGTGTATTTAGAGGGAAAGCATGCGAGTAAGACAATACGTTTTGATAACAGAGAAGCTTAAAAGAATATAAAACCACACTAATCAATGTGACAAGAGTCATAATAGCAGCCTGGGGTTTGATTCAGTACTATTATGCATGCAGCATGTGTTAACATATATAGGAAACAGGAGCACTTTGCTAATTCAGAATGAAGCTTTTCGACATGTTTGAAACACCAGTTATAATATCCAAGCAAACAGGAAACGTCAGCAAACAGGAAATGACCTCATGTACTTTCTTAATGGAATATTCTTATCTAACTGTGCATGATTCACCAGTGCACATTATTCAGTCAGCCAATAAAGCAATCAATCAAACAAACGAACAAACAAACGTTTTTTTTGTCTTTACAGTCTTTCATTAGAAGTTAAGAGGCTCCAAAATGACTTTTTATGAGGTCAACAAGGCTGGACATTAACCTTATTGTGTCAGCGTACTGTTGCTAAAAACTAATGCAGCATTTTAAGACGATGATTCTTGAGCCATAATTCAATGCCAATTAACATCACATAATTAGGGTTATGAAAATAATAGCAAATAATGGTAGATTTGAAAAAGCAGCATTACTGTGAAGGTATGTCAAGATGTTATCAAGGGTGAACTCATCAAAAGTGGCTGCTGCACCATGGTGTCATTTTAGGGGAGGGGAGTAAATCCCACACAATTTCCTGCAAACTTACATGCAAGTCTGGCTTGCTCTTAAAACTAAAGGTGCTTTAAAATTCATGGTTCTTTACAATAATGACGTAGAAGCACAAATTTGGTACCCCAAAGAACCTTTTATTCAAAGATACCTACAAGAACAGTTTCTTTACTACCTGTTTATAGTATGTCAAACTTTTTTCCACTAACAAATTACTTTTTGTGCAACAGAAAGTATTTTAAAAGTTCTTTCAGGAACCATACAGCCTATGCATGAATGCATTAAAATACATAGTTAATCATCCCTTAATTAAATCTGGTTGTTAAAAATAGTTAATAAGCTAAAGGGTTAAAATGACCTTTAAATGCATAACCAGTTCCATAAATACACACAGCTGCAGTTAGAACATCAAGTCTTATAATGCAATCACAGGCAGTAGTCTGCAGTAATCAGCATCAAATGACCAGAAAGAATCTATTTTATGACCTGTACACTAATCAAGGTTACCATATACATAGACACGGCAAGACACATTGCAATTATCCATTTTCTCTCCTCATCAAGCATGTAGAAACCATTAGCAGAGCGCCGTGACCATGGATCAGCTAAATGTGCCTTTTTATGGTCAAATACACCTGACTAAGAACTCAAGTGTTGATGATGCTTACAGTATACAATCGTTGACATGTTTACAAACAATACAGAGCAACATTGCTGATATAGAACTGCTTTGAACATGATTACATGTATTCGAAAAAGATAATTGGACACCGGCATTCTCACTCTAATGGCCAACGCAACAGCGTGCTTAAGTAACACTTAACCTTGCCTGGGTTTTGAATTTTACTCCTTCGCTAAATTCTTTCCAGGCTGGATTGAGCCTCCAATAAAATTCTAATCTACTGTTGACCTTGTGGCCGGCATCAACCGGCAGCAGATAATAATGGATTTTGTGCTGGGAAGCTTATCCTAAACAGGTTTAATCTTTACCTGTACGTCTCACGACATGGTTTGGAGGAAACAATGAGGTCAGATTTACTGTGTTCATTTAATGATGCTGGAGGGTGATTGTAAACATGCACCGATAAGCTCAAACAGACCCATGTGAAAAACGTTAAGGCAGAGGAGATGCCATGCAAACCATGCAGCTCCATCTCAAGCATGTTAATGGAACAAGGGTTGAGATATTTCACATGTGCAACACATACTTAAAATGTGCAAATGCCCCAGTTATACAGTCCAGTTGTTGCATTAATTGTGGCTGAGATAATGTTATTGTACAAACTGTACAAAGCCAAAAAGTCTTACTGTAATTTATTACTGTAATTGTGGAGCTTTTCTGTCTGTGTGTCTGTACAATAGCTTTATGGCTGTCAAACTACAAGGCTTTCAAAGCCTCAAAGAACTTTAAACTTTCAGGCAAATCACAGTTAAATAAACATTCACAGTTTTCTTGAACTTGTTAAAATGATATCTATAGAACAAAACCTCAGGCCATTCTATTCACCTGCTACTTTTCACAGATAGATTAAATAAGAACAGATTTATGCTTGTGTCTGTTCTCTGCATCACTGTAGACCATTGCCTCATGCCTTTCCGCACTGTTACCCAAATCCAAAACTCAACATGCTCCAGTGATCAAATATTAAGAATTTTGATCCAAATGGTGTGGGTTGCATGCAGGAATCCGAACACTGCAATAAATCCGACACCCTAGAAACAATCAGGTTGCAGTAACCTCACCCCTCCCAAAGCTTACCCTGTTTAGCTCACAAAACCTGATGCCAAACTCATTCTGTGGTTGCAGATGTCATTTGTATGGATTACTCTGTTCCAAATTATGAGAGATGCTAGCAATACAGTGAGCCAATTTGATTGCATTTAGCAAAGACATTTGCAATCGTAACATATGCTACTGATGACGAACACGCTGACACAGATAGGCCACAGAAAATGGGAATAATGATGTCATTTATCTGCTCTGCCAATATAATACCTTTCTGTATATTTTAATCGAGCTTTTTTAATAATGGGATTTCTGCATGAATTGCACTAAAGACATAGTTAAAAACGTTAATGTTCTTGGCAGAATCATTCGCTGAGACCAGAGCAATTCTGGGAGAGGTGATATTACTTAGGTGAAAGTAAAATAGCTTTTTAACACTTTTCCTGCACCCTGGAATGCATATAGCTTATTAATATTTTGAAGGGTGGCATGTTTCTTGACTTTTTAATCTGTCAAATATAGAACTATTAAAGCATTAATATCCTACATCAGTTAATTGATGGCATGCTGGTACTTGTTATACATCACACATCATTAGAATGCTAAATGTCACTATGACAACCAGTCAGCATTTACTGCATGTCCTTACAGATTTAGGTTAGCCATCTATAAACATGCACAAATTTTAAATTATAGAAGTTCTTACCACATGTCTTACCAAATGTAAGGTGAGGAAAAAGAGGAATTACTGGATGTTTCTTCAACTTTAGGCATGTTAATGTCCTAGGGGTCCATTTTTATTATAATTAACTAAATTGTAGACATATTTTTAATGTAATATGGTCACATTCAAACTATCACAAACTAAACAAAAATAAAATAAATCAATCATGTCAATACTGAAATATAAAGGTTAGAATATTTTTATTCTACATCATTTTAAAATTCTAAGAAAAATCTAAAAAGAAAAAATAATTACAATTTTATTGAATTTGATTTCAATTGCAATTTCATTTTATGCATTTAGGATACAGATGGTAGTTTTGCGAATAGAGTTATAATTAGAGAATTGAAAATTTACTCATCATTGCCACCACCCTTTTCATACAAAACACATATCTAAATAAAAAAAGCCTATAATTAATGAAACTCTCCACTATGCAGAATTCTTACAATACTTGACTAGGGCCTACTAAACTCTCCTATGCCACTTATGCAACAGGCAGCACAGAAACAAGAACCTTTGTTTCCTTAACTTCTGTTTTCATCACAGCTGGTGACAGGTTTCATCTCCCCTTTGAGCCTGACGGACTTTGATTTTTTTGTTTACAGCCTTTACACTTTTCTTTTGCTCTAGTTGCGACGTGATTGTATTGTTCTGGTTCTGATGCAGAAGTACAATGTAGGTTTCCTTAATTGCTTGTGATCTGATCAGCCGTTTATCCACCTGAGACTGTCTCCATCTGTTTGCTTCACAGACACACACACACACACACACACACACACACACACACACACACACACACACACACACACACACTCATGTCAGTATCCCACCTCACAAAAGAAAAATAAAAGCTTCATAGTAACTCGCCCCCCCGTTCCACCCCCCCCCCACCCCCTGTATAACAATCAAACAGTGAACTGTTCAACAAACTACATAAGTGCAAAACATAAGTTCAGTTCTGACACTGAAACCCAGAGCAGCAAGACTATGACAAACAAACAATATAAACACTGCAGAATCACAGCTAACAGCTAAACACACAAACTGTATCCCTTTTATTCAAATATATCTTGATATGACTCATGTAAACCACACAAACCTGATCTTAACACACACATTCAGATTCATTGCAGATTTGGTAGTGATGAATCTGTTTGTACAGTGAGTGCTGACATTTATAATTTGAATCAGTGGCTTTAATCAATGAAATCTAGACACTGCCACAATCCTGCTTACAAGTGCATATGGGAGCATTGATCCTAGTGCTGGGCGGTATGGCATCTGTACAGATTACTTATAGATTGTCAGTGGGCAGGACTACTTGATATGAATAATCATCTTTTCTGTTTTGCCCAAGTTTTAAACATACAAAGAAAATTAAATAAGATCACATACCATTTATTTATAATGGGGTTTCTTCCTTGAATTATGCAATTATTTTTAAAATATAAAACATTTTTAATTGAATTTCCAACAACATACTGTATTGTAACGTTGTGAGTTATAGGTTTTACCGTGATTTAAAATTACATACACTGTCCATCCCTAAGCGCACATACACAAACTGTGACTTTGGAGTAACTCTAGTGATGTGTGTTTTTTCTTCAGACTCCTGCAGTCACAGCATGTGGCAATGTTTTTATTTAACTGAATTGGCCATGTGTTTAAGGCACAGTCTGACTGTATTAGCATGCCATGAGTGTAAAGCAGTGCTGGTCCTTGTGGGCTTTCCATATCCTGGTGTGTCCAAAAAATATCCAGCCATTGAGCTGAAGTTTCCTGTGCAAATCAAACATGCATTTTAATTACTGCCCAAAAACAGAATTTGAAGCATATAATCATGCACACATATGCCTTAAAACACACACACATAATGCTGAGAACTGATTCTCTGAGCAGATCAGCGATACATATCATGACAGGCAAACTAATGGATCAATGAGATATGATCAGAGCTTCAGAAACTGATCATATTCAGTGCTTCACAAGTTCACATACTCTCATGTAAACATCCCCCCAACAGAACCTATGAGATGTTTAGCATTTATTACGATTTTGTGCATTCATTTAGCTAGATAACATACATATAGCTAAATCTGCAATTCAATCTAAATAATCAGGTTCAAAGGTTCCATTTGTTCTTGATATCGTATGTCAGCACCAATAACCTTTTGTGATAGTTGTCTATGAGTCCCGAGTTGACCTGAGTTTTAAAGCTGGATTTCAACATCATTAACTTACTGTGGGAGAAGAAATCAAATGTGCAATTTTATAATTTTCGAAGTGATAACCATCTTGCAGATATTTCATGCGCTAGTATAAATCTATGAGTTGAACTGTGTAGTGCAAACGTTTAAAAGATTAGAATCATTATAGGGCTTCTCTGCATCATCTCTGACTGTAAAAAAAAGAAAACTTTCATAATCACTGAGGGCTGGTTGCACAAACACTAAAAATACTACATTAAATGTCATTTTGACAGCTTGATTCTCCCCTTATGTGAGGGGCTATTATTTCTCCAGCATATTAGGAGCTCATCAAGTCTGCAGGCGGTAAAACAGTCCTCTAATTGTCCCTGTTGTGAGAGGAGGAATGTATTTGACTGCTGCTCTCTTGGCACCTGTTGACTGTGACCATAACACAAACAGGAAGTGGATCCAATCCTGAAAGATAAGAGCTTTTATCTGAGTCAGTGTAAACAGTGATATTATTCAAGCTGTAACTTGCAGTTTTATTTTGAGCACTGGAGCTGCAAATGGTGCAGAAGAAATCAAAACACCAGAGGTCTGCCTCTTTTGGTGGGGGGCCTGTAAAATGTGTGTGCCACAAAAAATAAAGTTATATATTCAATATAATATTCGAATAGTGAACATTCCTAAATGAAAACGTAAATAATAAAATAAAATTTTAACATTATGAACTTGAAATATGACAAATGGTGTGTGGGTAAATACACACCTAACAGATAATAGACATTAGTATTCACTGAACCACTTATCACCGAACCCCCGTACATTCAGTTTTCTTCCCACAGTTTTCTTTGATTTGGCACTTTTTGATTTCTTTACATTGCAGAATTTGCATGTAAATAACATATTTCTCACTTTATTTACACTCTGTGCTTGGCAGTTGGTACTGAATGACTTGAACTTGAGATGTGTGTAAGAAACCATAAGAGCAAGAGTTTGAGCGGAGAACGTAATGAGCGTCTGGGAAGGTTATTCCACTTACTCTGGCTGCATTCCGCTCAACCCTGGAATATTACTCATGATCTCATTATCAATATGAGTAAGAAAAAATATGCTTTTACTGCCTCAGCATGAAAGTTGGTGCAATTTCTTTCAAGCAGTTTTAAGACCCAGGCAGCACTTCAAGTGAATCCCCTATGTAACAGATTGCTATTGTTATGCTAATCCCATTTTTAATTAGTATCACCTAACTTTTCCATTTCGGGTTATTACGGGAGTGATTGTTGAGTTTTTTCTTCTCTTTTGAAAAATGACTCTTACCTTTCCTGCCTTTATTCTCTTTCTTTTCATTGGGTTTTGAATGTGCCGATATGCAACAATGAGCTGGGCTGATAATGAAGCGCTCGCTCTTTATTCATTTGATTTAAGATGTGCTCCAGATATTACGCAGATTGGGAAAACAGCAGCTTTTTAAAGTTGACTGTGTTTTAACAACTTTGTTTAAAGTTCCCTCAAATAATAGAGATGCATGTGCATGTGATTAATGTTACACAATGTACTTCTGTATTTGATTAACAATATTATTGAACAAATTGCATTCAAATGCAGCAAACTTTAGTCATGAATCATAATCAGGCTTTAGAAGTGAATTCCTGAATCTGAATTTAGGTAGCAAACGAAATGCAGAATTTAAATTTACTCCAGTGAGAGCACTCCAAAACAGTCCATTTCAGTCTTCAAAATGTATCTAAACAACAAGCAGACTTACAAAGACGGAAACTTTAAACAGCACAGAAATAGCAAGAAATATCAGCTCTTAATCATTTTGTTATTGTGTTGAACTTCTGAAATTCTGCTGTGACTGCATTTTTAGTGAATTCCTCAATTTAAACTCAATTTAAATGACCTGGAATGAGCTGATCACTTCTGAACACTAGCAGACAATAAAATAAATCTGATCCATCATTCAGCTTATAGGAAGAAAATCAGCAAAAAAAGATGATTTCAGCAAAGAAGAAAGGAGACAGATGACAGAGTGAAGATGGAACTAGGTCAGATTCATTCACCTGCAGAAACAGAACAAATCAGATCCCCAAATTCAAATCCAATTAACTCTTTTACACATGCTAAAATACAAGGTGTACAAAACCACTTCTGTCTCTTAGTACTTTAAAAACTAATTATAAACCTCTACATACTTTAAAAAGCACAAAAAAAAGGCTAGGTTAAAAAAGCACAATGGCTTTATCCATGCAAGTACTGAAAAATTCTAGACTGTAACTTTGGTTCTGATTACATTTTTTTATTATCATACTTGAGTAGTTTGTTACATTGTGCATTCAACATTTTGTAATCCAATATACTGCTACAAATAAGACAATGGGTAAAAAAAGAAACTTATTAAGAACTTAATGTAAACTGTATATCTTTATTTCCTCTACTGCTTTACACATTAAGTCTCTCTTTCATCTTCCAGTTACACAGTGACCTGGATAAAGGTGAAAGTGCAGTGAAGTACACTCTCTCAGGTGAGGGGGCTGGAACCATCTTCACCATTGACCAGACCACTGGAGACATACATGCTTTACGTAGTCTGGACCGTGAGGAGAAGCCTTACTACACACTACGAGCCCAAGCTGTAGATGTCGAGACCAACCGGCCACTGGAACCTGAGTCAGAATTTGTCATCAAGGTGCAGGACATCAACGACAATGAGCCAAAGTTCCTGGAAGGTCCCTACATGGCTAGCGTACCAGAGATGTCACCTGTGGGTAAGAAGTTACAGAGAAGTACAGTGAAGTTCTTGCTAAATGGTTCCAAAAAGCTGGTGTAGAAAACATAAACCCCAGCTTGGTCTGAGAGTCATGTTTGGACTACTTTTTGTTAATATAACTAAAATTTTATACAATAAATACATTTTATTGTTGTAGTTGTCCAAAGTTCCATTTACACTGATTCAATTACTGGAAGTCACCTACTTGTGGTTTTAGAAAACATCCCAGACTTTATTATAGGCTTGAACAGCTGGTCATAGGTATTAATCATAAATGGGATCTCTTGCCAGTAAAACCCCCTGGGTTTATCCCGATTAATGATAGATCATCCATGTTTGTTATTTTTCATGAGGCATTAAAGAAACTTTAAAAAAAACAGTGGATGAACTAAAGTTTACATAATGATTGCAATGTGTCACCCTCCCATTTCCATATTATTGTGAGCCTGCCAGATATTCGCTGGTGTGGCAGCAAAGAGCTAATCCAGACAGCCGTCAGATAATGAGAAGTGCATGGACTCCAAATCCCCACCAAAATGGATTACACACTCCTAGTAGGATCCCTCATCTCACCCTGTACACTCCTTGATTGTATTACTGATTATTTTACAGAGGCATCTGCCATCACGCTCTGCTCTGGGTGACGACGGGACCTGCACCTTATTTTGTTACTGTCTTTGCTTCTCTATAAAGCCTCATCTCTAAAGTCAGCCTGGAGTTTTATTGATTTCCACACAGTCTAATCCAATCGCCATAACTACTTGCAGATCAATTTAACGCTATCCTCTTGCAAGCCTGGAACATATTGCAGAGCTTGTTAGAGTCATAATGGCTTCCATTATTTGGACAAATAATCTTTATCATGAAGTCAAATATGATTTTAGAAGATGCATCTATCCCCGAGGTCATGTTTGGAAACTGTGTAATATGATGCTACATTCTCTGTTAACTCAAGAATCAATGAATTGCTGGTTACTTGATGTTGCGTAACATTTAACTGAGTACCACACAGATTTTCAGTCAAAATGGGAGACCATTTTGCAACTATGCCGACAGATTCTACAATAACAGCTTCCAAAAAGCAAACCGCTCTAAAATTCATAATTTCTTTCTAGTTCACTGTAATCCAATTCAATTCAAATCTGGTTGAAGTGAACAGCACTTAATGATGGTGATTCTCCTTTACGAACACTGAGAAACAGACCTGCAATAATGAAAAAGGAGAAGCAGTGAGTCTTAGAAAAGTAGTTAACAGCAGTTAGTATTTGCAAACTGTATTTCCAGCACCCAAACAGGGACTCAGTTAGTCTAAATGAAAACATTAAAGTCTGTAAGTGCCTGGTAATATGTACTAATATGTAGTTACAACACTGTTATGCAATGTCACCAAAGTAAGAAAGTCCTTAAAACTATAAAAGGTCACTCACAATTTACATAATTATGTTTTTTTCTTCATCTATCTTATATTTTTGTATAATTTGCAATTCTACACTGTCTTTATTGTCTTTTGTAGTGTGTAATTAGGTTTGTCTATTTTAGGAGCTCCCTGTGGATACAGCATGCGATGCTGTAAAATGTTAAAGATGCCATAAAATTAAAATTACAGTTTTGTGGAGTTTATTTCATGTCTACTCTGCTACTGTAGCTTTAAAGCTATTCATCTACATTACGCTCCTGAAAACTGTCACAAATAACAGATGCATTTACATTCTATGCATTTAAAACTCTTCTGGTCAGAATGAAATAACATGATGACTCATCCTGCACCCATAACATTTTTTTCCTTCTGATAGCAACTGACTATAGCTACCAACAGCAAGCAGCAAATAATTGCTCATTACTAAGACATGAACAGAGGGCTTTTCCTGTTTTAACAGGAAATTTGTCAGATTTACCCAAAATGCACCTGTATCGCAGCTAGATGATCCTTATGACATTCAGATTCATGATGATACTGATAATAAAACAACTGAAAATGCAGAGCACGCAGAAAAAATAATTACATATTAGGAAAGCAGATTCTGTAAGACTGTAAATTACAGGAAATAAATCACTTTTGTTACACCATAGCATACATAATTCCTATTTAAATCTGCCTTCATCTGCTAAAGACAAAGAAACCACAGCTTTTGACTTAAGGAGTTTGCATTGTTTAAATGTCAAGAGAATATTCAAATAAACAAAAGTAAAAGGAAAAGCTTTGTTTGGCTAAAGGTAAAAACACGAGTGTAAGTCAAATTCTGACATACATAATTCTGTGTTGAAAGCAATAAACTACATGCTCTGCTCTGCACTGCAGCCCTTTTCATGTTCTGTCTGAGGATGACAGATCAGAGTCATTCACTTGGAGATTGTCTTTTCCTTCAACTGAATGGCAATGAAAATAAAATACCCACCCTCCCCATCATCTCCCCAGGTGAATCAAAGCAACTCATGATTTCAGACAGTGCAATGAATAGAATCGATTATAAGTACACCATCACATAGTCCTATAGGACTATTCTACAGACATCTGTGATTTTAACTGTTCCTGCTGTCACCACTGGAGCATAAGCAAGACTGGCCAATAGACCCAAACAACGGATGAGAATTCCTGTAATGAACCCGACTGGCCAACATTTTTTTAAGATGTGATCCTTCAATCATCAGGTTAGCAGGCGTCTCTCTAAATGTGACAGTACGGTTGAGAGGTCACTCAAAAGAATGGAGGAGGGCAGGTTTCATAATCACGCCTGTCGCTTCTCTATGGAGGCAGGAGCTGCTCAAAAGCATATTGACTTGTGGGTGTGCGATGAGAGAACAAAGGTAATTGCATAAGCTGGTCGAAAAGGACTTCCATTGGGAAATGGCCTTGATTTAAATTAGTAAAAAGTACTCCATTTGCCAGATTTTAATTTTAAGGCTTCAGATTTTTATTAATATTATGAAGGCACATTAATTAAAAATAATAATATTAATAATGACATGCACAAATAAATCATTTATAATAAACACAGAAAAATGTAAAAAAGCACATATGATTTCATGATGACTTGTGCCAAATTGCTGTGTTGCTTGGCAACGGAAAACAGTTTTACAGGCCTATGAATTATAATACATGATTGAAGAATTGTTTACTCAGATTATTCATATTAATAAAATGCAAATATCATATTGCCATTGCCACCATTTCATAACACAATACAGCATAATATTACAGTATGTAATATTACCTTGGCCTCATGTGATTGTTGATTTAACAAAAGATATGAGAAAATAAATCCACGATGCTGTTAGCTGTTCTAATACTCAACACAGCATATCCACTGGAGGGTCACTACATTTATCCTCATGGCATCTTTCTGTTGTCAGATATGACTGAGGTTTGTTTGTGGAATTATAGTCTTGATCTGGTTTCCCTAATGTTCTCAAGCCATCACTGGCCATCTGTTGGCTGCAGGGAGCTATGCTAATAAAGGCACACTTAGATAACGGGCAGATAATATTTTAATACAGAACCACAGCCTGCTGTAAATGTTTATAATACCTTCTGGATAAGAGAAAATGGTCAAGCGTTAACATTTAACGCTTGATATATGAACAGTACAGAACTTTCAAACATTGTTTGCTTCCAAACTACCAAAAGTTTAAATCACTAGTTAAACTCTTACCAATAACTAAAGCTTCCATTAATGATTCAATACTGGTTTATAAAGTTTTTGTTTCCAGTAGTACCACTTAACAATAAACTCCTATGCATCCATTCAGACCTCTACAGATTAAATTAAACTTCAGAATGTTTTACAAACAGCCAAATCTCTCACACACACACACACACCCACACACCCACACACCCACACACCCACCCACCCACACACACACACACACACACACACACACACACATATATATATATAAAATGAATGTTTACAGAACATCATATACATTATAATCATTTCTGTTTGTTTGTAGGAACATATGTGACGAGGGTGACAGCGACAGATGCAGATGACCCCACATACGGCAACAGCGCCAGGGTGGTGTACAGCATACTACACGGTCAACCATACTTCTCTGTGGACCCCAAGACAGGTAAACATTCCTGAATGTTTTGCAGTAAACAGTAAATCATTTTTTTAGGCAAAAAAAATGAAATTCTTATAACAAACAAGGTCCTATCCTTTGTTTGTGTAATACAACAGATTTAGCTCGTTCATTTCACAGTACATGGGTTTCAACATAATTACATTCATTGACCCTATTAGACAAATAAGCTCTGTGGTTTGATTTGATAATAACGCGGCTGGCCTGGAAAATGGATTTGTAATAAGTATCAACTCTGAGCTGCAATTCATTCTGAATAGTGCAACAGCAATGAGCAGCTAAACAGGCCTGAAAAAGATCTATAATTATACAATCAGGTGATACTTTTCCAGATCAAGTAGAAAATAAAGTCAACTCAATTTAAGCAAGTACACTTTGCGTTATTTGTGGGTGAGAAAACTATAGCATCATCAAAATCTTCAGCAAATAAGGAGTATGTGCTATTTAGAAGCATTTACGAGAAATGAAACAGAATCTACAAAGGGGCTTTCTCTGCGTTCAACAGAGTGAATGTTTAACATGCAAAACTTCCAAACCTTACAAAAAAACCTGGCGCACAGGGCATGTGCTAGAACTTATCTTTTCTTTTCAAGATGATTATAGGCCTGTTGAACAAATATGAAGCATGGCAAATACAGGAATACATGAATAAAAATATAATTTCTTGCTATCAGCAAAAGCAGTGGGGCTCAGGGAGTGGTATTTTATAGCCGAACAAATCAAATGAGCAGAACGTTGGAAGAAAAATCTACTTTTCATAAGGACATATCAAAACATTTTCCAACACAAAACAACAGTAAATAAACAAGGACCGTGGAAGAGAAATAAAGGTGGGGGGTAAAACATGTAACGGAATCCAAAATAATCAGGGACTCGAATGTGTGCGAGCCAAGAAACATACACCTTAAAGAAGCAGTTCCCCAATAAATGAACATTTCAACATTATTTACTCACCCCCATGTTGTTTCATATTACAATTGTTCTTCTGGAAAACACAAAAGGAGATCTTCAACAACAACAAAACAAAATAGGATGGTGATTTACTGTATACTGCAGAGCTCAAAAAAGCACTGCAAAAATACTGTAAATGTACCACAGTAGTACAGATACAGCAGCACTGGCTACTGTCACAATATCAGATTTTCACTACACTATTACCATGGCCAAAATAATTACCAATAACATTATTTACAATATCTGTTATATATTACAATATTTGTAGGATTTTTTAAAATAACTAAATAAATAATGATGTCAGTCAAATTCATCTTCAGTTTTGTTAATTTTGTGTTTTCTCTTTTTTGACCAATGAAGGGAAACACGGAGAGAGGTTGAAACCATTGTAGCTTTTAGGGCAAAAGGTTAACCACAATATAAATAGTAATGGTTACCAATACTATGGTTATTGTGAATACTTTTTACATCCCATATTAAACAAAAACAGACCAAACAAACAAAAGTTGTTATTCTCAGAAATGATTGACATTTCCTGTTGAACTGACATGAGATGAGAACCAATGGGGTGTGACAAATGACATCACACTTCTGCACACCATTTTTTAATTAAACAGAATTGTGAATGTCTTTATAGGGAATAACAGAATAAATGTTGGTCTGTTCTTTAAACATAGCTGTTGGTCCTATCCACTTTGCTTTGATTGGAAACAACACACGTTTAAACACTCCTCCCAGGGTCTCATTTAGTGCTTCACACAACAGAAAGGAAATAATATGATTTAAAAACAACATGAGTTTGAGTAAATGGATGAACTATTTCTTTAATTACCTGACACACTTCACAGAGTCTTAAAGGCTTCACGCAAAGTAAAAAAGTAGAAAGAACACGCTTTGATGCTCCTCGTAACACAGGCCCAGAGAATCACTTGATATTACTTTTACCTTTCATTTTAAATCAGTATTGTATGAGGGTCTGTGGCCTTCTTAGCCACACACTACCATGTCTAATTCACCCTATGAAGTGCTCTCTTGATCGCTGAAAGACTGTCAGGGCATTGGAAAACACATTAGTTGTGCTTTATGGAAAAGAAAGTAAGAAATATGTTACCATACTGGCTTTGTTGACTTGTTAAGCGTTTTAGACGCTTTAGGAGTCACGTGAATCTTTAGATGCTAAAAACACTTTTAAGCTAAAAAAGAGTATGCAACAGAGTGTGAAACCCTTTATGGAACTTTAATTTGTTTTTTTTATTCTTTTTCTTTGAAAAAAGAACCTCAGAGTAGTGTTACACATCTTTGTAACGGTGCCTCAAGGAACCCAGGAGGCCTACTTTTCCTTGGTTTATAGGTGACACCTAGAATACATACATTCACCTAAAAAAATCTAGAACGTAACATCAAGAACCTTAACGTCCAAATGTCCAAACTCAAAAATCCTACAGAGCTCCTGACAAGGAAAAAGCAGGTCTCAAAAATAGCTCTTGACAAGAAAAGGGTTATTCACATCCACAAGGTTAGCTAAACATGACAGGTCACTTACAATCGTAAAGAAATATTTCAGCCAAAAACTGGAAATAATAACAATAATAAAAATGTAATGTTTTTATCTGAAGTAACTATTCCCTTAAAGGGACAGTAAAAATATTATAAACATGAATTTCTAAAAAGAACCCTACAAAAGTGTAGAAAATAACTTTTAAGATAATATGTGTCTTTTGTTTAGGTTAAAATACCTGTCAGCTTAATGTGCTATAAGCCATTTACTGTATATGTTGATTTCACTGAAAAGTGTAAATACTGTGGCTCAGTGGTTTGTTCAGAACTGCTGTTTGTAGAGCGGTGGGAGATGTCAACTTTCTCAACCAATGGTAAGAGTTTTGGGGGTTGGGAGGGGGTGTTTGCGCAAGTCATTTTTTTTGCACTTCCATTTGGCGCCGCTAATGGTGCATAAATGACATACTGTATCTTTAGGTTCAATGTGAATCCATTTCATTCTCTGTAGTGCCACAGACATCCATTGCAGCAGAATGCTGCTGCTTCTCTCTTATCTCAATTGTGTCTGTTATTTTAGATTTCCTTTCATCAGTCTCTTTCTCGGTTCTAAACCCTATTCTTCTGCTCACTTTACCTGCTCTTCTCTAATCCGATTTCCAGCACACACTGATAGCTGCCTGTATTCACACGTTCTCTTCAGCTACACTCTCGCTACCTCACTATTCCTTTATCTTCCTTTCTCCTGTCCCATTTTTTCATTAACTCTCTCTCTCGGACTGTGTGTGCATGTGATTTTCCCCATGTAGGAGTGATCAGGACAGCTCTACCCAACATGGACCGGGAGGTAAAGGAACTGTATCAAGTTCTCATCCAGGCCAAAGACATGGGTGGACAGTTGGGGGGTCTGGCAGGAACAACCACTATCAACATAACCCTGAGTGATGTCAATGACAACCCACCCAGGTTCTCCAAAAGTAAGTCTCAAAATCTCATTTCAAGGCACTGTTTGATCAACTCCACCAGTCAAAAATCTGCTCACACACACATACAAATACACAAAATACCTCCTCAACCCCTCAATTCAAAGTAACAGCCTAACCTAACAGCCTCATATTTTATGCATTTAAATAATTGTAGAATTTCTTGCCAGGTTTATTTCTCCACTGGAATAATGCCAAGCATATACAGGTTCCTTTTCCACTTTTACAGAAACTGTGTTCAGGTTTAGTTCAGAGCAATGATTCTGTGGAAGAGTAAATATTGGCAATACCCAGAGAGAGAAGCAGATTTCCATCAGAATGTCTCAGAGGGTGCAGTTATGACTGCTGCATTCTGGGCCAAGTCTCTGCCTATCTTTCTTTTGTTTAGTTGATTTTTTGTGCATTGCACTAATGCATCTAATGACTTCCCTAATTAGCTAAGGTTTTAAAAAAACAACATCTGTTTTTGCCTACATACAATCTATTTATGTCCACACCAACTAACTAAAACTACCAATTATGATACATGAAATTTTTCATAATCACATGAAAATACACACAATTTATGATCACTTTAAATTATGAGTATCTTTCATCTTGATAAGCTGGTTTCAAAGAAGCGTCTCCAACTCTGCTCTACACATGTGGATAAAATAGAAAAAACACTGTTTGGATGTTTCAGGTATCTTCCACCTGCGAGTACCAGAATCTTCAGTGGTCGGTTCTGCGGTGGGCCGAATCAAAGCTCACGACCTTGACATAGGAAAAAACGCTGAAGTGGAATACAACATCGTCCCTGGAGATGGAGGAACCATGTTTGACATCACCACTAATGAACACAATCAGGAAGGGATAATCATGCTGAAAAAAGTAAGGTCCCATTTACAGTGTCTATGAACAACATATATTAAATTGCAAGGAACAATTGTAGGGCCAGACAAACAAGTGACATGCCATGCACATTGCTTCACAGGTGCCATAAGCAATTTCTTTTTGATATGCTATTGCAAAATCGCCCTATTCCCTGACAGATAACTCTGAATTAACTGTCCGGAAATATCGCATCTTTCTCTGTGACATGTCTCTGTCCTGAGTGCTTTAAATAGAGCCTTAACAAGTTACGTTTCAAAATACCAAACTACAGAACTTTTACAACAAAGTTCAAAACGGCTAACAGGCAATATGTCTGACCTGGGAACAATGCGTATCATTAGAAACAAATGGAGTTGATCATAATGTGACTTCTATTTAGAATGGCAGTTAAGTATTTATGAGAAAAATAAAGAAACAGGCTTTTATGCTTTGTTCTACAACGTAAGTTACATACAGTCACATTTTAAATTTGCATTAGGTGTCTGTATTTTTAAAAGCGTATGCTACTTTGTGGTAGTTGTATTGCTTATTTAGCATGCTATTAGCAGCTGGAAACTTTTAATGCAAGAGAACATACCCCAATGCCAGTCACGACTTGTACTCTACCGTATGCTAAAAATGTTAGTGAGCCAATCATTCATATAACCCCCATCACGTTATCAAAACACCGCTTAAGTGGCAGTTAGGAGCACTTTGGGGTAATTGTGTCCAGCATTAACAATTGCCCCAAAGGTAAAGCAGAACATTAAGCTCTGCAGGAGAGTACACAAGGTGACTTTCTCCCATTCGAAATGAGCCCAGTACTTAAATTCTGGCAGAGTGACAGGACCTATTACCACAAGCACACATCTTATCACAGTATCTTAGCTACGTCTTCAGCTAATGGAATAAAACGAGCCCTGTCAATAAAGACAACCGCAGTTTTTTGGTATACACAACAGTTTACAATAATATCAGTGCTGGATCACTGTTAGTGCTAGCGGGGTGGGAAGTTCTAACTGTGCCCATATGCTTCTCTCTAAATGCACGCAGCATGCATGACAATAACGTGGGCAGGGTCCTACGTGAAGTTTCCACAATAAACCATGCATCACATCTATCAACGACAGAGGAGCCACACGCACGCTGCAGTTTTCAGAGCGACAACTGCAATTGTTTGCAGAAACTGTCGTTCCGTACAGAAAACGGGAGATGCTGCTACTACAAAGAACTCATGCTTTTGTGGCAATGTTTAGCAAAAAAAACAACACAGTCAGCATACCGCTGCTCCCAAATATACTGTACTTAAGTTGTCACAATAACATGTAAGTAGTGAAAGTTAACACCAGGAAATATCACGATTGTCAATACTGCAAAAATATAAATATTAAAATAATCAGCACAATTATTTTTATTATTATTAACAACAGCAACAATAATAATTAAGTTCTAGTCAACTGTATACATATTGTATACGTTTTTTAATCCTGGAGCCGGGACCCACCGAACTGCACATTTATGTGCCTTCCTTATCTGACACAGTTCGTCTGTGCTAATGAGCTGATAATTTAAATCAGGCATAAATAAGAGAGACTCTTAGAATGTGCAGTGCTGTGGGTCCCCAGGACCAGGATCAAGAACAAGGATCCATATATGGATTTTTACAGCAATTGAAATTAGGCCAGATAGGTTAGGTGTAGATATATTTAAACAAAAATAACATCAATACAATGACATTACCACATTAACAATTAGTCTAGTTTGGTTCTGTATACACTATTTGGATTTTAAGAAAATTGTCAGACACTGTGATCGCTCACAACAAAACATTAACTTTGTGTGTACAGAAACAAAACACAAGAGGAGTGACTATATTTACAGTATCAGTACACAGTATAATACAGTGGCTGTGACCAGTGTGCATGACCAGACAGAACAGAGACAGTAAAAGGAAAGATTTTGACTTTTGTTATTTAAGATGCTTTTTAAAATAGATCAGCAATAGACCGGAATCACAATGCTATTTCAAGTCGACATACTGTCTGCTGCTTTACAGAAAACATTGACCCATTGGTTCGGTTGCAATATTGCATCAACGAATCTAATAATTGAATGTACACAACAAAACACTACAGCAATAAATAAATAAAAAAAAACAATGATTTCATTTTAGCTGCCTGGCATTTTTTCCGGAAAGCAAAGATGACTACTTGTTACCTCCAGGAATAAAGCACCGCACAATTTCAATCATTCACATAAAATCTTCACACAGCCACACACACACTGAGCAGCAAACCCTTCTCTTATTAAATTGCTGAAGATATAAATGTTTGCGTAGTGATTTGAAATTCTCTTTGTCAACGAGTCGCTAAAAGAATCACAAGAGATATGAAAAACAGAGGAGCAGAGCTCAGAAAATTTCATAAAACAACAGTGAAGCATCAAGGGATGATGTCAAAACAGCTGGAAGATTCATGTCACATCTATATTCAGTCATTGGCTGTGTATGCTGGTGCATCTCCTTCAGTAGTTACACCAAACACACAGTTACTGATGAAACAACAGACGCCACTTCACACTTGATGAATCACAATAAAGCCTAAAATACAATTATATGTCATTATTCACATAAAGCCTGTGTGTACAATGACTTAAAACGCAGATCAGTTAATTAGAGTATGAGAGTCTGAACTACATGTATCCACTTTATAATATTTTACTGCTTTGAGTCTTCTTTTAAACTTAAGAATGGCATAAATAGTGACAGTTCATTCTTATATGTTAGTTAATCCATTAGGTTCCCCATAAAAAAATATTAAATAGCAAAATCTATATTTGTAACACTTTAATTTACACTAATTGCATCATTCAAAACTCAGTAACCAATAAACACTTGTGTTTTCATTATATAAATACATTTTATTTGCAAAAATAGTTACATTGTGATATTCTTTCAGTATACAATGATTTAGGTCATACCACCCACCAACCACCAAATGCACTTTAAAAAACACAAAGTAAAGAGTAAATTGCCTTTAGACTTGTTTGTGGGTTTTCCAAGGCAACCAACACCTGAACATCTGCATAACCATCAGTTGCCATAGAAATATAGATTCTGTTGTGCCAGTATTACAATACTGAAGGCTGAATCTATAATAGATCAGCAGGATTTCTGTTCCTCAGCACATATTTTTTTTTTTTTTTTTTTTTTTTTTACTAAGGGTTAAAGCTGACTGGAGATTTGTTATGTATACACATCAGCCCACTAACAGGTTTTAGTTCTTATGTGTGTTATTCATCTTGACATCAGTTACAGGTGTGGGCAACATTAGAGAAATGAGTGCATTTATTCTTGCTTTGTCTTTCAGCCTGTGTGCGTGTGTGTATAGCTGAGAGACAAAAAAGAGAAAGATTTATTATGGGTATGTGTTGTCTCTGTTAGCCCTCAGTTTGACTGTGTGTTGTGCCACCATTGAGACAACATGATGCATTCTTCTCTGTAAGAGTCCAGAGACCAATACTCTCTCTCTCTCTTCTCTCTGTCACCACAAAGAGAGAATTAAACCACAAGCATCTTACATGAGGTGATTTAAAATTTGGTGATATGAGAAGTCACCTGAGAGGTGACGAGATTTTCAGGGTTATATTTTCTCTGTCTGAGATATATTACCCTTTTCCACATGACTAGGAAATGTTTGTGTTGTTTGTGTGTTCGATAGCAATGAGGCATGGTGACCACTCCGTTATGTGGGTTTAGCAACAGAGAAGCAGAAGAAGATTTTTTTACCAACACACAAGTAATTGGTTTGTTCATAATGGCGCACTACCTACTGTTCTGAAAGAAAGAAGTACAATGTGTATACTGCACAGAGTGTGTGTGTTTTTTGTAAACATGGAATAACTGTATGAGAAACTACATTTGCCAAAATGTACAGTATACAGCTGGACTGCACTGCATGAGATGCAGTATCCCACAATGCAATGCACTCGACTTGACCTTCCATTTCCAGTGTGACAAAGAAAACCTGAGCTATATAAATTTCAATTTCAAAAGCTAAAGTGTGTTTTATCAATGTTAAAACATACACAGATAACTAGCAACCCATATCAAGCTTGATTTCCCTAAATGAGATAAACTATGTATCTTTGTGACACTATCAAAATGTTGTTTGACCAGCCCAATAAAGCAACACTGGCTAATCTATCTGAAGACCATTATTGTAAGCTAAGGCTTACTAACATTAGAAACACTCAACATCTCTTAGCTAACTAAACATTGTATTAACGCTCTTACACCTGTACAACACAAAATGAATGCAAAAGTAGTCTAATGATATGGAAAACATAATTAGCTAAATAAAAAGTGCCTTATACTAATCACAGTATTTACATTGTTGCTTTCTTTATTTTTATTGCTGGCAAGTCATTGCAAGTTTATCACAGATATTTGCTTCATTGCACATATTGTATATGTGCAGTAAGTTTGTGTTTAATTCCCAACATAGTAAATATCTCTTAAATGCTTAATAAACAATGCACTTTAATTCAGATTCAGATTGTGTTAAACGTACTCTCTGTAGGACTATACAGCAGTATTACATGGCATTCTATGATGACCGCCGACATGAGATGTGTGTGTCTGTGTGTACAGAGAGGATCATCATAGCTTAAGGATTCTGAGTGATTACCTGCTTTACTGTCAGGCTGAACATGGGGCGTCACAGGAGATCATGGAAATGTTTAAACAACCTCTTAGCTAAACTAGCGATTAAAGCAAACAATAGGCCTACAACAAGCAAGCGGAACATCCTTATTTACAATTCCTCAAACAAACGCTCAGGAACACAGTAACAAGCACACACATGCTTACACACCTACATATACATGTGACTGCAGAGTCCCTTATCTTTAGTTTGATTTTAAGGAAGCTCTTGTCAGATTAAAACTGTAAGTGAATTGCTGCTTAATGTACTGGGCAGCATGCATGAAACAAATGTTTTGTGATATTATGTGTGGCATATGCTTTGTATAGCATATGGCATATGTATGTAGCCCTCATATATTTCACATACATTATACATGAAATTTGTGTGAGAGAAATGTGTGGGGTGTGTAAACATGCCATACGCTGTACAAAGCATTCATTAGGCAGTCAAGGCCTAATGGTTAGAGAGTCTGACTTGTTAACCAAAGGTTTACACTTTTACCCCAGTTGCTCCCCGGGCACTGCAGTGATACTGCTGCCCACTGCTCCGGGGCTACTTGTCACATTTTATACTGCGGTGTATATTTCTCATAGAGGGTTTATTATTAAAAGTAGATTTTTGTATGGTAAGATCTTAAAACGTCTTCATATAGAACTTATATTCTAGTCCTGGATAAAAAAGTACTGGAACATTTCCACTATTATTGCTTGGGCAAAAAAATCATCCTAATATATAAGTAGTTTTGAACCCTTTTAAAACTAAAAGTAATATAAAAAAACACTGTTTGAAATAACAAGCATTTGTGTAATTGACTCCAAACCTTTCACTTACTATAGTATAGCCCTTGTGACAACTTCTCCGTATGACAGCCAGCCCTAGTTTCTCTTGTACTGCTAACCAAACAAAGTCAGGTTATAATGTAATCACCATGGGAGCAATACATTTCACATCAGTCAGCATTCTGTGCAGTGATGTGAAGCTACAGCAGCCCCAAATTCCCTCTAAGTGGGTCAGCTCATGATTAGTCATCAAAAATAAATGATGTTCGTTTCTCCCATTAGTAAACAAAGGCAATTATTCTTTTAAGCTGTGAGAAAAGATCCCATTGGATCTTACGGTCTCCCACTCTCTCCAAGATGGGAACACAATGCAGATTATAGGCTCATTATTATCAGATAGTTCATATAAACAAACAAAGGCAAATGAAGAAAATAAGCCAGACTGGAGATCCATTACAAAAAATGTGTTTGGCACTACAGATAGAAGTTCATAGCAAAATGTCACATCAACATATTGAGCTGTCACCATCTTTCCGAGAGCGCTTCTGCTGTGCATCATTGTTTCTTTTCCTTGCTTCCTGTCCCAACTAGGTCACCAGCAAAAGATGCACGGAAAAGAAATGAAACCAGTCTTAATAAAGCAATATCCAATAAGTGTGCAAAAAATGTATGGATTATATACCTAAGTCTTTCATAATGGGGAGGATTTTGATGCAAATCACAAGATCAAGTTTGGAGCAGTGAGCAAACAAGCATCCACAATTAAAGAAATAAGAAGCAATCATCCATACTACACTCACAACTGTACATTATACAGGACAGTATTTCCAAAACATAGGCACTTACCCCCACTCAAATTAACAGAACTGCAGCATCTTAATAGTTAATTCTATAATCTTTGGTATTATCTACTATCCCATTACAAACACAGAAACTTAAGAAGCGATCTTAAGCTGGAATAATTCGGCTTCTGAAAGTCAGAGTGACTCATGACTCATTCCTGCAGTGTTGCAGATTGAACCAGAGCTTCTGCTTTCTCCATTAAACGTGTCATTAATGTGCTGTTTGATCTATAAATCAGCTCAAACTGCCACAGGATCTTAATGACTCTCCACTTGCATGATAAAAAGTAATAGCATCCTTACCTGGTTTGAGATCAGTTGAGAAAAGGGAAACGGTCTTTATCAATGCATGCTAAAGCACTTTGGATGGCCTTATTTATCAATATTTACTCATCTCATGCACTCATTTCAATGTGCTTTGCTTGAGAGCAGCGTGTAACTTTGTTTAGCAGGTGTAAGCAGTGCCACCTATGGGTTAAGTCTAGTATTAAATTACAAAAAATTTTCACAATGGACTATATTCAGAATGGAATCTGTATATATAATATAGAAACATTTGGCAGTCTGGTCAAATGATACTCAAGAAAGAGATTATAGTATTTCCAGTTGATGTTTCACACTGGTAATGGAAGGCCAGGTGTGTTGCATTGTGAGATATTGTGTGCTTTGTTGTATATATAGCATAATTCTGGCAAATTTAGTAATTCAGTTGTATTCGTCCAAATGTACTGAACCAACACAGTGAATACAGTGCAGTAAAATAAATGAGCAAGTATATATACTTTATACTGCAAGTGGTATGCTAATTAAGAAGTAAGAAGGTGGTAGATGGAAGCAGGAAGGACTTGTTTACCTTCAGACAAGTATGTGTGAAGGTGTCTGATCTGATAACATATATGTAATATTGTATATCAAAGACTTCACAGATTGTGTGTGTGTGTGTGTGTGTGTGTGTGTGTGTGTGTGTGTGTGTGTGTGTGTGTGTGTGTGTGTGTGTGTGTGTGTCAGCATGCACACCATGTGGTGGAAAGAGGATATAAAAAAGTTTAGCTGAGAGCAGCAGTCTCTGTGAGATAAGATGTTAGTGCTGTGAACAGAGGTTATTAGAGGGGATATTTTAGACCTCCAAATGTCAAGAACCTACAAAGAACCCAAGTAGTGTTTTGGTACTGCTTCTATGTTCACAACTTATGTTTACAGACACCTGCATCAGGCCAATTAAATTTTTTTTTGCCCTAGTTCTGTGTGTCTGTGTGTGTCAGAATGCCCTTTTTATCTGAACACAAAAGTTCACTTCACCTCTTCAGTATGGAGAGTCAACCTCATGTAAATGAAGACATCAAATAGCCCAGCTGCAACATAAATTACTGACACAGAAAACTCATTTTAGCAGCAGAGAGCACTGCATGCTTTGCTGCTTCCAAATGGAGGTCTGTATGCCTCTGCAAACCCTGCTGTGGGTGGAATAGGCCTTACCATCTACTTCCAGCAAGTTCTACTCAATGCAAAACACAGACTGCTGTGTTTACTTACAGTACAGAATCTAAACAATGTCAAGTTTAGTATATCAGCTAATGGACCGTTGGTTTGAGATTTTGATTTTGAAAATTGTTTGGATGTATGTTAGCTTATGCTGGGGACAAATTGTTAAACAAGAAAATGCTGCTGACCACATACAGCAAAATAAGGTGGGTTATCATATTTAGGCAAGGTAGGCTGTTTTGGAGATGCTAGAAATAGCAAGCTTGCTTTGAAAGCATAAGATCCCACCCAAAGTGCTTTTCAAAGCCACGCCAATGAGCAAAACTTTCAAAAGAAAAAGGCCTTCAATGTCTCCTGTTGCTGATTTCGAAGGACATTCAAACTATTTTGTATTTTGGAATAAATACATCATTCATATGGTGGAAACTAGGCAACTTAGACAAGGGGAGGAGCTTCTTTATTACATTACATCTATGTATTTGGCAGATGCTTAAAGGCAACTTACAGCACATTAAAATTACATGTTTTGTCAGTACATGTGTTCCCTGGGAATCAAACCCACAACCATTGCACTGCTAATGCAGTGCTCCACCTGCTGAGCTACAGGAATACAGCATCTATGCTGTTATGCATCACCAGGGTAGATTAAATCAAAGGCCCTGGGAAGTTCTGCAATCAGTAAAACCCTAGTTACTAAATAACTAGTTACCTTAGTATTGCTTACTGTACCACAATTTAAATTTTAAAGGAGTCATGACCTGTTTTTTGTTGTTGTTCCCTGGGGTGTAATTATAATATTACTGAACTTTCCTGCCCAAAAAAACATTTGAAATTAAGTAATTTATGCCCTTATTCCATCCTGATTTAAGTCCTGTGATTAAAAAAGTCAGATTTGAGTATTTCCCTTTAAGAGCCTTGTCACAGCCAGGATCAACACAGCCATTGACTGGAATCTTTTCCTGCTTTCACAATCTTATTGTGAGTGTAATAAGGCCTTCAGATCTACTTCTCCAAAACATTCTCTTCAGCCATCTCATAGTGGATTAATCTCAAACAATCAGGATGTTGCTTTGATGTTGTTCTGTCAGATGAGGACTGTTTTTGCTTCTCTGCGGCTGACCGATCATGGGTGGAGCCAACTATGCGATTATGTAAAACAGTGCTGTTGTCTTGCTCTGGGGCAGGTCATATGAAAATGAATCTACATTGTGACATCATAAATCCAGCCATTTCTGAAGAATGATTACATAAATGCTTTTGTTATTGCCAGTTTAAGAAATAAAACTTGCAGGATGTATTAATGATACCAAGAACCCGTATATGTCAAAAGATCAAGGGAAATTTGATTATTCATGTAATGACCCCTTTAAATTGTGTGTATTACATTGTATATGTAAAGCTGCCAATGTAACATCCTACCTCACTGACATACATTACAGTAGGTGCTACTTTATATGCCAGAATCTAAATGCCATATTTATCACATTATAATTTTAGAACTAGTTTTAGAACTTGTTTAGCACAACAGCAGTGTTGGGATAGTTGTGGCCTACTGGTTAGAGAGTTCTGTAACCAGAAGATTCCCAATGCTGGCAGGTAACAACTGAGGTGACCTTAGGCAAAGCATCTTACCCCCAGTTACTCCCTGGGCACCATAGTGGTCACAGTAACTCACAACTCTGTTGTTGTGAACTCACAATGGGGGGGATCTATGTGCCAATAAAAGTGATCTAACTTTACAGTTTTCCTAATAAAACCCAATAAGTTAACATGCAATATGATCCTAAAATTCATTTATTAATACTGGTTAAATGAGTTTTTTTCAGTTCAATAGATCACCCAGAGGTGTCAACATGACTTTTGCCTTGGAATGCAATCCTAGAGGAATCTTGCACTGCCGATAGTTCAGCACTTCATGACAAAATGGAATATATAATTGGGTCATATTGTTTCATGTTAGCCTTTATTTTTGCTGGTGTCCAGGAAGACCTACTGCAGTGGAATTGTGTCATTGTGTTTTTAAAATTAGTATGCATATGTTCTGGCATTCAAAATAAGTTACAAGGTGGCATATGATATGTAGGCCAACGTGATGTGCACCTAAAACTTAAATGTGATAAAAAAAAAATATGGACATAGTAGGTTCAAACAACCTATATATTTTTCATTCTGTACATTTATTATCAAGGTAGTGACATATAAAAACATGCTAGCACAAGAAGCAGGCAGAGCTGATGCCTTTACCGCCACATGAGACATCTACAGAAAATGAATCTTCATCCACATTCCATGAGCCCTTTCTCATTTTTAATCCCCATTCATACTCTTAGTTGAAAGAGTAAAAGTAGAATGGACGGTGAAGCTGAATTGCAGTCAGTGCAATACTGTTCCCACCACAAACAAATACAGCTATTATTAAAAAACATATTATTCTATTTTGAGTGTCTGACGGGCCACTGCAGATAGGAGAGCTTTCTTTAGGAAATACCCCGATAAACTCTGAGCTGTTTCATGGGGCCAGGCTAACAGTCATTATAACAACAAGAAAAGTACTTTTTGGTGCACTTCACATTGTAATCTTATTGAGATGAAGGCAAAGTGCATTACACTATGAAAAGCTGTGAGTGAGTTCTGCATACTAATGGGCTTGTATATTGATATCATGCAGAGAAGCCCTAAGGATTATAGGGCTAACTTTAATAACAGCTATTGATTTCACTAAGATCTTCTTACGTAAAATAATTCAGTGTTTGGCTGTGCGGGCAAATGTCTGGAGCTCCTGTTGGTTGCACACATTCCAAACGGTAATAGAAATAAAAAGTACTTTACATCAAAGTGTTCTCACATCTATTGCGAGAATTGCAGTGCAAATTCTCCAGGGGAAGTTGAAGTCGCGTCAGAAAAAAACGACTCGTTCTAAAAGCCCTTCAGTGTTGAGGAAATATAATGAAGAGGATCCTAACAACTGACATATTTACACTGCATTGAGCCGCTCTGAGCGTTCTTAACTACACAATGGATGCTGCTTGTTCCAGGATCAGGTGCACAATTATTCAATTCCCACAGCTGGCATTGATGGCTTGGACTGCAATTGTCTACATTTCACTGTTGGCACTCACACCAGTGCAAGGAGAGAGCACATTACCATATCAAAGGATTCACCAGCATGATATGCTGAATTTAAAGCGTCTTTTGTTCTGGTACCATTCAAGTGTGTACTCACACGGAAAGGAAAATGTATTTCCTTCACGTACGCACACATGCGCAAACTGCTTTAACTACTCACACCTTTCCTGAGGCCTTTGATCTTTGTGGTGTTGATTAACACTCCCAAAAGCCTTCAGCTAGGCAACATTCTCAGACCAAAGGCATCTGTTACAAATACATAAAACCATATAGCATGCACTCAATTTGTCTCATGTGGGAAAATATGAAACCATATCTGACAAACAGAACAATCCATGGCAAAGATACTGTAGATAGGTATATAAATTCTATTGTTCATTTGAAAAATGAAAAATTAGTTAAATTAGTTTGATTTTAATTCACACATAAGCAGCCGTACCCTGTTAGATCAGCTGTCTCTCTATTTTCAACAACCACAGATATTAAAAATCATCATCATAAAAGGTATTTCAGATATGTTGAAATTTCTTTACTTTTGTAGATTCTCTGTACTTACTTTTTGTTGAATGGCTATACTGTATAAATGCAGTAAGATCTAATAGTTATACCTCTCATGGTCAAGGATTTGCATTGATGACAAAATATAAAGCATTTCAGACCTTTACAGGGGAAAACTGCTGTAATTCAGTTTAAACATGACTAGTGACACTTTAAGAATCTTTAATTAGTTACAAGTTGCCATCATTAGCCTTCCAATGGTTTTTCTGTCTTTCTGTCTCTCCCTCGACCATCTCCCCTCATCTCGCTGTAAAGTCATTAACCACGGCTACTGGGGTGATGTGGCCATTCACATATACCAAAAGGGCAATGATGGTCTTGACATTCTTCTATAGCTAAACCTCCTCACCTCCAATAATCCTGCAGCTTCTTCTGACATTTAATCACCATTCATGTCCATCCACCATCAATACCAGACACGGCAAAGGGAGAGACGCCACGTCTGGTTCACCCTTTCCACCTTATATCACAGCCTGTCACAAAACCTAAAATGGGAATCTGATGCACCTCATAATGACAGTAGGTGTTGATTCAGAAATATAGGTGTGGAGTAATGGAGCGATTCTTTCCCATCAGTCATGCTTAAAGAACATATGACTGCTATGGTTACATCCAGCCCACATGAAAGAGAGGAAGAGGAGAAATTAATTTGTCATCTTTATCATTATTTGTCATTTTGATGCTTGAGGTTCAAGGCTGTGCACATTTCATGGTTTTTTCTTCTGTAAGTCTATCAAACGCTGCATGCCTATATAATACGGGAATACATAATCTTCCAAACAAAGTAAATGACTTAAAATTTGCATGACTGCTTGAAATATTCCATTTTCATGAAATTGCTGTGGACACCAAGGGGTTAACATGATCTAGTTAGCCCCTGCTGGTAGATGTCACAACTACACTAGCGTGTTTGGCAAAAGCATCTTCTCTATTCACGGCTATTTGAAAGTAGCTAAGAATTTTTAGCTGAAATCATGAATTTTTCATTATATTGTAATTGCTTCTTTGTCAGCTGGAATTTGTGAGACCTCCATACCGGTCCCGAGGTGAGGCGGGTCATTCCTTTTTGGCCCAATATCTCTCTCTTTTTGCCATGTTTCTAAGTCTTAATTCATACCAAATAAAAACTGTTATGTGGCTAAGTTGTTTACAAGCTTAAATGACCTTGAAAATAGACTCTGGGGGCGTACAAATTAAAATATTGCATCGTGAAAGAAAAGTAAATTTTAGTGTCTGTGTGGGCCTCTCTGGCAGTGCAACACTGAAGATTCAGTCTTAATTCAATATGAGCGTCACTAAAGATTCCTTTGAGAAGAACTAAATGGAAAATAACCACATGAAATAGCAGTCAGAGAGCAATTTATAGCTTTTGTTTCAAACTTAGAATGACAAAAAGCTGCATGTTTTATTAGAATTAGGGACTTGGCATAATGTTCATTGGGAGGAAATACAACTCCATGCATGTTTTACATAATAAAGAAGGTAGAAGACCACCATATGTCATTTTTTTCTGAAATGCAAGCAGTTTTATTAACAATCTGCCTTTTCAGGTTTTTTTTCATAGTTTGTGACCCTAATATCAATGCGTCTTCTGGCCTCTAGGGAGAAAGCACTTGTTGTCTTTAGGGGACATAGAAAGGCCATCGGCCAGTTTGTAAGTAAGTTTGAATAATGAGATGAATATTTATGACTTTGGTCCCAATTACTCAATAGGAAAAATAACCGTGACAAGCTTTTTTTGACAACAGAGCAAACTTAGATAAGTAAAAACAACACCACTGTATTCATGTCAACAGGAACTTGGTTAATTGGGAGCTGCAGTTTTTAAGGGTTCACGTTCACCTAATTGGGAATCTAATTAGCATTTGATTTCATTGATATTAAAAACTTCAGCAAGGGGCATCCGACAGCCCCAAATCCCAAGTGATTTAATGTTGCCACTCAACCAAAAATGATGCATTTGCTTGGGATCTGTCTGCTATGGAAATTCTATGTAAATATCAGGGTACAAAAGACATGTTTCTTCCCTGCAGAACTCCATAGGAAATTCCATAACAGTATGTACCCCATATATTTACTGATCTGCAGGTGCTAGCCATTTATACCTGTGGTGTTTGTTTTCATCTGGAGATGATACCAAACTAAATTACTTATGATCTGATCTTGGCCTTTTTTGTCCTTTACCTTTCTCCCAGTGAAACAAACACACACAGACAGAGAGAGAGAGTGAGAGAGATTTTCATCTCTTCACACGCTTCTGTGATTTAGACCACACACACACATTTTATGGATGTCATACAACTGATACAAGCTTTGATTTCGAAGAACTGAAGTGAAATTTTAAGCTAGATTTCAGGGAGGTTTTAAAAAAAAAAAAAAAAAACAGGCTATAAATACTCCTAAATCAGGGGGAAGGGTGTAAAATCAGTAGAAAATACACAAGGGAGCATGAGAGAACAATTCTAGAGTGTGTTGTTTGTCTGATATGACTGAAAGCAATTGTGACAAACTTCCCCAGACTGCAGACAGGCTGACATCAACACTTGAGATCATAGAAAGGGCTGCATTATCAACGTGATCAAAGGAAGCCATTTCTACAAAAGATAAACACGTAAATAAATAAATTATAAGACCTTAATGTAGAGCCACATTCTAGCCTCACCACCAGGGGTAATTGTACTTAACTATACTTAAGTGTTACTATGGGAAAATTTGACTTTACTCAAGCACTATTAAAACTAAATACGTTTTACTCCTAATTTCACTGAATGTCAAAGTACATATTCCACTGGTCACTAAGACGTAAATGTGTCGTTAAATTAAATATATATATTTTTATCTTACTGATAATTCAAATCAAATTATTTGAGTGTGAATACTGTGAACAGACAGACAGACAAACAGATGACTAAAATACCATTTAAACTGAGTTAATGTATTTCTTAGCAAAACATATTATGTACAGTGTGCATTATGTATTACAGTATGCACAATTTTTACAAAAAAAGACAAAAACATTGAAATGTATGCAGTATTTGTTATTGGTGACTACACACAGGGCTCAAATGTAATTGATTATTTGTATTCATGGAGAGACTGACCCAGCCATACAAGTACAATGTCTACAAATTAGCTTTCAGTTTCATACAAATTCATTCACCATTATTTTTCGTTCCTCAGCCGTTGGACTATGAGACAAAGAAAGCTTATACATTTAAAGTGGAGGCTTCAAATGCACACTTGGATCCACGGTTCCACAGTTTTGGCCCATTTAAAGACACTGCTACAGTGAAAATAAATGTTCTGGATGTGGATGAGCCTCCTGTCTTCAGCAAACCCTCCTACACAATGGATGTTTACGAGGACACACCACAAGGCACGATTATAGGAGCTGTGACAGCACAGGATCTCGACGCGGGAAACAGTCCAGTCAGGTATGCTAACTACCTACACACAAAATCCAGAAAGTTGCTGTTTTATATGAATATGGCAACTCTGGCTCTGTGACTTAAATGATGATAAACAAGGAGACTACGAGATAGATAGATAGACAGACAGACAGACAGGCTGACAGACGGATAGATAGATGGATGGATGAATAGACAGATGGATGAATAGACAGATGGATAGATGGACGGACAGATAGATAGCTCATACATAGCTCTTGCACTTGCACTTTTACAGACTGCTTTTAAAGTTTCGCAAGAAGAAGATCCATTGATGCACCACTGTGGGGTCCCAACGCTACCTGAGAACCTCATACATCACAAGTTGCTCAATACACAAGTTGCTCTGAATGAAATATTCATACAGGAACAAAATAAGACAGTAAAATGGACAAAGAAAACATTTGTATGTGTGAAAGTGCAACATCGTCCTTTTGTTTTGCCCTTCATGATTAATTATTTAGAAACATTGTAACATTGACATTGTTCAATGGGGATATGCACTTTCCTTTCTGAAACAATAGTCCCCAATGAGTTTCTGTGTGAGGAAAACAAAGCTTTTATAACCCTGAAAGCTGTGCCCACCACATGTGACTGACAAAAAGAATGCATGAGGAATGCAGGAAGCAAAATAGCTAAAGTGCTTTTTGGTACCACTGTAAATCGAAAGTTTTACAGCTTTCTCCAAAGCTTTTTAAGTTTTCTCCAAGCTACAGGGGTCAAGAAAATAGCTTCATGGAGATCAGAAATGGATGGATTTATGAAAAAAGTAAATTCCTCACAAACTGAACTTAGTTTTTTATGTGAGCTAAAGTTCACTAACTAAATAATTTCGTGAGGTGAATCACTCAAAGGGGGCATCCAGCCCCACAGAGAGAAAAATGTACTGACCTACTCGAATTGTAGCCTTCTGTTTTATCACAATGGTTCTGTTCCAAAACCTAGTAAGCTGGTTACGTAGGCAGCATAGTTACATTCCCAGTGCAAACACTGTTTGGAAAGTTACGTAGCACTGTCATGGATTTCAGAGTCAGTTAAGGAGGGCTGCTCATAATTCTGCCCGTCTGCCAAAATGTAAATTAATTTTACATAATTTTGTTGCTGGAGAATGACCAGGACACTCACTGTAGTTAGGGGTTGTTACTGACTCGACTTGTATACTGATTATATTCTCTAAGATACCTTAGTCAGGCCGCATTTTTGGGTGGTATCAGATGTTTCCTCAAAACTTTTATACTATATTTTCTGTGGTTTAATATTTGATTTGGCTACTGTTACAGTATTGATTACACAGTGACCCTTGATTACAGTGAGTGTCCTGTTTTTTCTAGCCATTGTGTTTATGAATATAAGGTAAAGTTTCAATTATTTAGCAGATAAACATCCTCCTACAAGAAAAAGCAATGTTTTGCTGTTTGCTAAAACAAGACAAAGTTAATGTTCTGCCTCATCTCACTGCACAGACAAGGGTCTGTCGAGCGGACCTCTAAGTATTTTTACAATGAATAATTTCTTCATCATTTTGTGTTTGCTTTGTAATCTTGTCCTCTTGTAAAGATTAATGAAGCAGCATATTGAAATTCTGTTTGAAGCTTTTTCCTGCGGCAAAAGCATTTGCTGTAAAAAAATTAAATCAAAATATTCTGAAAAGGCTTTCCTCAAATAAATTAGGTTAACGATTGGCTAATTGGAAATGAGTAAACATTTCTGTGATTCTTGCTCTAAGAAAAACACACATTCACACACAATTGATTTGAACTCTACAGCAAAAAAAATTGTCCATAATAAACCTCAAATAAAACATGAAGATTGTATAATGTAATTTTTTTAATAGTAAAAAGGGTTGCATGATCTGCCTCCTACTCTTGTTTAATCTGCATTTGGCCTTTAAAAGAAGAATGAAGTTGGCACTTTATGATCACCAATGCCACAAGATCAATCTTTCTCTTCCTCACACAAACTCCTGGGGCTTTTAGTTTCAGTCTTTTCTAATTCCAAGAAAACACACCTATTCTGTATTCAAATAAACACAGAACACGTTATTTATAGTGATTATTATGGAGATTTAGGCCTCCTAACAGTTTACAACATCAAAGGCTTTTGTCGCAGGTCCAATGCAACAAAATGTACAGAAAATGTACAAAATGTCCATTGTACAGAATCCTAAGATGTATTTTTGTTGATCACCTTTTCAGCAAATTTAACAAGCCAGAATGTGAAACATGGAAAACAGAAAGTGTCGCAGCCGACCTCACCCAGCGCTCCCGCAACATTTCTTTTACCTCAATTCTAGGTCATCCTACAAATAAATAAATAAAGAGTTTTGAAAATATCAACCTGCATTAATGTACCCAGAGTTTGTGAAAGAATGAGTACAAAGCATCAAGACACTTCATAATAAACCTGTGAGAAAACGCTAACCTTCTCCATGTGAATTCATATTTATGCATATTGTGGTGCTTAGCTTCTGCAAGATACATGTTAAATACCCCGTGAGAGTGGTTATGGGATCTGTTAACAAGGCTGCTAGGCTATTACTACAGCTTAGCATAACAGCTGTTTAAAACTGGACCACAGATAGCAATTCACTAGAGTACATCATATTTTTATGCCAACTCGCTGCAAGACTAACTCAAACTAAATGAATGCTGTGCAAAATCTCAGAGAAGAGAAAAGAGAATAAAAATGGGTAAATCTAATACTCTTGAATATCCATTTATTTGTATGCATTTGCTAGATTCTTTTGTTGTGACTTACAGCGAATTTAAAGATATATATATATATATATATATATATATATATATATATATATATATATATATATATATACACACACCCATGACTTGTATTCCCTACCAGGTTCTACCAGTTGATCTACAAGAAATCATTATCCTTATGTTTCTTTATGATACTTTTGATACAAACTTTTTTGGATTCATATTGGTACCCTAATCCAACTCTAACCCTTTGCTTTTCGATTTAGATTTTACACTGGCCAAGTGGCAACCAACAAAAATGTAAAATTGTTTAGCATCGCTTACAAAAGGAATTTTATGCTCTTGGCAGCACTAAATACAAAGTGTTGGCACAAAACATGTTTACTCTTGTTGCATCTGAATCTGTATTTAATGTAGTCTGTGTTGTATTTTCTGTTAAACTTGCTTAGTTTTGTTCATTGTTTTTAAACAATGTCCTTTTTATCATCTGTTTACTTTGGCTATTGTAGCTTCTAACAAGTAACAAATAAATTGCCAAAAGCCACAGAGTTAAAACACAGCCTTTGACATCAAAACAAAAAACAAATAAGCAGAGCATTTTCTCCATGCTTTTTAAAACCTGAAAACCTGTTTACTTTCTTTTTCTAACTATGTATGATTATATGGTTAGTTGCTGTTTATTATTTGCACATTGTTTTCCCTGCTGTCCACGACCCTGTCATTGCCACCTGTCAATCAACAATCACTGCTGTAACCCTAAATCAGAGTTGCCTAGTAACAGTGTCACAATTAAAAATACACGTTTTTTAGACCCCCAAATACATGTTAAACAGAATATTTTGTCTTCTCTGTTCCTCAGGTATTCCATCGACTGGAAAAGTGACATGGACAGCTTCTTCGACATTGATCCTGTCAGGGGAACCATCTCGACCAATGAGCTTCTAGACAGGGAGAGTATAGCCCAGCACAACATTTCTGTCGTGGCCACTAAAGTTAGTAAGTATAGCTGTGAACTCAATAGTGATTCATAAAAATCCAACTGTTTTAATATGTGGGTATTTCTTGCTAACTGATTTACGGTGTCCCATTGTAGTGCAGTCAGTGGCGAATTCCATTAAGTCTCTGGGCTTTTTACGAGCGTTCATAAAATATGACGACTCTTCTGAAATATGTATCATTACTGCACTGACTTTCCTGTCTCCTTGACCCCCTAAATTTAACAATTGATGTATTCCCACATTCTAAATCTGCTGGCAGATTAATTGTTTCTCATTAGTTTGGTCAATTATAGAAGAGTCTATCTCGCATTACGTCTTTGGGAACTTCATAAGAACAAATTAAGTTTGAATGATGAAACCAAAAACCCTCTGATATGTGTTAAAGTCTTAAAATCAAAGACATGAAGCCACATTGTGCCTGTTTACTTTCTTAATGAAAGTTTCTGGTCTTATGTGCACAATTAATTTTAAGTTAAAAATATATGTTTACATGTAATAAATGAATGATGTCTTTGCTCTTAAAAGGAGTTATCACAGATGCCCTTAAGACTTTTCATTCCCCTTCCAACAAAGACCACTTTTCACAATCCAATCACAATTCAATAAAATCAAGCCCCTTCCTAAATATCTTTTGCTCATTGGATATGCCATTTTGTTTGAGAATAAACACTAGATTATGGAAATGAAATGGGTTGTGAAAATCGTTACCTTAAAGGATTTATGTTGGAAGTGGTTTGAAAGGTGATCAACCACCAACCTTAAACATGTCGCTGCTGCAATTGTGTTGATGCCCAAAAAAGATCTGTGGATTGAATTACCACACAAATAAGCAAATCCATCATCATCAAGTCATCAAAACCACTAAGAAGTTTCCAACACCATTATCCTGGAGTCTCTGTGATACTTAATCAAAATTACAAATGCCCCGACTTACATTCATTAAGACAGAATGGGGATGAGGGGTCATTAAAAGTTGAGCCGTTATCTCCATGGTAACGGTTATTACTCACTGTCTCCCAAGGTTGCGCTGGTGAAATGCTAATTGTGATTTCTAAAGATGATTTGGGACAGACTAGCACAAGTCAGAGCTGTTAAACCTCACTTCCGTGTCTCTGCGGGAATTGTCCACCATGTGTCTGAGACTTCATACTTATTAATATGAATTTTACACTATCAGAGAGTATTTTATACAGTTTTACATGCTAGCCTGGTGGGTCTGTTGAAATCCTACAGATTCTCCAAAATCACAGAGCACATATGAGCTCATAACTAGACATTATATATTAGACACAGGTAAAAGCTGAAAAACATGTTTTTGAAAAAACAAAAGTGAAAGTTAGTAGGAATGGCTCACCACGGTTTATTTAGATCTTATCTGCATCATTAAATTTAGCACACATGCACTTACAGATGTTTTTGTCTGTTTGGTAGGAGAGCACTACAGTGAGCACTGTTTAAAATAGTCAAACTTTCAAAAAACCATCTTGAGACCCCTGTATTGTGTTCCGTTCCGTTGTGCTCCATCAAGCTGTTGCTGAATGCAAAAGCATGTCTTATAAAAATGCTTTAAGAAACACATCTGATTGGGCTGAGGGTAAGTAAAACTGACACTATAATCCAGGGCTTCTGTAAGACTAATTAATCAACTACTCATTTAGGTAATCCACAGACTAGTCAACTTATAAAAATGTGCACTTTTGCATATCCCTAAATGTTAGTTTGTTGAAACTTTCTAGCCCACATTTGGAAGTGTTAATGACATAACTACAGAAAGTTAAAATTTAACAAGCTATATTTACAGTCTTAAAATGTATTTAAATGGTCATATCACCAATGGGCGTGTAGTACCCTCACTAGCTTTATGGAGACTTGTAAAACATGCCTAATGCCTTTTAAATCTATCAGAAACAGTGATTATGAGGTGCAGGCAACATCTGTTCAATACCATCACAGGCTAGTCTAGCACATATCCTAGCCTTGTTGTGTCTACATTCCATGTTTTTTCTCCTGCTCTCTCTCTTGCGTATTTCGGAAGTGTTAATGTTACGGCAGGTGGATTTCCAGATGTTCAGGAATTTTATAACTCACTGTACTAAAGAGAAATTGCTGAGGCAAGTATGAGTCAGCATGGCTTCACAACATTCTATGCTTGTTGCACATGATGAAAACTTCTTTAGTTTCCATTAGGGCAGCAAACACATGGATCCACTTGATTTACATAATCCCCACTGTGATGCTAATTAGAACAGAATCAGCTCTCTGTAAAAACATTTTTTCAACGGTAGAGTTAAAACAAATTTGTTTAAAAAATCGTGTGGTTAAAAACAGTGTAAAAAAATTGCTTTTCAATTACAATAGTGCTCCACTAGGGGCGCCAGACTGAATTGCAATTAAACTCTCTCCTGGTCTACCATTGGTTGGACATAAAGATTGTCTCGGACCCCTTTTGAAATATCTAGGGCCTTCTTGTCACTTTAAGTGGAATTTTGGTTTATTTCTGACCCTGGGTTGAAAGGCTAGAATTATAATTAAAAGTTAAAAGAACAGTGGTACTTTCAGGCTTAGATATGTACCAGTCCACCTATCAAACCTTAAAAGCAGTACCATTTTGATCTAAACATGAGGCACCTTTAAAAAGTGATCAGAGTATCATTTAAATTGGTGTGAGCAGGCTAACAACAGTAACCTTATAAAGCAAGCACACATCAAAAGCCTATGACTGCACACAGGTATATTTTCTTTTATTTTCTTCTACAGTGAACTGTGAGTTTAGCAGCTGCTCCTCTTAAACCACTGCGCCATCTGGTGGAAAAAGTCTATATAATCCCTGCACTAAAGCCATAGATTCAATGATAAAGAGTATTTATCCAAGTATCACAATTAGTTGTGAAATATTATGAAAATATTTCATAGCATATTTTTAACAGTTTAATCTTTAATGATTACATTAGGAAAATACTATGCTTCAGGAGGTGATGTACAGTGCATTTAAATATTAATCCCTGATATATAGTGCTATATACAGTACATGTACTGTACTGAAGAATCTGAATTCTTGTCATTCTAAGTCATTTTGTAATGTTAACCGGTTCAATGTTCTACATGAGATTCCAGCTGAAATTTAAGATATGTATGTAGTTTTTAAAATCCATTTAAGGTGAGATCACATTTTGCATCTGATTTTGCTGCAGAAATTTGCTGCAGAAATATTATGCATATAGTTCTTGTGTTGATGATGAATGTTGTCAGAGCTGGGATCAGTTGTAGCAACTCTAGTGATTTTAACTGGAGATCAGAAACTGTAAAGACCCTTTAGCTAAAGTAACATACAATTGTGCACACACACACCCTGAACCCGTCTCGTATCAGATCTATAATATTTATTTCATAGCTATACAGAGTGCTCACGCAAACAGCACTCAAACAATATCTGTGCCAAAGAGGACAACCCTGACCTTGAGTGTCAGCTAGAAAGTTCTTTGACTATAATTACTTTGTTTCATGGTCATATTATGAAATCCCTGTTTCCATATGAATCATGGTTTTATAAAATCACATTATATTATACCCCCTTGACATGTGCATAACCACATGGTGGCAGTATTACATTATCTGTAGGTAGAGCACCTGAAAACTGGGTAGCCAACACAGCCCTCAGATTGGGAGTGTATGTAGATTAAAATAATCAACAGTATCCAGAAGTAAATCCAGAAGTTTAACTTTAAGATTTAAAGTTTTAAAGTTGGCTTTGAGTAATAAAGATGACTTTAGGTATTTAATTTAAACATGAGTTTCAGCCACCCACTCACGCACGCCTCCACAGATAGAGCTTCCATCTGAGTGAGCTGATATCATAGACTGTTTATGATTGTAAAAGTGGTGAATTTCTGCACTTGCAAACAATTCTGAATTATAGAATCTAACAGATTCTAATAGAACAGAATTAATGAATCTGAAGGAAATCAGATGCTGTTCTTACAATCTGATGTTTTGCTATGTGTGTAGATAACCCTGTACTCACCAGTAAAGTGGCGGTCACGGTTCATGTTCTGGATATTAATGAGTTTCCTCCAGAGCTGGCCATACCTTACGAGACCTTCGTATGTGAGAGTGCCAAAGCTGGACAGGTAAGTGTGTGTGTACATGTTTGCATGCTGAAAACCAATTCTGGTCTAATGATCCATTTAAGATGATGTATGACAGATTCCAAACTCTGACACTCTCATTAAATCTTCAAAGTGCAGTATATCCTGTTCTAGCCAGGTAGAAAGAGAGAGTTTGTGTGTGCATGTGTGTGCGTGGGTCCCTTCCTCTCAGCCCATTCATTTCCTATCCTGAAGCAAGCTATGATATCTGTCACAACGTTTGGCATGTACTTTTTACCTACAATAACCTTGCAACTTGATTATCACAGAAACAAATCATAAAAAAAATGTTGTGTTATAAAAGGTTGCATAAAAAAACACCTTGACTTAAAAATCAGAGTCTGAATGGTTTTGCTTCTGGAAGAACTGTGTGGTTTAATTAAAACGTTGCACAGGAAGAGCATGTGTGGGTAAGTGATGCATTAGTGCTGTGCTAATCATCCCACCTTGCTTGCACCTGTGGTGCTCACGACAGCCCTACAACAGGTGATGCCAGTGGGAGGGCGAGCAGTACAATTGTCTATGAGCCACGGAAGATTGATCTGTTTGTAATTTTAGTGCACAGTGCATCATAATCACTTGATGTGCAAGGAGATTAATTGGGATTCGATGTAGAATTGGGAGAAAAACCACACCAGCATTATTATTGAGTAAACACTTGCTAACAGATACTTAATGCACCTTTGACTAGTTAGATAGGAAATATATAGTTAGGAAAATGCATTGTGATTGTAAATATTTCATATATAAAGCACTTTTAAGAATGCACTTCCTGGCTGTATATTTATATCCCTGTTAATCAAAAGTAAACTCAAGACTGCCTGGTCAATAATTGCCACACGGCAGTAGGAAGTTGTGTAGCACATATGTGGCTTGTGTATTGATACTATTTTCATGGTTTGGCCTATTATTTATTTATTAATTTAATTGATGTGTAAAGAGCTAAAGTTGTTAATCATTTTCATTTTCATTTGGATTAACATTAACATGCAGGGTTTTTTCAAATGCAAAATAATACAGCATAATTGCAAGTGAAATAGATAATATCCCTCTATGTGCAATAATAATATCCCTCTATGTGCTATAATCATTTAAGTGATTTCATAAATATTCACCAAATATTCAAACAACCATTAAAGATACTTAAGTTAAGATATAAAGACTGGTTTTAACAACATTATTAGCAATATAACCAGGTCATGTGTATTGTCATAGACCAAGATCAGATTTGTTTTGTCATTTAATAACTTAGCCCATGTCTGTTAACTTTAAGGCTATCTGTATGCTAATGCTATTGTAATATTTGTTTTGAACTGTTTGTCTTACTGTTTACTTTACATTCTTAAACCCTACAGGTCAATAATGTTTTGATTAACTTTGTCATCTAGGTGATTCAGGTCATCACTGCAAAAGATGAGGACCTCCCCCAAGCTGGACAGCGATTTTCCTTTAGATCTCCCCAGGAGGGAGTGAAGACAAAGAACTTCACCATCAGAGACTTTGGGAGTGAGTCTGATTTTTTTTTTTTTTTTTATTTGCTTTAAAAAAGGAAAGTTTAAAATGAATGTTTTCATGTTGAACATTTTCTGATATATTCACAATATTTCATAATTTTATTATAGCTCTATGTTAGGACTCTTATGCATAGCCAACATTCTTATTCTGGAAATGTGTGATGCAAATAGGTTTTAGAAGTTGTTTTAGGGTTGGGAATACAGCTTCAAATTCCAATACATGTTTTGTATACAGTCCTAAAATGTTTGCACAGGTATTCACCTTTCACATAGCACATATACGTCCACGGTTTTTGCCTTTGGGAGTATCTGTCCTCACTTGAGGCTTGAATGCTCGCTTAAGACATGATTTACTAGGACAAGGTGATAGTTAATGCTGATGGCAGTTAGGGAAAACAGAACAAAACAGGTTAGCCTGCAATGTGCAAGATTTTCTTGAGAACACACTCAGCATATACTCAGAGTGGCAGACAGTGCACTTGCCATGCCCCAGACAGACCCCCTTCCTTTAAAAAAATTATTTTTTTTAAAAAAAAAAAAAAACACCCCCCCCCCCTTATTTTTAAAAAAAAAACCAAAAAAATTTTTATTTTCCTTTAATTTTTTTTTTTTTTTTTGGGTTTTTTTCAAAAAAAAAAAAAATATAAAAAAAAATTTTTTTTTTTTATAATTTTTTTAAAAAAAAAAAAAAAAAAAGGTTTTGGGTTGGGAAAAAAAAAAAAAAAAAAAAAAAAAAAAAAAATTTTTTTATAAAAAATTTTTTTTTTTTAAAAAAAAAAAAAAAAATTTTTTTCTCCTTTAGCAACATGCATCACATCCTTTGCAGATGAGGCAATCCCAGCATGCACTGTGTAAAGTGTCATCATAAGCAGTGTCAGGGGAATGTTGTTGGTAAACAAAAGAATATGTATATTAAAAGCAAATATCAAATATGACAAGCAGCAATAAAACATATTACAGACTGATTAACAATACAATGTATACCATGTTTTTTTGCCTATTAGACATCACATGCATGTCTGCTGCATGCATAATGGGATCACATCACAGCCAATCAGAGGATATTGATGTTTAATACACAGTTATTTAGAGTGTACCTGAGCTAGTGGAATGGAGTAGATTCATTTTAGGAAATCTACTAAATGTCAGTTGACCAAAACTGTAATAAAAACTATGTTAAAAGGCTCATGAAATAATTTTAACAAATAGTTTCACAGAGAGACAGCATTTTATTTAGACTGGGGCTGATTTGATACAATTGTAGTGTTATACCCTTCTGAAACAGGTATCAAATACACTGACCCCACAATGGATGGTTCAGTCTGGGTGTGTCTCTAAAAATAACACATAAGAGCTTCATGTGACTCACAATATCATTTCTGATGAGGTTTCATCACTACATTATAACAATACAAGCACCCTTCCAACAGAGGCATTAAAAATGTCACCAAACGACCAATTCCACTGATATATTTTGATGTGATTCATACACCCACTAAAATGATTTGTCTGTTTAAAACATTCCAAAAAATGGCTAAGAAATGTCAAGCTAGTTCTGAGAAAAGGTCGTAACAGCATTTATTTCTGAATGCCAATTGGTTTGATATTTTGTTATCAGATGAAATCCATACATTTTAACTGTGATTTAAGTGTCCAAACTTTTTGAGATCACTTCACATAAAGCCCAAAAGAAAAAAAGATGATGTATTTAAAGACTCATGATAGCCAGAGCTGTGGGGTGGTGGTGAGTACTTCTGCCCTGTGCCATGCCATGATCTCATTACCAACCCAAATGTTATCTCTCCCATTCCCACTGCTCTAATAATTAAAGGTAACCAAATGCCCAAGAAAGTTTAAGACAGATAAGAGTTTTTCCAATTTTTTAAAAATTTATTGTTTTTTTGTTTTGCTTTGTCCAGATAACACAGCCGGAGTCGTGACCCTGCGAAGCGGCTTTAAGCGGCGGTCTCAGGAGATATTCCACCTTCCAGTGGTAATTGAAGATGGAGGTCTCCAGACATTAAGCAGCACCAGCACCCTCACCATCCGTGTCTGCGGCTGTGACGCCAATGGATCTTTATTAACCTGCAATGCTGAAGCTATTTTCCTCCCTGTGGGTCTCAGTACGGGAGCCTTGATCGCTATTCTGGTGTGCATCATCATACTGCTGGGTAAGCAAGCATGCATGCTTCAGAGAAAGTGGAAATACTGCATCTAGTGACAACCCAGCTAACAATTTTAGGTGTAATAACGTTTCTGTAATTTTCCATTATGTAACAAAAACATTAACAATGTTATTTTGAAAGTTCTAATAATGTTCAAAACAGCCCAATTTTAGACGTTGTATTATTATCAGGGTTATTTGTGATGTCATACAAAAAGAAATGTAATTTTAGAGGTGGAGCAAGTTATTGCTTTGTGATAAAAAATTACAAATTTAAATTAATTGTACACAGTGAAACTGGGAATGTACATTATAACAGTAAATTGATCATTTCATGATGTAATGTTTAATTTTATGTATTTGTGGATATAGGTTCTGTATGGACAAACACTTGCAATTTTTTAGACGTGTGATACATAGATTAATCTGAAACTCTCTGGGGTTGTTTAATTAAAACACACCTGTAAATTAAATGCCTTTTTATTGGCCAATCCAGGCTGATAAGGAGGCAGACTGTTTGTTGAAGTAAACAAGCATGAGTTTAAATGAGTTATGTCTTTTCCCATCAACACCATAGTGAAAGCCTAAATCTCTAATTGTTAATAACACCAGAATGCAGCCTGCATTACTCAACATGTTAGCTTAACTCCCAAAGTCTGCATGAAGAAATCTCTGGAGTTATAAACCCAGTTCATTTGCATAGAGGATGTGCGAGGAGTTGGGATGGGGGGGTGAGAAATGAGGTGGAGACTTTTATGGCCCTGTTTCCATGGTAATTTGTGTGGGCTGGCTGGTCATTAAGTAAGAGCATGCTCAACAAAATGAGGTTAGCTCTCATCTATCCCTGAATGAACCTAAGATGCAGATCTCAGCCTGCAGTGAACTGCAGGTTTCTCTGTAAATCATGTGTATGTCCTCCAGATTGACACTTAACTTCTAAACCCCTCATTTGGTCTGTGAACGATCCACCTACCCATACTTCAACTTATTTATTCATGTGTAAATCAATCTACACCTTTGCTTGGCTCATAATTAGGCCCATGAGGAATCTGCACACTTTTTTCCACGTTTTGAAAAACTTTATGCAGCTACATGATATGAATTGAAATTTGACTTTGGGTTTTAATCTTTGTCTGTTTGCTTTGGGAGCATATATGTGATATACTGAGCTACAGTGTTCCTGTAGCTCTGTTGGTAGAGCATTGCGTTAGGAGTGCAAAGGTGTTGGGTTTGATTTCCAGGGAGCACATGTACTGATAAAATGTAAAACCTTGAATGTACTGTAAGTTGCTTTGGATAAAAGCATCTTCCAAATGTATAAATATTAGCATATTCCTTAAAGTTGTAAATAAAAGCATTTCACAGTTTTTCTGGATATGGATAAAAATATTGATAACTCATCTTGCACTGAGGGATGTATTCATGAGAATGTCTCTCTCTACAAACAGAAACACAGTCATGACTTATTATTCAAGAGGAGACATGCTCGTTCTTTGAAATGATAATGCTAATTATTTCTCAAACACAAGAATTTGTATTAATTTCCCTTTTAATTAATTTTATTAATTTTAAAATGGGCAGTATTTTAGTCACATATCAGGTCTGATTGTGTGTGTTATTCTAAAAAAATCTACAACATATTAGTCCTGCCCCAAAAGTATTTATTTTTCTATTAAATATTATGTTTCATACTTGGCTCGAACTCATTTGCAGAGAAGATCAGATTCCCTGTTTCCATTAAAATCTTTTAAAGTCTTCATTAAAATTTAAATGCTGATAATATATTTTGTAATAGAACATACAAATGTGTATGATATTTGTCTCTAATCATAAATGTGGCAGCGTGCATTTGTGACATCGTGCTTCAGTGCAGTGCTCTGAAGCGTGACCTGTCTCACTGTTCTCTGCACCTAAAGGTGCCATCTGATATCACAGACAGCACACAAACAGAACACCCTGTCACACTGGAGATTAGCCATTATCGGTGCTCCATTTGTCAGACTGGCCTATTTCCTGCTCTGTGGAAGCGGCCATGACAGACGGTGCAAGAAATCAGTGTGCTGAGGGCAAGGATTTATTAATCGCACACCTATCTCCATAACATGCCACTCAAATCACATCAGAACCAAACACATGCACAGACACACAAAATATGTTTGCCACGTTTGAGCGGTGCAATGCAAATGACTGTCACATGGGGGCGCTGACATCTCACAAACACTGTTAAGAAGCCCACTGAGATATATGTAAAAAAAACCTTGTTAGTTTTACACAGCAACTTATTTTGTCTAATTTACAGCTTACTATAAAACATAGTACAGGTGTTAACCTATGTGCTTGAAAAGCACTTCCTGGATACATCTTGTGTAAGGTACAGTATCAAGACTTGGTTCCATGTCTTTCTATCTCTGTCTGTTCATCCATCCATCCATCACTCTTTCTCCCCCTATGGCTGTAGGCACAGGGTTGAGGGTCTTCTCTGGTCAGTTAATAGAAAGTGAATCATAAAGAGATGAATGGGCAGCCTTGTCGCCGGGCTCTGAAATAGTCCCACATGAGTGGTGAGAGTCCATCACAAACAGGCTACATATTACTGCTACAGCTTTCAGTCTGCCTGTAAATGATGACTGTTTGCCATAAGCTGTTTGACAATCACAGACAATCTGACAAATGAGGGGGTTGTCTCCTTGATTGAACAAGGAAGAGTGTTTTCACCAGCCTCTGTCAGCTTTTTGATTATAGTCAGGGTAGAGTTGCTTCTTTAACAGAACTTTGTTGTAGCACATTCTGTTAACATCCTCAACACTCATGTTTTCATGCTAATATGTGTGTGAGCATCTTTAATATGTGTCTGTGTTTCCTGCAGTTATCGTGGTTCTATATGTGGGGGTGCGACGACAAAAGAAGAAGGAGACTCTGATGACATCCAAAGAGGACATCCGTGACAACGTCATTCATTACGACGACGAGGGAGGAGGCGAAGAGGACACGCACGCCTTCGACATGGGAACTCTTCGCAATCCTAAAGTCATCAAGGATAACCTCTATCGTCGAGATGTTAAGCCTGAGTTGGGTTTGGGTCCACGCCGTCCAATAGCCTCACAGAACAGCACCGACATTAGCAACTTCATTAGCCAGCGGCTACAGGAGCATGATGGTGACACTTCCGCACCGCCATATGACTCACTGGCCACGTACGCCTATGAGGGCGAGGGCTCTGTGGCCGAGAGCTTGAGCTCTATAGAATCCATAAAAGGTGAACCTGAGGAAGACTTTGATTACCTCAATGAGTGGGGGCCTCGCTTTAAAACCCTCGCAGGGATATTCGGGGAACGATCAGAGAGCCAATCAGACATTACATCCCCCACCACTGAAAACAAACACTGATGTTTTGGTTTCTTTTGTTTTTTGTTTTACATCTGTTTGGAATAAACATAAATGTGTTTCTATTTAACTTTGCTTACCAGATTATTATTATTATTTTGTTGTTGTTTTTTAATCTTTTCTTTTTAAAATTTTGAGTTTTTTGTTTGCCTTGATTTCCTACTAGAAATCAACAAAAGACAAATGAAGACCAATTAAAAATACAGCCTTTTGCATAATCTGTAAATGAATGTTGGAGGGTTTGGTCATATTTATTTAGTTTTGCTTTTTGAAGAAAAAAAATAATTTTTGCAATTACATGCAATTTTTTCTCACATCCTTAAAAAAGTGCCTCAATGGAGTTGGTTTGTTATTTCACTGTTTATGGTTTAGCTTTGTTTTGTCACTCTCCTAAGGATGACTGGTGTCACTAACCTTGATTCTAAGCTCCTGGAAAGCATTTTGAGGAGGAAACATCTATGTGGGCCTAGTTTGGCCAAAGATATTTTCTGAATGTTATTTATGATTCTATTTATTTATTTGTGAGGCTGTTGAGACGGGTTGTACTGTTTTGTTATGTATTTATCTATTTATCATGATTTCAAATCAAATATGGATTTCTTATTTTTTTGAAGACACAAGGATTTTCATAATTATTTGCTCCTCGTGAGGACATGGACATAATAGTCCAAAGAGGAAATTGAATAGACTTGTACTTGTTGTAAAAAAATCAATTTAGGGCTAAACATGAGCTATTGCAGTTGAGTCCTGTAATAAACAGTTTTCTTAAATAAACACCACTTGGAAAAAAAACGTTCTGGGTTTGTGAAGCAACTAAAGGTCTGTTTTTTTGGGGCTTCCATAGCCCAACTGCCATGGTTCTGGCAATCCCAGGGTCATGGTTCTGTTTCCCAAGATCATCGAATAAAATGTTCTAAATGCCAGATGCATATATGAAAATGTAAATTTTGCAACAAAGTTAAATTTACTTAAAGAAAACAACTGTCAATTAAACTTTTCCACAGGTTTTTATTGGTTGATTGTCCTAGATTGCATGAGTAAAACAGGGATTTCTATCCCCACTGCCTTCATTTCAAAATCCTGAAGTGTAGGTCTGATCCTGCTATAGATTTGCTGATATAATGGTCCCATCAGAGTGAGACAGCTGAAATGAGATGGTTTATTTAATATACTCTTTAATCTTATCTTAAGTGTGCTGAGCGGGGAGGAGGACACTGCACTGCTAGTGAGATACCAATGTCTGTAAGAGCAGGGCATACCAGACACACACATCACAAGTAAAACAATGTTGTTAACAGTAATCACAGTACTTGCAGTCTCTGTATACAAAACCATAATGAGTCTACAGATTACAGATTGTTAAACAACGAAGATTTGATAAAGTTTATCAGATAAAGAATCATAATGCAGAACGAAATTTAAAATCAGTTGTGACATAACCAACGCCTCCCAAGAGACAGAGAGTTGCTATAATGATGTTGCAATGTATGATGAGGCACACATCTTTGCAGTAATACCACTATGTATTATATATATTTTATGGTAATACATTTGTAAGCAATGACAAAATCATATGGGGGTTTTGTTACCCCATTGAGATTCACTTTTTATTCACACTAGGATGTGCTTATAATGTGCTGAACTAACATCGCTGTGGATCTCTCTGTGCCTAAATCAAACTTTAGCATGCACTCATGTCAATAGCACACCTCTGCACCCCCTGGGTTTGTTACTTTATCTTGGGGCATGATCTAGGGCACTTTATGAATATGCAAATGAGTCTGTCATTACTAATTTGCTCAATGACTCTCTCCATGGGAGAGTCAGACAGTACAAAAAATCTGCTGATCTTTACATTGAGCTCTGGAGCATCATTATACAGCTGGAAGCTGGAAAAATAGGGATTTATATTAAGATGTTGTACATTGAAGATCTATAATGTGAGTTTATGCATAAGAAGGGACAGAAAACTTTATAATCTCTCCATTTACATTGAATCATTTAGCTGGTGCTTTTATCCGAAGCAACATACAAATGAGGAGAAACACAGGTGATTCATCATATAGTAGCCAATTTTAGAAGTAAGCAAAACATTTTGTTGTTATTGTTAACAGGAAGTGCCTTTATTTATGGTTATAGATTAAGTACTCATACAAAGTAAATGCTTTCTTTTTTGCCTGAAAGCACATTTTAAGGAAACTGGTTTCAGACATAGCACCATAACATCTAAATTTCTCAAGAAAATTCACGTGAAATTAGAGATAACTACAATATTTATTTTGTGCTACACTTTTTCTTTCCCTTTTTTCTGTGCTACCCTGTTTTCTGTTTGATTCATATATTTGCAGGAAAGTCTCTGTGTACACGCCTGTGTTTCTGCTGTCTCATGCATGTGACCGCACCTTCAGTCTTTTTTTTTGACCACTCTGTCCACAATTTGTTTTTGTTATCACTTTTACACCTTTCTTTACACCTGGTCCTGTGGTGTGACACTCTACCACTCATTCTGACACTTTTTTCTGCTATCTCTCTTTTTCCATGGTGTTCAGTCCTTATGTATCTGGGTCACACTGTGGACTGAGGGTTATATAGTGTGTGAAGATGTGTTGCTGTGTGTGTTAAAGGAGACTTTAAATTCATCCAGTCTAAGGTGAATTACAAGCACATTTCCTGTCCTGACTTCAAATCAATGTCTGGAAATACTTAATCATGTTATCCAATCTCTATCTCTCCTTTTCTTTCACAGTTTTTCAAGTTTTATACCTAGAATCAATTTCAAATGAGATCCATACTACATGCTATAATCAAGAAATATTGGATTTTGCAGAACTGTGTTTAGATGGATAGTGCAACTTTAATGCAATGCAAAAATAATATTGGTAGAACATAATTAATCCAGACTCATGTGCTGATAACTAGAATTGCAATAACAAACATATGTACACATTCGCTTAAGCCATATTTACACTGCAAAAATCTGTATCTGAAGTGACATTTAGGTGTATTTATTTCTGCTCAGAGATCATATAAATGCATTTACACAGCCATTAGAATTGAAAACGATGTTATTCATGTTTCAAATATACAATGACAAATATATATGTGAAATATTGATCAAGTTTTAAATTCATATAATCAAAGAGATAAAGTACTTTTCATTTAATTTGATAATTCAAAAACAACCATGACCATGTTATTTAATATATTAACATTTGTTTATTTGGATTTCCAACAAAATAATTATTCTATATTATATTATATACCATTACCATGACAAAAACTCTCATACCACCCATCCATAATTCCTTCCTCTCAGGTAACTATCATCATATGCCCGCATGTTTCATACTGCTTGGCTGGGACAGAAGCAGGTCAATGTCTAAACATAAATTTTCATCTTCAAGTGTCAGGTAACACATCTTTTACTATTAATATATGTAGCAGAGACTGTTACCCTGCAGAAAAGGTCATAACCTTGTCACTTCCCAGCACGACAACATGATCCCTGCTCAGGGAACACGAGTGCCTATGACCAGTCAAGGAAATTGTATTGCTTTTATTACATGATCACACATATTTGCAGAACAGACAATGATTGGAAGGCTGTCTGAAGGATTTTATTCACGACTGTCCTATTGCTCTTTTAATGCCATAAATTAGACATCTGTCAGTTTCACTTCCTGCCTGTCAATGTTCCAGTGACATTGTTCAGTCTTTTATTAGTAACCCAACACAAAAAAATGAACTAACAAGGTCTGAAACTCTTCATGCATCACTTTTTGCATTCAAAATGCTTTTTAATGGGTCTCCACTAGGGAAATAACAATAGGCAGGAAACTTAAATTATCAGGAGATGAACTGTGATAACAAAAGCACCATTATGCATATATATGTCAGTTTTGATTTCATATTGACGTTCCATGCAAATATGTTAAGCACTCTTATGTGTCTTAAGTGAGGGTGGAAAATATTGCATTGCTTGCATTAATTTGCATTAATTGCAAACATGCATTGCTAAATTATTACTGTTTCTTCTTACACATTATAGGTGGACCTCAGGTTCAAATATTGTTTTTTTTTTGACCCCTTTAATGACCACATAATACTATGAATAAATACATTAATTCTAAGCTGCACATGCTTTGTTAACTGTAGAAACTGTATAAAACATGTATCCACCCAAACCTGCTTATCCTCTGCAGGGTCGCGGGTGTATAAACCATATAAAAATTATATTAAAAGGCAAGATCTGTAGAGTATTAAATGTTTGAGATGTCAGAGGCCATATATTTCTCCACTGGTAAAAATAGAAATAATAAAGTTGTCTTTAAAATCCAGCTATTGTCAGTTTCAATGCAATAATAACTGAAAGGAAAACTGCAGGTAAACCAAAGATACTGTTAAACAATCGTAACTTTTATTTATCAAGGAGAGTGTTTATTATCTAAAGCGCACAATGAATAAATGATGACTGTTTCGAATTTCTGAACAAACATGCCACACTTTAACATGCTGAAGGAATGTGCAATGAGGTTTTTGCAAGTGAGATGCTGGATCCAGAAGGTGCAATATCTCAATGGCACAAAATATTGTTTATTATTTACATTTTTTATTATATTTAATTTTATATGCCACAAGAGAAATGTTTTCCTTTCTCAGAATACACAACTTCTTTTGAAACATGGATAAACATGGCTTTGGACAAACATGCTTTTTGACCACATAATGTTGTTTTTGCTGCCATCTTATTTACCAGCAGGGGCAAACTGTCAAAGCCAGCCAGCCAAACCTTGACCCTTTGATTTGAACTCCCACACTTTCATGTCAACAATGCCTTTTTGTTGACAATGCCTAATTTTCAAAAGAAAATTAGTTATTTTTGCAATCAGACTTGACAATATGCAACACAGACAGTATAAAACGGTCAGAGCAATAAAGCACTACAGCAGTGTGAAGTGGAAAGGCAAGTTAAAACACAGCATGTATACAATTGTGCATTGCACATTGTTGCAGGTGAGTTTAGGTGATATCATCCAAGTTGGATCCTAATTATGTTCCTGCTGTTTATAGACTGTAAACAGTGAGAAGAGATTGCTGTTAGATCAGTGCCTCTCTAAACATAGAGACAGGAGTCAAGCACGACTGCAGTGTCTTTTACTGCTTAATGAAAGAAACACAACACACAGAAAGCACTCATTCGGACGCCTACATGCTCAAGAAAGAAACCATGTCAGGTTGCATTGCAGTAAACATCAACTTTTGAATGCATGATGGATTGTCACTTTAACAAATGCTTGCATTTGTCCCTTATGCCCTGACAACACACCCATCTCTTTTGGGTTTGTACGTAAAACAAAAAAACATTATTTTAACTTTATGACATCAAAGTGGAGCAAGAGCCGCCAGCTCTCGAATCGCTCTTGTGGTACTTTGATGTCATACAAACACTGATCGATCTGCTTCAAGTTAAATCAAAGTCTCTTTAAAGAAGTCTCCACACTATGGCCATCTTTGTAATGCCTTCAAACCACTGTTTTAGTCATACAGGACCAAGTCCTATCTACTTGAATGGGGAAAGACAGATATCTCAAAACAGGAAGAGAAGGTACTACAGGTAGTACCAGTTTTACAGTAACTACATTGTTATTTCCAATGATGTGTCATACTATGGCACTGAGTTACTTTGTATGGTTGTTGTATTATAAATTAATCTGCGATTGCATAAACAGAAGTAGACGACTGTAGGCATCTCCATTATCATTCAAGAAAGTACATATCAACACAAGTTTTTTGACTGCAGTATATAAGGGTCAACAAAGTGACACACATTGAACTGCTTTTGTGCTTTTATGCAATTAGGATTACCGTACATTTTTTTTGTAATGGCCCTTTTCTTATACACCCTGCTGAGAAAACAAAAAACAAATATATTTTTATGGTCTTCAGTTTAAACTGATCTCCCATCCTGGCCCAAAACTCCTCCAAAATCATCAAAGCAGATCAGCCTAACCGGCTTTGCCAAGCTAAGAGAGCAATTAACCCCTTAAGGCTGGTTCTAACAGCTGTTTCTACCAATGTATGTTAATTCACATGCTCCATTTCTACTCTGTTCAAAGTGCTTTCTTGGTAATTGTAATATTTTATAATAAATGACATTCTACATGGTCTACATGGTGCTAATCTTTGGTCTGGATCTGGACCGCAGTCCACTAATTGGTGACCTCTGCTCTAATGTGAAGGTACTTGTAATCTTGCCTTCTGGTCTACCTGTAATTGACTCTGAAACAAAACAATGAACTGTTTACTTTATGAACACTGGCAATTAGGTTTATTCTGCAGGGTTACGCCTGCTATAGTTTACCATGACAACACCAAATGCCTGTGCTATTTCCTCACTAATTATGAACATCAAGACACCAGGCAGATTTACAGGTCAAGTTTAGTATCGGCTACATGACTCTGAGCATACAACTCCCTCATGTTCTCCAATCGTCTGCCTCGGTCCTTCACTGTTTTTATGCACTGGCTGTCTGCCGATGAAGCCCTCGCAGTAAATTGAAAAGGATGATGGTCTGACAACTTGATGATAGCAATTATCTTCTCAGCACTAGCTGTAACATTTTCACAGCGATCAACACATGTGATTGGGCTGGTGGAATGGGCTGTGTTTTCACGTGAAGAGAAGCGACTAATTTTGTAGCAACACACACACATACACACAAACCCCAAATATGGGTGAACACCTGGACAAAACCTTAGGTGTTTAACCTTAACAGACCTTCTGTGTCTTTTTAAAATTGTGTGTTTATGTGCAAGATTGTTTACCTCTAAATTCTGTAGCAAATTATGTAAGCATTGCTATTTTTAGTTTTAGTTCTCTATACCTTTACTATATGTGAACAATTGTCTAATTTGTCAAAATATTCATGTCAGCATTTGTTTTGGGGACATTTTGATCTCCATGTTGCCATGTATAATGTGTATATGTGTAAATGTGCAATCATCATCCTCCATTCAAATTCATATAACGCCACAATGTCACAATGTAATTTCAATGTTTTTGATATTACTCTAGAAATTACAATTATATATGAAACAGAGAAAAGAATCTGGTTTCGAGCCCAAATCTCACTAGAAACAATCTTTCATGTACATTATGTGCGTTTATATTTAGAGGTTATTCATTTGAACATTCTAGAATTGACTAAAATGCAGATTTAATGTTGTAGAATATTTCAGTATCAGTTTGGAGTTGATGTTAAAGTAATACACAAAATTTTGGCTCAACCAGTTACTCAGATTTGAAACACTTCATAAACCATACACAAAATGTAACTATTAATAATTTGTATGAGTGTGAAATTTTGAGATTCATCTATATTGACCTTTATAATAGCAATAAACATGCATTTTCTCCAAAATTCCCATTGAATAATTTTCACTGACCTTTACAACATTTGCTATTGTTTGTTGTTGTAATTCAATAGTAGATCAATAAAATGAGATTGATGAGGGTCCTACAATATGAACCATTTATTTTCCTTTGTTTATCATTTTGTCTTTCAAAATGTTTTAAAATGTAGAGACTCATTATTAGTCTATATATAACACATTAAATATTTAATTGTAATACAGCCTATGGCCAGAAATTGTACACAGATAACCATTATGTATGTGTATGGAGACCTAACGGTGGACTGGAAATGCAATCTCACACTTACAAACTGGCTTAACTGTCATGTTTTCCATCAATACAAATTTTGTTGTCATAATTTGTTTAAAGGTCACCACATTTTCTGTTCATTCATATGGAGATAAAATATGTCAAGCTTTTTAATAATGGTATTACGGTAGGCAGAGATCAAATCTTATCTATGTGTATCTTAATAAAACACATTTTTAACACATCCTTGACAAGTTAAATGTCCTGAAAGATGTTTGGACAGAATCTGACATGTACAATATCAACATGTACCTTCTCTGACTGCTAGGAACAGAAATATAGTTCACATGGACACTGTGTAAATAGTAAATGAGACTAGAACGGAATTTAAAAAAAAAAAAACTTTGCCTTTTCGTTATAGAAATTCACCACATGCTACTAACAATGAAGTATGACAAAAAGTTGTAGTTATAAGATATGCAGAGCGCACTGGAGGAAACAAAACTTATGGGGAAACAGAAAGGGAGGAAAAAGGAAGATGTGAGGCAGGTGAACTGCTAAATGATTGAAATGGAAATAATTCAGAGGCGATGGATTCATGAAGTAACCTCTGGAAATTTCTAAATTGCATGAGCAAAATTGCAGCTCTGAATAAATATGAATAAAGACTCCTCCCGAAAATATACTCTAGTTGAACAACAATTTATCACAATGCACTTTCTTGTACACTGACATGCTAAGAGTCTTCTAGAACATAAATGTAAATCTATTCATCAGCCACAACACAGGAAATATTATTACAGATAGGTAAAAAGCAGTTGGCTAGTTTATCTTTATTAACCAAATTGAAGGATTATTTCATTTTCTATTTCATTTTGTTCTATCAATCTTTTAATAGAACAAAAAAGAAGAAATTTTGAATGCTGCGCTGGTGTTTTTTTATACAACTACAATGAAAAGAACTGAAGCTTTCAAACACAAAATCAGCATTAAAGTATCATCAGAAAAAGTTCAGATGGCTTATGTAATACATTCCAAATCTTGTGAAGACACAGAATAGTAATATAGTGCACAAATCATATAGACCACTTATGTTATAATTTTATAAAACTGTGCATCCTTTTTTGTATCTTGAAAGCTTTAGGTCAAATTAATTGTAATTGTATGGAAATTACAAGACTCATGCATGATTTAATAATTCTGTGTTCCATGGAAAAAATAAGTGGAACAGGTTTGAAAACACACAAGGGAGAGTAAATGCAATTCACTTATTTACCACTTTTCCCAATACCCATTGTTTCAAAGCAGCTGAAGAGAAAAATATTTCACTAGAGTTTTAAAAGGAATGAGTCTTTTCAACTCGTATTTTTCTCTTTATATAGCTGTGGATTCTGCTGCACTGTCTCTGTGGCTCCTGACAGTGGGACTAGAACGCTTCAGTGACCTTTAGCTTCCTGTGATCGCTTGCAGGTGTGTTTGCCATTAGCATTAAAATCTATTTTTGTCATTTTTGTCTCCTTCAAATACTCTCTTTTCTCTCTGTTACTTACTGCTTTTTCTCCATCACCCTCCTATGTGCTCTCTCTCTCTCTCTCTCTCTCTCTCTCTCCCACACTTCTATTGAGTTTTCCAAGATGCAGTGGGAGTTTGAAAGGTGTAGGTGGGATAAGACATTTAGAGGTTTGCTTCCTGTTGTTAGCATTTTGTGTAAGCTGTTCCATCTTGTCTCCATGTTGTTTGACCTTTGACCTTTACAGAGAAAAAAGAACACTGTAGTGGAGGTTCCAGGTAGATGTTCACCAGATGCTCTCAGCATGAAAGGAAAACAATGAGGCGTTTGTGCACGCTAAACCAGATGTTCATTCTACTGTCCTTGTGTTTTTTATTTGTTTATTACACACACTTTTTTATTATTAGAGCAAATCAGTATTTTTTCTTTTTTTTGAGTGAAATATCAAAACATCTTTACAGCAAGATAAAGGAATTTGACACAGAAAAGTGTTTAATATAATAAGACTTTTATAATAGAATAAGAGAATGTATATGGATTTAAATTTATATTTCTTTCCCCAATGGCCAATAATCTTTTCTTAGTTAATCATATATCTAACAAAGTATACGAAAGGGGACACTAATCACCATAATGATGAATACGAGAAATAGAAATGGATATAGATAGAAACAGAATAGAAATTTTAAAATTAAATTGTACCTCTGTAAATATCTTGTAAAATCCTGGCAGTTTTTATATGGTGCTGCTATTCACTCACAGCCCTCTATCTTAAGGTTTGATTCCCTACCCTGCCCTCTTCCCTTTTCTCCCTCGGTCTTGAAGACATGGCAGCCCAATATTCATTTTGACAGTTCTAGTGTGTGTCTGTGTGTGTGTTGGGGGGAATTAAGATGCATAGCTAGCACTAAAGAAAATGTTTGATTCTATAGAAAGTGACAGCATTCATTTATGAGGATGACAGAATGACACTGCGGACAGAGGCGTGGTCAGATGTTATCTGTTGAGTCACAGTTTGCAGAGCTGAAAGGAAAACGAGGATGACACTCTCACTGCGGGAATCCGGTGATGCCTGCCGTGGTATACTTAATCAAACTGTGCGTTTTTTTTATCCCGTCACCTCTGTGAATGCATCCTCTCCCACACCAAAGCAGAATTTCTTTATCTTCTGCCTCTTTCACTTTCTCTCGCTGGTTTGATAGCAATCTGATCACACATGCTTTGATCTCCATACAGGCTTTTAAACTGAAGACATGGACCAGAGCTCTCCGAGAGCTTATCTGAAGTGTGTTATTTAGTCGTCAGACATGTTGCCAGCTCAAGAAAGGAAGAAGCTCCAACAGAGCTTCATTCTGCCAATGCTTAAAATTGCCTTTTTATATAGAGGATTAATAATAGTTGAGCTCCTTGTGATGTATCTATTTTAAACAGTGCCTGTCTTTGCAGTTCCCCTTTAATTGCAAATCAACACCTCTTATTAATTATTTACTTCCTCCAAAAGTGGAAGAACAATAATTAAATTACTTATTTCCCGCAGATGAAGTAAAATTTGTTGTTCCATGACTTCTAAAAGAAATCTGAGACATAATTTTTTTTTTTTATGAAATTAACTGTTAGATGTGCTAGTAAACTATTATCTAATATAAAATTAACCAACTGTAGCATGAATAAAATCTTTGTTGCATTTACTAGAATTCAACTGTATTATACATTATTTAAAGGCGCAGAAAGAGATTTCTTATAAAACACTGTGCAAAATTGAAATCAACATCCAAACAATTTTGTAAATATTTGCTAGATGTCTGTTATGTGTGTTTTACAAAAGAAATATAAAATGAATCAGGTTCTATTTTAAAGATTTGTAAAATAAAAGTGCCATTCCAGAACTTCTGTTTGACACAGTATTCTTGTCAAGTTCCTATAGCTTTATTTTGACAACCTGTAATGAAACAACTGGGCAGAATTAGCTAATATTGTCTGATACATAAACTACCAATTAAAAATATATCTGAGACAGTTCCCTTGTCTTTCATCTATTCTATTCATTTTCTTCTTGTATTTGATTTGTTCTTGTATCTTCTTGTACTTATATTTGATTTGCCTGAGGCCAGGGCATGGTCTGACAGTTCCTGTTTCCCACATTCACACTGAAATGAATAGATGATTATGAGGGACATTCTGGGAGGCAAAGAGGAGATACAGAGGAGAGAAAGGTGAGACTGTGCATGGCTGGCCAGGGCAGATATGAAGATCAGACTGCTCAAGCATGACAAAACCACCTAGCCAAACACACACACACACACACACACTTTCTAAAGCTCTTTAAAAAAGATAATCTGCAAGTTTATTTACTCTTTCTAGGAATAAATAAAAAATGAGCATAGATTTTGTTACTTTTAGGTTTAGATCTTAACTGTCTGTCCATTACCATTTTGTTCAATCAAGGGCAATTATCGGAATTAACATCAGAAAACTATAGCCTGTCACAAGGATCTGTTTTAGGCCCTCTGTTATTCTTAATATACATACTGCCACTTAGTATTATTAGGAAACATGGGACATGTGTTAAAGATATTAAGTATTGGATGACTAGTAATTATCTTCTCTTGAATTAAAATAAAACAGAGATTTTACTTATTGAACTAAAATGTGTGAACAGAATGTAACGGGGTATTTAACCCGTCTTGTATGGGAGATGTGTTGGTGCTGCCATGGAAGACTGAATAACGAAAGGATCTTGGTCCCCGTCTTCAGTGCTTTTAGTCTCGTTACATACAAACGTATGTATGTTGTGTCCTACTTTATTGAGATTTAACTCTACAGACCTGCAAGAGCAGGCTTCAGGTAAAATAATGTCATACGATGGCCTCCTGAAGTAAAACTGTATGTGTGAGACACCACCCAGTATGCTCCTCCCTCCCCGGGTCTAATAAAGTAGGTGAGACGCCCCTACTCCCTGACAGCTCTCAATGAAAAGGGTACACTGCAGGTAAGTACCAAAATTAAGCAGTATTTATTTTTCTGTGTATATGTTCTTCCTTGTAAACAAGTGTTACTTCTATTCAAATAACCAACAAAAGAAAATAAAAAAATAACAGTCTTTAAGTTTTCTTTTAAACTCACCAGAACACAATCACCTTCAATGTAAAAGTGGCAGACTTTTTACTTATACAGTGACTTTTCACCTGTTTAGAGGTACTTCAAAAATGTAACACTCGTAATTTTCTGTAAACCCCTCTGTAAAAAAAAATAATTTCTCACTGTTCAAATGAGCACACTCAAACACAATCACATTTAGGAATAAACAACAAGGGCATATACAAAAAATGGGTGATGCAAAGATAGTCTGAAACATAAACCTTCTCGAAACGGCCTCCCGCAGCAACCGCAACACAGTATACATGCGATATTATTAATTAAACGTAAAGAGTGCAAAACTCAGGCAAAATGTGACAAATCTCTTCAATCGTCACCAATCAAGCAAAAATGGCAAGTTATCTGTGCTTACAGTTCTCGTAGTCTTCATCAAGCGTTACTGCGTCACTCCAGCAACTCAATGCAATACAATCCATAGAGTAAAAAAAACAACGCGAAACAAACTCCTCCACTGTGGAACGCGGGTCACAGTCCATCAAAACACCCGGTGCTGTTATTCCACCTTAACCTCGATAATCTTCCAGTAGCTGACCTTTATCAAACGAGCTTCGGGGATACGACACTTACTTCTTTCTACGACGCTCTCACAAAAACATATTCGTCTCGCACTGTTTTCAGAACGCGAAAAAACAGATTTTTTGGGGATAAAAGTCCCCAAAAAAACAATCACTTTTTAGAAATTCTATCTACCCATTACAAGAAGCTTCTAGAATACAATGTTTTTTTAACTAGAAAGATGTACTATCACTGCAGCCAACACAGTCAAAGACTTGGGCATTATTAGAAAGCAATTTGTCTTTTTGAAATTATTCTCAAATGTCACAAAAACAGCCTTCTTCCACTAAGCTGCAGAACATATTCTGTTCCTGAAGCAGAAAATCTAGTTCATGAAATTATCCTCCAGACTGGACTATTGTAATGCACTGTTAGGTGATTGCTTAGCATCCCCAATAAAAATAAGCTACAGTTTGAGCTAGAAAATATGATCATGTAACCCCAACAAGCCAACGCGCTCTTTAAGATAACAAAACTATGTGTAGAACCTAGAATCGCAAAGTCCACTTAAGGAGGTAGAGCGTTTTCACATTTGGCTCCTAATTTAAGATTAAAGACACATCTCTTTAGCCAAGCATTCACATGATACATCTCATAACCTTGTATTCATCTTGATATTCATCTTCTTGTATTCAATTACATCAGAAAATAATGCTAAATTTTATCTTGTGCTTGTAATGATATAAACAGCAGCTACAGTCATTATTCTCTTTTTGCCTCCTGTTTCTACTCTGGGACACCTATCCCAGGGTAGCTACAGATCACACCAGCTCCAAGCTGGTTGGAGCATCTTATGATGACTTTAGATGACCCTACACTGTGTAGAGACACCAACTTCTGCAAGGACTTTTACTTAAAAGCATACACAATATTAGTCAACTGCAACTGCATCTTAGACCTGTAAAATTCTATAATCACTTCTAATAAAACACTTGTTTGATAATGTACAACTTTATCAGTAAAGCCGCTTTGAAACTAATTGTATTTAAAATGTATTGTATTTGTGAAATGTATTGTAAATGAAATGTATTGTAAAAATTCCATATAAATAAATTGAATTAAATTAAAAATTGCCTACAGGCAAATTTAGTCCTATTGTTGATATTGTTTTTCCTAGTTAAATAAGTTGTACTAAAAACTAGGCATCAAAATGTAAAATTAAATCTTGTTGGGTAGGATCTTTCATAGCCAATTGCAGATTTAGTTTTTTTTCTTTAATAAATACAGTATATTTATCTTTATTTATCATCTATATTATTTTGTATTTACATACTTGGTATGTGTCTATTTGCACATACTGTCAGACACATGAAATAAGTGAGATGTATTATATTAAAAGGGGGACTGAACATGAAAGGCCAGACCCTCTTTGACTTTCATTAGCAAGTCTTCAATCATTTCATCTATAACTCGACACTGAGTGATTGCAGCCAATCCAAGCAATCAAGAGAGGATGAAAACACACCTGCCTGTTCCACATCACTACTGACCGAAGCCCTCTGTATAAGCAAGCCCTCATTTTCCAACAAAGCACAAACATACACAAATTTTACAAACCAGTTATATCTAATCCATTTTACTGAGGTTTATCATGCTCCAGAGAAGCTTATTATAGTTTTGCCTTTTCAAAGTTCAAAGTATTATAGCTTTTTCATTTTCATTTTAATCTTATTTCATTAATAGTTTTGATCGTTTAAGTCAGATTTTATTTTATAGACATTATTTAGCATTTTATATTGTAGTTTCAGTTTTTAGTGATTATATGATTATGATTATGCATTAATGAATCAGTTAAACAAAAACAACAGGACAAGCCAGAGTCTAATGTAAATGGCAAATTTCAGGACAAGAGCATTCTCATTTATATAATTTGTATTTTTCCTGGAAGAGTAAACAATAGATATAAGCAATAGATATAACAAAGACATTTAAATGCAGAAGAGCATAAAGATGCACTGTGCCTTAAAGCACCATATTTAAATATACATGTATACAAATCTTTCTATGCTGTTTTTATGATTTGTGATTTTATGATGATTTTATGAATATGTTTGTTCCTATTAGGAAACTGTATGAAATAACAGTGTCAACACTTTTCCTAATATATTCTTTTGTGTTTCACGTTATGAGGTCACAAGGGTGAGTAAACCATGATGAAATTTTCACTTCTGAATGACCTCAAATACTCTTGCAGATATAGTGGGTTTCAGTCTTGAAATGAACATTCTGAAGACTACATAGCTATTATTTTGTATCCATGAAAACACATTATAAGTCACAAGAAACTTGCACTTTTAAATCACTAATTACAAGGTGATACATCGCTGCTTTTGTGGTTGAGCTTCTGACCTCTCTAACAAGTACAAAATGGCTCTGATTGGTGCTTGTGAGTATGGACTAACAAGCTTGTTAGATGTGTAATTAGTAGATGTGCTCAGTGTTCCAGTCACACATTACGCTGTTTACAAACACAAGGAAGGCCAGATTCGGTGAAACTGTCTGAAGAGGACACTGAAAATGATGGCTTGTTGCTCATTAAACACACAGAAGCTATTTCCTATTTATTTGTTAATGATTTGTTAATGCATTATCAAATTCAATGATAATGCATTTTAGAATGTAAAACACGAATCATGTTCATTTCTATGAATCGCAAAAGTTTTCAGAAGCTACCACGATTTAAAAAAACGTGTAGACAAATGTATTCTGTCATCAAAACCCCAATCTTGACTATTGTGAGATACTGATTATCAGTAGCCTCGATATAGTCACCTTTTAACAACAAACACAGTCATTGGACACTTGCTTTGTACAGACCAGCCCACAAAATAGCCACAGTTTGAAGCCTTCAGATGCTGTCAGATAAAAAACACATACCGCATGCGAACACATGCAATCAGTCAACATCTGCATGACACAGCGGGAACTGGCGCTCACAGATCTCCCTTGGTTACAGACCTAAAAAGTCTTGTTGATCTACTTTCTCTTTTTTATGTAGACTCTTACATCCCCATTGCGCTTGTTCGGCTCGGGCAGGGCATGACTACATAATGGTTATGCACATTTAAAGTGTCTCAGCTTGTCAGCCTCTTTAAATCTCTAGGAGAAAAACAAGACTGTAATGTGTATTTATAAAGCCGTGGCCAAGCAGAGTGCACAGGGTTGAGTGGAGGCATGTGGCTGCAGTGATTGTTTGACCCCTCAGTTAAAGGGGTGCGTTGATTGACGTCCTAAGGCAGTGTATTCACATTCTAGATCAGCAATTGTGAAGGACAGAAAGCTTTTTGCTTTTGACATAAATGTGTTATTTCCACTTGATCCGATGAGGCGATATCTTGCAACCCGGATTTGGGGTTTCATATATTCTATATACCCGGTCTATCCTACTGCTACTGGTTGGAATTGCTGCATCTTTATTTTCATTTTGCTTTATCCTGTAACATGCTCTGTTGAAAGAAAAAAGAAATTTGAAAGTAACCTGTTAAAATGCAAATAAAAGAATGAAGTAAAAAAAAAACAGTTAAAGAAGACTGCAGTGCAAAGATTGTTTTTGTTGGTGTTGCCGCATGTCTGCCAGTCCGTCACTTCCAGGAAGCTCCTGGTAGAAGAACAAATATTTTATTCATACTTACACAGAATGTGACCCTGCAAAAAAAGGAAAAATGTTGCCACTGACAGTGGCAATATAAAGGAGTATAAGGGTAAGACGCATTTTGAAATAGGATGAGATAGATATCAGATGAGGAAGTTGAGGTAAAGTGCACTGAGTTTCTGTCTCAGCACTTTAAAGGACTCAAAGAATACTTTCATGACTGTTCTGTTCTAAAATCCCAGTACATCTGACACACAGTACTGTAGTTTTCTTTTTTGTTTATTTCCTATAACGGTAGGCACACCACTCATTCGCTTCATGTATTTTATTTTCACGTATTACTCTTAAATCATTACTATACCCCAAAATTAATATGATCACTATTTACCCACACTAACCTAATGTACAGTAGAATGAGAGTGGAAGTGGAAGATTATGACTGTGAAACAACTTCCGTTTTAGTCTGTTTCTCACACAGTCTCTGAGCGCATATATATGTGTGAGCTCACATAATTTGATTTATGTTGTTTTATTCTTAAGGTTTGTTGAAGACAGGTAGTTTTGCCACAAATTCTTGTCTTTGTACTTGTGAGAACTCAGTGAATTGATTAACATTCTCAGCTTCTCCTATAGGGTCTAATTGCCTTAAGTAGTTTTTCTCCTCAGAAAAATTTCTTGCCATTAGACTTTTTCTTTCGCCTCACATGTGCTTTTTGTACTTTTCTTTGTTGTTGTTTTTTTCAGATTCAAATCATGGAATGACATGAGGGTGAGTTAAAAAAAAAATTCTATAATATTGAAATAAAGCATGCTGAAACGTGGAGATGGTAGCTGCCTGACAGAAGCAAAGCTTCAAGCTGCAATCCGAATGTTTGATGGTTCACATTCACAGTTTTGATGAATTGTCTGGAAGCAGTAATTTATTACTTCAATTTCTAAATGGTAAATTATCAAATGTAACTGTTGCAAGATTTCCAGAATGGATTTCTCCTAAAGCTAAATTGTGCATTACAACTGTTATGGAAGGATTTATTGCTCCATGACTAATCATAAGCAAAGCTTATATTCTATGAAAGTTATAAAACTAATACTAGAGTCCCTACAGCACAGTTTTAAAAGCCCCTAATTTTCCTTTCCAAATTAAGCTGTTTATTGCAATTTAACTTGAAAACTATATTTTGTAGTGCTTTTTGGACCAAAATGAGAATAAAACAAGAGACAAATCTGACATCCTTGTAGTTTTCCTGTGAGCATATAATTTCCATGATGTTATTGTTGCCAAGAGCACGCTTTAGAGCTGCCAAGCTCAAAAAATTATTTTATGTTATTATTTGATAATTTTGCCACAGTTCCTAACATGGTGGACAAGCATTCAAACTTTTCCTCTGACTTTGGCAGATTGAATTAATATTTCTTCTGAATGATGAAATCATTCATTTCCAGACAGACAAATGTCAGATTTTTAGATAAATGATGCATGTATTTTAGACATGTTAAATGTCAATCTCTAGATTCGGGGTCTATAAATTACTCAGTACTTATCAAGACAATGTTATCTATCAACCTACCTACTGAACACCTTAGCAACAACCTAGCAACCAGCCATAACATCTATGCAACTGCTTAGCAAAAACTAACAAATGCAATAGAAACACCATGGCAACCATGTAGTAACACCCCAGCAACCACACAGAAAATCCTGTCTATCCATCCATTCTGCCTTTCTTTAATTATCATCAGAAATGTTGTGAACTGTCCTTTTAAGAGTTTTCTCCAGCTTTGGTAATGACAGATTTACATGGCAAGCAGTTGGGTCACGCTCTGTTATTCGCAGACATTAGATCGGTTAAGGTACAACATTTCTCAGAGGTCAAAAAGAAAACTTCTGAAAAAAATTAGAATGCATGAGATGAAAATGGGAAACACGTTGGCACTAACCTGCGGACTGTATGAGCTGAACAGAATAACAATTATTGCCTGAGCTGAATGGAGAGAAACACTTTCTCTCCAACCACTCACTTTATGTATAAAACTGCTGTGCTCAGAGATTAAAATGTAAGCTGTTAGAATCTTAATCTATGTCCTATTTCCAAGCATGTCCTTGGAAAACTCATTTGTTTTAAAGATGAAAATCAGTTTGTTGTTGTTGAAAACTTCCATAACAGCAGGTGAAAATGGTGCACACAATCCTAGATTAATCAAATAACAGGTTTTTGGTTCCATGGTTTTCCCAGCAATAATGAATGTTATTACCTGTCCATTTCATTTTTTCTACTTGTAAGGTAGTTTAATTAAAGGGGAAAATATCAGCTATGTAAAATGTAATATTTCAGCAACATAAAAAAATCATACTCAACAACTGTATGCCCTGATAAATATGTTTTTGTGACACTGGTGTAGGTAAAAAGTGAGTAAAAGTGGGTAAAAAGTTAGTATCAAGTCAAGAAGCAAATTAGTTTTCTTTTCCCAATGCTTTTATCCAAAGAGATAACAGTACATACCTAACAGTACAGTACAGTGAAAAGCTCCCTGAAGCAACCTGAGGTTAAGTGCTTTACACAGTGGCACAATGGTAATAGTTCATGCATCTTCCCTTGTGGGTTCTGAACCAACAACCTTTCATTTACCAGCTCTGCTCATCACAGTGCAACAGCACTCAAATACAATTACAAGTAAAACATATATTTTTACATTCTCTAAAGAGTCTTTATGTTACTCTGGTCAAAGATCTGGTGCTTACTGTAAATGAAGTTCATGTCCCTGATTCAATGTAATACTATGGGATTTTGTATTTTTTGTCGGTATTGAAATATATCAGGTAAAATCATAGGACAGCTATGAAAAGTAATAGCACACATCTTCTGTAAAACACAGAGTGTAATCCTTATTATTTATATCTGTTGCACAGTGCAGGTCTAGCTCTGCAGTTTAGGTCTGGGGTTTGTTCAAATCACTAACTCTTAGTTAGTTCTAACTCTAACTCTTATGAGCAATAATAGTGATGTTTGCCTTAGCGCACATTGATAAATATAATTTGCCCCATTTTGAATACCTGCCTCCATTTGAATACCTGCATTCAAAATATTAAATGCAATAAATCATGCATTTATGTATACTTTATATTTTATTCACAAATTAAATAATTGAAATTGCTACATACATCTGTATGTAGCAATGGAAAAACTGTGCACACTTTCTCTGGCACTTCTTGAAGGCAGAAGATGCCTCAGCCTCGGGCAGACTCCTGTCTGTGGTCATGGTGGTGGATATTACATTTGGTCATAGGTTAGACACTGGGAGAACATCCATTAATGGTTTGGCAGATAGATGGCAGTGACGTCTGAAAGCTGTATCAGAAGGTCACACTGCAGTTCGAGCTCTCTGTCACCCATCCTATCTGCTTTCCAGGGAGTATTCGTGACATAGAGGGGAGTAATCGCTCCGCAATGACCCTGTGACATGACGGAGAGCTCACCAGGAGACAGGCTTGAACCTGGAGGTCAATTGTAGCAGGGTAAACATATGTTTGTTAGTTTCAAAATAGGCTGTGTAAAATGCTTTGCCTTTAGGTCAGGTTCCTTGAAAAGGATTCTTGGTATTTCATTTTCTGAATTCAGATAAAATGGCTGTAAATTTAGCAGGCTAAACTTCATTATTTGTAAAAAAAAAATACACAAAAAAATAGAATAAAATGTAGAAGACAAGAAGACAAAATAAAGCAATGACAACAACAACTAAATAAAAAAGGGCCAAGAAAAAGCACAGACATAAAAAGGGTTGCATTTTAAAAACGTGTGCCTCGCCTGCGCACATACACTTAAAAGGTAAATTTATCTGCTCGTAACAAATCTGATTGCTTAAGCGGCATATTATGAAATTCCTCTGATTACATTTTTTAATCAGCCTTATAGTTTTATTTCTTATTTTTGTCTGTGTTTAGGCCTTTCAAACAATAGAAGCAGAAAGTGATTTAAAATACTTTAACTGACAAACATACTAAATGTTAAGAAACACGTAAGGGCATCTGACATTACATCACTATACGTTTTAGTCAAAACAGCGTTATTATTTGCTGAGTGCCGTCCCTTTTCCCTGTAGCCTGAGCATTGTTTCAAGTTTAATCATTTGTCTTCATTTGTGGAAATGACGTCGCTACAAAAGATGATTAAGTTGTCCTTTTGAATGAGGATGCTGAAGAGACTGGTGCTCAAGAGTAATTACATTGCGCCTTTCTCTTTACAGCGAGACAGATTTGATGTATCACACTGTTAAAAAATGAGAGAGGGAGAAACTGTGCTTCTGTCAACCGTCATTGGTTAAGGGTCTATTTCACACAAAATAGTTTTTACTCACTGCAGGTGTGTATAGAAGGTTTCAGGTTATTATAACTAAATCTGAATTAGACTTCATTAGGTGAAGTGTAGTGGCCAGTATAAAATATTAAATTGTGTGGTATTGGCAAACAAATGCGGTTTGACTTGTTTTTCAAAATTAGCTGCAATTTTTTTGTAAATACTTTAAGCCAACCAATCCCAACCTAGTTGAGTTGAAGTCAGTTCCCCTCAAGTTCACACAGGTGTCCACAGATGTAGTTGATTATTACAACTGTTGACACATTCTGTGAATTTTGTGAATTAATTTTTTTTTTTTTTTAAATGCTTAAATGTAAGCATTTATTGTACATATTTAAGCAAACCCATCTTAAACTTCTTTTTGTGAAATGTTTTGTTCAATAAAATATTTTTGCACAATGACTTTAATAAACTACATTTTTTGTCCATGTTGGTACACTTCCAGTAAGAAGTACAAAGAGTTGGATGAAAGAACTGAAAGTATTATTTTGTAGCTAAATATGTTAGTTAATAGGTCTTATGCTGACAAGTTATGGAGGTTACAAATAACAACCTTAGATTGTCAGTAAACAGATAACATTTTGAAGCTGTTTTTTTATATGGATCTCATTATCTCTGGCTGGCTGGAGTTATTGTTTCATGGTTTCTCAAAAACACATACAGACCTTGGTGTGTCAACGAGACATGAATGTATTGTAAGCGAACAAAAGCGGAACGTGTGCGGAACGTCATTACTCGTGTGCCTTAAGGCTGCACTGGCTGTACTCTAGATTCCCAACTTGACTAGGGAAAAAAGCTAAATAAATAAATAATAGTCAAGGAAATAAAGGAGTCATTTTCTTTCATCATTTGCCCCATTACTGGTCCATTCTGTGATGGAGGAAAGGAGGTACCAGTAGGAGCGTGCGCGTGTTGTGTATGTTTATGGAAATAGCTTAAGGTTCTAGTCAGCCAAGCATTATCAGGCTAATTTAGAAAATGCCAGACTTTCAATTTACCAAGCAGACCTAATAACAGTTCTTAGTGCATTGCCATGACAACATATCCGGAATCAATGAGGCCGACCTTGTGGTTGGAAACGTGGTGGTATATGTTGCTTATGATAAGGAGCAAGTGCGTGTACAGGTTCAAGTTTTGTTGTATGTGCTCCTAAAGTTCCACACCTGGCAGATTAAAACTAGGTGACCATCTTAATCAGCCTGTCCAAATAATGGTCAAATCATTCTTTATACTCACAACCAGCAATTGTCATTTAAGATGATCACTAGCTAAACAAGCTTACGTAGTAGGGGCCAACACTATATTGAATGGTGTAACTGCTCAAAAAATGTATAAATGTTTCCCAACATGAAGGGAAATAAAAATCCTCTAGAGTACAAGATGTTAGAGTCTACTGGATAGATGTCTACTTGTTTATTTATGAGGACTTGGGAGCTTAAACCCCTGATGTGTTGTCCCAAGCCCATGTGATTTTGTTTTGAGCGCAGTTTTATTTTTATTTTAATTCACATACGTTTCACTTCGCAAAGACATAAAATTTTTTATGTCTTTGACTTGTTTGCCCGGCAGTCTGTTGGTCCGTGGTAGATTACAGCGTCCACCACAGTTTATAACCCCTTGTTTTACGTGGCCAGCATTTAAATAGCAGATTGTTAAACACTACCTGTTACATCTGAAAAGTTTTGACTGTTGTCATTTGGTGAATTTCAACAAACATCGACTGACCAGGTAATATGCATGACCAGCTAGGTGCTATTTACTGTTCAGCTAAATTCAGAAAAGATGTGTAGCTAATGTGTATATGTGTGTTAATAATTGTCCACCATTTACAATGTGATCAGGTAAATTTATAGTTTGGGAAGAGAGACTTAATCTCTTGCAACCCCAGACATGCCCGCTGAAGGCATCAGGATAAAATGCAAAATGGCTTTCTCCTAACAGATCTGATTTATAATTTAACACTTTCCAGAGTCCTGGCAGCACCAGAGGAGTTCAGTAGAGGACTTTCATGGGCTAGATCCAACACACTAAATAACAAATGCTGCTTAGCATCCATTTGCTAAAACTAAATGACATTTTAAAATAAGTGGTCTGATTTAGCACTTTGTCTACTTATGGCAGTCATTACAGGCAAGGACATGACAATTAGTGTATAGAGACTATACTATTGATACTATAGTGTACACTAATGTTTTTAAAGTACATGCTAATAGTCCTGTAGTGTATGCTAATGATGCTTTCTTTATTAATAATCTTCTATAGTAACCACATTGCCTGTCATAATAGGTTACTACAGCTGCTTTCTTTTCAAATCTCTTATATATCTTCTCAAGAGCTTCGTAAGAGACCTCAAATGAACACAAATATTGCTCATTAAAATCCCCCAGACTACAGTAGTCAAGCTGGGTTATCCACATTCATTTGATCTACATAAACTGTGTGTAATCAATTTACTTATTTGTATCTACTTTCATTCCTAGATTGAAAGAATTGAATTGAAAGAAACATTTGAGACAAGCTGAAGACAAGTTGTTACATACAAATTAGCAAATACACTGCTTTTGCAGAGAGGGAAATTTAAATGTCTTTTATAATCGTTTTGCTACTTTGTTAATTTAAATGATTACCAGTTTTATATACAGCAACAATTAACTAAATTATGCAATTTCAGCAGAAACTATGGTTACCATGGTAAGCTTTTTGTAAGCGTTTAGTTTATCAACCATACAAACAGAGAGACAGACAGCCAGACAGATTGACTGACTGATTAATTGATTGATTGATTGATTTTTTGCTTCTAGTGTTTGTAAGCCAGTGTTGTGGGTGGAAGATAGCATAATGAATAAGGCTAGCATAATGAATGAGGTTAGCATTTCCTGCTCTATCAAAGCCACCAGCATGTTTCCAACATGCATCATTGTGCTTTGATGTTAAGCAGAAGAATTGATAGAACTGCGTCAAATGCTGACACATTTTTACACACGCTCGCCCCCACAGTGAACACAGAAAACAGAATCATTCAATATGTGATATTAAAACATAATCAGATCATTTGTTTGCCTTAGATTGCAGAGCCTTGGTGCATATCAGATGACAAGTGCAACTGTGCCTGCTCATGAGACCCAGGTGTTTTATTAATTGCCACATTTTTATGCGTCTGTCCATCCAAAAGCAAATATCTACAGATGGTTTTAAACACCCATTACAAACAGTCTGACAATTTGAATGGGAATCAGCTTTTGAATGAGTAAATCCATTCAACGTGATGTTAAATCCAGCTCTTAGGACAGATTAAAGAAATAGCCCAAAACATTTGAATTGAATTTTCTGATCCAGCTGTTTAGAAGAAAAACATTCACATACTTGTTAATCACACAGTTCAGTGTGACAGATAACAGTTAAATATTTTCCAGCTTGTTAACTGTCTTACAAATGTGTAACAATTATCCCTAAAATTTATACATTTACACTGTATACTGTATACACAAACACACACATACATATGGTGGAGACTTTTCATTGACTCCTATGGTTTTTAAGCTGTGTTAATGTTATACAGAGAAACATTTTGCATTTTATATTTTCATTAAGGCATCATTTAGTGTAATTTGCAGTTTTTTCTAAAGTTGACTGGATTGGATGGACCACACAGTTTGGGCAGTTTAGACACATGCGCGCACACACATGCAAAAGCTTAATGATTTGTATTGACGGAACAAGTACTGTAGTTTTATAGTCTTTTTACGTTGATTATAAAGATTTTTTCAGAATTCACAATTATAGGAATATTATCTAACAATCACCATTTACTTCCCATGAAACCATGAAACTGTTTTGTAGGAAGCAGATAAGCAACTATATGTGAACTTATTGTTCTTATGTCAATGTTATGTCATTTTATGTCATTTTATTTAAATGTTCTCATGGGTGTCAAATATGCCTAGTGTCTGCATTTCAGCACAGTTAAACATTATTATAGATATGACCTCACGACATCTTTCTTTCTCTTTGTCTGTCTCTCCTTTCTCACACATACACACACACAGACTTTAAAGAGAGGTTTGTGGTAGTTACAACTACAGACTGAATGAATGGGACACAATAAAAAATGGCACTCTTCTTGGGGGGTGGGGTGGGTATACCACAGACCATCCACAGTAATCCTGTCAGGAGAGACATGCCAGTGCGAATGTCGTTTTTGTCTGAATCTGAATGGATTATACTGTCTGGTTATAATTGAAGGTGGATAAATGATTTCTGCAGTTAACACACATTTTCTGACAGATTTTCTCACTGTGTGAAGCAGCTGTTGGTGATACTCATACACACACAATCACTGAAAAATATGTACACTTTCCAACAAACATTGACACTTGCTGGTTTTTCATCACATTTTATTACCTTTCTTGGCAGGTAGTTTCTTTTCCAGAACAATCTGCTTGGAACTGTGTCTTTCCCTGTCTTCTGTGTGCTGTTACAGAAATATATTTTAGCATAATAATTTCCATTTGTGTGTGACAATGACATAAGCAGGTCACTAAGGAATTAATAAGGCCAAACTGCAATGCTACTTGGGGTAACTAGGGAAATTGTGACAGGTTTGCATTTACATAAATTTACTGTAGTTACCTCATGCAGTATGAATGGAGCAAGAAACAATTTCCAGGTGGATTTATGCAGTTCTTTTACCATTTTTGGTATGGTTCCTAAAAGAACATTTTTAAAATGTACTCTGGCATTGTTGCATTATGGGTAAACATCTTTTCATGATTGTTTTGTTCTACTGCTAAAAATAGGATTTGCATAAACAGAATATGCAATATATATGTCCGGTATCAGACATATAGATATTATAATTTATTATTTGTTTAAATGTTTGTTTCAATACAAGTGATGGTACATGATGATACAATTCAGTGGCTGAAAGACGAAACGCTTAATATGTCCATATCGCACATAAACAGCAGTACAGCAATCATATAGCCATTACAGGCCCATCAATGCACTGCAATACTTGCCAGACCCAACAGTGGGTCCAGTGTTATTTCTCTCAGATTAGCCTGTAACCTTCAGTCCATGCTATTTCCACCAGACTAGTTTGCAGTCTGCTAGCACTCAATCGCCATGGGAACTGCTAAGATGGTCAGAGGAGGTCAGTCAAAGTGGACAGACCCACCAGGATGAAGACAAGAGCTTTGTACTTACCGAGATTTAACATTAGAACATAACATATATCAAAAGAGAACAAAGAGTTATAGTGTTTTTAGTGCTAAGAATCAGCTGCACCAAGATATTTTTAGGCCTAATGAGTGTTTACAACTTTTCTAAACAGATGGACTTTGCTTTGACTGGTAGATTTTAATTAACTGTATTTGGCCCAGCAAAGGGTCATCACAAGTTTTCAAACACAAGTTAATGACCCCTATGTGGTGTTGAGCAGGCTTATGATGGTGTTGGGGGACGTTCTGTGGGTAACTGAGGCATGAGGGTCAGCTTAATGACACCTGTTCTCAGAACATTGAACATTGTCGCCCATGTAATGGATGTCTGGGGGAAATAGCAGAAAGTCACACTATGCATTTTTACAAGATTAATTATGACTCTCTTCACCATCCACATGCTCTGTTTGCTCTGTAATCCCTCTACCTTTAATATCCTTCTTATTAAAGTAACAGTCCACCAAAAAAGCTGTCACCATTTACTCACCCTCATGTCATTCCAAAGCAGTATTATATTCTTTTGTGAAACAATGAGGATTCCAGGCAAAATGTTTGTGCTTCTGGTGTCTATACAAGTAACGTGGATGGTGAGTTATACTGCCAAGCTCTGAAAGGGACCAAAAGATGCACCATAAGTAAACACTGCATACTACTCATGCACTGTAATTCTATTCGAATGACACCATATGTTAGTTTTAAGGAAATAATGAAGATATGCTTTCTATGCATATGCTATTTAGTTGCTCTTTAACATTTATTTTCTATTACATGCATGTGAAATATTTGTAAAATACATTGTCTTTCATGAACAGGAAGCTTAATACTGTAGCTGTTAAGGTCAGGGTGTTTCTTATATAACAAAATCTTGTCATATCAAAAATCTTTTCAAAAGGTCTTTTCTTGCCTGAAGGACACAAACCCCTTAAAACATTTCACTGCATTTATGTGAACTGCTTACATTTATTTCATAAATAAGCTTCTGTGCATACATAGCAATGATAGATTATTTATAGTTTTAAAGATTTTCTTCTTTTATTTCTTTCTTTTTTAAAGGTCTGTAGACATATAACACTGCTGATTTTTGTCACATTTAACTAGACAAATTCTATAGTAGGTATAATGGTAACATTAAAAGGAATTCACAATAATACACAAAATTTGATGGTCCTTAATTATGAAGCTCAAGCAGAACTATTGGTACATTAGCCAATGGAAAATCGTTCCTGTCCAATTAAAAATCATTTTGCTAGTGTTTAATAAATAATGCTAATATACACGTATGATACAACTATTTCTTGCTCATTATTACTTCTTATGATCCACCACTCAAAGACACCAACAACATGACGTTCAGATTTTATTTGCAATACAGCAGTATTTCTGCTTTGATCTTTTTATCGGCAGGCAGAAGTGCTTGTAATTCAGAAGAATTGTCAGAGAATGTTGCTATTTGCTAGTGGCAAGCACTGCACACAATTTTATGAAATTGACGAAAAGCAGCTGTTATTCAGAATTTTTTCACTCCACATCAATATCAGCATGGTACAAGAACTGCTCTCCTTAAAGGTCTGTCTAATGGATAGCAGAGCATAACAGCACATTAGTGAACAGATCCTGGCATTTATTTACATGTGCCAGTTGTGTGTTGCTCATTACATGCCTTTTGAATGAGAAGGCACAACATGTTCCAGAGTAATCAGCTGTGGGCAAAGCCCAAGGACCCTTTCGTTCCTCTTTCTATAAGGTAAAAGTGCCACTGCATTGGAAATACCAAACATGCCTGTCGTTTAGATCGAAATGCAATTACCGGTGGGATGCTTACTATAATTGCAGTGCTAGGAGCAAAATAATCTTATTTGCAGGATTTTATATTCACAGTTTTGGGGTTTTGCGTATTTGCATGTCTCCCAACATTCCCTTGACACATTAGAATGTTTATCCAATGTGATATCCGCAGAGGTGCCATTCGTTCGTGTATAGTGCATCAAATTTAATAGACAGTTTGAATTAAACATTGGAGATCTGTTTGCAATGCCTTGATTGTGGACTTATTGATCTTACTCAATAAAATAAAGAAAATTACATTAAAAGCGAATGAGATTTGGAAACTTAAACTCAAATCTGGCTATAAAGTTCTTATTTTTAAAAGTAGTAAGTTAGTTTAGGTTTTTAAGACAGATTTTTATCCACACTCTTAACACTGCATGCCAGCATTTTCATCTTAAGTTTTGTGTGCAACGAATCTGGAGGGAAAAGGTGACAATTGCATCATGAATTCACACTAAATTTACTGGAACTTTTGGCTGTTTTTGTCTTTTGTAAAGATCACATACAGTATGGAGTCAGAGATGTAATTGTACAACTAGTTTACGTAGTGAAGGTGGGAAAAATTTAAATAATGAAAACATAGGCATGACAGGTCTGAAGGGTTATAACTTTGCTTTACAAACATATTAAAACTTTATTGTAACTACCACTATGGACCTAATTGCATTAGTTGTATCCGAGTGTCAGACAAAGAAACCACAGCTAAAGTTCAAAGAGAGGCTTTTTGTGTTTTCTGACTCTTTCCTTTCTCTTCCCCCTTTTCAGTTCTTCACCTTGCCCAACCTCACCTGACTTCCCATCAGTCTGTGGGGCAGATGCAAGCTGCTTTAACATCCTCCCCAGAGATCCAGCATGACTCAATTCCTGCCATATTTTTTTGCACTCAAGGTCAAGAAAAACACACACTTTGAAGAATTTACCATGTCATTCTATCTCAGAGTCCGTCCCTCAGCCTGCCATGATCCCATTGGATGCCTACGGCACAAAGTGCAGCCACAACTGAAGCCTTTAAAGACCACCCTGAACTGGTCTGGAGAGCATAGTTTCCTTCTGTGTGGACAAATTTCCTACTGAAAAACACAGCTGAAAATTTAAATCAACACCCAAACAAACAATTGTTTGAATATTGGCTAAAAGTTTGTTCTGTGTGTGTGTGTTCAAAAATAAGTATTGGGTTTGCTCATAGTACTGGCTGTGTAAAAGGGAAGAATAATAAAAAAAAATCACGAAAACACCACAACACTGTCATTGCCAATCAGCAATAAGAGGGTGTATGCGCCAGCTGTTTGTCACTGACTTTTTTGCATAGCATGTTGATTATTTTGAGGGCGAAGCAAGGAAGGAAGGGGTGTGTTAGTTCGGGTGTTAATTTTAAATTTTAACAGCGATTCTTTGAAACCACTTACTGTACCTTTAAGTCTATATATTTATATAGATTTAATTTACATCACAACCTAGTCGATATCAAGATTTGCTACTTGATGCTAGTTGATGCTTGTTGCTAGTAAACATTAGCCCCAGGTTTTTCGGCCACTGGACAAACAGCTACACAAGCTAAACATCAGCTTGGCTATTTTAAACCATTATGGCCCAAGTGAGACAGAGCGGTTTAAGACGTTTTGGTTTATTCTTACTAACATTCTCACAAAATAAGCATGAAGATCAGAGCCTTAGAACTACCAGACATGGATTAAATACACCAATTTTAATGTTATGGGGTTTTGTAATGTTTTTCAATGGCACACTGTTGGGTATCATAATTATGTTTTTACTATGAGAAGTTTCTGCTTCAGCACAGATTGACATTAATGTTTTCGCCTTAGCAAGCATTCTTGTAGGCATGTGTATTGGAGCTACATGAAAAGAATTTGTTTTAAGACAACTCGTTTGAAATGCTAATCTGTGTCTTCAGGTGAGCTGAAAGTGGCCTGCAAGGACGGGAGCAGTGGAGGTCAGAACGGACAGAAAGCTGCTGTTTGTTTGTCTGGACACTTGTTTGTGAGGCTGGCCATTATCCTCCTCATTAATTCTGATGGCAAATAGCCTTTCTCAAGATTGTGAAGGTTATATTGACCTCACACTTCTCTGTAACACTACATATGAATTATTTCAGTTCTCACAGTGTCTGAGATAGCCCTAGTATTAGAGTATTTAATCTATGTAAGGGGTGGTGTGGTTGTTGATCCATCCAACAATAACCCAACACAAGTATTAACATTTGACTAATTGAGTGACCAGCTAAACAGCTGAATGTTGTGGAGGGTCCCTAAAATAAGAGTCTCTAACCCCTATTTAGCTAGACTGGACACCCCACAAAGAATAAAGCAATAAAGTAAAAATAAAACTGATTTATACAGCAACTAATAAAATATAGTAAGCAGGAAATGTAGAATGATTAAATGGTAAAATGATTAAAACGATGCACGACTCACATCGTAACCAGACGTGACATGACAGGCAGTTTGTCTGTCCACACCAGAAGCGACCAGTTTTCTCCCGCTTGCAATGAAAGTGATAAGTGCATAATCAAATTATTAACATTTTTCAAAATACATATGTAACTTATACAATTTTTGTTGTGGAATAAACTTTGTTTGCACACATAGTTAACCCTTTGGTCATTCGTTTACTTAAAATTATTTTCAACGTATGAAGTAAAATGTACATTGTTGCTCTCATTGTGTATTTTAAAGTCTTGAACAATTATATACCAGCTCAAAATAAACCCTTTTAATATAATACAAATCAATCAGCACATGACCTACCTATCAGCCATGACGTCGCAGAAATAGAAACCTTTTCTAAAATAAACTCCGCCTTCGCATTTGGTTAGGACACAAGCTGTGTCTGAAATGGCCTACTTCCATACTATACAGCAGGCGAAAATCACAAAGGAATTACTGTAATAACAAATAATCACTGTAAGGAATAGCATGTCCGAAACCTCAGTTTTGCACGTTGTCTGCGTTTGATGACGCCACACACTGCAACAGTAAATCACACGGAGGTGAACAAACACTATAGGATGAGACATACAGTACATACAGACCAGGAGCTATTTAACAAACAGCGAACATATCAAGTTATAAACATGACAGACGTACATGTCAGCACAGGATACTTGATCGCTATCAAACGCTGAAGGAAGGAGAAAATTCTTAATAATGGAGTCAGAAGACCTGTGACGTCACTAGGAAGTTTTGTGAATCAAAGATTCATTTGTTCACAGCTTCATCTCTGTAGATTGGTGAGCTTGTTATATACGAGTCAGATGGGTTTTGATTGTGTTGTTGATGAATTTTGGCCAGATTTAGGACAACCATTGTTTCAGGGTTTTGGCCCTCCCCCAAAAAAATTTTTTCCACCAGTTTGTTTATCAACTATGGACAGATTTGTAATGTTTGCATGATGTTTTCAGTGTTGGGCTGTTCATTATTTGGTCGTGTGGGGATATGAGTGAGTAGAGCACATACAGGCATTGGATAAAGAGACAATTTAAATGTTTAGCAGGAAAAGTTGAGAATCTTAAGAGATATAATTAAATATAATGAAATTAATGGTATAAGTTTTATAATCATTACAGTAATAAATTAGTGTCCTTAAACTTAAAATGTGTTAAACCCCCTGAGGTTAGAGAACCAACGTTGCTGCAGGCATTATTCATTAGGCACCCCTCTGAATTCCAGTTTAAAATGGTTCAAAATAAAAAGTTAATAGCTTTATATTTTCTTACTAAATCTATTTCTCTGTCTGTCTTGAATTTTCTCCATCAACACGACCAAATTCATTTATCAGATATACAATAGTGTGTAAATATTATGCGGTTATACAGAAGGTGGTTACACTGTCAGGTTTGATAATGGAATGAGGTTTAAAATAATGCACATCTGTGCTGAGCCTATTTTCCAAAGGTGCATATTACAGACCTAAGTGATGTGGTAATTTAGCATTATGGTTATTTAGTATAAATGCCATTTTTACTGGGGAAAAACAAGATGATGTTTAAAAGCACAAATGTTTTCATGTATGTGCTTTTAAATACAATGTGCTAGTAGTCTGTAGCAGTAACCTAGATGAGTTTCCCTGCACAGGCCTTGTTCTCAGACTATCACTTTCAGCAACAATCAAAAATATTTGACACAGAACTTTTTTCGAGCTCCTCATCAATAGTTTAGCATGTTAGTTTGACTTGATATGTTGTTCAGAATTTTCCTCATCTTCAGTCTCTTTTGTAAATCAAAACGAAAGTAAAATTAAATTTGACGAAACTTTAAAGAAAAAGCTTTGCCTATTGGCAAAATAATCGCAAACTTTCTTCTGAGTTAAAGCCATGTGAGCAATTTTCTTATAGAAGCACCTTATAGGAAAACGTTCAGATTAAATTGTGCCTAGTTGTGTTTTACAAAGGTGACATACTTTTAGCCAGTGCTGATGTGGAGCTCTTACTCAACTGAGAATATTTGGATACTGACAACAGTGGCATAATTCAAATGAACTGCATTCATTTCTCGTTTGGCTTCCAAATGTGTCATTAAACCAAATTCACGGTGGCTTAGATGTATTTGAATCTGCTCCAAACTTTGTAATGGGTCCATAGATGAAAGCTTGAGCCCAAATTAAATTCTAAAGAGCTTGAGATTTTTTTTTACCATTTGCAAATGTAGAAGAAATAGTTTAATAAGTGAAGAACTTTCCCTTTAAAAAATGCAACAGGTGCAGGTCTTAGTTGGTGATGTCACAGGCAGAAATAGATAAAAAATATGTTAAATGAAACACTTTTTATTGATAAAAACTGTAGGTCACCTTTACTTCAGTAAAATATGCAATTACAATAACCACAAATCCCTATAGGAGGAAGAAACATGCTTAAACAGTAGGCCTGTTCAGTCTGTAGGTAAACCAGTGGGGTTGCCAGTGGGCGTGTGTAATTATGCTTTTGGTATGTATGAATCACTGTGAAGTGTGCACATGTAGGTAGGTGTACGGAACTTAAATGTGTAAAATAGGCATGCACACACCAAATTACTGTATTGTATTACTAGTCCGGAGGTGTCAGTAGAACCTTTACATGAATGAACTTAAAAAAAGCTCGTTAGCACTGTGCAAACTGGCCTTTACTCCAGTGCATGCATAAAGATATTCAAGGGTTGGACCTGAAACATTCAGACCAATATTGTTTGCTTTTTAAATGGCAAGCTGCCCGGTATGCTAATGCAGTCGCAGAAGACTTCAGTCTCTATCTTGGCGGCTGTGGAAAATTCTCCTCTCCACTTTATTCATCTGCCTCATTCTGATGAATGAAATGAATTTACATTTGTTACCGCGTGATTGACTTCCGACTCCGATATAAACTAAATAGGCTGTGGCTGTCACATTTGCCAATGCAAATGCTCTTAATTAAATGCAGTTAAAAACGCATGGCTGACTGGCAACCGTGAGTACATGAGTTGAGTTCATATTTTTCGTAAGAGGAATTCATGGTATGTTATGAACCTACAGCCTTTTCCAGAAGGCCTATATTGGAAGTGGGTCCAATATGCATAAACCTGAGGCATCAAGGTTTGGCAAGTTTAGCAGATTAGTGCTAAATTTGGCAGGTTAGTATTGGGTTGACAGGTTAGCATGGGCAAGTTAACCCTTGCTGGTGTCTTTATCTATTGACGGCCCTTCAAAAGTAGCCATGTACAGTTACATACAGTTTGTGTGCTAAAAATATAAATATTTAATCAGGATATAGTAGATATGTTTCATGGTTTGTTTTGAAAGGCTTTTAAAAAAGTGTTAAATGTGTTTAGTTTGTTTCCTGTCTGCTTCCTTTAGTTTGTTTCCTGAGCTGTCATCATACTCTCACGCCAGCTGAGCAGTTGCCATTGAGAAGAATAACTATGCTCTTGTATAGTTATTATAGACCTATAGTTATTATAGGTATTAGGGACATCCTTGCCACAAACATCTAAAGCAGTGGTTCTCAACATTTTTTTCCTCAAGACCCCTCAGTGTTCACAACTAACCCCCACCACCACCAGCCCTAATCCCCCCCAGCCCAGCTATAAATTTACCCCCAATCAAATGTTCTATAACTTGGTATCACTATATTGATGTATATTTGTTCTAAAAATAGCCAAACACTATGAAATATTTTTTTGCCTATTTTAAGGCTTGTTTTGACTTATTTAATGTTTAAATATAGTTTAAGTCATTTTGAGGCCCTCTTAGAAGTTTGCTGAGGCCCCCTAGTGGGTCCCGGCCCCTTGGTTTGGAAACGCTGATATAAGGGCTCTGTGTGTCATCAGCAGGGTTTCCTGTAGATCAAACAACTGTGTGAACTGACAGGAGAAAGATGTTCAGTTTGATTGTGTTCTTGATCACATCACCACTCTTTAGTAACCATTAGATGGTTATTTCCTTTGATATAATGTCTTTGTGCTTAGTGTTTAGTTATTTGTCCAGCTATGATTGTCTCCTTCTGAAAATGTACTTGTTACTTTAAGAAGCTATTTGAACTTGTTCTAGCTGTTACAACGGGTCATATCATGCATTTTATTTTATTATTGTTTTTCTCCCTGAGCTCCACTTGTAAATGTAAATAAAATTTGCTTTCTGCCACAAAACAGTATACATTTAGTTTTATATGAACATTTCCACCTTTTTTTGCCCCTTAGTATTATATGGGTCGTTTCATGCTGCTGTGCCTTTAAGAGTTTTGCGTAGACTCCCTCTTTGCTGTAAGTTTGTGGTTGGGCCCATTATAGTGTTTAACTGACCTGTCTTTCACGAACACCTTTTTTTGCTAAGCCTGCATTACATTGTGACAGAGTCACAAAACAACCCATGCCGAAATGTGTGCCACAATCTGTTAAAGTCAAAATAATAAGGAACATTGTTAAAAATCAACCTCCAGTCGCTTGTTACTAATGTTGAGATCCTTCAGATCTTTCAGAAGGATTTGTATAGTAAGGTGTGACACAGACAGAAACAGCACAAAGTTTGGTGAACAATTTACATTTTTACTGGGCCAAGTTTCTGTCTACAGAATGAGCAGAATCAATGTGCAGGAGAGCGATCATATGACTGTTTGTCTGAGAACAACCCCTGTTTGCAGATTAGTTTATAATTATTGGTCTTTTTGGACTAGGAAGAAAATTTTGAGGTCTGAAAGGCATAGAACGTTTTCAAAGTTTACTGAATTCTTCTCATCTCAAAAGATGAAAGGAAATGTTATTTTTTATTACATAATCCCTTTAGAAATTACCTTTGGTGGGGCAATCTAATGTAGTTTTCTTAGTCATAATATTCACAATACTCAAAACCCACTTCATTTAAACGTTACCTAATTATTTTTTAGGTTACCTGACAAATTAGATTTTTACAGTGCAGAAAAGGCCACCTTACAAATCTGTAAGCCTCAGCCTCTGAACTGTGCTGTAATTTAACAAATTTATTAGTTCAGCAGGAAACAAAGCCATTCTAGTGTGCGAAAATAAGTGCTTCTGAAGGAGAATTGGTCTTGGTTTTGCAAGTTTTTTTCAAAATTGTTTTGGTATGAATCCTTGAAAGGTATTCAAGTTTTATTTGATGATGTAGGTGTCTTTTAGACTTTGGTGGGTGGGAAATATCTGAGGCACTTTTTAATGCACTCCTGCTGTTAAAATAGCTTTGATAAATAAAAGCTTTATCTGCTTTCTTCATCATAAAATAGTAAGCAAGAAAATACTTTTTTGCTTTATCTTTTTTTCTCTATGCAACTGGAGAAATGAATGGGTAGAAAGTTATTCAAATTGCCCCTTTATTAATTTATGCTAAATGATTGAGCAGTGTTACATACATGTAAATTTGTAGTTTTGAATGTTACATCATGTTACATGTGTGTGCAGATGAAGTTTCACACAACACAGCTGACCAAAAGGTGTAAAAAGTTTATTTTAATGTGAAATATAATGTCCACTTAATGTCTTATTAAAATGATCAGTGTTATTTCCAACCAAAATGTTGTTAATAAAATGTTGATGTTTCAGTTTTAACTTGGAAGTAAACGAATACTCTACTACATACTCTACTAGCTTATTCATACGCTGTATCAATACAAAATATATGAGCAAATGTACAGCTGATCTTTGATGTTAGATCTCAGCACAGGGCCTGGTTAAAAGTAGGGTAGGCTAGCAATTAGCAAGCTAGCTTTGAAAGCAGAGCGATCTCCAAAACTACACCTCCAATAAAACACAAATGTTCACAGCCAATTGGAATGCACTAATGACAAAAGATTGTCTGTGCCAGCAGGGTGTGCGGCGGTATGCAAAGACAATTTGACAGGCAAGTAGGACATCCTTTTATTGCATGCTGCTGGAACGCCATGATTGGACAAGCATTTTATGGTCATGCACCTTACACAGAAGATATATATTTATATAAATATATGTAGACCACTTTAATGATTGCTATCAGGCTGTAAATAGATGTAAATTTCAACCTGCATAACAAAAATGCTTCTGGAAAAAATCGCCTATCATGCCTTTAATATTCTTGAGCTAAAGCTTGTCTTGCAGAAAACACATTGGGCATAGAAGACGTGGTAGTGCAGTCATTGGTCGGGCTCTCACACAGTTAAAGGTTTTATCAGTAGAACGATGGCTTTGAACCTGAGCGAATGCTGAAAGCAACCGTGTTACAGCATGAGTTGGCAAAAATGCAGCATAATTTAAAAATGAGCTTAATTCATTTATAATTAGCTGTGACTCTCCTCACTGTGCTATATCATCACAGATGTGCAGCACGCTTAGCCAAATGAATCTACTCTTTATTAGATTGTTTCAGTTATTTTATATACTTGCTGAAATATGTGCCTAAAATCTGTACACATTTGCATTTTGTTTAGGGGAATCTTTGATATATTCATAACATTGCATTTATTATGATGTCTGTCTATCTGCAAATGCAAATGTTTGCAAATGTTGCAAATGGTTAAAACAAGTTGTTTTCCGTGACTAATTATGTGAAAATGGAATTTAATTATAGGCATGTAATATTATTTCCAAGTTGTGTATGCATTTAAAAAATAAACTTGTTTTTTTTCATATTCTTTTGTGAAAAAGTATAAACTCTTTTCCTAAACCTTGCATGTTTTTGGTTGCAGCATGTCCAGTGTTTTGATGTCAAAGGTCATGACTTCTCTGACTTGTGCAGTTACAACTCAAACTTAAGATGAAACGCATGACCCTCTCTAAGGTATGTCTGCAGGTGAGTCCATTATTGATGTTTGTCTTGCCATCTGCACATATTACATGGACAGGCTGAAAGAGTAAAAGGCTCTTGCAGGTGCATGAGCATGAATTAGATTTTATTTGTCTCATTAGATCTCCTGCATCTTCTAAATCTGGGGACAACGGTCTTGCCATCAGAGGTCTGGCTTTCCTACAGTCTATCTGGAGCTCCAAGTGGACATTTTTGCTTTAAATGCAATTTGTATGAGATTGCAGGCAGCTGCAATTTTCCCCATTTGATTACTCATAAAACGATGACCCCCCCCCAGCCCACCTCTCTGTGGCTCTGTGTCAGCTCAGCTTGCATAGCCTTTCCTCTGTCACATGCCTCCTCATTCACTGCATACTGTATTTGTCTGAGCTGTGGGGGTTGAACTGCATCTAATGCAAGCTCCTTATGTGTCGGGGAAAGCTCGCATTTGACACAAACCCCTGGAGGAATAATTACAGACCAGAGTGCAAAGACTTTTTAATTTAGCCTCGCTATGTGGAGCGGCTTGCTGGAGATTTCCACAACCAATTTGAATTTCGAATTCAAGAAAACTCAGCATCTGCTGTACCTATCTAGTCGAAGAGGAGAAATTCCGTACAACCAGACTAGATTTGCAATTTTTGAACAAAATACTGGCACTTGTAAGGTAGCAAAAGAATAATGTTAAAGTTTTAGTTAAGTTTGTGGTTTGGTTTGAAATAAATGAATTTGTGCAACTTTATGTCTGTCAGTATCTTTTTCAGATGCTTTGTAAGTATTATCACACCCCTCAACTCTGCTTATGTTGAGCAGCTATGTGGGTAGTTGTATGCTGCAGAAAACATGTTGGATGTTTTCCTAGTCAAACACACCTGATTCAACCTATTGGTTTGTTAGTATATACTCCAAGACCTAAAATAGGTGTTATTTAAAATGTGTACTGTTGGGTGTCTTCCAGGAAAAGGTTTTGAAACCAGTAATTTAAATTAATCATACAGTTTATCCTTTATTTTATAAAGGAGTTTTTGTTTGGTTTCAGTTGGGTTTTTATAGTTAAAGTTATCCAGCCAATAGCAGCGACTTTGCTTTATCTGGTCAGTATTGTTGTTTGCTTAATATTCTCTAATTAGCAGTGTTGTATATATGTAATGTAGAGGCCTCTGGTGACACGTTTAAAAATTTAATTTGCTTCCTTTGTTTTGCAGCAGTATTAGTTATGAAAGTAGCACAGAGTTCATTCTAGACTTTTTATTTTTATCTCTAGCAGAGCATGTGTTCTGTGTGCACTGCCTTTACAGATACACTAAGGTTTAACAAATGATAAAATTGTCCTGCATGCTGTAATGTTTAGTTCAAACCGGCCCATTAGTTTGGCACCCCTGGCTTGGAGTATTTGTGTCATAGTAATTGCCAAGCCTTTTGTTATGACTAAGGAACGCTACAGCGTGTAAGATCCATGTAAACAGCCCTGGATTCTGTTTAGATCAATAGATATTACTTGTGAAGAGTCTAATCATTGTACAGACATCACAGGCGTATCAAAGTCTATGACGGTATGTGTGCCAGACAACAATAAATCCATTCTCTAAGGCAGTGAAAGGAATAGCTAAAAATCACACAAAACAAAAACGTATACAACACAAACAACACAAACATGCCAACAAAGTAGATGATTAGTATGAAATATGTAAAACCCCAGTGCAGGAACAAACATCCTTCTGAGAAAGCATGAGAGCTGATTTGTGAATGACACAGATGAAAGAGTGCAACTTTTCTGCATCAGACCCCCTGAAGCTTGCCCTCCGATCTTCTGTTCTTCAATCTCAGAGATGTTCAGAAAGCAAGGAGAGTCTGTCTCACAAAAATGAGGATCTAGCAAGATGCCTGCGATTGTATAGCATTATTTGTGCTTCTGTATGGCAAGTTCTAAAGCAGCCTAAATCACATGTACTGTAAAGTACTGAAAGTGTAAAAGTAAACAAAGTGTAAACTTTTACAGCATGTGTAAAAATTTGTGTTGTTTTTCCTTTGAATAAATGCACAGATGAAGAGTATTTGGCAAGAAAAAAACTGAGGTGCAATATATTGGGCTTTTGCATAGATATTTTTTATGGGTGGGTCTCATGCTCAGAGCCCAATAAGTGGGACATGGAATGCAGAAGCGGAGGAGCTGCCTGACTTTCACAGGCATCCGCAAACTCGAATCAAACGCACTTAATAGATGAATACACACAAAATTATATGGAATGGAAAAAAGTCATTTTTGTTATTTTATGTAAATTTACTTTGTGCCTTGTGAACGTAAACAGCTGGGTAAGAACAGCTGCTTTTCAATATACAGTACTGAAACATCCAAGCAGCCTAATATTCGCTGGTCAATCAAACAACAAAAGAAAACAAGACAGAATCAACATGTCAATGTGCAACATTTTCAACAAATGTGCAACATTTTCTTATGGGAGAGCAGGCCCCCAGCCCTCCCTATAAGGGAATAGATCCACCCACTCATAGTCTCACAAAATCCTCAGAATAACTGAAGCCTATTTTTTGGGAAATCTGAGGAGTCTTTATTATTATTATTTTACAAATTAATGTGTATTGGTTTTGGGAATAAGAGTTAAATTTAGTATGTTAAGTATATATACCTTAATATCATAAAACTGTACTTTGCCTGGTGGGTTATATGGGCCTCCTCTTTTTTCGATTCGTTCTGCGATCCATGGAGTGGGAGATACACCACAGCACTTTAGGCCCTCCCTCGTCCAATGTAAGTTATGTTACAGTCAGTTAAGCACAGAATGGCAGTTATTATATGACTATCATCAGTGTAAGACATCGGAAAAAACTCATTTAGTGTTTGAAGACATCCTCATCTTTTTCTGCATCACAGAGGCTGTATACCAGAGGTTTTCAAAGTGTGGGGCATGCCTCACCAGGGGGGTGCCAGGGGAGGCGCACATAGATATTCTTTGGGCAGCAGGGAAACAATTTTTTTGGCAAACCATGTTAAAGAATTGCTTTGTAAGGTTATTCACAGCCGATCTTCCAACACCAAATAGGTGTGCTATGTGGTATTATGTAGTGGCATCAGAGGAAAAATACAGCTTGTCGCATTTGGGTGTTGTATTTTGTAATGTGAGCTTGTAAGTAAAAATGTTTGTCGATTCGAAACCCTGACAGTGTAAACTCAGTGTAAACTGATTGCTCACTATGGTGGGGATGTAGGCATATTAACTAATAGTAGAGATGTTTACATCTTAGCTTTGTTTACAGTTTTTCCCCACTCTGTTACAGATCAGGTGGGCAGAAATATTCTTAAATCGTCTTTAAATCGTCTCATATTTAGTTTCGTAAGTCTTCATATTTAAATTCATATTGATAATAATCTCAACTTTATTCTTAAAACACTACAGAATCACAGAATTCTAACAATGACACTAAAATGGCATCAATGTGCAATGTGTGTTTTCTGTTTGTGTTCCTTGAACAATCACAGATGGTTGATAGGAAAAGAGACCTTCAACATCCCTGTTTGCTAACCGACATGCCTGCATTAATGAATACTGCTGATTTTGTCCAGATTGATTGGGCAGAATTACACATGGACAAGTGTGGTGAATTATAGTCCCGGTTTGTGCCATCAGCTCTCAGCTGTCATAATTAAAATGGCTAAGTGTGGTTATGAGATCCAAGACTTGATAAAGAGCTTTCAAAAACTAGCCTGCAAAAGCCACAGTAGGAAGGAAATTGTAAATAACAAAATTTCTTTCATCTCAAATAAACTAAAGTGATGACACATAGCAGATTACTGGAGGACTTTTCTTCCTGAGTAAATCACACTTTAACAAACAAGTGTCACTTGTATTTCAACAAAACAAAAGGTTGAAATTAATAGTTGACTTATCAGCTAATTATTGTAGATGTGTGTGCTTGTTTGAAAAACAGTGGCTTAATATCATGTGTTTTTGTGTTTATGTGCTAAAATGTAAATTGGATTTGCAATAGTGAGTGAGTTAGGAAAGAAAAAAGAATGCAGTCGCATAACTGTGTTACATTTAAACCATGTCCTTTACTAGATGTCTAATAAAGTTTATTCTGGTTTTATGATTCTTTCTTTCTTTATGGTTCAAGCATTGATATATATGGTCATGTTTGAATTTGTTTAAAACAGATTTTACCAAAAAACCTGTCACAAAATAGTCTGCTGTTGTAATGGAAATACTTAAGTTGTAAAGACAAACAGCCTCATCTGCAGAACTCACAGGATATTGAATTTTTACAACAAAAACATTTCAAAATAACAGCAAGCAGTAATTTGGCTTTTCAAACAGAATCAGCCCCTATGGACTTCATGTTTGTTGTTCTAACATAAAGTGCAGGCATATAAATATGCTGGATATACTTGGAAATATGGTAGTTGAGTTTAGGACTGAATGAATTGTAAACTGCTTTTGTTGGTAATGCTCCTTTGTGTGCTAGGATATATTTGGAAATAATTATGCAAAGCAGCACTGTTTTGCCTTTGTGAGTTGTCAGATAGCTTTATACACCTATTGAAATGAAAAATATCAAATCTCTCTGAGATCATTATGATATCTGTTGTTTCTGACTTTGGTGACTTTTGCTGAAGTGTTGAGTAACATACCTCAGTAAACTTACATGTGAGAGTAGCATCCAAGCTATTGACACATCTTTCAACAAAATATGTATTTTATCAAGCAACATATAAAATGCGAAAATTTATATGAGCGCTACTTCCACACCTACCTGTGATAGCTGCTTTTACTTTATGAAGCCATCCAATCAAACGGACTGAATTATTCACCTGAAGCCCATGACAGTACGCTCGATAAATCCCAATATCTCCTGTTGTTAATAGCTTCTGGGAGTAGCAACTTATGAATACCAAAGGATATTCAAATACACCCAAGGGCTTGAGCCCTAATGTCTGTGTATCATTAGCTGAGCATGTGAATAACCACAGACCTCAGAAGAAGAGAGCTAAACAAACCCTCTTTTGAATCCCAAGGGGCGGAGGGAACCTTGTTGTAAATTCACCTCCTCTTGATTGAAGCTCAAAGACATCCGTATAGCATCCCAATGTTTGCTCAGCATGCTCTGTGAGAGACAGACAGGCATTCGCATCCCCGATCTGTTTCTCTCTGGGAAATAAGGCTTATTATGGTAAACTGTGAATAATTAAAATCATATTCCAGAAGCCAAAATCTTTTTATTGTGTTGCTAACATGCCTCAGTGTAGCTAATGAGATTTTGGTAATGGGCCGTGCCGTCCCACAGGTATTGTAATGGATGTTCGTATGGACACACTGAGAACAGGCTGGAAATTGCCTAGCCTTGGGCCCCTCACCCTTAATGAGCTTTGATTTCTTCAAAGAAAAGGCTACAAAGACATTTTGAGCCATTGCTAAGGAGCCCTTGCTATGGAAAACCCTGTCAGGGGAAAATTTCTTGGTGCGATATTTAAGACCAAAGAAACATGATAGCCTATGATAGTATAATCATAATAATGATTGTTTTTATGCATCCTGTAATGAAATTAGTAATGAGGTTGTGCTGAGATTAGCCTGTTCTTGAACAGCTCAGTTATATTGTGAAAGCACCATTTCAAAGGGTAGTTTGTTGTGTAATCACTGATTTTGTCTTGTGTCCTGTCCTTCTTTCCCTCAAAATCATTGTTCATATATATATATATATATATATATACATGTGTGTGTGTGTGTATATATATATATATATATATATATATATTAGTACATATTATTAGTACATAGTTATATTTAGTTGTGTGTTTACTTATTGTACTTAATATACTTATTGTAAACACACAACTTACTGATCGATTCTGTGTGAATCCTGCAGATCGGCCTGACCCGGAAGCATTGGTTCCATCAATGGTGTGGGTTTAAGGTAGTGTTTTGGAAAACAGTAGGTCATTTTTCAGTTTTGTTCGGTGATGAGCCTAACCTTTAACTGGGTTTAACATTTTTCATTTTAATTGATCAAGCAAATTTATTAAAGGCCAAATGAAACATTTTAAGAATATTTTAAAAACACTGTGAGCAAATCATCATGGAGACTGATTTAATCTGAAATTAGTTTCTCTAATTTTGTATAAACTTGTACAACAACAGCCAGTTTCATCAGTAGGAGAATAAGGTGGTTTACAGTAAATGTTCTTTGTGTCATTGCCTGCAGGCATATTGTGTATACTAAGAGGTTTGGAATGGGCTTTGATCATTAATCAATAGTGTGCAGGTCCAAGCAGTTTTTTACCACTTCCTGTTGCTTTCACAGCATGAGCATATTTATCATTTCCCTTGCTTTGTGAATTTTGTGAGTATGTGACAAATGTTTTCTTTGGTAAATACTAAGCAGACTCTCTAACGGCTTCTAGAGTTTAAGTTTGATGGACTTTTACTCTGTAGTCTAAGTAAGTCTTTGTTCTGAGTTAATGATTTGGAGTTATGGTGTTGGGTTGGTACCAATGATGTTAAGATATTTTTGTATTTTTTCTAGAACAAAAAATATATATTAAAAATAATATTTGTTACAACAATGGTACAGTATATATTTATATATTATATTATGTATATTATATACATATATTACTAATTATTATCATTTATATATTATTATTTATGCATAACTCAAAAGTTATATTCTCATATAACACTCATATTGTTTCAGCAGAGGTCCATTATAATGTGTTTCCATTGTGGAGTGGAGATGCGTGTGTGCTTCTCTTTTTAATCTCTCAGAGCCTCAGAGATAGTCAAAAATTCACCTGAGTTGCTTTGAACAGTTTTGTTGTATGAAGATTCTGGAGCCATCACAGATGCAACATCTGAGATCTCTGAGGAATCTGAAAGATCTCACTTCTGTTTAAAGAACATCCTGATAGAGCTGCACAAACTTATTTTTAGCAGTGTGAAATGCAGGCAAGCTGTGGCGTTTCAGCATTTTAAACATCAGTGATGTTTCCTGGTGTTAGACATTGGATTACGAACTAGACACCTATAGGTGAGATATATCTGAACAATGAGCATATTATACTGTATGTGAAGTCAAAGTCAGGTTTATTGTCATTATTTCTTTGTAGGGCAGAGACAGTGAATCTTAGTTATTGTTTGTCAATCTCAGAAATATGGCCTTGGGTTTTCCATGATGAAATCTAGACATTTTTAGCTTTGTGCAAGAAGTATCCTGCTATTGTTTACAACAAAATGTATATCACAGTATATTGTGTATCAATTTCCAGCAAAAGCTTCCCTCTACCACAAGGTCCCTAGTTCATTGAAGAGTGACTTGTTTAATACCTGGTTTAAATGAGAAAAGGGATCAGACTATCTGTGCACACTTACTTTCAGAAGATCAGAAGATGTCTAGGAACCAGCCAGTCAGACTGGAGTCAGTGAAAGGTTTTGATCATGCTTTGTGAAAGTAGTAGACCCTGTTTATTTAATGTAGTCCAATTACTAATATAGTTTCTGTACACGTCTTCTTTCATAAATGTACAGGAATCTTGTTGCAAAAGAGGTGATGCCACATCTGTGCTTAAAATCTGGTCTAACAAATGCCTGTTTCAGCTACTGTAAAGACACACACAATACACACCAACTTGAGAAACATCAGTGTTTAATTCAATGATACCAGAGTGAGTACTACAGTAGGTTTGGAACTGCTGGCAAGGAATAGCTTTGATTGAAACGAGGTCTATGGTTTAGAATGTTAGTGTTCTGAAGAGCACCCAGGGTGATTATGGGTACTGGTGTTTTAAACTTAGTGGTGTCTCGGTAGTGTAGGATCTAGACTTTCAGCTGAAAGATTGGCAATTTTGGGGGGTGGGTAGGGGACTGTGTCTGAATACACTTGCTAGTTCAGCAGTAAGTACACTGACACAGAGGGTCAGCCATTATGATGACTGTACCGTTGTTAAAATGGTTCCACTGCACTGAACTTTTGCCCCCTAGAAGTTTTCAGAATGCTCAGTAACAAGCCACCGTGCTTCAAATACTCTGCATTTTCTTGTTTTCATTCGTTCTGCAGGTCATCAGAGTTTAAGTGCTTATTTCTGTGTATTGTAATATTTCACCATTACTGTACTGTTCATCAGTTAACAAACATGCAAAACAGTTGGTATCTGCAAAATAGATACCAAAAGAATCCTGACCATTTTCTTTTATGTTTAATTTGCAAGACATACTAATCCCATTGCAGGTTTTTAAGCCTTAGTGTCCCAGTGGTTGATGTTGGATCAAGACCTTTCTTGCATCTGAATTTCTCAGGTTATATAACTTGTGTATTTTTTTCAGTGATGTTGTATATATTGTACTTTACATTATATCTTATTAAATAGCTGTAGCAGTTTTAGGATCCTCCACAATCCAATTATTAAACGTCGGCACATAACTTGTCCCGCTTCATTTGTGCTAAGGGACTGATTGATGCCTCAGATTGTGTGCTTACTGAGCAGAGCTGTGCTGTTACTTTTCTAAGTGATCTTATGGTTCTTACTTGTCAGATTATAAGACCTAGGGCTTGACCTTTAGTCCTGGACAACAACATAACAACATGCTTAGCAACCTTGGCATGGCAAACACCACTTACATATACCACTGTTACTGTAAACATCTAATTCTGATATTGCCCACCAGTGAAGTTCTTGATTTCATTCTTACACAAACATTGTGTGTGTGAAAACATTTACAGTTTCCATAAGCAGATAGAAACCTTAAAATCATTTAAATAACTTTACAAAGGGAGGTTTTAGTTTTTTTACCATTGTAACAAGGCAAGCATGAAGTTTTGGTGTCAGACAGAACAGGTAAAGAGGTGTGGGGTGTTCCAGCACCTCCTCAGTGCGGAACAGATGCTGACCTTTATCTGAAGTGTCACTGCAGGGAACAGACATGGAAACAAAGCCAAGAATGGCCCGTTTGTCAGTTTGCTAATGAGGCTTGCCAACACTTGCCGTAATCAAGACGATTCATTAAGCAAGTCTCAGAGCCATAGAGAAGACGTGCTAGTCACCTCAACAGGGACACTGATGAGACTAAATACCGGTTTGCTAATAATGTACAGCAGCTGCAATAAAACCTCTGAAATTTTAGAGGTGTTCTGTAACACTCCCTGTATGACTTTATATGGCAATGCTGCTATTTTATCTCTGTCGTTCAGTAATGTGATGATAGCTAAGCTTTCCTAAAGTTTGACAGCATTAGCATTTTGACAGCATTGCGTTTAGAATTTAGAAGTTTGATAAATTTTAGCTCAGTAATATTTATAGCAGTATGTTACGGTATCTTTGTAACTAAATACATATTTAGTTAAATATCCATGTTTATCATAGCGATAATTAGTGATCATTTGTTTTTGGACATGCGTGCGTGTGGGGTGGTGGTGTTACTGTGTGTGTTTGTGTGTACCTAAGCTGCCATTACTATTGGTTATAGTCCAATAGTCAAATATAAACAGATAGTCCTGCATAAAACCCACTGCCATTGGTTAAATTGTGTTTCTCAAACAATCAGACTAAAGTTTTGATGGCACCTCTGAGTGTTTACACAATTAGGGGAAATTACCCTACAAATGGTTTACTAATAGTTCCCCTTCCCTGCATATGCTACAATAGAGAGAATATGTAACCCTTGAAAAAACACATTTAGGTCATGAGTGTCTTGTAGACTGGCAGTCAAATTCAGCCACATAATAGTAAGATGGGTAGATAGATAGCAGATAGCATGGGTAATTTATTTTTCTTTTATTTTCAGGTTGGGTGATGACTAGTAGTCTGCTAGTCTGCTTTAGTCTCAGTAAACTGTTCACAGATGTCAGTCTGCACTTGATTCACTCATTAGCTCAGAATTACTGGCATTAACACCTGCTCAGTTCACACAGTGGATTTTCTCCTTACTGGTGACACAAAAACACACAGCTGTAGAAAAATGATGAAGGAAACCATTTCAAATAACCATCACATAAAAACAAATGAAATAAAAGAGAATTTCAAAATTATGAATGTAAATTTTAACAGCAAGTTTCTATTGCACCATATGGACATAATTCTTAACATCGAAAAGGGTGTCATTTACTGATTTGTATTAAAGAATTTTATCTGCTCTGTAAACATATACGATACAGCACAACCAAAAGCACATATGTCTGCCCACATCGCTTGTAAAGAAAGTGATGTTTCATGAATGAATTATCTTTGATTTAATTTAAAGGCAATGGGTGTCATGTATTTGATGTTAAAATACTTTAAATTTAATGTGTAGCAGAGACATGTAAACCTTTCACAGGTTGATTTCCCTAAAAGTTTTAAACACTGTAGCCCTGTGGCACATTCACCATTGCATTGCATTGCTTGTTTAAGTCTTTTGTATGTACTTTGTGTGTGGGTAGAGGAGTCAGTGTAATAAGTCTAAAAACGTGATTTAATAGGCACAAGATGAAAGCATTTTTGTGTGCATTTTGGCTTTAAAAAAATAAAGCCACTGATTCATAAATGTTCATTAACGTGATACAAAGGGATATTTTGAAGATACAGAAATGAAATGTGACTATCACATAGATGTGAGACATTAGATCAGTGAAATGGAATATATTGGTATAAATTGAAACTCTCTACAAAGAGATCAAAACATTTGTGTTCAATGTTGAGAGAAAGAATGAGAGAAAGATAGAAACAAAAGTCTATTGTTCTTGGAATCGTTTTTATGTCAGTGTTAGGCCTAATTTAATCTCTTAGAGATAAAATTGATCAGGATGTTTTGTTCTTTGACATAAGTAGGTGTTAACTTTTCTCACTTGCATAAAAGAGGGAGAGAGAGAGCGAGAGGGTGAGATGCACAGATTAAACCAGGCAGAAGTGAAACAGGACTATAGTAAGAAAGACGAACTGTTTCCCCCCAAACAGAAACATTCTATGTACAACTTTCACCTGTAAAAAGATGATACTCTGTTTGTCTATCCACTGTGACTCTGTCTGTATACTGTATCTCTGCTTGTCTATCCATTGTATCTGTCTGTCTGTCTGTCTGGCTATCCATGGTGTCTGTGTGTCTATGGGTCTGTCTATCTGGCTGTCTGTGTATGTCCTGTATCTGTCTTTCCATTTGTGTGTCCATCCATCTATTTGTCTGTCTGACTATGTGCTAACCTATCTGCCTATCCATTTCATAATGTCTTAACGAACACTTAAATTGCTGCCTGTCTGCCTTTTTAAGTCGATGCGAAGTCTGAATGTTCTTTATCTATTAGTAACATGTAATGCTTCACATATTCATATTAGAAAACAACTAAACTATCATCCACTGATCTGTGCAGCATTATGTAATGTTCTTAAATTATGTGTTAATAAACATTGTTATGAAGTGTTAGTAGAGAGTATGTGATTGGAACGAGCTCAGCACAGAAGAATCTTTTGGAGGAGATGACAGCAAGTGTGTGTATGACCATCTAAAAGAGCAGCAGTGTCAGAGCTGAAACATGTCTTTCAGGCTGTCTGACCTCTCAAGCAAGAGCTAATATTGCTCTCTCTCTCTCTCTCTCTCTCTCTCTGTCTCTCTCGCTCACTCTCTCTCTTTCTTATACACATTCCTCTCCAGCGTTTGAAGTGGAAGGTCTGAATCTTTCTAATTCCTTCTGATCCTCTAGCCGAGTCATATTGCACCAGCGATGAGGGGAGACAGACAGAGTTGCAAAATTAGGCCTATTTCTCGACTGCGGGACACATTTGTTTTATGTAATGAATTTGTAGCAATGCACAATAGAAAGTGTTTTGTCTAGTGTTTTAGCCCTGTGGATTTGATATTTTTCAGAATGCCTCACAAAAGACTTTACAAGTACCGCTTCTTCCAAAAGTGTCTTTTTCGTTGTATTGCTTTACACAGCATATGAACTATTTCATACAGTACCAAAATAATGTCTTGATTACATCATGGTTTGTGTGTGCATTGGTGTTTCTAAACAAGAGACTATTGAATAATTTATTGATAAATAGAATTTGATGGAGCAGATCTACTGAGACTGTAGACCAAATGTTTACTCGAAGATAAAATCTGTTTCATTAGAGGTTCACAGACTGCATTTTCTCCAGCACCCAAAAGCTGTCATGACAACTAAAATAGTGCAACTTTTGTTTTGATTTTTCCTTGCTATTTTTCTGTTGAACAAGTACCATTAAGATTTTATATAGCCACAGTCTTTGATCTTAAAACTTCTATCCATACAATAACAATATAACATCTTTTCGTGTGTAACCATATCAACAGTATTACTTTAAATGCAGGAAAAACTGGTAAATGTACATTATAAGGTAATTGAAACATTACAGTAAAATGTGAAATAGTTAGTTTGTCCACTAGTTTGTTCGCTAGTTCATTCATTAGTTTGTTTGTTTGTTTTTGTTAGTTGTAGCTGTTTTTAATGCGTTTCCCAGAGCAACGTTAACATTCTGCTTTTGTGTTACACAAAAGAAAGGAGAGGAAACAAGTTTTGGAACGAGAGTGTGGACACCACAGTAAACAGCCTTAATACATTTTTATGAGCGAAGCATCATTAAAAGTGGAGTGTTTTCTTTGTAGCCCTAATTAATACAGCCTTGCTCTACAAGAATCTAGACAATAATGCTTGTCTTACGTTAAAGACAAACCACAAAATCATTAAATGGTCCAACTATTGGCTTACATTTCTTCTAAACTTCTTCAGTAGACATCAGTATTGGAAAGTAACAGAATAAAAGTTACTATTGATGACTATTAACTTCTGAAAAATGATGTTTTTCTAGAACTGTATTAGTAGATCAGCCATTTTCAAAACAGTGTGGCTTTTCAATAAAAAGCAATCTTTCCCACAAAATATCAGTGTAGCAAGACAAAATGTTATTTTTTCAACAAGACGCTGTGTAGCGTAACGAAGCACTGTTTTTTGTCACATTGTGTTGTGCATACAGCCTTAGAACAGAGTGTGCCAAGGCAATAATCAAATGCACTTTTCCAGAATGTCACTGCTCTCTTCAGCATTTTTTCCAATTCGACAGTTCATTTCTTTGAACTGATTCATTTCATTTGAACTGATAATTAAAAAGATGTGTACTTAGGGTGTGGGTGGTCCAGAGGCATGTTGTCTGAGGCTTGTCGAAATGCAGATCGAAATGCACCCAACTATGGCACTTGAGATTATGAGGATATTTACTGAGTGAATTGATTGTCTTTTATGATTGTCTATTGTATGAAATGCTTTAACTGTGCCATAAGAGTAGTTAAAGTCTCTTCATAGATAGAAAACAGCCATCTGTTATGGATTGGTCAGTTCAATACGTAACCATTAGCTTGTGTTAAGTCAGTCTGATTAAACAATTGAACATGCCTGGTCCCATAAAGAAGGAGAGTGAGAGCTTGATACCTTAGGTGACGTACTCGTCTGCTGTCTTACCACAGTTCATTTCCTTTGCAGTGATCTGCTCATGTGCTACCTCTCTCTCTCAATCTCTCTCTCTCTCTCTCTCTCTCTCTCTCTCTCTCCCCTCCTCCCGGACTATGTTTGATTCATTCTAGATGATTCAGACTCCTCCATACACCGCGTGAAGAAACCCTCATTCCCTATCTAAAATTCAGAGCATCTCTCTCTCCCTTTCTCTCTGTGTATCTCCACTACCTCGTTTGCTGCCTGCGTCTTGCGCGGCTGTCAGCGCGTTGGTTAAAATATTGCAGCGTACAGAAGAAGGGAATCTTTAAAAGCAAGCCGGTAAGAGAGAATTAATTTCTTTTCTCTGCAAAGTTCTCCTTTTTGGAGAAGAAAAATTTGGATAAATCGGGATGGTGATTTACAGATTCTGTGCTTGTTTCTGTCATACAGAGTAAAGTTAGTGGAGAATATAGACACTAAAGCATAGCAGGGAATGATGTGGAGAATTATGGGAGATAGAAAGTGAAAGACCAATGTTGGATAATTTGATGGGAAGGGTTGAGCAGCATGCGATGTGTCTCGCAAGTGATGCAATGTGCAATTAGAGACACTCTCTGGGAAAGTTATATTGCTTCTGTCTAGCTTTTGTGTGTGTATGTGCATGTGTGGCTGCTTGTCATATGATTGTGTTTCGTCCTTAAACACCAGTGAATGCACTAAGACCTTTTTCACAGGCTGTTGTTCATTACTCAGCTGAAGAGTGTGTGTGTTGATGAGAATAGCTCTGTATATATAGAATAGCTCAGTAATCCAGTTAGTTGTGGGTAAAACACATTTGCATTCCAAGGCTGATAGACTTTGAAACTAACACACAGACATGAATTAATGCAAAATAATGCACATTATGTTAGCAGGGAAAATAAATGTGTGCTCGGCTGCCCTTTGTTGTATACAATACATATTTGCATAGTTAAAAATACATATCTGCCTGTAGAAGAGAAAAAAACATAAATCAGATGTATTTGATATCTCACTTGTTTCTCCTAGACATCAATGAGGTCGAATCAGAGAGAAAAGACAGAGAAGGGATGAGGTTGAATCTTTTCTCAGTAGTCTCACCTGTGTTTCCTTCACAGAACAGAAGACAGAGCAGTTAGAGGCTGAGCGAGTTCTATTTTGTTGAAAAATTATGAAGCATTTATGAACTGTAATACATGGAAACTCATATGTTCACTGAGTAATCTAAATGAGGACACAGGATGAACTTTTTGTTTCATTCTAAACTAATTAAACTAATTCCACTTCTAATTAAGGATGTTCCCACATGTTCCAAAAGGCAGATTTTGTGAGGGGCTTTGGACCCCAAACCAACCAAGTAAATCCACCCACCTCTCCACCTCTCCACCCCTCCACACATACACACCTATCAGCAGCTGCCTGTACTTTTCATCTCCAACCAACGTGTGAAGCAGTCCATAGAATGTCTTGGCTCTTTCTAGCAGGCACCCTATTGCTGATAAGGAACCTGACACAGCATTTTAAATGCATTGGCTTGCCATCGCACCTTATAAGCACAGCCATAAACTCTTCTCTGTAAACAGACCCAGGCTAAGCACAGATATCTATGTTCAGAACCTCTGCAGAACCTCACTGGGGAAAATAGTATGTAACATGCCAGATCCTTTCCTGTCTTCTGTGGTATTGAAGTCATCAGCTGCACTTTAGGAGCCAAAAACACCTTCAAAAGAAAGGCAAAAGGCTGCGCTATTGTCTAAGTCTGAGAGAAAAAGAGATAGATGTGTCTTTCAGAGATGTGAGCTGTCTGAGATAAAAGGGAGAGGAGGAGAAAGATTATTTTTCTATTGGACTCTTTCTTTCTTGGCTTTCAGGAGCTGGAAACTTGCTTGAGCAGTTTAAAATGCCTTGAGTTAAGGGTGGGCATAAATGATGCTAATGATTAAACCTGTGGTGGTCCGTGTGTGTGTGTGTGTGCTGACCCACACTATTGTATTTGTGAGCTATAGGGTCATGAATCACTCTTGTTGATTAAAACGCCGCTAGCATCAGGGCTACGGTCACGCAGCTGGGGCCGTTTCAACTGGATAGAACAGAAAGAGAAAGCTATGCTCTCCTGTAGCATTTCCCGAGACTCTTGAGTTTGAAGTCAACATTATTTGCAGCCAGATATTCATAGAGAAATAATGTAGGCTAAACTAGATTTTGGATTACAAGTGGATATTAAAGGCATAATTTTTATCTTTACAAATTATTGCACAAATATTAAAGGTAATAGTTGCAGCTGTTAATGGTTAATAAAAAATATGTTAGGCCAATATTTGAACCTCGGTCTCACTTCACAGCAAAAACTGTACCACTTGTCTATCATGTCTTAAATTAACAGCTACTGTACTTAGCAGTTTGTGTATTGTAATATAAGTGTTATATTTATATTTACACACACATATATATATATATATATATATATATATATATATATATAAATGTAATATATTTCAGTTGTCTTATTTTGCCCTGTCTAGCCTGGACTGCCACTGCAACTCATCACAAAAAACAGATTCATGAAGCCTCAAAAATACTTAATTTTTTTATTTATTTATTGGAATTATTAGAAGTGGGTGTTACATTTGAATACTTCCTGGCTTATGAATCATCATACATGATTTTGTTGAGTTCAAATGTTAGTGTATTTATATTTGTGGTTGAACGGCTCATTTCTGATACTGATGTCCATCTATTCATCTCATGGCTGTGTTGATCTCCAGTGCTGGTCCATTACCCAATCATTAGGCTCTTACTGATGACACTGATGTTTATGAGAAACGGGTCAGAACCCCATTAAATTACTCTGGTCACAGGGATTCATCTGAAATGAGTTTCTGGTGATTATTGGGGCAGATAATGAGCGATAAACCATGATTGGATATTAGTTGGGTTGTTTAGCTACTGTGAGTGATACACCTATAATTGAACAAATTGTTGGTTTTGTAGCAAATTAACTGATGCTTGTTTGAGGCAGGCAGAGGGGGTCAGTACCTTTAGAAGTACAATTTATTTATTTATTCATCTCACCATTGTTAAAGGTGCACTATGCAGGATTTAGCTAAAGCAATAAAGCCGGAGATAAAAAATAATAATAAAAAATAATGCCTCTCAGTTATTACTTATGAACCACTAAAAGGGTGGTGGTGTTTTTGCCTACAGAAACACTGTCCATTGCCTGTGTATTCTTCTGTATATTCTTCTTATTTTTTATTGTTTTGGGGTGCTTGATGTTTCTGGGATACTACATTTTCCCAGTGGTTGTGTAGCTCCAAGCCAATAGTGAAGCAAAGGTAAGGGGTGGTGGGCGTGAGTTTCTGGTGATGTTCCACCCAGGAGGAGGGGCCACGTTTGATTGTTGTTTTTACACAGTAGCTGTGTAAACATACACTATATATGCATCTATTTGCCAAATCTGAGAGCTCATTGTGTAGAGTACTGTATCCCACAATGCAAGTATTGCATTCTTAACATAGCCACGGTCTTCAAATTATCTCAGATAATTTAATCAGGGATAATTAAACATGCTTACAATACGTACAATAACGTAGTTTAGTTGGGTGGTTTACATGTTTTAAAAATTTCAGTCACTTGGAACACTGAAGAACAGTTTTATTAGAAAGTACAATACATCTTTAACTTAAATTTACTGTATTTAAAGCCAAGCTGATATAATGCATTCACAGGTAGCTCAGATTCTGAGAATTGTGAATTTCTTTGATCTATATTCTAGTCTAGTTTTTATCTAGTTTATCTAGCATCTAGTTTTTCATGGAAAGCTTGAGAACACTCATGTCCTTAGATTCAAGCTGATGTCTGTTATAATTAAAAGGCATCTTAATGGTTGCAGTGAGATAACAGAATGAGTTTATACGATTGTGCATTTGTGAGATATAATGATTATAATGCTATAATGACACTGGCTGGGTGACAATATATTTGCAGGGACAATATAAAATTAGCAGCATACACAAAATTGTCCTCAACAAAATTTGTCCTCATGATATCAGAACTAGAGTTGTGTGGCTTTCAGTCAATGTCTTCTATCTGTAATGACATCCCTATCCCAGTGTACTCCTAAACGTTAATAAAGTAATCTTTTAGCAGATATATGCAGATAATTTGTAGTCTTTCTTTTCCTGGCCAAACAAGCAAAAATGTTGATGACTCATCCTGCACACAGATTTTTGTCCAGTCAGATACACACATGAATTAATGTCTGTAACCTTTCCTGTGACTATAACCTGTGTCATTAGACTCTGTTAAGACTTAAGTGAAGTGACTTGTGCAGGGGGTAAATGTTGTTTACACACACACAAATCCACAAAGCAATGTTAGTTGTTTCTCATAATGTTAATATGTGAACAGCATTTGTTTTTGTGCCCATGGTATATGATGCAGAGGTTCTTTTGTTTAACTGTGGCTAGGTGCTAGGTTTGGGGGGAACAAGTGTTTTAAGATAATTATACCAAAACATAGGTCTGTCTATGAAATTTTTGAAGAGTTTTTTTCAGAAGGAATATCTGTCTCTCCATCAATGTCAGAAACCACACAAACAGTTATAAATTGTTTATGCAGGTCTGTTTGTTGCCATGAACATAAACAGCTTAAGGCACTAAAGATCTCACAGTTGTTTTCTATAAGTAGAACAGGGAACCTTGACTGTTTGAGTCCATGTGTTCCAACAGAGACAGAACCTACACCGCTCCTGGCCTGAGACTGGACGAGAGTTGTTATGTAAGTAATCAGACAAAACAAAGTTACCTGATGTTTCTCAATGCAAATGTGCAGCATGGCTATACAATGTGACTCATCAAATACAGAGCAGCTGAAATGCAGCTAAAATGTAAATGTAGTAGTGTATTTAACGTATGTGTGTGGTTTTTCTGCCAAAAAGGCAGAATTAAAGGCACATTAAAGTGATTTTGGTCAGAAAAACAGATGCGTTGGGCAATTTCACACTTCAGTTTTAAATCCAGGCAAAGACTTTCACTAACAGAAAAGGAAAGAATGTGCATAAGGTGTATGTAAGGGAAGTTTCTGTTTGCGAGTACAGAAGACAAAACTTGATGTGATTTGCTTTTGGTTTGTTTTCAACTTACAGCACTGGTGCAATACAATAAAGAACACCAGTTGCACAATTGCACAACGAGGTGTGTAATTGATGTTTCATCTGTGTGTGTTGTCATTCTTATCCTGCCACAGAGAATGATGGGAATTGTAGTTTAACACCACACCCGACTCTTAAAGTATGAGCTCTTGAAAAATACTGGTAATTATGGCATTGTAGTTGCATTCATGTGCACTCGTCTTGTAAATGTGATCATTCCGATTGCTTGATTTTAAGGAAACATAGAACTTCAAAATTACATGGAAGAAACTGACAGAACTAGCAAGGCTTGAAAACATCACATCAGATTATGTTTAAGTCATTGTGATAAGTTATGACAACATAACATTATTTTGCATTTTATTTTGCATAACTGTTTTTAAATAAAGGGCAGATTGAAGATCAACTTTTTTTCTTTGGTTTCTAACAAAACTATGTTTTATTCAAGTTACTTGAAAAGCTAGCACTCACATAAGAACTATCTTTATCATTAAAGTTAAACTTAGTGTTAAACTTAAAAAAGAACTACTTTATAATTACGTAGCAGTAGTATTACTTGACTTATGACGGTAAAAGGTTTCTGTTTGGTCTCTCACTAGCTGCACTACAACAGTGTGTTAAAACAGCACACTGCCTTGAAGAGTTGCATCCACATTAACCTGCGTGCCTACAGCGAGTTACAGGCTCTGGCCCTGACCTCTGTGCTGAGTGGCCTATGGGAAAGAGAGCAGCAAGTAGAGTGATTAATGGCTATGATTAACAGGTGAAGGAATGAGCTCTCATGGCCTAGAGCCTCATACTGCATTTATCTCCTCAACCAACGCATCCTTTATAGAGGACAGCTTCCTCAAAGACTCAAAGTGACCTAGCCAGGGGAAGCTAAAGGGGTTAGAAGAAAAACATGGGTGGGAATTTTGCAATGGTAATGCAACATAAAAAAGCAGTGCATGCTGGGAACTCACCTGGCCATTTGATACGAGTAATATTTCCATGGGTGAAACAATGAGGTACTGTTTAATAGACAGACAAATAGACACATATGTGCATTTAAAAGAAAAATGTGTTTATTTTGACTAGTTTTCTTATAAATAGCCCCTTTCACACATCCTGCCTTTGCCAGTTATTTACCAGTAAGTTGCTATTTGTGAATGCAGAACAGGATTACTGCTTTAAATATTTACTCCACGCTGTTTACAGCTGTCATAGCAAAGATGTTTGTCTAATGTGATGTCATTGGGTGAAAAGAAACTGCATAAATGTAAATGTTTTCAACAAAAACATAGACCATATGCATTCGATAACTAAGTCGAACCCTGTCATGTTTAAAACACAACAGTTTGGTGCTCACTCAAGGTTAATAACATCACAGGGTTTATGGCATTTTGGTTGTGATGTGTGAATGGTACATAACGGGTAAAAAGACGGAATGGCATTGCTTGTGTAAACAGCACAACAGTCAAGTCATTCTGGTAATTTTGCTGGTAAATGTCATGTTTTCCTGAAAATGAATTATTGTTGTATTGCTGAGGAAATTTGCATTTGCAAAAAAAAAATATTTTATGTTGGAGACGAAAGAGCTTTGAAAAACATGTTATCTCATTTAGCTTTGAGGAGGAACCACTTGCTGTTTGACACTTCACAGAGTGCAAACTGACAAACAACAAGAAACTTCTCATGTAAAGTGTCAGAAATTTGATTCCGTTGTGTGTTTTATCCACATGGCAAAAGAGCACTGAATGTGTAAATTCTCTGTTTTTATTTTATCACCTCTTCAACCTTTCATAGCTCATTCACAGACATCAGCAACAGTTGTGACTGAAAGGAGAACGAGACAGTTATGTTAGATGCCGTCCATAATGAGACCACCTCCCCTCATATCATCGTGCACCTCTTTCTGTCGCTCCCTAAACCTGACCAATGTCCAAGGTTGTTGGGTTTTCCATAAATGGGAGTCTGGGTGTATAAAGTAGGTTACAAGTTTGTTGACATTAAGGTCATATTGTAATTTTTAAGATATCTACAGATAAACGTGTGGTAATCATAGTGTAAGTGAAATAATTGACTCCAGGCCATGGAGTTATTGAAAGGTAACCTGTTAACCTAATGTGACTTTGGGTGTGCATTTTTAATAATTCAGCTGCATTAATAATGTTTGTTGTCAATTATTTGCTACATGTAAAATACCAGAACCTTTAATTTGGGAATACAGGAAGACAGGGTTACAAATGGTTGTTCTAACTGTACGAATAGCCTAGTCTGCTACTTTTACCAAAACTCTTAAAATAAATATTTTCTTTAATTAATAGAACAACATACATGTCCCAAGTTCAAATAGCAGGGCTATGAAAATTGCACATGTTATAGACAATAAATGGAAATAGAATAGTTAATTTAATTTAACCTTCTTAGGTTGAAAGTGAATGTTGTTTTAAGAACCTCTTTTAAAGACTGACCAATTTAGACCCTGTTTTGTATCCTGTTCAGGAAAAGTATCATCTTCATTTTCCCACACAGACATTGAGACAAAGTTTCTCATAAAGAGTTATTCAACGGGTGGCTCTGGCTTGTGGTTTGCATGCAGCTGAATTGATTATGAATAAAAGAATACATTTGCCCTAAGCAATAAATCAGAGAGAGACTGTTTGTCAAGAGTTCCCTGTTAGAAATGCAGAGCAGAGAATGTAGAGCCTGCAGCCTCAGTCATGCTGTGGTTTCATGGGATTTGTGTACGTGTATGCTAAATATGTGTACATTAAGATAATTAAAAACATGTCTCTAATGTTTTTAATTTCAATAATGTACATACAAATTTGTGGCACAGGGCTGAAGATAAACTTTTTGGCCAAAGCCAGTGATGGTTGATTTGAGAAAAATTACCTGCTAAAAATATTTTACCAACAATATTTTTTTTTATTAAAATTTTATTGTCCCAATAAACATCAGGCACAATACTGTAGTGCCATCCTGCAAGGATAGAGAGATTCAACGGATTGGACTATTGTTTAAACTGATGCTAATTGTTCAGCTAATGTTCAGTAGACAAAATCATCAGAAAACAGTATGTTTAGAAAATAGATGTAAGACGTTTGTGCAGTGCAAGTCATTGTACAAACTGTCCCCTACAGCCTTGTTTTGATCTGTTTTAAATTCAATATGGCATCTTTCCCTGACTAATGCCAATGACAGTGGGATTATTTAGTTATGTTTCGCCTAGTTTGTAACAAGCAGCTCACTGGGTCACTCATAGCAACATACTCAACCTAGTCTTCTAGTAAAGCACTGTGGTATTACCATGCTTTTTCTCACCCACTAAAGTAAAAGTTTCTGCTGCATATATTTTAAGTTGTTCTTTAATATGACTTTATACTACTAGTAATGTTGCACCACTCTCAGTGGTTGGGGAATTTATGACCATGATATTGCTGAATCATTTGTTCAAAGTAAAGCCATTGGTCTTGCAGTTCTCTGTTGACTTGTGGTAATACGTCTGTGTTATGAGCTGAATATGGTGCTCTGAAGACTCCACAGAGAGGAAGCAACAGCCCCGAGACCTTAAAAACATGATAACGGTTGTTCTTGGTGGAGCAAGCTGAGCTGATTTGATTTAGGTGGACAGTTTATTGAGTTTCACACATGCTGAAATGGAGCAGACCTGCTGCGTCAATACTTTGCTTTTGTAGCGGTTTACCATGAAATCTTTCAAGGTGTTTTATACCATTTTGGCCATTTTGCTAACCTACACCATTTTGCTAACTTTAGCAACATGTCTTCTGTTCCGAAACCCGGGCCTTAAAAACATATCAGCCTATCTTTAACAAACAAAATAATTAATCCTAATTTTTGCTTGTCTACAGGGCTTAAGTGCTGTTTCAGAAATAGGTGTGATTTCTCACAACATCTAAAACAGTGCTATCTGTCAGATTGTGGAGACATTGTATGTATGGTATTCCCCAAAAAAATCACCTACAGGACCTATAAGCCGTCAATATTCATTGTTGTTTGTATAAAATAATAGACAAGGAAGAAAAATAATATTTATTCCAACATGACCTGAGCTGGAGGAATTTGATTCTCTGTTTTCACACTGTGTGACCACAGAAAAACATCAACTTTTGGGGACAATCACCATAGAGCCCCAGAGGGTTAAGTGCCTAACTCGGTAATGATGGCTCATTGCACAATCCTTACGGGGATCAAACCACCAACTTTCCAGTGATAAGCCCAGAGCCTCAACCATAACACCACACCACCAAATGGCCAATCACCTGACTTCCTCTGCCCAACTCCCATCAAACTGTTATAGATAGCAGTGGTTTTCATTACCTGTTTGCTTAAAATTTTACAAATGTACTTTTCTTAGTAAATTTCCTCTTGTCTTTGGTGTTCCAAAGAAGAATGTCTGATAGGTGTGAATAAATGATGTTAGCGTTTTAATTTTGAAAGACCCAAAGATTAGCAACCAAAACTTTGTCATTATTTATACTCAAAATGTATTTTACAACCTGTACAGGATAATCATAAAAGGTTTGTGTGTTTTTAGTATCAGATGTTTAACCTCTCAGAGGCTTAATAAAGCTCAACCTGACCACAACTCATTGAATATTCCACAGCAAGCGCATCAGAACTGGTAATGTGGGTGTAAACACAGGCCTGAAGCCATCAGAGAAAGAAATGCCTAATTACTGTGAGTGCACAGAAAGTGGAGAAAGCTTAGTGTGTTGTGAAGTTATTTCAGAATGTGGCCCATCAAATTGAGATGGATTTGCTGGGCTGTCTGTTGCCATGGCGAGAGGACAAGTGGAGATCAGCCACATTCCAAATACCATAAAAGCTGTATTAACTCTCCTCATTGACATGTTCATAAAACACAACAAGTATATTAATCTGGAGCAGGAAACAGGAGACTATTGTGGCCGGTTAAATGCATGGTACTCCGGGATGCTGGGTGACAGTTTGAATACACTTGGTATTGAGAAAAAATGGTTTGCTGGTGGTATTTGTAAGTGACAGCAGTGATAGATTTTGAAAAACAAATTAAAGGAAAAGTTCTTCATGGTTTTTGAAACACAAAGCAAGATTGTTTTATGGATATCTGGTTTGATGAATTTTATGCAATGGCAATATATAATGACTAATTTTAATGCCTAATAAAACAGCCTGCTGATCGTTACCTTCATACTTGGATCGGTTTTATGTGAGATGTCTGTCTGATGCACAATACATAGACCAGCAATTGAAAAAGTAGCAAAATCATTGAGTTGCATGTTCTTAATTACAGTCTGAACTGTGTGATGGTGATAGACTGATAGTTTTGATCCTACTAAACTTCCACTGGAGAAGAAGATAGCACAGGTTTCAGCCAGGATATTGATAACAGAAGGGTGTTACTTCACGATGCAAACATAGACAAAATGCCTGCATGATTGTCAAGACAGAAAGTGACACAAAGACAGGTGAACCAGTGAATACTCAATACATTCTTTCTGGTGTAGTTCATAATCAAACTCTCGCTTTCTTTTCTGACATAACATACGACGATCCATAACTTTTTCGTTTTTTAAAAAAAACAAAAATCAGTTGTTGAGCAGATCAGTGTTCAAACCAGTCTACTAACTTCTGGGGGTAATTCTGGCCTGACAGGTTGGGGGGAACAAAACGAGAGTGAGAGTGTTGTGTAATAGTCCATTTTAATTTCAGTTACAAAATAGCCATGGTATACAAAATAATTTTAAACTTGTTTGAAAGCCAGCGGTAATAATCACACTACAATAGCCCTGTACATGTACAAGAGTAAATGTTGCATTTATTAATAATTCAAGATGAAAAACAGAAATGTTTGGTAAAAATGACTTTTTGATAACCCAGATGATGTGCTATGCATTTTAATGCCACATTAAAAACAAAATAAAATCTAAGATTACGAGAATAAAAGTCATAAAAGTTTGAGAAGAAAGTCTGAATTACAATAAGACAAGAAGTCATATATTGGGTAAATAAAGTTATTTTTTTCAAGTAATCACACTGTTACGATAAACAAAAGTAATTAAATGTCACTGCATCAGCTTTTAATTTTTTGTTTACCTTGTGTGTTGTTCATTAGGAAACAGACCTGAGAATACATCCTAACTTAACCTGTCAGATCTTAACTTTAAACTTAAGATAGAACCTTTCTGTAATACGCATAATAACACTCTGTATCGAGTCAAAAATAATGAATTAAATTGAAGGGGGAAATATTCAAAATGTGGGGAGCAGCATGGGCCTCCTGCTGTAATCTCTGAAGCAGCATGGGCCTCCTGCTCTCTCATTGAAAATCAATTGTGACTGTGTGGGTAACTTTTTCTATTACTTTCAGTGCAATACAGTCTGAAGTAGTTCATCATTCTTCTTTTTCCTGCCCAAGATACATTCAGAAGTAAATTAAGTATTTTAAGAATCCTATAAATGCATCTGAAAAAGTTACTGAACGGAATCACTGTTCAGTCTTTCAAACCCATTTGATTCATCATGAATCTACAAAAAAAATCACTTAAGAATCAAATTCATTGAAAAACCAATGAATCATGAATTGAATCAAATACACCCTCAATGTGATGATTCACACCCCTACCATGCATGTAAATCAGGCCCTATAAAACTTGTGATCTGATCTGGTCTAACTGTTCATTCACCCTCCCTATATCTCCCAGGCTTTCTCATTGGTAACTAAATACATTTTCCATCCTGCCAACAGTTTTCTAATTTAATACACTAATGTTGCATTGACCTAAACCTCATACCACACCCTGTCAGCAAAGGTGTGTTTAACAAGCATCAAATGCCCCATAGGAGGGTATTGATTTTGGTGATGACAGCTGGACTATAGTGCATAGAATTGTGCATAGCATTGTATTAGATAAAGAATGAGTAGGGAGACAGTTTTCCCCTGCTGTGGTGAAGAGGGGTGCATTTATTCAATTGAACACATGCCACGGTGCACCATCTGGGTTGGATACTGCCATAACCAATTGACTGGTGTCAAAGCCACTCTCCTCCACTTCCTTATCATCGATTGGACCTTTGTTGAAGCTAAATTAAGCTGCATTTGTGTAATTAAATTATGCAAGTCTCCACTTTTCTCTTCTCCTCTGTTAGAAGCAGCACCGGTCAATGTTCCTGCCTAACCGGACAATGGCAATCATTTGGGCTCTTTCTTCTGTGAGGTTTTAATTTACATCCTCTAGCCAACAGCAGAAAGTATAAAGGACCTTGTAATGAACCTGAACCAACTAATCAAGCTAAAACTAATAATCACTTGATGAATGGACTACAATTAGCCTGAATGAGTTTAAACTATGATTTTAATAATGTTTTTTTTTTTACCCTCACAGTTTGTAAGGTAAGTGTATGGTATATTTTAATATATTATTACACATGAGTTATATTACTTGGCCACAGCTCTTACCCTACTGCTCTCATCTGCTTGGTAAGGTCAGAGCCTGGTTGGTCCCTGAATGGGAGAGCTCATGGGACAGAAGTATAGTTGGAAACAGTAAGCTGTAAGAACATCACCAATGTTCAGATGAGAACTTAAACTGAGGTCCTGTTTCTCTGTTAAGGAAATCTCATTGTAAGTGTGAGGTCTTTCCCTGAGTTTGTAAATTGACATCATCAATTATAGCCTCCTAGTCATTGTGTATAAATGAATTAGTTACATCAAGGTTCTCCAGTCCATGTTCCTGGAGGTCCACAGGTCTGCAGAGTTTACCTTTTACCTACTCTAACATAGACGCCTGGATGATTTTAGCAGTCCCAAGGACCTTGATGGGCTGTTGAGGTGTACTTAATTAGAGTTGGAGCTAAACTCTGCAGGTCTGTGGACCTTGTTGAGGACCTCTGGGCTACATTACTAGCTACTATATTAGTTATATACTTACTACATATGTTTAGTTGCCAGAACAATGTTTTAGACCTGATAATTAAACTTTGAATGACCTTTGTGGTTTAAGTTACATTTTTAAGCTTTCAGGTTCCTCAGATAACTGTGTGTATTTGGCAGCTGTGCATTTTGGCCCATGACTACCAAAACAACAAAACCATTACCGCAAAAAACTATCGGTTTCAAATTTTGATATGGCCAACAGGACATTACATGTTTTATATATAACAAGCCAATGCATGAAGTGTCACCTATACTTAACCTGTTCTGCATTTACAGAGAAGCTAGTTTGCAGCATTTTAAGTGGAAACACATGGTCACTTCCTATGAGCACATTGGCTGAATCCATAATGCATGTTCCTTGCATCGCAGGAGGGAGAGCAAGCCCACATTAATAATTTACCAACATCAGTAATAATTCATTCGGCATTTTAGGGGTTGGATTTTGAGAGTCAGAAGACACATTTTCACACATTGGACTTCAATGATGTCTGAATGAGTGAGTGATTATGTAACTCCCTTGAAGTATCAGCTGATTCATATTCTGAACCCATAGTTTTATATGAGCTTCACAGAATGTTAATTTTATACAATGAGATAACTGTCTTTGAATGCTTTGAGATTCTTTTATCTCTCCAAAATTCGATGCATCACATATTGTAGGATTGCTAAGGAGTTTGTGGATGAAAATGTTGTTCTTTCAATCAGTTCAGATCTGCATGATCAATGGTTCACTTGACATAAACAAATGGTTAGCTACAGGTCAACATGTATATAGATTTATTCAGTGCTGCATATACCTTTAATGGATAAGCTTTTCTTTTAGCATATGTATATGTATATATAAGCTTATGGATTCTGATTATTGTCTCCTGCATATTTTCCTTCAGGAAAAAGAAAGTAAAAGCACAACTTTAGCATTCAGCTACAATAATTTACAAACTGGATCAATGCTGTGACATTTGGAAGAAAGCACAGACAAACATGCGGTTCAATATATTGCTATCTATGTCTGTTTTATTGTTTAGTGTTGGTAGATGGATTGGACACACAGAAAGAATTTATTAGTCTTGCAAAGGTTTGGCGCTCTGTGTTGAATCATTAAAACAGTTTGGACTAAAAATGTGTGAAAGCCTCAGGTTGTGAACTGGTTCTTTTCCAAGGAACAAATCAATTCAGTTGTATTTGCACAGATTCTCAATTCTAAATTCTGTTTAAAAATATAATGGACAGAAATTGGGAAACCAGAGCAATGCACATATCAGGTCAACTGACTGATGAAAATGTAGTAACAATTTTTGTGAAACATTTTTGACAATCTACTGGTTGTTATTCTATACCACACTATTAAAAACTTTCATATAGGCAGAGTAATGCTGTGTAGACTCCCAGCAGGTGTTGGTTTACATGTACCACAGATATTCTGAATTTTAGCTGTAACAGAATCGCATTTGCATCAGTTTTGGCAATGTCTGCCACAAATAGCCTGCTATCCTTTCTCGATTGGCCTTGTCTGTGAAGAGACATAAAGCTTCTTTTACATCTTTACAGGAGACCTGGTTGGTTGTTGGAAGTGTGGTGCACATACTCTTGCCCTCTGGAGAGAGAGGATATCCCGATACCACTGCCTGCGAGTTATTGATCACTTTTAAGCTCGATTAGAGTGAAAAAGGGCCTGTGACAGATTTTGTTTTCCACTTCAGTGGTTTTTGAAGCTTGGAGAATGGAGAATGCGGCATACAGTTCACCTCACAGTGCTATCACCTGACTTCTCAAGTAAAAGTAATTTGCCATCAATTTAAGTCCTGTTCCTGAACTTAAGTCCCTCTGCCAGCATTAATAGATTTTTAATTGAAAGTTTAAAACTTTTTTCTTGCATTGTTGTGCTCAAGAGGGAGCAGCTATAGAACCAGGAAACATGCAGTGTTTTTCATTTCTGAAGAAAACTCTCAGGGCAAAACTTTTTTGCTATGAGGTTGCTATTTTTTTGAGTGATTATCAGGGCATTACAATGTAGTTGGTAAGTCTTTCCTGTTACCAGGTTGCTATGAGGTTGCTAGGGTGTTCATGTTCTGAGTGATTATCAGGGCATTACTATGTAGTCGGTAAGGCTTTCCTGTTAGTATGTTGCTATGAGGTTGCTAGGGCGTTCATGTTCTGAGTGATTATCAGGGCATTACTATGTAGTTGGTAAAGCACAATGCTCAACCAGAGGAGCTACAGGAATACGTATTGAGCTACAGGGACACTATTGTTGAACATTTTGTGTTCATTCATTTCATATTTCTGTATTCATGGGTTTATATTTAAAACATTATTTACACAATTGTAGTTGCTGTTTAAATGGAAACGTCATCTCTGAGGAGCAATAAACAGGCTGTGTAAATACACTTTATGATATGCTCAACCCAGAATATGGGTGAGGTACTTTTTATTAAGGTTTATAGTTTTATTTTCCTCTTTATTGTCTTCTCCCTGACTTCAAGTATGGTAGTAATGTTGATGCTTGATATGCCATGTATGGAAAGTGTGTGCTAAATGGCATAGTTAGGAGGACTATGACTGAAACCTCCCAGTCGACCTTGAGAAAATATGTTGGGTTATTCAAATATGCATATAATTAATAATCCAACCCAGGACAAAAATTGAATAGTGAGGTAATTAGCATTGAGTCTGTCACGGAATAAAAAGAAAGCCAGGGGTGGCTTTATGAGTAGAATAATGATAAAAAGTCACAAATCAAAGACTTTCTCGCTGTGAAGGTGCTGAAAAGGCATTTCCTCGCCCTGAACCAATTCCACTTATGAGCCCGGAGCCTGGAGGCAAATTAAATTGACGATGCATAGTTTAACCATTCGAATGTAAAAACAGGCTTTCCAAATGGGCAGCACAGAAGACAGCGGAAGGTCCTAGAAGGTCAAAGAAGAATGAGGGAGAGAGTCAAGGTTATGTTTTTTTTTTACTATGACTAGTCATTGGGAGTCTATAAAACACATTTACTGTGCTTGAGACATACAGAGTGTTTTCTTTTTTTTTTAAACTTATTAAACTTATTTTATTTATAAGTCACTCAAATGGTTTTCGTTATATACCTGAAATGGCCACCATACAGTATATGGAGTCAGAACAGAATTGATTTGGTCATGTGTGAGTGAAAGCTATCATATTACCAGCATGTATCATTTGTACAGGCTTTCCGTGCCCTAGTCATCAATCAAAGATTTATTTATTCACTCTGAAAATGTGTGTGAAGGTGGGCCACTTAATTAAATGACAAAAACTTAAAACTGGGGCATTTAGTATTCATTAGTCAGTCAGTTTGTTTGTTCTTTCATTTATGTGTTTGTTCGTTCGTCTTTCCATCCTCAATGTGTTCTAATGTTGACCTTGTCTGAAATATGCATATAATCCAATGCAGGACAACAACTGAGAGCTAATTAGCATTGATCCATTAATCTAAAAGTTCATTTAAAAGTATTAATTTGCATGGTTTAATTCATACATAAAATTATTCCAAAGCTTCAAACTAGTTAGTTATGTTCAAGCATAAGTCAAGCAGTCAAGTATAAGTTTTCATGTCAAGCATAAGCCATCCATACAGAAAGTGCTCAAGTAGCATGTTGAGAAAATCCCCATTCTTCATTTTGAGATGCACTCTCTTTCCCCCAGTCCTGAAAATGCTTCCTTTTTGCTCCACATCGAGTAGCTTTAAGCAACATGTGGAGAAGGTAATACTGCCGAGTGTGAAGTTTCATGGCTTATCAAAGATGCCTGCACCAAATGAAATGAAGAGGCTCTTTGCTCTAAGGAACAGTGTAGGAGCTTCTATTGCATGCTGGGCGAGCACATTAAAGATACAGACTGCCTGCTTTAAACACCTTATGCTGCACTGCCGTATGAAGATATGTGTACCTATTTCTAGTTATTTATTTGCTTTCCAAATCAATTCTCTTTGAAGTACAGTGTCATAAACCAAACACGCATGAAATGGACCTCTAATCTGATAATAGATGTTTCAAATAATGACTTTGGAAGAGATACCCGCAACCTACTGGAAGAAAGCAGCGGTCAATAGAGAAATTTATTTCCCATTAAGTATCTGCCCCTTTGAGTTTGAGTACACCCACGACAAACACACAAGTCATACCACAAAATGCAATTGCCAGGAAACAAACCTCTGGGATAGATCTGTCAATTTGCATTTATTTCTTCCTCGCTGGCTAACACTGTGAGTCAGCTAAATATTTCCTCTTCTTATTGCTCATATTGCTGTAGTGCTTGGCTTACTCATCTTTTAGAAGATGGCATTAGAGTTAAGCTTTGTGGACCTTACCTCTCTTGATTTCCCTTGAGGCCACAGTTGAACTTTAATAACTGAATGAGAAAGATCTCAAAGGGATTTTAACCTGACCTGTTTTGCAGGTTTTTAACAACAAGAAGAGACAAATGTCAGGGCTGTGAGGATGGTTTTGACCAGGATAAGTAATTGTTAATGAAGCCTTTTACCTGACAACTCCATTAAAAGAAGGGAAAAGAGCCAAAAAAGGTTAATCATCTAAGAAATAATGACTTTCACCTTAGGTGAGCAAGCAGGGCTTTTTGAAAGTTTGGTTGGCTAAAGGAAACGGCAGCAGACATCACACATAGTATGTTGCGGTAGTTGAGTTCTTGACATTTGGAGTGTTGACAAGATTAAATGATTCTCTGTATTCACACTCCACGAGGCAGTAGATTAAGATATCAAAGATTCATCTAATTAAATAACTCAAGAAATCAGCACTTCCATCATTTTGTCACTTTTTGGTCTCAGGAAGGGATGTATCAAGGGCACAGCTGATGTGCCAGTCTCCTGGAATATACTCAAGGTGAAAATAGTGACCGTAATTTGATTAGGTTTCTTCGCTTCCTTTGTCATCACTGCTGCCACTTCAATTTCACTTTACTTCACCAAACTCGGGTTCAGCGGTGCCGATGAGACTTGAATATCAATATTGTGTCTTTCTCATGTATACTAATGGCTTTGCTATTAGATACATGTTCGCATGCTACATCAAAGACTCGGTGAGCTCTCCTGTGGAGTCTAAAAGCCAAGCTGAATATTGCTGTGCCATCTAGATCAAATTAGGACAACACACTCTTTCAGCCTCAGAGTTTAATGAGCCAATACTTGTAGTCAATTGTGTCTCTTCTTGATTCCATTACCTCAAAACTGTATGTAAGAATCACACACTTAATAAAACAAATGACTGTGACATCATGCAACAAGAAATTGTACTTTTGTGTTTTAAATTGGTCAAACGTGGTACAGCCTCAAATGTAGATTAAAACACCTAGCAGGTGTGTGATATTACAGTATGTCATGCCATCACATGTGATCATATTATTAGCAGAAGTGATAATGGAGACCAGGTTTTGTAAACTATTACAATTTTTTCTGGGTTGTGATAATCCTGGGTTTGTCTAGAGTCCACTTTAGAAGCCCAAATCTCCACCAGTTTGGAAACGAGGTGTTTCAGCCACCCAGATGACACCTTTTTAGTGACTTTTAAGCACAATTAGAATAAAGTGCTTATGTAAAACGGTTCTGTTACCATTTAGTGTTTGTTTGCACACAGTCATGTCAATGCTCAGTCTGTTTTGTTTGTGTTCTGTGTAGTTAGAGTACTGTGGCTTTAAAAATTAGCTATGTAATATTAAGGAGGGCGACGAACTATTTGACCATTGGCTGCAGATTGTATGAGTATTACTTTGTTAAACATGCTAATTAATTGTTACAGAAAATCGTAAACATGACCCTGCCCGTGACACAGCAAAGTACCTGTTTGTATTCATCAGAGACAAAATTTGACTTTCACACTCAGAAACTGATTTGTTGAGCTTTGTTACTCTTCCTTGGAGACATTATTGGCAGGATGTTATACGACCAGTGATGTGTACCTTCAGCACAGCCTGTAATACCTCCTATAAATCGTATAATCCACACCACATATTGCAAAACACATCTGTCTGTCCTCTAACCCTTGTTCTTTTTCATTGCAGCATTTCCCTAATGCTTCTAATGGCGTGACGGGCGGCACAGAAGTAGACTGGTTTATGGTTCTTCTGCTTGCTTTGGGGAGAATCTGTGAGAGGGTGATCTTACCACACCAGATGCTTAGTTCCTGGTTTGGGTGAGATCCATCTGTTCAAGTGCCCCAGCTTGTCTGAAAATATTAATACGTTTTTTTCTGAAAACCTACTGTGCTGTGTCTTTACATCTAGTGGGGTGGGTGTACATAGTGAAAGCGAGGAGTCATGGTTTGTTCAGACCACATAATTATTGTGGATGGTGCAGATGCTGCTCGCCTGTAAACATAAATGTTGGCCCACACCAGATTGTTTATTTTCTGATAGGACAACAGAGTTGACAGATATTAGCGTCTGGTGTGTGGAGTGTGTTTTTTGATTCTCAGTAGCTTTGCCAGGAGATAGTTTTCTTCATGGATGAGTAAGCAAGATTTCCAACGCAGTCAGCGCTTTGAGGGATGTTAGTCAATTTCACACCACAACACTTAGATCAAACTGTTGTGAAACCATTTACTCTTAACATTTTCAGGGTACAGTTTCAGTTCAGTTCAAACAAATCTTGATTTTTGTTTTGTTTACTCAAAGGAATAGTTCATCGTAAAAATATTGGCATCATTTAGCTTTATGTTGTTTCAAAGGAACTGATTTTTTTTTCCTGTGATACACAATAGGATACCAAGATAAAGTGAAATGTATTTATTGGGTCATGTGATCTCAATATGTCAGCCTCATGTCTCATGTGTGAACACATTATTTGTAAACATACTTCAGAAATGCTAGTATTTCTATAGGAGTAAAACTTTCTTTTGATACGTTTTTTATGAAAATTCCTGAGTGCATCTTTAAAAAAGTAATCGTTTTAAAAAGTCAAGGAGGCAGAGGAGAGAAAATAGCCCAACAGGGATTGAATATTCTCCAAGATCCTGAGTTCTGATGCAACTACTGGGTAATACTGAGACTTTAATGTGGGGAGTGTGAATCAGGAATATGTTTGATTAAATTCTATGCAAAATAAAATATGTTTCATTTGTCAGGTTGATCCTTTGGGAAAAGTCAAGGAAAATGGCTTTAATTCATAGATGTAAAGTTGCACCATTTATCCTTAAATATTACCATACATTTAGACAGCATTAATATTTGTTTATTTTATTACCTTGCAATTACTTTGATTTATTGTTTCTTTCTTTACATTACATATACAAATCTATCAGACATTTTTAATAATTAACTTAGCTGTTGTATCTTTGTATCCAGGTACTGATGTACTATACTGAGTTTTCGTGCCTTAGTTATGGTATCGAGACGACCCTAAAAAAATTTGTCTCAGAAAGTAATCAGATTTTTTTCCACATGGGTAACATTCTGACCATAATGCATGACACATACCTTGACCACAAAGTAGTCAAGACAGTTCTTTAAAAATGATTAGGGGATTGTCTCCCAATATTTGTCTTTATATCAGGCACTTACGTCTCAACTCACTTTCTTAGACTCACTTTCAACCTAAAAGATAATCCTTCAATTTAATTAAGTTTTCAAGCCAAATATACCTCCCAAAAACAGAGTTGCATTTAACAGTAACCTTGTTATGACACTGTTTTAAGGTAGACATGCCTTTAAACCTTGAGATTTCACTTTGTCAAAGATGTGCTACTGCATTTGAAATGCAGGGAGATACAGGCAGTATTGGAGGCAAATGCCAGGGGTTTAAGATGTTTTGGTCACGTAATGTAAAGCAGTTAGACTCAAAATACCAGATTAGTTCCAAAAGATGATGTGTGAATGTTTAGGAGTGTGACTTTAGTAATGGAATTTGCCCATAATTAGGTGCTCAATTTACCTTGAACTTGAGATGGCGAAAATTTTCCAGAGAGAAAAAATGGCAGCTGTCCATATCCTCGCAAGCGTTCAGATACACTTCTGACATAACCACAGAGGGAGAGAAATAACTTGGGTGGCACAGTGATGAAGTAATGTCTCGCTTACACACACATACTCACACTGGTCTGCTTTTTTCCACAAGAATGGCTGCAAATCTGTTTATTTTTGCGGCCTGGGCATATTTCAATCTTTTCCCCTCCTCTTTGAAATACCAACACGGTTGAGTATATGGGCTCTTTTTTATTGTCTCGCCATAGCAATCAGTCTTTTTGACATTATAGACAAGTTAAAAAAAACGTATTATGATTGACACAAAGATTTACGGTTACACACATTTGTATGAAATCTGTGAAAATGATATAGGAGATATTTAAAAATATTATACAGAGCCTTTGTTCATAGATATCCATAGAAGTCCAAAACCTAGCAAGTCTTTTAAGGCATCACACATATGTTTTGATTAAGATACCTTTTCATTAGAGGCATGCTTTACTTAGAAGGCAATGCCAGAAAATGAGTATGTTTTTTTATAAAATATAATTTATTGAATATCAGTATAGTACAGTATATATGTTTTATGCTTTCAGAGTATTGTGTTTGATTAGCATTGTTAATACTGTAGTCAAGACTCAAATTGAGTCTTCTTTGTGTTTCGCATGGTGAAGACTTTGTATCTGTATGATATGCAGGGTTGCTGTGTAGAGTGCTCTCTATGACTTTAAAAGACTTGATGATACCACCCTTATGATACTTTATTATGCGTTTATGACCTTTTGAAAGCTTGAAAGCTGTAGTGCCCATTCAGTGTAATTATGTGAAAAGGAGTAACCGATATGTTACTCAAAATGTCTCTTTGTGTTGCACAAAAGAAAGTCATAACGGTCTAGAACATGAACAAGATAAATAATGAATCATTATTTCATAATGAAATTTAATAGAAATTAATGATGTTATTTGGTATATTATTCCTTTAAACAGCTGTGAACAGTGCATTGTAAACACACGTCTCTGAGTGTTTGTTTATAGATTTGTAGGCTAAATATTTTATCATGCATCACAACAGTCTTCTCTTTAGCCAGATATTCTCCATTTTTAAGGCATAAACATTTTAATTCTTAAGTGTCCAGATGGGCAGCGTCGTGATATTGTCATATCACTCTGTTGTTTGTATAGAATAACTTGGGGCCATTTGTTTAGATCTGTGCCCTAAAGCGTCACTGTGTTGTAAGTTTGCCAGGAAGAAAAATATTCTAATGGATTTCTTTTCTTTGGCAGCTCAAGATTATTTATCTTAGAAGTGAAGGGCACTCATGGAGACAACGTGTCAATTCTCAGATCAATTGTTGGCTCTCCCCCTGCAGTCCTGACATTGCATTTACATAGTAATGGCATTTAGACCTTCATCTCAGAACCCCAGGTCTAATGCTTCAGCACAGAGAGAGAGGCAGATGTGCTCAGAATTCATTTTAACCACGCTCAGACCTGCTTAACTAGCACCAGAAATTGTAATTATACATGATGTGTGGAGTTTTACAAAGTCCCAAATCCAGCTGTAACTTCAGCTTGCAGCTGAACCGTTTGCACTCAAGACATGAATGATGCATCAAACTGTGTCCCTGTTGAGAAGAGGTGAACTTTTACGAAGATTTGCAATCAGACTTAAAACAGGTAAAACATTGACAAAGACCTGCATTAAGCCATATACAGTATAGGCTTGTTGGGGTGAGTTTTTTAGACACCCTAGCAACCCCAATGACCTGGCAATTGCCCACAACAGCCTAGCCTTATAGGGGTAAGTTCCGGATAAGCAAGCAGTAAAGAAATCTAGTTTATACATCCAGTTTATATATGATATGTAAATCTAATGTTAGTGTTTTGTTGAATAAGCATTATAATTTAATTGGGGCATAAATACTGTGTATAATTTTCAAAGACTGTCAAAATAAAAGTGAACTGTTATGTAGACAAACAGTCATGCCATTCTAAATGTGCAGCTGAGTGATCTTATATATATATATATATATATATATATATATATATATATATATATATATATATATATATATATATATATATATATATATATATATATATATATATATATATATATATATATATATATAAATTTAAATATATTTATATATATATAGTGTATTGAATTTACGTTTACACTACCAGTCAAAAGTTTGGAAACACTTTTCTTTGTTCATATATTTTTTTTTTTAATTTATGAATAATAGTAAACTTATCAAAACTATGCTATAACTATAACACAAATGTAACTTTAGGAATTATGTTGTGACTAAAGAAAATTAAAAATAGGATATATTCTAGCATATTCAATATAATCACCCTTCGTCTAGAATTTACAAAAATCTTCTTGACATTTTCCATCTGTTTCTTGAGGAATCATCCTGAGAAGATTTTTAAAGAGTTTTGAAGGAGTTCCCCTCTATCCTGCGCTCTTATTGGCTGCTTTTTTCTTCATTATTTGGTCCAAATCATCTACTTCAAAAACATTTTTTTAATTGTAGTTTTCTAATAACAAAAATTAAATTGAAATTATTATATTGGCACAATTATATTTTTACATTTTTAACATTTAATCAAATGTCTTCAGATTAAACGATTTTTAGGATAAGAAACATTTCAGTCAAGTGTTTCCAAACTTTTGACTGGTAGTGTATATGTATACAAAAATATTCAAAAGCCTTATGTTTATGTTTTAATCTTCCTATAATTGTCTCATTCAACCTGGCACAAAAAAAAAACAGAACACATTTGAAAATTAACACATAAGATCTCCGTACACACTTAACAGGGGCCATCTATTCAGGCCTCCCAGTGTTGAATCCCTAAATCACCTCTAAGTGCTAATTTTGATTTCAGAATTAAACTCAGACTCCGGTGTGTCATGGTGACAGCAAAAAAAAAGAAAGCCAATGACCAAAAAACAATTAATTACAAAAACAAGATGAAAAAAATCACAAAGCCCTCACAGATGGTTGCGTAGCCTGTCAGTCAAGTTTTCAAGTGGATTCAAGAAACATCCCACAGGATCAGGAATCATCGGCCAAATCATCCCATAAAGCTGGCACCTTAGATGCTACCACAGGCCTCATTTACCTTCCCTCCATCAACACCACATGGCCATGGTCAAAGCGACTGTCGCAAGCTGGCAAGCCTCAGGTGATAAGCGGAATCTGCCAGAATAATTCCCAGCACAGACAATGAGAGGCTGCACAGGAAAAATGTTGAATGAGCTAAAGCTTGAAAAGATGAGAAAGTTGCTAGACGTGATGACTGAGCTAATTTTCAGAAATTTGCTTAGATCAAATGCCCACCGCTCCACAACAATATTTGTAGGACCAACCCCTCCCCCCACACAATTTCTATCCTGTAAAATATTCTAGAGCTTGGCATAACTAGAATGATGCTTCTTATAACAATTCCAAAAATACCCAAACAGGGCTGCTGGGCACCCTAAGCAGAACTGTGCTGTTGTGCCCCCTCCCCAAAAATTATGAAAGTAAAAAAAAACATCTACTATAGGGGTCAAATCAGAACTTTAATAAAATATAAAAGTAAATAAATAAATAAATTGTATTTAAAATGTAGCTCTACAGCAAAAAATACAAACTAAAATTACACATATTAAATAAAACATTTTAAAAGATTAAATGTTATCAAATTAACAATAATAAATTGAATCAAAAATCAACACTTACGGGCTTCATCTTGGGCTTATTTCTTTTTTGTTTCTCGGTGCTGGACAGCTGATGTCCTTTTCATAGTTGTCCATCAATTACAATCATTTGCTGTATTAATGTAATTATTACATTAATACAGAACAAAAGGTTTTTTTGAGCAACTGGGATGGTGCCCCCCTGGGAATTGGTGCCCTATGCAAACTGCGTACTCTGTGTACAGGGATCAGCGGTAATGTACCCAAACACCTTTTAGTTGTTTTAACTTATTTTAAGTCTTTGTCTTATGCTTTTGTCTTATTTTAAATAGTTTTCAGTAATTTCATCTGTCATCTTAAGGCAACATGGTCAGGTGTTTTTCTGGAATGTTTGTTGGGAACCTCTGTCCCTGAATGAGAAACACACTGTTTATGTGTGAGTAAATAGGCAATTTTTAACACAGAATTTCGTAATCTTATGCAGACAATGGCAATTTTGCCTTGCTGACCCTATAAAACTATTTTATGACTTAAAAATATATTAAGGTTATCAAAACATTACAATAAATACTCATTGACCTTTCCAGTGTATTAGATAACAATTTAAACAGTGAATGTTACTGAGATTGTTAATGCATTTCACACAGTGGTAAAAGTGTAGGATACGCTGTATCTGCAGTACCATATGCAATAAAACACACTCCTGGGTTCATATTGTCATTAAAAAGTTATTTCATTTCATTTGCAAGCATTAAAAGAAGTCTATTGACTTTTTTGTCTCATCACCTTTTTCCTCAGAAGAAAATGTTCCATTTGAAACGCACTTTTATAGATTCTGACATTTTCTGTCCTTTTGTTTTTGGAACCAGATAAAAATGTCTTTAGTATATTCGGAAAGGACTGTTGTTGAATTTTCTGTACCGTGTGAGGTGTCACCTTGGATCACCTTCAGAAAAGATGACTGGATAATCGATCTCCTTCACGCTTTCTGACCAATCAATAGTGTTCTCTCTCGACTACTAAGGCACACTGTTCACAGTAGCTGGAAAGATTAAGTGTTGCCTATTCTGTTGTTTTTTCTGTTTGTTTTGACTGCTGGGAGAAAATAGTTGAGATGGCAGGAAATCCAGATGCTCTAAGATAATGCCTTGTGTTCCATCAAAATGAAATACGTATAGTTTGAAAAGAAACAAATCACTTTCCTGATAAGGGACAGCTTTTTTATTTCCTTTGTGAAGAGAATTCAGTGTGGAAGGCAAGGACAGTGTACATGGTTGAAAATATTTCTCTATTTGGACACTAGGCTACAGTGTGAACAGCAGCAGAATTATGGCTACTAATGCTAATGTGTATTAGTATATGAGTATATGTATAGGAGTTATTAAGGACTGAAAGCTTAAATGAAAATCCTGCCATTTTTCTCTCTGTTCCACAGAGGTGGATTAAAGGACAGGGCTGTAATATTCCATTTTTCATCTATTTGTAGGGACATGTAATGCATCATTAGATATACTGTAGCAGAGACGATCAGGATGACAAGATGTGTATTGTGTATCTGCACAAGTGTAAAATGTTACAGTAATCATGGTTGCGCACATGACGACAGAAACACATTGTCTTACAACTGTCCAGAAAAATGAAGCTCTCATGAAGTAAAAAGTGCACTGAGACTGTGTCCTTCAACCATGCGTGAAGCAGGTAAAGATTTTATATGTAGTTCTGTTGTGACGTTTATGTGATGACATCACATGAGTACATAACTAGCTGAAATTAAAACCTGTATCTGTCTGGTGTGAATCTGAAATCTGTGTGTTATGGGGAGGTAAACGGGAAAATAATGCACATGTGACTCTTCATAGCTACTTTAACTGTACATTATCATAGGTGGATGGAAAGATAATTTATTTAGGTAAAAGTAGTTACAGATTTGTTTTACCAAAAGCTAATAAGCCCATAAGCTCCTCTGTGATGTTCTGTCATTTATGTTGTTGAATGGACTTATGAATGGATCTCAGACTTATGAAGTTCCTCTGTGTGTCAGTGTTTTCTGATGTAATTAACAAAGATCAACAGGATTTGTATGAAGCCAGTAGTGCTGAAGATACTGAACTACTAATGCTGAACTACTAATAAAGCTCTGATGGATAGATGGATGGATAAATTAGGCCAATAAGCCAAAGGTTGCTTTTTGTGGACCATTAAAAAAGTCACTTTATCAAGTTGTTTTGGGTGAAAATGAAGTATTGATCAGTGGACTCAGACCACTATTGAAAATATGTCTATATTGCATTGTTTAATTGTAATACAGACACTTTTTTTTACAAATTATACATCTGGCTTAATACTGTCCTGAGCAAGCCAACAGCAACAGTGTCAGAGAAAACCTCCTCAAGATGTTTGTTTAATAAAGAATCCAGCTAGGAAGAACCACTGGAGAACCAATGTTTCAGGGCATGACCTTAGTATGTGAACAATATATTCTCATCATGCCTTCTGGAGTTTCCCTGCTTATCCAAGGGGCCTAGCTGTGAAGATTATGGATTTACCTAAAGATAGCTTTGCTTTGAGCAGGTATCATGTCTGCTTTCTCGGAATCAGGGAAGCACACAACCACTGTACATGCGTTTGATAGGTCTACCTCCTTGAGGCCAGGCGAGTTGGCATTATCTTTTCTCAGTCAGCCATTACTGAGAGGTAATTGTGTTTCTCCTCTCTGAGTCTATGGGGGCCCAGTGTACACCTGTTGTGCAGATTCAATGGCATTGATTTTTCACACCAGGCCGTAAAACCTGTCTGTCACTAACGGCACAATCTTGATCCCAACAGGGGAGGGAAGAATGCCGGTGTCATTCCTGTGACCAAAGAAGCCCGTTCTCTGTACTTTTTTATTTCTTTTTAGAGGGCCAAACAACAGGGGTTACACGGTTGTCCCTCTGCACTGCATCCAAATCCATTTACGGGGACCTTAAAGACCTTTGACACTCTCGGCTCAGGTCTTCAGAGAGCTTGTCGGCATGGATACGGTTAAGTTTAGTGACGAGAGACCGAAATGAAAGCAGCACTCCACCAAAACCCCGCTGGAAAGATCAGGTGAGAACAGCATGAAATTTTGTGATGTTCCAGGTTGGTACATGCTGGTTGGTGCTGTTTTGCAGATGTTCTAGCAGCTGGAGCAGCAATGTTTAAGGTGGAGTACCACTAGATGATTTATTTCATCCAGTTTTTAGTTGTAACCAGGGGTTAAATTGGGTTGGAACAGCTTTTCGGCATATTTTTCCAATGGTTTGTTTTGCTGACTGAATTCAACAGTGCCTTCTGCCCAGTGAGAGAGAGTGAACTCTTTGTAGGACAAATTATCTTTCTTAGATATTGTGTTACTAATGCACTTAACTAATTACATTATATTGTTACTTTTTGGAAACAAACACTTTTTTTGGAGAGTAATGCATTAGTTGCTTGCCATAAGAAGTATTAGTTTCTCTTACCGTCAGTTCACGGTCTTTCATAGCATGAAGAGGTGCATATACAGACTTTATTATAATTGTATATGCACAGAAATCATATCACAGGAAGTGAAATGTATAATTCGCCGGAATGTTCAAGTTTTGTTCAAGATGTTGTCTTCTGTGATTATTTTGTCTTCTGTAACTAAAACCAAATGAGACATTTGCAGATCGTTGTGGCGGCATGCAGCAAATTTACACAAGATTTAATTTATACATTGTTTGGGGTATGAAATTACACACATCTCGAAACAAAATCATTTTCAGCCAAAAACATGAAGTCCCAGCTAACACGAGACAGTTGGCAAAACTCTTTGAGACAGAACTGACACAGTGCTCATGGAAACACTTCATCCAGACACACAGATTAGCATCTGTTGTGAGATGTTTACAGTGCTATTGTTGGCTCCTCATGGCTGCTCACTTTCTGATCTGGAGTCACCAGAACCACTTTCTGAAACCACTCTGTGTAGTTGCTTCTTTCCTGGCAGTAATTTTCATTTGTTGCCAGTGTTTACATATTCAAAAGGGATGAACTAGCCTGTAAATTCATCCTCCGGGCAGAGAGACGGGAATGAAAAGAAGGAAATCACAGCTGTTGTTGACCTCATTTATTCTGTTTCAAAGCCTAGTGAGCTACTTTTCTGTCTGCTGCTACATAGACATCCTAACTGAAACATAACCTCAAAGTCACTGGTGTTAGGGCGCTCTACATAAGCAGCAACCCTATGAGTCTTACAAATACTACTCCTCACAGGAAGTGTGCAGGATACCAGATTAACAATTAATTTGAATGTGTTGCTGTGGATCTTCTTAAGCTAATGACCACCGCTATTAGTTTGCCAAACAAGCAGTTCAGGCCCACCCTCATGTGAAGTCAGTGTTAGTATGGCAAGCTGGTTGGAAAACGTAAATTGAATGTTTTGATAGATCCACAGTGTATTAACTTTTTGGAGAGCTCATTCTACAAATGGCAGACTTCTAATTGTCTCTGCATATTAATCAAGGAAAACAGAATCTATCACATTAAAATGTATACCTTAAATCATATTTAGAACTGATTTTTCTCTTGCTTCTTATTTCAATTAAAAAAAAACTCAAAAAAAGTTTATTGTGAAGCATTGAGTATTACATGGAAGCATGTTTTTATGAAGATTCTTATTGCATCTGTCTGTCTGTCTGTCTGTCTGTCTGTATGTCTGTCTGTCAGTGAAGGGACTGTGGGATGGAGGGTGTCTGCTCATGCCGTTTGAAGCTAGAGAGGTAAAACATTCTGATAATTGATTAACCAGTTGAAGATTTGTCATAAAAACATTTGCCAAACCTGGACTTGATCAGTCAAACTTTTTACCTTAACTCTACGAGTAGTAATTTTGTGATAGCTCATATTTTTGAAGTATGCCTGCAATTTATTTTGACCTTACTGTAATGTCTGTCAAGGCCAAAAAGTTATTGAATTACTGTCAGACTACAGTAGACAAACTGCCCAGAGGAAGTGTGTGAATAGAAACGTTCCTTGCTATGTGGGTGATGTATGGCACTGGATGACTGATATCTTTGTGTACTTTAATCTTTTGATATTCGCTGTCCTGCTCACAGCCATGCCCCATTGTGTCAATGTCAGCCAAAAATATTAACATGGCAACAATTCCTCTGCTCCGAGTAATAAGAGGGTGACAAGGGGACAAGAAAGAGAGAGAGAGAGAGAGAGAGAGTAAAATTTGGCAATAATTCTTAGTCCACCCCCCCCCCACCCCCTCCTGCTGGTTCAAACTTCCAGGCTGGTGAAGTCCCAACTTGTACCACATACACAGACACACACACACACACACACACACACACAGAGGTGTTGAAGAAGTGCTTGAGGTCAGAGAGAAAGGTTGAGACAGAGAGGGAGATTAGAATGATTAAAGAGAGAAAGAGCTACAGCCAGACAAATGTAAGGGCAGAAAACCAAAACTATAAGATCTACCTGCAATAAACACTGAATCTGTTTACTTTAAAAGGCATACCTTACTGTGCACGATTCATTAGTGCATATACTGTAATTCTAAAAACAAAATTATATTTTACCAGAATGTAATAATATGCTTTGCCTCTGAAAACAGCTGTTATTTTAAGCCAGTTTATTAGCCAGTAACTAAATAGCTGTTTATGCATTTTATTTTTATATGGAATGCCCACTTTTCATGATCCAAATGATTTAAATATCTCTGCATCTTAGCCTGGGCTAGAAAGATTGTAACATCAAGTAAATGAAACATATCAGCTTTAAAGAGGATTCAGCAGTAACAGTCACAACAGTACTAGTGAAATACAGTACGGGCGTGTCAGCAGTCATATATAATAGAGCTGTATAAAAATCGATAAACCTTCTGTGTTTTCCTGCCCTTGGATTATTAGAACGTAACAGAGTCGGTCTGCACCCACAGCGATTTGAGTATCGACTAGGATTTCATTGTATGGGAAATAAACAGGACAGTGGCCCGTAATTAAACAAAACTTGTGTCAGTTCATACTGAATACTGTCTGTTCACACACAGACAAAAGCATTCTCTCCTCTCATTCATATTGTCATGTTCACCATTCACCAACACAACGCACTAATTTCTGTAAGTATCGGCAGTACTGACAGGCTGAGGGCTTCATTTACAAGCATCTCTCTCTCTTTCTCTCACTCTCTTTTTCCTCTGTCTCTTGCCACACATCTGACATTCAGTTAGCAGATTCACAAGTCTTTGGGTGAAGTCAAGGTCACTGCGTCATTTCATGCATGTTGAATTTGAGGTATAAGAGTTATTAATCACCTTAACTGATTCCTGATGGTAATACCACTGTTTAAACGTACGCAAGGGTGAAAGTGAGACACAGTGAGAAAAATGGGTGTTTGAGGGAGAATGGAGGAGTTTTCACATTTGCTAATGGAAGCGATCTTACACAGCGTAACGCTTGAACAACCACAGATGTGCAGTCGGGCTGTTTGAACTGCAAATCTCCTGATACCTAAAGTTAATCAAATGCTGGCGGAGTGAAGAAAATATATTAGTTTTCAAACTTTAGAGAGAGTTTGCATCTAAAAATTGCTTATATCGTAAGATTCAAAAGTTACTGTATCTGCAGTGTTGGCGATCCGACCTAGTGGCTTGTGCACGTCATCCAGCATGTTGAGCTGTGGTGCTCAAGTGGGCAGTGCGAGTTTAAATTCCCCCCTCTTATCCTCACTATTCCTGTCCTCCCTTTAAAATCCAATGTTAATAAATACAAGAACACAGGGCTGTAAGCTTTTAAAAAACTGAATTTAAAATTCTGTTTATTGAATGTTGTAGATATTTTTGTAGCATTTTGGACTAAATTGTCTTTTCATGCATTCAACTTTATTTATGGCAATCTGTAATACTTTATTTTTTTGTAACCATTATAAAATGCTTTTTTTTAAACAAAGAATTCAACACTTGCAAATGATGCTTTATAATGCTTTGTGATGGTTGCCATATTGTGCAAGGTAATTGTTTACAGAATGGCTTTTGGGGTGACTTTGGATTGATTGTGATATGAATCCTCATATTCAGTGTGCTCCAGCGTGGTGCTCAGAGCCAGTGCAATATTATATCTGCATTATATTATATGAGAAGTCAAGATGCATTGGGCTGAGAGGTTGGTTCTGACACTCAGGATGAAGTTTATAGCTTGAATGCTAGAGTAACCAAACTGTTATGGTATTTCTTCTTTGCAGTATATTGATGTTATGTAACAGTGGTTGTGACAATATGGACAATATGTAACAATATGGTGTTCTGTTGGCAATAGACATTAAGGGATCACCATTATGGGCATTAAAAATTCTTTCCATAATACAAGTGTTTAATTATATTATAGTAGATGGTTTGCCAGTGACTGTGTTTTACTATTTATGCATTTTGGCCGGCACCTTTTGGTAAATCCAAAGCGATTTACAGTACATTCAAGGTATACATTTTATCAGTATGTATATTCCCTGGGAACACACTTTTGCCCATGACCTTTGCCCTGTTAACGTAATGCTCTACCAACTGAGCTACAGGAAGGGCTCTTAGGACTCTTTATATTGTGAAACAGATTTATGTTATTTAGGACAGTGGCTGGTGGAGGTCTCAGGACTGTGTGTGTTTCTTGTGGTGCCATCAGCCAATCAGTGTGGTCAGTACATCAGTCTTTTGTATGACAGACTTCATCTCTTATTAAGATGAATGGGAATGCTAGCTGATAGATTCTCTGGCTGTTATAGACCACATTTGGTAGGTGCATGGATTATCATTTTAATCCAGAACAAATACTGTTGGTCGCCATGGTTGCTACACCTGTACAAGCACAGAATCATTTGTTTGTGTTTATTGTTTGTGTCGATTTACCATAAACCAGCATTTCTGCTTTGTCATGGTACAGTCATTGGTTTGAAACGCAAGTTGTGGTTTCCTCTCTCTCTTTCTCTCTCACCACTTTGCTATGATGGGCAGTGTTAGCCTTGAAAGGCCAGAGGGAAACAAGCTAATGTAATGTAATTTAGACCTGTTTGTCAATCCAGGCAACACTCACATCCATCAATGTCAACCAAACACCACGTCAATACTGGCCTTGAGGTTCGGCCGAGTATCACGCCGCAAAATTTAACATCTTAGGTGTTTCCATACATTTTGGGAAGGAAGTGAAGAAGTTATATAATGAAATGTGACAAGGTAGCTCACACTGAAACCTTCCTGATGGGCTTCATGATTCATGATTTGGACTGTATGTAGATTTATGTAATCATGGGTTAATAATAATAGTTAATAATAATATCTGATCTAGATGCATGTTTAATAAATAAACAGACTCAACACATTATCTAAATTCTGATTGGATGAGCTGTTTTGATGAGCACATACCTAGATTCTATAATAATGTGAACAATTGTTATGTTGCTTGGCAACTGTAAACAGCCTACAGTTGGGATAATAAACTATATTACTTGGTGGAAAAATAATAATAGTAAATAATAGTTTAATCTATTTGTTTATTGTGTATCTAATACTACATGTGTATTGTAAATAAAGTATATTTAAAGTATATTTAAAATAAAGTATATTTAAAGTATATTTAGTTAACTATATGCAGTTGGAGATTATCCAAATGTTTAAAATGTGAAATCAAATCTTTTGGATCAATTAGTCCAGTGGTCGGGGCTGTCAGTGAAAAGCCATGCTTGTTATGGTCGGTTTGGACAGAAACTTTTATGAAAGTGATGACTTTTATGACTATAAAGTGTCCTGGCTTGTTAGGACAAGGCATAAGACTTACAGCTTGTTGGAGGGCATCTTAAGACTTTATAACAGAACTTCCCTTGAGAGCGCCAGACAGGAGAAATATAAGGAAATGATAAAGCCAGAAGATTTCCTGAGACTTTTTACCTCATCAGACTGACTTCTGTGACTCTAATGAGCTCATCAGCCCATGAAAGTGAGGAAGAAAAAAACACATCAAAGCCTCACCTGGCTTTCATCATGAGGGAAGCTGTGGCCATTAAGCAAACCAGTCAATTAAAGGAAATTACTGCTCATTAAGAGAGTTCTCTCAGATGTCTTCTGACGGTCTTCTTCCCTTATTTACTCACGCACACACAATAATAATGTTGCATAAATAGAAAAACCAAAAAAAAAACTGAACAGAACAGGGTTTATAGACTTCCGTGTGTATTGTATGTAAATTGGTATCTTGTATGTAAATTATGAACTATAAATTGTGAAAAAATACATATTGGAAAAAGAAGTGAAATGGAAGAGAGTTGTTTGAAATGTATGTAATACAAATCATGTAACTTTTTTTAATAAATATTGTACAGCAGTTTTCCTTAAAATGAAACCACTTTTATGGTATATTTTTGTCCTTTTCAGAGCTTAAAAGTTGGTATTTTGAAAGTAAGTTGGTTATTTGAAAATTCTTTTTCCATAGGAAAAAATGCAAATGGGTACAAAATAATGGCGAGTTAATAATGGCAGCATTTTGATTTTGTGGAGAACTATTCCTTGAAAGACTGAAAGTTTATAATTGTGGAAGCTGAAGTCTGTGTGAAAGGTTAGTTTGGTCTCGTCTCCCGAGCGTCTCCATCCATCCTCATATTCTCCTCATCAGCCTGTCATTCTGCAGTCTCCTGCTACCTTCCTTCCCTTCCACCTTGAACCTGTTCTATGGCCCACACAGCGGCAGGAAGCAGATTAATGCCGCTCTTTGAAATCTCAGTCACATCGTAGCCACTTTCCTGCCTTCTCCCCCTCGCTAACATAAATCACATGTTTCCCATCTGTCAGAGCTGACTAATGTCCACTGCCAGCAGATTCTCCACCTGACTCCAGCTCCAGTCCTGAGGCAGAGAGAGCAGCCGTCAGTAGACACATACAGGATTATTAGCTCAGAGTGTTAATGTACCTGGAAAGACATTCTGTATTTTTACAGGCACCCATTTTTGTTAATACAAATAAATTCAATCTGACTGCAAATTATGAAAGTATAATTTATGTACTTTAAAAACTGCAGTTTGATGTGCAGAATGGATATATTCATATGTATATATATGTACATATGTATATGTGTATATGTTACTGGCCAACAAAGAAAATTAGGGTCAGTTTCCCAACATCCTGTCTGGCTTCACCATGTCACTCTCATTCAGATTATTCCTCCAGAATTTAAATATGTAAGACATAAATACAGAAGCACTGCACAAGGTATTTTGGAATTTGGAGATTATACTAGGATTTAACTGTTTACATGCATTTTTTCTATTGATCAAATTATTTCAGGTCTACACCACCCCTTCCAATTCAATTAAAATTTCATTGGGATCAAGCTCAATCGGATTGTTTAGGATGTTAGTGGTATAGTTAATATTAACTATATGTTAGCTATAAAATTGCTGGATTTTTGTACTTTCTGCCACCATGATGCCAGGATGTTGCTAGTGATTGCTACTGTAGATACTGTATTCTGGTCCCTCCTTTAACATAAATCTGCTGGGTTTTATTGTCTGCCATGTGAAAAAAAATAGTTTTTCTGATCACTTTGCTTGATATTAGGCTGATTGTTATGCAGAGGTGCAACTTTTCAAAGTTTGGATTAAAATGTAATATTAAGCAATTGTACTAAGTAGCAATTACTACTAAGTACAAAAGTACAAGTACAAATCCAAATAAATGTCTTAATTTGATATGATTTTTCATGATATTTTATGAGAGCAGCCATGTCATAACAAACCTTTACCACAATACTTTTACAGACACAGCAAACACAGCATGTTAACCACAGAGCACATCTTGTCTTGTTCTTTCTGAGATACCTTCACTTTAAAAGAGGTATTTTCACCCAGACAGAGTCTGTTGTACTTTTTTTAAATCAGCATTACTATTCCTCCTGTTAGAACATGTTGTGCATCAGAGCTCTCCAGGTTACTAATTACACATGAGTGCTGTGAATTCCTCTTTAAAACTGTTGGTTTTGAATATTAATATCTTTGAGCAGACGTGTAGGCGACATGCTCAAGAAACATATTCCAGGAACACAAGCTTACATCACTGGGTTGCAATCAATGAACAGAAGGATATTTTTCCCCACAGCAATGTGTCATTGGATATGTCTCCTTTTCTAGCCATACACACTATATTTTGAATTTTTTTCCAAGCAAATCTGTTATGCTATATTATGTTGACGTGTCATGAGTAATAAAATTCTGTCTATAAAAGGGTAACATGCTGTCCTTTTCTGACAATTTTCCAGCAACAAAAATGTATCTATTCACCCTGAACACTAAGCCTCTTTGAGGCGTGACACATTCGCAGCCAATCAGAAGATCCAAAAATAGCAATTGGATGCAAATTCAAAAACTGATTTATTTTCTCTCAATTGAACTTAACGTATCAAATATAGATGCAAGCGGCAATTAATGAAAACCCTTGGGGAAAGGAAGTTATCACAAAGAGGCAGATGGAAAGGGTTTGATAACTTCTGTGTTCATAATTTGATAATTGACTCTTTATGCCTGAAAGGACTTGAATATTTTACCTGTAATATTGTAGCTCAACACTGCCTATTGCTCCCAGATCAATTGCTGAGTTTAGAGAGTATATGCAAACCTAAATAATTAACCACAACAATTTTACACTGCAATGAAAAATGCCATCTGTATTGCATGAGAGTCAATACATGACAAGACAAAAATTCTCAGATCTAATAGATTCAGGAGATTTTTTTAACTTATTTTTACTTATTTACTTAAAATTTGGCTTCACTTAAAATATGTCAAATACTAAAAAACCTTCTGAATCCCTGAGGCAAATTTGTTCTCTCATGTAACTCTCATGTAAAATTATAAGTCTAATGGGATAGTTGGACTAAGGTTCTGAATATTGCAAATTTAGCCAATAGTTGCTAGGCAACCATACATCCTATCTATCCCATAATCACCAAAAAATGCAATTAGCCACAGACCCATTCAGCATACAAAGTTATAGCTGCTCAATTTGTACAAAAAAGATAAAAATGAATAAATAAATAAATTATTCTGGACCAGAGTAAAAGCATTAAAAATGCAGCTTGGAAACACTTGATTCTAACGAGTAAATGGGCCAGATGTCTGTGCCATGAATTTTGTGAAAATTGGTATTGGTACAAATAATCAAGTGTATCAGGTTTTAATTTTAAAAATAATTATTGATAAACAGATGACTGAATTACCAAATTTTTTATGATGTGAGGTACATTTAAACAATCCTGTTTTGATATTCTGGGCTGTTTGTGGTACAGTTTTAGACTCAAATGCAAAACATGGCTCTGTTTGTGTCTCCTGCAGGATGGAGAGGAGAATCCATTGATCAGTGTGGATAAACTCTGGCTGCTAAACCTGAAATTGTGAACAGGTCAAGGAGAGTTATTTCAGAGGTGAGGCTGTATTTTGCCTGTGTTAGGATGGAGTGGGCTGTCGTTCTGGGTCTTCTGAGGATGCCTCTTCATTTGTTTTGGCTGAGATGTCTGCCCATTAGTTTAAACTGGAGACAGTTGCAGGTTCTTTAAATCTAGGTTAGAGCCAAGCCAGAGTCTGCTGGACATCTGAGTGATCTATATAGGGGAGACCAGGACCAGCTGTCATACAGGGCTGTATCTCAGTAACTATGAAATTTTGCTATTTTCAGCACTGTTTTTGTATGTTGGTTTCAAACATCTAGTTTCTTTTTAATTAGAATAAAGTAGCCATATTGGTCTATCAATGTTTTTTTTTTTTTGTAGGCAGTAGTAAACTATCTTGATTTTAAGTGAAAGGTTAAATTGTTTTAAGAGCTTTTCATAAATGTTGTGTTTTAAATGTTATAAAGAAACACAAGTAATTGCAGTATTTGTTGGCCAGCAAAATGGTTTTGCTTTTACAGTTTGCTTTAAAAATTTTATACTTGTTTCACGTGTTTCATAAATTAACCCACCATGAAAAATAGTTACTAGATTAAAAACTGTGTCAACTAGCCTCAGTCTTCCCTCTGCCACATTCCTTTTTCTTCTTTGTTTGTTTCGCTCACAGTTTGTTTCATAGTTATTTTCATCACAATAGGAGTCTTGGTATGACCTGCAGGGGTCTAAAAGGATATTTTGGTGTGTCAGCATGTTTCTGATAGTATAGCTGCTGTCTGTTGCTTTGCGGTGTGTGTGTTGTATGTCACAAGGTGTGACGCCGACAGAGTCTGACAAACAATATTGCACACCTCCTTTTCATGCAAACAAAGCCAACATGATTACTCAGTGTGTGGCTGGCTCCTGAATTATTTATTATTCCCTGCGTTGATTTCATGAATTAACAAAGAATTGCCAGAACTTGAAAATAAATGACAATTGAAAGGACAAAGTGATGTCCAGAACACTGTCCACATTCACTGGTAATAAAATAATATTCTTGAATAACTCGGTTTTCCTAAAATGCATGATTGAGTGTGTGTGTATGTGTGTGGAGCGGATGCCGGCCATTATCAATTTGGAATTTTTCATCAAAGTGAACAGTGTGAAGCACAATAAAGACCTCATGCTGTCTGTGTGGTTTTATTAAGAGCCAAAGACTGTAAACCACAATACAGGATAATGTCAGTTATGAAATGCACACGTGGAAAATAGTGTTTCCATGTGAGAAGAGATTTAGATTAGTTACTCTGGCACAGGACGGAAATAGTCATGTTTGTATTAGTAATGTGATTGTAAAAATGTAATTTGTACCACAGGTTATCCAGTATTAGACACTGAGTGACTGTAAGGGGATCATGTACAAATTAATTGAATGTTCAGCTGAAGGGAGTGACCCAGTTTCAACCAAAAAAAACTCTACAACTTGTATTAAGAATTTGTATTAAAGATTGACCAGTATGGATTTTTTTTAATGGTAGCTGATATTATGGCAATGCATGCATATAAATGTATGTGTGTGTATTTTGGAACTAGCACTTCTATTATTTGACCATACATGGTTAACAGACTGTTAACTGTTAACCCGGATATTCTCAAAATGGCCAGTAACTAACCTAACCAGGGTTATTTCTGGCCCGCTAGCTCAATTGGGTAAGTGGTGTTTTAGATTTGAGTCTTGGCCTTTTTCATAGCAGCACTACAACCTTTCATCGTCTGTTTCACTCTGCGTCTCTGTGTTTGCCGCTTTCAGATTGTCAGTCTCTGCGTTGCCTGGCGACATGGGCTTGATTCTGTTTTAGCTTTATGAGGAACGCCTGGTGGAGCAAAAACAAAGACAAAAGCCATATTGTGTCTGAAATGTGTTTTATTCAATATTAACTTCTTAATAGAACTATACAAGAGCAACATCCCACATTATGCTGTGTTGCATGAGGGAGCTGTTATACTATATATCAGCACTGTGTTTAGTACAACAACTCTCCTCCCTATGTGATTTTGCCTAAATATCACCTCTCTGTAGCTTTAGTAAATTGCCCATATTTGCATCAGTAATTGCAGGGAAGCGCAGATGGTGATTGGATGAAGATAATGTGCTGAATTGTGGTTATAATTCCATCACAGTGCAGCAAGCGAATGTCACCAACTGCCACATGAAAGACAGCAGCCATCACCTACATAAGATCAAAAAATACCAGTCTGTTCCTGCAGAAACAAAACAGATTGCGGATTATTACTTCCTGCCGTCAAATCTTTTCTCAAAAGGACAAAGCACTTTATAATAAAGCAAGCAGGAAATGGACAGACAGACAAATACTGACCATTAATGCCACATAAATAAGGAAGGAAGCTGACAGAAACGTTTATGTAAAATATGGAGGCCATTTAGCAGCAACGTGATGGCTTTAAAGGCTTCATTCTCTGTATATCTCCTTGCAGAAGTACAGAGAAATCAATTTTATGGCACCTTAGATTGGCATCAACAGATGGTGGCATTATTCATTCATCTGCAGATTCTCTTATTCCTTTATTTATTTATTATTCATCAAGCAAAGACAAAAGAAAGTCAAGCTTTATCTGTAGGGCAAGTGATACATAAACTATGACTGCATATACTTCACGAGATCCTGCTTGTGTAATCAGAGAGTAACAACTGAAAAGAGCTGAGAGATCAGACCTCTGTGCTGAAATGACTGGCCGTGTTTGAGCATTACATAGAGTGACATTAGTCTTGTCTACATTCAAAGGTTAAAGGTCACTCGCTTTCTCACTGTGTCACTGACCTTATTGTTGATCACAGGATCTATCTGTATTCCGATAGCTCTGAGATACCTGTGACAAAGTAAAACAAGACAGAGAAACATTAGCTGCTGGCTAAGGCAGTATCCTAACTGGAATGGAATGAGAGACGTTTTGAAGTGCTCTTTGTATTATATGTTTTAAAATAATATATAAAATATATACTTTACATGTTATGTAGCAGCTCTGTGTGTTGTAAAAATAGTGCTGCTTAGGTTTTTCGTTAGCAAGTTAAGGTAAAGAAACAATACTCTAATTAATGTAAATCTACATATGCGCATTCAATGTAGAATAAAAATAAGATTTGTAATTCTTAATCAGACTAACCCATATTCCTTTATTCTGTATATATAATAATGATAAACATAAGTTATAATCACCATTTTGTCCTCACATCATATTCCAACTTTTCACTGATCTGTAGCAATGCATTGTGCAATTGCCTTTTTCACATAGAAGCCTTAAAATTTGGCCAAAAGATAGTATCTCAGTATATCATCATGATCATGCTGGCTATACATTTATGAACAGGCTTAGATTGGAGCATACTTACAATGCCTTATAATGCTTTTCTGTATGCAGCTCACAAAGTTTTGAAACAATGAGAGTGAGAGAGGATAGAGAAAAGGAGAGCAGTGTAAAAATAAAAATGAAACACAAACACAACTGAAGAGAGTGAACCAAACCATCTGGAAGGGTTAGATGTTGTGGTCTGTCATGTACACAATGATATCCAATGAACTGCAGACCGCAAAGCCTCATGGGAGTTCCAGGCAGGAAGTTCCAGGCAGGAAAACACGCAAGGTCAGTACTCGCTTGTGAGGAACACATTGCACTGACTCCACGATGAGTGTATGTGCACTATAGCTCTGAGCACTAGAGTCTTATGTACATTGTTTGTCTTGTTGAGTACAGAACAGGTGCTCTAAATTTACAAGCTCGGGTCAGGCAATGTGCCTTTCTACCTAAAAACTGCAAAATCTACTAAAAGCATGTCGGGACGGGTTGGTCTGTCCCATTTTCAAATAACCCACGTTTTGGGGTCCTTTCCAATTTCATGAAAGTTTTTGGAAGGTTGTGTTGAAAGCAATTTATGGTCTGAATTATTAGTAATAACATCATTAGTCTGTGTTTCAGACAGAATGATTTAGCTGAACTGTTTGGTTATCCAGTGTAATTCATCATAAACACTAAAATTTAGTTGCACACTTAAGGCACTCAGACAAATACAAACAAACTAAATGTAAGCAAATGTTACTAGACTTTCTCAGAAATTTACTTCTAGCCTTTGTTTAACCATCTGGACACAAGGTCATTTTTAGTGGATGTATCAGGTTTACACATATTTCTAATTAACTGTGACACACTCCACTAGATTTGACAAACATAAAGTGTCTGCATAACTGCTTGTCTTTATTCTGGACAGTGCATCTATCTGTAATTTAAAACTGAACAAATTTCTTTCTGAACTTTCTGAAAAGTTCAATATTTGGAATAAATTTTTCTTAGTCTGATATTTTGTTATCAAATGTGATGATATTCATGCATTTTATTAGTCTATAAAGCTATATACCTCTTCTGCTAAAGTGGATTAATGTGTTTTCAGGTAAACAAGGCCCTCACAGACAGTTTTGCAAATAGAGATAAACTTGGTCGAACTGATTTATAGTGTAATTTGGTCAATACCATAAAGTTCAATTTGCTGTATATCTGGAAATGAACCCTCTGTAGCTTTCTGTTTTACATTTTTGTGTCTGTTACCAACTTTTTACCATCTCATTATAGTACATGAGGTAGAGTACCGTCTTTGGCAGTGTGGATATGCTATTATATGAATATATTTGCCTGAATATTTTATGACACCCATAGACAAACCAGTAGCACATTAGATACTATGCAGATTCTACCTGCAAAAGTTCTGTTTTTAAGGCTTTCTCTTGCTGGTACGTACTGAATCTAACGGGCTTCATCCTTCTGCACAGAGAAAGAGAATTCCTTGCACAACAAATCATAGTTCAAGGATACTGCATACTGTAACTTTTAATACACTTAACTATTTATTTCATATTATTATTTTTATAGAATCTGTTGCATTAAAAGTGCCAGTTTGATTCACCATCATTTGGATAATGCTCTTTCTTCCATTGACGTGGATTTTCAGCCTTGTTATTCTAGTGCATTAGCATTTTAAACATGTTTACACAAGAAACAGTGTATCACATGCTCCAATGTTAGATTTTTGACTAAATGTTGCTTTGTGTTGAGGCGAATGAAAACAAGGCATGCTGTGATTGTCATGACAACGGCAAGTTTACACAGGATTTTATGCATTGTTTTAGTCCGGACTAATATTGGTTAGTTATTTCTTTCCTTTTTTGCACCTATGGGGAATATCTGTTTTCTCTGTTGTTGCTGGCAGGGATCTTTTGGTGGTCTCACTGTTCTGTGGTTCTTGCTATATGATTTCTCTTTTCCTCACATATAAATGATAGTCCATTGTAGTAGTCCACCCTGCTGGTGATAACAGCTTCTTATTCTCTTTTTCTCTTATCTGTTTTTGAGACTTTAGAAGGCTAAAGTTATATTGCTTTAATATGCAAACGATAAACTGCTTTAATATGCAAACAATAAACAAGGAACTTGTCTAACATGATGAGAATTTGCCTTCTGGAGAGACGATGGAAGCAATGCTTCTAGCCTGCCCTTAAGAACCAGGTGCTTTAACTGTCCTTCTTCATGCACCGTTTATTTATTCTTTTATTTACCAAGGCTGTATCGCCCTGCTGACAGTTTAGAGCGGAGGAGGACAAAAGTAAGGCAAGAAACGTCGGCTGTATTTGCATTTGGCAATTAGACGATCTCTTCTTTTCTCAAGCCAGGGATAATTGCTCAAATAAATTCTGCCACAGACACAAGCGTTTATCTTCTTAGTAAGCACTTGTTGTCTTCATTTTACTTCCTCCTTGCTGTCTTACTTGCCTGAGTAACTTGTTTTTTTGGTCTGCTGGGATTTTTGCACTGTTACAATTCGTTGTATTGTACTGAATTTGTTGTACTGAATTCGTCCTGCAAGTGCATCTCATTTCAACTTCTTTTTTGTATCTAAAATATCAGTTTTTAATGTTAGTGGCAAAAACTAAAGTTGTGTATGTGTGTTTGTGACTCCCCAATACAGCAGCAAATCTTAACCTTTTTGATTTCAAGCCCCCCATAACAATATTTGAATTTTGAATTGCTACCCAATAAAATGTTCTAGAGCTTAGCATAATAGAAAGCTATATTTGTTATGAAAATAGACAAAAAATAGGAAATATCTTGACTTTCATTTACTATAGCTTATTCTAATGCTTGTTGTGTCCCATTTTAAATAATCCTCATATTAAGTGACATATGAAAGCTTATTGGAAGGCCCTGGTAGCTTGTTGAGGCCCCTTAGTGGGTGGGTCACGGCTCCCTTGCCGAGAAACACTGCACTACAGTATGTCAAAACAAGTACCTGAAATATAATGATTGCATTTACATGAAGTTTATGCAAATAATCAGAGTGGACACTGGAACAGAATATCATTGGAAATGGAAGTTGTAGCTTCTGTGGAGCTACAGTACTGTGACTCTGTTGTTCTGTACAACAAATTACTGTGGTTTAGAGTGGACCAAACACTTTGATGAATTTCATGTATGCTAGCAGGCTGCAAACGCCTCACATCTGAGAGAAAAAAACATCCATTTACACTGACATGAACAGACAAGTGCTAACAAAATGCGTATAGTTTCCTCTAACCTCAGCATACACACTGCATTCCTACAGACCTGAATGCAGTCAAGCAGAGATTGACCACAGGGAATAGAGACAGGTGTAACACACACACAGGCGAACCAATCCAGGCAACACTGGGGTCTCATTTTCCTTATTTACACACTCCTGCATCAGCCTACCTCAGCCAGTGTGCTCTGTATATAATCATTGGTGCCCTGATGAAATGTCAAGAGCGGTTTCTGTTCATCAGGGGAGAATGTTTCATTGTTTTTGTGCTTGTTTGTCTCTTGTTGTTGCTTCTTTCACTCAGTTAAACTCATCATTAAAGGCTGATTGTTGTTTCCTTTATTGGCTGAGCGACCAGAGAGGATTTCCTTACTGCTCCTGCTCCTTATAATTAACCCCTCATGTACCACAGCAGGGCTGCAAGATATATAAAAATTATCAAAATATTGCAAAATGTATATATTGTAATATGCATATTGCAATGGTTTGCATTCATTAATTTTAAATAATACTGTACAATTAAAATGATAAAAAAATCTAAACTGATAAAGAAGTACTGTATAGTCAATTTTTTGTTTGATTAATGCAGAGAGATTGGTACACGAATGTTAGTTTGAGTATGTGTTGCTTTATCCAAAAAGAATGTGAAACAAGTATGTTGTTTATATGATTAATAATAATATCGCATATTGCATTATTTGGCAAGTTTTTATTTAATATCATACAACACACATTAACATGCATATATGTGTGTATGTGTGACCTTGGATCAGTCTTACTGCAGAACATTGAAACAATTCCCATAATGTTTCTTTAGCTGATTTTCATATCGATTGATAGATGGATTGACTCATTTTCTCCCATTTATAGTTCACATCTGTAATAACTTGCCCTGGCTGACCTTTTGTGCATGGCAAGCAGGTCAAGTGAGACAAGCCAATGGCCTATGAAGCATTAAACTGTAATGACTGAGTATGCATTAGTGCTGCATGATATCCCACAATGCATTGCACATATACCATTCATAATACCAGGAATCAATCACCGTGTGAAATGGACCATCAGTGGATGGTGTAATAAATAGTAAAGCGATCCAAAACACATTACAGAAATAAAAAACACATTGTTCAGCAGTAAATGTTGGGAATGTGGTGTGTCTGCAGTCACACAGGGGTTTGGTTGTTATTAGTGTGACTGTACAGTCATAAAGATCATGTTTACTTTTGATTACATCTGCTCAACGTGTCATAACTCTTGTGTTAGACTGCTAAGGATGTGTTAATTGCTCATTGGAGAGATGTGTCAGTCATGTTAGCAGACATTCATATTTCTGTGTGTGTGTGAATGTGTGTGCATACATGCATGTCTTATCAATTGTAAGGGTCAGAGCGAGGTTGACCAAATGGTCTTGAAAAATGTGATTATGACATTATTACATTTTTTGTATATAATAATAATCCACATAATAAGTGGATCTTAGGGACAAAATATTAATAAAAAAGATATCATATGACCCTTTAATGGAAGAGAGAACATGAGTATACAGTAAGTGTGTATGTGCATGTTTCTGAGTATTTTTTTTGGCATTAGCAATTTGTTTTACTTTCATTGAATTGTGTTCTCCTTCTAGCTGTTTGAAGGAGAACATCTGAGAACGTTCTGTATTAAAAACAGAGCGCTGAGGGCTGCTGTTGTTCTGGACCGAAAGACACCGTGAACAGTGCTGACGCAAACTGCTGTCTGTCCGGAACACAAAGTACTGCTGAAGCGATGCCGTAACCACAAACACTTCAAACATTTCGTGTGACATACAGAATAAAAGTCCAACAATTGTTTTGTTTTCATGATTGATCGTTGCTATCATTTCCTAGTACTAAGAGTCTTTCATTCATGTCTAGTTTGTGTGTTTGAGAGGTCCTGGTACTCACTACGTTATTGGGACAAAATATCCCCTCTATAGCACAGTAATACCAGTAAAGTTTGACCAGTAAATTTTGTCCCCATAAGGTAACAAGCTTATAAATCATACAGAATGATCTTTTTTGGGGCACAGTCGGGCTTGTGATCGGAAGGTTGCTGGTTCGATTCCAGCACTGGCAGGTAGCAACTGAAGTGCCCTTGAGCAAGGCACCTCATCCCCGATTGCTCCCTGGGTAATGTAATGTGCTGCCCACTGCTCCGGGTGTGTGTGTGTTCATAACTTGCAGTGTGTTCACTCCTCACCAGTAATGGGTTAAATGCAGAGGTCACATTTCGGGTATGGGTTACCATATCTGACAAATATGTCACTTTCACATAAGCTGAGTGGTTTTTGGATTTGCAATTACTAAGAAAAGTGGTATAAATATATTTATACATTTATATGTCTTCTGTGGATGGTGCAGGACTATAAAAATTGTATCCAATCATTGCATTTGATCCGAATTCAACGATAGGATGTCCTACTTGTCTGTCAAAAAATGTATTTGCATATTTCCATGCACTATTGGAGGAGGCGTGGCTGTGGAGATCACTGTGAATGGACTGTGGAATCTTTTGCTTTTAAAGCTAGATTGCTATTGCCAGCCTTACTGAAATTGCTTCCCCTACATTTAATGCTTGTGCCAGTCTTTATATACAGTAGCTTCCACAACACAATCTCTATCTCACAAACCCATACACTGATAAATGTGCATTAAAGTTTTCATGGTTAAAGAAAGATGATTGCTGTTGAATTCTCTAGCAGGTCAGTCAGGGTGTTTTGAGGGCAAATTGTGATTTTCAAAGATTGTGTCAGCCAGAATACAAGGAGGTGATAGAGTCCACAATCTAAAATAGACTTTCATTAAATTACACCAAAGTTTTAAATCTGCGATGATAAAGAAATGTTGTAAGAGATGCTATTCTTCCTTGGTGGAGTGAGATGTGAGGAGGTCATTCTCAAATTTAATGGTTGATAAAACATTTTAGTTTAGGCTCTGGACAGGTTTGACCATTTAACTGATGTTAACAGTGAATAGGCTCACCAATGGTTTTCCCCTGTGTCATAAATTAATGTGACATGCCATTTTAAAATATGCAGGGTGGTGAGTGAAAAAAGTGAGATGGTAAGATTGTTCCTTAGCTCTTTTTCTTTAGGAAAAGTTTTTGTATGGCCTTAGAGCACTTAAAAAAGTTAGCAAGTTTTTAAAATATTTTTGTCTGTTCTTACAGACTTGACATTTGTGTTAGCTGCATACTAAAAAAACACCTTTTCACAGTGTTCCACAGACAAAATACCAACATATGGGTTTTGAACTAAATGGATGTGGGTACTTTTATTATCTATAAAATCAGTTACTTCTCTAAGTTTAGCTCAGGATGCAAAATGTTAAGTATGTACATTTTGAAGCAACATTCTGTGTGTTTTACTTTACGCTTGCTACATCAAGTTGGTGTTTTGCTCTGTTTAACAGTCATAAGGGATCCAAATATTGAGCCTGATTAGGAGTTTATGTTTCAGGGAGCAAAACATCTTGCTTTATTCATGAAGGATGTAAAAAAATTCTCTTAGACTTAGATGAGTGCTATTCATGCTCTGTGGTCGGAGTAATGAAGTCTGCCGCACAAGAATGCAACAGTATTCATGAATCCTTAAATAAATCCAATTTCTTTAGTGCTTCAAATGCAGTCAGACACTCACTTTTTCGTTAAAAGCTAATGATAATGAGGGTTCAAGAGACCTTCACTGCTATTGATATGTAAGTGCCTCTTTTTGTTTCCGCATGTGCTATGCTCATGCATATTCATATCAGCAATAGCTGGTTTGCATTCGAAAGTTAAATCTCATTGGATTTTCACTAGGGCAAAATGTTTGCAATAGCCATAAATCTGTACTTTTGGAATACATGATTTCATTTGGATTCATAGTTGTTTATAGACATTTATTAAAGTAATGGGCCGATTTGTTTTGGTATAAGACCATCAGTGCAGTCAGGGCACACATTGAATACCCCCACAAAATGCTTTTTATGGAATTACAAGTCATAAACCACCAACATGTCAGATTCATTGTCTAATATAAAGACCTCTGAGGTAAGAGCCAATGTTTTAATTTTAAAATACATTCAGCAGGTGTGGTTGCATTGCACCTGTGTGTGCCGTGATTAGTATGCAGATTATATTATGTTTGCAAACAGAATGACTGAATCAACACAAGCATTGATTGCAAAGGATATTATTTCAGGTATAATTATGGAAGTGCTAAAGATACAGGTTGTTCTGTTGCTAGAAAACATTTTGCTAATGGACAACAGGCTTTGTTGATCCAATCAGATATTGCCATTGAAATGTGTGAAAGATAACGGAATGGAAAAATCACGTGAAATGCTTGGAGCATGTCAGATGATGTTGAATGTTTTTTATGATTTGGCTTTAAGAGAATGCAGTGCAGTTTGTATATTGTTGCTTTATTGTTGCATGTTCATTCTGTTTTAACTTCTCAGCAAGAAAATAAATATTTGAATAACAGTATTCTATTGCAGGTTATTTTTTTGGCTTTTTAAATGTTATGTACAATATTATGAATTTACATAGCATTACTTATTTATTTGTTCAGCAGACAAAAGCCAGGCAAAATTTAGCATTGTGACAACTGGTCTCAAGTCTCTGATTGTGCCATTTTCAATTCCACAATTTTGGCCACTAAGTGACATACTGATTATTTTCTATGGTTTGATTGCAGCTGAACCATTCCTGTGTTGAGTGCAGTGAGTAATTTGTGAAATTTGTGAAAGTCCAGAGTATTAATAGATCAGAATAGGTCAGAACACAGGTTAGAAGGTTATAAAAACTGTCTGCAAATGAGCCGACTCTTGACAAGTATCTTTTGGTTTAGTGGGTGTGGGGGTTTTTTGTTTTTGTGAGTCTAGGTGATTCAGGACTTGGTTTTTACCAAAAAACAATTTCTATCAGTGTTGGGAAAGCTACTCTGGAAGTTTGACAAGCTATAAGCTACTCATAAGTTAAAGTAGTTAAGATACAGTTTTGCTACCCTTCTGAAAAAGTAGTTAGCTACACTACAAGTTACTATCAAGGAGCTAGCCACACCGAAACAACTTTTTCAGATTTTTTCAGATTTACATCATCTTTTATACTGACCCTGTGTCTTTTCATCTTTCTTACCAGATGTATTACTGTATTATGTATGAGTGGCCTTTCCAAACTATATTGCTCTATATTGCACTTCCCTGACTTTAAATGCGATCGAACGTTTTGCCTCAGAAAGCTTTACATAGCAATCCAAGTTCAGAAATGTGATTCTTTTGAATCAATCACGATGATTATGAAATTACAGAACAAAAACATTACAATATAATTGTAATAGCAAAATACCTTATTGTAAGATATTAAAACCTTTAAAAACCATACATCACTACAACAGCCAAGTGACTGTGTGACCCACATTATCCCACTGTGCAACCCAAACTCCTGCGTCATGTAATCATGAGAGGATCTCTTCTCAGTGAACTGTAAGGCCACAAGATACGTGACATAATAATAGGTAGTAATGCACAATTTTAAGTTTGTAAATAAAAGAAGAGTGCCGCTGTGCTGCTTTAAGGCATTGCTGGTTTGTCTAAACACAAAACGGAATGTTTCTTTTGGTCACGCTACACCGCTACACCGCTACTTGTATTTAGCAAGTACTGAATGTATTTAGCTACTCGAAAAGCTACACTGTTTTAAAAGTAACTGAGCTACTGTCAAGCTACTGAACAATGTAGTTAGGGTTAGGGTTAGTAGCATCGCTATTTGTAGTTAGCTACTCCCCAATACGGATTCCCATGAGGAACATGACTTTATAAACATCTTAAAAAATAGACTCAGTAATGTTTAAAAAAAAAGTTTCTGTGAGGGACAGGTTCAGATAATGGGGCAGGATACGGTATGATGTGATGCTGGACAGGATAATAATGACACCCCTGTTCAGTGAAACTGTAACTGTCTTTTAAAACTGTCATAGACTGAACTGTTTTGGTAACATTTCTTACTCAAAAACAGCAGTCAACAGCACACACTTTATATTCTCTTTATATGGCATCTGAATGATAGACATGGTCTTTTATGAATTACCCAACCTATGGTTCATTGTGGATTCTGGAAAGCAGAAAGAAACCGTGATAGATTTATTCCTACACAAGCACTCTGTAGAATTCAACGCTAGTTTACGACCAGAGAAAGTGACATGGTGGAAATTTGTTTCAGGTTGCTTTTCTAAGTTTTTCAGTGCTGCCCATAAACTATGTCTGACCACAGAAGGTTAGATGAATGATGTTTCCTGGTGCTTTTGGTGGGTCAAGATCTAGACCTCTTGTCTATCCATGTACCTCCAGTGATGAATCTGTTGGCATGTAAGCTGTGTTTAGGAAGGGCCCAATTTTTCCCAGTTGTCACAGAAGCAATTAGATTTTTTTTTCAGAATATTACATCACAGCTCATTTTGAATTAATTTTAACAAGGGCTGTTAATATATTACTATAATTAGCCACAATTACACTCATGATTAGTTTCTAGTTAAGGCAGTTAATCTCTGATTTTAAATTTGCAGAAATTTGCCTTTACATAAATGTAGTGCCCCCCCCCCACCTCAAATTAAGTTGCACTTAAAAATGAATGTGTTCAAAATCATTAAGTATGCAGGTCCACAACGGTGTCCTGACATACCTCCCACACAGCACATTGGATGTGTCACTTAGCTAACTCATGAGCTTCTTAATAAAGGTGTGTTAAATAAGATAATCCAGGACCAATACTGAGAAAACTACATGACATGATAATGTATTCAGTTCTGCAAATATTTGTAGACAGTTGAGTAAAACACAATAAATAATCCTCTGTTTATAATCAACAACCTGCAGAACTGGCATTGTTTGTCCTCGGCAGTTTGGATTTAGGAGAGTGTTTGTTTATTAATGTATGCATGATAATGGTACTGTAACATTGTCGTTTTTTATGTTATCTTTCAAACAGTAGAGTCCAAACATAAAAATCATAACAATATGAATAATAATATTAATAATAATGATCAATATTGAATTAGAATAACAATATTATAATTCAACATAACATTTTTCATTTTGAGAAATGTAATGGTTGAAGTGAAAAGTTAAAATGTCCAGATTATTTATTTATTTATTTATTGTTTGTTTGTTTGTTTGTTTGTTTGTTTTAATAAAATCAGGCATGTGAACTGATTTGGACTCCACAAGTTTGTGCAAACTTAGACCTGTTGATATAAAATAAATATAAAGGCATAAATAAAATGAAAATAATAAATAAATTGTAAATGCTACAAATGCAGTTCAGTTCATTGGCTTCCTCTTACCACAGATGTATTGCTAGAAACTGCTCTTAGTAACGAAAGTCTGCCTGCTTATAGAACATAATATTAAATCAGCGGCGGACTAAAATCTGATCAAATGTAACATTAAGGAGCAAATGTGTTTTTATGAATTTTTATTCTACAGTGACAACAGTGAAGCCTGTGCAGAAGTGAACTGTATTCAACACATTAAGTGGAGAAAGAGAGTGAGGATACAGAAAAGTGCCATTAACCAAGTTAGCAGAAAATGAATGTCAAAGCAATAATGATTTGAGTGCTCTATTTAATTGATTCCAGGAATATTAATTTGTTCTAATCTCCTGGTCCTGGTATTTTCAAGCCTCTGGTTCACCTCTATATGCAACCATATGGCAGCCACCGGTTATATTTGCTGGTAAGCTGAGGTTTACGACCTAACACATATGGGTGTGCCTGAAGCATCTGCTCTGATACAACACGGGAGGCGCTTGCGATCGCTAACAACGTACTGAGATTGCTTAACTTAGCATCTACCTCCACGGCCAACAGAATCCACATGTTTAATGAAAAACATAAACTTGCTGTTATGTATGATGTATCTATCTGGACAAGTGCCAAAATGCCACACTTGGAGTCTCTTGTCCAATGAGCATTGATCTTAAGTCCATTAATATCAGTGGTGCAGGTGTCTGTCATAGGCTCCCATTAAAACACACAGCTTAAGCTAAGTATTACAATAATATTGTGTAATATATTTTACACTTTAATTTGCTGAAATAGTGAAATGCACTAAAAGTGATGTGGTCAAGCTGCATTATGACAAATTTATTTTTTTATTGATCTTTTAAAATAAGTTTACTAGGACTTTCAGAGTTTACAAGACATTTAACTTGTCATAATAATTTCTGTGCGTCTGTTTGATGTTATGAGTTTTCAGAGTTTTACCGTTCTCCGCCAGTAATTAAATTAAAAGTAATCGAAATGTGTAATTTACTATGGCACACATTGATTTAACAAATTTAACAGTATTAGGCTATATTACACAAGACGTATAATAAGAAGCACAGAAAACAATAAAACATTAAATAATAACACTAAAAGCATGAGAACTACAACTGTTAATCAATAACCCGATTGCACTGGGTATGAAGAAATGGTTGTATCTGTTGCTGTTTTTGTAGGATTCTATACGGCTGCCAAACAGAAGTGATATACTATAAACTGTCTTAATCACCAAGAATGGCCCTAGTGTGTTTTGCTCCTAGAATGTTGCCACTTTGATTACCATTCTTTAATCAGTAAATAAATACAGACTTATTTATTAAATGTTAATTCTACTAATAATAAAATGCTTAAAAAAGTTATTAATCAAAAAGTGTAAGGCGGCAGTGAAATTTTATTTTATTTAGCTATTTTATTTAATTTAACAGTGTTCCATACTTTTCCAAATTATGGAAAAGTATTGTAATAAATGGATTTATATTCCATTGTTAAGAAATCATTTTTTTAAACAACAAAGTAGAAAGTATTTTAATCAATTAATCAATTATTGAAAATAACTGTTTGTAGTTTGATCAACAACAGAAAAGATCAGCTCAGCACTGTTTGACTCTAAACAGGGTGCTGCACAATCTAGTTCTGACTAACAAAATTCCAGGTTCAAGACAACAAAACTGATCTCAGACCAGCTGCAAGGAGCAAACAGCAGGTGTCCGGATGTTGTGGAGGTGTACTGTTTCCCTTCATCCAAACAGTACTGGCGGAACGGAGGGCATTGAAGAGTAATTGGAGCCTTGTGGAGGATAGTTTTCAGACTGTTGGCACCAAGGCCATAGGAAATGATAAATGAATAAAAGAGGATTTTGATAAGGGCTTTGGAAGTAGTTTTCCAAGGCTGAGATAAGGCTCATATTCTGTGGAATTAGTTTAGGGCCGGCCTGGTACAGTTTGTTCAGGTGAAGCATTGCCGACATTAATCCAATCTTTTCTGCTTCTTTCTCTACTTGTGGACATCAAGGTCTAAGCAAAAACAAAAGCACTCAGACTCTGTGGGCAACAGTACAGCTGCTTCAGCAACTATTTTTTTTGTTTGGGTCACCAAATTGCCTTTGGAAGATCAAACAAGGGTAGATCTATTCATAGTCACATACTGTGAGCGCAAGTTAAAATAAAATTTCCTGTTTTATTCATGCACCGTTGTGTCACACCATTGTCTGTTTTTTTAACACAAAAGGAGTTTTTAAAAAATCTTCTGACTGTAGAACTCTGAAAAGAACAACAAGAGAAAAGGGAAAAAAATAAAAGCATTGAAGTGGTCCATATTACACAATTGGTTCGAATCTAATTGGTCAATTTTATGCAGCTTTCAAGATTACAGTGTCGGTACAGTGAGCACAAGAAGAACTAAATCTGTGTCAATGTTGACGTTCAGCTTTTGAAAGATCTTTAGATCTTTAGACCTTTAGATGGACAGTTACTTTTGTTAAAATGTTTTCAGACATTTCTGTTATGATTAATGTGTTTAGTGCAGCTGGACCAACACTGCTGTGCAATTACAGTATTCTCAATGCAGATATATTCTTGTGACATAAACAATTTCCCCTCCTAACATGTTAAAATAAAACAAACTGTTGTTGGTGGCTTTTAGCAGGTGGTTGATGGCATCAGTGAGCTACAGGGGATAACTAGAAAGTTCTGGCTAAACTGTTCAGACATTGTGAGTACAACATGCTGTGTTTTAAAGTTTAAAGTGGATAAGCATTTTCAGATTTCTCTCTTTTTAAAAGACTGACAAATACAGGAAGCTTTTTAGTGCTGCCTTGACAAAATTATGGGCAAAATGTGCATTAGGTGTGTAATTTATGCTTATCTATGTCTTTTATCTATTTTCAAAGCCAGTGAAAGCACTCCATTATGTTATCGCTTACAAGATGTGTACAAACTACATTGTGCTGTCAACATTCTAACTCAATTGTTATATTTGAACTATAGATAGTTCCTGTGTCAACTTCTTTAATGGGTTCCCTGAACATGGGAAGTCTGCTCAAAAATTCCATAGTTAATTCTGTCATTGTTGTGGAATTTATAGTGGCTCATCTCGTAAAATATGAGCACTGACTGGCGACAAACAAGCATGTTTGTATTAGATGTAATTTTATAACACTTGTATGCATGTATTTATGCATCATGCTTTCATTTATATAGGTGAAGAGAAATCGAAGCACATCTCATTTTAGTACAAAAGATGGTAAACAAGGTAATGAAGTGTTAATCACCAGCTGTTTGGAACAGCACAGAAACGGTATTCCTAGAGTTTCTCTGTGTAAGATTTTTAAATTGCTTCCTCATCTACTCACAGTCTCTTCATTGATCACAGGTACATGCTCTGTTCACAGATGGCAGAAGGACCAGCTAATCTCTCTGTAGTTATACGCCATCTGCCCAAATCACATTAGACACCAGGCATTCAAATGGCCAGGATGAATTATGATGCGCAGACAGTGGCTGTGTTTTAGTTTTGGCTTCTAAAAGCTGGATATTTTTTCTACTTGACATCTATTTTTGAAAGACCCAAGTGTTATTTGTAACAGAATAGCGAGTCTGTCTGAAACAGCTGAATTGATTAGTCCCAGGTGCACACGCGACACAGACACAGTCTCGCTTGACCACACAGGCACAGTACTAGCATTCTGGGTAGACAGAAATGCAGGCCTGTTTACCAGATTGCCACAGAGACTCTATTTGCTTTCAGGCACACAGAGAGCTGTGACTATGTTTAAGTCTTATTGTGGAAGAGCTCCAAGAATGGAGCCGGGCCAGGGTCTGCCCGCTTCAGTGGCTTTTAGGGCCAGTTTGACCCCAGGAGGGTTAACTCTGCCTGGGGAGAAAGGACTGTGCTGTGCCCCTGGAAGCAGAGGGACAAATACCTGGGGAGAAACCTGACACACTAGAGAGCTGGAGATAAGAAGAAACTAGGCACTAAACACTTAGTGGATTTATGTGGGCTGGGCAAAGAATTAACAGCACTTGGCATTGTAAGGCTGCAACATCTGCAACAAGACTGAAACATCCCTTTTAAGGGTGATAGATTAACATTTAAAAAGAACTAATAAGTACCTTTTAAAGTGATAAAAGTTATCTTGCTTATATATATATATATACATATATAGATGTTCTGTCCACCTTATCTAACATTTAAAAATATGTTTCAAATACATTTTTTATAATATTTATTAGTGTTAGATCAAATAGAAACAGCTCCTGAAGGTAACATTAGCAGGGTTTAATACTTTACAGTATGCATTCTGTGTAGGAAGTGGAAGTCTTCAATAATGTATGAAAGCCAGTCTACAGTTTACTTGCAAGTTATGTTACAACTTAAAAGATCTGTAAGTGATATCAGCTGTTTTGTTAATTTCACACACCTGCAGGTAGCAGATGTTCCATCTATATCTGTTTTTTACCTGTAAGCAACAACTAATTATTAAGCAATAGAGTTAATACATCAGAAGTGCATCATACATAGTAATACAAAATAAACTTTATGGATATTTATTTTGTGCTTTGGCATTCACCATCTCTGCAATGTCAAAGTGTATTTTTGGCTCAGAGTTTCATTTTTTCCTTAGTTTTCTCTTAGTTTTGACCTGTCTGACCTCATCAAGTCTGACTGACACAAACATCGATCCCAAATCCTATTAGAGCAACTTCCTTTTTTCTTCAAATTTTGTTTTACACCCAAAAACAAGTATAAATGTGTCTCTTCTGAGCAGATTTCTGAAGGAAACTGACAGCTTCTCTGAATGTTTATCCCCCCGAAGTTGATAATTAAGTGCTCATACTAAGTGCCGCTACATTAAGCGGGATTTGTACACAAAATGCTGGCAGCATGAATGAAAACTATTTCTGCAAAATAAACGTCTCCCAAAGAAATTACACTTTTCTCGAAGATGTGCGAATGTGGACTGCACAGAAAAACAAACTGACAGACTCAAGTGCAAAAATATAATGTTAAAAAGTTCAGATATATGCGAACATCAATACGTTGTTCGTATTCTAAAAACTTTAAAGTAACAATAAAACAGGCATACAATTTTATTTATTCAAAATCTCAGTGTACGCACCCTTGGGTTTCTTAGCTTTACTTAGCGTGTGGTGTAATAGAACATGACAGGACCCAGACACCTTTGCTGAGCGGATATGGTGGAAGTCATTTATAAGTGATGAAATCCCTTTAATGTGATTTATTCTCTTTAAGATGATAAAAAGGGATTACTTAGAGAATTAGTGAGCAGTCTGTGCATACCATGTCACTTCCCAGAATGCATGCCTGGTCGCCTTTTTTTAGCTGAAACCGGTACTCTAACTAGCCTACGATTTATCACTCATGCTAAAATTGCTGGGTTACAGTGGTGATAAAGGAACCCACATTTGGCTAGTTTGCCCCGTATTATCCCTGTTATACAGGCTAATGAGGTAAGTGATTAGCACGTCAGCCTTCATCTACAAACACTCCATTAGTGTGCACTGGGATTCATGATGATTTGTTTCATCAAGCCACTGTCGCCTGCGACTGCAATTCATCTGAGGCAAACGCTAGCAAGGGGCAAAGGGTAGATGCTAATGCCTGTAAATCACAGATAAATGTGTTGTACAGATGTCACAGATTCACTCCTGTTGACTTTCTTCAAGCTCAAATCACAGAAAGGATTGGTTTTAATGTTGCAGAAAACAATTTAGTTAAAACTGAAGTGTACTAGTAACTATTAAACTACTCTCTTCTGTCCTATCCTAAACACACAAATCCACTTTTATGTATGTAGAAAAAATCATTTATTCTAGGGCTCACTGACATTTGTATGCTTTCAGTTGTAGCATCCAAACCAATGAACCCCCCCCCCCAATCAAACCAATTACTGTTTTCTCTGATTAGATTTTGCCAAATTAGTAGAAATTTACTCTGCAAAGAAGCTGCATTTAAGTAGCATATATTAAGTGGCTTTACACAGTCTTTTATGTGTAAAAGAGGCCGCCTAACTGTATTTACACAGCAGAAACAATGGCAGGAATAACACCTCAGTGTTGATTGCACACAGACAGAAACATGACGCACAGTGTCTGTCACAACAGAGCTGCTGTTCTTCAATGGTGTAAAAACACTGTGAGATGCTGTATTTCAGTTCAGTATTATGTAAATGCTTTTCAAAAGCATCTTAAATGGTCAGATTTCTTGTGCAGAATCTGTGAATTTCTCTGGTTTATGTAGAACAGTACAGGCATACACTACAAAGCTTAGCTTGTTAACTAGGTAGCTTCTTTGAAACAAACATGTCCGTGGATCAAAGTGTTTTCATGTCTGTTTGCTTTGAAAAACAGCATCCTCCCCATCATCTCATGAGTTACGGCAATACCAAAGATTTATTAAACATTTCATACATCTTAAGAGTAAACCGAGGTGGCTGTCAATGACAAAACTCTGGAACAGAGCTGCAATGAAGTTTTATGATGTGTGAAATAAGAAGGAGCTCTGATACAGCGAGCAAGGTCCCTTAGTTTTGTTTCTCTGCTCTAGGTAGGGCATAAAGCCATGTGTGTCTGAAAACCAACGGTGTTTGAGTTAGGTGTTAAATATGTGGCTAAAATAATTATCTGTCTGTGGCTTTATTTACACAGTATTCTGGACTTGCTTTACTAACAAGTGACTCCAAGATTGCTGTTACCATGTTCATGAAAGTTTGGATTTACAAAAGAGTAAGGAGTTAAAAGTACAGGCATGGGGAAATATTTTAATTATGCTTAGCTTAATTAAAAGATTTTAAATCATTTAAAGTTTTTACTTTATTACTTCATGAAGAAAATATCTACAGAATGAATTTTAAAATCTTTATCCAGTTGACAAATTACTCAATAGTAATATAAATATCATTAGTCAAAAATGACAGGTCTGCATGCTACCGTAGTGACAGGCAATGTTAGTCAATATCAAAATCTGGAATTGTGTTACAATAAATAGTTTTTTTTATATATATATATAAACTATTTAACTACTTGTCTTATAAAACTTTTCATCACCACAGAAAACCATTGCTGCTTTTATTTTAACAGATCTGTCTGTGATTTGTCACAGGCTGTCAGGGATTTTAACACATTCTGATTTAAATGTAAGTGGTTTGTATGTTAGGGCTGTTAGAGCATTTCTGTATTCAGTTTTCAGGTTGTTGTGGGTGGTTTATAGGGTGTTGCTAGGTGGTAGTTTGGTTTTCCTAAAAAAGACCAAACCCAAGTTTCCATGGTATTCTGGTCTCTAGGTAAACCTGTGTCTGTCACTGTCTGTGTCACTGCAACTGCTACTAAAATGAAACAAATCTAACTCCCCTAATACAGCCTAATACATCATATTCTGCTGCTGTGTGTCATGTGACTGACCCTTCACACTTTATTCCCATTGCTCCTGAAGTCTTTTCACTTGACCCAGTCATGTCATTCAAACTGAAAGAAGATTATCTGTGTCTACAGCAGGCGCCCGCATTCTGAATGCCCAGCTACTATTGCCAGCCAGCTTTATTTAGAGCGACACACACACACACACACACACACACTTTTACCTAGTTCCATATTTGACCTGTGGATTACTGAAGCATTTCTCTGGTGCTTAGTTAATCCCTCATGCAAAGAACACAGACACACACTTAGAAAACCTGGGCTGATTGCACACCACTGAGCACCAAATATAACAGGCTTACACTGGGAGAACAGGATTTGGGTATTGTAGGTTATAGATGTGGATCCTTTCCCAGATGTGTTCATTTAAAGATATGTATTGCCTAATTGTCAGGAACTGTATCTTCTAGTGGAAGAACAATATTTGACTTTGTTCTATATACGATACTTACTTACAGTTTTCTCTATTAAACTAGGGTAGAAGCAGTAGGGTAGGTGACACTTCACATTTAAGGAAGATAGCAGTAACATTTGAAGTCACTGTGAATTGGGTCACAGATAAAGCTCAGCAGTCCAGAATGTAAGGACATTCAATGCTACGCTTCTGCTCAGGTCACACAATACAGACTGAGAAAATTATAAAAGAGAGAGGCAGAGGTTTGTATGTGTGTTTCTGTGTGAGCTGGAGCAGAGCAGCTCTGAATTGGGACCACATGTGGCCCCACAGACAGAGAACATTCATGATCTGCCTCAGTTCACTGTAGGAGAGTATCATCCAGCCCTGGATTACTGCTGCACATTCAATAGACCAAAGACACTTTGTGTGAGTATGTGTGTGTGTATCTGTGGTAGATAAAACAGTTTTTCTGCATCAGTAGAAAATCCAGAATCAGTTGTTCTCCTTATTCATCCTGTGAAAGTCCATGCTTGTTGTTAGCTTGCTTATCTCTGTAAGTGAAGTCAAACTGCGTTACAGACATAATTAGACCTGTGTTGTAAACATGGCATTGTCCTGTACAACACAGAGACTGTGACCACATATTGTTGTTTTTGATTATTAAAAAGGAGGCTTCCGGCTAAAGACTTCACAGTGATGCATGCTGGGTAATCATCACTGTTATTATGGCACATTAGTTTTCTCATGGGGTATTACATTTCAGTATGTAATTCTTCCTGCATGTTTGGTGTTTCTTTACTAAGCAGTTTATCTCTCAGTATTTACCATTGTTAATGCTACAACAGGTACAAAAAAGGAATTTTAGGCCATATCTCGGAAATATATTGGATTTAGACCACCTAGCAACCTCTGTTAACACCCTAGCAACTGCATAGCAATGTCTTAGCGAACAGCACACTAGAATCGAGGCAGAAAGTTATGCACTTTCTAAGATCCACTTTCTACAATAGAAAATCACATGTATATGTGCAAATACAAACCAATTGACAATCACAGCACATTGTAGATGAATTAGGGGTTTGGGTATGGCCTTGCTATATTTTTTCTGTTGTGAAATGAGACTAGAACATGCTTGATGTCAGGGGTGTCGCTAGGCCCTTTTTAGGAGAGGTTTAGCCCCCCTAAATTTCTGCTCAGCCCCCCTAAAAATGTTGTGATTAGCTCCATATACCGTATATGAATTGTGATCGCCTCAGTCCTCTTTAAATTTAATATAAAATCAGATAGCACTATTTGCTCCTCCCCCGCCAGTTCCACCAGTTCTGGTGGGGACAAAATTCCTGAAAATGTCACCAGAGGAATAGTCACCAATAGCGATCTGAAAAAATCCTTCCCACAAGGTAAAAAGGTTTATAAATGGACTAAATAATGTATAATTTCATATAGAAAATGCCAAAGGGTAAATATTAAGTTATTGGGTTGTGTTAGGGTTAGTCTAGAATAATTATAACCAGCAGATATTACAGTCAGAACAATATGTATAGAACCTCTCAAAAAGGATATACGCAAGGTTGTGTGCGTGTGGACTCTATATCTACAGACTGTTTGACTGTGTGTGCGTGTTAGTGTCCACTCATCACTCACAGAGTGTGACTGTGAATTTATTCCACTGAGACGTGGATGTCTACACCCCTGCAGACACTTCATGTCACACAGAGGCACCTGCATCAGCTAGCATTAGCTCCTCCATTGCTGTGAAGATACCAAGAGCACGCAGGTGTATTCGGAGGTGACTCGTCTTTTAAAACACAGCACCTGACAAACTAAAACAGCAGAAAGTGTAAAAACTGATGAATTAAGCAGTTGTGGATCTGGTTAGTGCGAGAATCATTTGGCACAAGTTCAGATTCCATTATAAATCTCTGCTGTTTGAATACAGTGTATAGTTCTGATAATTCTGACAGATGTGCCAAGTTGTTACATTGCTTGGCAACGGCACACAGCTTAAAGTTGTGGTAATGGACTATATTACTTGACAAAATAACTTTTCTCATGTAACTGTGTTAAATTGAACTAAAATGAATTATAATTGCGGTACTAAATATAATTGAGGTACGACATGAAAATTAATATGAATAAACAACATTAAATAAAATTATTATTCAAAATAAACAACACTAAAATAAATGCGTGCATGTGATATGCACTTTCGAAATATTGCCACTTCAAATTTAAACTCCTGTGGATATGTATTTAAAAACAGTTCAGACAGAGGACATTTCCTTTTAAAAGCCGATTATTTCTCAATTATTTTTAACATCATTCATCACATCCTCTCTACAGATGTTTACGCTATATAAAAACCTTTTAAAGTTCAAAATAACCTTTAAAACTTCTGTTATGACAAACTTTTTGTAGGTATTCTGCGCAACACACAAAGAAGCAAAACGAATAACTGTAACTTTGTGCTCTTTGTGAGTTCTATAAGAGTTTGTACAACACTAGAGCATCATACCTATCTGTTTTAATTATTTCAGGGGAATTTGTCATTGATGTCCATTGAACCAGCACAGAGTAATTGGACAGGGGCTGACGAGGGATTTTTCAAGCTCTCCCTGAGCTGTTTTAATGCTTGGTTTAGATTTTAAAGAGTAATCCACACAGGAGAGATAAATGGAACAGCAGCTCTGCAGACCACAGAGATTTTAAGCCTTTAAATGTCCAGCAACTAATGATTTAGAGCTTTTGAGTTTTTTTGAATAAAGTTAGAGATTTTTTGCTCCTGTCTCAATGGTCTGTGCTTTTGGAAAGCATTTTAGTCATTGACTTGACTGCACTGGCAAACGTTTACAAAGTTAGTGCAGCTTTTTCATATAAATTACTTCTTTTGACAACTTTGGGCAATGGAGTATGTCAAAAATTCAATATTTCCCTCTATGGCCCAAATAATTCTTTTAAACATTCAAGTTATGAAATTTTTATGAGGTCCATTTTTTGTCTGATCATATAATTTGATTGTATGGGAACTTAAGTAAAAGAGGTCAGTCGGTATTGGGGCCCCATTAGCAGGGGCCAATGATTTATATAAAAATGGACTGAAAGGAAATTGCCTGAAGCACTGAGTCCCATATTCTGGTTTCAATACAATCTTGGCAGAGGAAGCAACATATAAGAGTCGGTTCTTTCTCAAAAGATGATTTTGCCAAGTATACTCAAACTCCAGGCTAAACTAATGGGTTTAAGATAGTTCACCCCTGCAGATAGATGTTATATAACAACACCATTCTGCAACCTAAAATTGAAAGCCATCACAAAACAGCAGTGCATTGTGACAAATAAACAATAACAGAGCAATGCAGCCAGAGCGAAAGGTGATTTAAAGAATTAAAGGTAGTGAAACAAATGAGCAAATCTAATGATTCTGGGTTGCCATGAGCTGATGAGGTTAAATATTTATGCATGTTGATTTAGATGGAAGTTGTTTGTAGTTTCGCCAGTTATTCTGGTAATATTAAGAATTCCTGAACTTAGTTTTTTCTCTTCCTCTACCTTATATTTGCAGACTATCAGATATATGCTTTCCATTGTTAGACATCAGAGGGTTTTTTGCAGATGTATCTGTGGCTCATGTCAGGCTGATATCTTGTCAGGCCCTGGCTGGATATGTTCGGTTACATTGGTAAGGCTGCCTCTCCGAACCTTTAATATCTGTGTCAGATTTCACCCGCAGACATAAATACAGCTTCTCTGAGGGTGAATATTGATCTTGTGCATCATGTACAGACACAGAACTCCATTAGGCTGCTTATAATAATCACATGGCTACGCAGGGAGTGTTTGTGATTAGATTAATGAGAAGGAGGTCTGCTTGTGTTCTGCGATTGGAACCTTGTTCCTGGCAGTTTAACCTCACTGACAAAACATTACACAGTCTGTCTGTAATGGGAAAGCCTCATGTGTACACGTGAGATGCTATGAAAGACATCCCTTTAAAATTCTAATTTGATTTTAACACCTGAGACAGCCACTTAGTGGTTTAGCTGAAAATATGCTTATATTGTAGCCCTTTTAAATCGTTTTGTCATGTATCATTGAAATATAGTTGCTGGAAACACAAAGGAACATTTTGAGTAAGCAGAATAGTTATTTTGGCATTCAGACTGAATTTTATTTATAGTTAAGTCATGAAAAGCTACAGTTACTTACAGTTATTATCTAAAAATAAAGACAGTAGCAAAATGTTGTCAACACTGCCAACTGGTCTGGATCAGCCCAGAATAACATGGGCCTCAACAAGAACCATATGGCCTAATAATGGAGAAACTCTGTTAGAGTTCTGCATAAGTTTCATTGATTAAGAGAATGGAGGCTGCTTTGATTAAAATCTCATACTAACTGAAAGATTCTTTCCCTGCAGTTATGAGTCGGTTGCTTGGGGAGATGGTGATGAAGGTCATCGAAGTGTCTCGGAAAGGACGTAATGGGTTCCCACTGGGGGACCTTTGACCCACAGCCTCAAGCTACAATAGAAATGTGAGCAGTGTGGCTCAGATTTGGGAGTCTATCGAGTAACATTTCAAGGTTGTTTGATGTTACACCTCCAGAAGCAGTATCACATATTGGCCCACACTCTGCTTTGTTTCAGAGAATCATTAGTTTTTATACCAGTTAAAGTAAATGAAAGAAAGAAACTGGTCAAAAAAATCCAGTGGTTTAGAATGTGCAGCCGCTTCTCTTGAAATAAAGTCTATAAAACCAATATTTAAAAATATATGTAATTTTGATTAGAAACTTGAAATGTTGGACTGGAAAGATTTTAGCATAACCAACTCAATTATCTCTGTTTTACTTTACAGATTGTCCGTACATCTGTTTCAAATGTTTTATTCTTAAGAGATAATTTGGTTTTATTCTACTATAAATTAGCAAATATTTTTATTATGTTGTAGTCTCTGTCGATTACAGCTGATATATCTAATGTATATAATGCTACCTCTAATTTTCAATGATGAATGTTTCCATATTAAACTACAAATGAGTTTGGCCAGGCAAAGAGCTATTGTGCTGTGCTTATTATATAAAGATTTAGCCTGTTGTTTGCATAGGCAATGTAGATGCCTTTAATTATATTGGTGCTTTTTATAGGCATATTATTTTCTGGTAAAAAGGCAGAGTGATTTAATATTTTTACTGTTTTGTAAAATTTATGATCAATTGTCTGAAGGCAAAAATATTGAGCAAATACAGAGCAAATGGCTACCCAGCACAGTAACCAAATTGTTCATCACACAAAGGAGAACAAAAATCCCAAACAAAAGTTGCAAACTGTATTAATATTATTTTATACTGAATAGGCTCAACATTGTGTAGAATGACGTTAGAACAAACCAATATTGTAGTAGAATGACATTACCCAGTGACCGGTGAATCTAGTTGTAATTATTTGAAGCCAACAACCAAGGGTTTTGAAAGCATTTTCTCCTTATAATGCAACCTTATAACACCCATGTATTTAGTTTCTGGAGGCATAAAGACAAAAGCATACATGTATGTATGTCTCATGGACTTAACCTGATAACTTAATGCCTGTTGTGATTTCTGTTTCGGTTTCAAACCCCCAGAGTATGTGTGATAATTTTATTCTTATTTGGACCTGGTGGTAACAAATCTTTTTTTTTTTTACATTTTTTCTTTCATAAATGCCAGTGCATGACTTCCTTTGCCAAACAAGTTCTACATATAAATAGGATTTAGAGCCAGCCAAGTTCCCATCTCTACTTCATCTTGGGGAACGACGCTGGAAAAATTGGATGTTAGCTGTAATTTTCAGCACAAGTGCCTGTGTGATTTGTACTCGTGTTAATATAAAACTTCAGTGGAGGTGAAGGTACTGCTTTATTCCACTGTCAGGAGTGGCACCTGTTTCAGAATTTTAGTGTTGGGTTTCTGCCTCTGGCACAGACTATTGTGGTTTGTATGGATGCTGTGACTAGTTTAATTGCCCGAGTGTCGTTCCTGGCTGTCCAGGGAGAGCGTTCTTCCTGCTGAGAGATGTTTGTCACCAGTTTGGCAGCTTCCGTGCATATGCATGAGGGGAATTGTGAAGATATTGCCTCTGTGTTTGTTCTGTCATAATGTTGCTCATAAGAATATTAATCTTTGGGCTTTATTCCCTTCTGTCATATTCTGGGACAGCAGTAGTACTTTGAGAGCTGATTCAAGCTGAATTGACTATATTTTGCATTGTATTAATTTTGAGGGTTTTGTTCTGCTGTCTTCTGTAGTGTTGTAGTTGAACTGGAGAGTTTTTTTTTTTTTTAAATATAGCCAGACGTTTGTATAAATAACATAAGGTTTTGTTTGTGAATACACTGTGGGTGTGAAACTTTGAGACTAATAAAGACATAATTCCTTTCTCAAGTCGTGTTTTGAGATTAATTTCTCTTGTGATTGCAATAAACAAGTTTAATTTACATTTATGCATTTGGTAAACACTTTCATTCAAAGTGACTTACTGTACAGTGCATTCAAAGTATATGTTTATCAATCCATGTGTTCCCTTGGGATTCGAACCCATGATCTTGGCAAAGTGCCTATAGTGCACTTAAACAACAGTGCAGCAGAACATCTTTGCATTTTAAACAGTCATGAGACAAATTTAATTTAATGGTCAGAAAATAATAAACACCTTTATCAGGATTACAATACGTTGAATTATATTTGAAATAATAATTGAAATATTATTAAGATTAATATTATAAATCTTATAAATTGTTCATAAATTATTTAAATAATTTTTTAGTAACCATTCAGTAACCATTTGATGCTCTCCATTTGATGCTGAGTATTATAGAGATATTATAGAGATCTCATTTGTGATTTCTCTATTGAGAATGATTGACCACTGTTAAGTTATACGACTTCAGCTCTATTATTTAAAGACACCAAAGGGAGAAGTAGCCTTTTCTTCAGATCAATATGTCACATAAAGCGTGCTTCAGTGTTGAAGTGTTGCTATGTACTTAACACATCATAAAAAAGATACGACCTAAAAACAGACCTTATCAATATTCCACATAACGCTAACAGCATCCAAACAAGCATTACAGTGAGACTAATGTATTTTAGACTCAAAGGTTTTGAAGTTTCAGCATTGTAACACCAAAACAGTCATAATAAAAAGGTCATCATTGATTTTACTGCAAAAGCGTGGGTGCATTTGCAGGTGATGCCCTTCAGTGGCCTCCTGTGCGTGTGTCAGAAGCTAACGTGTGCACTCCAGGGACCGGACATGTGGCATGTGGAAATGATAAATGGAGGAACTCAGAGTTGAGAAGTCATTGACTGACTGTTGAAAGACAGCAGGGACATGAGCCTGAGTTTCCTTAGCCTTCACCTCTCCTTCTCGCCAGTTTAATCATCCGATGCTTCACAGGTTCTGTCTCTCTCTCCCTTCTTTCCTGTTTTCACACCTCCCTCTCCTGTCCACCTAATTGATGGGTTAGAGAGGATAGAGAAGCCTCCACTCCCTTTTTCTATCTTTTTTAATATCTCTCCTTTCAAAGGTGGTGGAGACTTGTGAAGGGTTTCTTTTTCCCCTCTGCACATCTCCTCAACTCGTTTATTTTTACCCTTCCCAACACCCCCCCTTCACTAAGACCGTTTTCTTTATTATTCATTAAGCTTCTCTTCAGATCCCCAGAGAGAAGGCAGAGGGAGTCTGTAAGCTACCAGACTTCAGCTCACCTGCAGGAAGTGGAGAAGAGAATCAGACAAATAGAATCAGAAATAATAAAATATATAATATAAATATATAATATAAGTGGAAGAGCAATATATATATACGTAAATAATTTTGTGCAACCACTTAACCTAAAGAAAAATTTTACATTTATACATTTAGTAGTCACTTTTAGTCCATGTGTTCCTTGGTTATCAAACCCATGACATTTGCACTGCTTATGCAAAGCTCTACCAGTTAAACTACAGGAACACCATGTGAGGTCATAAAAGGGAAACACTGACCTGCTGACTAGTTGCTGACATTCTGGGTGACTAGTTGCCTAGTAAATTTGTAGTTGTGCAGGATTTGCATGCAGAAATTACCATTTACTAGTAACATCTCTGTGTCATCTGTGCCACATGTCTGTGAAAAACTTTACAAAAAGCTGTGAAAAGCTTACAGTGTAAACATTGCTGCGACTAACACTGATCTTACCAGTTCTGCAGTGAATAGTATGGACACTGTGCCCATTATGCAAATGTGAATACCACATCAGAAAAACCTGAATACTTTATTCCCACAATGCAATGTGATCGATTTAACCAGTATACAGGTATATATATTTCTTTCTGTACATTACAAAAGAACGGAACAGCAGAACAAGAAGCAGCATTGTTTGAGAAAAGAAAATGAAATAGTAGAGGTCGTATGAATATGAATTTGATCCAGAAAAATTTGATTGAGGTCGTAGCTAATAAAAATAACGGCAGGCAAACGAAGGCACGCACATAATAAAATGTGAGAAATAAAGAGGGCTGGTGAAAAGGGTTGGTGAACGCATGACAGACAATGGGTTAGCTCCGAGCCGACCAATCAGAGCTCTCGGCTCGCCCGCGCCGCTGCGGCTGAGGGTGAGAGAAGATTCTCCCACACACACGCACGCGAGCGTTTATTCTGAGCTGTTCAGAGTTACGCGCGCTCGGCACGGAAATGCCGACGCGCAGTGACAATGCTGCGCATGGGACGGCGAATCTGTATGGAAACTTTACAACACGCAGTGGAAGCGCGGAGACGTTTGTGGACTTTTATTATTAGGTATTGCGGAATATGTTTGCATAACTCCTGTTGGGCATGTGCTGTTTTAAAGGAATGTGTTGTGGTTAATGTGTGCATGCAGTGTTAGCAGAAAGAAGGAAAATAGTGAGTCAAAAGCCATTTAAAAGACGGAATGGCATGTTACGCGTAATAGCGCTTTTGGAGGAAAGTTGCGGTGCGTCAACAGAATGTGGTGACACTTTGTTAAAGAGCATCGCTTGATTTTTAAATATATTTGTGCAGTCTGTTTTATCATTGTAATTTTAAATTATTAATGCTACCTTTTGTGCATTAAATGTATTTACATTATTATGCGCAAACCAATGCCAATGAAGTCCTTTAAAGTCGAGTAACGCGTGATGACAGATGAAAACGCAGACTAACACAGCAGTTAAAGAGATCTGTATTCATCGTGTGCATTATGTTTTGAGCTTAGTGTTGGTTTCGCTGGAGATCTCCAGCTGTGCGTTGTGAACTAAACCTTCCCGAGTCGCATCGCCCGCCCGTGTGTGCGCGTAGCGATGCGCGCACCGTTAGATGGCCGTGCTGTTAACCAGCTCACAAAAGCAGACAGTACCGAGAGGTGCATGTATGCGGCTTACGAGGCTTATCTTCTTACAGCCGCACTTAAAATCCAGCGCTCTGCTGGAGCTCTGAGCCGGGGTCGAGCTGCCAACCAGACGACGAGAGAGATTCAGGCGCCGCAGATGAATGCTAATAATGTTTTGGTAAATTCTGGAGATGCTGAAGATGAAGTTATTTGAGCGCACTGCCTGTGTGGTGTGGCGTCAGATTCTTTGTAACATTTATATAATTTGATCTTGGTCTTTCGCAGCTGTTTGATATCACTTTGTTAAAGAGGGCTCAATCTTTTAGGTACGCCCTCACAAACATGCAGAAAACATAATGTTGCTTTTATTATGTGGTGTGAAAGGGTAGCTGGGGTTCAATACAGAGTTTGTACTGTTAGACTGTCAATGAGTTAAATGGAAGATTTTAGAATAAAGAAAGATAGAGAATGAGATAAAGAAAGCTTTTAAGTCTGCTGTGACTGGAGAGATTCAGTTTCTCAGCTACTTCTACTGAATTGATTCAATTTGGGTCGCTTTGGTGGGGACGTGTTTGTAGGATTTGAGGAGGATTTTATTCTCTCCAGAGAGCAGCAGCATTCTGGTGTATACATCATCCTCCACCAATTGACATAGAGGCTTAGTTATACATATGGCAATAATGTGAACATTTTCAGGAGAAACATCTAGTGATTCTTCAGGTGCTGCGTCTTCATTTGTCAGTGCATGAGCGAGCTCTTCCGTGTGAACCATTTTGTAGAATTTGTTGTATCAATGAATGCATTCATGAGCTTCAGAAAAATAAGTACCTTTATTCTTTTAGGCGTGAAGTATACAGCCACACACACATGTTAGATTTCTATGATTTGTGGAGACTTTCCATAGACATAACTTTTATATTGTACAAACTGTATATTGTATATCTATATTACACTGTATATCTATCCCTTAACCTTCACCCCACCCAAAACCTAACCCTCAGAGAAACCTTTTTGCATTTTTACATTTTCAAAACAGCATCATTTAGTATGTTTAATAATCTTTCATGGGGACTGATGTACTACTGGTGTACTTACTTTGTGTATGTATATAGTAATATTATAATGTTATTAGATAATATTATAGTATGTCATTTTTAAATTTGTATGTAGTAAGTTTTAGAATAATTTAAGAATATTTATTTATGCTTATTATATTATGTCATTCATGGTATGCTATAACTGAACATTTAAAAGCATTGTACAGACAGTTTGTGTCTACTGTCTACTAGACATGTAGAAAAATCTACTCAGTGACATGCTACTGAAACTGCTAATTTAATTGACCTTATAAACAGCTACTTTAAAGACTACAGACATCAGTAACTGTTCACGCTGAGGTCCAAATGAATTTCTTCTAAGGGTCTTCCCAAAAGAACTCACTCTGTTAAATGGAGGCAACATAATGAATAAGTCTTTGAACCTTCACCTTGTTAACTTCTCAAAGGATGTTCATAACAAATAGAGCAGAAAACCAAAGCGTCAATATGTAAATCCCACCCTTGAGGCATCTTAACCTCTAGGCCTGTGTACTGGTACTAGTTCTTTATGCCGCACTATTTATGGAAAAGAAATACATGGCTATCTAACCCAGAGATTTGCAGGCAGAAGCTGGTCTGACAGCTCATGACATCCTGTAGCCCTTTAATTAAGCAAATACTCTTATGCTAAAAGCTTGCTGTCTCACACTTCACAGAAAGTCATTAATACCATAAATTAAACCAGCATTGGTGGCTGATTTGGTCGTGCCTGCAGGAGGCTAATGTCTACACTTCTCTGTTGGTTGTGTAAGCATGTCTGCGCAAGACAAATACCGCGTGGCTTATTGTTAAGTGTCGAGGCTGTGATTTCAAACAGCACTTTGAGGAGAAGGAAATATCGTTAGGGAGACAAAAAAGCTTCCAATGAAGTGATTATCCTGCTGTGTGAGATTGTTAAGGATGCTTATGGTTTGTTACGAAAATAGTGATCTGTCTCAGTAAAACAGAAAAGAATGAAAGATGAGTGTGAATCTCAGAAAGCCATGATGGCATATAAAATCTTTGTTCCTTCCTTTTTAACATTATTCCATTTCCTTCCTCTTTATGAATGCTTCCATTTACTTCCTTCCTGTTTCTTGTTTTGCCATTACTTCCCTTTGCTTTATTCTCCTTTTCCTTTTTATTCCTTCTCATTTTTCCTTCTCCTTGTCTCTGTTGGTAATGGCATTTGATTACATCTGATAACAGTCTGATCACAGTTGTCTGTTTATGGAGTCTTGCTGGAATCAGACAGCAGGATGACACACAGCTGCACTATGGCTCGTATACATGCATCCACAGATCTACAGGAAAGTCATTGTAGCTGCTGTCAGAGTCAGTTGTGCTGTTTCAGTTTATGTAATCATTTAAGTGAAATATATTTATTTTGTCTTAATAAAATAATTTTTGATGACCAATAACATGATTAAAAACATGAGGATATGTGGTTTTTAAGTCATCTGTATAGTATTTTCAGAGCGGAACCAATATTTATTAGTCAAGGGGATGTCGGGATTTTGTTGTGTATGACACCATATGTTTCCTGATTGAGAGTTTTGCCATGTTCGGTAGAAGATAATGTTTAAGCTACCTTGCTATATAGTAATGTTTTCTGAATACTTGGATGGAGTGAAGACTTGTAAAGTTTAAAGTTTTTTTTTCTCCGTATAATTTAATGCGGCCAATGAGGTTCTCACTGTTCCTCCCCTTATCCAATCACGGACACAAAGAGTTTTCTTGTTTACGGGCATGTATTTATTGCACATCCATGTCTTTAACATGCGTATAAACAATAGAACACTTTGTGTCCGTGATTGGATGAAGGGGAGGAACACTCTCTGTATCATATTATTATAAAAGTACCATATTTATAAAATTGATTTGTTTACTGCATCAAAGGTAATGTCACCTCATTTATTTCTCTGCCACTCTTTGATACTTTTTTCTCTCTCTGGTGTTTTTGAAATTCCACAGCATTTGTGGGTCTTTATCTGATCTCTGCCTTCTTTCTAAGGATTTCCCGTGAGTTTCCCTTTGCCAATTGCCAGTTATAAAAGAGACAGAACAGAGTAAAGTAGAACATGACACACTTTAAACACAATGTGATGGCACGTGTGCAGGTCAATACTGTCCCTCTCAAACATAAAAGGGGGAGATTCACTAAGAATTGCGTCCTTACTGTCTGTAATCTTTTTGCACTCAGTCTACTACAGGAATTATGCAAATCAAGCCACAGCAATTTTGGCAAACACATGCTGTCTGCAATTTGCACAGTAGCATTCCCCATCTTGCAGGCTTGTTTTGAGTGCTAGGTTGTGAAGCATATAGCAGACTACAGTGATCTGGCATACTTAACTCAGATTGTACAGCATTGCTCCACTGTGATCCGGGCATCTAAATCGTTTTTTGTTAAATACCAAATCTATGCCAGTTATATGCATTTCTCCATTGTTTAATAAATAACTGTTGCCAGGATCACTAGAAAACATACAAGAACATCTCTTTTAAATACAATTCTGGTAAAGCAGTTCACTTTTGATTGTGGTCAATCAGTGTTATTTCAGCACATTTAGCGCCTGTTTCAGTTGGATCGCGGGTGGTTTGTGAATCATACACAGGTCATTGCGACAAAATATCCCTTGCTAAAATGCTGCCACTATTTAGCGAATCCCTCTCCTAAATCTGATAAATTGTCTCACACTGTTCCTGTTGCAAATTCGTGCCAGAAAAGAATAACCTTCCAATTAAGAATCACAGGTAAAAGTCCGCCATGATAAACATTCCATTACCAATCCTCAATAAGATCATCTACACACACACAAACGCGTCCCCTACACTCATGGGATACGAAAGCCACTTCACACATTGTACTGTAAATTAGACTGCAGGGGAAACGTGCATTCACACTAATTGCTTTGTAGTAATACATCCATGCACATGCAACCACATGCACACACACAGTTGCCAAATAAATAACAATTGACTGTAGATGAGAAACAGACAAAAGAGCAGCAGAGAAACATACAAGAGGCTTCATAAATCAGACCCAGGAAAGGTTGTATGTGAGTGTGAAGCAGACACACACAGGAAGATAAGATGGTGAATGAGCTGTTTTGGGAAAGGCAGAGTGGGAGAGAAACTGCAGTTCTATGAGCGCAAATGTGAAAAAGAGAACATCAGAAACAGATGTGATGACAGCAAATGCCTGTTACACCCCAGCGCTGTTGATTATTTTGGACCACAGTCATCTTTATACTTGCTGTAAACCGAAAGTCTATCATGTCGACTGGCTTTTTCATTATACAGCAGATAAATAATTAAAATAAATAATATCCACTATAATAATATTGATACTTTATAAATACTGTACAAAATTAAAATAGAGATTTTCCTGTGGATTGTGACAACACATTTAGTTCAGTAAACAACCCTCCTTTATTCCTATTGAGAAGAATTTTACGTTAATAAATTGTAAAATAATAAACCTTGAATACATTGTAAGTCACTATGAATTAAATCACAGTACATAAGTGGTTTTCTAAACAACCATTTTACTATTGGCAATCAAAGTGAGAGCTACTTTGTCATCACAGTAACTAAATCAATGTGATAAACCTATTTCTGAAATGTAAAAAGAGATGTCATTACCAGAATTGAGGCAGGTGATTAATCGGAAGGAACTGACATGTAAGGGGATTTGTGATGAAAAAAATGAAATTAGAGGCAGAGCAAGCAATATTACATTTTGATAAAAGATTACATTCACAAACATTTTGCAATTTGAAAGAATGTGCTCAAATGAATCATGCAAAATAAGCCCAGAAGCTAAATAATGTACATTATATAACTGATAACAAACATTGTATACTTTAATTCTTCAGCTGACAAGGAGAACAGTGATTGGTTGTCTTGACTGGACACGTGTGTGTTCTGACTCAGACACACATACCTGAGAAGTGATGGCTGTGTGCAAACATCATAAAGCTCATCAGATCAGTTTCATAACACACAGCAGCACAGAAAATCATTGATCAAGCATTACTGTTTGTCAGCATGTAACGTTAGGGGTTATCAGATGGTCATAATCAATAGTATTGTTCCTGTTTGTGGCTCTGACTTAACAGTCTGAACCTGTATGATTCATTAGGATTCTAAAGGGCTTAAGCCTGACCAATGAAACAGCCTCAAGCTATGTATACCTTATGTTTGAAAGTAGCAGGACATCAGGGAGAGCTCTTTACAGAAAGGACCCACCTGAGGGGACCTGAGAGGTCTTTGTGCTGAAAATCTAGCCGCACTGTTTCCATTTCCATTGGCACCAACGCTCCCAGGGGCACTGGTAGACCCATGAGTGCCTGAGAGAACAACAGACACCCTGGGAAACATCTCTGTGATTTTCTTTCCCTAATGGTATATAGAAAAAGACATGATTTGCCTTGTGTCTCACATGGATGTTCCCTGTCATTGTGTTTACCTGTTGCCCCAGTAGTTCTCTCATTAGTCCCTAGTTCGGTTTGGTATTGTGTTCCTGTGTTTATTTGTCCTGTCTTATGTCAATGTTAAAAATTTATTTCCCTGTTTCCTGTAAACTTTATGTAATAAAGACTATTTTTGTTAATTCCTCATTAACAAAATTTCTCTTTAAGGAATTCCTAGTAGTGTAAAGCACAACTACCTGTGGCAGCAGAAAGGACCAAATCTGTATTTTTGCAGCATTTTTTCCTTAATTACTTTTTATTCATGGACCTCCATGCAGTCCAGTTCATCTGTATGGAGTAGGGTGATGTTTATTGTAAGACCACAGAAGGGACTTTCCAGACCTGCCGTGCCTAATTTACTATCTCGACTACTCACTCTGTGTATTTTGACAAGCCAACTACAATGAGTGGTTCAAATGGAGTATGAAAAGCCCTGCCCACAATCTCACCACAGTGGATGTGATTGACGTGGCCTCTGGAAGTTTTGAAAAACTGTCTCTGCTGGGTCCCAATACCACCCTGTTGATCTGCCTTGGAGTTTCTGGTCACCAGCTCCATCCATTTGGATTGATCTCCTGGCTCCACCTCCAGCCTCAGAACCCGTCAGTTGTCCCCAGGCAGTTTCCACCATTGCTCTCTTTTCTCCCTAGATTCCCCCCTGGGGCCTTGCCTTAGCTGGTCTCTAGACAACCACCTGGCTCGTCCCGCTCCTGGCTTCACCCTGGCTTCTCCCGCTTACCACTCCCCCTTGGACTGTATTATTTACCCTGGACTATTTATTTTTTTACATCTCCTTCTCCAGAGCCCCTGCCCCCCCTCCTCTGCTGTTGTTTTACAGCATGAGAATGCGCTTCCCAAGAGGGGAAAAACTATCACATGTATGTTTCCTGTCATTTACTGTGACATAGTGTCCCTGTGTTGTATTTATTATTATTCACCTGTTGCCCCTCTAATTCTCAGTTCCTTGTTCGGTTTAATATAAATACTCCTTGTGTTTTTGTGTTTATTTGTCCTGTCTTACATCAATGGTCTTGCATCAATGTGTAATTAATTTCTCATCTTCACGAGCTTTATACCACAACCACCTATGACACAATTTTTGGAAGATCAAAGGCCAAATATATATAGATATATACCTTTACTTATAAATTTGTTTACTTAAATGTATATGTATAGTTCGACTTTGTCGTAATTTGTACAGTCTGCATTTAAATAGCAGTTAAAATACATTGTGTTTTGAAAATTTTTTGTTTGTTTGTTTCTGCATTGATGCCCAGGGCGTTTTTTCAGCTGTGCATCTCATCTGTAGACCTCTGTTGTTTTTCATTTATATTTCACACTAGATTTTTGTACAATATAATATCAATTGTCAGTCAATGTGTGTATGCATTGTGTATATATAGTTTTTAATTAATATATGTATGTTTAGTTATTTATCAATTAAGTAAACACTGTTATAGATTTTAAGTAATTATTAGGTGAATGTATGTATATAGAGTGGGCACAACTCTATGATGATGCTATTCTGTTTCCTAGCAACCAGAATGCATTGTTAAAGACTTTACCACCCAGCAGGTTGAGAGAGCAGGAAAGAGGGCAGGAGAGAGAGAAGGAGAGAGAGAGTACAGCAATGTAAAGATAAATAATATTATTTAATATTATCTTAATATCCATAGACATCTATAAGCAAATAATTAATATCCATAGATATCATATATATCTAATATTCCATGTATAAGACATCTATAAGTAGACATGTATAAGTAAACCATTTATAGGCTGATTTTCTGAAAAGGTACAAACATTACACATTACACACTTTGGATAAAAGCGTCTGCTAAATGAATAAATGTAAATGTAAACTAAAAAACTGAATCCTGACCAGTCTGATACAGCAACACTATCTGAACTAATAGTGGAGTTTAAAAAAATATTTTACATTCCCTCTTTAAATTTAAATTGAAGACAAAAACAATACACAGACTTATTGTACAACATGGAGAAATAGAACCTGCAAGATTTTAATCTCAGCTGTTATATGGTGCCCACAGGTCCTTATGTTATGTTTTCAAGGATCTTTTCATCTGTCCTTAAAAAAAACACATTCACTGATTCTGTAGTGAGTCAGAGTTTATATTTTTGAATGTATCACTCAACTCTAACAGAGAATTCACAGTGCTCTTGATTATATCAGAACAAGAGTTGAAAACAATAGATCATGTTTTTCTATCATATGTGATATCTCTCTTTTTCTCCTTAGCTGTCACTCACACTGCCCACATGCCTGTGCTTTTGAGCATTTTGAGGTTTGGTGTGCAATTTTAAAAGATGAGATATTATTTTGTAGAAGTCAGAGTGGAATACCTACTCATTGCGTAAATATTTAATATTAATATAAGAACCATATATAGTACCACTTTAACTGTCGACTGTGTATATAATGCAACAGAAAGGATCGTTATTATACAATACTTCAAACTGTAGGTTGTTTTTTATGTTAAGCAATTTGCCATGTTACTATAGAATGTGTGGTCACAACTGTGCAAGGGCTTTAACAGTGATGCATCAATTTTAAATTCAGAGCTGTAATTATGTATATTATAAAATGCTTAATAAAAAATGCAATTAAATGCATTATACATGTATATACAGACTAAGTGTTATGAAAATGACCATAAATATATGCATGAACAATTATCTGTGGACTGAATTATACCCATACAGCAGCTACTTTGTGTTTATAGTGCCATGTGTGGATGCCATGTGGGTATCTCTACTGCAGTAAAAGATATTTTACTGTAAATTTTACTGAATTTTAACTGTATTTTTTGTCATCCAGTAATTTCATTGTAGGACCTGTTACAAAAAGAGCAAGCTGTAAACCAATGCTGTAACCCAAAACTTAAAGAGATGCCATTTTTAAATATTCATGTTTGTAAGCATCACTGAATTGGAATTTAGTGAAAAGTCATGCCATGCATCGATCAGTGCTGTCACTTTCAAGCACTCAAGTACTTGGATGTTCCTGCCCATCTCCACCCTGAACACAACTGTACAGTTTCACTCCAAGTTAAGAACCCTCATGCAGGGCTAGAATTGCACAGCAAAGAGCTTTTTTGTTGCTTCATGATATCAGTGAAACCATAACTCAATGTGTGCTGCAATGCAGCAAGGGAATAAGACAGAGAGAGAGAGAGAGAGAGAGAGAGGGAGAGAGAGAGAGAGAAAGAGAGAGAGAGAGAAAGAAAGAGAGAGTTTTAAAGGTAAATAGACTGTCAGAGTGAAAATGGCTCTCTGCAGAGAGCAGCAGATGGATACTGTCTCAGAGGCTGTGTCCTGGTTCTATGATGAGAAAAACAGGAGAACTCCTGTTCTCTTCTTCTCCCTCCTTACTTCTTTCTTTCTCCTCTACCTCACCGTCTCTTCATTACATGCCAGCTGGAATGCAGTAGTGATTTAGGCCACTAAACTTCTGCAGAAACCTGCACCTACAATGGCTTTCAGAGCTTTGTGTTGCTCTCCAAAATGGCTGCAGACAAGCCAAGTGAAGACAACAAGTGAGCCGTCGCTTTGCTAAGGTTTCAAGATAAAACGAAGAGACAAGAATAGAGAGTGAGATAGCTGTGAGAAAGGGACAGATACTCAGAGAAGACGTTACATGGATGAGTGAGAATCTAGAACATGTTTGTGTGTGTGTGTACAGCGGAACATTTTAGCACTCAGACATCGCTCCTTTCATAGTTCAGAGACTTCATTTAGAAGCGGTGGGGGGGGAGGGGCAGAACATTTTGTGTATTAACAGGATAACTCTTTATTCCAAATACAGCTGCAAGCAGCAATATATGGGGTCAAGCCCACCATGGGTACAAAGTGAAGTTTTTGTGGACATCACTAATGAAGAGTTTAAAAAAGACCTAAAAAAACACTTACAACAGCATAAAATGGTTTATAATTTTGACCAATAGGTGGCAATGTCAGGATGTGGTCACAATGACACATGCAAAGTGTCATGTTCACATACCAAAACATTGCAGAGTTACAGTCTCAGAAGCTTTTTGGCATTATGCCATAAAAACTGTTGAGGAGTCATTCAGCAACTGTTTGTTGTGTCAAAAAGATTCTAATAACTTTTGTCAGAAGTGTCCCTAGATGACGCACGCAAATTTCCATGCGAATCGAACATACTGCTTAGGAGAAGTGTGAAAAAGTAGGCTTTCTACATATTTTAAAATGGCTGACAGGAAAAATGGTTGATATTGACAAATTTGGTATTGCAGTACTTGGCATGAATGAATGAATCTATAGAAAGCAGACACATGACAATCAGGTAAATTAATGAAAGGTTATAAGCTGTTTCATGAATTTTGTTATATCATTACCAGTAGGTGATGCTGTGACAAAACTACATGTACCCTCAGGTCATGCCTGAAATGACATCAAATGTCAAATGTTGTCAGTACACAAAACCATTGAGAAAAAGGAAATGACATCATATGGTATTATGCATTCGAATCAAAATGAGTCAAAAGTTAAGCATAAACATGAGTGAAACTTTGAACTGTTGGTGGCACCAGAGAATTGATATGGTTACATTTCAGACTGTCCTCTATCTGTGTGCCAAATTCCATAGCTTTTCACCATACCGTTTTATGGGCTGCCATAGACTCAAGAGCAGAAGAATAAGATGAAGAATAACACTGATTAATACAATGGGGTATTCGCCCATTCGGGGCTTGACCCCTTAATAGGGTTACTGTAGTTCCACCTTACAAGAAGTTAAAAGAGCCAGTCACAGTGTTTAATATAGCAGCTGTGGGAATGAAAGTTAATGAGTCTGTGGGACTCACAGTTAAAGAGTCAATCAGAACACACATGCATGTTAGTGGACCCAAGCCTGAAGATTTGAGATGATTTGAGCTAAAGAATCACTATTTATTTGACCAATGTTTGTAGTTATCTTCCTAAAGTATGTGACTAGAACATTTTTTTGACTAATAGTTTTGCAGATTTCAGTCTTTACCAACTCAAATATATATCAAAATGTCATTTTTAGGGTGACATCTGATCCAGTCATCATTTCTGTGCTAATCAGAAAGAAAAAAAAGCCAAACGCTACTGATGACATCATGAAAAATCTTATTCTAGATCTTCTATTCTTGCATTTAACTATATTCAGGAATAAAAATTGTTGTTGTTGTTTCCTGCAGGTACCATGCAATCAGTGTGAACCTGCAACACAGGCAACCAGGAAACTCAATCGCTTTGTCGCTCTCTTAGCTTCAGCTGCCAAAAAATAGTGAAAATTGGCTCATGACGGTGCTTGAATATTCATTAGACATTGGAGAGATTTGTTCACATTGTAATGGGGGGGTATGAGTATAATTCCAGCTTGGCTGTGAGAGTGAGTGTGTGAACAAGCACTTTCATTAGTGAGTATTTGCTTTTTTCAAACTTTCATGTATATTTCATGATGTACATAAGAGAGGATGGAAAGTTTTGGCAGACAGTGCAGATACATTAGCTGAACATACAGAGAAACAATCTGTATAGAGCTATGAAAAGCAAACCTGCTGTTATGGCGACACCTTTGTCAATCCCAGATGTCTTGTCCTGTCCCATCCTATCACTTCTAGTTGTTTGCCTGTGCTGTGTTAAATATACATTGAAAACACATGTTTGTCACCAAGACAATAAATAAAACATCATGTTTAAAGCATCCAATGTTTATTTGTGTGTATAACTTAATTTACATATACATTTTCTTAATACTTGAGGTTTTTGTGTGTGTGCGTGTGTATATACATTTATGTAAGTGTATATATACAATGTATGTGTGATTTTATATAGAGTATGTATGCAAGTGAACAAAGGCACACTTTTATTATGTTTTGATGCCATGCAGCTACGTATTGCTGCTGAGCAAACATTCCTAAAGATGCTGTTGACTAGACATTTTAACGTGTAGGATATCTAACATCTCCGTCTTTAACAGTGAAAGAGAGAAATTACTATTCTATCTGTCTGACAATATGTTCTAGCAAAGTCTCCTGCTATCTTTGTCTGTCTCTGCTGCTGTAGGTTGTTTGACCCTCAACTCCCCACGTCTCTCCTTCTGTAGTCTGATATCAGCAGAGGGTCCACACAGAGAAATCACAGCAGGTCATGAAAATAGTCGCTCCAGGCAACACAAAGCCTCATTTTATTCTATACCATCACTTTTCTCTGTTCTGATGTTATCCATTGTAGTTTTTGTCTTAACATCTCTTTTTCTGTTTTTTATTGATTTTTTAACAAATTAGACAGTAAGGGAGCTGTATAGGACAGCGCCACCTATTGGCCAAACTGTCATTTATCATGTCAAATAATTGTTGACACTCACCGTTAAGTGTTTCTGTGTTGTGCTTTGACCAAACAAATCTACCCATCCTTACAATGTGTCATTGTTGTGCTTAGCCCTATAATTGCTGCTTGCGGCTATTTTCTCATGTTTTTATTATCTTCAAAGACTGCATTGCTTCCTTATTCGTTTGATTGACAGACACACTAAACCTTATGTTCTGCTGGTTCTACTTTGCTGCTATAAATAATACAGATTTTATAAGAGGAACCCAATACTGATATTGTAATCTAAACCATAATGGCATAAAATATGTGGCCTGCTGTTCTCTGATCACACAGTAAAGAAAGTCTCCAACGGTATATGAAAGTCTCACAACTGGAGACCAGCTGTCATTGATTGAACACAGCTGTGAGCCATAAGCAGTAGACTGAGAGTGAAAGAGAGAGATAGAAAGAGTGTGTGTGTGTGTGTGTGTGTGAGAGAAAGAGAGAGAGTGAAAGAAAGAAAGATGGGGGTGGTGCTAAGGGTGTTTTAATTATAATCAGGAACACAATCATTGCATCAACGTTGTGATTGAAGAACAACTCAGGAGATGGCAACACACACACACATACGCATGCACACTCGAGCACTTTGAATGTAAAAGGTACCTTGTCAAGTCCAATTTGTGGTGTTAAGGCAAGTCACTTAACTTGGTAGCCATCTTGGTGCTGCCCAGAGAACCTATTTCTTTGGAGGAAAGTCTAGTATGGGTCTACTGTATCTACTTGAACAAGCGAAAAAACAAATAGGTTCTTTATTAATTTATTTTTATGTAAAGCACTTTGAAATACCATTGTGTATGAAATGTGCTATATAAATAAACTTGCCTTACTTTGCCTAGGTGTGGGCTGCTCCCCCAAATTTGTTTTGCAAATCTGTTTTTACAAAATGTAGGGCTGTCACAGTGACAAGCAAGTTTGTTAAAGACTCTTATTTCAGTTTTATCTGTCAGATAGCAGGTACATTTTATGTGTGGTGGTCCAAAAAGATAAAACCCAAAGTCTTATGTCTTCATAAAGCACACACTCCTTGTTATACATGTGGATTACACATTGTTACAATACAAAAGATCCACTGCATTACCTGATTAAAAAATGGCAGTGCATGCATATGGACTTAATGTGCTTCATGTTACTCTGCTGTTTGTGCTGCAGTCATTTGATTAAGAATGCTGACACTGTTGCACCCCTTGTGCATGTTTATTCCTGACAGCTGGATTGTCACTTTTCGTCTGTTACCGTGATACTGGCTTCTTCCTCTCTTGCGAAAGTCTCTGTTTAATAATTCGCTCTTTTTTGAGATGCCACGAAGAGCTCAATGTGAGCTGTGTTATTGTCTGAGTGAGGAGCTTGCTCAAACACAGGGATTATCCAAGAATCCAGAACATATTTTTAATCCATGTACATTTTAAGGGGATTTCAGCTGTTTACCCTTTAAAGGATTTCATGTCTATGCCAGTATTATAATCAGAAGCGTCCATATGCTGTTTGAGGCATTAGTTAAGCTGTAATTGAGTCTTGTGCATGCATGGATGCTGATTATTGTTGGAACTTTGTTTTTCAAGAAACTTCTGCAAACTGTTCAGTGCATACAAATAATATTTTAACAGAATCCAGAGAGCTCAGCAAATATACTGAATCTACTGTTGTATACGAATCCATTCAAGAAGAATATTTATTGTGCCACACATTACATAAATCACTGTGGAACTGATTCCAAGCAACAAAGACGATGAGAAAGCAAAATAAAACATTAATGTTTAAGGATTATTTGCGGGTAAATATAACTTACATCACCTCAATGGACTCGATAGACTATATTTCACTATATTTTGGTATAAACAAGCAAGCAACTATGTTTAACAATGCAAACTTAAAAATATTAAGTTAAAAAGTTAAAAATATACTATACATAATTATCACATTTCTAGTTTGCTAGCAGAAAATTAATCAATTAACTGCAGAATATTCCATGCACTTATTTTTTTCAATTGCATATTATTTAATACCATTTTTGAAAGGGAATTTCTGTCTCTGCACAGAACTAGATTTGCATTTGCATTTCTGGATTCATTCATGTAAATATGCCACTCGCAGTCTCACACCTCTATGACCTGATCTCTCCTCTAATTCACAATAAAAAATAGTGTGCAGTAGTAGACTGTTTATCTTCTGTTTATCACCAAAGCTTAACTGGAATGTCATATGCATGCCTGCCTTAGCACCGTCCTAGATCACCAAGATCACATTTGCCTGTTAAAAAACTGCAATTCAGGTTAGCCAAGCACAACTCATCCTTCCACGTACCATAATCAGGCAGGATAGACCATCATTTTACATTAGATATGCTCTTAAAGCTACAAATAAACTCTTAAACAAGTTGCTAATTTAAGATGAGAAACTATCGTTGACTGTAAAAGACGTTAAGCTTGAGTTCCAATCACTGCAAATGATTAAATACAAAAGTACTACATTCTGGCAAGCCTTGTTAGACAGCAAAATATTGATTATGACTTGGAGCTAATTAGTTACGGACTAACTGTGCCAGAAATCTGCTGTTTGTGGGTCTGTTTTAGAAAAATATATAATTTACTTATTTACAGCAATAGTTTATTCTAAAAAGATAATGTTGTCAACTTTATTTAATTCTGACCCCAAATTATTTTTAAAACGTAAAATGAAATGTATAAAATGGATAATTTTTTGCCAGGCAAGAAGACTTAAAATATGGAAGTTAAATTGCTTGTACATCTCATGTTTCTACAGGAAATTCATCATGGCTGCCGCTGTGTTCCTGCATCTTTTCCACAGTTGGGCTTGATCGCAACTGCATTCCACTCGAGAGCTCACTTAGGGTACATGATGTAAATGCATTTCTGCAGCCTCTCAGAGATGTACGACTGAAATATGACTCTCGTTGTTGCCTTCTGGACCTCTGGTCCGGTGTCTAATTAAGTCAAGCCCCTCCAAAAGACTAGCAGAGGGGGAAATAAGGAGGAGAAGTGGCTGGTGATTGGAGGTGGTGGATGACCAGGAGGAGGAGGGGGGTTTGGAAATCATCTGTATCCATTGGAATATACAATTTCTGGAATACCACTGTGTATTTGGAATACTGCCGAACTTTGGAAATTTTCAGTCATTTTTGGAATCCATTTGGAATATTGGGAATTTCACTCCTGTTTTTGCAGCCATGAAGGTAAACCCAAGCGCTTGTTTGTGTCCTGTACTTTTGTGCCTGTGTTTTTTGGAGAGGGGTTATGAGGCCAGTCATTCCAGCCAGGCCAAGGTCATCTCCAGGAACCACAATGCAACTCACAACCACAACCAGACCAAGAATGGGGAGACAGAGGTCCACCATCGACCCAAACGTGGATGGATATGGAACCAGTTCTTTGTCCTAGAGGAACACATTGGACCAGATGCACAATATGTGGGAAAGGTAAGAATTAAATTTTACTTGGGACATTTCATATTTAATGTTCTTACAAGCTTTTTTTTAAATAACATTGTAACTTGCTTTGTAATGTCTCATATTTAAGAGCATATTAGTTCAATGTAAATGATCTACTCTTGGGGTTCTGATGAGTCATTCATATTTTCTGTCTGTTTTCCTGAAAGAGAAAGAGTGTAGAAGTTCATGTTTGTAAAATTGAAGGAGAATACTAAGATATAGATACCCTGCCTTGGTTTAAACTGTTTTTGCTTGGGTAAAACAGCAGTCTAAAATGAAGTTGGGGAAATATTTAACACCCTCAAGTACAACCTAAATTTGTAAATCAAGTAGTAACCTTTTGCTCTGTCTTTGACCATGTTCCATCACTTTTCTGTGAGTGCTGGTCCTGATCAATAACTTTTTTGCATGAAGTTTGCTTAGCACAGCAAAACAGCAGCTCACAACTGCAGCTTGACTTATTGGATTGTGTTTGAGATTTGACGGCCTTCATCATTTTGGCAAGACTCACGACTGTTCTTTGTGTTTGCCTTACAGGCTTGTCGATCTTGTAAAACATAAATTTTGTGTCCATGCCAACTAGTAAATAGGGCCATGAATCTATTAGCATCTTGAGAAGTCTGTGACTTGAGAAGTCAATCAGTGATTGGAAACTTCTGCAATGACCACATTTGGGTACATTTTCCTCAATAAATAATTTAGGTTGACACAGTGACCATTATGTGAGCTTCCCTTTCTTATTACTGCAGGAAATGTATTACTGATAAGAAAGTTTTAACTTGCAATGCTAAGGTTTTAAGATTTGATTCCTTGATTTCTACAAGCTGGTAAAATATAAAGAATAATGTACTGTACCTTATTGTACTGTATATAATCTTATGTAACATGTACATGCTAAACCATATTATATAGTTACAATAGTGGAAATGATAACCAAAATAGAAATTATGAAGGGAAGATCTATGGCAAACACAACCCTCAAATTATGAACAGATGCCCAGTACTCACTACTATTTATTCAGATCACACATTACAGTAAAAGGTAAATGAAAAACAGTATCTCTAGGAAAGTTGTCCTTGAGCTTCTCTGTGAATCAAAACCAGCATTAGCCTTCGTGAACTGATTCAAAAGCCTTCCTAAATAGGTGCTGTGAGACTGTTAGTTGGGGGCACTGCTTAAACCCGCTGTCCTTTCATTCTTTTTGTGAATCTTTATCTCTGTCTATGAAGCTGAGATGAATTCAGCAGGTCATGCTAATGCCTTACACAATGAGACCATAGGAAGCTGGTTAAGTTGTCTCCATGCAGATTGCCTTCTCTTATCTTCAGAAATATGGAAATGTGTGGCAGTCCATCATTATTCTGGTTACTCAACCATAGCCAAATGCATAGAAAAGAAGAGAGATTGAAAAAGAGAGAGAGGCAGGGATAGACCTTTCACACAGACAGTTATTGCTCAGATAGTCTTCTGCTCAGGTGGCATACTGGAGTTTTCAGTTGTTTTTCATTAAGGACCAATGTTGTCTTGCATATTTGTCACTAAATTCCTTAGAAGAATGATAGATAGAAACAAACGTTTTGCCATGCAGCATGTGTAAAGCTATAAAATAAACATAGATAGCATAACTCAAATCATTTGGTCTTTGGAGAATCAGAAATGTTTGTACTGTTTGAGGTCTTTGAGGTTTGTTTTCAGAATTTGGCACATCTGAGGACCACTTGTGACATTGTGGAGGTCTCATCAGAAATTCAATTAATGAAATTCAATTCATTTTCCAATAAATAAAAGGCAAAAATAAATATAATCAGTTATTCAGGATGACAATAATACAAAGACACACTTAAAATGTTAAATTATGTTGTTATGAGTCTTAAATCTTAGGTGTATATATACTTTGTGTTCAAACTGATCCAGGTTGGATTAAGATGCCCCCCAAGACCTCTGCCCACCACAAAGCGTTGTACTTCAATAATTTAACTGACTGAACAATTCTGACTTTACAACGTCCACAAACTATGCTAATCCACAACGATAAAATGCCATTAATAGCAAGCTGTTATGAAGGATTTAATTTGACATGCACATGCAAAAGGCAAGGTCCCAAGATCGTTAGTGCAGCAAACTCCCTCATATTTAATTACCACAGCCTCTATCACAGGGGCTGGTGAAATATGGCCATGACGCGAAATGACCCTTAATTAGATTGGCAAAGACTCCAGACAATTAATCCTTCAGCCCCTCCATTTATGTGTGTGTGTTTATTTTGAGTCTTTGCTTAATTAAAACTTTAAGTCACTCGCAACAGCACAGAATGTTTCCCGTGAGGAATGACAAACTCTTGACTCAAATGACAGACCCTGCATTCCAGCTGATTTTTATTTTTTTAAAACAAAACATTTTGCCATACTAGTATTCTCATGTTCAAATATAGATAAAAGGGCTGTGTTCCTTTCTTTCAATTGTAGGTATGACTCTAGCAACACCAAAGTCGTGTTTGACTCTCAGGGAATGTATGTGTGCATAAAATGTAACGCATAAACAGCAAATGCAAGTCGCTTACAAAAAAGTATCTGCCGAACACATAAATGTAAAGAAGAATGCAGAGATGCCGTTTCACCAGTTTCTGACTTTAGAGTTTTGGTCTCAGGTTATAATGTGGTTACTCACCTCAACTGCATGTCTTAAAGATGTTTGATGTTTATACCAAACCAAACATTCAATGGTTGATATCAGCAAAATTTTTCAGTACTAATTTTTATGTTACAACAAAGACTAATAAGCTAACACAATCCTTTTTTATCTTACAAGGTCTTTGACTGAGCTAGTAAATCCCGGAAGCAGTCATTCGTTCCTTATGTGTTGTGTTTATCCTTGGTGTTGGGAAAAATGTAATTCCTCATGCTCCATATGACCTGACACATGTGTAACATGTATGATATATTGTGTTTTTGCAGCTGAGAGAACATTCAAGGTAGTGTGGCGATATATATATTGTAAGACCTTAAAATGCCTCTGGTTTCTGTCAGGCAGCATCTCTTGCAAATGGGACCTTGAAAACCTAAAGGTTTTTCAGACACATCATACACATTACCAATGATACCAGACATATTTGTGTCTGATGTCTGATAGTCTTGCCTATATGTAGCCAAGCCTATATGATCTGCTTTTACCAACACAAGTAAATCAGTCTAGCCATCTTTTTTGTGTATAAGGGCACCTCCTAAGAAGAACTGGTTTCAAATAGACTTCCAAGACATCTATATGATGTCCATATCAAACCGAAGTTAGCATTATATATACTAAAGTATCATATCTACTACAATGCTTATTTGGCTTTGCATGCTTACAATGTATGGGCAGAGAATATGTGATGTATATAATATATACCTTGGCCTATTCTGGAGAACCACTCAGGGAACATCTGTCTATTTTTCCTAGTAGTTAATAGAGGATTTCCCAATTTTAACAATGTTTTGTATAATTAATGCTTAATATTACCCATAACACTTTAATTAAAGAAGTGTTTACAACAGTTACTCAGACAGGTAGCTCATAAAGAGTAAATATTTGTATTTCTGCGCTGGTGCCTATTTTATTAATGGCTTTAGCGTATTTCAATATTATGTGTCCTAAAAATAAGTAAATAAATAACAACTCCACAGCCTAAAATGTGTCTGTTCTGCTCTGTCAATGTTACAGGTCCTGACACTCACTGATTCAAAAGGTGTTTCAATGTTTTATTCATTTAGTTATAAATGGATGGTCCTCTGACAGATTCAGGGAACCGTCTCCCATTTGAATAGCACAGGATGGAGAAACTGAGGCAGCAAACTGGTTCAGTCTAAATTCCAATCTTCTTTTGTGCCATTTCAGCTAAGATGCGAAGGATTCTCATTACAGTCTGAAAGGTAATTTTAAATAAAATAAAAACCAGTATTACCATTTCCCCCTCCAGAACACACTTAGCTCTCTCAATATTTTACTGAACAATATCAGTGGCTGGGTTTTCACATGAAAAACACGTTTTGAGAAGCAGTTTAAGCAACTTGGTTGTTTTATTTATTAGTATGACAAAACATGCTTTCTGTGCAGTACAAAAACAAAGAACTTACATAAAATGAAAAACAAAAACAGTTACAACATATCGATTTTAAAAGTGGTGTTCCCTTTGTTTATCATGAAAGTGTTGACAGTCTCCCTCATCTGAACATCAAAGATGTTGGGTGTTCTTGTTGGGTTATTGTAGGAAAGATAAATCTAATACAATCTAATGCTTCTATTGTTTCTCTAACACAGTGATGAGATCACAGAGTGCAAACTGAGACTTTTGCTTAAGTGTCCTGGTTCTCAGATTTTTGTCCTCAGACTTTCAGAGTAATCTCACATCTACAGTTTAGAATCTCAAAAGTGTCAGAAACAGCGCACAAGATGGCTGGCAAGAAGTCTGTGGCAAGAAGTCTATGACTCAAAGTCAGTCATTTCAATATGAACTCAAACATTTCTCACCATATTCCTGCAAACAAACTGATCTGAGCTATGTTATCCACATATGCTAAGTCAACTGTACATGTGTCTGGTCATATTGTACATTATTCATCAATGCACTTTATGAGGGAATAACTCTCCCAGCCCCATAAACAACTTTCCTCTTCGTTTGATGTCACGAATGTCTCTTTCAAAATCTATTTTGGCCAATTTTTATTTCAGGGGAAACATCTTAAATGAAATATAACAGAACTCAATTAGTTCTCCCAAGCTGTAAAAAGCAACCTCTAAGCAATAAAGTTTTTATCTCAGCTATGTCCGCACTAAATTATTCAGTTGTTGCAGTGTTGACCAAATGGACCTGATTATAAAAGTGCAGGCCAGAAAAAAATAAATGATTATTGAACCACTAACAAAGGAATTCTGCTTATACACACACACACACATACATAGACACACACAGACACACTGATTAAAAGCTCTTCAGAGGGAAAAAGGAAAAGTTTAATCAGAGACAAGTCCACCTTACTAATTGTGAGTATAAAGCTTGTTGGTGATTGATGAGTTTATTTTAATCTTTGACCTCATTTGCCTTTCCTCCATCTCCCTCATACTCCCACTTTAGCTTTATTTTGTCTGTCCTTCTCTCTCTCCCACATCTTAAAGACTTCCTGTTCTGTCATTGAGGTTTTATTACTACACAATCCATCTATCTAAACACATACTGAGGTCAATTTTAAAGGGACAGTTCACTCAAAAGCAAAAAATGAAATATGGTTAGCACCCAGCTGCATGCCTTTCAGGAAATCAGTTAGGACAACAAGACAAACACTGCATCATCTAATTAATATTCACTGACAAAGCTTATAGTATATAGTATTATAGCACATACAATAGACAAAATTTACCTTTGATGTTATGTTGACTGTCTGCTGAGTAACTGCAGAACAATATCTCATTAAAATTTGGTCTCTTCAAGATATAGTGCAGTGAGCTGGGGAGATCTGCCCCTCGCTTCTGTTAGAAATAAAAAGAAAGTTAATTTGCTGAGTTTCCAAGTTTACAAGGTTAGTCTGAGCATTATTCAGAGGCAGCAGTCACTGCTAATGGATCTTGCTGAACAAGGGTAAGTTTTATTTTTGGGGGATATTCTGAGGGCAGATAATAACCTGCGACAGAGGTGATAGAGCTAATGGGTAATGAACAGAAGAGAGCAGTAATTAGTTAATCAAAATAAGTCAGTAGTAGGACATTTATTTATTTGATGTTGTCAGGTTTTAAACTATAAAAACAATTTTCTTAATCAGTATTTTCATCTTGTTTTCCAGTGAAAACATCAATGGCAATTTAATGTGCAGTCAGATCTGTGCTTAACACCCACAAAACAACAAATTGCCAATGGGGTGAGAATTATATGCTTAAAAATGAGTGTAAAATTGATCTAATTTTAGGAATGTTTGGTTATTTTAACTGGAAAACAAGACAAAGGAACTGATTATGATTTTTTTTAATTTGTTGTTTTTACAACTAAACACACTCACCTTTGGAAGCTCTCTAACTCTTTCTCAGTAAAATGTAATTAAAGCGAAGGTGACATTTCTTTCTACAAAACACAATGTTTGTAATGTCACACTTACTTTTAAACACTCATTTTTTATTTGTTTGGAGGGCATAATCTTTGTATTTGACTTAATGTTACAGATTGGATTTAGTTATATATGTGGCACTTAAAGTTAATTAGTGAAGTTAATACAATGCACTGTTATCGTTCCAAAAAAAACGATTGCCCACCCTCTGTTTTCACTGGCTGGTCTCAGCTCCATTGACCCAATGCCACTTTTATTTCCTGCCATTAGTGAGGGCTTGACTGAATGTCTCTAACTTAGTGTAGGGACAGAGTGTGATATATTAGCCTGTGCCCAGCTAAGTCACTGGCCAAATTAGAAACCTGACTGCAGGTTAAGTGAAATTTATGTTCCCTTGTGGAGTGGGGACTAAATTTGGAACCAACAGAGCAGGACAGGAATGGGTGTTGGGCTCTGAGGTCCTGATAGTACAGAAGTTGGGATTTTACCATGAATACTGTTTCAGTTTGTTATGTGGTGTATCTGTAACCCTAACAGTGACAATTACCACTATGAGATTATTGTTACAACAGCAACTGAAAATAAATTGTCAAACTAAACCATACATTACTTAATTTAGAGCATGTATATACACATTATTATAAAAGCTTTTACAGAGAATATAATTTTAATGATAGTTAATAAGCCTTAAAAAACAGTACACAAAATAATCTGTTATCATTTATGTACCTGATGTCTTGTAGTTCCTGTATGACTTAATAGACACAAGAAGTTTGTCTCTTAAGGGTTTCCAAAGTCTGGTGTCAACTATGAAGTAGCTGATGTTACTGTTTTGATCTCAAGGCCATATTTTGATTGTCTTGGTTTTGTCTCTGTCTCAACTGCATTTGGTCTCAGTTTTGTCTTGTTGTCAGACTTTATTTTTATCCTTGACTTTGTATTTCTCTTCTATTTTATTTCAAGGCCAGTCAAGACAAGATAATATCGCTAAATTGCTGGTGCATTGTCCGATTTATCTGTTAAAATGATAAATGTGATTGGATGTAAAACCTCCTGCTTTAAATGCAATTGATAACGAAATTTAAATTAGTTTCCTTTTTGAAATGTCTGTTCTATTTTTTCTTCATGTCTTTGTCTTTTATTTTGAAATCATCAATCAATCAATGTCTGTAATGTGGTTCCCTTATGTATCATGTTCTCATTGGTTACTTTGTCCTGAGTGTCTTGCACTAATTGGTCCTTTGTCATAGTCTGTGTATATATAGCCCTCATGTTGCTGCATTCTTTGTTTGTCTGTGTCAATAAGGTCTATGTTTAAGTTAATGTCTCCAAGCCAAGTCTATATTCATGTTTGTTTGTGTTTGGTTAATTAAACTGCATTAGGGTTCACTCAGCTTGCCTGCAGTAGAGCTCTTGTGACATTTTTGTTACTGTTGTGCTGGTAAGAGATGAATGGGGAATGTCAAAAAAGAAATGTTAACAAAATTAACAGAGGCCAACAAAAACTAGGGTATGACATTTTGGGGTTATGTGGCTCATTCAAATGAATTTGGGTAATGCTGTTCTTGGTCTTTACCCAGTCTTGGTCTTGCTTTGGTCTCAGCCTCTCAAAGTCTTGGTCTTGTTCTCAGCACACTCTGTTCTTGGTCTTTTCTTGGTTTCAGTTTAGGTGGTCTTAAGTACAACACTAACTGATGTGTTAGTTATTTGCCAAGTGTTTCTCCCTCTCACACTTTGATGTGTTTGTGGCATGCTGTCTTAATTTGGTCATGCATTTGGTGATTTATTTAATAAATACTAAAACAACTTTTAAAGAGATTTTATCATAGGTAATTAAAAATGTTTGGACTTCGGTGCTAAAATATTAACTTGTTTCTAGATTTTGCCTTTAAAAATACAACTCTTTTTACAAACAGACACTTATGTAAAACATTTCATGCACACCCTTCTTGTTAGTAAGTATTTTATTTATGTTTTGTGAAATAATTTGCTTGATTTAAGGGCACAAAGGAGGATGTTTACTGTTTTATGTCTTATTGTAAAACGTTTGGGAAACACCTGCGCTAGTTCCTGCAGTTTCTAAGGGGGTTTGCAGAAGGCAGTTGCCGCAGTCACATAAATAAGTGCTCTTTGTTGCACAGTAAACTTTCTTACCGTGTATGGCAACATTACATCTAGTTTATAGAGCAGATTGCAACTCTTAATTATTTTATGGCAGAAATTACCTAATGAAATGACCTAAAGGCCCATGTGTGCAGCTATGAACTTTAAATCTTCTTACTGCATAAATAAGGCCTTTTTCACACCTCTTGTACCAGAAGGTTTTGTACTGATGTAATCAATTGACCTGTAGTTGGACATTTAATTAAACTGCATTTGTTAAGATTGATTCAAGAAATCCTTTCTGGGTCTTCCATCTGTGTGGAATTGCAATTGGAAGAAGGAAGTGTTGGCTGCAACTGAATGCCTAAAAATTTTGTTTACAGTTTTCCAGTATAAAGTGTCATAAACTTCCACCCCTGCCTTCTGATTGGAGAGTCTGAGCACTGACCCTTCAGCTAATTACTCACTGTTGCCTGAACACACTGTTTACTGAAAGAAACGGACAGTTCATTCTAACTGGTGACCTGTCTGTGCAATCAGCCCCCGCTTTCCTTAATTACAGATTAATTTGAGCATTGCTGTGTTTATTACCACCAGCCACAGTTTGCACATTTTCTGGCCTCAAGCAGTTGAATAACACATGGAATAATTTTCACTTCTTTCTGTTAGTGTGATTGAAGTGTCTAATGTCTTGTGCCATTTCCACTGCCCGGGTTGCGAAGACAATTGTGGCCTTGTAATACATTTTCATAACCTTGTAGCTTCATAATCAGTGCCTGAGATCCTGTCTGTGTGCTCTAATGTATTTAGAGTGTTTGATTCATGTACAATCAGTGTATTCTTTTCAGTTTTTCTTTCAGCACAGTTCCAGTGTGGTGCAATGATGAATGGTTATGGACAGGGCTGTGCTTTATACAGAACTGAGTTGAGAATGGCTTGTAATTTCAATTCAGTTCTTGAATTTGAATAGGGGTTGCAGTTGGAATGCAGGGTTGCAATCTAATTTAAATTTAAGAATTAAAAGGCAATTAAGAGATTTAAAGAATTGTAGAATTAAAATGGAATGGAATTTTAATTAGTTCATATAAATGCTGTAATGCTGTAAGTGTACTATTTATTAATAAATATGTTTGGTATGAATTTATATTATAAGGGATATTTCCATATACATTGTGAAAAGTGGGTGTTCCACACCAGAAAAAACACCTTTCATATGACTTTTCCCAGCGCAACATCATAACACCTTGTACATCATTGCACTGCAGTCTTCAGTAATATTATAAATACACCTCACAGAACAAAATAAGATAAATGTCATGAACCCTTTAAAGTCTAAAAAAGGAATATTTGGCTATTACCTAATCCAATAGTATACAATATCCTAGGTGACATCAGTAGAAAAGTAATTTCAGGGAATAGTGTTGCATATTCTAAAAGGTTACAAAGATTTTTTTTTTCTTTTTTATAAATTGTACCCAGTAAGACCAGGAATGTGTAAGTAGGTATTTTGTATGTATTTTGATATAATATTTACTTTAAATGTTTTTTGATCCCAGAGGTATTGAAATGTTTTTATTTGTTTTTTTTTTCTGTGTTTGAGTCCTTAAACTGAGCTTGAGTGGATTAGAATCAGACATTTATTGGATAGTGACGGTAAAATGCTCAAGAGATCTAGGCTTTCAGAGCTTTGAGTGTTTTGTCAATGTTGTGCCTTATCACAAAACCAATGAGCCCTGAGACACCGTCCAATGAGCAGCGTTTGTGCGCACGACTGAGTCACGTCAGTATCCCATGGGCTCTCATTGCGCCTTCCTGACCAGTCTTGTCATATTTTGCTTGGAGAATGACAGTATTTTAATTTAATTCTCCTGTAATTGTTTTTCTGTGCATCTAGCAGCTCTTGTACTGTATCAGCCAGGGAATCCCCAACACCTCCCATGTGCCAGCTTGTTTGCAGGTTTGATCATTTGTGTAGGTTTCCAGGGAAAATTCTAAAACTATTGAAATACTGACAGCACAGATTGCAAATGTTGGTTTAGGTGAGTGAATCTCACAAAAGCTGTCAAGAACATGTCCAGGTCATATTTCACCTCAAAATAAAAGATAGTAATGAACCAAAATGAAGCTTATTTAATTTATTTAAATTAAAAGGAATCATGTATGTTATGACAGTATGTTGCTTGCCAAATTTAATGAGCATGTGGCAGGGAAATGCCCTACAATATCACCATGCACAATACATCTTAATGTTTCCCAAAAAGACTTCATTTACCTTTATGAAGAATATAATTGAAGTGTGATGTGGGCATGTTTTTATGAAGTTACAGCACAATGCTGAGTTGTTTGTTTTCTTGAAATATCTTTAGCATGTATGTGTCTTAAAATTTAACTAAGACGGTTGCCATCGGCTAGAGAGCTAAGTGAGTAATCCTCCTTCTATCAATTAAACAAAAATCTTGTCTCTCTCTCTCCTTCTATATTGCAGTAGGCCATCAAAATGTGTCTCTGTGGATGATCTTTTAGTTCAGCAACTGAAGTTTTCTCTTTGCCAAATGCAAATACAATATTTAGCTTACAAACCTTCTGTTCCATAAAGGTGAAGAACATGTTTTATGTTAAAATGTTTTCTCCTATCCCATAATAATATGCAGAGTATTTTGTGAGGAACATTTGTTGCTAGGCTTTCTACATAAAAAGGGCAGGTCAATTGCAGATGAGAGGTGGGACGGTCAAACACTTTGGTAAATATGTTTGAAAAGTTAGCAGACATTAGTGGTGTTGGCTAATACAAGCAAAACTATTGTTATTGTTCATATTTGGGGTTAGATACAAACCTGTAGTAGCACACAGCAGATGTTGTATAGGAAAACACAACTTTTTTTTACTCCATAAAATTTAAAAGTCTAGTCATTTATGCAATTATGTTTGGTGCCAATAACAGCACAGAAATGACACACAGCACTTCATTTTCATGTCAGCATGGAGCTAACAAGGTAAATAAAGACTTTCTTGCTCAAGGGTTTGTAGAGACATTATGTGATAAATGAGGCTTGATTATTGAATGAATGTACTGATTTGTATCAATAATCACGTTTTTCTGTGTCTCTCATTTCAGCTTCATTCTAATTCAGACAAAGGCGATGGTTCTGTCAGGTATATCCTGAGTGGTGAGGGTGCGGGAAGTATCTTCATAATCAACGAGGTAACAGGAGACATCCATGCCACCAAGAGTCTGGATCGGGAGAAGAAGTCGCATTATGTTCTCCACGCCCAGGCCATTGACCGCAACACCAACAAGCCCCTGGAGCCTGAGTCAGAGTTCATTATCAAAGTTCAGGATATTAACGACAATGCCCCCAAATTCCCAGACGGACCATTTGTCACATCTGTGCCTGAGATGTCGGAAATTGGTGAGATTGTCTTGTTTATTTCTGTTAATGGTGTTTCTTGTTTGTAGAACAAAATTGCTGGAAAAATATCCCACACATTTAAGGCATGTTTTCACCAAGTAACTATACAGATGAAGTTGAAAAATCATTCTAAATTTAGGAGAATAGTGGCGTCCACACAACTATGATAATAACAATAAGAGAAACAATGTTGTTGGAATAATTTAAACTTTAAACTGCAAAATTTTAAGTAACAGCATGTCATCTGCATCCATCTTAGTGACCAATACTGCAGTGTGCAAGCTTAAAATAAACACAGTTATCGTTCTTGGTGTAGTTGCAGTTGCAGTGGTAGTTGCAGTGTATTGAAAGATATATCTGAGGACAGGAATATTCTGGATCACCTGGACTGGGTTATTTTAACCCGTGTAAAATTACCTAGCAACAGCCTAAAACACCCTAACTTCCACATACAATAGCAACGTTTTGGAAACATACTGGTGGTGAGTTTTTGGAAAAAAAGTGTCACTCACATTTTCTCACAGGTTATGATTATCCTCCAGGGATAACAAAAATATTTATGATTATTCTTTAGGTATAAACAAAGGTTAAAATACATGTTAAAGTGTTTATAGGTCCACAACCATGAGAATTTTATTCATCAGTTTTTTCTCAGGAGCAGCAAATTTCAAATGCATCAACACTCAAGGTGAAGGGTTATATACCTGTCTCAAATGTTTATCTTAAGTTTGAGTGACTCTGCTCTTTTCTGTCCTCCAAAAATATTGTGGTGATGTGTGCAAATTTGAAAATTGAAATTGCTTTCAGAAACATATCTGTCAAAAAATATTACACCACAGGCATGTACTGGTGTAAACCTGCGAGCTGTCACTCTGTAAGATCCATCACTTCTAATTCAAATCTCCCAGCTTCACTCAGTTGCCGAGTCAAATGGCTGTTCTCTATCCAGCCCATGGCTTTTCTCTTTTTGTTTTGTGTTTTGCAGCTAGAGTTCCCTGAGGAGCCCGGTAGCTCTCAGAGAGCACTATGTATCCCTACACATGACACATTCTCTAAAACACTTCACTTCCACTAAGAGAGACGTAGTAGAAATAGAGGGGGAGAGAGATTCCCCTGGAGCGTAAGTTTATAAACCTGTAGGGATTTGTGATGAAGCTGTAGAGGTTTGTGAGATTATGTGAAAAATACCAAAGCAGAATTTAATTAAATAGTTGCATTAACCTTTTAGCTTAGTTAAATGTTAAACTCAATTAATTGTTTACAGTATGGAGACATTGTTACAATAATAATTACATTGAGGTTATTGTTGGCGTCTCTCTTGCATTGTGACAAAGTTTGAGTTTGTTGTAAGACAAGTAAAAGCACTGCTACAAAAATCTTGGTCAGTTATGTTTATATGTAGCCACATGTATTTTGTTAATGGAGCGCATGTAAGTTAAAGGAACAGTCAACCCAAAAATTAATATTTTGTTATCATTTACTAACCCTCACATTGGTCAAAACCATGTATAAATGTATGGATTTCTTTGTCAGAACAACAGGAGTTAATTTAAAGAATATCTGGTTGGTTGGTTGGTTGGATTAAATACAATGGCAGTACAATATGACTCACTTTAACAGTTAATAAAGCATCCAAGATTGAGGCACAAAGTACAGCATTCAGTTTGAGTGAAAAAATGCACTGACCCAGTACATTGTTACACAAGATCCATAGGTGCTAAATGAAAAAGTGCTTCAATAAAAGTCTCATTCTGTGTTCTGCAGAAGAATCATTTGAGTATGAGTAAATGAAGACAAAAAATTTAACTTTGAGTGAATAAATCCTTTAAGATCTCAGGGTCTGCTCCGAGTAAATTATTTAGGCCATCGTTTGTTTCCTCTGCCTCAGAGGAAAACCCTTCCTGCAGGTCTCAGTCACTTTCCAGCCCACAGACAGTGTGTTGCCAGTGATTTCCTGAACATTTTTACAATACATTATAATATATTACAATATATCAAAATTAAAAGATTTTTTTGGTGTAATCACTGCAGCTATGTCGGCTTAATTTCTCACTCCCTTCTGTGCCAGTTACTTTCTTGGCCCTGTATGGAAGATTTAAAGGCTTGATTACACAACTAAATAAAAAAAAATTCACTTTATTTTGCCAGTGTGAAACACATCTTGGTGGAGATTAAGGCCTGTGGGTTGAGAAGCTTTGTTTATTGTTTATGTAGTTCCCAATTTGCTGTTGTCATAGTAACTGAAGCCCAAAGAATAATATGTCGTATTGTAAGATTTGAGTACCAGCTGCAATCAGTATTAAAGGAGTCTATTATAGCCTGGCTGTTGTCCATTACTGTTGGTAATTCATGCACAAAGTGGGTTCAAAATCCCAATTATAGATGTCTTTGAGAATTCGCTGTTGTTCAACTGATATGTTTGGGCTATATGGTCTTCTTGAGCATCTCTGATTAGTTTTCTCTGGAGGTTGTGCTCTACCTTTATGAGATATTAGTTTGGGATATAACTTACAGAGTCATTCCTCTTACTCACAAAAATATGATTCAGACAACTGAAAAGTAAACAGATGGTCACATTTTAAGATACAATATTATGCCACTTTTTATGCATTGGGCCCCCATTAGTCAGGCTGTATCTTAATATTTGTCCTGTTTTGTCCTTTGATGCATGAGAGATGATCTAAAGCTACCAATATATTTGTCTTGCGGTATCATGGATGACGGTTATTGGCATTTAGATTCCATCTGATCCGATGTTGCATAGGTGTGGCATGCTGCATGCATTTTAAATGAGGTATATACTTTGCCAATAGGGTAAGAAAACAAACTTAACTGAAAATATATTCTATGGAAACAAGTCCTAATACCTTATACAGTTTTGCTTGTTTCGAGCATATTCAACAGAAAGCAAGACAAAAACATGCATCAAGAAAATGATTTTTTTTAAGTGCACCCTGTAGTGTAGAAGTGCACTGGCTACAGTTAATTTCCAGTAAAGATATATCAGTAAAGATATATGGGATTTCTGTTATTTATTTTTTGTTCCGATAAACATGTTTAATTCAATTGTATTAAAGAAAACATTCACTGTGGCATTGACTTTTTTGAGCTTTTATGTATTTTTGTGGGGGTAAAACACTTTATGCTAGCTCAGAAACACTTCATGCCCTCAATGCTAGCTGTTTGGTAATCACTGCTATTTTGTATGAAATCTAAAATGCACAGCATAACCTAAAGTCCTCCAGCATCACCTCAGCTGTCTGTTTCTGCAGAAGAAACACGTTCTACGTCGATTGGTATTGATGGGATATGTGAAGGAGAGAGCTGGGGTAACAGGGATCGACAAAAAAAGAAGGAAATAATTAGTCCTGCTTCCTCTTATTTTAGAGGCCGGGCGTGTGGAAGCATTTATCAGAAAGCACCTGTGAGTTCACTGAGCCCTTCTGGACTGTGATGTTTATACCGTATATAACACTAGTCCACTGCTGTCGATATTACTTGTGTTTTTGTGTGTGTGTGGTTGGGGGGGGGGTTGCTGTCATTGCATTCTGAATCTAATTGTGTGTTGATGGTTTGTCTCTGCCACTTTGAATTGATTGACTGGATATGAGCCAGGCCCTTCAACGCTTGGCTTTGAGAGACTAGAAAATCCAATAAGAAGCAAAAGAATCGCTACTACACACACACATACACACACACACACACACTGCTAAGGTTGTTAAAGTGTTCTTGGTGGGTTTTAGCTCTGTTCTTTGTGTTTGTTGTGTGTTTTGGTTGGCTTTCTTACTGCCTAAAAAAGCCTACCTGTACATTATTTGATGTTTTATCATGATGTTTCATGTTACTAGATGTGTATATTTCATTTTTTGCTTGTTTCATAGTCCACCAGGACTAGGACTAAATCTGATCTCATTAAGTAGCAATAGCACAACTCCTTTATAAGCAGCTTGGGTTTAAGTATGATTCATACCTGAATCATTGTGAGCCAGATTTAAATCCATATGTGCTGTACCCGCTGGGACATACAGTAGGTCTGACTAATTTGTGTACAAACTTTACATTTTGATAATTGCCTGGGAATTCCTAACATTCCTGAACTTATTTAAATGCAATTAAATACTTCACAATGTGAAGTACATCCATATCACATATACTTGTTTTGGAAAATATCTAATTATCCAGTCATAGTAGTAAATGCTGCTTCACAAGTTAGACAAGCACCAAACAAGGATTAACCAATATGAACCAGCATGAAAATGAATGCATATCTAAACTGGTCTTTTCAGTAGAGGTATCTAATAAAAGTGGCTGCTGAGGGGATATTGTCCTGTTTTAGAGCAGACGATCAGAACTGACTTTAAATATTACCCAACCTCCCACTTAGCAGGCACTGCTTGGTTTGCAGTTTACCTTTTTTAAAGGTGCGATTTTGATTAGGAGTTCGTAAAACTCTGTAATATTTTTATTAGAGGTGCAGAATTATTACTCCCTTCACAAACACCCACTTTATCCACGGTCCCTGGGAAACACACTCATCAGAAAATTCTCCACAAGCTGTTTCAGCAACTTTGCTGCTCAGCTGCCGCTAAAATCTGATAGAAATGTTTTTTTATGGGAGTTGAAAGCTGAATACAGCAAAGAGAGGGATGAGATAACTCATTTAACCCTCTGCAGCATCAGGATTATAACCAAGATTACACTCATCTGAGGCGGCTGTAGCCCTGATTGCAGCTATCGCGTCTCTTTAGCAGAAAACGTCAAGCTTGAAACCTGGCGAGTGTCTTTCTAATGCATGTTACACTGAGAAGTAATGGCTGTAATTGAAAAGCTTTTGAAAATCTTTGTGATAGAATATGGCTTTCTGACTTTCTTTGCTTGGTCAGAGACAAGTACAGCAAGAGTAAAGAGGAGGATTTTCAGGATTCTGGTTAGAATTCACTAAGAATGAATTAAGCCCTCTGTGCGAATGGCCAAAAAACATAGCTGAACCAGGTGCCGTTTCCAATCTTATGGGTCATTTCTGAGTCCTAGGTTGTGGAGAATAAAGCCGATTGCCACAATCTACCACATTTTATTGGAACTGTACAGACAAATTTCTACTTCTACTGAAACAGACTCTTTAAAATATAGAGTGTGTATGTCTGGATATATGTTGGCTATATTGTTTGGTTATATTGATTTACACTTGATCATAATTTGATTGATGATGCCTTGATGATTATAAAAAATGTATATTAAGAAGTAATTTAATTTAATTTTTTTAATTCTATGCAAACCCTGCTTTTGTGGGGGTAACACTGCAGTGTTAAGTGCACTATGCAAATAGCGCTGAGTTTGGGGAATAAGGTGCAATCTATAATAAGCCTAATTTCCATAGAAAGGGTGTTAATTTAAATAATTATTGCATAGCACTAGTCCAGCATATTAAGCATATGGTTAAACTGGATTGCGGGCGGATAATGAATGAGACTGCATGGAAGTGCCACAATTGTCTGTCGCTCCGCCTTCGTAATTCCGTTTTAGGCCAAAGTCCTCAAAACTGCATTAAATGTTTTGTGGTCTTAGTAAATTAGACAGTGCAGATGGATGAATTAAATCAGCTGTAATGAAATTGAGAATGGAAGATGAGTAATGTGACCTGACAGTGTAAGAATGAGATCTTCTGTCAGCTGTAAACACATGAAGTATATAACAAAGTGGCTGAAGTTAAGCAAAGAGGCAAGAAATGAAAGGGCTTTAAATACAAAGAGAGGAGGTTACAAAAAACACATAGCTTGTCTTTGATGTGTATTGATCTAGTCTGGGTAGGGACAATGAGGAAACTCGTTCACTATTTGTATATCACTTTTATTTGTATAGCACATTTCAAAATGCATATTATTCCAGCTTCACAATGTGTATAGTTTCAAATTCTGGTTTTAGGGGACTTATTTCAGGTGTGCACAAAACAGATGTCATAGAATCGGCGGGATATTAAAGTAACACTTCAGACAAAAATGACATTTCTGTCAATGTTTACTCATATTGTTCCAAACCGTGGACTATTTCTCTTTAGAATTTAGCAGAATGTTTATGTCGCTTCATAATCTTGCACTTCAAATATTTACACATACATCTCTTTCAAATACTCCTTATTTTACCTTCAGCTTTGCATGGGTGGCAAAAGCACAGTGTAAATAGTTCTGATGTTTGCATCTGACACATTCTATAATGAGCCTTATTTATACAGAAAAGAGGTGTGTTTGCCCAGAGCAGAATAACAATGACTTTATTTGAATATGCATGATGTGGCACTATACCAGTACATATGCAGAATCAGGGTTTTGTGCTAAAAGTGCAATGTACAGTGGTGCCAAAATACCTCAGCTGTTTTTGTGAATTTGCTCCCTTGCTCCCGTGTTGATATTTAACTTACTTTGTAGGAACACACAAACAACAATAGTACTTTAAATAATTCATTAAAACACACAAATGGTTATTCCTATTTTTTCTCCAGGTACATCTGTGTTTCAGATCACAGCAACAGACGCAGATGACCCCACATATGGAAACAGCGCGCGGGTGGTGTACAGTGTTCTGCATGGGCAGCCGTACTTCTCCGTTGACCCCAAAACTGGTAAATTTACGCTTGTTCCTTTAAACTTCAGAATTAAATAAAAAACACTATTAATTTCTTGACTGCATACGGCTGCGGGTGCAGTTTGTCAAGTAGATGTATAAACTTAACAAAACCTCACTTTTGTTGTATTAAATACAACAAGCAGGGAATTTCCCGTAGCTTTTCTCTATTGCTGTTCGTATTAGACTCTGAAGTCTCCTCAGATGTGAGCAGTACGTTACACTTCCTGTGGCCTTTGCTGTGCAGAAATAAAGCTTGACTTGTGGTGTGGTATTGTTTGGATCTCGGCTTTATGATGGAGAGCATCTCTTGGGAATGAGGTGGAAAGAACATTGTGTAAAGGCTTTCAGGGAGCTAGTGGAAGAGAGAGATTCTGAGTGCTTTGAGGTGGATCTGCTGTTCATTAAGGGAAAAAATTGTTTGAGGGGTTTTACAATAAACCATTAAATGTTTATAGAGATGCAATATGTTGAAAGGAAGTTTCAGCAGTTCTTAAATAAATGAGAAAAAATAGTAACCCATAACACATGTATAATATTTCACATCTTTTTAAGTCATACGACAGTTTGTGTGAGGAACTGAACAAAATCAGTACATGTCATCTCCTGACATGATGTTTGTAATATGTGAATGTAATATCTCCAAATGTTTGCTTGGTAAACATACTGTTGGTTTTCCATTTGTAATATCGCAGAGAGAAATCCAGGCACTGTCCATGGTCCTGAAACATTCATTATGATAGTTGTAATTGCTGTCTGTTGATGACAAAATTAACACATCTGGTAATGCAGTCAGTCCAGATATGTGAATATTTTGCAGCCAGGTTTTAGAGGTATTATATGGATTATTTTGTTTTGTACGGTTGTCAAGACAACAGAGGCATATCGGTGACTGTGGTGAGTTTTTAGAAATGAAATGCCTAATGGAATTGTGGGAAGAGACAGTATCAGTGTCTGAGTTTATTTTAGATGTGTATACAAGGACTTTCAGACAGAAGACACAAGAAGCCAATGGGATTGTTTGAGAGAGAAAGCAAGGAGAGACAGAAAGATTGATTCAGTCTTGCTTTAATACATTTGCTTTAACATTTCACTTTCAACCTGTCACAAACTATCCTTTAATTTATTTTGACCACCAGTATATGGTAGATAATGTATACATATTCATATATGTAAATGTATACAGAGAGAGGAAGAGGAGAGAGAGAGAGAGAGAGAGAGAGAGATGCATTAATGAAACCATTAAGAAAACATCAGGGGAAACATTGTCAGTGTTATATTATTTTTCTTGGAGATTTGTGGAACATCTTGCATGGTTTATTTCTTGTTGAACTCTTGTCATATCACACACTTGATGTTGCATGTAGGCTGTTAATTTTAGATGTGTGATATCAGGGTCTGTTGAGTTGAGTGTTCTGTTTTCACACACAAGCTCAAAAGACAGTTTGTTGAACTTCTATAACAACCACTTTAATCATTTATGACATTTTGTTAAAAGAAAACAAATGAATATGATTATCATCTTGGAGTCCAAAAAGATGAGATTTTGGGTTAGGGTCTGGGCATAAATATTTACTTAAACCTGGAAAGAAAAAACAACACTTGTAATGTAGATTGAAGAAATGTAATGTAGATTGATGAAATGATTGAAGAAAGGACAATGATCAAATGTTAGCAAATTTATAGATCTTTTGTTTTTATTGATGCACACAAGATGCCTATTAAAACATTCTCAGATCATGCTGGGTAACATAGATCATTAGATTTCGATCAAATCTGTGGAGTCCCTGACAACTAGAGCATGTTCTGTCATTAAAGAGGGACATAACAATAAAGCTACTAAGACATTTTCGATTTTGTATAAAATTGATCTACTTCTATTCTATTTCTTACTTTTTATTGTTGTTCTGATAATATTATTTTGTAATTGCTCATGAGAAATGGGAAAAAAGCATTTAATAAGCATTTTAACTAGTGATTCCTGACTTTTAAAACTATCTGGTGGGGCCATAAAATGTACAAATGAAATTTAATAATATAAGACCTGTAGTATTAAATTTTAAATAATACAAGATAACAAGATAAAAAACATCTGAAAATATGCAGTGTTATTGCACGTCAGACTGTGAGCAGTTCCAGGTTGATTCACATGCTGAAAATAATTGTTGTTTTCCAAATACAGTTTACAGGTTATATGAGAACCAATCAGAAACAGCACAATTAGAAAGTTGAGCACTGCTTATTTCCTGCTCACCTAATCTGCACTCAGAGCTGCAGGCAAACTCAAATCATCTCTTGGAAATGAGATGTTATCACCTTCCACCCTTTAATGTGCTATTGAATGGCTTTGCTGGTAATTGGTGGTTAAATGCTTTCTCTAAGAACATCAGAGAATACAAATATAGATGACAAGTGGAATTAAAAACTTTAGATAAAGCACCCTGGGAGATAGTGGAGACCACATAAATCAATTCAGCAGAGAGAGCACCCATCAATAGTCCATCTTCTTTTGATTATATGATATGCACAGCAGCTTTGTTTTGTGTCCGATGAGATGATTGTGGTCATTAGGTCAAAAGATGCACCCAGAAAGAATATCAAAGCCATGGCCAGGAAAGGAAAGGACATGCTGGTAATACCTAGTTTAATGTAGTCTGGCTCTAACTGTTTGGAGGCCATTTCAAAGGTGCCATAAAAAGCAGTTTAATGATACAGTTATGGCTTTGTGCTTAACAATCATCTCCATTACAATAAATAAATGTTTACTAAGAGCGTAGCTTTATTTATGTATTTGCTTAGTTCATTTTACTAGGAAGAGTGGGGAAATTTTTGCAGTACAACATTGTGATTCATCTTAATAATTGTGTTACCTAACTAGGTGAAAGGAGAAAACTTGATCAGTGCACAACCACCATTATGCTAGGGTGCAGCAGGTGGATGCTGTGCCATTGCTGTGGCAGTGTATTTGTTAAAGTGCTTTTTGTGTATGTTTTTAGAACCTTTGTGTTCTTGGTAGCTGCTACAGTAGGTGGTCATTAACTGATCCAATTCAAAGAAGCCCAGCCAAATTCTTTATAAAATATTAGTACCTACATATGCATTAGGTCTCTTCTTCAATGTAAATTGGAAGTTTGGGAACCTTGTAACTTTGCACAAGAAGAGGGCAGAGAGTTTACATTTTTCCAACTGATTTTGATATGAACAGAATATTTTTTTAAATAGAAAAGAACAGATGTCTGTGAAGACACTTCATCATCTGCTAGTCCTAACATATTCCCCCACTCACTAGCAAGACGGCTAGAGATTAAGCTTGTTAACAAGTGAGGTTGGATCTTAGTCTTCCCATTTCTTGTCAGGGAATAATCAGAATTCCCAATTTTAGAAGCCTTGATTATGAGTAAAACATAAGATTCCCTCTCTCTGTCTCACTGTCTCTCTCTCACACACACACACACACACAGACATACTGGTGGTTAAGTAGGCTAATTTCTCTGCTGAACAGGGAGTCTGTAGGGTTTTAGCCTTTGAGTTTTGAGCTTCTCTGACACAGATTAGAGTCTCTAAAAGGAAGGATTAGTTCAACTTCCTGTTCTGATCAAATTAGAAAAGCATGTTAGTTTGTCAAGGCATTCCCCAGCCAATCATTTTTTTCCAACATATTAGCAACTCCTTATAGACTGTATTTTTTTCCAGACGAAAGAAGTCTACAAAATTTATCACATTGCATTGAATTCAGATTGTTTTACAGAAGTCAAATTTTATTTTTTAAGCGCACATTAATAAATGTAGTAAAATAAGCAGTAAGTAAAAAAATCAAAATATATAGAAATATTTATAGATATATAGAATATATAGAATTCTGAGAGGTTGTTCTGAAAAGAGACATAAATTCAAAATTGATGATTTGTTGTAAACTGTGTTTTATGTTTGACTTCAGTTCACAACAATGTAATGTGGAAACAGCCTCTGACACTCAACCAGAAACAAGGCCAAAGGAAATCTCCCTTAATCCCTTTTGCTTACCAAGATTGTCCTCCTTTGAAATGTACAGTTGAGTTGTGAAAAGTGAGAAAATAAGCTGGAGAGATAGGAGAGATAGTCGATAGGAACAAAGAAAGAGAGAGAGAGAGAGAGAGAGAGAGAGAGAGAGAGAGAGAGATGAGTAAAAGGCTAACAGTTGTTTTCAGTCAGCTACCCGTAGTTCAGACTCGCCACTTGTTCCTCAATGACTGTGTGGAATTAGTTTAGCTGGTTTCCATAGAGACCTCAGACTTGTTGTTCTGAGACACAGGATAAGGAGAATGCAGTGTTATTTTTATGGTCCTCTTATGGGGTGTGTTCTTATAGTCAGGTTTTAGCAGGTATGATCTGTCTGTCTGTCTGTCTGTCTGTCTATCTATCCATCCATCCATCCATCCATCCATTCATCCATCCATCCATCCATCCATCCATCCTTCTGCTCTAATGTTAATGTGCCCTTAGACTCTTGGACAGATGAATGGATGGATGAATAGGTGGATGAATGGATGGATGGCTAGATGAATGAATAGATAGATGAATGATGAATGAATTGTTATGTTGTTATGTCTCATGGTTTGTTAGTTGGGGGCTTTCAGAAAGCCTTTTTGTACATCCTAATAACAAATGCTACACCATCTTACATTTACAGCAAGCCTGTTTCATATTTCCTCAAGAGCACTCAGCAGTCCTACACAATAAACCTGACTGATAGCTGTGGAGAGACACTCCCTCACCCTTGACGGATGAGAAAAAGGTCACAGCATTAGTCTTTGTGTTGTTTTAATGGAGTAAATGGCGTTGTGCCAGAGACTTGGGTTGCCTTAGGATCCCAGGTTAAGTAATGCTACAGATGGGGTAATAGCTCATGTACACCACTGGGGCAGAAGTGATGGCAGGGCAAAAATGGAATTATGGCATTAAAGCAGGACAAATGGATGGGAGATTCCTTCTGGAAACTTTACAAACATCTTTTGTAACATTGTGCTCTGATTTAGTTTGCAGTGATACCACTGTGTCTGGAGTGGTCTCTTTAGGTGATTAAAATGATTTAGAAGCAACTCAATAGTGTTGCCCAGGGAGCCACACTAGCACTGTGGTAGCGAGTTTTAAATTTCAGTTTATGATTTTACATTTACATTCAAAAACACCCCTGACAGTTTCTTCAGAAAATGTAAAAAAAAAAATCCCTGGTCTTCCTGTTTCTAACCCTGCACTGTGACAGTGGTCAGCTTCACTTGCACTGTCTGGTAATATTGTTGGCCTCAGTCACTCACTTTTTGATCCCATCTAATGTTCTAACCTCCCCATGGACAGCTAATCCTGAACCTGTCAACTATAGAAGACTCTGAGAAAAAACACAGACCATCATAATTTCTTTGCAATTGTATTTTGGTTCTTCATTATCGTGAGGGGAAATGAAACAAAACAAGTGTTTAAAAAGATTTTGGATGATTTCAGTCAATAACAGAGAAAAACGACAGTTATTTATGGTCTACGCAAAACCACTTTTCAGCGTAATAATGACAAATCAATATTTTCTCTCTGTTTGCACTCCGTAAATTAAAGTGAAAAATGAATCGGTCAATTACAGGCCTGTGATTACCCCGCTGAATTTCTGTTGGTCTATGAGCTGACTAAAGCGTGTAGTCTTTTTATGTATGCATCTGTAATCTTCTCTTTAATGGCTTGTGTGTATTGACTGCGTGTCACATCCAGAACCCTCTATCAAGGGAAGCCACTGGCTACCAAAGCTATTGTTTTCAAGCATTATAAAGCAGGTTTGGATCGTCTGATAACACCTCCATTTTGTAAAGGGTGATTGTTTTTTGCCATTCTTCCTTTAGTGAACATCCTTCAAGCCTAAAACCCAATATTTGGAACATATTTTGTCTGTCTGGATGAGTTTCAGGCCTGTCTGAATCTAAATTTAACCTATCTTTTGAACTCTGTATTTTTGGTAAAAAAATAATATGATTGTGTTGCAATTTAAATTTGTAATCTGCTCAGTGAAATTATATAAAACCATAGCATTCATGTATTAGTGATATTGTGACAATAGAACATATTGTGTATAATTAAAAGATCTTTAAAAATTGTGTTTAAAATGATGTGCATCTTTACAAACATTTTATCCAGTATTTTAAGGCATAAATGATGGAAACATGAAAAATAATGAAGAGTAGAAATGTCTCATTTAATAATGTAACATTTAATCACTGCTCAACACTTAATAGAGACAAACTATTAACCTAGTTCATTTAAATGCCAGTCGTTTAAATGTCAGAATGTAACCACAGTATAAAGACAAAAAGGCACTGATCACCGTGCTATATATTTTGAATATAGTCACAGCTGAAGGGATGGCAGGTACCCCATAGTGCACCTTGGCTAACAACATCAATGACTATATGCACAATATAGCACAACTTCTCCTACTTTACTGCCTAAATATAATTCTTCTAAATATTTTTAGCATTTTTTTTTGCAAATGCCTATTTAAATGCCAGCTTTTCTGTCGGTGATGGCTTTAGTTTGACAGAATGAAGGAGAGAAAGAGAGGGAGGGTGAGTTTAGTGAGAAAGAAATTGTGAGGCAAGGAGCTGACAGACATTGTGTGACACACAGAACAAGAGGATAAAGAGAAGAGAGAGAAGAGATGATTCAGAGCAAAGACATGTTGACACAGGTTGGGGGGAGGGGTGTATAGCCTTCAGTCAACAGCACAACTCAATTTATTATCAAGGAATAAATGTTTGAATGCATCTACATTTTCCTTAACAAGTTAGCTACATTGTAGTCACAAACAACATAGGCCTCACAGGCCGCCCACAGGCTGTTTACTGACATCATCAAAACTTACTCAAACTTACCCACTTACCCACTTGCAAGATATCACTAAGATAATTGTATGTTTTGCTTTTCTTTCTTTGTTTGTGAAATAATCAGTGCATATTATACAGACAGAAGTTTTACTTTGTTTCTATTTCTGACTACTTCTTTGGATGTTGGTGGATAGAATGAGTTGCAGAGTGGACCAGAGTTTATGCTGTTAGTCATAATTTTGACTACACAGGACTAAAATGGCTATGCTGTCTTTTTGCATAAATTGACATTTTGGTATGCTGATGTGTTTGGTGTTGCCATCTGCTACAGTAAAAGCACAGAAACGTCTGTTCTTTACTCTTGAAATTGGCACAGGAATAATGGCAAAATGCAGTCTGATTACACTGAACACAAATCTCAAAGGATTTTTAGACATTTCTGCTGGTTTATAAAACAGGCCATATGAAAGTAACGTCACATATGAGATCTTTTAAATATCTTATTTGTTTACTATAAAGAATGAGATTGGGAGTAATTTGAGATCTTTGCTTAAATGAGATCTTCTGCTGCTCATATTTGTCTACTGAGAAGCAGAACCCAGTAATCTCACATGATGGAGTTACCAAGCTGATCTCAGTAATGTCTCAAACCATCAGCCGTCAAACATGTAAGGATTCAACCAGCTATTAAAGGTAAACATATTAACTGAAAAGCTGCTACGGTATACTAATGATTCTTGTATTGATCTGTCTTTTATAATATTGCTGTAGCCCCATTTTTTTAAAGCAAGTGCAATGGTGATTTCACAATGAATAAATGGGGACCATAAAGCAGCTTTTTAAGAGTGTATGTACCTGATGTTTGTGTATAACATAGTTCTGTTGATGTGCTGTACAGGTATCATCAGAACGGCTCTGGCAGATATGGATCGTGAGGCAAGGGAACATTATTCAGTAGTGATCCAGGCTAAAGATATGGCAGGACAGGTGGGGGGGCTGTCTGGCTCCACCACGGTCAACATCACCCTCACCGACATCAACGACAACCCACCCAAGTTCCCTCAGAGTGAGTAATGTTAGTAATGTTTGCCACTGTTGCATTCAGTAAGACATCTAAATAACCTGGTGACATATTGCTTTCATTAGAGTCTCTCCTGAGAAACACAGTTGGCTCCGTTACAAAACTTGGTGAGCTACCTCTGTAGGCTGCAATTTTAGGCAATTTGATAGGCAACATCAAGATTATGATGCACCCCTCCAGAAAATCCAGTTTAAGTTCATACCTTTGGAATATAGCAGCTTGTATCTATTGGGTCCAAGCAGGTGAATGGCTGGTTAACTAGCCTTCATTCCAAACCCTTAAAAAATCAGTTTACACCAGCCTAAGCTGGTTTGTTGGGCTGGCTGCTCTCTTGAAAAAGCTAAAACCAGCTAGAAAGCAGCTACTGTCATTAAAAAACAGCTACCTACTTAAACTGGATCTTCCAGCAGGGAACTAGACTGACACCCAACCACTATTAAGCTGACTATAAATTCTTGCTGTCTGAGCTAATCTTTTCAGTAGGGTCTCCACACACTTAGCCCCATACATAATACCTGTGATTCAGCAGAAAGGGTTTTGTTCCAGATGGTTAGTGTATATTTGGTTAGGTATCTATAAAATTGCTAATGTAATATCCACTCCCGAGCCAGGCTGAACTTTCCAAAGCCATTCTGGAGACACTGAAGGACTCCTTGATTATTGTGCTTTAGATGCTGGCAAAAAGAAACAGAAATAACTTGACCTCATTTTTCTTCTATTCTTCATCACCACAAATATCCTCATTACTTCTTTGAAGGTTAACTATACTGTATGCTATTGTATTGTTCCACACTCTTTCTCACAGTGAGTTTTCATGCTTTCTCCAGACATTCATTATAGTGTTCTGTTAGATTACTCAAGGGCTGCTTATGGATACTATATAATTATCCAACAGAGATGGAAAAATACCTTATGTAGACACAGTCTGGTGCTAACAGATGACTCATCGTATGAGACGTGTTCTGCGGTTTAATATTTTACCATTAATTAGCACTAGGAGAACAGAGATATGAACAGCATGGTTTTATTGTGTAAGAACCCAATTATGTGTCTTGGATCTTGAGCTTTAGGGGTCTTATTTTTATCTGCATAAATAAAATGCAACACTAGGGTGCCGGAAGTATAAAGCCCATTTATGTTGTCCATGGAAACTTGTTTACATAACATTTATGCATGTGACAGATGCTTTTATCCAAAATTATGCATTTGATGAATTCATGTCTTGCATGGCAGATCTACGATAAGCTCCAAGATAAGTGTTAAGTGATAGTATATGTTTCTGTTGAAGCCACTGTTTAAAATATTGTGTTAAATTGTCATATTCCTTAGGTCATAATAATTACCAACACAAAAGACCTCATTGGCTGCCACCTGCTTCCTTGATCTGTAAAACTACTGGTATATTTGTATAGATATTGTTTAAATGTATTAATCTGATTTTTTTATTTCTGATCATCTCTGATTTGTTACAGTGTTTTATGTGAGGGGTTCTAATTAAAATGAATTGAAGTCTTGTTTATTTTTCTCTTTTTAAGATGGAATGTTTTAGTGTTGTGATTCATGACAGTGTTTTTGGTTCAAGGTTTAAACTTCTAGAACCAAGTCTGCTGAGAGCTGTTGTACTCCTTTGCATTCTTTCTCTGTTTTCATTGGTTGATGTGGAATGTTGGTTTGTGCTAGTAGTGATATAAATATTACTAACACACCTCGGGAAAAGCTCAGTGCAGTGTGATCTGCACAGCATCACAGCTGAAAAAGGTACATCATGACAGCTGTGCTTCAAAATAACATCTAGTCATTTGAACCAAACACCAAGCAAGCTTTTGTTTTTTCTGCAGAGAATTACCAGGTGTTTGTCCCCGAGTCGTCACAGGTGGGGAGGCCGGTGGGAAAGATCAAAGCCACAGACGAGGACATTGGAATCAATGCAGAGATTAAATACAGCATTCTGAACCCAGAGGGGGCTGCAATGTTCACCATTTCCACAGACAAAGACACCAGAGAGGGAATTATCACACTGAGAAAGGTATTAAAGTCATTTTACTGGTGTTTGTCTCAGACAATCATTATGGCACATACTTAGGGTTATCAATATCATCATGGCACATACTTAGGATTAGGGCTTTTTTAACAGTGGACTTAATATAATAAAGTCTCTTGTGAAGTGAAAGTGGTATATCTGTTAACATGTGGTAACCCATACTTGAAATGTGACCTCTGTATTTAACCCATCCAGTGAGTTGTGAGCACACACACCCAGAGCAGTGTGCAGCTAACGCTGCAGCACCCAGGGAGCAACTGGGGGAAAGGTTCCTTGCTCAGGGGCACCTCAGTTATCTCCTTCCAGCTGTGAGAATCAAACCCGCAACCTTTGGTTTACAAGGCAGACTCTCTAATCATTAGACCACAAGTGCCTCTTGTGCCAGTTTTATCAATTCAGTTCATTCACTAACCAAAGATAAACTATATTTTAAAATGTTATAAACATGTCCACCAAAATGTAATTTTCACCAAAACATATATATATATATATATATATATATCTTATAGAGTATCATTAAAGAAACACCCTGAACGCTCTAGCAACCATATAGCAACACATTAACAACAATCTAAAGTTCTTAGCAACTCCATAGCAACACCCTGGCAACACATTAGTATTGTTACAGTAAGCTTTATATGTGAAATCACGACTTTCATTTTCTTCTGAAAATATGAAAACCTACTCTGTATAATTACTGTAATGAATGCCTTAGAAGGAATATATAAACATTTGATGTAGGCAGTGAACCAAAAACTTAGATATGAAAATATAATCATTTAACCTCATTAAATCAGAACCTATCCAAATAACCTCTAATTTAATAATTTTTTCACTTTCACTCCGTTTTTTTCTTCAAAAATAAAAGAGGCGTAATTATCAAGATACTAAAAAAAACATAATATCTAAAGATACACACACAGTGGTATCACAGACACGCTAACAGATATATAATCTGTCCAGTCAGACAGGGTTAAACAGATGTCTCCGTAACTGCAAGTCTGGACTGCTCATTAATAGCCTTTTCTGTATTCCGAGCATCTTCAATTTCAGGCATTGTCCCAGAGGTCGGGAAAGCTGTAAATTCAGTGAATACTTTTCCACAAGCCAATTGTGTAGATAAATGCCTACCAGATCTGTCAGGCAAGAGGGCGGTTGAAGGTCAGGCAGGTTTCAGTGTTTACTGATATGACCCCATCTAGAAAGTGGTTTAACCTCTATGCCTTGAAAGCAAAAAAGGCTGATCTCAGTACTCAGTACTCTTTCTGCACATAACTGTATTGTGTACTTGAAGTTACTAGAAGTCACCAAGCAAAACAGCTTAAACTTACTGACTCAAAGGGTCACTTTTCTTAAAGGGAAGTTCATCCAGAAATTAAGTCTGTGTTGTCATTTGTAGTACATTTCCAAACCTCTAAACACAATAAAAGTACTCTATATGTCTCCTGTACTATAGTGTCATATGGACCACCACTTTAACATTATTATTGTGGTGTTTTTAGTGTGTAATTTTAGAACTTGATAGCCCAGTTCACTTCACATTGTAAGAGAAAAGTAGCGAGGATAATGCTTTACCTTAAGATTTATGCTGAGTGTTCTGCATAAATCTTAAACATGATAGTGAGTAAATAATGACAATTTTCATTTTTGTGTGAACTACTTATTTTAACTTTTTAACTTCATCTATAGAGACTGTGCCAGACACCCAAAGCTCTAATCGAATAACCAACGCCTTTCAGCATATCAGGAAAAAGAAAGATACCATATAATCCAATTTAGTTTCCTGTTCTCTATTCTCAGCCTCTTAACTATGAAAAGAAAAAACAGTACAGTCTTCACATTGCTGCTGAGAACACACACCTAGACCCTCGCTTCTCCTACCTGGGGTCATTCAAAGACGACGCCACACTCAAGATCACAGTTGGAGACGTGGATGAGCCCCCGGTCTTCTCAATGGATTATTACATTATGGAGGTGTATGAGAACGCCAAGGTTGGGACAGAAGTGGGAGCGGTCACAGCTAGAGACCCAGACAGCAAAAACAGTGCAGTAAGGTGAGAAGATGTCTGCACTGGCAACTCCCCCCCTTCTCTCCCTCAGTATTGCCCCCCTTCTCTCATATCTCTCTGTAAGTGTTGAATTTAATGGGATGACGTTGAGTTGCTATGGCATGTAAGGATCTTTCTCTCTGCTTTGGCTCATTGTGGAGGGTGTTGTTAATTAGAACAGTTTTAATAGCCTGTGATAGTGCGTTAGTGAAACAGTGCTGCCAAAGGCTCATTTAACCCCACACACTAATGAAAGATAGCCCAGCTCATAAGCACGTCCTTCTGTTCCCACTGATATCATACTATTAACAGCATTACGAGACGCTACACAGAAGAGTCTCTAACAAATTCTGTTTAACAAATTCATAACACCTGACAAACACATTGTGACCTAACACTGCCAGCTACTATGAATGTCATTGTGTGATTCATTTTGTGACAGCTTTTATTATTAACTTCACTGAATGGAACTGACATACTGTAAAGGGTGTTTTACAGTACAGTATGCTAACCTTGGATTAATTTTCATAAAAGTCATTTTAAAGTCACTTCTTTGTTTCTTTGATCTTTTGGGGTATGTTTCGCAAAAATAATGACAGAATAGATTGACAATGTTTCAATGTTAGTAATATGCATGTATGTATGTTTAGGCAAGATTTACAAATGTGCATTGTAGAATCTCAAAATCAGGCTGCTTGGGATCACTTACAGTGATAGGGTATGAACAGTGTAAAATAAGGAATAAGAGAGCAGAGCATTTTATTAACACAAAGTTTTGAATGGAAGTGAAAGTCTATACGAAACATGAATAAAATATGTAAAGAAAACTGGGGGAAATGAACCATTCCCAGTGTGCATATGCTATTTTTAAGCATAGTTCTCCACAGCAGGGGCTGATGAAGTGATTTGGGGGCCCTAGGCACAGAGTGGAATAAGGCCCTTCTCAAATGTTTTTTCTCCCCATTGTCCAGTTTGCACAGTGGTGGTTTTCTGCTCTTCATTTAGTTTGGTGGTAGATGTAGACCTAATTAAATGTATCGCCCATGATGAGTTTACATGGATAGTTCATTTATTTTAGACTGCTGGGCTTAATATGTTTCTGAGAAACCATCTGTTATTGTACAATGCTTGAAGATCATTTGTATTTTTATAGGGACCTTAGCATCATGAGCCCTAGCCTGGTCTTATGTCCACCCCTGGTCTATAGAACATGAAGAAAATGACACTTTTGATGACATGCAAGTGAACAACAGGAATAATGAAACAAATGTCAGAACGTTTGTTTCACCAGCAGCAAAGTGCATGAAGTGCAAAATTTTCATTGTTATTTTTCTCTCATGGTCTGATGTAAATTTTCAAAAAGAAAATATGTCTAATGTCAAGGACAGCACAGATTTTCTTGTGTTAACAGGATGTGACCTCTGTGGTTTATTAGCAGCTCTTTGCAGTGGTAGATTGGAAGGTGTGTTTTTCAGCCTGCTTTGAATGTACCATCACAGTGTGTGTGTGAGACGGAATGGCTGTAATGCTTGTGCAAATTTTCGCATTGGATTGGTTGATGTGGAGGAGATTATTAATTTCATATAAAGTTTTTTGTACATTAACAGTTACCACTATTAAAAAAGCACTATGACAATTTTAACTAAAGTACATACTGTAAAAGAAAACAAGCGAAAAGACTTATAAATAATCCCTGACCTCTTGACAGGTTGGAAAACACAAAAAGTAATTTTTCAGACCATTTGTTGCATTTTTGTTTCCCTGATGTTAATCTACTGTTGCCATGAAAAAACTGCATTCCATGACCATAAAAAAATTATACTGCAGTATTTCCATTAACTTCTGTCTGAGCCAGAAAATAAAATGACATCAAATTTTGAGAATCAGCAAAAGTGTGATAAAAATGATGAAGGTTACTGTTATCTCTTTAGTTTTGTTCTAACGTTATATAATAATGCATTTGATCATTATCATATTTCATGCAAAGCATTAGTTTTACAAGACATTCCAATAAAATCTCTTGAGTTTCAAGAGATTATTCCTCATAACAGACACCCCGCACATTAACCTGTATTTTACAATCATTTCCCTTTGCTGAGATTTTTTTTTCATTGTTTTAATATTACTTAAGATGACAGGTAGCATTAAAACATGCTACAGACATGAACCTCTCTGAAAGTGCTTACACCCTAGCAACAGCATAGCACTCCCTAGGAGCCACCCACAACAGGCTAGCATCATATAGACCTGTGTTTCACAGGCAAGTAACCCTCAGATTTTCCTCAGACTTTCTCTCATTTTGCAGTTTTCTCCTGTAGTCACATTATTTCCCCTTTATGTAAGTCCGAATTGTGTCCGGTCTATTGTAATCTATTACTTTATCTGTAAATTTCAGCTAAATCTACAGTCTTTTCTTTTGCTTGTTGATTTCAGCTATAACACTAATATGCACCTGTACATATACCTACCCAAACCACTAATAAATCTCTTTTACAAATTCCATTTTCATGTCTACCAGGGGGTCATCAATCATTTAGAGAAAACATATGAACTAATCTTAAACAACTACAAGACAAGACAGTTATTAAATACAATATGCGTTCTGTCAGACTATCATAATGATGTTCACATTCAATTATAAACCACAGGAAAACCTCTTTCTTTTATAAATGTGCATTCTTCCTTCAAATTAATAGACCTCCTACAGCATTCCATTTTAACGTTTCAGCTTCATATGAAATCCCTGTGTCTTTTGTATTATGTTTCCCACTCTGTATTTCTGCCGTGATCTGTCATTTAGTTCCACTAACAGGTCCATTGATCTAGCAGATCTGACCCTACATCATGCCACACTTTAAGTTGGCAGGGTTTCACCATCCATTCATGTAGAGCAACACGAGCTCTCAGATAATCATGCATATCCCAGCTGTCTTTGCTCTTAATGTCACAGCGATGATGTAGAGGGTTGAAAGACAAAAAGGTTTATGCAGTATTCATACTTTGTCCTCTATTTTTAGGTACTTCATTGAGCGGAGAGAAGACAAAGAGGTGTATTTTGATATTGAATCCATCAGTGGTGTCATTAGAACTACTCAGCTCCTGGACCGGGAGGAGACACCCTGGCACAACATCACTGTCATGGCAACAGAGGAGGGTGGGTACCAAAGTCATGCTGGCTAAGCATCGGCATATTAGTATCTTGATTTATTTATATTTAATAGCTTTAATGGCTGAGTTTGCCAAAATGGACTCAGCAAATGCCTCAAGTTCTCATGAGAAACAAACTGCTGTTCTTAGAAAATCACTTGCCCTCCTACTGCTGTGAAATGAACTCAACAGACCATCAGATTCTTCCATGTTATCTGATCTATGTTAGTCAAATTCATTTTATAGCGTTCTACTCTTACTGCAGTTGGCTTATTTATATCTGTTTTTGTTTCCCTTAAGTTTTTAGCAGAAGTATCTGAGACAGAGGAACATTTCTGTAAAATTATAAATCTTCAGAGCTATGAAAGAGCAATAACATTTTCCCCTTGTAAAAATCAAAGCAAACATACCAAAAGCTAAAATAGAATGTTATGTTAAAAGTAGAATTTTGTTTTTATATGTGTGTTTAACATTGTTATATACAATCAAAGATACATTAAAGTGAGAAGAAATAATGGTGTGTTGTTTGTTGCCATGGTGATGACTTGTCGTTAAAGTGTTCGTTCTAAGAAAATCTTAGAAAATCACAGTTCTAGTTCTTTTGTGGGTGTGAACACTTTATAGTGTGCTTGTCATATGTATGACAAGGGAGAAATCCTCACTTGGCCTACATTCTACGTTTTAGCAAGTATATGCACAGTTATTGTACTTTAACAGTAATTACAGTAATTAAATTAACAGAATACATTATTTTTAACAGTAATTGTGTCATTGACAGACATTATATTATTACCTACGTCTTGATATGCTTCATAAGTATTTTGCATTATGAAACAGCAGTTAGGGCTCCGCTAAATTGTTGCAATGCTTGGTAACTGTAGATAACCTATAGTTAAGTTTAGAAAGCTTTGTCTTGTTGTGTCACAATGAAGGGTAGTGGTGAAGTTTTTTTCTTTTTTTCTTCAAAGAGATTTACAGAGTTTACCCCTCAGAAAAAGTTAACAAGTGATGAAGTAAACTGATGCATCCAAAGTAGAAATTAAACTAAATGAGTCTCAAAGATGCAAAGTACATTCAAAAGACCCTAAATTAATTCATTTTATTATTTTAATTACTCAATAACATATCATTGCACATTCTTGTTGTGGAGCTGTTTTTAATTTATTATAAATTATAATGTTTTGTTCATTTCTGCATTCATTGTGTTTTGTTTCAAATGAATTTAATCAGCATGGGTCCAGCTCACTCCGAGAATTCCTTTTAGATGATTTAGCCAATTTGTAAACAAAATTAGCCAGATCCCACCCAGGGATCAATGAGTGCATGCAAATGTACCTTTGTCTAAGAAATGACATTTCAAAGACATGTTCTTTTGAGACAGACTGATAGGAATTTGCATAACTCATGTTTCTTAATCAGAAAGTAATTGGTCATTGCCATTTTTGTAATTTGTGTGTGTGTGTGTGTGTGTGTACTGGTATATGTAGTTTACAGATGTGTAGGGACTAATGTGTATAATGATGTGTATTCAAATGTAAACATGGTTTATGAGGACATTTAAAAAAATTACAAAATAGTGTTTTTATTATAAATTAAAAAATGCCAAGAGTTTTCTGTGAGGGTGGGGTTAGGGGAGGTGGGTTTGGTTTGATTATCTCAATATAAAAATCAATGTTTCTTCTGTTCAAAGATGTTGAATGCAGTATGGTTGGATGGATCTTACCTGCTGTGGTTGTCTATCCTCTGCATGCATGATGATCATGAAAAATGCTTTTCTTGTAGCTCACATATTCTTACAGACAAGCTTTGTGACTTTTTCACACATACCCATTTGTTTCCAGACAATCCCAGCCTTCAGAGTCACGTGCCCGTCACAGTGCAGGTTCTGGATGTGAATGACAATCCTCCACAGATCAACAATGATGAGGAGATCATCATCTGTGAAAGCACCAGAGCAGGACAGGCAAGTCCCAGAACAGCCCGCCTTTCTCGCACCTTTATCCCCTGCTATCAACTGGTGTGGAAAATACAGAGAGAAAGAGCATATTTAGAGGGGCAGAAATGGAAGCAGGTTAAAGGAATGCTAATCACCTCTCAATGAGAATAAGAATCTGACTCACTAAACCACACTCCTATTTTCTTCCCCCATTTTTCCCCATTTTAATTCGAAAGACTATTTTTTTTTTATACCGTACAGTGGCTGTACTTTGTAGTTTCTTTTCAGATGTTGAATAAGCTTAGTCTTAGCATAAAAATACTGATTTTGGTATTGACGGTTCTTTTGAATACATTTTTAGCAATAACTATTTTTTCAAAATGTATGTGTAATATATGTATAATTAAATATCTGTTTAAATTTTGTATTACTTACATTATTCTAAGTAAAAAAGGATATTTAGTGAGACACAAATGTAATGTCTGACTTGATTTTGGAGTAAAGTGAATTAAATGGTGTCTTTATATGACAGAAGGGGAGTCATATGAATCATATGAGGGCTTTGGTGACATCATCAATAAGGAAAATTACATTTTGAAGAAAGATTACATAGAGAAACTTGTATTTTTCTTTGCAATATTGTGCACTAATAAATTGCAGAATAAGGAAGAGATGGTTTTAAGAAAGTGACTTCATTTAAAATTAAAAAAATATTTTTAGAAGTTATACAGACAATACAATTAAAATGTATTGATATAACAATGGTAAAATAGGTTTAAGATTATTTTCATAATTAACAGCATATTACCATTAACAAAGGCCATTGGAAGCATATCTACGTTTCTCTGTTTCTGGTGTAATATAACAAATTTAATTAAGAACTCTTAGTATGAACATCCTCAGAGTGTTCACTCGGGTTTGCTCTTTGCAGGGTGTAAGCGCGGGGATGTACAGCACATAATAGGCTGCACTCATTCAATCAAAATGCCTGTTAGGTTGCTAGGACAACTCAAACCCACAAACCAGCTGGTTTTGACATAGAAAGCACACAGCTTTCAAGAGATGCTAGTAGAGACCTGCTCTGAGACAAACAGTGCAGACAAAAATTAATGAACCAAACAAAAGAAACAGTATAGTAAAACAAATAACCCTAAAATCACTTTGGGCTGTATCCTATTAAAAAGACCATGTTCTGTTTTACATTTACATTTAGTCATTTAGCAGACGCTTTTATCCAAAGTGACTTACAAAGGATAAGAACATTGAACATTTTGCCTTGTGAGCCAACAAGCCAAGTTTACAAAGCTACATTTACAAGCGGATATTGTATTTCGTGTTTTAATGCGAGTCCTCAGCATGGGATACTGGTAGAGAACCTAGTTTAATAAGCAAGTTAGAAAAGCTATTTTTTTGCAGATGTATGATTATTCTGGTTCACCAACCAGAATGAAGTGAAATGAAGTTTTCACTGTTGTTTTTTGATTGTGGCAGGTCATTCAGACGATCACTGCAGTGGATAAAGATGATTTTGCCAATGGAAAAGGATTTTCCTTCTCTTTTCCTGGAGGAATTCCTGTCAACCCCAACTTCACCATTAAAGACAATGAAGGTAGTACTTGGATATGTTTGGATATATTTTTTGGAAAATGGTAGGGAATTTGTGTTTTTCAGCCCTGTTAATCTTTAAAAATCCTAATCTATTAATCATGAACCAATAAAAATATGTATATTTCAACTTCATTATTTCAAAAGAGAAAAAATCTTCTAATACAGGCAATGAACTTTCCAATCAATGTTGACCGGCAGTTGACCGACAGGTTAAGCTAATTACATGTAGACCACAAGCTTAGGAGACTATTGATGACAGTCCAGATGCGGACTGGGTGGAATTATAGTTGTACTGACATTTCTTTCAATAATCAATATCACCTTATGTATTGACCACAGAGTTTCTGTGTTCTTGTTGTATGTGAGTTTCTGAGTTGTTTTTGTTTCTCAGCATCAAGGGCAACAGTCAGTCAGTTCATCAGTCAGTCTTTCATTAAAATGTAGTAACTCCAAAATGATTTTCTTTCTCAGCTGATGTCATCAATACCCGGGGTCTAAATGTCATTTACACATATGCATTTTGCAAACGCTTTTATTCAAATTGACTTACAGTGCATTGATTTTAACAGCCTGTGTGTTTCCAGAAAATCAAAACCATGGTCATTGCCATGCACTACAGGAACATGCCTTGTGTTTTGGGAAGTAACTGTTAGTTGTTTGGTGAACAACCACCATGAAGTGGCATTTTATTGGATGGATTGTATGTCTGAACTCTGGTTCCTTTAATCTTATTTCTTCCGCTAGACTCACTTTCTTTGTGGCATTGGTGCCTCAGGTTATCTTTAAAGCAATTGGTGAAGTTTTCATTCTGTTCCAGCCACCTACTCTGAAGCACTTCCAAAATACAGTTCAAGTCGGCACGATTTATTTCCCTCATCAGTGTCCCTCACTGTCAGAGAGAGCTAGTATTCCATTTGAGGGATTATGGGTCGAATCTGGAACAGTAGTTCAGTCCCTGATGCTGTCAATGAATTACCAGCTCCCTAAACCCATAAACCTATGAGCCTAATGCAATACTCTCACAGATGCCTGTGGGCTGGAGGTTACCATGGAGACCATTCACATCCCAGGTGTGCTGTACTGGGGTCTAAATCTGGACCCTACAACCTGTATGGGGTTGAACTCTGAATAAAGGCCCCCTTGAGATGGTTATAGAGAGGCTCAAGGTTAGTTTGGTACGGCCATGAATAGGCATTGATTAGGACAATGGAGGGACCCATACACTAATAAAAAGTATTTAAAAAGGTGCAAATATTCATGGATTTTCAAGAAGCCAATACACTAAATTAAACAAAAATTTACATTTGTACAATCACAATGTCATTGTTTTTACATTGTACAAATTTACATTTGTACAATCATAATTTTTGATTGGTGAATTTGTCGATTTTTTAATGGTAAATATGTAAAGCTTCTGAAGGGCAGTACTAAACAATACATGTATTCCCACAAGATGAACTAATATGAACTAAGTCTGGGGACAGTTCGGTTTAGGGAAAATTATATATAATTTAAGTCACTGTTTTTATAAAATAAGAAAATTAAATGAAATTGTTTATGTGTGTAAGAACATTCTAGTGGTCTGCTACATTTCAAGATGGAAATGTTGGCATTTTCAGAATGATTATCAGGTCAAATTAGGGGACATGTTTTGTGGCAAGATGTTTTGCACCATGTTTCAAGATGAGTGAGGGGAAAAAACAGTGAAGACATGGAAGATCGATGGGATAATAGAAGAGAGAATGATTTGAGTTCCACTTGTTTTCTGTTGAGCACACTGCAGTATGGAGTTACTTCCAAAGTAGTATTCTCTCTCTCTTTCTCTCTCTCTGAACCTCTCCCACAGTTCCTTGCTCTTTAATCTCACTCCACTGGGACATGACACTGTTTACCAGTGTAAGAATTATCAGCTCCTGCCATTGATGGTAGATGTCAGCTTGTGTTCTGTCTGCAGAGAGACTACAGGCTTGTGAAGTCCACTTGTCTATGAAGACCTTAAGTGCTTCAAATTTAGCAATAAAACCACTTTTGCATCTTTACAAGTGCTCTGAAAAGTGCAAATGGCTCTTTATGTAGGTACTTTAGCTCTCAGTATCTAAATGGCTGCTTTGTGTTGAGAAATAAACACATTTTCTGTCACAGTGCACTGCAAAAATCAAGTCCGTATTCTGTTTTTGTATTTGGTACAAATATTCTTAAAACAAGATTAACAAGGTTAATAACCAAGAACCGATGCTGTGTTAGATAAGACTTGTTTTCAGAGAATGTATTGTCTATTAAGTTTATTTTAAAGTTCTTCATATCTGTGAGTTGTTTTTCTGCTCTAACGTGTAAACCTTACTAAGTTTTGGTAGGTTTATGCTTATTGTTTAGGTATTGGGGTGAGATAAACAAGAATTCAAGAAACATTCTCTGTAACAAGCCATTAATGTCCTTAATGTGTTTTTATCAGACAACTTTATCTTGTAGGGATGTTTAGATTAAAAAAGACAACAATACTTATTTAAAAAAAAGACTTTTTCACAGAATGTTTACTTTTCCTTTTGGCTTTTAAGACGTTCAATGGAATAGCAACCACTGCAAAATAAATTTAATTTGCTTCTCCCTTCATTTCTGGATTCATAGTTGCATATTTATTTGGAACACAGTGAAAGAAAGATTAAATGAACAAAATGATTGTGTCTTCACGTATTACTTTATAAACCCAGCACCTCTTTGTGAATAACAATGTGAGACTGAGGGTCCCAAAGAGCAAACAGGGGCCCTCACACAGATTTTCACTTTGATTATGTTCTCTAGTTGATTAGGCTTTGTAGTGGGGCCGAGGGTAATTAGAAAGGCAATATTCATGCATGAGCTTAAGATGATGCCAAAGGCATCAGACACTGGTCAAACAAACACGCCAAAGACGTGCAAAGTGTAATTTCATATTCATCATTGTGCTGATAAGATTCACACACACAATCACATGCCCATCTTAAAGCAATAGTAACCCAAAATGAAAATTCTGCCACTCTACAAACAAATGTATTACAAAACTAACAATATATGAAACAGAAAAATAGGATTTTGGAAGGATCCTTATGCAGCTCTTTAGATTTAAAAAATACCAAGTAGGGTCAGCAGAGTTGACATTATTGATGCCAAGACTGTCTTGGTCTGTTGTTTTACATTATCTGTAAATAACAACCTACATTTTGGTTTTTTTCATATAGCCGAAGAATAATACTCAAAAAACGCAAGCACTAGTTGTATGCAGTACTTCTATGAATCATTTATGGTATTTAGTTGGTTCTTACTGCATCTTAACAGACATGGTTGTTATGTCATTGTATAACGCTACTAGAAGGTGCTTCAAAATTCTTCTTTATGGTCCACCGTAAAAAGAAACAAACAGGTTTGGAGTGACATGTTTTGGGAGAACTATTCCTGTAAGTGGGAATCCACCTACAATTGTATTTGAAATAATTGCACTTTTCTCTGCTTATTTTATTACTCACTATTTCAAAAGTACAACCAACCATATTCTCTCTATTATTCCTGTTATTCTCACCATCTCTCACTCTTGTTTTTACCATCTGTTTCTGAAAGACTGTCAGCCTATTTCCAACAGCTCTCTGTGTCTATATTTTTAGGTCTTTATAGAGATGTACTGTTTCTAACATGGCCATATTTTAATATTCAGCCAGTGCTTGAGAAGGATTTCATATATGGAGTGTCAGTCTTTGAGTGGGAGTCTGGACATGAAACCAGACAGCCTGTAAACTAAGCAGGACCAAGAGAAATTAGTCATTTTCCGGTAATTATAATGAATATTGTGATGATGGACATGATAAGACTGCTTCCTTGCTGGAATATGATGATGAGGATGATGATAATAATAAATACATAAATGGATTCAAAAGTCTGAAGATAACAGACTAGGTGTGGCAGTATGTATGCTCTGATTTATGGTATGGTGATGCTTTTATGTGACAATGTACATGTTTTACTTAATTACTATTTACAAAATGTTTTTGTAATGATACTTACAGTGAGCTGGAAGGAACAGACAGGAAATTAAAAGAAACATGATGTATTGAAAATGGCATGCAAACATTTTTCTGACTGAAGTTAGAATTTCTCCTTAAAAAATGTTTTTATACACCATCTTAATATGCAGAGACAGTTTTAAGTAACAGTTTAAGTATCATTTTAAGTTTGAGTGAAGCTAAAATTCATGCGCCAAAATTCATTCATTTTAAACGTGTTGCTTTATCTTTAGCATCTGTGTAGCCAAGGAATTAGTCTACAGTATAATGTTTAAAGTGTTTAATGACTGCGATATTTATATAATTTAGATCGGTGGTCTGGGTTACATTGTGAGTTCTGCTCTAAGAGAAATGCTTGGGGCATTTCTGTCTCTCTCACCTCTCTCTGTCTCTCTCGCTCTCTGTCTCCCTCCATTTTCTCTCACCCACACACATATTGTTTGCCTCAGCTCTAAGTTACCCTCAGGCAAACAGCAGGATCTTCAGTGCTGCCCACACTGCTTTTCTCAAAGACGTATGCCTGTTGATAGAGAGTTTTGTTTAAGATCTGCTGGTAGGGCTCACGAGGGAGAACCTCCTTCCAGTTTGCACACTGTGTAATTGGGACGAGAACTATACAGGTACTACAGTATTGGTAGAACAGAGCAGTGCTTCAGGTTAGCCTGGACTCCAGACTCAGTACCAGCAGTTCTGCACTACTCTGTTAACAGTACTACTGATTATTCTTGCATACCAACTGCTTATTATTCACCAGTACTTTCTCTGTCTGAACAATGCAGTCTGCCCTGTTGCTCTCACTGGACGAAGAACATTAGGCCTGCCAGCCAGTTTTAATTAAAGGCATTAAGTCTTCTGCAATTTGAATCAGCCAAGAATCAGCCATTCAGACATTAAGCAGCAGTCTGACCATCATATTATCAAATTTTTCATCGCTTGATTTTACTTCATTTGATTTTACAAGATGGCTCAAAATCTGAGTAGTGCTGATGGAACCGGAGAGTATTTTCAGGCAAATCAGCCTACAAATAGCTTTTTTCTCAAAGTTAGGGGAGAACCTATTTTAATAATGAAAAAGTTGAAGATCAGAAGATTTAGATAATTTATTAATAATAATAATTTATTTTATCCTGTTCTATTGTATAATTTATTTTCTTGCAGCGCATTCCTTTATAGCAGCAAAAGCAAAAGATTTTGTGCAAGAAGCATCACAATTACTTACAGTCAGCTTATCTTGATCTTTCTTCTTGAAGTATCTTATTGTACATTTTATAGTAGAAAGCAAGAGCTTTAATCTTGATTTAAAAAGAAGAAAGTACCTTGCTGTGATGGGTAAGGAAATAGGTCTTTGTTACAAATGTTTTACAAAAGTTTTGCTCTTTATTTTAGGCTGATTACACAGTGACTGCAGTTGTCAGTGTTAAAGTTTAATTAGGCTGTTGATTCTGCTGTAGAGACTCACTTGCATCTCCGTGGGGCTTTTATATGTATGTACACATTTATTTTTTCTCCACGGTCACTGAGATATATTTCTCACCGCTTACAGGGAGGCCCCTTCTCAGCGTTTTGTAGCATGTCTAAATACTTTTAAATGTAGTATTTATATCCTGCCAACACACTATGATGAGAGACACATTGCATGATGACTTGTTATGCATTTTTCATGTCCTAGAATATTTATCACGATGCAGTAAAGTCTCTGCTTTTGAAGAGATGAGTTTTGTTTTTGTTATTGTTTTTAAGATCATCTCTGGTCTTTTTTATCTGTAGTGTTAGTTTTGGTGTTAAGCTCAAGTTAAACAGAAGTTAAGTACAATGAAATATTCAGATGTTCTTGACAGTTACTACAGTTTAAAAAAAGTAAAGGATCTTCACAGTGATGCTATAGAAGAATAATTTTTTGTTTCCCAAAGGATTCAGTCAAAGGTTCTTAAAAGAACCATTTCTTTCTTACCTTTTTATAGTCTAAAGGACCTTTTTCGCCTGCAAAAACAGGGGAAAAAGAAAAACTTTGTTTTGTGAAACAAAGGTTCTACAGATATTAGTTTATTTGTGGAACCAAACCGCTAAAAAGGTTATTCTATAGTATTGTGAAGCATGTTTTTTTAAGAGTATGTGTCACAACAATGACAAGTTTGGCAAGTTTGTTTGTTTCACAAATGTTCATTGTGTCTTGTAAACATGCATTGGTTTTGGAAGTTGTGAGAAGCCAGCCAATCAAAATAGAGCTTTTAAGGAATTATTTCCAGTTTTGCACACAATATGCATCAGGTGATTTGTAAACAGATCTTGGGTTTGAGGGGTTTAAAGAAGGTTGAAAGCTGAGTTGTAAATTGTAAGTTTTTCTGTTCCTACAATTTAGCTTTAGTTTTTATTTTTCTTCTAAATGAAGTGTCACCTCAAAGTTATGTATTTACCCATAATGACACAACATATGTTGAATTAATGCAAGCAACAAGCCCTAACTTAATTACTAAAAATTAGTCTTCCCTTGATCTTTCCCCTGGTGCCAAATCAAATCATCTCCATGGCATTTCAGTTTTCTTGTTTTTTTTTCTTTTTTTCAGGCAATTAAACCAGTGCTCAGATCTCTAAAGGCCCAGTTACTTTAATAGATCAATTGATTTCTCAAGGCATCTTTCAGCACGTTTGCATGCAGACAAACCTTTCTGGAACAGTCCCTCATCACAGGAGTTGAAAGCTGCTGCTGTCAGGCTGTTGATATTTGGGAATTTTAATTAGTCAGAGTGTCACTCAGACATCCTTCTGCTGTGAAGGTTGAAGTGTTGTTATGTGACATTGACACAGAACATTGCTGCTTTGCCACTGAATGCTGCTTTTCCTTCTTTTAGAATGGTCATTTTATTGCTTTTAATCACAGTTCAGTGCATGAGACAAATCAGCGTGATTTGTACTGCTGACGTTAGAGAATGCCTCCAAAACATTTAGATAAGTTCTTCATTTATTTTAAACTTTGATGTTATGTCTTTGATAACTTACAACATTATTATGAGAATTTCAAGCTGTTTTAAATGGTGTTGAACCACCCACCTCCCATACAGCACATCAGTTAAAATAACATCACAAAAATAGTGTAAACAGTTAACCAATAGCCAAACAGCTACAGCACAATCTAAAGCCTTTCTAAAAATTTTGCCAATAGTTAGTCTAGTGTTTTAATGGCATAAGATGTATGGGATATGTCAAGATGTCCTCAAGGGTGAGTTTGACCTTAAGTCTACTCTTCCTAGTCAAACAGCCTCCTCAACAGGTAAAGTCAAATCCCTTTTCATTGAATATTCTGTTTCACTGTTTTAAAAATAAAATGGTTTTGCGAACAGCATTTCACGTTGACTTTAAATCAACGCTCTCCTGGGCACATCAGAATAAAGACAGTACCCTGATGTTGAACCAGTGTAGAGCCAGCCAGCTCATTAATGAAACAAGACTTCACTCCATTACCCAGAACATCAGCATGTGTAGAAACAGGTAATTTCCCTACAGTTCCATCCTTTCACACTTTGTCTTCTCTGATGGAGATGGCAGTTTGAGAACTCATAAAAAAGATATTAAACTCATGTTTCATAAAAAATAGAAAAAAGAGACAGGTGGGGTGTCGAGAAGTTTGGGAGGTGCGTGGGGGGCAGTTATGTGTAGCTGAAGAAAAGGAAGCCTTTAGGCACTGACATGTTGGTACTTAAAAGTGATCTGTTTAATTCTTTGATGTTAAAATTATTTTTCTTAAGTTGTTCTTAGTGCATGTTACTGTGTAGCTGCTATGGCTTTTTGGGAGGTTGGTACGTACTCAAGTTTACCTCAAATAAACCCCAAATAAAGCATGAGCAACGTGTTATCAAATACCACAAAACCTGTCCTAAATAAATACTTTACTACAAGTACACAAACAACCTTAGCAGCTTTGTTATATAATAGACATGATTTTCTTGCTGTTAACAAGGGTAAATAAATACAAAAAATAGACTAGAAACAAGAGTGTACATTTTGAGCTGGAAAATCTTTTACACACTCAGCACCTGACAAACATTTGGATTTTTCATTACCTCACTGAGTGAAACGAAATGACAGAATTACAATCAAATAAAATCACAAGGTCTTTTTGCTGCTGAAATCATAGTGTTTGTATGATTTTCATCCAGGATGGTTGTAGGTCAGTTGTTTTGTGGACTAAAATGTTCTCAAAACTGAAGGTCTCAAACATTCTGCACTGCAATTAGAGATGATGTGTCAGTGTGTGAGGGACATTAATATAGACGAAGACAGAAATGTTGACATGTTTGTAAAGTAAGAACTTATTATTATTCAGCTGTTGTAAGCAACAAATGTGGAGACATCTTGTTTTTGTGTCTTCATTCTGTAGTTTGAGGATATTACCCTTTCCACTATGGGGCAATATTTTCTCCTACATTTAAAGACAATTTTTATTTAACATTTTATTACCCTAACACCTTTATGAGGGCATATGTTTTTTCAAAAACTTGAAATTAAATTAAAATAAATAAGAATTTTAATAACTAGGTATGCCATTATTTAACTATGTTCACATGTATTTTATGCAGTAATATGTGAGCATTGGGAAAGGGTTTAGGTGCTAGGGTTTAGTGTGGTATTTAGGACAGGGCCCATGATTTCCTACTGGCGACAGATTCATACTGGAGCAGATATTTCCCCTTAGATCTCTTTTACTCTTCCTGTCTTTTTTTGACTGTAATGTATCACATTTTTAGGAATGTACATTTTCCTCTGCTGTTAGTCTCTGTGATTATTTATGGGGCACAGTAGGGAACCAGGAGTGAGTGCTTTGGTGTCTGTGGTGTTTAATGTTATGCTGGGGGAAAATGTGTGCATGCTTGTGTTTAACTCCATATGCACACACACCTTCACATGTACAGTTAGCAAGAGGATCAGCATGTATTATTCTGATGCATTTCTCATGTATTGAGAGATAGCAACTGCCTTAAAATTCAAATATATATATATATATATATATATATATATATATATATATATATATATATATATATATATGAAATATGTTATTATATATATATATATACATGTGTTGTTATATATTCAAACCACATACACACACACACACATGTTCAAGCTGTGTCCACTGTGCTGGACAAATAGAAGACCCCCTGTACATCTCAGTCAATAGCCTTTAAACTCTCTCACCTCATCACTTGTCTGCAAAAGGAATGCAAATGGTTTCTTCAGGCAAGAAGATAGGGATTTGACACAGTAATAAATTCCTTATAATTTTCAACCCTACATATACACTCACCAACCACTTTATTAGGTACACCTGTTCAATTGCTTGGTAACACAAATTGCTAATCAGCCAATCACATGGCAGCAACTCAATGCATTTAGGCATCTAGATGTGGTGAAGACGACTTGCTGAAGTTCAAACCGAGCATCAAAATGGGGAAGAAAGGGGATTTAAGTGACTTTGAACGTGGAATGGTTGTTGATGCCAGACGGGCTGGTCTAAATATTTCAAAAACTGCTGATCTACTGGGATTTTTACACACGACCATCTCTAGGGTTTAGAGAGAATGGTCCGAAAAAGAGAAAATATTCAGTGAGCGGCAGTTGTGTGGACAAAAATGCCTTGTTGTTGTCAGAGGAGAATGGGCAGACTGGTTAGAGATGATAGAAAGGCAACAGTAACTCAAATAACCACTCATTACAACCAAGGTATGTAGAATACCATCTCTGAATGCACAACACGTCAAACCCTGAAGCTGATGGGCTACAGCAGCAGAAAACCACACTGGGTGCCACTCCAGTCAGCTAAGAACAGGAAACGGAGGCTACAATTCACACAGGCTTACCAAAATTGGACAATATAACATTGGAAAAACGTTGTCTGGTCTGATGAGTCTCGATTTCTGCTGCAACATTCAGATAGTAGAGTCAGAATTTGGTGTAAAGAACATGAAAGCATGGATCCATCCTGCCTTGTCTCAACGGTTCAGGCTGGTGGTGGTGGTGTAATGGTGTTGGGGACATTTTCTTGGCACACTTTGGGCTCTTAGTACCAACTGAGCATTGTTTAAACGCCACAGCCTACCTGAGTATTGTTGCTGACCATGTCCATTCCTTTATGACTACAGTGTACCCATTTTCTGATGGCTACTTCCAGGAGGATAATGCACCATGTCACAAAGCTCAAATCATCTCAGACCTGGTTTCTTGAACATGACAATGAGTTCACTTTACTCACATGGCTTCCACAGTCACCAGATCTCAATCCAATAGAGCACCTTTGGGATGTGGTGGAACGAGAGATTCGCATCATGGATGTACAAATCTGCAGCAACTGCGTGATGCTATCATGTCTATATGGACCAAAATCTCTGAGGAATGTTTCCAACACCTTGTTGAATCTATGCTACGAAGGCCATTATGAAGGCAAAAGCGGGTCCAACCCCCTATATATATATTTTTTATTTTATTTTCAACATTACATATATATATATATATATATATATATGTATGTATATATATGTATGTATATGTATATATGTATGTATATGTATATATATATATATATATATATATATATATATATATGTGTGTGTGTGTGTGTGTGTGGGTGTGTGTATACACACACACATACATTTTCCTCTCTCTCTCTTTCTCCCCTTCTTCTGAATGGCTGTCTCTTTTCCTGTCTCATTAAATGTCCACTTTCCTCCTGCGTGTGGAGGCTGTCCCTCAGGATGGGAGGGAACACTTAGAAACAGAGATAGCTGAAGGATGTTATGAAGTTGAGAAAGAGAAAGCAAGATGGAGGCTCATTAGGTTGATCTCCGGGTTAAGAGCTTTGCTCGCGGTGCTTCAGGCTGGTAGTATTGAGCAGAACTCTCAGCTATCCTGTAATTCTCCCATTAAAAGCCCATCTGTGGGAATACGGCTCCTAAATGCTCTGAAACAGCACACACAGGCAGACAGGCTGAACGCAAGTGGCCTGTGCTCAAACCTGACTAATTTAATATAATGATCTCTCATCTCCCCCTACCTCTCTCTTTTGTCTCTGGCTTTATCTTGGTCTGTTATCTCTCTCTCATTACCTCTGCTTTTCAATTTGAAATTTCCTCCCTTTCATTCGATCCGTTTCAATTACACTTCTCATTGTTCTATAACCTTTTATTTGCCTTTGTGTTTCTTTAACTTTAAAATACACACTCTTACTAGTTGTCCGCTAACAATATCTAACCATATATATGCAAATTAATATAATTATATATATAAATTAATTATATATCAAATTATGTAACATGTTAGTTTAAAAAAAATGAAACTCTTAAAGAATTTTAACACCTTCAATGCCTGATGGAGCTGCATATAGTGCCTGGACAAACTGTTAAATGGATCTACAGGCTGGACTAAAGGAAGTAAAAAGGGAAGTTATCTGTCATGACTGTCTTATCGGTTAATCTACTGTGTGTGGTTATCTTTCTATTTTCAGACAGCACTGCCAGTATCATCGCCAGACGGCGCCGGTTCCATAGACTGACCCAGGAGCTCTATGAGCTTCCGGTGGTAGTGTGGGATGATGGAGAACCCATCTTGAGCAGCACCAGCACCCTCACGCTCAGGGTGTGCTCCTGTCAGAGAGGAACCAGGCTGAAGATCTGCCAGGGTGAAGCGTTTCTCTCTTCTGCAGGGCTCAGCACAGGCGCTCTCATAGCCATTCTGCTGTGTGTTCTCATTTTGCTAGGTGAGACTATATTTTTATAACAGGAGTGTTGCGTGAGTGCCATTCAGTTAGACAATTTAATACAGCATCTTTGAATTTTAATTCTCAAATTAAACTTTGTCTTAGACTTTGACACTTTTCTAAAGCCAGTCTCATGCAGGACGAGAATCACAGTGCCTTCTCATCCAGTGTGTGTCTGGCTTTAGAGAAGAACACTTAGCATTCATAGCGGGATTCTGGTATTCATTGTCATAAATGCCACTTGATCTGTCTCTGTTTAACTCCTGAACCTTGTACACCTGTGAATCAAGAGTAAAGGACAGAAATTACACTATTTTGCTAGTCCTATAACATCAGGTGAAGAATCAAGATTGCTTCAAAATGCCATGGACATATTACTTGCCTTTACTGTACTTTTTATTTTTGTTTTATGTGTGAATTCATGTGCATCATACAGATCAGTCCTATGTTTGTCCATGCGCAATCATGCATGAAGGGCAAACACGCACACACACATACTGACACTGGCCAATAGACCAACAGACAAATTTTACAGAAGGGACAACAGCAAAACCTGTGGCACAGACAAAATACCACAACAAATGTAAGAAAACACAATGAAATCTGTGAACAAAAGAAGTGAGAGGCAAGATGAGTCACTGACAGGCTTGAATGTTGCAAGTTGCAAGCTGAAGAATGCGAGTAGTATATATAATAGTTCTCCTCTCACACAACCATACAAGCACAGTACCACTCTATTCCTGCACTTGACCATATCCTTCCTTCTTCCAGCACTGGATGGTTGGGTACTCTCTCACCTTCTCCTTGTGGAGCTTTCTCATTTTCAAAAGCACAAGATTTCAACTCTAGCTCATGCTGCCAGGACTAAATATAGTTCTGAACTCTGCACTATGTTACGCTAGCTGTAGCTCCACTCACTACATCCTTGCTCAAACACTGCTCTGTTTGCTGCTGTAAAATCTATTTGTTGATAAAATCTATCTCGTCCCACTCCAGAAAATCTGGTTGGTAGATTTAGTGGCTTTGACAGAGCTGATCGCATCGAGGGTAGTGAGACCTACTCATTTGTTTGCAAACAGTGAACAGAATGTGTCACTTTTTGCGATTCGTGTAACAGTGTGACGGTGCATTTTAGATGTGTGTTAGGCCTATTCATACAACAGCTTGTGGCATGTTTCGCTTTTTTTCTGGTTACCATTATTGCAAAGTGTGTAACAACAAGCGTGAATTAACAAATGTTATTACTGTTAGTGCACTGTAACAGTGTAATAATCATTATGTTCACTGGTACTTTGCTAATCAGTACAGTATTGCACAGATAAAATCAGAGTTGGCGCCAGTACCAGGCCCCCTTAAAATCATGTCATAGAGTTAAATGCGTGTGTGTACTCTATGCAGTGGCACGCACACATATGGTTATTCACATGTTCCATGTTCTTTCAGTAATGAGAAGGTTCTTCAAAAACCTTCCGGTCTGCTGAGCGCATTAGTGCAATGAAAGCTAATGTAAACTAATGTGAGATATTGACTTTAGCTGTTCATTTACTAGGGCTCTTTACATTCTAATGGAATATCAAAGAATCATCATTCATACTCATTGATCTCTGGCCCCTGATGTGTTGCTTGTTCATGCGTTGATGATGCATTGCACCTGCGTTTCGCTGATCCTGCTGACATGCTGCACATCTCAGCACCTGCTGCTCTGGTGTGAAGCTCCCTGGAAAAATTATCCACTGTTAATAACACTGATCAATTACTTTTAGTTATCTCTTTATTTTTTTCTTTTAGATTTGTGGTACTTGACATGAATATTTTATGTATCTTCTGCCTTTCTGCCTCAGTAAAATTTCCCTTCAGATGATATTTAGTAATAAATGTAAAATTATCTTACATCCTGGTATAGTACTGAGTCATATATCATTTTTCCACACAGTTATATTTGTTCCATTTATTTAAATTACTCTTTGAGTTTTTACCATTGACTGTTTAATATAAAAAATGGTTATGAATTTGGATATTTGTTCAGCTCTTTTCCTTCAAGTATTTGAATCATTATAATTACTACAGTATTATTTTACATAATTTATATTCACTATGAAATTTTTTTTTAAATGACCTGAAATAATTAATTACAGTTATTATATGAAAAATTTCCTTTCCAGTGTTTTTTGGCTAGATACATTGACCAGTTCTCAGGAAATAATCTTAGAATTATTTACACCTCTGCATTTGTTTCGAGTTCAACTAACAGCATTTTCCTTGTTCCTCGCAGCCATTGTGATTCTCTTCATCACATTGCGTCGGAGCAAAAAGGAGCCACTCATCATCTCAGAGGAGGACATACGTGAGAATGTTGTGACGTACGATGATGAAGGTGGTGGCGAGGAAGACACAGAGGCCTTTGACATCATTGCTCTCCGGAACCCAGCCGCTGCCGAGGAACTGAAGTTTCGCAGGGACGTCCGACCCGAGAGTGTCCGGCCGGGGTCGGCTAGGAGACCACCCCGTCGCCTTAAAGATGACCGTCTGAGCCCTACATCCCTTGACATAGACGTAGAAATGGATGTTGGGGAGTTTATCAAACAGAGGGTGTCTGAGGCAGACCAGGATACTAGTATACCACCCTATGATTCCTTACAAACCTATGCCTATGAGGGTCAAGGGTCACCAGCAGGCTCCATCAGCTCACTGGGGTCAGCTGTTGTACATTCTGAACAGGACTACAAATTCCTGGATGAATGGGGCCCAGAATTCCAAAAACTAGCAGAAATTTACGGAGATGAAGTTGAAACAGAGTCAGCATCAACTGAACAGGCAGATTCAGAGAAGCAGACATAAATATTGGGGTCAGAAAACTGACAATTAAATAATGAAGATTAAATCAAATGACAATTAAAACACTGCTCTGTTTTCAACATCCCACTACATGGTTTCATCCATACAATGAGAAGCTCTCGGACCATAATGTGACAGACTGATCTGTCTTTTCTCTCTCGTTTCTTTTGGATGTTCAGAGATCTGAATTCCAGCAAGACAAGAATGATTTTAAAAAGAAAATCAAGCAAAAAAGAATAAAAAAAATAAAAAAAGAAACTAATGAAAAAATGAAAATATTTTAACTGGTGTATATTTTTTATTGCTCAATAAAGTCCTGAATTCCTGACACATGGATATATGCGTGCATTCCTAGCTAACTTTTAGCTTAACATAAGATTTATGTTATGTTTCTGTTTTATCTCTATTAGTCTGGAAAGCCTCTTGGTCGTACATTTGTTAGACTTGAAAAGAACATGTCTAGTAAAGAATGTATTTGTTCAGTATGATATTGCACTAAAATGCTTTTCTGGTGCAACTGGTCAGGGGAGATTCAGTGTGTGGAAGAGCAAAATTCTTATGAGAGTTTCTCAAAAGCAGATTCGTTTACAAACAAAACAACACTTGTTTTTCAGTGTGTCCATTGAGAGTAAGGGTAAAAAGATAGGTATAAAGGGTATAAAGATACTCTAGCAGTAAAAATAAAATATTTAATTGCTCCATATGCATGCATATGCATGTAATTCAATTTCTGTGTGCTTTGTCTCTGTTCCAAATAGGCCCTTTGATTCCAGTCATTGGCTATTCCTTAGTTAATATGACAGCTGTATTGTGCTTACTGCTAGAGTAGCTTTGTGTTTGTGTGTGTGTGGTTCTGGTATCTACAACAGCAGAATGTTTTCTGTGATGGTTAGGTTTAGGGGTAGGGGATAGAAAATATCTTTAGCCTGATAAAAAAAAATCAGTGGAAGTCTAGGACATAACCTCACTAAACAAACATGTTTGTGTGTGTGTGTCATGGTTGCATTCACACAGCATCTGGGACTGAATACAAAGAGACTCTAAAATTGTCTCTGATTGTAGAGCAGACAGCAGAGGATTGAATAGTGTCTGTATGAAGTCAATGCCCTTTTAGTTTCATTGTATCTGTTTTTCTCCCTATGTATACCCTCTGTTTACTTACCAACCACACAATAGTGTCTGCCAATGTCCTGATAGAGGCTAATAGCCCTGACATTAGTGATTCAAAGAAAAAATAACTTGTGAAGCATGTGTTTGCAGAGTTTGTATTTTCAGTATGTGGGTGCAAGTGAGAGCGCTACAAATTGGATGAAGACTATATAAAACACCTGCTAAGAAAACAATGAAGAATACCCTGAAATTGTTAAACATTTTAGATTTATTGATAGCTATTTTCCCAATATACAGCTATGTTCTTATCCAATAAAATCAGTAAGTAATACTACTATCCTTTGAAACTACAGAGCAACATAATATTGTTGTGTATTGTTTTGTGAACAACCGAATGAGAGAAAAGGTGTTTGTTTTTGTTTCTATACAGTCTGCTTCAGGAAATCTGCTGAGTGTTACATTTTCAACTTTCTTTACTTTGATTTGTTCTATTTATCATTTCCAGGTAAGAAACCTACACTGACTTTCTTGTAATCGCCTTTAAAACGTCTTGCTAACACGACCGAATGGAAGTTTTTGGACAGACGACTTTGGGTGGCTTTTAACTGCTGTTTTTACGGTGCCTGCCAACACTCAAATTAATTCGACCTGCTCAATGGTAACTTCTGTAGTCAGCGAAATGGTAATTTTGAAAAAAAAAGGTGGCCTTGGTTTACCCACTAAGCCTCACTGCAGAATTTCGATTTATCACTTATTTCTCAAGGATTTTGTATTTTTTGTGTTAGAAGGAGTTTCAAAAACAAGTGAGGCTAGCTCGGGTTGTTCCCGGATCCATCATTTATATCCTTAAAACAAAGTTTTGTTCTTCATTTTTTTGTGGCTTTAAATCCCTAACCTGAAGTATGAGCATAGTAATAGTGATTTAGGTCAGAGATGGAGACTCATGTCAATCGAGGGCAGAGACATTTTGCATACACTGAATTTTCTGTCTTCAAAGCTGAACTGAAGGTGGAAAAACATCAAAGACTCAAGCTAAAATGCTAAACTTACTACATTTCAGATGTTTGGGGAAAAGTTTAGAGGGTGAAACGAAGTGTTTGTAGTCTGTGTATGAGAAAATATTGATGTTTGACCCCGATGAGGTGTATGAAAGAGAGAAGACTTTGAATTTGCTGGATGTTGCATAAAAAACGAGGTAATAATGACTTGCTGAAAGTTTGGGGTACTTGAATGTGTCTTTGAAGGACTGCTGGTCTGAAGTTTATTTAAATATTTATAGCTGTGTAACATTTATTTATTTATAAAATTGGTTTATACTTCAGATGTTCTCATGGGCTCAGAATTTCACAGACTGATATTAGCTTGTTACATAACCCCCAATGAGCAGTTCTACTTACACTCAGTGTTTGTGTGTGTGATTATTTGTGGGTGTTTCTTCTGCAAATGAACCTTCTTACAGGTGCATTTTAATGCAAACGTGTCGTGAAGTTATGGCTTATAACATTTGCTGTAATGTACTGCTGTGAAGTGTTATAGTCAGCATTGAAAACGACCTCTAGGTTGAGTTAAAGGAACAGTGCACCCCAGATTTAAAATTCTGTCTTTATTTACTAACCATCACAAACCTGTATGCTGTTATTTTATTCTGTGATAAAAACAGGTTTTTGATGTCTATCAAGAAACATAAGGGTGAGTAAACAGTGACAGAATTTTCATTTTTGTGTGAACTATTTCTTGCTATAGAATGCCTGTATAAAAATTGCCATGCATTCACATAAGTTAAAAGACAAAAGGTCATCAAATCATTGTCTTTTAAAGAGAAAGCATGTTCCATTCTTATTCTGTTTGCGTTAACATTCTGTTGAATGTCAGAAAGTACTTGTATTTTGTATTCTGAAGGCATACATTCTGCCCTTAGTGCTCTGTTCAAGACACCCGGAGTCGTGCTGTGCAGATGAGAAAATTGGGATTAGATCTGTTGGTCTTAAAAGGGCACGATCTCTGAAACACGCTGCTGCCTTTTAAGTTTTGTTTTTGTTATAAACTGGGGAAGAGATAAAGTTCTTTTTTGTAAAAGCACAGACATGCACACATAAAACATAAGCAACAGCAAACACACAGGGATGAGAGGTTAGGAATGTTACAGTACGTTCTAGACTGATTCTGGATTTGTGTACTTCATACTTTTATTTCTTTGTTTTTTCCAAAGACTATACAGAGACAGTATGCAAGTTAAAATAAGTTTAAATTTGCCACAATACCGCTAGCAGCTATAAGCACGAATATTCATGTATGCTATGATTTTGTGTAAACATTCAGAATAAGTTATCAGTGGCGCACAGCTTCTTTGTAGAGTGTATCAAATGCACACATATGGAAATGTAATACGCTGCACCCCGCAGAGCACTCACTCAAAGAGTTCTGTCCTTCAGTAAGAGTAGGACATAATGATGCTCACTTGCCACAGAAAAACACCCCTGCTCAACCTCCAGTTATTATAGACACGCCTCTTCCTCCACACCAATTAAATCCATCTTGTAATTATTGTGAGCAGCTGCACTGCATTGGAGGAAGATCATAAAGCTGGTGCTGCGAGCTGAGGAAGTGAGAGGATGCTTGTTGGCCTTACTGAGTGAGACACTTTCTTGACTTCTTATCGTGCATAAATCTACATTTCTCAGTGGTGCTGCAACACCAGAGTTTATCTTATTAATATCACTGTTGCGATCCGCTTGATCACAGTGCAGGTTATAATGGGGATTAACTTTGTTTTTATTGGTGAAATATACAGATTTTCTGAGGAAAATGTGGGTGGTTGTTAGGTTGTATATAGTTGCTAAGGTCTTCTGAGTGGCTTAGTATACTGTCTGCTCTGTTGGTTGCCTCATCACCAACAAATGATTAAAACAAAAATCCCACCCCAAGGCTTTGGTTCATAAATAATTTGTGTTCTTCCTTTAGTGTGAAAATTCTTGGGGGGGGGGATTATGTGTCCATCAGGTAAAAATCAAAACACAACTATTAAGATCTCAAATACCTGCAAATTTTGACTCCTAAAAAAATAAAGATTTTTTAGCCCACATCCACCACTCAGTAATTGCATATGTAGTTAGAATTCTGCTGTATATATATTTTTTTCACAGATGAATTATCTTAACTCTCCCTGCAAAGGGATTTAACAGTTTATTATCACATTTGTTAATATTACAAGCGTAGAGCCACAAGGGTATAGATGAAAGAAGAAATATATATTTAAAGAGTTGGCTGACACGGATGTATTATTTAGCACTTGATAAATATTTTATTGTGTTTGAAGTATTTCTTTTAACAGAGTGATTTGTAGAGGAAAATTGACACTTTCTTAAAGGAAGCAATTTACAAAGTGATAATGTAGCCATGTCTGTGTTTGCTAAGTATTTGCATAATGCCAATAGCCTGTCTACTCCAATAAACACTGACACACACATACACACACTTGTCTTTTAGAGGTCACACATCACCAGAAAGCAATGTAACTCATTTTGTTTCATACACAACGTGATAAACAAGCACATCAGATGGGTTACATTCTGAATGCTGTCCAGCGCTTTGCATATTTAAACCTCAGAGAATGAACAGTCCCAAGTTTCTTTAGCAGCCATGAATATTTTATTGAGCGGTGTACATTCCCCTTCACATATTTGTTCAAAGGGCCAGGATTATAATTTGAATAATTCAGCGTGAAAAAATATCTCAAAACGAACGCTCAGAGCCAATGACATTTCTATGCAAAGGACATATTTGATTAATGGAGCTTGTGAATAGACATATATTAATGCCAATGGAGGCCCATATCAAAAGGTTTAATAATGGAACCTGTCTGGCATGTTACATGGTGGGTGGGTTTCAATTTCTCCATTATTAACATTTTGTATGTCCTGTGAGTGAGCTACTATTTCAGTAATACTACTACATTGTACTTTTTTAGTGAATTTAATTGAAATATTATACTGTTTATTTAGGTACTGTACCATTGTCAAGATACTGTACATTTTTGAATTATCATTATGTATGCCTTCAGATATATTGGCACTGAACCAACTACAATGTAAACTGTGTTTTTAAAACTTTTCTTTTAACTTGTGATAGATTTTTACCCTACAGCCATAAGACTTTTTAAACATAGTTTCATAATATTTAACATAATGTTATCACATCCCATTGGACATTTTATAAACCTTCTGACAAGTAGCACCTGTTATTTTCTGGCTGCTGCTCAGAAACGTTAATCTACAAAAGTAATTTGTTTACCAGCAATTTTAAGACATGTTTGAAAGGGGATTGGGGAAAGATAGAGTTAAGGTACCAGCATCCAGTTGCATCCAGCCATTCTGAAATAATGTTAAAATAAAATGTATTTCCATTACATTTTATTATGACTGTATAATTTACATAATGCTTTGGTTTCTTTTTTTTCTCAGATATTATTTCTAAAACTCTATATTGCACCACAACCCTCGTCAAAAACAGAACACTGTGCTTGCTGGGAAGAGAGACAAAACATTATGACACTTGAACTGACAGTCAGACCAAATGACGTGAGAAGCAAATGACACCATTTCACACTCATGTCAGGTAAAATAATCAATGTACTTCTGACAGCTCGTACAGACTCTTTTATCAGTAAATGGACTGAGAGCAGCCAGTTACTGTAGGCAGAAGAGCTTAAATCAAATTTTACAATGTCACATCAAGTTCAGTGTGGATTTTCTTACAATGAGAGCACAAGGAGTGTCATATTGCTCTGTATCCGATTGGCCATCAAAGCTCTTGATGAAAAGGTTTCAAAATCTAGAGTGTGACATTGAGTGGAGTCACTTTTCAACATAAAGCAAATCTTTAAAGACTCGTCCTGAGAGACATTCAAGCACCTAGAAATGCCAATGTCTTTATATAATTTCTTCATCTTTCCTCCTCTTTCTCCATCTCTCAAGGCCCATCATCATGTTCCTGTTTAAATAGCAAACCAAGATGGATCAATATCAGCTGGTGACATGCAACATCCCTGAGGGGACATTTTTTTTGCTGATAGCAGGTCCGTTGTTTTTCTGCTTGTTTGGGTGTGTTGTGATTCTGGTTCATTCCACAGACTTGCAATATGGATTTTTTGATCAAACAACCACAGCTCGACGATCATAGAGGAAACCATGGGGAGCTCTGCGAAAACCACCCAAACTTTTTTATTATCTTTAATCATCATGAGTTTGTTTGGGAATGTTTTTTTAAGACTTGGAGAACATTGTCTAGTTCTTTTTCCCTTTCTTTTTTCTGCATCCTCTAAATGATATATAAGAAATAATGTTGAATCAGTGGTGAATTTGTTATTTTCAACATTGGTTCAAAATTATATCAACTACCTTTGCTATATTATATATCTGTATGTGCTTATTAAAGTGCAAAAGAAGGAGGATCTAAGAAAGGTAATATTTAAAATAATATATGTTAGAAATATCTCCTTTATTTTAAAGATGTTCTGATGTATTGTCCAATCATCAGTATTGTGCTCCTGGACATTGTTTTTAATATATATCTTAATCAAAACTGTAATACAGTTTTTAGTTTTGCAGGTCATGTGATCTTAACATGGTGGCCATCCTTGTAAAAACCACATAAATGTTAGTTAAACATTGTAAAGAAAACAGTATAATAAGTTTCCTTTAACCCCCAAAGAGCAGAAATCGGTTTCCCCTGGCTTGTTTTTTGCAAATCAAAATAAAATTCTTCCACAAATGTTCTGTTGCTGTATTTCAGAAGTAAATATATTATTTTCCCCTGTTGTCTTATATCCTGTGGGAAACCAATTATTTAGCCAAGGATACACAAGTGAATTTGTCCTACATTTTATTTCGAAGAACAAAAATCCCTGAGCTAATCCTGTCTGTGGTTGACAGAACGAAGACCTGAGGGCAGAAGTCGTAGACGTTTCAATGCATTTACATTAGTGTGCACTAAGCAGACATTTCCTCTGCCGTTTCATGCTTGCATAATATGTGTTCATCAGAAGGAAAAATACCTCTGAGAAGGAAGCATTCAAACTCAATTCCGGCAACGGAACCAGGCCTGTGAAGCAAAGTCTCAGAGGATGGTTTATTTAATGCAAAGCCTTCCCAAAAACCAAGAAATAAAATGTAGCCGGGAGGCTTTTTATTATGGGATCTCTCGCACTGTGTTTCCGGAGCAGACTTAGGTGCTTATTGCAAATGCCAAAAAATCCTGTTCAGATCTTGTAAATTTGAATCCTGCTACACAGTAAAACAAAACCACAGAAGGAGAAGCAGACCATAACACAAACTGTGGGGATTTAGACAACAGATGAACTCCAGTTTTTGTTTTTATTTACTGATTTGAATATTTTCAGGTAAACTGTGTTAGTTGACCTTTAATTACATGCTTTGCTTGATGTGCTTAATAAGTTATAATAAGTCTCACATATGGCCTTGCTTGTTATATATTGTTATACATAAAAACCTTTTACTAACTACTAGTTAGTAACTAGTGTGTACTGGTGCTAATGGATATTTCTAATGGTCACTTTGATATTTAAGACTACCAAAGGCTTTTGGACATGAAGTACAGTTTATATTTCTTTATCTTACATGAATGGCCTCTCATCACAAGAAAACCACAAATGAGTCCACTCTGGACAGCGCATCAGCAGGTCATGCAAGTATTTCCTGTGGATCACACAGATAGTTGGTTCATGTTGCATTGCTAGCACACTTGTGTGTCACACGTCTGCAGTGTCTGACAATTAGAGTGGGCTTGGGGAATTCCCCACAAACTTTTTGCTCCTTTTCCCCCACAATTTTGCAGAAATGCAGACACAGCGGGTGCTGTGCACTGTATATTAATCAAATTCTCTTTTGTGTTTTTTGTGCTTTGATGGTAATTCAGACCCAATCTGGATACAAACCAGCAACAGGGTGCAGATCATAAAAGTGCTCAGCAAGCAACGTTTATCAAATTGTGACAGTCATCAATGATTTATGTGTTTATTATTTTTTATTTCTGCCCCCTAAGGCAACCAGTAACACAGTGAGAAAAGAGCACAGCACACAGGGCAAACTAGCACAGCTAAGAAACAGGTACAGAGGGTCACATGTGTGTGTTTATTATAACTAGTGCACTGCAGTATCGTGAGTCAACACTGTTCAAGAGCACTTAAAGGTACAGAAGGCAATTTCTGAGAATTGCTGTTAAAAAACTGAAAAATATGTGAATGTTTGCTAGGTGTCTGTTCTGTGTGTGTTCAAAAATATTGTGTTTGCACTTGCTGTGAGGATCGGACCAATCACCACAATACTCTCATAGCCAATCAGCAACAGGGGCCTATGTGCCAGCTGTTGCCCAGCATGTTTATTTTGAGGGCGGAGCAATGAAAGGAGAGGTGGGTTTGTTTGGGAGTCGATTTCAACCCTTACTCTCAGGAACAGTAGAGAACCCAATCGCAGATCAGTTTTTAACAAAAATGACTTTATTGAACAAAAACTCTCTTGAGGGGGGAATTCAAGAATCAAACAAGAAAACCAAAACCAGACTAGGGATAAACAAGATCAAGACAAGATTATATTAATATAACGTTGAGCTCAAAAACAAGGCACAATGGAGACTTCAAAACACACCTGGTAACAAGAAACAATACACCAGCACAAGACAGCAAACACAAGGGCATTAAATAAGGAAGAAACCAAGGCAGGTAATGAGGGCAAACAGGAGAGTGGAATAAACTAATGATGGGATAATTAACGAGGAAACAAGAGGGTGGGGTCAAGACTCAAGACAGGAGAGCACAAAGTAAACAAACAATGGCTATGTGCTTCCACAGATCACAAAGACACAGAGCATGAGTCTAGATCAGGATCCAAACATCATGCTGTAACACAAAACACAAGGGCTGCCAGGATCTTGGCACGGAATTTGGGAAAAAGTCAAGACAAGAAAGCCAGGACCCTGACACTTACTGCATCTTTAAGACCAGAAAGCAAAGCTTCAAACATGTTAAGTGCACTGAGCTATAGTATGAATGTCATATGAAGTGTTTCTGCACTTGGTAATATGCTGCTCAGGTCTCATTTTTCTGCAGCATCCATAAAGGCGTTTGAGCTTCACAAGTGATGTGTGGCTCAGTGCCGAACCCTGCGGCTTATAGCATTACATACGGTGAATGTTTTGAATTATAAATGTGTTGAGAGCCACCTCAAAGACACGTCCAATAATTCCAGTTATTAGAAATCTACATAACCAAACTCAGTGTTCTATAAAGAAATATTCTAGGCCAAAAGCATTGAAATATTTGCATAATACAGCTGTTAATCAGCCAAGTGTCTGCTCTCTGAGGGTGAGAAGAGGTGGATCTCTGTCAGAGCCAATGGTGTTGGATGACTGAGAATGTCCAGCTGGGAACATCCCACTAGCTGCACATTAAAGAAAATTATACTATTGCTATCACAATGGACATGGAGCAAATGAGTATTTACTCCCTTGGTCAGACTATTGTGTGTTTTCATTCGTGTGTGTGTGAATGCAAGAGAGAGAGATAGGAATGAATAAGAGAAATAAAATGTTTCTATTTTTTTTTTTACTGAACAAAACAATTAACCATGCTGGGAAAAATAGCTTAAAAGAGACTTTTGCTAATACCTTACCCTGGTTAAGTTGGTTTTGAACTGGCTTCAGGTGGTTTAACTGGTCTCCCAGCTTGACCATCTGACAAATCAAACAAGCCACCTTAGACACACAGCTTAGAAATGCTACATTCTTTTACTCATTTATACATTTATTATTTTGAATCACACAGCAGCTGTGTTGTAATTTATTTGATGTTTTTGTCATATGTAGGGCTTTTTTATGCTTCAACTCATACACACACCTAATGGCTTTTCAATCAGGGTCTGCAATAATCATTTGCAATTATCAAACAAGAAAAAGTAATTAACTGGATTTTTAGAGGAATTTTCACAGCATGGCTGCTGATAAACCCAACAGTTGAGCTCTTCAAAGTTGTTATTAATTAATGCACCTTGCACAAGTAAAATTGCATTACCTGTGCAACAGAGCAATTTTCGGTGAGTTTAATTTTCTAATCGAGTTTGTTGTTTAGTTAAAACTGTATTGGATCAGCCTGTGAATACCTGGATTCTGTGAAGCATTTGAAATTGAATTGAGAATGCTTTTTAAATACCAGTTAAAATGAATCAAAGTCAGTTGAATTATATGTAGAAATATATACAGTATATATCAATAATATAATTCACAAACCTTCAGTAAAAAAGTTATTTTTTCAGTTCTTACTACAATTGCAATAAACACTTATTCTCCCAAGTAATATTTGTTAGCATAACTGTGGACTAATTATCACTTTAATGGCTTATACAGACTTGATGCAGTAATATAGAATGATATGCTGTACATATATTGCCTATTGCACAACAATTTCGAGCATGGTTCATCAACCCCACTGTCAATAAACATAAACATCACATAAATACAGTAGCAGCATGCCTGTCTACGCCACACTGGAGGTTTAACCGAGCGTGTGTCTCACATTACCCTGCTGGTCCCAATACCCGCACGGGTCACCTGTATTCCAACGTTATTTATATGGCAGGACAAAAGTTCATCCCAGCCATTAACACAGTGACGTGTTCTACCGACGTCCGGCACAGGCCAAAGAATATTGAGCTGACGCTACAGATTGTATTTATGGAAAGCCAGAGGGGAGGGCGTAAATATCTGTTACACACACAGAACTGCTCATGAACATAAAGCACACAAACACACAGTTGATCACAGACAACAGAACAGTCTTTGCTGACCCAGAAGGTCTCTTCTCATTGATGAAGCACTAATTCAGCTGAAAGCAAGAGCATGCAGCTTGTTTTAAATCTTTCTGCTTTCCAATAGGAAAAGAACATCACAAGTAAGCTCTCTTCAATCAATTGTTGATTTAACTCGATTGTTTCTTCTAGACAGCAGAAAGATTTAATGTGCCCCCTTTCCACCTGGTATTGAGAAGCGTTTTTGGTGATCACAAGTGAGTGCTGATTACAAATGCTGTTGTATTTGGATGTGTGTACTGGAAGCTTCCAGTTTCCATCACCAAAGGAAAATCTTTGTGTGTGCCAGCAGGTTTGGCATTATTGCTATTTCTGTTTCTGAGTATCATAAATGGTTTTCGGGTTTCGTGAGAAATAGTTTGAAAACAGTATTTTCTCACTGTCACATTTCTCTCTTGTTTAAAAATACCCACAATTTTCTTCCCATAAATTTCTCACTTGATCCAAATCTTCCCCAGATATCCCTCATTCCCTCTGACTCATGTTCCATTTTAATCTCGCTCTTCGCCTCGACTTCATACCTTCAGTGTCTCTGCTCTCATTTCTCAATATTTTTACACCGGTCTACAGTTCTTCCCTGCAGTTACGTCACACTATTTCTCTGTATCTGCTAAGCTTAGCCCACATTTCTCAAAACATTTCTCCATCTCTTTATTGCTCACTCCTCTCCCCGTGTGTACAGAGAATGTTGTATGATAACTCTGGAGCTGATTGTTTGACAGGGGACAGAGTGTTTTCCTCTGGTTTTGGCCCGAGCAGCTACAAGGCAAAGACATATGTGTATGTCAAACGTTTGGCTGACGAAACCTTTCTTGAAAAATTCCAGACTGTTTTTGTGGAGCCCTGTATCAGTTCAGAAACTGAACATTTCACTGCACAGTACGGATGGGGAATTTATTTTAACAGTCCTGGTACCCTTTAACGATTCCCTTTGTAATTATTTTTGCAACTTTGCAGTAAACACAATGGACGGTGTTTGGAAAACAAATCCCATTTTTTATTTATTCTGTACTTTTGAAAAATATTCATGATTCTAACATTAAAAAAGCAAACCATCGTTGTGTGTGTGTGTGTGTGTCAGATGCATTTATCTTTCTTCAAAACCTAATTCTGTTTTCCATGTACTACACAATTAGCAGTAAGTCAGCAAGTAAATGTGTATTAAGAGATGTGTGCCATGTTGTAATGTTGACAGGTGAACATATGCTCAGGTTATGTTTGTTTACTTGTTTACACTAAAACAAAACCACATAACAGCTAATCTAGTACAGCTAATCTCAACACATTTATTGAATATGCCGTGATTAAATGGCATATATTGAAAACTATTCCCTCCACTGTAGCTGACAGCGCCGCAACCTGGCATCTGTCGCAAATAAAGACATGCAGCAGTTCATTATCACCTGAGCCTCCAGTGTTACACTGTCCAAATGAAGCTTAAAAAAACACCCACAGTAGACAGTGTGCCAAACCCGAGAGCTAACGAGTGCTACTGGACCTGTCAAGGGCTGATATGATTGCACTCATTCTCTTTAGAAAGACTGAAAGAGAGAGACTTGAGAGAGAAAGCAGAAGATGTCTGTCCCTCTCTTTTGTTCAAACTATTCTGAATAGGTATGCAATTAGCCGTGGATGCAATTAAACTGCTAACGTTTTCAGTAAAGCCCTGAATGTTCTAATGCACAGACAAACAAAATCCCTTGAAAGTGCAATTCCATATTTCAAATGCTTTACATACATTTATTCCTCACAAGAACCACCCACTGAAATTACAAGTACTGACTGATGTGTAATCATGCCAGCCATTGATAAGAAGTTACATACATACCAGCCAATGAGATTAGGATATCTGGAATTGATTAGCTCTGTTATTGTATGTTCTTGTGGAAGAGCTATATATTGAACATGGAAATGGGCATTTCAATAAGGAGATTTTGTCAGGGTTTGTCCCCAAAATATGTTTAAATAGGCACACACACAACAAAATGTGACAGAGAATTGCACAGGTTTCCCCTTTTATCAATGGCTATAGTGTGCATGTTAAATATTAATTGTGCGCATGCGCTTGTTTGATAATTGAACACCTTGGAATGTCTGGTATTTTTACTTTGTGGTCATGCATTTTTGTATTGATATTCTGTGGGCAGGATCCCAGTGAAACAAGCAATAACAGTGTGGATTATGTTATTTAATTACAATTTAATTACAATTAAAACAGAAAAATAATAATTTGAATGATTTTTTTTTTAATTTCCAAAACTACATACCACCTGAAGGCACACCGGTACCTTACATCTTAGTTAGGCCTGGTCCACAGTATCATAGCAGGAGACATTTCTGAGATCCGAAAGCCTCTTCACTGTAGTGGATCAACTGAAAGACAGTCTTATATAATGAATCTTCTCATTTACATGCACAGACAGCTCTGAAGAGTCTATCAGTGCAAATTGCTTTATCTGGAGTAAACGTGACCTGGGCTAGTGGTCTTTTATAAATAAGCCATTATCCTTCCAAAACTGTAATTACATGGCTAATGCCTGTCATGAACGAGGCCCTGACCATGGTGAGATACAAAGCAGTGGTTTAATTGATGAAGTTATCACGGTCAAGCATCCATGCAGAAATGTTGCATTTAAGTCTGTGATGCTGAGGCTGGCAAACTTGCCCTAAGAATTATCTGCAGAATTACTGTAATAAAAAAAAAAAACTGGAGTTGCAAAAAGGATATGTTTTAACGGCTTTAAAAGGATTTTGGACACTGGTCAAATATTTAGGTTGGAAGACCAGATTTTTATATTTATATTTTCCAGGACAGACATTACAAATACAATGTTGCATTGCAAATGAAAGGGTAACCTAATCTAAATGTGACTATATAATACATTATATAATATAATACATTATGTAATATTATATAATATGTAATAATGGTTTATACCTGTACAATCATTACCTCTACTTCAAAAGGAAGGAAATTATGTAAATACGATGTTAATTATACAATGTATAATCTCATCACTTATTCAATTTCATTACAATAAAGAAGAAAAGAGGAGGAAAAACTGTCCTGTTATCTTTGCTACAAGTCTTATGTGCTCCAAAGGAAGAGAGCAGAAAGATCTACATTAATCACCAGGAAATTCAGAGCCTTTTTTCAAATGTTTCATTAATGTTATATGACCATCAGATCAATAGATGGCCTACCGAGATTTTTTAAACACAATTTTCAAGTTCAAGTTTAACATTTCAATACTGTTATTAATTCAGTAATTAGTCATTTGTACTACAATCAGTAAAATCAGTAATTAGTACTACAAATATATAATGTAATATCATAATACATTATTTATTATTTTTATATTATTTTAGTAACTCTCCTGCCCTTGAAATTTTGCCACAATGCTCAACAATGCTGAAAGAGCCCAAACAAAAGACTTAAGACGACAGGCCAATGAATGAACACACTGAATTATACGATGCTCTTAAAAGAAGAGTCTGCAGGCAATGGAAGCCCTGTGCAATGAAACTGTCCTACAGGGTTTTGTATTATAGCGTAAATGAGAAAGAGAGAGAAAGAGCACATTTCCTGGTTTTAATTTGCTAAACAGAACATGTAAACCTCTAAACAATCAAATTCATTGATATTTTGTGCCCAGCACATGCCAACAAGAATGAACGATGGCTCTGCCAATTCTCTCCCCTAGAGGTCAAAGTTTTGTGCCAGTTGAAGAGTGGATGTTTCCCCAAACTAGAGGTGTGAGATGTACTTGTTTGTGAATTTAATCCCCTCTTTGTGTATTTGTAATCTGTGCGTTATCTTTTCAAAAGAAATTACAATTCTTACATTGTGAATTTATGCAATTTATTCTGATTGAAACAAGGGGGTTTAATTTTTTAACCCCTTTCCTCCACCTTCCTGGCTCATTCCTGTAATGGAATGGCAACTTTTCTCAATCCAATCAATTTCAGATAAACAAAACTGCAAACCTCTCCCTTTTATTAATTATTATTTTGTTACTTAACTGGTTTTTCAATTATATTTACATTTATGCTTTTGGCAGATCTTTTTATCAAGACTACATACAAGGCATATATTTGAATATTTGTGGTTTGCCCAGGAATCTGATCCATGATCTCAGTGTGCTCTGCCTTTTGAGCTACAGGAACTCACCTGGACTTTAGAATCAAATCAGAGGAAATGGGAAAGTCTGAATTCATATTCTTCATATTTTCAATCTCTGTCAAATTACATAATTACTCTGTGCACTCTTCAAATTTAAAAAGCTGTAGAGTAAGTTCATACTGAACTGAGATCAGCATTAAGGTGCGTAATTGCTGGGTTGTGCAAAGTAAATTACCCTTAGGAAGCTAATCTGACATACTATTTAACTGTTGGGCTATTGGAGGTGAATTACCCTGCAGGAACATCATTTCAGCTATGCTGTAAGCAAGCCCTGACTTCGATGGTTTATAATAGAATAATAATGATGGCTCAGTTTCTGGGTTAGACCCAAACCCAAGGTTCACATTTCAAATTCAATTTAAATGGGAAATAAGCAATTTGATGCTAAATATAGATATCATTAAATGTTTTTTCCCCCTCATTATCTGAAGTGACAAGACCATCAGTAGATGTAGAAAATAGAAGAGAATCACATAAGTGGAAGAGAATTAACTGCTGACACACTCATATATATATATTCAGCTTTTTTGTTATGTTAATTGCACACCAAAGTGTCCTGATCACAAACCAGTGAATTTAAAGGTGACAATTTATTATGATGCAAAATGCAGCAACTCTGCAGTGGAACATTAGTTACTGCACATGAATGTTGAGTTCTTACATTTCTGCCTCTTTATTTCCACTTTACATTGACATGTAAGCCCCATAAAAAAAACAATAGCATGAACACATGAAATTTAAGCTAAATTTACATTTAGCTGTGGCCACACGTTCTAAATGAATACTAATAAAATATTAGCTGTTATGTTGCTTGGCAACCACAAATGGCCTACAGTTAGGATAATGAACAATATTACTGGGCAGAAGAATGCTTTATTTCATTTATTAATGTCTAACTTTTAACTGTCAAATTTTATTGCTTATGCCACAATTTTATTAAAGCAATTAGCCACTCAAGGGTAAAAATTCATGATATTATTCTACATAGTGTCACAGCTTTTTCATGACAAAATCATTAAAACACTTCTTGTGGCATGTTTCTTTATTAAACACTGAATTATATCCATCTTAATTGTGCTCACATGAGCTATAGAAGCTGCCAGTGGTCGGTGTCATGTGCTGTGAAACTTTGACTGCTTCCATTCAGCACACCTAAAGCATGACTAGATGTTTAAATGTCACCATAAGCAAATACAATAACAGCTTAAAACGTACATTTCAGAATACTGCATTTCTGTCACTGTACATGCTGAGGCTCCAGTTAGTTTCATAAGTAAATGCAAATCAAAATAAAACTGCATAATTACTGTGTAATTTATTACTCCCACTATACTGACTGCAGTTACAAAATATCTTTTGGAAGTGTGAAAGTGTGGCGTATTAGGGTTGCACATGTTAAATTTGTAAAACTAATGCTTTTGGGGAAAACTGAGTAAATTGTCACAGAATGCAATTTATTTTAAGTATCTGCTGCTAAGTAGAACTCACACGCCAATGAAATGAGTTCATGTGACAACAATGTAGCATACTGTTCTTTTTTTAAACATTTTAAATATTAACATGTATTCAACAAGTATGCAGTAAGCTGAAGCTAGTATTCCAGTATGATATTCCATTAAATAATACTATACACTGTATACTGCCTACTACACATGCTACTCTGTATACTCATAAATTTAAAGGTACTAAAATAGATTCTCCTCAGTGATGCCATAATAGAACCATAAGAACCATTTCTGCTTCCCCAAATAACTTTTTCGTCAAAGATTGAAAGAACCATTTCTTTATTACTGTTTTATAGTCTATAGAACCTTTCTACACTATAAAGAACATTTTGGGCAGCAGAAAGGTTCAGTGGACATTAAAGATTATTTATAGAATCATACAGCCTGATAAAGAACCTCTTAAGAACCTATATTTTTAAGAGTGTTGTATGCTACAGCACTATTCTGAATATAATGCAGCATTGAATGCTGTTTATCTCTGGTTACTTCCTGTATCTGAACCTGACGACCGCAGGCCGAATCTCTGGAGGTCTGCTCATGAGAATACGCTATAAAACAGTCAATTAAAAATCTCATTTCAGGTGTTTCAGCTGTGAAAATGACTATCACCTTCACCTCTATTACTCACTCACCCGTCTATGCCACTTAATTGCTGTCATTATATCTGTCATATTTGTCTTAAAAGAAATCATTTGATAACCAATTGTCACCTGGGCAGGTAGTCTGGCCTTTGAGCCTGTCTGATAGCAAAAGTATGATTTTTTTTATTAATGTTATTTTATACAATTGTTAACTGCTGATATGTCACAGGACAGCTAAAAATATAGCTTGATTCATGTTACACATGCAAGGAGACTGTTGGGGCCCGACAGCTTGTGACATCAGCGGGATAAACAGCTGTCTTTGTGTCACAAAAAGCTACTCTGCGCCACATGACTGACAGAAGTACGCGTGGTGAGAATTGTTTTGAAAACAGAATGCAAGTGTTGTTTTGGTTGTGAACAAATTTGTGGTTTTGAAGGTTTTTTCTTGTCATAGGGACAATTTTTTGTCATTCACAATACACTGATTTGTTAGTACCTCCTTTGTAAGGCACTACGCTCAAAGACTACAGCATGACAAAATCAGTGACTGAGCAAATATCCTTATAGGGTGAGCTGTGAAGGACATTATAATTGATTAGAGGATCTTACCGAACAAATGTGAGATGGGGGAGTGGGAACAGTTTAATAAGTATTTCCAATTTATGAATGGGCATAAATCAATGATGAGCATACAGAATTAAAATGACACACTAATTGTAAGTCACTCATTGGAAATGCAGTGTTTAGTTGGTCTTAAATATCTTTCCCAGCACTGTTTAAGGACATTACCAGAAATCAGTTTGCTTATTTAGGCTGTCTTATTTCTGTAGCTTGATGAAAGTCAAGCCTGGAGGTTCACAAAATGTAAGAAAATTGTTGTAATATGGTAAGAAAATGCTTCTAAAGTCTCTTTAAGTAATATTCTTTTTTAATAAAGGAAAATAAATCTTGTATCAGTGAAAAATTACTATTTTAAATTAATATGAGTGAATGCAACTTGTAATAACAAAGATACACACTAGTGGCCGCCAGTGTAATTAATCAGCCTACAAAGTCAATATGCTACACTCAGTGAATTAGTGAACAAATCTGAATCATTTTTTTTATTTCATTCTAAAGATAGCCACTGTGGTTAAGATTAATATTACCACAAGTAAACATTAAAGCAAACCCTCAAATTGAATACTAACATTAAAAAAATCTGTACCCATACTATTTCATGATGTACCACTCTTTGTCTCCAATATATATGATCATTTAAGATAATTTATATGATGTTAATATTATATATTGAAGAAAAACAAGAGAAAGAATCGTTAGACAAAGTTTTAAGTAACAGACAGAGATTTCAGACTAATGTCATAAGAAGATATTGACTTCTTGACTCTTTATTGACTGCTTTTGGTTCTTAAGTGGGAACGATTATCTCAAGCTTCAATAAGCCTCCGATCGATGATGTGTTGTGGTTTGGCACAGCCAAAGGTTTTTCTGTGTCAGGGCCTGAATGCTGAAGCAAAGCTTTAATTACCACAATTTGCCGCAGTGCTGCAGTTTTATTGAGCAGTATTAGCAAACCAGGGCCATTTTGTTGCTCCCACTATTCAATAATATGAATTATGACTAAATAAAATGCCATTAAAGTGTTAGCTCTAGCATATAATTTTCAACAATGCTCTGAAGTACAGTATAATGCCAATGAAACAGTACAGAAATTATTTTATTGTGAAATATTAATATGATGGACCTATATATTTATAGGTACAGTAATTGCTTGAGTTGTTTCCTGGTCTTTGCTGTTTCATTGGTCAGTGGTGCTCTGGATAATTCTTGCTATGAAACTACACACAGCTGCAGTGACCACCAACTTATTCAATTTAATAGAAAAGCTTTAGCCTTCAAAAACCTTCCATTCACCATCAGTTCTCAGCAGATAGATCTGTCTGTGCCATGACCCGAATGACAAATTTTTATGTGCTGATGCCGTCAGGAATCATCTGTCCATCATGATTCTCACTGACACAGTTTTGTGGTGTGAAAACGTGTTACAGTCTGGGAAAAGAAAGTGCATGGGGTTCATCAGCCATTCACATCAAAGGTAACATGTTAGGACTGCCATTTTGTTGAGAAAACTTTACAGTAGATTTTGGAGTAGTTTTGGGACAATGTTAAATACAGGTGTCAATTGAATGCAAAACCTGGATCCCACCTGTCTTAAATATTCTAGCCAGATGGCTCAAATGTAGCACTAAGCTTACCAACAAGACGCTCATGGCCAGAAAGTGGAGAAAATCGATTCAAACTCAATTTGAATTCAGTCAAGCACCTATTTCACGAGCTCTTAACAAGGCCATAGATAAACACCCCCATATATTCCAGCCACAGGCCTTCACAATGCAACCATTGAATGTGGGCAATGCAAGGCTAAAAGAATTTTACCACAGAACACGGCTAATCAAAGCTGAACACACAAGGAAGTCATACATTCAAAATGGCATAAGAACCTGAACCTTTGTTTGTACATTTTGTAAACTATCCAAATATCTTTTGGCGCCTGGAAATGAAAGGAAACAATGTGCAAAAATGTGCTGGTGGTATTTCTACTCTGTTTGTCCAATAAAGAAAAAATACCCCTCAAACAAGTTTCAGCCTGAACTTTAAATGCATCCTTATAAATTTACAGTAAAGAAGGTCAGAGTAAAAACAACTGAAGCAAGCAAGTCCTGATGCTTTTAGAGGTGGTCATATTTTCTTGAAATCTCACAGGATGCTGTAAAATACATTATTGTCAGGAACTAGAAAAAACACACAAAAACAAACTTTAGCGGAGCAATACAACACATTCGGGATTGTTTTATGTTTTGGTCAGTAATCGTCAAGAGGAACATATCAGTAAATACAGAAATAAACCATGCATGTGGGCAATTTATTCCAAAAAATTCTCCAGACAGAAGCAATATTCTCATGACACCCCGTCAGCCCAGCTAGTTTTGGCTTAAAGCGCACAGCAAATAAAGAAGAAATGTCTTGTTTTCTCATTTGTGGACAGACCTTGGGCTTACTGGTCACTTGAGGATCCATTATGAATGGATTTGTTGGCCTGAAGATGTCCTATACTGTAGGTTCAATATATGCAATCCACAGATATTGTCTCCACACAACAGCTTCTATACTTGACTGCTCAGGTGGTTTCTCCAATATACATGATCTATGTTGTTTCATTTGATGTTGCAGCAAAGAGAAAAGGTCATATGTAATTTTTGTTTCTTTTCCACAGGGATATGCGTTAGGTAATAATGTTCATAATACAGCCGAGGGTCTCCGAATGAATGGAGACATGAGTGCTATGTTATCTGGAGATTTATTTATTTATTTTTGTTTGCCAGGACAATGTTATCATTGAGTGATAACCAGTATGTGTATGTGAGCTCCAGGGTAGTTCTGGCTTTCCTCTCTATCATGAGAAACTGTTTTGCTGAAAATGGAGCTCTGAGGTAAAGCCTTTAGTGATACTCAGATATTGTTTTAAATATTTTGTTCTGTTGTGCTAAGATTTAGGGCTTCATTCTATATAAAACAAGAGATAAATCCACATGTGATATGACTTTCAACAGTGTGAACATGTCTATCTCTACTAGTGTATCACTAATGTACCATGATGCCATGCCTGCATGAAAGTTTTTTAAGCTTTTGTTTATGCTAAAATATTTATATTTGGGAATTTATTTATTATTTGGAAATGTGTTGGATTGCATTTCAGCTTCCTGTGGGTTGTGGCCAATTCAATTACACTGAAATTCCAATACATGAATTAAAAAGGAGCAGATACTTAAAGTTTAAATTTTGCCTATGGCGTTTGTGTGGTGTGTGTGTGAATAGATGGATGGGTAATATTGTAAATCCAGGAGGTGTTATGCTTAGAACTACATGCCAGGCTCTGTGTTGTTGATATGAAATAAATCAAATATAGCAAATCTTTCTTGTTTGCTGACCAGCAAAAAATCTTGAATTTGCAACATGCATCTTTTAAAGCAAACTGCACAGCAAGGCATATCAAAGCCTACACTATGATCCCATTGGGCTAACAATGAGAAAACCCTTAAATCTCCTTCATACATGATGTCTGTGGCTTTCATCTGTTTTTGAGCTTAGATGTTGTACGTAGAGACTTGGCTGGGTTTGAGACCTGTATTCAACCTCTATTTTGCAGAGCAGTGTTTCCCAAGAGATAACAGCCAGGCTTAGCTGACAGCTCTCTGAAGTCACCTTTAGTGTAAAATTGCATAGTTATTTTTTTTATCTTCAACCATCCTCTAAAACTGAGCTACCAGCTATCTGCAGTCCCCAGAAATGGCCAGAGAATGAAAAAGGGACAATGAAAGAAGGAGATAAAATGAGAGAATGAACTCTGAGGGCGAGCAGGAGAAAGAGAGTGTGTGAGGGATGGAGGGATGAAAACACTCTTTCACACTCATTTGCTTTTGAATGGCATTCTGGAAAGCGGTGGATTTCATAATTTTAGTTGTGCTGGAGATTACATAATGCATGGTCTCCCACTGTCCTTGCTAACATAAGGAAATTAACCTGACCTAGTTGGCGATTACATTTACCTGCAAGGACCTGTGATTAGCACCTTTGTCTGTTGCTTCATAAGCATTCATATCCAGAAACATTTTTAGAGCCATTTACCTGATCCGTAAATATCATGTGACTGATCAATCTGTATTAGAACTAAACGCAGCAGACAGAAAGAAAACAATTTTTACACACTGTCAGTTTCTTTATAGGCTTAAAGGCTTGGCTGCACCGGTGTTGCTCAGGGGAAACAGATACAGTTAATTAATACATTGCTCTTTGGGACAACATGCCCCAACAGAAGGCTTACAGGGGGGTAAAGTGTTACACTGGCTCTTGGATCTGTAAAAAAATGTTTTCATCATTATTTTATAACAACATCCTTGTTTCCTACAATAATAGGAAACAAGTCATTTCTCCCCTACAGTAATGCTTTACCTGTCATTTCTCCTGAGATTTTATGGATTTTCAGCATTTACACTCAATTTCTTTCATTCCAAATCAAGTTGTTCAAAAAGTGCCTATCACTTCATGTTGTAAGTTCAGAAACCTACTTAACTTGAAAAAACTGAAAAAATTGAAATAGATCTGTGCAAGTTATGCATATATTTTTGCCATTTCTAAAGATGACCGTTTTTCTTCAACTCATTATTTTCACTAAGTAAACAAACAAAGGCAATCTTGTTTAATACTATAGTTGTTTTGGCCCAAGAGATCAGCATGAAATTTTAATGAACCTTTCCCCCACAGACTCACCTAAGGAGATGGAGGTGTATGGCCAGGGCCCAGAAAAGAGGCCAATAATGATGTGTTGCTCTGAGAAGGCATGATGCTGAAATGATCCTTGTTAGGGAACTGCAGGAACCTAAGGGGGCCTGTTTACTGAAAGTGTCCCAGAGGAGCAGCAATTCAGGGCTAGACTAACACACCAGGTGTTTGTATTCATCTCTATTTTATAGCACCACACACTGCAGTGGGTCAGGGGTATTTTCGACTTTTCTGATGTTCTTTTGTAAGGATCTTTTAGAGGCTGCAATCTTTGTTAGTGGCTACGATAACAACTATATTTAAAGAATACTTTACCCAAAAATGACAATTCTTTCACTCAGAGAACTTGGAATACAGTGCATTCGTTCAGATCACTTTAATGGTTATTTTGTCCTTTTTGGCAATTGACAGCCTTTTTGAAACTTGACAGCCATTGTCATCACAACTTTTATATGGAAAAGACCTGCTTAAGATTCTTCTGGAATTTCTCTTTCCTGTTTCAAAGGAAAAATAACACCATATGGGTTTGAAACAACATACTGTAGATGTGGGTAAATAATGACAGAATTTTCATTTTGGGCAAATTATTCCTGTTCAACACATCTAGTACTACTACTTACTGACAAGTGTTTGACTGCTATGGGCCATTTAATATCAAAACTCAAGTCAGTTTTAAAATCATTCCCTTTCATTTTATGCATGTCTGGAAAGTTTTCATGTCCTATTTTGTCACACTTACAGACTAGCACTGAGCCAAATTGCAAAACGCATGAAATATAAAAGCTATGAATAGAAATACTGCCATGCATCTTTATAATGCTATTGTGGCTTTGACACGTCTGACATAATTTAAAGCCACAATACATAATCTACAAAACCAGTTCAGTATATAATACAATATTTTATGCTTTTGACCTCTAGGATGAAGATATATGGAGCTCATTCCAGCTTTGTAGATTTCTGATACAGTGATCTGATCAGCTGATCAGATGTAGAGCTAAACATCAATATCACTCCTTCCCAGCTGTTGCTGCCATTTGGCAGTTGATAAAGATCTATCCACGAACGAGAGAGCCGTCAAGCTGACTGACAGCTGGGAAAGAGCTTCATTAGTTTGCTGGTTAATGTCTCAAAGATCCATCTACAGCCAGACCCGCTCTGACAGCGATACAACAGCAATCTGCAGACTAGAGTAAGTTATTATGGCACAAGGAGATTAATTGGTGTGATTTCATTGTCATCTGACAGAGAGGATGAGAAATGAGGATAAAGAAATGAGCGGAAACAAGGTGACCTATGTCGGAATGATCGTAGATCACAGACTGCCCCATTTTACATCATATGTACATGCACCTCATTCTCGTTGTTTGTTCTGATATTATGTTGTAGTTTTTTAGCTATTGGGGGTTTCACAGACACTTCAAACATTCTGAATGTGTTTGGAAAGCTTTGAAGCTTCCCAAGATGCTAACAAAAGCATTGCAAACTGTTGCTAATACTAATGCACTGTAAAAGCTAAAGGGATCATATTACAAGGAATCAGATTTTTCTTGATCTTTTGAGATAAAAGAGTTTGATATACTGTGAAAACATGCTGTTACCTTTTGAACTCAGTCTAACTTTTTCCAAAAAGTTTCTATTCCAGTTCAAAATTACCTTAATTTCAGTCAGATTATAAGTGTCAGTACAGATTGTTTTGTGATGCTTTGAACTGCAGGAATGAACTGCAGGAATGCAACACTGACCAATCAGCATCCAGGAATCAGCTTCATTCCTGATTCTCTGGTTACCACACCTGACACATACCCATGTTCCCCACGTGGCTCCAGACCACACGTATGATGTAGTTACCGTACCTCACTCTCAGCGTGTCAGGTCAAACTACATTACATATCTACAAGCTGTCAGCCCATTTGCAAACCAAAGGAATGCTGCCTAATTTAGCCTGTTTCTATTTTCACCAGCGCTCAATTTCAGAGTGCCACAAGTGTTGGGGAAGAGATAATGAGAACGCAGCTCTAACACACACACGCCGCCTCGCTCATTCTGCCGCTACCCAACAGGGTTCTGTTAATTGCTTATGACTTATCACCTAACACATGTGGCCCAGCTGTGGGGAGAAGGTGCTAAGACGCTACATAATACTGTGGAATCTGTCTTTGCTTGTATTTATTACAGGAGACTGAACATCAAGGCAGGTTCTGTGATGGAGATTACCTTCTTGTAAAACAAAATCGTCTCGTAAAAAGAAAATCTGCCGAATGACGTTCTAATACCAGACAGGAAACATTTTTTTCTGTCTGGAAAGTAAATTCCTTAAAAATTCATTTTAACTCATAATTCATAAACAAACACAATGTCTTAGTGACACGTGCTTTAATTAAAAAAAACTCAGCTAGCCAAATTGCTTCTTTTTCTTTCTTATTCATTATTTTATTCAAAACCCTAGAAATATCAGTGAATTTGAACATGTTATTCCCAGGTCTTGAAATATTTAATTAGCGAGATACTACACTGCTCAGTTTTAGTAGGGAGATCGGTCATTATAACTCCCTTCTCATAGTGATATGATTATCTTGGTGAATTAACCTCATCAATTTTAATTCTATTATAGACTCTAATAGAAATACTACCATGACCTTTAAACCTACACAGCTGTTCCTATAGTGTCTAAGACAAAGATGCCATTGTGGTGGGGAGATTTGCTTCCTACAACAATATTCACACTTATGAAACAAGAGTTCAGGGGAGAATAACAGAAGGAATGAGATAATAACTATAAATATTTAATATCAGCAATAAATGAAGTATTAACTAAAATGGGCTCACTAGAGATCTCTCTACAGGAAGCTGCAGTGAAACCAGTGGAAATGCGCTTCTCTGGTTAGTGACATGAGCTACACACATCACCATTCCCTGTAAGCCACTAGTGCAGCTTGAATTTCCACCAAAATGCACTGAGTAATGTCCTCCTAAAGCAAGATAACTTAAGCAAAAACAACTACACATGCATTTGACATGCACAGAATTGCGTTGTGTTTTGTTAGATCAAGTATGCAATGAATGTTACTGATAGCATTCCAATGCAACAAGTACTGAATCAATGAACTCTGTTGCTCCTGTTTACATGTGAGCTCATCATGTGCTGACATTTTGAGAACTTTGTCTAAGATGAGAAACACAGCGCTTTGCACCACAGAGAAGTTCTACCTCCAAATTACCTGGTTCCATTCTGATATGTAACGTTTATGATTTAATCAATTCTTGATTAATACAAAGAAGAAAAAGAAGAGAAGAGCTAAATTTGTTCTCTTTCTTATACTTGGATTACTAAAGTCAAATAGGTTGTGAATGCTGTCACGTTTTGACTTTAATATTTAAAATGTTATTGTTTATTGTACCACCCTTCGACACAGCAACCAGATGCGAAATATCCCTGCACTGAACAGCTGTGCCTCATAAACATGTTATTTATGGATGCTCAGGGATCTTACCCATCAATTTATTTCATGGATTTATCTCAGATGCATCTAATCAGAAGCCATTGTGGCTCTGCCTCTCATTGTGATTGTGCTGTGTTATTCCAGCACTTAGGGAAATCTAGGGAAGTGACTGCAGCCCGCCACGTTACTGATAAGTGTAGCCTCTGTTTGCCTCCGGGCAATTAAGCTCTCCGGGCTGCTGTGGGATGCGGGCACAGCACTGGCCCAGCTGTCTCAAGACATAATAAATATTGACTCCACATACTTCTCTTGTTCGGCTAAGTTAATTAAAGCACAGACTATTTGCTTTCCATGTTGCCATTCTGGATGTGAAGCACAGCATTCATCAACCCTCATCAAAAAGCCATGAGTGAGGCTGCAAAAAGACAGAGTACATGAAATTAGTCGATAAAGCCCAGCTGAATTAAATATTCACAAATATTCCTGACTGATATGATAAAGTCAGAAAATTTAAACAAATACAGATGTGTTTTTTTAAACACCATGCATACAATGCTCCTATAACCTGTGGTATGGGTTACCTGAGAAATCACTGCAAACTGATCTGACATCTGAACACAAAATACACATACCAGACAATTTGAAAATTGAATCGTCTACAAAACTAATTTTAAATATTTCAACATACACGTTCAGGTAAAGAGGTTGGAAACATTTCAGTCAAGTGATTCTAAACTTATAACCATATATAGGCCATTCCATTAGACTATTCCTGTTTTTTGCATGGCTAAATTCCTCTCACCTTCTGCTGAGATGTTCTAAGTCTTCAGTTCTACATTTCAAACCAGCACACCCTCGTTTCCCCACACAAAGTGCATAAATACATTTCCAACAACAAACCCAGTGGATTCGCACACACGGCCTGTCTCACGCACCGCTCGGGTGTCTCACGCAATTTTCTCTTCGGCTCTCTTGAGATTACACTCACAGGTAATGCAATACTGCCTCCCCCATCTGCTTTCCCACTGCACATTAGCATGCTTAATTTCACCCTAACTCTCTTTCTCTCTCCCTCCCCAGCTGCAAGGGTTCATTTTTCACACCAGCTCTAGAACACGTAATGCAAGTCTTCCACCGCAGACACCTTGGTGATTAGAACCACATATATCGAGGGTCCTGCATGTTTAATTTATGTCCCTCACTCTAGCCAGAAGTGTCTGCTCCTGAAACATGTTTCATAAAACCGCAGGGATGTATTGGGCTCAAGTGGGCGATTTTTCCTACGTAATGGACCCAGAACCCATAGCTGTCAGCTTTGTCCTCGGGAGCGATGATGCTTCGGTAGGCGGCGAAGTGTTTGTGGGTGCAGAACATGATTATGGCGAACTGACCCTGGCGCATTGGGAGAGAGAAAGGTTTGACGCAATGGGGTCATTACGGCGGTAAAGACACACACATCAACTCGGCGTGCACTTGGAAGGAAAACCGCATTACAGTGGATCATTCATTTTCAAACACCCTTCTTTTCTTCCAGCCTGGGTCATCAAAGGCTATAATGACCGTCTCACCACCAAAAGCTAATTCCACAGCCTATTTTGTCGTCTTTCTTTAGTGTTTTTTGTATTCCACCATAAAATGCATAAATCCATCTTGAATGTCACATCACCCAAATTGCTCATTCTGTCTTCCCCATTTGACAAAGACGAAAAAGAGACCAATCACCATACAGATGAAAGTAATTGGGCTCAAATCATCCCAACCCTTTATCTAGACTCATGTGTCTTGCGAGAAAGTCATTATACATTGTCTCAGTGACGTTATATAAATGATGTTTTGGGCTGTTTTTTATCCACTTGCATAGAGATCAGTGTCGTTCACTGTTTTTATTGCATAGGAGACCATTAGTATAATTATGTTTTTTTTGGTCAGTTAGGGCATAAGATTGGCATAAGTGTGCAGTATATTGATTATATACAAGATCTTGGAGAGCACCAGGCCTCATTTGGCCATGTGTAGTAGAAGGTAAAAGAAAAGCTCGGTAGATATCAAACACACACAACAGCTGCCCTGAACCTATCAAATGTAAACTGTCTGAGAAGAATGCAGAGAGGATTATATAGTACACAGATCTGTTTAGACCAAAGTCTGTCCAATCACAATGTATCTCAATGGAATACATCAGTAAGACATAAACATGAAATCAGCTTCTTGATTTAATTTCTAAACACAGTCCATTCTAAATGCATTTTAGATATACTTTTTGGCAGACATCGCCAATTCCATGTACCTTTCAAACCCTTCCTTAACACCTCTAAAAAGCTCTGTTCTGGTATGTAACTTAAAGAAAGGTTTTGTATGGAAAAGAGCAGCTTGCAAAATAACATGAAGGTGATGTTAAATAACATTAAGTTTTCATGAGAACTGGGCATGTTTTATCTTTGTTTTATGGCTTATTTTTACAGTAAAGTAGTATAAATACATATTTAGGCTTAAAGATTATAGTTTTACAAAACACTGCACACTGCAGTCTTCTGGTCCATTTGACTGAAAAAATGTGCAGCAATTCCCAGATTCCCTGATGTAGCCGCTCATTTCATTCCAACAGTGTAATAAGACAATCCATTAAACATTTATCTTTGCATTAATTCATTTTTAATATTAGCTGTCAGCTCCTGATAGTGAGAATAGAATATAAATTCATATGAGCGTCAGGCTGTGCAGATGTGCTAACCTTCCATGGCATGTTATAAAGATCCCAGACATTTTTGGAAAACATGCCCCATATATTGTATTTTAAATGAATTTCTGCATCATTCATTTTTTAGTTCAAAACCTTTTGAGCAATAAACAAAACTTTGTGATGACGTTTCCACTGGTGACACTGTAATGGGTTACCCTACAGACAAGGTAAAGTATGCAGCAGAATCCTAAACAGGAAACTAGTAAGCAATTTGTCACTTGCAAATGCATTTAAACTTAACAAGCTGAATTAGTGGTTTAATACTGAGGTTACCTGAGGTCAAGTGTCCACAATTATGTCACTGTTTTGGTGATAAAGCGGAAAGACTGAAGGAATTTGACCTAAATTGAGTGAGAAGATAACTGTTATCCAAATTCCTGTGGGAACACACTGAAAATGGAACATGAAAGAAAAATATAAAACGCAGTACTGCATAAACATCTACATCACACTATACAATACTAGATGGCTGCAACATGCTCTCAAGCGAACAAGTGATAAAGAAAACAAGGAAATATTTGGGGTTCTGGAATATCTGCTCTCAGAACCAGAAGCTGGAGTTGACCCAGAGGCTAAGAAATCTAATGAGAGCAATCAGTTCCAGTAGCAGGACGGACTAAACCCATGCCGGTCTGATGCTATGCACCGAGTGCTACAGAAAAACTTGTTACTGCAAAAAGAAGAAAGATGGATGGATCTGGGCAAAGAGAGGCACTGCCTGACAGTTTGTGCTCTCAAAAAAGCTACATTGTGATTCTTTGTGTCTTAACAAGTCATCGTGCATTTCTTTTGTGTGTCCTGTCTCAAGTATTTTGAAAGCTTCACTACAGACACAGTTGCTTTGTTTCATAACTTTTTCCACCAAGATGAATTTGCGAACCTTTGTCTGATCTGGGGGATTAATGATAACATAAATGAGTGTTATTTCAAAACCCTCCCACAAATAAACTTGTCACATCTCTGTCTTGGTTACAAACCTAGTGAGTTTTGAAAACATATATTCACATCCACTGTAATTACTATCCATGCCATTATGCCATTATAGCCTACTTTTAATGCAATGGTCAGATTTGTATTTATTTAAATATTTTTAATAAATAAGAATTAAATAAATAACAAATTAAACTGATCATCAGTAATGGCTAACTATTTGCCTAGGGCTAAGAAAAATAAATGTTTTGTCTTTAAATTAGCTGTATTTTTCTTAACCCAATGGCAAACCTTTTTAACTTAAAGCAGAAGCCTCACAAAATTTTAGCTTTTTAGTCTCAAGTCCTCTCAAGAAAATATATCTTGTTTTAAAGATGCTGAGATGTCTTTACTGGAAGACAAGACCCAAATTATGATTAAAACAATGATTTTTGCAGTGTTGTATGTACTCTGCCAGTTTTCTCTCTTTATGAAGTTGTCTTTGCCTGCAGCTCCTGCTTCCTCCCTCCTGTTGGCTCCACAGACACGCCTTCTGTCTGCTCATCAAGAGATACTTCTGAAAGAGAAACAGCAAAACAAGAGAAAAAGAAACAGACAAAATCATAGGCAGTCCGAATCGGATATGCAGAGATTGTAAATTTGAGAGTCTTTTTAGGATGTTACAGCTATAGTCATTTTCCTGACTCATTCAGAGACAGAAATACACAAGCCACCTTTCCACCTGTCATAAGGATTGGCCATAAGGCCTGAATATGATTTAATTCTGTTGTTCCCTACGGTAAAGTTGAATCTGATTGGCTAGGGTTGTAAAAAGCTACATTTAAATAGCACAATGACAATGTAATGTGACAAATAAACTTGGACATTTTCTAAAGTAAAGAACATAAATGCAGATACCCCTGCCACAATGTTAGAGTGGATGTTATGGCGCTTTAAAGATGTTCTCTGTAGTTTTTAGTGCAAAGCTATGTAGTTGCAGGGTTGTTATGGGTGGTTGCTGTAGTGTTGCTAGGCGATTACAAAGGTTCCTTTCTACATAAAAAGGAGAATAATATTCCACTAATAACATGAAACTGAATGATTGGCTACTCTCGAATGTAAAAAATACACTTGTAGCTTAATGGTGTAGTTCAATATCTACCAGCAGGAGGTAAGCCGTGCTAGCCAGCCAAACTATAACCATCTTGCATAAAACAGAGCTTGCTTGGACTAGAGTGGAAATTGTAGTCTTTTAAACAGTGTTTTCTGCTTCAGAAAAATTCCTACTTTCTTTAGGAGGTGCATTGAAACCGTTTCGAATGGGTCTCAGATATCTTTTTCATATGTCCAGCGGCCTCGCTTTCGACTACAGCATTTTGATCCATTTGTTTTTGTGTGCAATTTCATTCAGAGTCATTGAGGCTGAGAGGCTGAGTATTGGAGATAGTATAGATGAGAGTCGTTACATTGATGGATCTGACTTTCCAAAGCTCTAAATGAGCTTTTTGTGTTGTGGTGAAAAGAGAAGAAATAAAGACCATAGACATAAAAAAGCAGCTGTAAGTGAAAAGAAAATGTTTTCTTGGCAGGTGACCCCCGTCCTCTCGTTTCAGTGGAATGTCAAAAGTAAAAGAGAGAAAGAGATGAGTAAAAAATAAAAAAGAGGCAGGCTTTTGTGAGTAGCCCTCTCTGTTTTCTGCTAAAAGATAAGAAGCAAAGAGAGAAGAGGAGAGAGAAACCAAAACCTTTGGTTTTGGCCCTTTGCATGTTTGGCCCAGTGGTGTCTCTCTAAAAGAGAGATAAACAGAAAGAGAGGTTAGGGTTTTCTTTAGGTGATGCATGGCCTCTGCTAGCAGAGACGCTCTCGGGAACCTCAGCATGCCCACGGAGCAGCCTGACATGTTGGCTGAGATATGGAAGCTGACAGGAAGAGCTTCAGGGCGACTTCCTGCCGTGACGGGATCCGGCGACTTCGACATGACACGTGGGAAAGCTAATTTAGCATCAGCTGAGTGATGGGCCACGCCGGTGGCTCACAGGCGTGTTGGCTTACTTAAACAGCAATACAAAAGCCGCCTCTGCCTTTCTCACAGCCCTGACAGAGGATGATTAAGGGCAGCGCGGAACAGGGTGAAGCCGCCGCGACTTTTCTATATTTCTTGTTGGCATAATTGGTGTCGCAAAGCCGGCAAATTACAAGGAAGATGTCTGATCGTGTCTGTGTCGTCTTTTTTAAGCAGTTGGGCTAATGAGCTGCTTCATAGGATCGTGTTTGCAGCGAGCTGACATGAGCCTATACATATTTAAATAATGTAGCGCCCTCAGTGTATGTTTAATTGGAAAGCCCTTTGTCACGCTAAACTGATGCTTCTGCTGTGCAGATGTTCTCATGTCTGCTACATGTTCATTTGTCAGACAGAATGTACAGCTATGATGTCAACATTTCTGACCATAAATAAGTAAAACGTTTGCGCTAAAGGTGCAGTAAGCAATTTTGTTGATATTTGAATTAGACAACCTAACCAACACACCCTTCTCTTTATTGCTCCACCCTCAACAAAACACACTATCCAACATAGACGGTGACTAACAGCTGGCACATATGCCCCTATTGCTGATTGGCTATGAGAGTGTTATGGTGTTGTGGTGATCTTTCTGATCCATTTTGTTTTATTTCCTATTTACTCAGCCAGGTCTATGTGAAAAACACACAGACTCTATATCTAGCAAATATTCAAAAAATAGTTTGTTTGGGTGTTGATTTAAAGCGTTTCTCAGCGTTTCTCAGAAATTGCTTACTGCACCCTTAAGCTCAATGCTGTACAAATTATGCTAGTATTCATTTGAAATACACACTATTACACATTATTCGTGATCAATATAATTAGAGTATTTACATCGAGACGCATAAGTGACTCATTCACACTGATAGCAATCTTAATTTGCCTGGTCAGTAGGCGTTCCTACAGCATAGATGTTCTGATGTTATTGGAAGTCTGCACAACAGGGAATAGCAGAAAATCAGTAAAAAGTGTCAGTGAAAATAAGATAAAACCCTGTTTTAATAATGAACTGACTTTCCGGTCACTAAAATGTATGTTCTGTAGAGGAAAGCGTTCGTTATTATTTGCTATCGTGCACAATATATCATATAAGCAATCACAGAAGAGCTATGAATCCCTGAAACAATGGTGTGAATGATGTGCTCGTTCTGACACAGTTTTCCATGCATAATTGTTTTAAATTACACCACTCTGGGCAAACAGAGATAAATAATATAAAATAAAAGTCTTTACTGTGGTATTTACCACCCTGCATTGCTTCTCATTTGCCAAAAACTGAACTCTGCTTTTGGTTTCTCCTTTCATGGCAGGACAACAATGATATTATGGCATGGTGATGGTGATATGGTATTTGTTGGTACCTTTTTATTATTATTTGTTACTCACATCATTGTCAGTGTGTACAGAGATCAAATTCTTTTATTTTATATTTAATGCTTATGTTTAAATATTCAGGATCATGCAAAATTTCTATGTCAACAATCAAGTACAAACATACTATATATATATATATATATACAATTTAGGTTTTCTCCAATAGGAAAACAATGAGAAACTATTACATAATGTGACAGCCCTTGTAATACTTGGCAAAAATGTGCAATGGAATCTTTTATGAAATGTTTTAAATTGTAAAATAATACTAAATGAAAGTACTATTATTATTGGTAGTGTGACTTTTATAGCTTTTTATAGCTTTAGATTGTTTATTAATTTGAATATGTATTGATCCTGTTTGTTTATTTCTGCCATCCAGAGTTTTTGTTTGATATAACTTTTGTGAGTCATTTTAATGAAGCGCAGAGTAAAATAAAGTTGGTGTGTCTTCTTTTGCTCTTTCTCCATTTTCTCCCAACGTATTATCATTTCCTCCAAAAATACATTCCTCGCCTCTCTAGATTTTCCACAGTGCTGTATTTCACAGAGCGACTTAAATAATTAAACCGAAAGTGTCTGGAAACGAATGTTTGGGAGGAGAGAGCTGGGGGGAAAATTGTGGATTACAGCACTAACACTCCTTCACTTCTCTGGCCAGGCTAATACAACACACTGGAATCTAGTTAGTACAGACATGGTTACCCACTAAACCAGGACAGACAAATTCCCACACTGCTTCTCCACAAGCGTTTCCTCTCTTCAGCACTGCAGTGTTTCTAGTGTGTAACGGAGCATAGTTCAATTGTCAGTCCTCATTTTCTGCCAGGTCCAAAGTCTTGCTCTAAAGTGCTGCTCCACTTTGCAGGAACTGCAATCATTTCAGGCTGTTTGTTGAAGATTTGATTAACATGCATTGGGTAGTTGAAAAGGTTTATACTGAGAGGAATTAACTTTCCCTTGACCTTTTAAAAAAGTTGTACTGTGTAATCACAGAACTACATACAACTATGTTAATTTAAAGATTATTTACTTTATTAAATCTGTTGCAATCTAACATTCACAACTTTTATAAAGATAATTACATTTGGATGCACAACCACCCACATTTCCATGAGTGTTTAGGAACTTGTTAACTTGGTCTGAAAAACAAAATTATATTTTTAGTACAACACAGCTTTAAACATTATAAGTGGACCTCTGGGGAAAAAGTGTATTTAAATATGACTTGACCTAATCTTTATCAATGTATAAACACAGTTTACACCTTAGTTAATATTTACCAATAGGCTATTATAATTATTTTGTTACAAACAATTTTAAAAAGATTTAAAGTGTTTGACACCAACACACAAAACCACTGTACTTTTGGCTCAAAACCTTTCATTAATGAGATTTAGCCATTGAGAAACCTGAGACACTGAGCCCTAAAACTACTCACTGTCTCCAGAGTGGAGATACACTGACATGTAATGAAATGATAAATCCAGCCAATTTGTTATTTCTAATGCATTCGGATGTTTGTGCGACTGCCAGACCTGAGATGATATTTTTCCATTGTCAACACGGTATTATTGGCCTGGAATTAAATTTATGGTGAGAAAGATAAATTCCATTTGAGTATGTGTGTTGAGCACCAGGCACCTGTCAGATCTTCACAGAGAGCTTGGCTCAGATCTCGGAACAATGACACGCAATCTGTTAAATTATCTCCAAAATGTCACGGCCCTGCTTGGTGATTTCCTTTCAATAACGCAAGAATCCATCAAAGTTTTGATTAAATTTGCATCTTTTCACTCTTCCTATTTTTCTGCTTTTGATTTATATTCTAGACAGAGGAAAAAGAAATTTGTCTTTCAAAGAGTAAAAGAAGTCCAGGCAATCAACGGTCTACTTCGTCTCTTTAGAGTTTCTTACTTAACGGCTTTGTAACATTCTGTTTTGTTTCAGGCCTCAGCTTCTTCACTAGCTTATTTCTGACTGCTTTTCAGTCAGCATGTGTGACAGTTTTACTAATAGTGGCCCCAGGGGGCATCCGTGTCTATCTAAACAAAGCAAAACAAATGTCGATTACTTCAGCCCTTGAGGGGGGCATTTAGACTGACACTGTTAACTTGCCAGCAGCTTTTCACTAATAACTAATTTCATCTTTGAATAAATGCCTTTGAAAATATGACTAGATGTGCAGTACTAGATGGTTTGAATTGTAGAGCTGCAAAGCAAAATAAAATGAACCTTTTTAAATCCTCTCTTGTAGTTCCAACTCCACATTCTGATTGGTTAGTTTAAAAGTCTTAATCGCTATTCAGATGGACAAGTTTCTAAACGACATTTGAGTTATAGCTATTAACACAGGACATCTGTGATTTCAGATACTAATTCTGTAACTTACTGGAACTAAGACGACATATGTGAAATAACGTTTTGTGTATAATTATAGGAATAAATTTATTGAAGAATGAATCACACCCGGCCCGATGCTGCCACTACAGCGACCATTCTGAGCAGTGTGTGACCTAACTCATTTAATTATTTTAAATTAGATGAGATGTCTACTGTACTTGAACCACCAACTGTTATTTTATTCAGAAAGTTGGCAAAAAGGTTTACATCCATAATAAATCTACACCAAACAGCAGCATGAGAAATTCAGCTTTAATTACGTTAAGTGATGAAGGTCAAAATAAATGAGGAGAGGCGTATAAAATATACTGCCATCACAGATATTTTTTCAGGACAGGATTAGGTTTCTAGTGGATACCAAAGGTAGCAGAAAAACAGTAGCATTTTTCTTCACAAAACTCATGTACTGAAGTTACATGAGAAAAAGACATGTTTGATTTGAACATAATTAAAATCACAAAGTACATCTGTGAAACACAAATTTACTTCCTAAGGGAAAACAAGTCCTGTCTGCACAGGGATTTACATTAGTTGAATCTTGATTTTTAGGAATGCTATTAGCCCAGGGACTGAAGGTTAGCATTCACATCATACGACAACAAGATAAAAAGTATTATTCATGTGAGGGGATCAAGAGACATGAAGGATCCCTGAATAACAAATGGTGACAGAAATAAATAACTAAATACCTAAATGAGCAAACCAGATTCTAAACTGTGTAAATAAAACTACTAAATAAAGTAGTTAAAATGCAAGATTTATGGTAACTTTTCGGTCCTGACAGAATTTTGATAGTTGTAGTCATGATTAACTATTGTTGTATGTATTAAAGATGTGTTGAACAACTAATGCCATTTTTTGGCTGAGCTACTGATTTAAAGGTGCATTAGGGATTTTCTGAGAAATGCTGTTGCTATTTGAAGTCAACACACAAACAGACACACACTCCTTTCATTGCTCCACCCTCAAAATAACAAACGCACTATGCAACACAAGCATTGACTAACAGCTGGAGCATACACCCCCTATTGCTGATTGGCTACAAGAAGGTTATGTTGAGGTGATCTGTCACACTTGATCCCCTGTCTTCTACACTAGAAGGACAATGTGCAAACACAATATATGTATTCTTTTATCATACACAAAGAACAGACATTTAGCAAACATTCACTGTATTATTTGGTTGGATTTCAATTTTAAACAGTATTTCTCAGAAATTGCTTTACCCAGAAACTGTGCCTTTAAGAGTTAATAGGGTGGTATAATGTATTTCTGACTCATCTGTAAGATCTAATGGTGTTTTTATTTTTTTAAAAACAGCAGTCCGTGTTTCGTTCAACCAACATGTGTCTTAACATCCGATCATGCTGAAGTTATGAACACGTTTACAAAAATTGGATAAACCACATGCTGTGGAATTTCCTTGTTCACCCCTCTTATGTTTAAAAACTGCCATAGACAAATGGGCTACAATCGTTTCTGAGAATACATCACAGCTTCCCACACAAATTTTTCATTGGCGCTCAGCTTGATTTTCATTGTGAGTTGATCGATGGGATTCACAGAGGTCTGACTGCTTCATATCACTCTTGAGTCACATACTAATAGCTGAATCAGCTCATGCTCTGACTGTACGCGTGAGAGAGTCTTTGTGATTGCGTGCATATGTTGCCTGTTTGTGTATGTGTAAGTGTGAACTTACTTTAAAGTCAGAGGCAGATGCCACCTCACTGAAGATATGCATTATCTCACACATGCGCTGTGCTCCGATTCACATGGTCCCTACGTGTTCTCTGTATGTGTTCCTATCTGGAGAAGTTCAATTCACTTGACAAAATGCATTCATTTGGAACAACCCTGCAGCAAAATCAAACAAGGCAACATTTGAGTCACACAGGGTTTTAAGCATGACAACCAAATATACTGTACTGTGCAAGTCTATAGGCCACTATAAGATTTCATCAATGGTTTTTAAGCATGGGTACAATGGCAATATATAAATATTTCTCAGTCTCTTTATTGAAATACAAAATACAGGAAAATCTAATGACTTCAGGGCTGTCCCCCCTAAAATAGTTCAAGATGTGCTTAGTGCTAAGGGAGGTCACATTAAACTTTTGCTTAAGGAAACCATTTTGTTCTGAATTTTTCTTTAATTTGTTTGCACGTTTCCCGTATTTTCTGTTGTATCTTAATAAAGAGAAGAATGTAAAAAAAACTTTTGCACAGTACTGTACCTATAATTGCAAAATATAATACCAATCATACATATAAGTCTACACTATTATATATTACAATTAATATAATTTGTCTAAATTAATATAAAAACCCCACATTTGTGATGTTTAATAAAAAATATATTTTAATTGAGATTGTTCTTACCTGCTATGCAACTAGTCGCAATGGCGTGATTTAGTAAATACATTTTCTTAAACTTCTATAGTAAATAACAGAGTGAAAATGGTTTAATTTTTAAAAGTTATTAAAATAGAAACCTGAAAATGAAGTATTAATTCCCACCTTTATGTAAACTGCAATTTTGATCAACTTTTTTTTCCAACGTTTTTACTTTTACTTTTTTATCAAAATTCAATTTTGATCTTATACAGTAAGCAACTGAGCTTTGCAAGGCTGTATTTCTGAAAGGCCTTTATAGAAATACTTAAATTACAAGGCCAGCATATATAATAGATATAATCACAAAATAATAGATAGAAAGAAAGAAATAACAATGACAATACATAAAAATGTGAAACACAGGATGAGATCTGCTGTAAGATAAAAGTAGTTTATCATTATGTCAATTTTGCTGTTGTAAGGATTTATGATTGAATGTGATCCTTTCACACACTAGAACACAGCGAGCCAATAACAAACAGAAAACTTCTCAAGATCTCAACTGTTTTTTGTTTCATTTAGACTGTCATTTATTCTCATTTTCATACTCATTTCATTATTTTGTTGCAGCTACCAATGTTTTTTATCTTAGTTTTTGTATTAAACAATAACTCTGCATGTGAAGTTAGATTTGTTAAACACGTACGCCTACTGTATTATAGCAAATTGTGAAATTTGATGTTGTTGTTGCAGTAGGTGCTTGCAAAACAATTTGAAAACATGTGGTGCCTAACAACTCAGTAATATTTCTGTGTCTGCTTAATGCTGCAAACCTGTTGTTTTTCTTAGTTAATTTGATCTTGTTTGCAGTCTGATAATGTGACATATTCCCACATAATGAGCTCTTGTCACCTTACCAGTTAATTCATTCTTAAAATAAATGAATATTAGAATAAACAGATGTTTTTCAAGTGTTTGTGCCACAGGAAGGTCACTTCAAGTTTTCTCAATAGCACTCATATATCATAAAAGAGACCCATGCATAATAATAGTAGCTTAAGACATATGATGTTTAAAAGACCCTAATCAACATGCATGAGCATATGGTAAACTAATGAGCCTGGACGCTCCTCACAAAGAGCAATGCATTCGCTTGACCTCTCAGCATGAGTTATGTGTCAGAAACACAATTTTATTGGTGTCTAGTGTTTGTGGCACTTTACTTTGTTTTGTAAAATTACTTCTTTCAATATACTGAAGTTTTTAACCTTTTATCTGAAGGGTTTAGATCATTAACAACCTCCTAATGTCATGTAAGTTTGTGTGTTTAATGGTTCCCTATTTAAAACAAAAATCAATGTGATCTCATTAGAATTCAAAGGTATTTGCTCAGAGACCATGTGTCAACTAGACGTCTGTGAAGAGAAAAACTGAATGACAGCTAGCTAATAAGCTAACACTTGTGAATGCATAACTGAGTACCAATTAGAATTTGTTATATGTGGAATGAGTTGTTCATAGACATTGTACTTGGGTTTCTTTTGTGTAAGGTAAATGCCGGCTCACACCATGGACAATAACAATAAGTATACACATAAAGTTTTAAAAATCGTTTTAAAAATCGTTCTACAGTAAATTTAACAACATAGTGGAGTTCACAACACAACTATAACAATAATGATACAGAGGAAAAATGTCATTGGGATCAGTTTTACAGTGATCTTTTTCCAGCTGATGAAAGATAAACATTGACAGCCAATCACAATCCATTTAAAGGGCTGCAGCACATGAGCTTAGAATACACATAACATTATGTTCTGTTGGTGTGGACATTAATAGTTATAGTTATAGTTATTTTTATAGTTCTGTTTATAGTTCTGTTAGTGTTCTTGGTCTGAATGGACCTTAAGGGTGCATTCAAAATGTTCAAAACACATCAAATAGTTATAAATAATACTGAGACTGTGCTGAGTATTTGCTTTCCACACACACTATGATGTCAAAAAAAACTTAACTGCCCTGTCCTGTTGTTCATAGCTTGGTTCGCTCGTTCAAAACCAGCACTCAGAATCTAGTCAGACAAGCTTTACACTCAAACCCCCCACACATCTTACACAGACAAAGACTCTTCTCTACGCTTGATACTTCCTCACTCATGGCTGCTCAACAATAGAGACAATTTTACATAATATTGTCCATCGCAGAGCTGCTGCGAGAGTGGTTTGCCCTGGGCCCCACCAAGGTGTACGCCCATGCCTGACTGCTTATCAACCACTAAATCACCCTCCCTCCCTTCACTGGTGGAAGCCTGATGGCAGATTTCGAAGTGTCTGCAACATAAAAGAGGGCGAGGTCGTCAGGAGAAAGAATGAAAAGTGGATACAGGGAGGGTGACTTTTGTTTTTGAAGAGCTTCACACAGAAAAAAGTCTCGGAATCTTCAAAGTGGTTTTATTAAAGTATTTCTGAGTCCTCTGAGCTTCTCATGGCATCTGCTTAGCCTTAAACTTGCCTAGCTGGAATCAAGGTCAGAGATTAAAGAGGCGTTTGGGATCGGAGCTTCAAAGCTGGGATTTTAGAGGAGTGTTTTGACAATAGAACTATGTATTTTCAGTAGGCTTTCTTAATCTTCATCACAAGGAAATAAATCTGTGTTTAACATTTGTTCCTCTGGTATGTCGTTATCATGAAACTTCTAATAGTTTCATCTTCTGTTTTTCTCCTTTTGCTGTAGCATCAAAGTTGACCTAGCATCAAGTTCAATGCCATTCTATGAGTTCATTATAGCAGGTTCCACTCAGGGTGAATGACGCTCTTATGAATCGCTATTAATGAAGTAAGTTCATCTTACACATCTATTTTTCTATTTTTCTACTATTTTTTTATCTATTTTTATCTACACAAAAAATCTATTTTGTTCTACAAACATCATGAAGCCCTATACACTATAAAGATTAAGGCCCTTTGTTAAAGGTTTTGTTCACCAAAAAGCTAACTTACCCTCAAGCTCAAATGTACTCACATTAGGTGCATATGGCAACTAGGATGGCTTGAGGGTAATATTACAGGTAATGTTTAATAATATACAGATTTAATATTCAGTTTTATATAAAGGTAAGAGCATTACTGGAACACATCTATGAACTAAACAGTAGATATATGTGAGATGGGTGGAAGGGGGATGCTAAGCAGCTAGATGAAATCATTTTCCATTTGCATCATCTTTTGTCAGGTAGCTTTCATACATAATGCAAAACGCACTGATTTGCTGTCTTATTTTTACCATCAGACCCCAAACAAGACAAATTAAACAGAGGCAAAAAATGACATAAAGGCAAAGAGAAGTGGGGAAATGCTTAAAAGCTTAAACGAAGACTTTCAAGTAGACATTTTGAGTCCAAGAGAGTAAAACGCTGCTAAATGACCCATCACTAGCACCTGCCCATTTACCTCAGGCTTTCAGTAAAATGATCTGGCAACCACACACACACACAGACACACACATCATCATCATCAACCACCTGCGCTCACACTTTCTTTCTCTCTGTCCCACACACCCAAGCACACATACACTCTTTCTACTCATGCAGAAACTTCTACACACCCAAAGCGGCACAAGAAAGTGCCACAAAAACTCTGCCCCACGGGCCAAGTGTGTGTGCAGGCATATATTAGACACCAGGACCCATTTGACTGGCACCAAAAACGAAACACACCAGGGAATGCCAGCTGTGCTTTCCCATCTGGGCTGCTGTATATGTATGTGCACACACACTTGTGCAAAATTACACTCTCACTACTTCCTCACGAATAAACAGTACACAAAACAGTGCTCAAACATAGTCTGCACAGATAAAGGATACTACTGGGTATTGCAAGCATCTGAATGTGTTTATCTTTGAGTCGCTGCATGAGACAGTAAAGCGACAGTTTATGTGCTGTCGTAGTCTTACCTCATCTTGAAGTTTGGACACTATTGTGAATAATGTCACAGCATATTCATAAGTGCCAGGCCGCATCTTTAACAACTCACTAAGGATTTATTTATTTAGATTTTTTTTCTTTAGCTAAGATTAGTTTCATATTCAAACAGACCCAACATTGCCACTCACATGCCCTCTTTCTTTGCCATACGGAAGTATATTCCGTCCAATTCTATTTAATTCAACACAAAGCAGACTGTATTCAAATTACTTCAAAGAGTTGGAAGCAATATTATCAAAGGCTTTGAATTTTGACAGCTCACACTGAGAAGAACAAGGAGGCACAAGAGACTTTTACTATGTATGAGAAGACTGTCTGATTACAGCAAGAGAATATTACAATACTGTTAACGTTCCTGAAGGGGGTCGACTTTTGCACACAAGACACTTTTGTCAATAAGATGTGAGCTTAAATTATGCTAATGTCTTCTGACGTGCATCGAGCAGAAGCCAAAGGCTCTTCCTGCCTCCAAATGGTCTCAGGTGGAGTGAAATAGTCATTTCACGTTGTGTGACTGTTTCTTTAAGTGTTGTACAGAGAACACAGCTGAATTCTGAAGACTTATCGTCAAAAGAGGTTGGTCTTTATTAGATAAGACTGTCTGAATAAATCTATTTCATGCTCGCAATATTGTCGTTAATTTTTGAGAGGATGAGTTTGAAATGGCCTCCTATAACCTCAACATATGCTTATGCCTAACTGATGCCTTAATCATTAAAACATATTGATGTACAAATTAAAACACACTGTAGGTGCTAATGGCTGATTGGAATATAATAATATAATGTGTTGTGAATTTGTTGTCATGGTACTCACCTGAATTTTACAGCGGCTTCAAACGTGAGTCAAGTTTCATGGAATATTTGAATATCTTCATCCATGTTTCCACTATTCAATGCACAAGACTTCATAATGTGACAGTGAGAGTATAACTCAGCCATTACGAGGCTCCACCTGTGATGGACACACAGATATGGGTGGTGCATTTGACAGATCAAACACATCATGTATTTTACATGAGTCTATGTTACAGTGTGTGCAAAGTGTCAGATAGAGGGATATAAGAATTCAAACACAAGCTGCTGCAGAGAGATGCCAGTGTTTACACAGGTTTCATGTGAGTGTGTGTTTGTGTGTATAGGAATCTTATTTCCTCAAAGGACGTTTAGGGGTGGGGAATAAAAATGAGCTATATATAAAAACAAAAACAGAAATAGATAAACATGTCTAATTATGTCTACACATTGTTATAGAACAACAAATGTATATATGTGGGTGTTTAACAAATAACAAAGTATAATCTAAATGCTACTGTAAATAATAATATCTCACAGCAATTCAATATTTGCTTGAATAGAAAATGGATAAATGTGTGCTGGTAAATGAAAAATGAATGAAACATGATTTTATGAATTGCAGACTGCAGCAACCTCAACTCTTAATGACTCAAGAAAGATTTGTTTTGGTGACTCCTTTACTGTTAGGATGCCACATGGCCAGAATATTCATAAATGAGACCTCTTTAAAATCTAAACTGTTCATCACAGACAACAATAAGCAAATGGAGACCTTTGCTAAAACATTATGCTTCTTCCTGAGAGAAAGACCCTGGTAACCTCACATCTCCTCTAGAGTTCCAGATGAGGCCTCAACAGTGTCTCAAACCATCCTACAATTTGGCATAATACCAACATTATTGATGTTGGTATTATCAGATGCATAAAATCTGAGATTTTTATTAATAGAAACTGTCCCACAGTGACACCATAGACCAGAAAGACCAGGGTCACAACAGTAGCCCAATTTGAGTCCTTTTTGTGATTTTTAATGTACCCACAGATCAGAATGTCAGTAGTGTCACCCACAGTGATTTTGCCCCGGGCAGACATCTGTTAACTGAAGGTCACAGCACAAAATGCTCACTAAGTCTCACTGCATGTGATCTGTAATGTGAATGCTGTGCCACAGTGAGAGAACTACAGATCTTCACTTTCAAGTCAGGTCATGTGACCCCTGGCTGTCTTCTTTCTCTCAGATGAAATCAGGTTCCTTCTGCAAAGTTCTGTCTGTGTAGAGATGCTTCTTGCCTAATGTAGATGATACACATGTATTTTAGCATGCTGGGGTCCATACTGTGGAAATCAATAAAAAAACAGTTTCTGCCAGATGAGAAGTTATTATTACCAATAATAACATTATAACCAATAATTTATGCTAATTAACATACTTGACAAGCAGCTCAGCCAACAAGAAAGATCTTGATCTAAGAACACAAAACCATTGTTTGGCATTTCATTTGAGTTTACAGAGAATAAGAAAGAAAAAGAACAATTGTCAGCCGATGCTGCTTTCCTGTAGTCTTAAATCTATTCTGTGTGGAATGAATAAGGAGAAAGGGATAAATACATCTGGAATTGTGATTCATAAAGGATTTATTCAACACTGATAGTTAGGCTATGTAGGACGGGATGTGGTCCAACATCACTTCTGTTTTCTGTCATAAAGTTATTGCTGTATGCAAACGGTGATGGGAAAAGGTTTAATTTTGGTTTGAGTTTTTTTTTCATTTAAAAATAAAAATAAGCTGACATCTGTTGTTGTTGCTAAACAAGGTAACAAAGGAATGGATGTAAAAAATAATAACAAACAACTGTTATATACAATAATTACAAACTATTTCAAGTTTCAATAAAAGTATGCAAATTTATAACAGTGACCATGTTACAGGAATTTGTAGAAAATGACAAAAAAAGATGATTTTTTTATTTATATTGAAATACAGAATATGCTCATTAAAGAAATCTTATAACATGTAGAATATTATGGACCATCAGGTTTTGCTCAAACTTATGTAGCCCATGCCAGCTTGAGTGCATGCTGTCAGTTACAAAAAAGGGAACATATATTTCTTACATCCTTCAATTAAACTTTTCATACAAATGTTAATGCTGATAAAATAATTTGTAATGAAAAGTATAATTTGATAATGAAATAAGCGTTTTGACTAGTGCTCTAAGACTTAAATATAGCCCTCAGTTGAGATACCGTATCAATTTCCAGGTGGTAAATACTAGATCAATACCACCCACATTAGAATTAGTTTGAAATACATATATGCCTCTCACAATTTGTTCTCAGGCTAAATTAACGTCGCCCACTTTCATTACGCTCAATATAAACTCGATAATAATTCCCTGAAGCACAGGAGTCTGATTCCTCAAGCAACATGCAAGCTCCCGATCCGCATCATTTCAGAGAGCAAACATCATGGAGTGTATTATTCATTGGGCTTCCTGCGTTCGAACCCCTGATTGCGCATTAGCAGAAGTCCGCTGGGATACAAATGGACCCGCAATGGCCCAGTAGTTGAGACGCTCATGTTTCCCATTGACTTTTCATTCCAGCGGCCATTAACATCCTTGTGTGTTTATCTATGTGGTTCAATGGCTTCTCTTTTCCTATTTCGCTTCTCATTATGGCCTTTCTGGATCCATTATCATAAGTCATAATTTAAGGGAGTGTTGTAGCGTTGAGCAAGGGGCGGAAGTGGATTTTAAATGACTCGCATTCAATGGCTAAACCTGTATGTGTTTGTAGTGTGAATTGACAGGGCTGATAAATGGCCACTTTCCTTTCTCAAGCTGTGCGCTCTGAATATCAAAAAGTCCACTTAAAAACACAATGCAAAGGGCAAAAAAAGGAAATTAAATGCACAATCTTGTCACTTAATGCAAACATAGAGGCGTATCAGTATAGGGCACGCAATGGCATAGAATACGCAATGGCAGTGTGTTTGCTGATAAAAGGACAGAATTAACACTTAAATGATAAAGCACGTACAACCTTCCATCAACATCTACACTAAAGACAAAGAACCTAATAAATATTTGAAACCCTCTACATATATGTTACATAGTATATTGATATGATAATCACACACCGTAATATTGGAAGCTGACTAAGTAGCATTAGAAGCATTTTAACAGATGCGTGGTGTTTATGCAAAATCTGACTCATTTTACTACAGAATGCAGCAAACCACTGGTAACAAAAATCATTTTGTGTGAGTGCACCAAATTCCCATGTGCCCGACAGAAATGTCTAAGCATAAATCTCTGTATGCACAATTCCCAATAATGAGACTTCACCACTTGAGTGAAAAGTTATTTGTCAGGTACTGATTCTGCATTCTAGTGTATTAGCCGTAAACAGTTGCCTCAGATTAGTTTTCATGTTAAAGACAGACCGCAAGAGAAGGAGAGAGAGAGAGATACAATCTCTGTTCATACACTTATGGGTGCCACTACATCTAGTGCATGAACAGACTGTGTTTGTATGTGTATGTGTGTTTGTGTGCACTTGTGGATACAGTGAATTGCATGCTAACGAGACAGGGCTAGGTGCAGGAGGTTAACCTGATGTTGTCTCTACTCACGCATTGTCGCATGGGCCTCTGGGAAAATGTAGTGCAGAGTAATTGACCTCTGTATTTACACTAAAAACAGAAAAAGACACCCAACTCCAGCCCCCTCACTGTCTACTACCTACTAGACAGTTCTAATAAATCTAATAAGTGACCGATCTGAAATCTTTCAAATAAACAAATCTGTGCCACACTTAAAAACAGTATCGTGGACACAGACATGTATCCTAAACAAACAAGCAATATTTAATTATACATAAAAATGCACACAATATTGCTTATAATATTCCATTAAAAATTATACTGTATATATTTTGCAATTAAATATACTTTCAGTTATTGAATTTATTGAATTGATAATCAATATTTTTTTCTCTTCATCCGCCATCTTGGATGTACTTTTCACTGAGTTTGTCAAAGGGCATTATGGGATTATTCTTTTTGCACAATATACATGTAGTTTTGCTATGGAATCTGCCATTATACAAGCCTGTTATTTCTTTCTTTAAAAAGCTACGTAGACTGCGCACTAGGTTTTAAACCAGAGACCATATTTCAGACTGCAGTGTGGTGTTTACAAGCTCATTTTCTTATCATCTGTACTGCAGGGGTCAGGGCCTCTTTCTTTTTACAAGCATAAGGACAGATTTTAAACACAATGGATGTCCTAGTTGAGCAACATTAAATATACTCTTTTATCCATTACCTCAAAAAGTGTCCAGTTTATAATTGTATCAGTACACAACAGCTATAACAAGCTAGAATGACATCATTAATAAAGATCCAATGTAAGTGAAATGTGCTTCTTTCATAGTTCAACCAAGTTTTGTTCAATTTATCTTATTCAATTGATCAATTCATCTGCATCAACAATCTGTCTGAATGATGTAGTGTCCATTACGTATTTATGCAATGTTGCTTTCTCTTGAATACATGTTGCATTGTATAGCGAAAAGTGCAAGAGTGGGCTTAAAAGTATAATAAATCTAAGTTAAAAAGCATCTGTAAGTGATTTTGTTGGAATATCATGCATTAAACGTCCCGGATACCTTACAGATTTCACCACAGCCTGCCGCGTTTTCTTATCTGAATAAATTTTTTCAGTACTGTCTATTACTGTGTTTATAATTGATTTTACATTGACCCACCCCACACATGACAGGTAATACAAAAAAATCTGCAGGTGGGTGTTGGAATAAGATTACAGGGAACATTCTCAGTACATTGGCTAACGTTCTCTAAAAGTTCTCTCAAAATTATCAAACTTTTTTTAGTAGAACTTTTTTAATGTTATATAAATGTTATTCTTAAGTTGTTAGTGGAATGTTTTAAAAACATTACACAATTTAAAAATGTTTAAAAACATTCTTATAGCCAAGCAATATATTAATATAATATTAATATGTTAATACAATGTCTAAACATCTTTGGAACATTGCTAGAGCTTTCAAAATACCTTTTGTTAATGTTTTTTTAATTTGTGAAAATGTTACAGAAACATTCTTACAACCTAAAATTGTTAGGTGGGAATATCAGTCTTCATGCCATTGGTCTAAAGCCTGAATTATGTATAAAAGAAAAATATGTGTTTTAAAAATGTTCATTTAACTTCTCACTTTTAATAGGTGTCTGGATGAATTGACAATTCATTCAGCCCAGGGAACTTTGGATTGTTGCCATGCCACCAGACGCGATTCCATGGAAACACAGTGTCTCATGTACACCATCTTCAGGCAGAGAACAGACGTAACAGTAAAGCATCAAAGAGATTATTCCATTTCCTGGGTTTATTAAAGTGTTTTCTGGACATTAGTGAAATTAAATTCTAGCTTTTGATTGATGCATTAACTGACAGTTACGAAATGAAAAAGTATTGTGACACAATTATGTAAAAAACTACTGTATGGTCAAGTATGGTCAAAACATATTGCATGTGGTCTCATCTCTTTCTTATGACACCACATGCCTAGCAAGTGTATTTCATCCATCCATAAATAAATTACATGCTGATTAATTTATCAGATTAATTGCATTATCAATATTTTGCCAGATAAGGACAATGTAAATACATTAGTAGGGGCAGCCTTGGCCTGTACAGACTGCAGAATTTAGTTAGACTTTAGATGGTATTTAATGGTACCTGTAGGAAAATCCCTTCCTGTAGCACAGCTAGCAGAGCATGGTGCTTGCAACACCAAGATTATGGATTTATTACTCACAAACAGTCCTGTACTGATAAAATGTTTACTTGAATGCACTGTAAATCTGATTTCATTCAATCTGCCAAATACATAAAGGGAAATGAAAATAAAATAAAATGGAAAATCTTACTATATTTACATATAGCTTAGGGGGCATAAATAGTTGCATTCATTTTAGCACGTTTTTCAATAATCACACAAAATGAATGTGTTAAATGCAGACCTGCTAATAATGCTGTAATCCAAGAGGCTGCAGCTCACTCAGGATGACAGAACTGCAGACGGTGCAAATTTCACAGTGTTGCTCAGCTGGGACTTTTTCAGGAACAGATGTCTTTTTCTCTCCTGTGTTTGGTCCCATTGGAATCCCCCAAATAATATAGTTTGGTTTCTGTACTCTCTTAGCAGTTGACCTTTAACATTTCCATCACACATTGTGGTCTTTTTCCCACTGCTGTCTGTGTCTCCTGCAAAGAAAAGTATACATTCACCTCCCCCCTGATTGCTGATCCCTCAAATCCAGCATGTTTTAGCCGGATACCTTGCAAAAGCATAATGTTTTAAAAAATAAAGGTTCTTAAATGCTTGTTTGCTGTACCTACTGAAGGTTCAGGAAAAATATATTCTCATCTAGAACCATTAAGAACCAAAATTAGCTTTATAGTTTTGGGTTCTTGTGTTGGCGATATGGTTTAGATTCTTTTTTCCCAGAAAAATTCAAAAGTTCTTGATGTTATATCATATATTTTTCAAATTAAGGCATTACAGGTTCTGGCTTACAGGTTCTTTAAGCAATAGGTATATAAATAGCTTTCTAAAGAACTAGTGGATGTAAAGAACTTAAGGTTTATGTATGGCCGCAAGAGCTCCAGGAGTTCCAATTATTATAAATTGCCTCCACAGCAAAGGCTCGAACCATTATGGCTAACTATTAAAACATTTAAAAATTGTTGCTTTGCAGTCCACTAATTAGTTATCTCATTTTCTATGCCTTTAGGATATAAAACCATTTTTTGTTTTTAATTATAAATTACTCCACTTTATGCATCACGTTTTATTTTCCCAGCATGTGTGTATTTCAGAATTTGAGAAATATAGCTTTATAAGGTGACATAAAAATGCTAGCATGGGCAAAACTGAAGTGCTACTCTCTGCGTGGTAAATCTTACTGGAGTTCGTTTCTCTTGCCTGGCCAGTGGATTTAAAAGTGAAGATTTAGTTAGTGGAAACACCTCAGTGCTGATTTGTTTCCTTCATGTTGACATAGATACATGATAGCCGGGAGATTGTGTTTTGTGTTTGTGTGTAATATGTCATGGGAAAAGCGCTGAGTCAACATTCCAGGAAAAGATATGCTCTGGGACATGGCAATGGAAGGCGAGGTGTAAAACTGTTGCTGTTCGTATGTAGACGCCAGAATCTGTGCAACTGTGACCTTGTTAATGACAACAACATAGGCCCTTCTAAATGCAAGCATCTGTTTTCATTTCTCCACAAGACTGCCTATAAAATCAATAGTTTCATGGACACCCAAGCACAACTTTTCTCTTCTGTATTCTATCCATCTGTGTGTCTTTCTGTCTTTTCAAAGGTTGGTTGATTGTTCAGGCTGACTTTGACAGGACTTTGAGTTGGTTCTACTTTCTAAGTTATCTTCTGGTCCAAATACCACTAAAAATGCTGAAATTTACCATACATTACATGGGTACGACAAGAGTGCTTCAAAATTGCCATTCTCTGTTCATTGTTATAGTAGCAAAAGCACTCAGAGTCTCACTATTTTAAATGTAAGAGCGTATGTCACTAGAAAGTGTACATGAATATATTGTCTTCCTCTTTGTCTTCACAACTGAAACAACCATTTTGTGTAAAGCACAGCCCATATTTGCTCAATGTACTGTAGGCTTCACATCGCTGACAAAGGTTGTGTGAATTCCTGAAATCTTGCAAAACTGGCAAAGTGCTGTAACTGTGTCACAAAGTCGACTAAAAAAGCATTGCCTGATATAGAACTTTAAATACAAGGTTCTTTGGGGGTCCAAAAAGGTGTTTCTATGGTGTCACTATGAACCATTTTTGGTTCTTTCTGGTACTTGTGGTTTTAAAAGTATAGGTTGGGTGGAGCCGTAATGATTAGCTGTATTAAGCTAACATTTTCGTTTTGTTAGCTGTTGTCTAAGTGGCCATCTCAACTGGACCCCCAATCTGACAGGGCAGGAAGGAAAGTTCAGGAGGCTAATAGACAGATGAGTGACAGATGCAGGGGAATTGAGTGTTCTACCCCACACTTTGTGAGTGACAAGAAGTTGCTCTACTCTAGGCCAAAGAAATGCACTTTCTGCAATATTGTCTATATTTCCATGTATCCATGTTTGGTTCAGTTGAATGACAACTGTCCTGTTCACAATGTCTGACTGTGGTGTTAAATGTGTCACTGTGATACTGAATGTGTGAGTTTTATTTTATTCAAAAAATCACTCTATGAGAAACATACAGATTGAATGTTGTCCTTCTGGCTGGATTTAGAGATAATTGCAAGTTAGTATTATGGTAAAGCCATGTGTTAATACCCAAAACCATGGTCTCCAATGCAAAATTATTCTGTCATAACATATTGCAAATGAACAGTACTTTACTGTTACGAAAATCATATAAATTATACTGTATTTATACAATGGAGTCCAGAAGTCCCTTAAAAAGGGCACATTAAAAATGTGTTATTCAAAATCAGATTTCAACACCCTAAAGTTAAAGCATTTTGTTTTTACCACCCATCATGGATGTTGCATGCTATATCTGACCTCCCTATTAGAATGTCATTTTGCTACATGGTTAAACACATTTTCTCATTGTCCTCAAACGTGTCCTGCTCAGGCACTCAGATGATATTGACCTATACGCATCCCTGCAGTGTTGATGCTTAAACGTAACATCTGGCTAAAAGAGACTTTTGGCAGTAATTGCAGCAGTAACTGGCATGCAGTAATGAAGATCCATGGGGCTGGTTAAAGGTTTATCTGTGTTCGTATGGCCCAGCAGATGCTAATGCAAAGACGAATGTCAATGGGCAAAGATCTCTGATTTCCACACACGGGTGCCTCGTCATCAGCACTAATACATTCAAGTTTACTGACTAGCAGTGCTATTACAGATTGCTATCAACATGCGCACGGTCTACAAAGGCACTGTAAGTGTGAGAAAGCAGTGGTAAATTTTTCTTTATTATGTTTGACACCTAAAGTTTGGCATCATATTAATTTGAGTGATCTTTCTTCCTCTACTTTACATGGAGTTCTCCTCTATTTACTTTCTATTCTGAGTGTGTAAGCATTTCTTTATATAGGAATAAAGAACCAAAAGTGAATTCTCACAAATGCCTGATTGAAACCCAAATTGAGGTCTAACTCACAGGTGAATAGCTGAAACACTTCTCACCCTGTTTGCAACCTCTGTACTTCAAACCTATTTTCATGTCGTGCTCTGCAGAAATCTGAAGTCATCTGAGGTTCTGTTGCATAAAGGAAGCTAGAATAAACCATTTATTGAAATATGAATATAGAAAAATTCCTCAATCCTTTCAACGTTTCCAATTATGGCAGAGTGCTAGCTGAATTGTCAAATCAATGCATTGAAACTCTCTCTCCCTCTATCTATCTATCTCTTTTCTTCTCCAGTTGTGTATATCTACCTATTTCTGTTCCAAATCTTAATTGCTTTCTACTCTCTACATTGGCAGCTGCCTTTTAAGGTAGCATCCTAACTGAAATAAGGTTAGCATAAAATACTGGTTAAAAATAAAAAAAAAACAGACTGATCTCTATCTATACTTTGGTGTTAAATCATTTTATATATCAATTTTATTTAATTGCATAATTACATTTAAAATGCATTGTCAATTTGTAAGGAAAGCATTTATTCGATTCAGTTCTATTTATATACATTTATTTGTATAGCGCTCATACATTCAAAGCTGCTTTACAGAAAATAAACGTTGTAAATTGTTTTCAATTTTTTTTTAGAGTTTTAGATTTTAGAATTAGTTGGCCTATATTTATATGCATTTAAGCAGAAGTAATGATCCTTCTCAAGTCCTCGCATCATGTCCTACACAGTGTTGGGTCATCTGAAGTCATCTTAAGTTCCTGGATCCATACGTGCGTGATCTAGCGTGATCTGTAGCTATAGTTATCCAGAGGTAGAATACTTGGCTAAAGAGATGTGTCTTTATTCTAGATTTTAATTGTGAGAGAGGAAGGCTATTCCAGAGTTTAGGAGCCAAATGCAAAAATGCTCTATCTGCAATTCTAGGTACTACCAAAAGTCCAGAATATTATTTATCTAAAAAGAGATCCTTGTGCCAGGCCATAGTTTAGTGGTGTTAATTTAGTTGATTCCCCTTTTAGGTGAACAAACTGTCAATGGTCAGACAGGTAAGATCTGAACCACTGTAATGCCTGCCCCTGAATACCAATGTATGTTTGCAAATGATTAAAAAGAGTGTTGTGATCTATAGTGCCAAATGCACCACTAAGATCAAGTAAAACTAATAGTGAGATGTAGGCTTGGTTCAAGTTAGAAGTAAATCATTAGTTATTTTGGCTTGAATCCTGATTGAAGCTTTTCATAAATATAATTTCTCTATTAGGAAGAGCACAGTTGAGTAAATGTGGATTTTTCTACTATTTTAAGCATAAATGAGATATTTGAAAAGGACCTGTAGATTGCCAATTCATCTGGATCTGGTTGTTGTTTCTTTATGAGAGGCTTAATAACTGCCAGCTTGAAGAGTCTTGGAATGTAGCCTAGACATACAGAGGAGCTAATAATATAAAGAAGGGGTTCTTCAACTACAGGTAACAGCTTATTGATTAGTTTAGTTGGTATGGGGTCTGATAAGCACGTAATAGGTTTAGATGAAGATGAAAGTTTATTTAGCTTCCTGTATGTTTTTGATTTTCTTGGGGAAAAAATTAATAGTCATTGTTACTAAAGTGTGATGGCATGTTCTGTTCAGGTGTCATTTGTTTATATGTTAATCTGGCTACTGTATTAAACAGAAACTGTGGATTGTTTTGTTTGTTTCTATGAGTTTGTGGAGGTTCTAAGCTCTTGCAGCTTTTAGAGCCTTTTAAAAACAGGACATAATGTCTTTCCATTTTCCTGTGAGGTTGCGAGTTTCTCTATTCTTAGTGCACAAATAGCACTATTGTACCAAGGTGCAGTACTTTTTTCTAATCTTTATTATTTGAAGGGTTCAGATGTATCTAGCGTAGTAGTGAAAATAGAGGTAATACTGCTAGTCATTTCATCTGACTCATTTGTGTTTAAAGGTGAAAGGAGCAAGTGGGACAGATCAGACAGGTTATGTGTGAATTTCTCTTTAGTGATTGGGGTAATTGTTCTGCCCTGTCGATAACTCAGAGCAATATGGTTAATATCTGTAATGGGAGGTAGCATCACTTTGAGGTACAATATCTATATCAGTAAGATCAGTTCTGTGTGATATAGTTGAATCTATTATATGATTAAAGCGATGGGTGGGTCTTTTAAGTTGCATAAGTTCAAAAGAGTTTAGTCGGGCTGTAACAGCAAGTGTTAATGCATCATTTGTTATCTACATGAACGTTAAAATCTCCAACAATTAGTGCTTTGTCAACATTAACCAACAGGTCAGAGAGGGAATCTGCAAACTCATTTAGAAACTACATAAGGCCCTGGGGGCCTATACAAAGTAGCCAGTACACGAGAAAGCAGGGATGTTTTGATATATCTGATAGCATAACATTTAGCACAAGCACAAGTTTGCGGCCTGCCTTCTTGAACAGATGTCACACTGTTAGCATAACTATGATGCCTTTAAGTAAACATAATTGTGATGTATATAACAGACCTAATGAAGTATTTATTCCTTTAAATCTGCAATCCTAACTGTTTTCTGGGTTAAACATTATGCATTAATGTGTCTCCTGTGCTTGGCCTTGAATCTCACTGTGCATTATAATATGCAGAAGCTGATTATTTAATGATTACAGTAATCTGACAAGGACAACTGGTGTACTGGAATGATATGAGGGTTTAATCCTTCATAGTATCATACTGTAGATATAGGCTATATCTCTGGGAAAACATTCTCTATATTATATCATATTAGCAGTGAAGTAAGCATATTTGGCCAGCTTTAATACTATATCGCATAAAAGTACTACAATGGTTCAACATGAGTCAGTATCATCTGATGTAACTGCTGTCTCTCCATCAACAGCCATTCAACGATTTGCAAACAACATTTAAAACAAACATTCTAATAAAGTTGATGTTTCACCAGTTATAGATTTTTCTAAGGAATTTAAAATCATAAAATGGGCTTATCTGCTGGCTTTGGCATTACAACTCGTGCACCTGGAGAAGAGAAAGAGCATGAAGGTTGTGTATATTTGGTACTCAATACACCTGCCAAGCAAATGTCATTTAAGATGAATGGAAATGCTAATCTATATCAAGGTCTGTTAGAAACTCTTGGTTTAACTACCCAAACAAACAGAGCTGTTTTAAAGCAGAATAGAGAAATGGTGTTTACAGATTTCAAGGGAACTGGACCCACAAAACTGTAAAGTATTAAAGCATTGAAAAATTTACCCATAGCAGCTTTGAGTCCAGTTCCCAGATTCAGGCCCTGTGTTTACCAGAAAAAGACCAGCACAGAAAATTCGACATGACTTTGTAGCTGCAACCTGAAAAGCTCATGGAAGCATGATTATTTCACCTGGCCCTGAAGGACAGCTAGATAGTAGAAACCCTGCATCAAAATGTCAAAGATTGGTGTCTTGATAGAATTTTAACCATTTCCTGCTGGGCTCCAAGATCGCAGTTGTGCTGCACGCTGGTTAAAGGGCTACAGATCAGCAGGGAGATAGAAGCCAACAGTAAAGATCTTTTTAATGTGTTTCTCTGAATGACCCCAAAGACAGATCTCTGTACTAATTCCTGCAGTACCCCTGGGGAAATGAATGATACGTCTGAGCTGAAAACTGCCGCCAGTGACATTTTAGAGAGTGAGTGTGTGGCTGTAATGTTTATGATCGGAGGAAACATTAGACTCAGAGTGCAGATAAGATGGGAAGAAAATCACATACATTATTTTACACGTTTACTCAAATTATGTGAAATAGTTATTTGGTCTTTAAAAAAAGATATACTTTAGTGCACCAAATGCATACATTTTACTATAACACTTGTGACCAATTTTACATATAAACAGAAAAGTGGGGGAAGTGGTATAAAATAATGGTAAAATTATTCAATAAATGTAACGTCAGTAATAATATAATGCACATTGCACTCACCATAGTGATTTTAAATCTATGCGATTCAGTCATCTACCGTTTTTTAAAATATACGTAAATTTGTATTTTGGTTAGGAAAGTAAATTTTGATATATAATTGCATTATACAACTGCAATTACCATATACTGTTACAATTAGACAGCCAACAAGTGTTGTTATGTATGTAACATTGGCTTTTGTGTTCTCATGTAATTTACATTTTTTAATTTACATGTAATTTAATTAACATGGGTGACTGCTGACATCAAAGTTTTAGACTAAACATTTTCTGAGTATATAAGCAAAAAAACAAAGTGTTAACATTATACCTGCAGCATACCAAACACATATGGCAGGACTCCAGTCACGATTACATGTGGCACAGGCAATTTAACTGTCATCCTTCAGGGTCATTTTAGCTTCTCAGGCATTTGGGGATTGATTTATGAGAATTTATCATGGTTTTGTAAATCAAAACATCATCACAGTTTCTCACCTCTGCATGCACAAAAGAGAGAGAGAGCTTTAACAAGACTTGGCAATCGAAGACATCTGTTTGGTTTAGCTACAAAGAAGATTTCTTTTTGGATTTATAAAACCAGTAAAAAATGTATGAGATTTTTATACTAATGTGTAGATGAATCCATGCAAAAGCCTTTTATTGTGTAAATATATTTAGAGCACATGCAAGGATATAAATAAATGCAGCATTCAATTCAAAGTTAGATGCAGGATATTCCAGCTTGATTTCACTTGACTTCAGACTATAAGATTATGCTTAGATTAAGCATAGATCAGGCCATTTGATATCCTTTGTCGTTGATTACGTCATTAGTTTGACATGTTTAGTCAACTAGGTGAGAAAGGTGACTCTAAAAGTGCCACAGAGTTTCACTGTTTAGATTTAGTACACTGTGTCTAAATGCTCCGAAGGTGCATGAAGGTCAGTGAATGAATCTACTGAAGCAGTAATGCACCGCAGGGAGTGTCTCTACACTGCAGACATTCATTTACACAGACTGAATGACACAGACTCAAATTCACATCAGATGCGTTTATTGATGAGCACAGGGGGTGTAAACTTCTGTCCCTGCCCTGCTATTAGAGACACTGAAGGCAACGAGTTGAACATAGGTGGATATCAATATGTTTTTGCCTGCAGAGAAAGAGAACTGTGAGTATGACAAATCTAAGAAAAAAATCAAAACCATTACAATGACCCATCTCAGGGCAAAGCAATAAGACAGCTGCACACTCATTCTTCTCAGTATTTATACTTTACTACCCACCCTTGCTCCAGCTTTGTGACAAGTTATGTTAGACACATCCTCCACCTACCTCCAGAAATCTGCTGTTCTACATACATCATCATTTCAGGATGGAGTCATAACAAAATCGAGAGTGTGAGGGTGGTAAGTACCATGAAACATGTCTATATATTTTTTGGCCCTTCTAAAACCTATATTAAATATATACATACACACGCATATGCATACACGCACACACACACACACACACACACATATATATATTCATATTTATGTGATTTTACTGAAATGGCTTAAAATAGTGATTTTAATCAAACATTCATTGTTTCCAAGCAGATTCATAATGATGTGTATATAAAAATCTATGCCACATATTGACGCAAAACCAAACAGACAGTGTTTAACAGCTCTGGTTTGTGTGTGGAACATTCTGAGAACAATGGACAATATGTAATATCAATGTGTGAAACAGGAAACACAAGAGAAAGTTAAAGGAAGACAGGGTGTACCAGGTAATGAGAGTGGGCATCAACTTGGACACTTTATGTGTTTCTACTCATTGGACAGCTACTCAATTTTAACAAGACTAAGTATAAATGCTCTGTAAATAAATTTGAGATAGACAGCAATCTGATCACTCTAAGCACCTCAATATGTGGTTTGATACACACAACACTTAGTGTAACATGTCTTGTCAACATGTAAATGTATCAGGTTGTTCATTCCCTCAAACTACATCAATATTCAGAGCATGTGGAGACACATTTCTGTGCTCAAATGTAAAATGTGCAATCCAGTTCAGACAGCAATTCAAGTCACCATAAAGTGACCAAGTGTAAACACCCACAGAGTGGCAGAGGTAGCATACAGGAAAAGACAGCCAGACTAGTAAAAGAACAAAGTGCTACATGAACAGATGCAAACCTGTATAACAGCCTGACAAATGTGTAAGAGCTCATTTGTAACATTTTATGCTTGTCACCAGCCTGACACGCTGCACTTGTGAGAGGTTGTCCAATGATCAATGAGGCGGCAGTGAAAGAACATCTCACTGTTAAATGCTTGTGATGCAGATGATGCAAACAGCGTGGGCACTGAGGGATGCGGTAGTGCAGCAGCTAAGCCGCTAGTTGTCAGTTAGATTATAAATTGCATTTTTTGGTGAAAAGCTAAGCATGAGCCTTCAACACAGAGCAATAAAGACTGTGTAAGTGTGCTAACCATCATTTGTACCCTCCAAAACATAGTCTCAAAAAAGAGCAACAAATAGTGAAAATGAAAGATTATACTAGCTGAATAGATTATATTAGCTGAAATAAGAAAAGAAACTGGAAAACAGTACTTTTACCAGATTAATTATAAAACAAGCAAAAATAGACAGCACATTTTGGAGAAATAAATTGACTTCTTTTCTTTGGCTTTCAAACCAGAAATGAAATGTAGGCACAGACACATCAGTCTACAAACAAAAAATAGACACTTATGGTACAGAACTGGTGTGAAACAAATAAAGAAAATAAAAAAGTTCAATCATGCTTTTGTCTATCTGATTGAAAGGGGGGACGGATACTGTTGAGCTCCAAATAATAAAAAAAACTACCATAAAATTATGGCAACAGACCAAAAGTGAACTAAACAAATCTCTCATTTGTTCATATCTGCATTGTTTAATGCTTGTGTAGTGCTGATGTTTAGGCCAATTTTGTTAACTTTGGATATGCAGAAATACAAATGAGATACGAGAGCTGCATCTTTTAATGTTGCCTTTTTTAAGGCTCAACAGTGTCTGGGTTCAGAATTTGTACCTAACTATTCTGTAACATATAAACAACATATAAAATACTTTACACCTTAAGCTTAACCACACCAGCTGACCAACAGCACAGCTTAAAACCAGGGTGTGGAAATTAGGGGTGAAAATACATCGATATGCATCGTTTTATCGATCAAATGTCTAACGATACGATGCATCGTATCGTAAGAAGTCGATACCTTTATATAGCACCTATGCTTTTAAATAGGTACGTAAAATATAGGTACTTTTATTTTGATACTCTCCTTATGTGTAATATCTGCGGGTGCGTCAGATTGCGATGCAACAAAGCGGTGGTAGCAGCGAAACGACAGACATATATATATATATATATATATATATATATATATATATATATATATATATATATATATATATATATATATATATATATATTGTCTGCTGTTGGTGCAAATCGTGGGGATGGAAATATTTTGCATTTGGGAAAATAGATGGATAGGCAGACGAAGACAACCCATGTAATTTGTAAACGTTGCCAGTGCCAGCTAAAATACTCGGGGAAGTCCGACAAACTTGTTAATGCACTTAAAAAGAAAACATGGAATTGAGGAAAGCACTTTTACTGACGATATACAATCACTGTCACCTCAAATCATGTGCCCATTTTTTATTTTTCTTTATTTTGAAAAATAACTATTTATAAACTATGTATTTTAAAGTGTTTTTGTTGTTGTTGTTGTTGTTGCTGCTGTTGTTGTTGTAAATGTCCCAATTGGGATACTGGATGCGCAGTTTTCAAAGAGTTTCATTAAACATTCATGTTATGTATTTTTGCATTTGTGAGTGCATCTGTGAGTTTTTTATTTGTAGAATAAAAATGTAACTGGTTGTGTAAACTATAGGCACATAATATCTAAAAATCGATCAATATACCCCATAATGAATCGTAATTCTAGCGCCATTATTTTTAATGTACCGGTAAATATCGTATCGCTGAATGAGAAAATCGATATGGTATGGTGAGGAGATGTCCGATTTACACCCCTAGTGGAAATGTCTTGTAACAGTATTTCATTAAGTATTATTTTGAGTTATTCTGAGGTTTTGTTCATTTCCTACATGAGTAAATGACCTGGAGTTGTCTTATCTCTGTGTGTACAGTAAATTAATTGATGATAATCAATGTGGAAAAAAGGGTGTGTCTTTGACTTTACTAATTAACCCTGTTCACGCATCAAAAGAATACCCATAATTAAATCCAATTGTTCACTAGAGTAAAAAACACCAAATGTGTTCCAGTGTGAGAATGAGAAAATAAGGACGAGGAACACTGAAAACGAAAAACAATTTAATGAAAAAGTATCACAGTGCTAAAATGGTAAGAAGCTGAAATTTGTGAATTTTTCCAGAGACCACAACATATTTTTGCCCATGTAAGCAGGTGTCAGAAGTTTTTGCATACACACTTATATCTGAGTCACCAGATCATGACAGTCTGTCGTCATGACAACTCTGACCCATCTGCCAGACATCATTGCCATGTCTGCCAGGAAAAGACAAGATGATACAAAATGATATGATGATGATGGTGTGTGTGTGTGTGTGTGATATGATCTAAGGTTATGACAGTTCCATTTAAAGATCTAGTTAGTTTGTGCTGCTCGCACTGACACCCCACAGCCAAATGCAGCATATCTCAGTGTGTGTGTGTGTTGCTACACTGAAGCATTTTCATGTCATTACATTTCTCATGCTCTGCTGGCTGCACTTGTCTGCACTGATACCAAACTAATAAAGACTAATGAATCTTTCTAACTGATGATAATAATGTCATTAAAATGCAAATCCTTAATTTCTTTTAATTGTATTACATCACATGCAATCAATCACAACAACTTATTTTGCCATCTAAACTTCCTTAGCCTACTTTTGCCATATTTACGCCAGCAAAATAACAACTTGTCGATTATTATGGCTACAATAAAAATATTAACGCTATCTTGGAATTTCAATGCATTTGTATTCTTCAACACAGACCTTTTAGCTGTAGAATGTAGCACCACGGATAGCGTCTGTATTCGTCTGTTAAAGTTCAGCACCTTGGACAGCGCAGGTTGCACAAAACAAATAGCGTCTGCAAACAACAGAGGCAAGGTTGTGCAATAAAAGCCACATCTCACAGCATTTGTACGTAATACTGAGCTGGAAGAGATGGCTATAGAAGGTTTTTATTATTTTTCCTGCCTTTATTTTTCATCAGATGCCAGCTGAACAAGACTACATCACTTCTTTGACCTAGAAAACTTCATCTTAACAACAGGCCACTACATTTATCTGGTGGCTTTCATAAAAGTATTTGCTGTGTTTTAGCTAGTGTTCAGAGAGTTTGAAGAGCTCGGCTCTGTATGGATAGAGATTCCTCACATAGCACAACACATTCCTTATTCATATTATCACATACCACTGCTTCAGTGATGTTTGGTGTGAAGGAGGCTGTGGCTTAATCAAACAATTGGCCTTTTAGAGAGCAGACCCACATTAACAAGACAACTCTAGAACTGGAAAGCAGAGACTGGAGTCAATAGGAAAATATATTCAGTGGATCAAGAAACAGTACTAAGGCAGTAGCATGGTACAGTATCAGATGGTCATGATGGTACTTTAATATACACAATACATAGCCAAACATATGTATCCATAAAAAAAAAATATGTATAAGACTAGTGTGGAAGCTCTTGACTGATCTGCACAAAGGTCAGATCCTAACACTACTGAGCACTTTTGAAACGTGGAGTCATCACACCAACATCAGGGCCTGACCTGTCTGATACTCCTGTGACTAAATGGAAGCAAATACATGCATGTTCCAACATCTACTGAAAAATTTTAAACAATAAAAATAAATGTTTGATAAACACATATACAATAAGTGTGCTTTTAGGTGAAAGTTAGTAAAATAAGACAAGAAACCAGCAGAAAAACTTTAGTAAGGGTCACCTCTAACCTAAGACCAGTTTGCCTGCTTGTTTACTGGGGGATTTTCTTACACTGCGACCGTAAGAACATAAAGTAAGTTCTTGAGCATGCACCCTTATCTTTCCATCTTGTTAAAGTGTATAAATAAATATGAGACATGGAGATGTAGATAATATGAGATGTAACGTAGAGGCTGTGCTGTGCTCTTGTGATAAGACGACCTCTCCTGGCATATCAGCTTTCACAGTGGCCATCATAGTAATATGTCATTCTAACATACTGCCATGCAATGTGTGTGTCACGATTTTTTTCTTTAACCAAATTGTGTGCTTATTTATTTAATCTTATTCATTCAGTTTTTATTTTTGTTCAGCTGTTTTCATCTATTCCCACAGTTCCACAATATTGAAACAAGCTTGTTAAATAAAGTACTAATGTTTGATGATTAAACATTTAAGCTGTTTTCTAGCTAAGAGCTTCACGGTAGCAACCACTTTCTTAAGACAGAAAAGAAGAGTTTAAACACACCACAGTGACAGAAATCTTTCCCCTTGAAAAGCTCCTCAGTAATTAGGAAATGTAATCCATTTGTGCAATCCTTGTGAAGGAAATTCAGAGTCCAGCATAATTGAAGTAATTTGAAAACCCCATTTTCAAATTAAATTAGCTTCTTTTTAATGCATGAGACTTGAGCTGTTGCTCAATGCGGTTTGTGTTTAAATAAGTTTGTCCTGCAGCTTGATGGATGTATGGAACAGTTATTAGATTTCTGAAAGTGGGGCCAGTGAGTGGCATCTCTTGTGTTTAATTGAACGCTTCCCTAGAGACCAATTTTGGTCTTTTGTATAAACTTTCAATGTAAAAGAAATACAGTAGGGAAAATAGTTTTGGAATGGTTTTTAGTGTTGTTTTGCTCCAAATGCTGTGATTTTAATCTGTCATGGCTTGCCACGGCTGTTGGATAAACTGCATTAAAACACTTGTACATCTCGAAATACAACATCTCAGCAAGAACTGATTTTAACCCTTTTGAACCAGTTTATCACAGAGATGTATGACAGCAATATGTGCTCCTGTTTTCAGGTAATGTTTTCCCTTCACTGTTACACCAAGAGACTATCTCAAGATGTCAAATGCTTTTGAATTATCACCTCCCTGCATTCATGACTCATGTATTTTCCTCAAACAAAACAAAAAAAACAGCAACGTAGAGACCTGCACAGCTGTGGATCTTAAACTGGTGGGATGTGAACCAGAAATGGGGCCACTGGTGTGTTCTGACAGATTGTCATGGACAACAGGGAGAAACCGAGGCTAAAAACAAACAATAACCATGAATAAATGAGATAGTAAAAGAGGTACACTGGCTTTTCAACCTTTAATGGAAAAAAATACCTTTATTTGCTTATCTTTTGTTTTTGATATCAAAGTCTGTGTGTCTAACTGAACTTGACAGTTTTCAGAGCAAATTCATCCGTCACTTGGCAGGATCTAGCCAAATTAGGGAGATGCCAACATGGACAGATCAAAAAGACAAAATTGTCACAGTGTGCTTAGAAGTCTAAAAAACATTATTGGCAACCAAGGTGCTGTTTGGTAAAGAGACGAAAAACGATTCTAAACCACCAGTCTGCATTTCAGAGACTGATTCATCATAGAAACATACATTTAAAAAAATATAAATGAGCCACAGACCCTGCATCATGGCAAAAATAGCCTTCTTTAAAAGGTGCAAACAAAAATGCGACCCCCCAATTATTGTGAACCCCTGCCAAATGCAGTAATGACTTAAGTATTATGTTTTATCATAGTCTCTTTGATATGCTACTTAAAATGTAAAATAAGAAACATCATAAACATATCACATTTTATCTCATTAAAATATCAAAATATCCTGCACAAGAAAGCACTGTAATATTCATTTAATCCAGGCTATGAATAAGTTTCATGTACGAAAACATTTGAAATGTAAACACAACCTGTATGGACCACAGTGTTTTTACAAGATGTCTTATGAAAATATGACACAATTAAAATTCAAAAGCCATCAGAAACCAAAATGATTATGTAAATATTTTTGCTATTGATAGGCCTAAACAGTATATGGTAATGTTACAACATCATTTTTGTTTACTTTTGTACGATAAACAATTTCTCCTCCACTTGATGTCCAACATACAATCCAGGCCCTGAAGCAGAACCAGTTAAGAATCACCACAGTATACAGCATGAGTCAGAAACTGATAGATTTCCCTTCCTGGTTATCTGCTTGTTCTGAATACAACTCATCGTGTTGCGCCTGCACCCTCCCGCCGGACTGCCCGAGGCCAACAGCAGCAGAAACCAATTAGCAGACACGTCCATTAATTGTGCCTCGGAGAGCAGCACATCTACTTGGCTTCATAAAGCTGGAGAAACCAGCACAGCAATCAGTCACTTTAATCAAGTTTTTAGCAACTAGTGCGATGTTCATGATCTGCTCAATCAAGACGTCACAGGCTATTTGTGTGCTGACCCCTTCTGACCCTGGCCCATCCTTCTCCTGTTCTTCCAAAGGAGTGTCCACAGGAAAATGAGAGTATTCATCAGAGTTCCCGAGAGGAAGCTGCTGCTGCAGTGACTGAGAAGATTCTCCTGCAGCTGACAGAAGCCGCACCGCACCCTGATAAGTTTCTTTTCTGCGCCGCAGGGTTGCGGCTGCTTATTACAAAACTGGCTCAGCAGGATGACCAGAAGAAAGCCGTCCTTACTGGGTTTTGCTAAAGAAATCTAGGCAAATGAATTCAGAAAACAGCAGAGTGGGTGGACAGAAGAAAGCGAGGGGGTGTTAAACAGGCGATCGATCTCGCCCGATTCTCAGAGACCTGTGAAAGGTAAATAAGTCCCTTTTCTCCCCCGATGACTAATGAAGTATTGTGGTTACAATCAATTTCTCAATTACAGGCCTCTCCAAAACATGTAGCATTGAAAACATCATATTCTGAAGTGTTCATTAAAGAAAAACGCATGAATAGACACATTAATAACAGCCACCACAGCCAATATCTCAGATTTTTATTCTTGATTCCATAAGATGCAGATAAACATGTAAGACTTCACAAAACTTTACAAGTGCACATTAAGGCTTCAAGATTTAAGTTATAATTTTGAAGAAATAGGTAACCCAGTACACAAATTTAAAACAAAACACTATTTTAGGAAAAGGGAAAAATATATAAAATATATAAATATATAAAATTATATATTTTTTAACATTTTGCTATTATGTCTGTGTTTTTATTGTAGTTGTACAGTAAACAGTCGTATAAAGATTCTTCTGAATATACCTTTATCAGTATCACAGCATAAGGGTTTGAAATAACATGAGGGTAATTAAGTCATGACAATTTCAGGTTAACAACACCTTTAAACACACCATTGAACTCATCCATCTTTTGACTGCACTTCCAGCCAACTAATCATCCCACTAGGAATGTTTTAATAAAACTTGATTTTAGTTTTAATAAAACTGGGATTTTTATTGATAGATTTATTCTGGTGTACAGGGAATGAGTTTTCCAGGCAGCAGAAGTGATAAAACTTAGTGTAGTTCCACTGGAGGAGTGTTAACTTTAATGATGCTGACACACACACATACTCACTGGGGTTTATGTGCAAAGGCAGGACATTGTGTAATAATCAGACAGTGGTTCAATAGAGCAGAACATCAGCCATCTCAAGAGAAAGCAATATGAATGATGATTTAACTTTACATCACAATGGGAATCCAATATGTGTTAACTGTTGTGTATGTACATGTGTGCCAGTACCATTCTATTTTTGCTTCAGCCTGACCACATAAGTGCAGAGGTACTAATTTAGCTTGATTGATTATTTATAAGATTGTTTGACCACTTGTATTGATTCTGCAACAGCCACCAATGGTTTACGTCCCCTTACAAGATGCATTTTCCCCTTATGAAAAGCAATTTATAGAACAGGATACTGACACCCCCTTCCCTCTTGTCCCTGTTCATTTCCTGTTTATCAATGATAAAGTCTTGTAGGAGACAAAGACAACTAATTCATGCTTCTCCTGTCTCTATCTATCTTAACGATTATAAATGACTCTGATTATTCACTTTGTCATGTGTGTCGACTGCATTTATCACGATGCCTGTGGAGTGACATAATAACCAAAACACAACAAGCTCTTCATGTGAGTGCAAATCCACCCATAATTGCTGGATTCCTTGGTATTGTGTTGTTTCCATGGCAATGAAGGTTTCAGATTAGGCAATGGATTAGGGCTGGATTATTTGAGGATTACGATGGATGATCGCCGCAGTCAAAATAAGTTAATTACACTACTCATCCGTTTATTTCAATCAACTATGATAAATATAGAAAACTCAATAGTGCACTCTGGTGGAGCCCTTCAGAAGTGAACTCCACATCACGTCACAAAATCTTCCACATCACATTGAGGCTAAATCTTTACAATCAATGAAACACTCTGGCCATCTCTTGTACAGAGGCTGTAAAATGATATTGCGAGGAGATTTAGTTGTTGTTATGTATAGTCAGAGTGCGGTACAATGAGTAGCTACCTCATTTCATCGAGTGGTGTTATTTAATCGTGTGCGTGCATCTAAAAGTAAGTTTTTATGTCTATTTATCATATTTAACTTATGTACATGTTATCATGGTGATTCTTTTTGCAATGTTAAATATTTATGTTTACGAAACGGGCCTTTTACGGACACACTGACCTTTCTATATACTGTGTGTGTATATATATATATAGACAGAGAGAGAGAGAGAGAGAGAGAGAGAGAGAGAGAGATGCACGCCAACACACATTGGGTGTCCTGGTGACGTCTTTTACGCATGCGCAGTAGGATGACGCGCTTTAGGTCAATTTGCAGGTATGTGTAGAAGTTGAATTGATTGATGGCGGTGATTGTATATATTAATAAGTTAAGAGTTTTGTTTTTGAATCTTGATTTATTGTTTTTATCATTTATACCAGTGTTATATATTTGAAGCGGTATAAGCGTGCCTATTAGTAACGCTTATTGTGTAGCTTTTTGTGATGGAAATAAATTGATTTGATAACATTTTAAACGACTTTTATAATGGACACCTCGATTCTTATTATAAGAATATAGTGTACCCCCAGCAGGTCTGGGATCAGTTTGAAGTCACGCTGGTGTTCTTGCTTGTGTTTGGACAGCTTTGGCAATATATGTTTCTCAAGTTTATCTCACAAAATGTTCTGTTGAATTATGTTGAAACATGACAAAATTAAAATGCTCATGCTAATGACAAAATTAAAATGCTAATGAGTAATGCTTAATTTTGATAAAGTCAACAGGTGCTCAGAGTTGTTTAAAAGAATGCATCATGCAGCAGTACGTTTAAAAGCTTTCATTGTTTCTAAACTCAAAGTGCAGAGATCAAAGTTGAAAGGTCATGCAGGTCCATGATGGTCAAACAAAAGTATTACAGCAATAAAACAATCAAAAACAACTTAAACTCTTCAGGTACATTTATATTATCATTTAACATTTTTTAATTAAAAAAATAACTATTTACATGTCCAGTACAGTTTAATTCAATTTAACAAATAACTATTTACACGTCCAGTACAGTTTAATTCAATTATCAAATAACTATTTACACGTCCAGTACAGTTTAATTCAATTTAACAAATAACTATTTACACATCCAGTACAGTTTAATACAATTTAACAAATAACTATTTACATGTCCACGACAGTTTAATTCAATTATCAAATGACTATTTACACGTCCAGTACAGTTTAATTCAATTTAACAAATACTATTTACACGTCCAGTACAGTTTAATTCAATTTAACCAAAAACTATTTACACGTCCAGTACAGTTTAATTCAATTTAACAAATAACTATTTACACGTCCAGTACAGTTTAATTCAATTTAACAAATAACTATTTACACGTCCAGTACAGTTTAATAGAATTTAACAAATAACTATTTACACGTCCAGTACAGTTTAATTCAATTTAACAAATAACTATTTACACGTCCAGTACAGTTTAATTCAATTTAACAAATAACTATTTACACGTCCAGTACAGTTTAATTCAATTTAACAAATAACTATTTACACGTCCAGTACAGTTTAATTCAATTTAACAAATAACTATTTACACGTCCAGTACAGTTTAATTTAATTTAACATAACTATTTACACGTCCAGTACAGTTTCATACAATTTAACAAATAACTATTTACACGTCCAGTACAGTTTAATTCAATTTAACAAATAACTATTTACACGTCCAGTACAGTTTCATACAATTTAACAAATAACTATTTACACGTCCAGTACAGTTTAATACAATTTAACAAATAACTATTTACACGTCCAGTACAGTTTAATACAATTTTAACTTTGATGATTACTGTACTCTCTTCCCAAGGGATGACTGCCAGGATCTCTCTTCCTTGTAGCTTTGCAGACAGGAATGTTGGTCTGGGGTTTGTTGCAGGCATGGTTATCCTGGGATCGGGGTCCAAGGCAGGCATGGACACAGTTTCAATATCATATATATATATATATATATATATATATATATATATATATATATATATGATAACAACATTCCTTGTTATCCTGGGATCGGGGTCCAAGGCAGGCATGGACACAGTTTCAATATCATTAAAATAAATGTATATATATATATATATATATATATACATTTATTTTAATGATGTCTAAGGGCTTTAATGATGTCTCGTCTGGTCCTGAAAGGGAGTTTACCACACAGAACGTTGTATAGCGTCACTCCCAGGGACCAAACTGTAGCAGGTCTTGCATGGTACCTTCTGAACAAAAACCATTCAGGAGGGGCGTACTCAAAAGTGCCTGAAAGACCCAGAAAGAGGACAAATAACATTATTCCAAACAAACTGCATCATAACATCACCTCTGATTCAAAAACAGGTTTGTGAGTGAGATCTTGACTGATGTACTCTGCCATTACCCACCTGCGATCTGTAGGCAGAGTTCTTCAGAAGATCTCCACAACCAAAATCCAGCAGCTTTATGTCATGAGTGACTGTGTAAATGAGGATATTTTGTGGCTTGACGTCCCGGTGCAGGACTCCTCGGCTCTCACAGTGTTTTAGAGCACTGATCAGCTGCATCATCACCCTCTTGGCCAAGTTCTCATCCAAATTGCCATTTTCTTCACAGAACCTACTGAGATCCTGGCAAGGTTCCGGGCGTTCTAGGACCATGACATAGCAAGTGGGTTGTTCAAACCACTCCACAAGCTGAAGGATGTTGGGACAGGCCAGATCCGAATTCACCCGCTTCATCAGTGCCACCTCGATGGGCATTAAACCTTGCCCATCCTGCAATGGTAGAGGAATTTCAAGAATAAATGTTTATTTATTTTTGTTAAAGGGCCAAATCCTGATGTACAATGACATCAAATAGAATTCGGAAACAGTTGAATATTTAGGTCACACATCAAAACGAATTAAATTCAGTAATTAACAAAACCAAGTAAATGCTGCTAAACATTTTAGTATTTTGACAGAGTCATTTGGCCCCAAGGTCAAGTTACGTGAATGTCCTCTCAAGCTCATGCAGTTATCCCAGCACAATAACCAAATATGTAGTTTATCACATTGAATGTTCAACAAAGTTTAATGCCCAGATATTGTCCAAACATTTTTTTGTGAACAACACTGCATTTTGATTTTGCAAGGCAGGACGTTGTTAGATTTCAAATAAAAAACACAAACTTTGTCAAATGTTTTGTTTGAAAAGTGTTTGTGCTTTATTTCTTCCAAATAATCAATGTTTGGTTTTGTATTTTGTTGTCTAATGCCTAAAATCATTCATACATTTATATGCCAAGCTTCTATGTCCAAATGTTTTTGGGGTTCGCTACATATGTGTGTGTGCAAACCAAATATATATAAAATAACCACGACTGATTCAAAGTGCAACTTACAATCTCTAGCTCCTCATCTACCCTGTCTTTATCGACGTATTTGATGGCTACCTACAAACCAAAAGACAATGACAATGAACATACACACTGTTTTGACATCTAAAAACTATTACACATTGCACCAGAAATGTGTGCATTATTGTTAAGTTGCTTCAGTTAAAAAGCCTCTGCTACAAACTGCAGTGTTGGCCTATATGTAAAGTTACATTTGTAGTTGTAATGAACGGTACAATTACAGATGATATTTTTAGCCAGCTTTAAGATATCTGTAAATTTGAGAGAATCTGTTGCTTTTGAGTTCTAAGAATATTCCTAAAGACTGTTTGAATAAAGGAGAGGAGAGAATGTCTCACCAGCATTCCATCAGATATGCGGGTACCAGCAAACACAGAACCAAACCCTCCTTGCCCCAGCTTTGGACCTTGTACATATGGCAGTCCTTTCAACAGAAAACGTGACAGGGTAAGAAAAACTGTAAAATAGCAGTAACTGGCTGCATTTACCTAGTCATAACCTTAATTGTTGTTTAAGTCACTGTTTAATATAAGCTGACTCTGGAGACATGTTAAGAAAAAGCCTTACCTTTGCTAATACTCTGGCCTGGTCTTCCATATGAGGTAGAGGGCTGTAAATCCTCCTCCGCTTGCAGGGCAGCGTGCTGCTTGGGCTTCTTCCGCAGATGCCCACTGTCCTGTTGATCAGAACTTTACCAATTTTAACAAATAACTATTTACACGTTCAGTACAGTTTAATACAATTTTAACTTTGATGATTACTGTACTCTCCCCAAGGGATGACTGCCAGGATCTCTCTCGCTTGTAGCTTTGCAGACAGGGATGTCGATCTGGAGTTTGTTGCAGGCATGGCTATCCTGGGATGGGGATCCAAGGCAGGCGTGGACACAGTTTCAATATCATATATGTACATTTATTTACAGTATGTCATCACCTGCTGATCTTATATAAACAACATTGGAACACTTATCTACATTTCGTCTAACACAAAACATGACCTTTAGGGCATTGTGTACTTACAATAATATTAATATTGAACAAACATGAAAATGTATTTCTAATAAGTGCTTCTTTTCAAACTACATCATCTATACTTTCTGTCATACTGATTTATGTTAATTGCCCAATGATTAAAAGGTGATTCAGATAAGAGGAATGTCATGGGCCACCTGTTCACTGTAACCAGAGATGGTGCTCAATGTCCTGTAAGCTGGGACGATCGTCTGGATTTGCCCTAAGACACCAGCTGATCAACTGGCGACATGCTGTTACATAAAACAGTACTTGTCTTGAATAATACAAAATAGCAAATTTCTCCCTGGTTTAGACATCATGGCATTATTATATCAGTCTGGTTGTGGACAATGAAATGTTTGCTCTATCTTGCCTGCAGAAAGCTTTTTAGGCAGCCGCAGTTTGGCTTTAATGATGTCTCGTCTGGTCCTGAAAGGGAGTTTACCACACAGAACGTTGTATAGCGTCACTCCCAGGGACCAAACTGTAGCGGGCCTTGCATGGTACCTTCTGAACAAAAACCATTCAGGAGGGGCGTACTCAAAAGTGCCTGAAAGACCCAGGAAGAGGACAAATAACATTATTCCAAACAAACTGCATCAGAACATCACCTCTGATTCAAAAACTGGTTTGTGAGTGAGATCTTGACTGACGTACTCTGCCATTACCCACCTGCGAACGATCTGTAGGCAGAGTTCTTCAGAAGATCTCCACAACCAAAATCCAGCAGCTTTATGTCATGAGTGACTCTGTTAATGAGGATGTTTTGTGGCTTGACGTCTCGGTGCAGGACTCCTCGGCTCTCGCAGTGTTTTAGAGCACTGATCAGCTGCATCATCACCCTCTTGGTCAAGTTCTCATCCAAATTGCCATTTTCTTTACAGAACCTACTGAGATCCTGGCAAGGTTCCGGGCGTTCTAGGACCATGACATAGCAAGTGCGTTGTTCGAACCACTCCACAAGCTGAAGGATGTTGGGACAGGCCAGATCAGAATTCACCCGCTTCATCAATGCCACCTCGATGGGCATTAAACCCTGCCCATCCTGCAATGGTAGAGGAATTTCAAGAATAAATGTTACAATATATTCATTTATTTTTGTTAAACGGCCAAATCCTGATGTACAATGACATCAAATAGAATTCGGAAACAGTTGAATATTTAGGTCACACATCAAAATGCATTAAATTCAGTAATTAACAAAACCGAGTGGCATATGCAAGTAAATGCTGCTAAACTTCACTATTCTTCCATTTTTGCAAATTGTCCCAAGGTTATATTAAGTGAATGTCCTCTCAAGTTCATGCAGTTATCCCAGCACAATAACCAAGTATGTAGTTTATCACATTGAATGTTTAACAAAGTATAATACCCAGATATTGTCCAAACATTTTTTGTGAACAACACTGCATTTTGATTTTGCAAGACAGGACATTGTCAGATTTCAAATAAAAAAACAAACTTTGTCAAATGTTTTGCTTGAAGTGTTTGTGCTTTATTTCTTCCTAATAATTCATGTTTGGTTTGATATTTTGTTGTCAAATGCCTAAAAACATTCATACATTTAAATGCCAGGCTTCTATGTCCAAATGTTTATGGGGTTTGCTGCATATGCGTGTGCAAACCAAATATATATAAAATAACCACGACTGATTCAAAGTGCAACTTACAATCTCTAGCTCCTCATCTACCCTGTCTTTATCAACGTATTTGATGGCTACCTACAGACCAAAAGACAATGACAATGAACATACACACTGTTTTGACATCTAAAAACTATTACACATTGCACCAGAAATGTGTGCATTATTGTTAAGTTGCTTCAGTTAAAAAGCCTCTGCTACAAACTGCAGTGTTGGCCTATATGTAAAGTTACATTTGTAGTTGTAATGAAGGGTACAATTACAGATGATATTATCAGCCAGCTTTAAGATATCTGTAAATTTGAGAGAATCTGTTGCTTTTGGGGTTCTAAGAATATTCCTAAAGACTGTTTGAATAAAGGAGAGGAGAGAATGTCTCACCAGCATTCCATCAGATATGCGGGTACCAGCAAACACAGAACCAAACCCTCCTTGCCCCAGCTTTGGACCTTGTACATATGGCAGTCCTTTCAACAGAAAACGTGACAGGGTAAGAAAAACTGTAAAATAGCAGTAACTGGCTGCATTTACCTAGTCATAACCTTAATTGTTATTTAAGTCACTGTTTAATATAAGCGGACTCTGGAAACATGTTAAGATAAAGCCTTACCTTTGGTAATACTCTGGCCTGGTCTTCCATATGAGGTAGAGGGCTGTAGATCCTCCTCCGCTTGCAGGGCAGCGTGCTGCTTGGGCTTCTTCCGCAGATGCCCACTGTCCTGTTGATCAGAACTTTTCCTTTTCTGAGCAACTCTGAGAATGTTACTCTCTCCACTTTTCTTTGAATGGGCCGTATCACTAACTAATGACGAGGGCCACTTAGGAAGTGGTGTGTAATTCAAAGGCAGAGTTACATTTGGCTCAGAAGGGTCATCACCCTGTCCTGCAACCTCCTGATGCCGTTTTGGCTTCTTCTTAAGATGTTCTCCGTCTTGAACATCTGCACCTTTTCTTTTCTGGGCATGTTGAAGAACGCCTTCTCCATGGCACTCAGCTGCTGATATCGATGAGGCCAGTGCAGAAGGAAGAGGTGCTATGAAGCCACTGAGTTCTTGAGTCCCTGTCTGGTTTGGCTTGGACGGGGGTTTCGGAAAGGGGTCCTCCCTCCCTTTTCTTTCAACCTCCTGATAAACCTGGATGAAAGTGAGACTCCTTGTTCCTCTGTGCTCATTGCCCTGGGAATGAGTGAATCCACTCCAGTGAAGGATGACAGAGGCTGAAAATAATAGCAGCAATTAAATGCCTTTTATTTTACCATTATAACACTTTTTATAACATCTGTTTTACAGTGTTTATGTTACATAAAGAATAATATGTGAGGGGTAATACAAGTTAAGTGGAACAACTAGTAAAACAGGACATTTACTTTAATCATTATATTATTATGATAAGGACCAATGAAAGTGAAAACTGTTTTATTTGCTGCTTTGAAACATTGCATTATGAAAAGCGGCAATAATAAGTAAAATCAATACTACTATACTATAATAATAATAATAATAATAATAAAGAATAGAAAGACATTTTGCAGGTCACTTACCCCGTTTCTCGTCGTCACTTAATTGTTTAATGTCCATTTGAGCGGTCGACAATATACTCCAAACCCCTTCAAAATAACTGCCTCCGCACCAAATAGACAAATCTACTCCAAACGTCTTCAATAATAATAAAACTATTACTGAAACGCACTTCAAACGTCTTCAATAATAATAATACTATTACTGAAACGCACTTCAAACGTCTTCAATAATAATAATACTATTACTGAAACGCACTTCAAACGTCTTCAATAATAATAATACTATTACTGAAACGCACTTCAAACGTCTTCAATAATAATAATAATAATAATACTATGACTGTAAACACTCTCCAAAAGTCGTCAATAGTAACACTGTCGAGCAGACAAAAGTCACTAAAACCGCCAAACACTTTCCAACAAAAACATTGCGCTGCGCACAAACAAAAATAAATACATTTAAAAATAAACAGTTACCGACCGGTCCCCATGAGTACCCGTTAACAACACAAAAGCACATATAGGAACGTGATTTTATTAAAGATATATATATTTACAGAAGACGCATATTTGTGTGACTACAAATACAAAAAACACTTCTTTAGTGTACCTATGGTTCATTTTTTAAGGACGAATGCAATTTAATATATTTAAAGCCAAACCGAAGGCAATAATATAATAACTGTTGGTACAAGATACCTTAATGCACATCTTTGTTTGTTTGTGTGTGTGTGTGTGTGTGTGTGTGTATTCCCAAAAGTTAAGATCTCAAAGATAAAGAGACTGTATAGGTAAAGACTAATTGATTGATTGGCAAGAATCTAGTTGATTAATATAACATCTCACTGTTTGATGCAATAAAACTATATATTCATTTTGTCATATAAAGTCCCCCCAACAAAAACCATACAACACCAAATATCAGGTGCGTTTTCATTATGTCCAATAAAAGCCTAGATAACATTCTTCATTGTACTGCAGTATTTTTATTATTATTAGACTATTATTTAAACAACTTAAAATGAGCTCCTTCTAATCAGCCTCATTTACAGTCACTTAAAACTCATGGAAAACGTTGCTCCTTATGATAGATGTTTGGCCATTTGTCTGATCACGCAGGTGATCCAGGGCCTGTTTCAGGCCAGTGACATGGAACATGTGGAAAATAGAAAATGTGTAAATGGTAAACTGATGTCTGGAGGAAACTATTGCTTGCAAACTAAAATTTGAGGTTGGATCAAACCATCCAAATACGAGTATGGTATATGTAGTTATTTAAATGACAAGTAAAAAGGCACACAACAGCTTATTATTGAATGTGTTTTATTCTAACAAAAATGCATTAAAAAGTTGTCACGTGTAATTCTTTGCCAAGTCTCATTAAACTGTTCTGAGCTTTAGTTTGCATTGCAAGCACAACTACGCAACATACATACAAAATGTGTAATAATATGTTTTAATAAAGGGCAAAGATGTCAATTTTCCTAGGTCGGACATCACTTCTGGCCATCAAGCCGCTACTGTTATTATGTTTAACAGTAGCAAAGCAATGTCACCGTAGTTAAAACACATCTAAAACAGCATCTAGATCAAACGCCCTTCACACAGGTGCGAGTTCTCGCACGGGCGCGACGGTCGCGTGCAGGTGCACACCTGCAAGTCCCGCGAGCTCACCTGTTCGCTGCGCAGATCTGCGGAAAGTTCATTCAGTAAGAGTGTTTAACGCCATCTGGCTGCATTACTTCCACGCATCTCACGCCTGAATGCATTAATCATGGGAAATAGTTCTGGCAAAGTGTTACCTGAGTCAAAAGGTGGATATTTTAGTCCGCTCAAATCTGTGGTGTGCTTCAGGAAACACGAGAAGTTTGAGGAGTTTAAATCGAAACAGCAAGATTGCCTTTGGGGTTGGAGAAGACATCCGAGAGCATCTAAAGAAGAAGCGTTCAAAAAAGTGAGAGAACCTGATCATTTAGAGAGGATTAAAAATCCCAATGCAAAGTTCCGTGCAAAGTTTGACCCGCGCGTCACAGCAAGGTACTGATTCTGGCTCCGCTCCCGTTGCAGTGGCATACTACCGTACTTTCCGCAGGCTTCTGTGCAGACTATCTGTGCAGTGTATAGTATGTTTAGCAAACGTGCAAAATTTATATACGTTTAGGTAACGTGGTACATTTCTACTATGGTCAACATTTTTTATTTAAACTAAGGAAAACTAGAAAAAGAAACAAAAGAAATGTTATTTCAAACCATGCTTCAAAAAAGGCTTTTATTTTGGGCATAAAGAACAAAAAAAAAATAAGTTTCTTGTTGACATCTCTTTTTTATTATGGGTTTTACTGTTTTGATGCTTGCTTTTAACTCAAGTGTTACCTAACGTGACGCTGTTCTTGCACTAATGCCAGACTTATTAATTTTATGAATAATGTTCTGTTCTGTTTCATTTGTGTCTCAAGTTTAACATGAAATAAGGGAAAAAATTAATAAATTAGATCAAGTACCTTTCATGGCTGAAGTTTTTTATTTACAAGATTATCCAAAATAGACGTACCCACATGGTTATTTGTTATTCTGTAAATATATTTGCATTGAAAAAATAACTATAGAGTAACGTATACCCCTACTGAGCAGAATGCAGTATACTGTTTGAAGCACAGTTACTATTGTGTGATTGTACGTGATTTGTTCCAGAAACATTTTTTGTTATGCTGGTTGAAAGTCTCTTCACATCCTGATAACAAGTGGTCTTAATGTATTTATATAAATATTATGTATTTATATGTCATTAAGGCATAGGACTATAAACTGTTCGTCCAATCATTGCATTAGGTCCAAATGCAAAGATAGGATGTCACACAAGCCTGTCAAACTATGTATTTGCATGATATTTATGTGTATTGGAAGAGGCGTGGCTTTGGAGAGTGCTCTGAAGGGAGGATGGGATCTTAAGCTTTCTAAGTTAGGTTGGTTTTGCCAGTCTCTCTGGAATTACCTACGCTACCTGTAAGAACGTCTGACTGCACTAAACTTGATTTATTATTTTAGTTGGATTGAATGGCAAAATGAAGTTATCAAACATGACGTGTCAATTAAAGATGTGTGCTGTAATTAAATGCTTTACATATAAATTTTCAATATAATGTAATGTAAGCTACTCTTGCCAGACTAAAATAATGAAATTTAATTTATGAAATTAACAATGTAGTTTAATTTGATTTAACCAATTACTGCAGCACAATAGTCTGAAACAAAGCAGGCACTTCAGGTTTTATTCTGTCTGTGTTCTAATATCTGTTTACATGCTGTGCTGGTGGCTTTTTTATAGGTATGACATTAAAGCTCTGATTGGCCGTGGCAGCTTCAGCCGTGTGGTTCGTGCTGAGCACAGACGCACACGGCAACCCTTTGCTATTAAGCTTCTGGAGGTCAGAGGTCGCGAAGGTCACAATGCTTGTCAGACGGAGCTCGGAGTCCTACGCCGGGTCAACCACACTAATGTCATCCACCTGACCGAGGTGTTCGAAACACCATATCGTGTCTATCTCGTTCTTGAGCTGGCCACTGGAGGAGAGCTCCTGGAACGTGTAGTTGCCCAAGGGACCTTCAGGGAGCGGGATGCCACCAAGGCCTTGACAATGGTGGCAAATGGGCTGTGCTATCTTCATGCACTGGGCATCATTCACAGAGACCTCAAACCAGAGAACCTGCTATATTACCACCCAGGTCATGACTCACGGTTGATCATCACAGACTTTGGGCTTGCCTGCTGGGACAAGAGCACAGCAAAGAGAAGAGATATTCAGATCTGCAATGAATATGTCAAATCAGAGAGTACAATTGATGTTTTAAGCAGTTCTTTGAGTGCTAGAGAAACTAAGGACAGTGTTACTTCCAATGATCAAATGACTACAAATATTAATAAAGGGGCTGTAGGAACAGAAAAAACTATGAAGGAACCAAGACCACGCTCTTCTGAGATTCAAAAGACCAGTCCATTTCTTCAAAACGCAAGTGATGCAACTGGCACAAAGCATGACACAAACTTTCACAGCTGCATTGACTCCTCCTGTAACGCTATTGGTGAAAGTAAGAATTGGGCCATTAGGACTCTTTGTGGGACACCAGAGTATTTAGCCCCTGAAATGGTGGCTAGCAAACCCTATAACAGCGCTGTGGATTTGTGGGCACTGGGGGTCATCACTTATATCCTGCTCAGTGGCTCCCTGCCCTTTGACCAGAACAGTCGACCACGCCTCCTCAGGGCTATCCTCAGGGGCAACTACAGTTTCAACGGCAATGTGAGTATCATAATACATTTTCTTTTTGCAGCGATATAGGAGCCTTTCATATGGTTATCTTGGGTGCTGTGATTATAAGTGAACAGTTTGCCATTTACACTTAGTACATGCATTTAGTGTATGCGTCACTTGACATGCATCTTAAATGTGCCCTTATGTGACTGCTTTTGATTGGATTTTGTTGAAAGGAGGGTTTCAGATGATTTGACAACATGCTTCACTTGTTGGCAATGTTTCTACTAAGGCAAACTAAGGCAATGTTTCTCAACAAAGGGGCCATGGCCCACAAGGGTGCCTTAACAATTTAAAACAAAACAAGCATAATTAATAAATAATGAAATTCAGGTAAAACATTACATTTACATTTATTTAGCAGACGTTTTTATCGAAAGTCAAGATAATTTTTATTGTTTGGTTATTTGTATAATAAATATTTGTCTTTCCAGTTATGTCAAGTTCTAGAATATTTTATTGGGTAGAAATTGTAAATGGGGGGCCTTCAAGTATTGTTGAGGACAATGAAGGCCCCTGAAGTCAAAAATGCAGTGAAGATCCAGTGATCTGAGAGAGTGTTTGATGAATAGGAATGTTTAGAATCAGCAGTGCCTAGACACCTGAAGTGAACCAGCAGAAGGCTTGAAACATTCAGCGTTCAACATTTCAAGCGTAAATCAAAGGGGTGTGTGTGTGTGGGGGGGGGGGGTTAAATCTGGTCACCTGTGTAAACAGCCACCAGCTATCTGACTGATGTGTTGCCCACCCACAGCATGTTAGCTTGCCTTTCAAGTGTGTGTGTGTGGTGAGAGGTGTAATCAGAGAGGAAGGAAAGGTGCATCACAGGGCTTTTATTGCCTTTAAACTGCAAACGCACACAAGCTCATACACATTTTATCACCCCCAGAGTTTAGAGGCATGAAATTATAGGTGCAATACTACAACTAAAATTGCTGTACTCTTCAAGAGAAAAACATTAGCCACAGAACTCCATATAATCGTGCTGCTCTAAGACACTAATCAAGTTTATGTTGGGATTATTATTTCTGTGGCCTGGACAGTGTGATACTCACAATATAATTGGTGATTGTGGAGCAGGATATAATAAGTGGGTTAATATCTGCTAATATCTTGCCCAACGCCCTGAACCTAGACACATGAGCTAGGCACTCACAATACTCAGTTTTTGTCTAATGTTGGGTTTCTCAAACTTTTTTAAAGTGAGAACCCATGCCATAAACCCAAACTCTTTGTGGACCTCCTTCGTGAAGGACTATTTCTTTTCAACTGAATGGCTCTCACCCTGGCAGAGCCAATAATAAAGCAGACAGCAAATCTCTTTCTTAATGTACTTTGTACAATGCTTGTATGTGTGTGAAGACATACAATTGGATATGTTCTGCGACTCGCTTTAAATCATACATTATTATTTATTTACAATAAATTAAAACTATTAATTCAATTAAAACTAAATTAATAAATAAAACTAATAAAAATTTAGGCACATCAGATCAATCAAGAATACAGCACAACACAAAAGTTGAAAAGAACTAAAATATAAGGACAAAACATTTCTCATTAAAGTTTGAGTCTTTATTCCAATGAATATAGACTTTGAATCTATGCCTTGTGGTGATTTTGAAAGCCAGGCCATAGTGTATAATTATAAAGTAGTCAGCCTTCACTTGTAGGTTAAACACACTTACACACACACACAGAGCACAACCCATATTTCTGCACAGATATATAAGCACATGAATACACAATAACTCCACAGGACAGATGATGGATTGAACTGTGAAAACCAGAGTTAGTCATTCGGATCCTGCTGTTTTATTGATGTCAGATTTTTCTCTCTTTTCCTTCTTGAAATTGGTGGATTCTTTTTTTTCATTTAAGAAAGACCACGGCAATACTAATGGACTTAGATTTTTCCTGGTGAAGATTTGTCTGTCACACACTCTTTGCTTCTGTGTGTGTGTGTTTGAATGAAACCTGCTCCTTTAAATTCCATTCGTCAGCAACCGTCTTGCAATTGTCAATTTCATGGCTGATTAATTGTCATCACTATGTGTGTGGGGGGGTGTGTGGCAGAGAGAGAGAGAGGAATGAGGCCCAAGTCTTGCTTATTGATTCTATGTGAAGACACATAAGAAGACACTGCAGATATTTCTTCAAGGGTTCTTTTTTGACTGTATAGGTGTAAATGCCCAGTTCCACTCCACATTTCTAGCATACAGTTTCAGCCCAACATTAAGATTTAAAATAAACAAAGCCTTTTTTAGAAACAATTTAAGTTGGCATCATTCAAAATATAATTTTGTTACTACATTTTATTTTCATGTAAAATGTCACCCAGTCATTATTGTCAGATTCTGTAAGATTTCATGTCTTTACTTTCTCTGAGATTTCACAAAGTTCTTGATGTCAAAAAAAGAGTTCTTCAGATTATTGAAGCACCAGTACATATCTATGATACAGATCTATGATTCTAAATGTAACCTATTCTTGCATTCTTTTTCTCTGTTTGTCTTCCTGCTACAACGTAAAAAAAACCCCATTGAACTGATACTGATTCTCTGATACTGGAGATGTTCATTAACTCCTTCAAATTAACGAGGAGTCACAAACCGATTGAAAACCACTGACATTTATTGACTAATGTTCCCACATTCAGACATCGTTGAGGCGAAAATGCCATGTTCTGTATCTAATGTGGTATAAGAGGGAGAAGTATTTGTAGTGTAGGTCAGATGGTCGCTGGTTCAAGGAACATTCAGCCGGTATCTCTGTTTGTGTACTCGCTGACATTTACAACTGTAGTTCTGCCATGTTACTGGAATCAGTCATGAGTTAATGTTCAACACAGACTGAATGCAAAACCTGAAATGAGCGGAAACTGTAAAGTATCACACAGGACAGTGTAGACAGCATGGGTCGCTGCTCTAGGTAATAGAGGAAGGTTGTTGAGCCGAATTAGTAAGTTAACTTACTGATTGAGGGGGAGAATATTGATCTGATCACCCACAAGTATAAAGAGGTTAGCCAATCATAACAGATGTCTTGTACCTTATACAAGTCTTAAATGAACAACAGTGAAATTAGCTTAATCAGTTTAATTTAAAGGGTCACAGAGAGGGTGGTAAATGGTCTTGTAGAACTTGTTTTGGTAATTGGCATAAGTGAATGTACATTGGCTCAAATATATTTGGAATCCAAACCCACATTTTAAAATGTTTTTACTGAGTAGCTTCTGCAAACAATTAGTGCTATATCTTTTCTCAGAATTTGTGTGTGTGTGTGTGTGTGTGTGTCATTTTAGTGTGTAAAGTCATTTCCCCTAACGTAGATGAGACATATCTAGCATAGCCACATAGTCTATATGAAAAATCAAACCACTTGATTTTATGTTTTATTAAAGATGAAAATCCATCCGAACAGTTTAAGTGTGGGTTACGTGTTTAAATACTTTTTGGGCTCACCGGAAAGTGATAGAATATGATCACTTTAAAAATACTCAATATTAACAACAAAATCTTTCTCTCTTAGCCATGGAACTCTGTATCTACACCAGCCAAAAGTTTCATTGATCGTCTGTTGACCTTTGACCCTGAGGACCGAATGACTGCTGAGGAAGCTCTTAAACATCCATGGCTGGTCAATATGGCAGCTTGTTCCTGTAACAAGAACCTGCACCGGTCCATATCCAGAAACCTCCAGCAGAGGGCGTCACGCGCTTCCTCTCGGTGCCCCAGCTCGGGCTCACACATGGTGATGATGTCAGGGTCACGGCCAGCGTCTGCTCCACGGTCAGGGCTTAGCAACAGATCACAGTGCAACTTGAAGATCACTACTTAGACGATCACCACAAAACCACAAAAATCTTTTGATCTGAAGGGCCATACTTAAATGCTTAATCTGTTTTGTGGACAAATATAAATTTTGCCTACTTATGGAATTGTTTTATAAAACTAAACTTGTAAAATTATTATTAAATAGATGAAATTGACTGGAAATCAAGGAAATGCAGTCAAGCATATATGGCAGCTTGCAGAAATACAGCCTTGTGTACACCTAAAGTATGCGCTAGTTGTATTCATTTTTTTTAAGAACTTCAGTACATTTATCATTGGCAGTCTGCACAAAGATGTGTTTTATGTCTGCTCTATCAAAAGGAAATCACAAGTCAGCATCTCGGGTCTACTCTCCTACATTCATTGCTTCATCAGTATGAAAATATTAAATACATTTTATTTTAAAATACACATCCAAAATAAAATGCACCCTTAAAGAGTTGTACACCAAACAAAAAAGCAACACAACAGAATCAAAACAACACAGAATCACATTTGCACAATTTGTCATATTGTTTTTTTTACTTTTGTGATGAGTCAGTGCAGTCTGATTGTGTCATAAACCAGTCAAAAGTTACCATGGTTAACTGAAAGTTGTGTAACTCTATTAAACACTTAAAACTTGCTTTGAAAAGTATGAATGCATTAGATAAACTTGTGTTAATGGATCTTTTTCATCTTATATGTTTTCCTGGCCATTGTGACAGTGGTCATTGGTTTACTGACAGCTATCATCATGGCCGCAATATTATTCAGCCTGGAAAGTTGTCTGTATGTTAAAAGTGAATTTTGTTGTAGTTTAGAAAAATTTGTATATCTGGTGTCTAATTGTTTTGTAAATGTCAAAGAGGATTTAGAAAACAGGAAAAGATTGCCCTCTACTGGAGCATTATTCAGTTGCCTGGAAATACAGTGTACCTTGTCCGTTACATACATAAAGTGTTTTAATGATAAATTATCGTTTAATAAATACATTTCAATGATCGGTTTTCTTATGGTTCTTATAAGCCAAATTCAGTATATGTCTTGTTTTAATTTACCCACCACATTTTTGGATGTAAACCTCTTGTAAGTTTGCCTCACAATAAAAACATTACCGCTTCAGCATTACAACAAAAAACATGTAATTTTTTGTCCTTTATTCACCTATGTTGTTAAAAAATACTGTAATAAGGCAATACAGCATTATTGTATGTATATGCTGTAGCATTACAGTCCAGAATGTAATGTATACAGCAATATACAAGCATGTGCTGTCCAGATATTCTGCTGAGTAGAATAAGCCTCAGTGACTTCTTTAGGATTTATGAGGGTTTTAAAGCAGGGAATGGTTGTGTTTGCCCTTTGCCAGACTAGACTGTAAGGAATTATAGTGGGCTGGTTTCAGTTATTTATGGATTGTGTTGTTGTGTTAAAGTTGGGTGTAAAGAGTCAAAAAAAAGCTGTGACTGCATGTTGGGACAAGCCCTACATAATCTCACATTACAGTTCACTCATTCTAGTTCTAAGACTGTTACATTGCTATTTGAATAAGCAATGTCTATCTATCTATCTATCTATCTATCTATCGGGACTGTGTTAAAGCATTCTATCAAGATATCAACCACCAAACTTGTATATAAATAAATAATACATTTAAATAAATATGATAGGATGTTCTACTTGCCTGTCAAACTATTTGTTTGCATTCTTCCACTCACAATTAGAAGAGGCGTGGCTTTGTAGAGCCCTCTGAAGGGAGTCTGGGATCTTATGCTTTTTCAAAGCTAGGTTGCTATTGCTAGCCTCTCCGAAATGCCAACCCCACTTTAAACTTTGATTCTGTAAGCCACGCCCCCTGCCGGCCTTCTCCCAAGAGTTCCGCGAACCCCGTTGCTCTCCACAGGTGATCGGTGTCGCTTTCCAACCAATGAAGACGCCAAATGGATTAACCCTTTATCAGACAAGTCAGATATTTGTACGAATCTATATTGATTTGAACTTCATCGTATAAAACAAACGCCTGGTTGATACCGTTTTGCCAGCAGAGCAGAGTTTAGCTCGACAGAAGTAAAAACGCAGTTGATCAATGCTCGATGGCGCCTTCGTTTATATTTACGCACGGATTATTGCATGATCTCATATATGAAGTCGGATTTACTCCACCACGGTTCTGCTGCTGTAATAATGATCCAGATCTCATAACCAAAGATGAAGATTTCAGAGTTCGACGTGCGATTGGTGTGTGCGCGCGTCTTTTATTTCTAACTGCCCAATCCCCGGTTTTGGGGATCTTTGGAAATCTAGTCTTGAGATGTTTAAAATGAATTGTCACCATCCACCCTGGTGGTTGAACGGGTAAGTTACATTTATTTATCCCAATACTTTTATGGGCAACTTTTTATTAGTGGATTGAAGCATTATGAGATCCCAATGCCAGATTATGCGGTTCCTGGTTTGGCCAAGAGCTATGGTGTAAATACACTGGCAGGACAAAATGAGATCTAACGGTGGCCTGTTGTGTCGTTTCAGGCTTTTTTCTGATTAATATTTTACACAAATCTATAAAATCGGAGAAGATCCTTTAATAATTGATTAAACGCAGCACGCGACACGTGTTTGAACTTGAAATACATTTAATCTGCTTTAAAACATGAACTTCCTTAAATAGGGGTTGTTCTTGTGTTCATGCCACTGTTTTCCCCGTTTGAACCTCTGGGATTGAACAAACAAATAGGTTGTACGTTATACATACAAAATAAAAAATAACATTGTGCTTATCCATCTGTATACTTTTTGTTTTTTGCAGCCTTGCCAGTCCTTGAAGTCGTTTAGTCAGTTTTCTTGCGTATATATATATATATATATATATATATATATATATATATATATATATAAAAAAATATATATATATATATATAAAATATGTATTGTATTGTGTTGAATTGAATTGATATTTCTATTTCTTCAATATTCATTGCGGACGTGTTTAAACGAACGTCTCACTTAGTTTTTAATACGCACATTGTTCGTGTCCCCTCACTAAAGTTGTACAAAAACAGTCATATTTTTGGAGATATGCATTAATATTTCGCAGTATATCGCTGTTTGAAAGACCACCGACGATTAAAGGACCTGAATCACCCTGAATCGTCTGAGTCGTAGTTCAGACGCCATGAATATGATCTTTATCCTCCTTCCCCGACGAGTCATCCACTAATTATAAGGTTTAATTTGAAAATAACAGGGCTCGACAGTCTGGTGCCTTCACTAACCCCAGTGTGTGTTATTATGTGTGATCATGTCCCCTTTTGAGTGTATATAACGAGATTGACCTCTCAGTCCAGATACATGATCTCATTTTAGCTGACACATTGTCTCAGAGGCGGAGCCGAAGTTTTTTTTGACACGTTATGTTAATACAACCATCCCAATATAGATAAATATGCATCCATTATACATTCTGTGTATATAATGTTTGAGCATTATTGTTTTAACATTAACACTAAAGTCCAAATGTAAAAATGAGTCTGTTTTCCCATTTTCCTTATTTCTTTTCTCATTAAACCTTTCTTTTAACAGTACTTACGACAAAAGACGTAACTAACTTTAGTCTCAGGACTAAATAATAAACATGCTCAAAGGCTAGTGAGACTGCTGGAGGAGGTAGGCCTACATCTGTTTGTGTTCATTGCTTTCCTTTCCAGTGACCTGCCTTTTAAAATGTTTCTTATTTTCATGTCCTCTCCTTGTACAGAAGGCTTTTATGTTTATAAAACAAGTTTAACAAGACACCACAGTTCAACAAGATGCTTTCAGAGTGTGGAAAGTTTAACTGTGGCATTACTATAATTTTTGACAGTAACATTTTAATATTTGACACTAACAACACTGTGTAGGACATTAGATTACCTAACAGGTATAATGTTAAATTAAATTTAAATCTCTGACCCTGGCCTTTAGAACTGTCACTGGAACTTCACCCCCTGTACCTCAACTCACTTATTAAGATATATGTCCCCTCTCGCCAACTATGTTCTGTAATCAAGCAACAATCTGATTGTTACCCCACAACGAGGTACCAGATCGCTCTCTAAGACGTTCGCATATTCTATGCTTTCCGGGTAGAACAAGCTCCCAGCCTCCACCCAATCTGCTGAAACAAACCTGTTTCGCGGACACCTGACTAATCCGTAATGCTCTGTTCATCTTTAAAAAACTACTACTGTTCATCCTGTCTCTAGCATCAGAATGCAATTCCCACTTGTAAATTTAGCTTCATAGTCTTGGCTTGGGGCAGAATGTTAAATGCTCTCTCTTTCTTTTAAAGTCACTTTAGGCCACATGTGTTCTTTGCACCACAGGGTCTTACTTAAGGTAACATTACAAGTGGCCGCCTACATCAAATTTTGTGCTGCTCCGGCCTGTCAACAAAAGTTTTACAGAAAACCCAAACAGTTGTTGCGCTTGATGGTTTGTAACTGCAGTTATGGCATTATGCCACAGTAGGGGCATTGTCATCACAGTGACATGCTTTAGAAATTGGAGAGAGGACAGAGTTCCAATTATCTTGCAGAATTTCCTCATACGATTTATGTTAGCTATATTTAGTGACTATTTAGGTAATTATTGTTTCTTTTGCACATCTAGTAATGTTTAATTTCTTACAGGTTTCCTGTATTAACATCACATTAGTGTAACTTTATAAAGCAACCTTTTTTAAGAAAAGATTTATGAGAGCAGGTGAAACATCCAGACATTGAAATGGTTCGGGAGCCACCCAGGTTATGTTTTAAGACAGTCAAAGTTTTATTATTAAATGTAACGGAATGTTTTTGGTGTGCTGTGGGAGAATCTATTGTAGAGTTTCACCCTATGCACACTCTCTCCCTTAGTTAGTGTCTGAATAAGATGTCAAATCCGATGCACGGCAAATCCTATTTCATAACTTCAATGTCGTCAGACAAAATCACTGTGCACATAAGAAAGAAGCTGTGTGGTGCATTATATCTACATTAAAATTTAATATAAAAGGGCATATTTCATGATTTTAAACAACTTTGCTGTTTGTTAACTATAACACCATAGCGCCTACATTGTATTAATAAAAACATTAGTACAAAATTTAAATACAAAATAAACATAAAAGATGATTATTTTATAAATTACCTAATTATTAGAACTGCTTAAGCGAGTTATAGATGTGCTACACATGGACATACCACAATATGCAGGCCTTATATTCAGTGTATTGTTTTTGTTTGATTGATTGTGTTAAAAGATTGTTTTAATACAAAGCTTTTTTACTGCAGTACTTGTAAAAGGGTCTTTAGTCCAAGTCAAACATACAAACAGGAATGCATTACTTCATTACATTTACATTTAGTTATTTGGCAGACACTTTTATCCAAAGCGACTTACAGTAAATCCAAGCTATACATTTTTAACAGTACACGTTCCCTGGAAATCAAACCCACAACCTTTGCGCGCTAATGCAGTGCTCTTCCAACTGAGCTATAGGAACACAAATGCTGAAAAAGTACCATGGTAATAACATGTACAACAGCAACAATGTTGGTACTTCATGTACAACATGTCTTTGCTATACCATGGCATAGGAATATGGTAATAATTCAGTGCCGTGGTGTATAACAAGGTATCATGATATTGCATCTGTATATCATCAATTCAACATTGCACCACAACATTTTTAGGGGTGTGACCAGGCGTTGCTGTTAAGGTGGACAGATACAAAGGCAAACTTTATTTGTGCTTGTTTTCATTTTACCAGGAGAGGGTGCTGTATACTAACACAAGAGTTGCTGTATAGTGACAAAATGGTTTGCAGAAATGATAGCCAAAGTAGTTTATCTTATATTACTGTAACGTTAATAGTCATTATATAATTGTAAACTGTGTACATAATCTAATACATGCATAATTTGTATTAGGAAATCCAAGACCTTTTTATAAATTCATTTGACAGCATATTACACATTGAGTTATTAGCATGACAGATGGTGTATTTTTTTCTCCAGACTGCGCAGTAGGACAGCACATATTGATCATTTCTCATAACTATACGTTTTGGTTTGTTTATTAATATGACATACAGCTGACAGATGTCACAAATATGTAAGATTGTTACAGTTCGGCAATTATCGTCGGATAGGAATTTGATCATTCATTTTACTTTTAATCTTTTTCCTACTAAAAACTCTCATCTTGTTCTTATATATTTTTATATAATGACAGTGATGGCCTAACGTGTTAGCACAGTTTTATTTACGGCAACGGAAACTCTAGTAGCCTGACTGTGATGTTTTTAGGAAGCGTTACCATATCAGAGCTTGTTAGGATTTATGTTTGTGTGTATTGTAGTGTTTAATATGTGAGAGCATAATGCATGAATGCCAGTATTGCGGGCGCGCGCTCAGAGCTGTGCGAAAACAGCAGCGGCGCGTTCACGCGAGTCAGAGTGTGCGGTTTATACCCTGTTATAGATTATATTCTCAAAAAAATAAAATCACCAATGAATGTGAAATATTATCCCGCCTTATCTGGAATTGTCATCTTGTTTAAAAAAATCTGGAATTAAGTCTCTCAAACTGATTCTAATCTTTCCCTTGAAGAAAATATTTTACTCTAGTTTCAATACAATAACAAAGACGCAAATATTGTTTTAATTTTTAAATTTTGGGAGATTTATTCTCAAGTTTAAAATTGGTCGGAAAAGAAACACAATGTGTGCGGTTATGAGATTGGTAAAGTATGAACAAGTGATAAAGCAATAAGATCGGTTATGCATCCAAAGGCTTTTATCATGTATGCAGAAATCCTTATAAGTACTAATTATATTGTATTCTGTTAACTTGATTATATTGTGCGTTTCCCCTTATAATGTTTCGGTAATTGCTACATAGGCAAGTGAAATATAATGGTAAAATCAGAAAATCTAATCTGAGAGGGTGTGCGCGTTCACGTGAGTTAGAGCGTGTGAGGGAGGAGGGACGCGAGGACGCGCTTGAGAGGACCTGAAGAGTTTAATGTCCGCCATGTTGAGAATGGCGCACTGAGGCAGCGAGAGAGATAGAGAAAAAAAAAACCATACACACACCCGCCTCTGCTTTTCCTCGCTGGATCTGCACTCTACCATTATTTTTTCTCCTCCTTCCACTCCATTCATCCTCCTCCATGAGATCTGAGGCGGTTTTACGGGTGATTGTGAGGGGATCGGACAGATTTATACAGTAAAATGAGTAAACTGTCGTTCAGGGCGCGGGCGCTGGACGCTCTGAAGCCGCTGCCCGTCTATCGCTGCGAGGATCTGCCTGACCTGCACGAGTATGCGTCCATCAACCGCGCCGTGCCGCAGATGCCCACCGGCATGGAGAAAGACGAGGAATCGGTACGGTTTTGACCCTATAGACGCGATATAGATATGTTTTACTGGCCATCTACGCAGGTTTGGATGCAACAAAATGGCCGCTCCTTGCGAGTAGCGTTTGACACGGTGTTTTGGAGGCGCTTTGCAGAGTGCGTCGAACTGAACGCCTGTTGTATAATGTTGAATCATTTTTCTGGCTGTTTGTGGTGTAAATGTCTGGTTGTGTCGAGCTGTTTGAGCGCAAATCGTGCGGCAAAACACAAAAGGAGTCATGTGACCACGGAGGGACCGACATTTTGTTGGATTGTTTGCGCTCCTGCAATAGAGCTGAGCGGCCGCCAGAGGGAGAAAGTGAAAGCCGGCTGTCTCAAACTCACAATTTTAATATTTGTCATTTTATCCCAGGCCTGGAAAAGTGATGAAAAATCTAGTAATATACAATAGTGAAATGCATTTTTTGGCATTGTTTCTTGGCTGCGTATTCTGAGAATTAATAAAACGTAGTCTAAAATTTGTCAAGTGTTTCTTGATAAAAGCTTTACATAAGCATTGAAAAGGTAATACGTTCGAGTCCCAGGGAACACATTTTGATTAAATGTGGTTTTTGAGTGCACTATATGTTGCTTTGGCTGAAAAGCATCTGACAAATGCATAAATGTGAAATTAACTATATAACACTAGTAGTATTTGTTTGTGTCTTTTTATGTAAACAAATGTTACAGTGGTTCTCAGATAATTTGGCAATACCTGGGCATTTTTTCCAGGCCTGGAAACTCAAAAATGTCTCCAAATATATGTGCTTGGTTTATTGGTAGTTGTGCATGAATATTTTGATAGATTGAAATTGTATCTGCAGTTTCTATAAAAGCAGTCTAGTTTTGATGATTCAGTAATCACAAATAACTGTAATAGACATGGATATTTGTTGGTCTTGGTGAGTGATGCTGAGCTTGAGGCCCCTGTGAGATGCAGCTATCGCATTCATATGGGGGTCCAGGGGCCATCAGCATCAGCTTTCACACTGCAGGAATGTTTTCGTAATTTTTAGAATTGTTGGCGGAAGTTCCCACGTTTTGGCATGTTTGCATCACGGGAATTAGAAAATAAAGAAAATAAAAATACTGCTTTGATAACATTGTCTTCCAGTAATTTGTTTTTAATGCTGGGCTATTGCCCAGCTTATGTTAGTTTGAAATTCCTAATAATGGTGAAACAAGTGAAACCAGAAAAATGAACTGAGGGAAGTCACTCTGGGGATCACCCTGGTTCCTATTACTTAGTTCCTAGAATTAGCCAGTGTGAAAGTGGTTAATGACAGATATGTGTCAAGTGTCTCTTGTGGGGAGAAACATAAAAAGTGGCAGATGTTTACTGTTTTGGGCTATTATGGTAGAAGGGAGAAATTTTTTTCATTTTGTTTTTAATCGTTAACTTTTTCCAAGTAATTTGATGAATGGATTTTTGCTTATCCACAAATAAACATCTCCTTACTGGTTCTCAGGATTATCTCTAGCTTAGTGACCCCAAATGTTATTGGTTAAACAATAGAAAGCCAGATAGTTTGGTTTTGTTTTGGTTCGTCATGCATGTTGAACAGTATTAGCTTGTTGAATGTTTGCGGCACAACTTTGATCAGATGGTTGCAGGGCATGTTAACGTTTCTAGTAGTTCCAAGATTGACAGTGTTGAGATGTTGACCTCACTCAGGATACTTTTAAAATATTTAACTGTCCCGTTGTTGTGGTAGCTGTTTTGTATTGTGTTATAAGATTGAGTTAATAATTGTAAGGCTTTTGCTGTGCCTACTGTAATTTTTTTAAAATCTCTAGACAGTCTCCCTCTGTACAGTTAGAGTAGAAGCTCTTAAAACAAGGGCTGGGGCCCACCTTGATAATTTTGTGTCTCTCTGCCTTGTAAATTTAAGCAAAGAAATATAAATTTAATTAAGCGTTCAAGCTGTTATGTCATTTTATCTTTGCTTGACATTTGTATGCCTGAACAATCATTTTACTGGATTTACTTAGTCTTTAGAGACATGAGATCAAACAGTATATTGGAGGTAAAACAAAGTTCAAGCCTTTTATTTTATACTTAATGGGAACTTTTGCTGACCCAAAATATCTCTGTAATTGTGCTTTCATTAATGCACACTCTGATTTCCTGCATTTTCAAAGGTTACTGTGTAAATGGTTTGTAATTATGGAGTTACTTTTAAACCATTGATTACAAACCTTTACAAATACAGTTTCTACTAAGTAGCAGCTACTTAAAATTCCTTTTAACTAAATTGGCATGGGCCATGTTAGTTTCATAAAATCAAATGAGATTTTTCTTAATGCATGTGAGTGTTTAACACCAGGGCAGTTGCATATTGCTTTTATCACAGCGCTTGCACACACATTAGGCCTCAGGTCCAAGTTAATTTGTTAATATCATTTATACAAAGTCATGGAAACACTTGTAAACAAATTAAGCACTTTAATTAATTTAAAATAAAGAGGTGTATTTCCCTAGTTGCTGTGGCATTTTTCATGAAAATCAGGGAACGCCTGGTCTTGTTATTGGGTGAGCAGACGTTACTTACCACTGAAAATTTGTAGTCTGTTGAATTTACTGTTTGTTGGACTGAAGAAATGACACAGCTGATGTTTATTTAGAATCTATCGATTGTCTTAGTGATGTCACTGAGAACTGATGCTTTGTTAGCTACCTTACTCTTAATCAACATTTATGACAACAGTAGACCATTTATCTTAAGGCCCTTAAGAACTTAAGGCCCATTTACACCAAGAGTATTAACTATAATGGTAACTGTATTAGCATTGTAACCAACGAATGTTAATGTTATGGTTATGTTATTCTAGGCTCATGCATTGCATTAAATGTACCAGCCCTCCAAATTCAAATGGATTTTTATTTGCTGTCAGTCGTTCATGATTTTTAAAAAGTTATCCTAATGATATTGTTCCTCTGTAATTCTCCTTTGTTTTCTTTAGATTGTAGGAGTGCAGAATAAGATCAGAATTACTGAAGCATTACACCTTCTGTCAACTAATGTTTGGAATAGCTAATGTGGTACATTCACCCAAAACTTAAAAGCTTTAGCACCATTTTCTTGCATTTACCATGTTTCATGTGTGTAAAAGACCGTTGCCTGCATGCATTTTCAGCTGGTAAAGCTGGTTTTCTTGCTGTTAACTGAAAAACTCTTGAACATTTTTGGCTCTGCTTGTTTAAGCTTGAATCACTTTGACGTCTGGCCCTGTTGTTGATGTCTCACACTGTAAATGTTTTACATTTACATTTATGCATTTGGCAGATGCTTTTATCCGAAGTGACTTGCAGTGCATTTAAGATATATACATTAAATCAGTATGTTTTTTTTGTGTTTCCTGGGAATCTAACTCACAACCTTTGCACTGCTAATGCAATGCTCTATCAATTGAGCTACAGGAACACAGTGGCCGCAGTGTCGTTATAATTGCAAAGACAATTTAGGTTTAGGTTAGGTTATTTCTCTTTCAATGATAGTATGAAGATTAAACCCGGATTCATGTCATTTTGTCATAGTTAACGTGACTCTTTGTAAAAAGTTCCATTTATTTCTATAGCGCTTTTCACAGCTTATTCATTATGGTACCTTGCATGATGCAACATTTCCAGTAGTGACATTAACTGTTGGTGAGACTGTTTGTAATCGCTTTGGGTTTTTTGTAACCTTGGGTAGAACCCTGTATCGCTAGAAGCAGTGCCATCATGTTCTTTTCTGTATTTGGTGAATACAATTCCAGCAAGCCAGTTTTCCCAGAGATGACTTTCTGCACTGTAGTGTAGCCTAGAGGTCTTGGCAGGTTTCCAGACAGGTTTGACCTGCTTTTCCCGGCAGTTCCTGCACAAAATTCCAGGTCTGGGGAATCATTGCATATTAATAACATTACTATTACCTTAAAACAGCAGTGCAAAATTGTGGGAAATTTACTGATGCAGAAAGAAACATGTTTGTAATGTAGGACACTTTAATTTGAATAGAAATACATTCAAAAGTCTATTATGTTGTCTATAAATCAAGCTTTATGTTCTGGCTGGAAGGAACCTTCCTTGAAGGACAACAAACAATTACTTTGTAATTGTATCTTTTGATTGGGTCATTAATTTGAATCCAGTTCCCTGACCCTTCTCCAAGGTCTTGGAATGTACTTTTGTAAAGCTTTATAATGTGTTTACTCCCACAAGACTTGTCAGACTTACTTTTGCAAAGTATCACTAGTTTTTGGCATTTAATGACTAATTATTGGTCAGAGCAAATTTATCAGTTGTTTAAAATAACGATAATTGTGCTGGTTTGACAGATCATGTTCATTTTCTGCAAACAAACTAACAGTAACATTTCTTTTGTCTCTCTCTCTCTCTCTCTCTCACACACACACACACACACACACACACACACACACACATACTATATGTTTACTATGTTACACTAAATTATATATTTCTCATTCCTGAATTAAAGGTTTAGCCACAAGAAATTTTTTTGTAAAACATTTTGAGAGTCATGTATAATGTATTGTTCTAAGGGTTTATGTTTCTGCTAGGACTGTTTTGTTCTCTCTCACCTCATCTGGTAGTAATTATGATCCTGTGGGGTCAGTGATGGGGTCGCCCTCCTCAGGCAGAGCATTTGCAATCTAAAGGTTATTCAGAGGACTTTGCCAAAGGAAGTCTGGCTTTTGTCTGCTTATAATTGTCTCCTTGCATAAGCGCCTTCAGTGAGAGCTCGCAGCTGAGTCACTTGAAGACTGTGTATGTGTGTGAGAGCAGGACTAAAAGACTAATGAATGTCTGTGGTTTTACAATGACTGGTTCAATCACTAGACTAACATTAAAAGTAAATGGATAGTTTTCTTTTGTGCTGGTACCACTTCACTATCTCCTGAGCTTATGTGATCTCAGCTAAAATATTTTCAGGCTATTGTGTTTTTCATTTATCTGGTGCCAAATGTAACTATATAGTTGCACTCCTCGGGCACATAAACCTCATCAAGTTTGGCTGATGTACAAACAGTTTTGACCCATCAATTATTCTTGAACTGATTTCAGGTTCCTGGTTTCTTTGTAAATGTTTGTAATGTTGGGTATACACGCTCTCATTATTTTTTAGGGCTTGTTTATTCTATGTATGCAGCTTACAGTTTATTTTTAAAAGGTTTCTGTAGGATTATGGAGGTCATCAATACATTCAGTATTTTTTTTTTGGAAACCACAAGAAACCGCTTTCTCTCCTTTTCCACACTGCGTGTGTTTGTGTGTGTGTGAGAAGATGCATTTTCTGGAAAAGTTGCAACATTCAAATGATAAAATTTTGTGACTTCCAGGTAATATCCAGTGAGAAGAATGGATAAGTTGAACGAAAGCTGGTGTTTATAAGCTCTGAAATTGAGCCTGTAGTATAGTAAGACTGATGTCTTTTTAGTTTGTCAATGGGAACATTTACTCAGGCATGCATCTTCCTCTATGGTTGCCACAGGAACACCATCTCCAGAGGGCAATCTCCGCCCAGCAGGTGTACGGAGAGAAGAGGGATAACATGGTGATTCCTGTCCCAGAGGCCGAAAGCAACATCGCCTACTATGACGCGCTCTACCCTGGAGACTTTAAGATGCCAAAGCAGCTGATTCACATACAGCGTGAGTAGATGCAGACTAAAAAGGACCCTGCTGCTGTAATCAGTCACTGTTTCAGTTGGTGGAGATTACAGTGGGGACTGTAATCCCGGGTATTGGAGTGTTTGCGTGGGAAACATTAGCCCTTTGAGTCTTTGTGACGAACATCTGTCCACTGATTCCTGATCAGCAGGTTTTTTTTTTAGGGGTTTTTGGGAGTATTTGTTGATGGCAGGCCATGCCATCTGCCGCCCTTTCGGTGTGTTTGGGTGTTTTTCTCTGATCCCTGAATTGCCCCTCCCCCTAAATGGAAAGGTTGTGTTCTGGTGTGTTTGTATAAAAACTGAAAAACACTTAAATTTGAGCTGGTTGAAATAGGCCCACTGTTTTGGGCTTGATATTTTTCTCTGGAACGTTGCTAAATAAATGTTGTATTCCATAAAGTGTGTGTGTGTGTGTGTAAGTGTGTAAGTGTGTGTAAGTGTGTGTAAGTGTGTGTGAGTGTGTGTGAGTGTGTGTGTGTGTAAGTGTGTGTGTAAGTGTGTGTGTAAGTGTGTGTGTAAGTGTGTGTGTAAGTGTGTGTGAGTGTGTGTGTGTGTGTGTAAGTGTGTGTGTAAGTGTGTGTGTAAGTGTGTGTGTGTGTGTGTGTGTGTGTGTGTGTGTGTGTGTGTGTGTGTGTCGTTACATTTGTGTGCATGCAAGTGTACACAATGTACATTCTTGCACTTCCCGGAAAATAAACAAAAGATCTTGATACCCTGTCTATTCTGCAGGGGTGTATAACTTCAACAAAGGGGAGATAAATTAAGCTGTAAAATTGATCCATGTACTGTAATTTGACTGAACAAGAAATTACAATTAAATTTCATGGTTCCATATTTTATATTCCAAATCAACATGGAGCTCAAGCTGTGGAAACACCCATAAAACACTTCAGTTGTGTGTTATGTTAGACTTCTAAGGAGCCACTTAGTCGGATCTTGTGTTTCAGTATGTATAAGTTCACTGTGTGGGGTAGTCAATATTTAACTGGCAGCAGTGGAAATTTTATAGCTGTGCTGTTTTTCCTCCTGCCTGTGTGTGTTGGGGGTGTAAGTAAGTCTGGAAGCCCATAGAGTGTCTGTAATAGAATTTGGAGGTGTCCTGCTGTCAAAGATTGTCTGTGCAGGTTTCTTCAAACACCAGACAATTGGGAGATTGTGGGATGTACAGCAGAGGGAAGTATGGGAACATGGAGAAGGAAAATAAGGAATGTATTTAAAATTATTTCCTAGATCTATTTGTATCTCTCTTCAGGCCACGTGGTCATCATTGCAGCTTAATTTGCACATAATCTAAGTTTTATTGTACCTTGGGGCAGGTGAATCTGAAATTGATGCTCCCACAATAATAGACTGGTATGCAACAAAGTGCGAACCAATTCAAATAGTGACACAGCAGTCTGCACGGAAGGTTGTTCAGGATTTAGAAATTGCAAACAATGTGGAATGTCCAAACCAGACACACACAAAGCCATCTTTTCTGTGTAAATCTGAGTTTTTATCCTGTTTCTGTTTCTAAAGCAGCACACTGGGTTGCCCACCCACAGTGTGGTCTCATTGGTCTTAAATCTTGTTTGCATAAGCATATGATCTAAAATTCATATGTACAGTGTGATATGGTCTTTCCAATCATATTGGAATTTGAGTTTCTTTTCAAACTTTGATGCACTGAATCTAATGGGCTTTGTCAAAATCAATAGCTTGGTAGTTCTACAGAAAAGCAGGTGGAAGTATTAAGCATGATTGTGTTCTGGCAAACTTTCCAGAAGTTCTGTTTCAGAATTGAAGATGGTCAAATTTAAAGTGCATTTTAAAGTGCAAAATGCATCATGTTTCAGGGTGGTAGTTTTAAAAGAAAACTGTTTTGAGACAAAAAACATCTTGGAAAAAGACTTGCAGAAAAGGGAAATATAATTATGTTGTGGGACCTGAAGACTGATATTTAGCTTTTACCTTTGAACCCATGTGTGTGATTTAATCTCTCTCTTTTCCCAGCTCTCAGTCTGGACACAGAGCAGCCAGATTATGATCTGGACTCAGAAGATGACGCATTTGTGAATAAGCTAAAGAAGAAATTAGAGGTGGGAGCCCTGCAGTTCGAGGAGATGATTGACAGATTGGAGAAAGGCAGCGGGCAGCAGGTCATTAAAAAAATTCAACACTTTCATTGTGATCCGCAGAAAAAAACTCTGGGATTACACCTGGCAAGGCTCAACGCTGTAAATTCAGAGCTGAAGGAGAGCTGTTCATGAACCTTGGGCCTCATGTAAAAGCCTCACAAAAAAGTTACAAAATCCTTTGTTCATATTAGTGATTATTACCCCTCCACAAACATTTCTTCAATGCATTGTAAAAAGCACTGTAAAATGTGGTAAACTGTGCTAAGAGTGAAAGACTCTTACTTATAGCAGAAAGCATTATGATATTGCTCACAAAGTAAATCTGGATTGTAATATTTCATTTATAACTAATAGTGTAACTGATGTATACATAAAACAATTTAATAGTAGTAAAATGCAGGAATTACATAAGTTTATATTTATAATAATAATACACATTCTGTTTTAATCTGAAATCAATGTTTGTGTCTGTGCCTCAGCTGGTGACCCTACAGGAAGCGAAGCTCTTATTGAAGGAGGATGATGACTTGATCAGGGACGTGTTTGAGTACTGGAGCCGGAAGAGGAAACTGTGTAAAAGCGGATCCATCATCCCAACCATCAAACAGGAAAAACGGGACGGCTCCAGCACCAACGACCCGTATGTGGCCTTCAGGCGCCGGACGGAGAAGATGCAGACGAGAAAGGTTAGAGGATGAGGTCGAAGCTACGACTATTACGATCTTTTATTCCATGTCCTTTAAAGATCTAACAGGCTGTGCGGATTAAAGCAGATGTACACAGTAGCTGCCCATGTTCGATCCATCCAGACCTTAAGAGACCATATTCTATTGATTGTATTTTCCCTGAGGTCCAGTTTTAATGTTAGTCAGGGTTTCTTACACAAGAAACAGTGGTTTCCCAAAGGGATGGAGAGAAAATGAGCTGTTATTGTTCTGATTTCATTGAAGATTCTTAAAATAATTAGACAACATGTGAGAAGCCATTCCTGTGGTGACCTGCTGTGAAAAAATAAATGTTTCAAATGAGTTTCGATGCTTAGCAAACTGAGGAGTATGTCTGCCTAATGCAAACTCTTAAAAGGAGCAAGACATTTTTTTCCATGATGCATGCCTGGGATTATAGCCGAATAAATGACAAAACATTTAATGAATTTGCAGGCCATCTTGGTGGATTGAGCTAAAGTTCTGCCAAGCTTTGCTCTTTAACTTCATTTTGAAGTCAGATTTGTAATGACTTGCAGGACTTTGCCTTTAATGATCACCAGAATATCTCAAAGGAGTTTTTAGCTATTGGGTATCAGCCTTCCTGTGTGTTTTTTATTTTCATCCACTAAATATTATGAGAATATTGTATTATGAGTTGGCTTTGAGTTTCAAGCTTCACTAAGCTGAGAAAATGAGAATCTCAGTTCATTACATCAGACAGCCTGATGGTGATTAGTGGTTACCGTAGCATCTGATTAGCCATCATTCCTGAAGTTACGTTGAGACATTTTGCAGAGCTCGTTAAACATGAAAACACAAAATCCTTGCATATTATGACAAATTATTTCTTCAGCTTTTTTAATTGAATAACTGTTCATCACTCTTATGGAGTAGCACTTCTCAAAATCTGAAACTTCTTTGCTGTCGTTTGCAAATACCATTGACCCTGCCTAGTAGGGATTACAACACTATTACTGCTGGATTAAGAGCAAAGATTCTGCTGTCTATGTTTAAGACCACGTTTTACTTCTGTTAATGTAATGGTGTTATTCATCATCAGAACCGCAAGAATGACGAGGCATCTTACGAGAAAATGCTCAAACTGAGAAGAGACCTGAGTAGAGCTGTCACCATCCTGGAGATGATCAAGAAACGAGAAAAGAGCAAACGAGAGCTACTCCACCTCACACTGGAGATTGTGGAGAAGAGGTACACGAACACAAGTCTGTGCAGCTTTCTTGTGAGGACACGCATTCACTTAATACAGTCTCTAGCTCCGATAGTCTAACAGGTCAAAATGAACCTCACAAAGATAGCTGTAGAAGTATACACATACTTTCTCACACAGAGCCATTTCTGAAATTTCTATGCTCTGACTCTTCATGCAAGATCTAAGCTCATCCTTAAATTTGTGTTTTAAAATAACTTTCCTGGCTCTGGAGTATATTATTGCATCTGTTATTTAATGTTCTAGTGTGCATGTTCCTGTATAATCAGAACAGGTTGTGTATTCTTAATTGGTTTGGCCTTTGTTGCATTTACAAATTAATGGGCATGTTTTATATGCCTGTAGAAGCCATTATGGTTCACCTTCTTTGTATATAAGGGGCGCATCATCAGCATAGAGCACCATTGCGATTCGTCTGGCTTAACTTAGATATGTGTTGTGTGCGTATAATGGCTGATTACTGAGTTATTACCTGTCTACAAGAAGTGGTGTTGCACGAACAAGATAAACAAACATTTTTGTACATTAGCCAACTGTCCCTACATTCACAGAGACATAAGAGCAGTTGTGTTACATTAAATACTTATGAATGTCCATGCCTGTCTGTCTTTTCAGAAACACTATGCCAGACTTTGGCTCCGAGGTGATGGCAGAAGCTCTAGCTACGGCAAAACCTGTTTACAAGATTCCTATAATGCCCTTCTCCCCCAACAGTCAGTATCGCCACCAGGACCACATCGACTACAAAGACTACAAGACCAAGGTACGGGACAGGGTTTAAATGCAATGAAAGAGTCATTAGTTATAAAGATCTGTGGGTACATTATTTTTTCTTTTCTTCCAGCCTGACAAAACAGAAATGGTCAGAACCAAAAGGAAATACGAGAAGAAGCCCAAAATACCGCTTGTCTCCACCCCCTTACATTCTGGTCCCTCCCTGTTTAATCCTAAAGACCTCAATCAGTATGACTTTCCCAGCTCCGATGATGAGCCCTATTCACAGGTACCCACAGGGAACATTTCCTAATTGTGAGATTATCACAGTTTGATGATACAAAAATGACACACTTCATCTTTACATTAATTTGGTTGTGAAGTTTGTATGTGAACTGTAGACTTTGTCGTGGGAACTCAAAAGACTTCCTGTTTCCTGCACAGGTGCATTCTGGGTCATCAGAGGCGGAGGAGGAAAATGAGCCTGATGGAGCATTTGCCTTCAGGAGAAAAGCAGGATGTGTTTATCAATCTGTAGGTGTCAACACTGACCTCGTATTTTCGATATTACTCATCTCTCCCATCTTACTCATCCCTTTACTCACCATTTCCTTTCATTCTGTCCTCTTTCCTACAACTTCTGTGCAGCTATGTAAACACAAAAGCCCTGTTCCTAAACCTAATGAGCTGCCTTTTATAGGTAGGCAGTAGTCTAGCTCTGTAGGTTTTCTGTTCCTTCCTTCATCCTGTATTCACTTTTTCTTTACTGTTGCTGCAGTCTCGTTTGGATCAGAGCGGTGGCTGGCCCTGGTGTGGAGAAACAGAGGGAGGGTCATGTGACACCCGGTTCCGATACTCCCTCACCACTCTAACTATTCCCCACCGATGTGTTGGGTTGGCACGGCGGCGGGTGGGACGGGGCGGCAGGTTAGTGTCATCTTTGGTCTCATTCAGACTTGCCGTTTTAGTTTAACAGTTTTCCTAATTTGATTAAACTTGTACCGTAGGGTTCTTCTGGACCGAGCCTATTCGGATTTAGATGGCTTTTTCCAAAATCTGGACTCGGATTCCAATTCGGAAATCTCTTTTCCTGTTTCTCCTGAACATTCAGAAACCACTTCCCAAACCATTACCTCAACCCACACACCCTCTTCATCGCAACCTGCATGCTCTTCTTCCTCACTTCCTGTGTATTCAGACCTGAGACAGATCCTTCGAAACATCAAAGCATGCCGTTGGAGGCACTTTAAACCACGGACACTAACCAGCCAATCAGGCACAGGGGATGGGCTGTCAAGAAAACAGTTTAAGGGGTTTGTCCGGGGCGGGATCTGCACGCAGGGAAGAGCAGCGAGTGTGGCACCACCTGCAGTAGGTAAGGTATCTCGCATACTATGCTGTTGGGCATCTTAAGTGGTGTTTCTCAGCTCATGTTCAATACAGAGGGAGAGTGTTGATGGTTGTAATTGAGAATGTGTTTTTGCTGGTGTGCTTCACTTACGTTCACTGGTAATGTCCTCAGTAGACAAAAAGTAAAAAAAAAAATTTCTATTCAACTAGTGAGCGAATTGTTGCGGATTGAGTCATGTCAGAGACATCCAGCCAACCAGAACAGAATGCAGGACCTAAAAAAAAAAATGTAACTTATGTTGAGATGCTGTAAACCACGACAACGCAACAGCCTACTATGTTTGTCTGTTTTGCATATATGAAGAAATCAACAATACATGGTTAATACTTTTTAACGGCTATGGTTTTGTAATGCAATATGTGCTTTGTGAATGTCTTTCAGTTATTAATTTCAGATTACCTGAACACATTAATGTATTTAAATGAAGACAAATTAATTGACTCCTCGTTTTCAAAGGAAAGCAATAAACTGCTATAAAGTCGCTTTAGATGAAAGCTTCTGCTAAATACATAAACGTAAATTGTTATTGCAGCCACAGAAGGTTGAAAGTGCGTTCCAGTTTTTTTAAGGTGTTTGTGTTTGGCATTATTGTGGTGCTGTGTTTGTATTAATGCCGGTTTCTGCATCCTGGGCACCTGTACATCCTCCAGAAATGTGTGCTGTGTTTGTATCCATCTAGGACAAGTAAATGCAATTGTGCTGTTGAGGTGTTAGCTTCAAAAGACTATACTTAAATACATGACATTTAAAATGATCTCCATTTACTGTCCATTAACTATATACTATTTACTATACAACCAATACTGTCATCATCTAACGTATCACCTATTTATCATGATTCAATCAAATCCAGATAATATCAAATTCTGCCTTATGTATTCACTGTATATTTTTTGCTCTCAAATGCACATTACGGAAGCTGAATGAGTTGGATTTGTGGCAGGGCTGCAAAATACATTTCCATTAAATTGAAATTTGATTTGCAATAACTAAGGCTTTAATACTTAATGTATAGTTAAGTTTTAGGTGATGGAGACAGCAGAGAGATTAGCATGCTGATGTTACTTTAACAGGAAAACATGGCTTTTCATTTTAAGAAGTCATAGTGAAGCTTTGTTTTCCCTAAAAGAATGTGAAACACATTGGTTATAGAATTTTCAGTGTTTAAATATTTTAGTAATTTAAATTGCACAGACATTAAATTACGAACTTAAAGCATTACGTTATTGCATATCACATTTAAAGTGAAGTGACATGCAGGCCAAATATGGTGACCCATGGGAATTTGTTATAGTACTGCATTATTACTCAAACAAATTATTATTCTAAGTATTATTCTTCAGTATTATGCAGCCCTAGTTTCTGGTACAGTTCATTACAACATCTTATAATTGAATCTGAAATCTGTGTGTGTGTGTTAAGTGTTTACAGTTGAGCAGTACCAACAGCATCAGGAACAGCTGGCTCTTATGCAGAAACAGCAGCTGGAACAGATCCAACAGCAGGCCAATGACACGGTCTCCACTCAGGTGCAGTAGAGAAATGTACAGCTGTCACTCACACCCCGAAGTGTGTCGGTTTGTGTAACATTCTCTTCTTTTGTTCTCAGTCTTTCGTGTCTAAGACATTGGACTCGGTCAGCGCCCAGTTTGCTGCTTCCGCTCTTGTGACCTGTGATCAGCTTTTGACCCTGAAGGTCAAAGAAGATGGTGTCATAGGAAGTGGAGTCAACGGGGTCGTTCAGGCTTCAGGTGTGTTCTGTGGTTGACTTAGTGATAATTCTCCCAAAAATGAACATCATTATAAGTACAATAAAGATCGTTATACATTACAAAATGATCCGTATGATTTATGCATTATAATAAAGACTATAAATATTAATAAGATGCTGCAGTGGTATTATTGTAAATGGGGAAAGTGCAATGCCAGTATGGCCGTGGTAGCAAAGGAAGTCCAGCCTTCCAGTATTAAGAGCTATTACAGACTAATTATTCTGTGGGGAAGGGGCTCTGTTTTAAAGTAATTGCTAATGTTTGCACAGTAATTGGAGCAACCTCAAGAAGACTTTTAAACAATTTGAGCTTTACAAACATCTTACAGTACAGTTGAGCTGTAATTATTGGTTGAAAATTTTTATTGTGACCTTAAGTGATTTTAGAGATCTACCAGTCAGGTAGATAGCACTTGATATTTTTGAATAAAATGTATATCTTGAAATGTATGACTGCTCAGCAGTGCTCAGATTGACTTTCCTTGAAGTCATAGATTCGTTGCTCATCCTCTTCATGGGTTTTGTTTTCTGATCTGCCCCTTTGCAGGAATTTTCCAGGGGTTTAAGAACTCAGCTACATCCTCGGTATCTGCCCTTACAAGCCAACCAACTTCCACTTCTGCCCTGCCCACTTTCCTTTCCTCCACTAGCAACTTTAATACAAGCTCCACCCACATGGTCCAAAACCCTATAGGCAACCATGGTAACAACACGGCAAACTCAACCTCTCAGGTCCTGATTGGAAACAACTTGCGTCTCAGCGTGACAACACCCTCTATCACCAGTCTGAACGCCCGTCACCTTTCCAGAAATCTTAGCAATGTGCCACCTGCTGCCTTGAAGCTTGCCGCCGCTAACAACTGTCAGCTCCCCAAAGTCAACCCTGGGTAAAAAAAAAATGAAAGTTCTTGATAAATTTAAATGTTCAGCACCAGACAAGCGTGACACCATTTTAATGCACAGTGCATCTTTATAAACACCAAATCTAAAATATCATAGTGTGATAATTGGATGCTGAGTGAGTCATTCATTTTTTTTAATAAAAAGGACAAATGACTCTTTCACAAATATTCACAAACAATTTTGTGAATATTTTATTATTTATTTTATTAAGATTTCACAGTGATGTTAAAAATACTTTAAAAGCTGCAATTTATTACTCCACCAGCATCTCTGTTTGAAACATAAAATTGCAGGTTACTTTACATACTTGTAACTACATAAGTTGAAGTCAACTGAAACCTGAATTTCTGAATTACCTGGGAAATGTCAGTACCCGACAGGTCAAATTATAAATCATTATTAGAAATTACCATTTTAAATCCTTGAAGGTAAGGACACCATTTTGAGTACTGATCTTTTAGGTACCTGCTCAATAACGTTTTTTTATTTTAAATAAAAAAAAGTTACAAATTGCAGCTTTAAATAAAGTACACAGTCAAATGTTGTGTTAGTTGCTCAGGTACGTCAGTAAGTTTTTATGTGATTGCTTACCAGGTCACTGAAATGTTACTCTGTTTGTTTACAGGGAGAATCACGAACAGGAGAAGCAATCACTCAACAGTATAGCAGAGAACACAGTGGCCATGGAAGTGACGTAGTGACCGTTGCCTGGGCGGCATTCCGCCCAGTCCTGTCTTCTGGTGCTGTGCACCAATTGGGTTCGGGGGAGCAAAAGGACAGTGGGTTTCCAAGGCAACTGATTGAACTCGACAACAAATTTCATCTCGTTTTTTTGCCCTTTATTTTGTTACCCTTTTTAAAAATCTAATTTGTTTCTGTTAAGAAAAGTGATGTGTAAATTATGAATATGGCTAATATTCAATGTACAGAAATTACATATTTGTAAAACTTCCCACCACTACCCTTGTACATACACGTGTACACTTGAATATCGACTTCTTGTGACGTTTTGCACTTGGGGAATTAAAAGAGAAAATCACGGAAGGGGGGTGGGGGGAATGCGAGTGTGAACCACAAGGTCGGTAAAGAGTGTGAAATAGTCCTGTGCATGGTGAGGAAATCTGCTGTTCTGCCTATTTATTGTGCTGTGTTTACAGTTTTTGTTTTCTCCTGTATTCTTTTTTGTACACTGTGTCCCTCAGTTGTTTTCTGTGATGTTGCAATAGCTGCCGATTCCTGAATTTCTTCCTCAGTTTTCAAGTTCAACTGGTTTGCGCTTTGTAAATCAGATTGAACATCATTGGTATTGTGCACACTTTATGGTTTTGGTTTTCCCTCTTCTTTGAGGTATGGGACATTGGGGTTGGATACCCTTTGGGTTCAAGGTGTGGGGGAGGGCAAATTTATGGGTGTGGTTATACGAATCTTCCATATTTATCATCCCAAGTAATAACAAAGTAACAAACAAGGGATGAAGTCTTCACTGGGAAGCTTCGATAGCTTCCTTGTCAGCTAAGCACTATTGTTTTGGATTTTTTTTTTTTATTATTATTATTATTATTGCTGCTTTTTGTATAAATTCAGTGTCCTATTTCATACAGTGGAAATGTTCAGTTTGTCCCCATTTTTAGTTCTTTGTACAACAGAGTTATTTTTGTATCATCCTAAGTTTCTAGGGTTCCTTTTGTTTTGTTTTTTTGTTTTTTTTAGTTCTTGTGGTGAAGCGTCTTCTGCGCTTCGTTAACGAAAGACTTCATTCTTTGGTTGCTTGTTAATAAACGTCACACGACGGCCGATAGATGTCCACCACTGCTGCATCTGAGTCATCATTCCGGTTCGAGACCAAGGAGGAGAAATGCCAGCGGCGCCAAACAAATGTCGTCATCTCTGGCTCCTTTAAATGTTATCCAGCAGACTCTGGACTATTTCAAAGCCTGAAAACCACAAGTTTAAGGTTGTGCCTTCCTTTGGGAATGTCCTGCTCAGTCTCTTCTGTGAAGAGGATGCTCCGGATCAAGACCGTATTGCGGTACACACTTGTCCCGAGCTTGGATCTCTGATGCCCAGTCCACTGGCTGAACTGAATCCTCCTCCAGGAGCTTTTTTGGTCTGATCTGGAGGGAGGCAAAATAAAATAAAAAATGAAAAAATATGAAAGATGAAATGGTATTGAATAAATGAGAAAAGATATGTGACAATTCAAACATGAATCAGACAATAAAGCCCAGGTTACTTTATGTGAATCAGGAGTCGTCTCTCTTTCTTGATTCATTTGTGTAAACCGTGTCAGTATGAATCATTAAATTTAAAAATGCTGTTGAAAGCTTAAAGCTGCAATTAGTAACTCTTTTTGGTTAAAAATGAACATGAATCAGTTAATGAATAAGCACATGAAATTACCACTCAGCATGATCTTACCCCGATTCGCAATGGAAAGTTTATAATATGTAATTTGAGTGGTCAGGTCTGATTTTAGGCGATATGTCCTCCTGTAAGCAGAAAAAAGATTCTGCTTCTATACTGCATACCCAGGTGCTCTAGATGGTGTAATGTTTGTAGTTTTTTACAGCATTTGTTTATAATTTAAACTTGCCATCCACATTGAGAAAATAACTGCAAGTACCCTGCAACCTTACATTTCCAACAGAGATGGCAGTAGAAAGGCCAGCGTTACAGATAGGAGCTTCTCGGAACCTTCACATGAGAGCTGGAGGACATTTTCCTTTGAATGGAAGAAGCATAGATTTTTCAAATCAGATTTTACATATTGATTGGTCTGTCAGATTCTGAGACAAAATCAGTCTGTGTCGAGGAACACAAATTGATTGTAAAATCTTAATTTTTCCTGTCTTTTAAGTTTTTTTACTTTTTTACTGCAGGCTGAATTTAATTATCAAGGGCATATTTTCTTCTCAACATGCCAGAAACCTAAATATTTGAGCATGCTTGGCTGTTACCATAGTTATGTTTAAACAGTTAAGCGCTTTATATTGACTTTCAAGAGCACATTTTGTAGCTTTTTGGTTGCTTCATTAATTGTTCAAAATGGTCTGCCTTTGTTTAATTTATGTTCAGAGATACCAGTCTGGAGAAGAGTCTTGCATAGTGTTTTTCTGCCTTTTTTATTTGTTTAGCAGATAAGACTTGATTGTCATTCTTAGCATAGAAATATTCCTCTGTCTGGGGTATCAGTAGCATCCAGTAAGTGTAATTTCCTCACGCTGGACACATTTTGGTTATATGTAAATAAATATAGTTAGAATTTTGCCCGTGCCAAAACAGTCAATTGCTAAGGTGTTGTGAATGGTTGCCATGGTGTTTCTATGCAGTTTTTAGGGTGTTCTGAGGTGGTCATTGTTTCATGAAACAAACTTGCCCTGGTTATGGTAATATTCTGGTCTGTGGATTTAATTTAGGTCACACCAATGTAATTAAGGAATGGTAACTATGGTTACAGTTCTCATTAAGCTGCACTTTTTGAGGTGTCATACACGTTCATAGCACAAATGGTCTGGGATAAGTTGTGTGTCAGAGTTTAATACTTCAGATTTGTTTATGGTGAATGTTGTGAAGGCTTCAGGCAAATTTTTGTGAGTGTGTTCATGCTGCAGAGGAGAGTAAGTGTTGGAAATGGTTATTGACTGTTTGTTTGCGATGGACTCTCTCCAACTCTGAGCTCTCAGCTTGTGCTTTGATCTGAGGAAATAAACATGAACCAACCCGAGGGAGGAATCATAAATGCAAAGTGATGTTTTTGTGTTTGTGTATGTTATCATCTAAATGCAAGGAGAACCACGTCCAGCACACTGGTGTGCTCATGCTTAACTTGCTTTAACTTTGCTTAAACCGCAGTTAAAGCTCCATTGTAACCCAGCTTCACTAGAAACAAAACATGCTGGTAAACTTGGCTGTGTGGACCTACCTTTTAGACCCATTAAATGAAATTCTTAATAAACAGTGTTATTAAAGGCTTTAACTTAATCATTTGTTAGCTGTTTGTGTGCTGGTATATATATGTCAAATTGGGTCCAATTAAAATCTCTTTAACAGAAGAAAAGAGACAAGACACCTTCATGCCTGTATGTCATATGTTACAGAAGTGTCAGATAAATTAACCCTTGTATGACAACAGATTTTGTTCATGTATCTAATGCTGTGGTATAACCCCACAATAGATTGGATCATTGGAAGATGGAGAGATAGAAACCGAGATCATGAAGATCATCAAGAGAGGAGATCTCTAGGGGGTTAATGATCTTGAGGGAAATATTTTGATTAGGATTTTGATTAAGATTAAGACGACCCACGAATAAACAAAAATGATGTGCACGGTTAAATAATTTATAATATGCACTGTGATATTTCTGTAAAACATAAGAATAGTACATTTTGATTTCATGGTGACTGGTGTTCTTTTGGCTCTGAACTCTGTAACCTAAACCTAAATTGTATCAATTTAAAAATCTGCAGTGTTTTTGTGATACTCTCATGTGCCATTTATCAAGCTGAAAGGTGAGAGAAATGATTTGACATAATCTGATGAAATGATTTTTCAAAGGAGAAAAAAGAAAGCAAAGCTGAAACTGGCAGATATGCATTTACTCACAAAAGATAGAACACAGGGAAATAGCATTGCAATGACACCCAAATCAATTTCAATGTACATTAATAAACACAATAAAAAAATATAAAAGAGGTAAATTTGTCTTGGATTTTTCAGCATTTTTATATGCATTCATGTGTCCTTGCACTGGGAACAGAGATGCTCTTAATAAAGCATGCAATCCAGTATATTTCATCTAAGCAGATGAGAAAGTTGTTTGATTTTTGTGGGCTTTTGTCAGTATGACTGCCAAAAGTGAGTCATCACAACAACAAAGGACCTTCGAAGATCAGAAGTGAGAAAAGACTTTGAATCTGCCTCAATGCAAAATCCAAAAAAGAAAGATGCTGTGAAATTAATTGTTGTTAGGCTGAGACACACAATCCAATTTGTCTGTAATCTTCAGACAGCACTGTGTGGAATGATTGATTAGAAGCTGCAGTACCAGCTGCTCATCAATGGCTATTCAGAACAACAGTTTGATTACTTTCTAACAGAGTCTTACTGCTGTGGTCATAACGTTGTACCTAAAGATACTATAACAGCTTTTTCCTTGGAGGTGATCGTTAGGATGGTTTGTAGTTTTTTTGACATTTATAGAGTTTGTAATCTGTACCGTGGCAACTTTATTACAATATAGGCACTCAATCTGTCATTTCAACAATGTCTCTGGAAAAAAGATTTTTTTAATGACAATTTGACATTTGATTTGTTGACTGACAATTTGATGTGCAATGAATTATGGAGTTAAATTCATGAGTCACCGAATAAACTAGAAGTCCTTAGGGGCAAGCCTTTTAAATCATTGTTTAAAAACACAGTTATTATCATTAACACTGTTAATACATAGAAATTGCTGTTTTTAAAAAATAGCATTAGAACACACATGGGAATACAAAAATAAAGCTTCTTCAGTGATTCTTTGTAGAACCTTAGGTTCGGCAAAATGCCATATGTTTACTGCACAATTGTTTTGGGCTCTATTTCCCATACTAATTTGTAACAGTAAACAATATGAATTATTCTCTTCCTTGCACATTGAGGGCCAAACAAGTTACCAACAAAGAAACCCTAGAACAGTATTTTAGGAAAGGATGAGAAAATGTGACTTTTTGGTCTGAGTGTCTGAGATGTTTAGCACAGGGTTCATTCTGGCCTCCAGAAAAAGGATTTGTATGCACCTGTTAAAAGCATGAAGAGTGAGAGAGATTAAGGGGAGAGAGTAAAGGAGAGAATGGAGAAGAGGAGGGTTAGATCACTGAGTAGCCTCACAACAGAGACTCTGTGTTTGCTGCACCTGCCTCACCCTCATCCACCCGGGGAGAGAGAGAATGAGAGGAACAGAATGGAGGAGATACACGCGGGATGGAGTAGATGCCCTTAAACTCTGTTAATAGTAGATGCATGCATCAACAAAGAGGCTGTTTTACTGTTGAGATGATGTGAGCTTTTTACATGAGGGTGGTGTGGCAGTCTTTTCCCTTTTCTAAAACGAACATGTTTGTTTAATCAATACAGTGATCAATATTTAGCGTGCTACTGAAGAAAAAGACTGAGGATAATTACAGTAATTGGCTGTTCTGATAGATTGTGAGATTCATTCTGCCTCTTTGCATAGACAAGAAACCCTGGTCTTAAAATAGGTTCAGAAGTGCTGTAGATACCAGCTCTTGTTTTTTTGTACACAATAAAGCATATACAAGTGTTTAGTCTGTCTGTCTGTGTATCTCTTTAATAACCACCTAGCAACCAGCCACAACAACTTAGCAACTGCCTAGCAACGTCTCAGAACACCTTAGCAAACTCCTGCATAGAGACATTTCTCATTGCATTTCTTTAAACTTCAAATTTTAGTATTCAAAGGCCTTCATAACCTTCAATATGATCTTCAATTTGTTTTAAACTTTCAGGTGAAGCTTTCTCAACGCAACATTCAAAGTGTCTTGAATTTTTTCCTGGTTCTTTGTTTCATAACTGAAGTTAGTTAAGCTGTTAATCTTCCCAAATTGTGCTTGAAATGCAGAGATCAAACTGAAAAGATCAATATTTCAATCCATTGGGGCTGGTGTGAATGAATGATTCGAGAGATTTTTCAGATGGACCGTTGAGGGAGAGAGTGTGTGTGTACTGCAGCATGGTTGTACGTAGAGCAGTATGGCTGAATATTGGAATGGATTTATTTAGCTCCTGCAGTCTTACTCATGCAGTTTAATTTTAGAGTTTTGCCACAAAGACTTTCGTTTTCTCCTGCACACACACTGATGAACCAAGGGTGTGTGTGTGAAAGAGAGAGCGTGTCCAGTATAATTATTTTAAACACACCCACATCCAAAAATGTTCACTCATCAGACTGAAAACACTCTTACATGGTTAGTGTGGTGTGTGTGTTCAGGATATCATACTATATTGCTCTCACTATTGCTGCAAGATGCATACTATGTACAGAATGCAAATTTTCTATATGTATAGAATTCGTGGGTGACCTATTAAATTTTCTGAATTGTACAGTATACAATCAAAGCACACTGCAGGGAATTCTTTAATACCCCACTCTTCGAAAAGGAACGCCAATCTGAGTGCAATGTATTGTGGGATATAGCATTTCCAGCTGTGTACTCTGTTGCGTACTGCATATTTAGGCAATTGTAGCAGGTCATGTGGATATTCTATACATATTTTCATTTTGTGCAAATAATATACATACTATGTGCTGCAGAGATAGCTGGAGTGGTATGGTAGCTTTCTGTTTCAAACACAGCTAAAGCCTTCCATTATACGAACAGCACTAGTACAGGCCCCAAAAACTAATGTCAGATCAGTATTAAATAAAACTCCCCACCCATGGACACAGCAGGTAATACTGAGCTAACACAACCCTGCTGTCATGCTAACCCTCTAATCTCTGGACACATGAGGTGTATTTATACATGGATTATCGACACTCCAGTCTAGCACAGTTATCAGATTTAAATGTGGGTGGCCTGTCACTGAGAGTGGAAACCAGATTATTATTATTTAGAAAGCAAGACACTGTATTAAGCTCCATTTGTTTCTACTGTGAAATCAGAGTAAATTATCACGTCTACTACATGCAATGTAAGAATCTGCCAAAATCTCTCTAATATGTTCGTCTTTTATTTTTTGATGACAGTGGTGGCTAATATCAAGTTACCAGTTACATAGTTTTCAGTTGCATACATTATGATATGGTGACAGATACTATGGTAATCAGAGTAAATGTTAAGGTGTTTGTATTGGGTAAACCATAGGGTAAACATTTAAACCTGTGTATTCTGATGCTCTTGGTCAGTGTTACACATGGGGCATGGTTATAGCGCCCCCTGTAGTCAATGCTTAATTCAGGTTTGTTATTGAAAGATTCACTACAAATCTTTACATGAGCAGTCTTCAGAAACTGAAAACGAATAACCAGATGGAGAACCTGCTAATTTATGGTGAAACAGTTCGCATAAAAAATGTAATATGCAAATGCAAAATAACATTTTCACTAATGGTCTCAGACTGTTGGACCTGCATATATATATATTATAAATTTTCTATTTCATTTCACAAATTTAAAATTAGAAACTTATAACATGAAACAATAGTTTGCTGGTAAATTTTTAGGAATTTTTTTGGTATTTTAGGAAAACAATGCTGTCCCATCAGGTTTAAGACTATTTTAGTGCTCACTCCAGCACAGATCTTTACCATTGTGTTTACACTCATCTCAGCCTGCCTTCTGCTTACTGATCCAAACTCGTCTGCCCACAAAATTTCTATGTGTGCTACAAGAAGGTATTAAGAGCATTCAAGAACATGCATACATGCAATAGTGTTTTTGTAAACATTGTTTTGATTTTTACTTGTTTTACTTGTTTATATTGCTTACTGAACAGTAAGAGAACTTTAATTAAAATTTTAACTAAATAGCCTGTTTCTCTTTAGATGTTATTATGTGGTAATACAGATTTGTGTTTGTTGCCCCAGCAGTGTTTGTTGCCTTCATACTTTAAGGGAAGTAATGGATTATAAAGGAAATTTCCTATGTGAGGACTAGACCTCTTGTCTAATTAGTTTGCATCTTTCAGTATGGACATTTTCTTCACTCTCAGGGTTATAAAAATAATCTTTCAGCCCACTGAAGTGAAATATAACACATGCACAAAATAGTGTGAAAATAAATCCCATCCAAACAAATTATCACTTAACAAGTGTGCTGTGGCTTAACCAGGAGGTCTTTAAATGTTATGTAAGCTGGATTTAAAAGATTTTAAGAAATACATTTCACAGCACAGATGTTTTGCCTCAGAGTGTGAAAATCAGTCAAAAAGAGAACAGAGTCATGAAGAAATGGTATCACTGGGGTATAGAAACAGGTAGAGAGAAAAAGACTTTCAACTGGAAACATGTTCCTTGTTACTGTACTGTTCCTTGTGCTTGATGTGTAAATATATCAGCATTTATGTTAATGACATGCTTTTTTGGAACAATGTAAGAAATGTGACTAATTTCTGTGCTACCTTGAAACTGACAGCAGCTAAGCCTGTTTTAGAAGCATTGCTGTTCTGATCTACAGCAGAAAGCAACCAAAAGGTTAAATTATTTTCTCTTTTTTTTACTTTTTTATTATGTTTCTGTTTCAAACCATTGCAAAGATATAATAATTAACATGTTTTCTGAGACAGGTCCTTTACAGGTCTGGCTATACTCATCCTCACAATAACAGTTGAAACATGTCAAAGCTTTATTTTGTTTAATTTTGGGGTGAAATGTGATCTGAACATTCAGATACTTTTCACTCGTTGTTTTTTCTCACACAGTATTTGATAATGTGATTATGGTGACAGCTGGTCTTGTATTTCTGAAAGGAAAGAGGTTGGGGAGGCAATGGAGGGACAACCAGCTATATTTATTGTAAAAATGCAGAACGTTTTCTGTAAGGGTTGGTGTGTGGGTTGGGGTTAGGTTATATTGCTTATAACATATGACTAGCTGTGTATTAAAGCAACAGAAATCAATGGTCCATACAAGAAGTAATGCCCATACTTAGATAGATAGATAAACGTGTGTGTGTGTGTGTGTGTTATATGTTACAACAGTTTTATCAGCTCTACTCATTCATAAATAAATATGATTAAATCTTTCACACAGCTAATAATGTTATTGGTCCACTCAAGGCCGAAATAACCAATGTATTCTTCCTAAATGAATAATAGACATGAACAGAGTAAAATGAAATGACAGAGTCCCATGTGGATTTATTAATGACATCAAGCGCCACTTAGTGGCCAATGAATGGCAATTTTATTTTCATAGCCTCAAATGGAAATGTAAAAAAAATCTAGTCCACTACTTTAAATCAGTTTGACTGACTCATCCCTGAGAATTAGATAGAAAACTAATGCATGGAAAATGCTGATTCATGCAGGGATCACATTTCATTAGTGAACATTTCACACCCTACACAGGCTCTGAGCAGGTAAAACACATACACACCAAACAGTCCTAAATATATGATGGCAGGTGTGATGCATTGCAGGCATATTTTGTATTAGTTCTGCATTTTGTGTCGGTTCTGAGGGCTGGTAGAGACCTGGCTAGTTTGAGCAGTCACGAAGCACGCTGGGATCAAACAATTAACCTTCAGTATATTGAAAGCAACAAGAGAATGCTAACAAAAAACCTAGCAAATCAAATAGCAGTAGTTGCTATAGTAACTTGTGCTGAAGTCTAAAGGCATTTGTGCAACCCTATTCAATGTGTTTCAGTTGCCAAGTAACATTTGTCATTTAACTCAAAGTTTTTAGTGGACTGAAATTACTGTAAATTACTTACCCAGAAAATAAACAGTAGATGGTAAGATAGTAAATACAGATATCTTTGGCATTGTTTATGTCTTTAATTTATTAAGTGACAACTTGGATTGATTTGGAAAGTTGCGAGGCCCTTTCTTCTTATCTGAATTGGATGTTCATCTTTAATACAAACCCTGATATCAGCATATTTTCTCTGTGACATCATTTATAACTTCCATTTCATTAAGCTTGTTTTATAGTAAAACCTTACGTTTATGAATTTGCTGCACTACTAGTGCACTATGACAGCTGTAGCTTCTAAATGTGTTCTGTTTCATGTTGTTATATATTAACAAATAACAGAAAGCATAATTACATTCATCTGACCATAGTAATGATGTAGTGGGTGTATGTGGGTGTAAGTGTGATAGTCTATTTTTGTGCTTGCACCCAATTCAGACTGAGAAAATATTGTTTAATGGTCTGGGACATGGTCTGCAATTATTCACAGCACATCCAATTACTTAAAGCTGTTTTTTTCCAGATAACATTAGTTTTTATTTCAAAACATCCTAAAATTCTGGGCAATTATGTCAACCTTTGAAGCTCCACAGGTTTAAATTAATAATTTTACTTGTAGTTACTATGTTTTTTCTATGGTACCTTCTTAACATAAATTCCTTTTCTTTTCTTTCTTTGAGATTTTGTTGTGTTTTGGAATAACAATGTCAATCCATGTGTCAATCTTTGTACATTGTAATTTAGTTTTGTGTGCATGCAGACAGACAGCTGACAGGACAGTAAAAACTCACAGGCCTTTGTAGTGCCAAAAGCTGCCAGTACAATAGCATAATGTTTAATCTGTAGCTTTGTGCTGAACATAATCAATAAATGACAACAAATTGGTTGTTCAGTCTTGTCACAGTACGTTAACAACAGCCTTATGATGAGTGTGTTGAGATGTAACCATGGTAACAAGACATATTAGCCATCACACATCACAGAGTGATGTGTGTGACAGGTGTAGACAAAAGTGATATTAAGTATATATTTAGAATTGATTGGAAATGCATCACACCCAACATTTTTTACAATTTTACTTAGTTTGGTTGCAGCCTTGAGCCAGCAGTGCCTTTAAACAGTTTTCCTATGTAAGATATGTCTCACACACACCAGGCCCTTTTTCAGGAGTCTTGAAATCTTTGGCCTGTAGACGTAATCTTGGTCTCTTTAGAAAATAGATATTTTGTTGTCCAAAGTCAATTTGATCATATAGCCTACTCCGTGTAATTTCTCATTAATATGATGTCATAAAACCTGCATACTGATTCATATTATATAAAACTATATATAATTATATTAAAATGTATATGATTTTGGCTACAAAAATCTGGTTAATCAAATTTTGGCTAATCAAAATTTGTATTGATTGTCATGCATATTATTTATGAATTGGAGAAGTTGTGACTAAAGAGTGTTTTATATATGCTGCTTACATATAGTACAGCAGCAGTCTTATTGTGCTGTATAATTATGCATTGGTATGTGTAAGACAGATATAAGGGTGTTTTATGTGGTGAGCATGTATAATTCAACTCTAACTGCGTCCCACAGTGGACAGATATACTTATGTTGCATGTTAAGACCCAATTTAAAAATTCTGTCTTGCTGTCAAGCACTGTCTCTTCTTCTATTATTCTTCTTTAAATAAGTCATGTTCAATATAATTCTCCAATTCCTGCTATACCCTCCTATCAGCACCAGTAGGCGCTGTTGTACTCTATAGTCCAACTCTTCCATTCATAAGGAAGTCACAGCCTTCACAATCATTTAAACTACTTTGTGTTCATATATTCAGGACTATGAAACTGTAAACTTCTAGTACAGAATAGACAAAAGACAATCATAGTTGCTGAATTTGAAAAGCTGCATAGAAGATTTACACACAAAAAGGGGGTTATTAAGATGGAAAGTAGAACAGCTGTTTTCGACACATACTGAATTCACTCACACTGTATAATCTGTCCTCATATCTGACTTGGGTATGAAAGTCTTTTAAAGGATGACAGCTACTGAAGGCTGGGATTATTCACATATGTGCTGTTATTATTAGACAACAGTGTCTAATGACCTCATAAAGACAACTGCAGATTTATATAAGTGTTAAAGCTAGTGTGATGGAAATTCAAATAAGACCAAAGAGTAATTTAAAGCAGCCTGCTAAATTTGTAAGGTGCTTTTAATATAACATCACAAATTATATCATAAATGACTCATTTAGTGGCATAACTGTAATTGTGAATTTGTACTGTATTTTTCTGCCCTGTAGATTTGCTCAGTCTGGTCAAATTGTTGAAATATATATATATATATATATATATATATATATATATATATATATATATATATATCCTCAAATGTTAGAAACACCCCAGAACACCCTATTTTTCTGAATCCCTCATATTCTCTCTGTCTCTCTCTCCTCCTATCTGTTTATCTCTCTTATCCATCTAGCCGTTAAAAACGAGCCATTGAGACCTGTCTCACCAGCTTCCTGTCACCCACTGTGATATCCTGATGATGCCAGGGATGACAACAGGCATAACTGTGTCACGCAGGTTGGAGACTAGAGATAACAGAAACACACACAGATACATTGTTGCACATTCTACTGAACAGATGTAAAAAACAATAGAAAAGACAGCAAGGGATTCATGTACTTTATTGATCCTCAGAAATTCTAGGGAAAGGAAAAGGTGAGAATGAACATAGAAAATATTTTCTGTCCATTGATCTGTAACTTACAGGCCCAGCACAAGTCCAGTGCACCAGTATAAAAATATGACTAATGCAATAATAAAGTCATAAATAATAAAATATTGATAAAATCATTATTAAGGTCATCATGAAATCATCACTTAAAAAAAACAATACTTACCGTGTTTACGTTCTTAATATACTTTCCTTGTGCCAACTTAAAAATACACATCGTTTTAAAACAAACTATATGTAATCTTTTAATAAAATAAAAGTTAATACCACACAGAACACCTTAGCAACTGAATAACAACAACTGGGCAACCACCAGCGAAACCCTCGCATTATGGAAGGAGTAAGCACCACTCACATAGTGGTAAATCACAAAATGCAGTTTTGTTATAAAACAATATGCATACTGTATGCTCATCTTCTCTATATTGTTGATGTCATCCAGTGAGAGTTGATTTACAGTAGATCCGTATGCATCTGACAGTAGCAGGAATTTACTTTGGAGAACTTTTGTCTGTGAGGTTTTGGAAAGTTTGCAGCCATGTGTCCTGCCACACCCAAGAATGTCTGTGTCAACACAGCACTTGTGTGATGAGTCATTTTTCATCAGTTCATTGGTTTGCATGACGTTATGATTGTGATGCCAGACATGGTTATACAGTGCTGTCTTCTGAAGCTTTTACTTCTGTGAAAGAAGTGTTATAGGTTCATACATGTTAAACTGTATCTACAGTTACCTGGACTTGCTGTATAAGCACTATATATGTATAACATATGTATATATGTATATCAACTGTATATGATGTATATCAACTGTACAAGTGTCACACCTTTAAATCTTCCAGAATAGAATTCTATTATATAAAATTGTAAAAATTGTATGCTCTATATTATATTCTCTATATTATATAGATATAATACAGGGTATGTTGAAGGCCTACTGCTCTAGGGTATTATAGACTATTATAGACTGTTATAGACTATCCTATTATGCATCCTGCCAATAGACCTCTATTGTATGTGCATGACTGTTTTTTTTAAATGGATAACAGTTTTTTTTATTATCTTTAGCTTGCTTTACCTTTATTTTTCATCATACACTGGTAAATCAACAAGCTTACATTCAACAAGCATAGATGGTTATGCACTGCTTGTTCAAAGCTTGTGCGATTGATCAGAGCTGATGGAAGATGTTTATATTTAACTATCCAGCATCCACTTGCCAGATTTCAGCCCTGCCGAAGCATCTCTAATGTCCCTTGACATCCCACATCCATCAGAACCCAATGAATCCCTGAATCATCCAGAATCAATGCTGTATCTGCAAAGTGTGTGTGTGTATTTGGGGTTACAGGAAAACGTAAATTATATACAGCTTTTTCCAGTGTCAAAACTAACCTTATAAAAAATGCATAAATAAGACAGGGAACAGCATGGAGACCTGAGTTAAGAGGCTCTCACTGGCCCAACACCTGAAACACAAGGCAACAACTTCTGAATGATGCAAAAAGCTTCTGCTTAATGATGTAAAATGTCAAGGGGTGTCTGTAAAGGGGTTGGGTTTGGGCATAGTAATAATAAGTATCTTAATAACAATAAATGTCTATGAGATATTCTTACAAATACATGTGTACATTTGTGTGATTATGAAAAATTTGTGCACACTGTCTGGCTTTTAAGTCTCTAAAATGTGTCAGTGGTGTAACTGGTTGGGGGCAATGGGCTTGGGGGTATGGGTGTCCCTAATTTTGCCATGGTAATGACTATGTGATGAATGTGATGAGTAAGTTTTCAAAACCCCCTTCTGTCAAATCTCTCTCTCTCTCTCTCTCTCTCTCTCTCTCACTCACTCACTCACACACACACACACACACACACACACACACACACACACACACACACACTTTCTCCTCCTCACAGTTGAAGATGGCGGACCCGGCCGAGTGCACCATCAAAGTCATGTGCCGTTTTCGGCCTTTAAACAGCTCGGAGGTGATGAGAGGAGATCAGTACATCCCCAAATTTCAAGGAGAAGATAATGTGGTAGTCGGGGTGAGTTTACAAAGTTAAAAAACCATAAGTCACCGCGGTACTGGCTGTGAAAGCCCGACGTTCATTTGTATTAGCATCTGCTAACCACCTGCCGATATTTCCTAACAGTAAATATCATCTTTTATTTGGAAATACGAGCCCAGTTTGTGTTTCGTGATCGTTTATATTTACAATTTTACATCTGAGGTTGTAAATCTGTAACGCTCGTCGTTCTTTATCATCGTTAGCTCGGTGGCTAACATGCCTCGGTCATAATGCAGCACGTTTAAGGGTGTTTACCCTAAAAATTGTGGGATTGTCAGCATAAAAAAAATTACCTTGGTATTTTAGTCCTTCATCTTGTTTAAAACGTGCAGTTTTAAAATAAATGATAAGGATGATAAGTGTTACGTGACAGCTAGCCGGTGTGTTAACGTTAATCTGCCCTGTTGTCATTTATATAAAACCAACACAGATAACATAAATGCATTACATTTCATACCGAAGTAATGTCAGTCTGATATTAATAATCCACACAAATACATTTTGAGAAATATAATTATGATGTCAGTCTGTTATGATTTGGCCTACTTATATGACCACATAAACAAAGATGATTGTATGGTTTAAATTATTTTAAATCATTAATATGTTTACGCATACCTTTATTATCTGTGCGTCTGTTAGGGGATGATAAATATGTTAGTTTTGCTATAAATAAAAATATATGTAAATTGCTGTTTTGTTTATTGATTTGTTTTGGGACCTGCAGATACAGCTTTGTTACATATAATCTGAAGATAAACAGTTCATTATTATTATTAATGTTGTCTGTAATGTGTCTATATGATATGTAATCTTTGAAAGCGTCCATATTTCATTGAGTTAAACTGTGATATGAAGTATGTATAAACAGCTTCTATTGCCACATGGATTAAGATCACAGACAGGTGTTATGATTGTGCATATTTTTGCTTTCTAATCAATGGAGAATTTGACTTTTTTTTTGACCATTTAAGTGTGGTTTTTGTGTTTTTGCCTGACAGTAGGTGATGCATCCTGTTTGTTAGCAGACCATGCCTTATGTGACAGCGTTTCACATGCCGTTAATGTGCTTGGGAATTGTTTTTTAACAGAGTAAAACTGCGTGTTGATGAATTCCTGAAGTTTTCTCCTGCAGCTTATAGAATATAGCTGAATGAATGGGGCTGGGTATTAGCTGTGTCAGTTTCAACTGCACTAGTGTCGTTTTTATGTTTTATATTGTTTAGATGAGTTTTGTGGCATTTTAGTGCTTCAGTTGTTTTCTTTTTATCCCCAGTTCTTGTTTGTCTCTTTAATTATCACTCTTGTTACTTGATTTCCGTCATGACTTTGCTGTCTGACCAACACTCACCCTTTTGTGTGCCAGTGGGCTGGCATTTTGGTTAGAGAGTGTGCGTGTGTATTTGAGTGTCGGCCAAATAAGTTTTGTCCTCCAGCTGTTAGTCAGCATTGGGCACCAGAGCAACTTTCGTGGTCCACGCAACCAAGTTTTACCCAGTGTAATGGACAGCGTGTGTTGTTATAACTTTCAGCAGGTAGATATGATCATAAACAGGGTGATAAATCTTGCAGTGATGAAAGGAACCTAGTTCTATACATCCATCTCCTACTGTGCTGTTGGTATTAGAAACTCTTTAGTCTTTTGCTCTTTCATTGCTTTGTTATCCGTTTTATTTCCCAATTCAAATTCTCGAAAGAACAAGCTGTAGTCATAACAGCACATAATTTTTCCATTTTCATCTCTTTCTTTTGCACAAGCACAACATGCTCTTATGCAAAGTTCGAAGCTAACATGTGACGCACATTCCCATCTCTAACCATTGGGAGTACAATTATAATCCATGATTGGGAATACAGAGAGCAGTAAACAGAGGTATTCTATTTATGGCAGTGAAGCTGGCTTCAGGACATGCAGACACACAAAAACACTGTTCACATAGTCTTGTGATTGTCTAAAGGCTGTAAAATAAGAGATTGCTTTGACATTGGGATGTTGGGATGTTGTACAGTCCTAGTACTTCAAATGCTCTTTGCTTACTGTGGGTTGGGCCACTGAATGTTAAAACTTGCAGTAGGCTAATATATAACAGATAATTTAGTGGTTATTGGCATCACTTGGTACTTTACCTGCTCGACTACTACAGACTCTTCAGTTAATTGCCTGTTAGTGTTTTGGGAGGTCTTGAGTGTATTGCTCTGTTATTGCAGAGTAGGGTTGGTCAGACTAATCTCCTTAGCTGTGTTAGGTGCACAGCTGTTTCCTCAACTGTTAATCTCCTCCAGTGTTGTTGTGGTATGGTGAGCAAATTTGCCATTTGGACATGTGATAGACATGATAGACAAACCTGGTATATGCAGAATGAATGGTGACCAGTCAGTATCATAAATCGTGTGCCAAACTGCCAACCAATGATCTGGCGTGACTCTAGTTTGTTTTTTTGTATATCTACAGTGCTCCTTGCACTGATGTTGTTGTGTTCATGGCTGTACGGCTTATATCTTTTTGTCAGATCTCCCTCTGTTTTATTCCCAGCAGAGTCCAGATTTCTGAAAGTCTGTGCTCCCCACAGGACTTTGTAAGACTATGATGCAGATGATGTCACATGTTAATGTATAGCATGTTTGTGACGACATAACATATTTTCAATCTGACTAGTGTTGGCACTTCAGATCCTTTTCCCTTCTACTCTCTGAACTGTCACTGTATTTTAATACAGCTGAATGTCCATAGAAGCTATTTTTCATTTACATATTCTTTTTCTGTTGTCAGACATGAAACAAATATAAAATAGTCCATCTATTATTATTGCATGTTGATTTATTATTACATGTTTACCTACAGTCACTTTCCCTGAACTCGGAAGTCCAGATTTATAACCGCATTGTCTGACAAAATTACCAAAACATACAGCTGAAGAGTGGCTATATGCTGTGATTTTGGCTATATTCCTTATTTTTTGTCTTATGCAGCACATAGCCTCTGCAACAAACTGTGTGTATATTTACATATGAACTAATATGTTTATGTTATATGTCCAACGGTCAGTAACGGTGACAGGTGTTTGGAAACGCTGTTTTGTACCCCTTTATTCACAAGTCATCTGCTGTACGGTCAATTGAATGTGCTGCTTCTCACTGCACAGACGCCAAGAGAGGCTGTCCTGTGACGGGAAAGCTAGACTTCACACTCGCAGGGCAGCAACATTTTTCTACTGAATGCAAGCTAAGTCACTAGATTTGTCGCTATGCACTTTTTGTGTGGGAGCTGAATCAGGGGTGGTGACATTAGGGGTCCAGGTTCTGACTGAGTGACATGCTGTGCCTAAACAGTGCTGCAAAAATCAATGTTAGAGGTCTTTGTTTTTTTATGAGAAGTGTAATAATATTTTTGGGAATATTAGGAAGAAATCTTTTGGGAAGAAAAGACAACTTGGTTTCAAGGTGACTGTAAAGGAACATCTACTGTGTTTTGTGAGGGGTCTCAGCTGTAGATTTGACAGGAGTTTGATGACATTTGTCTTCTGATGGGTGTCAAACTGTTGTAAGCTGATTAGAGACCATCTTTTTCAAGGAAAGAGAACTTACCTGAATCCAGAGGGATTATGCCACTGCCTTTATTCTGTGATAGGCTTTCACTGTCACTGCTGTCAATGCTGACACAACGTCCTTACAATCTCACACAGACATGCTCATCCCGCTCATTTGCTTTAATCATTATAATGCTATCAAGAAAAGCAGGCATCTTACGTGCACATAAAGCAGATTAGACTATTCATTGTCAAATTGGTATGTAATTTATGCCTCTTATTGAATGAATGTGAGATGTTCACCCTATTTTTAGCGACAGACAGCTGAAGGTTGTGGTCATCTTTAAAGCATAATGAAGCTGTGCCTTCTCAATGGATGTGTTTTGTTACTGGACTGTAGAAGTCAAGAATAGGGTTGCAACAGTAAAAATGCCAAAACAGAAATGTTTTTTTTTTTTAGAAGTAATGTATAGACCTTTCAAGCTACAAATAGCCTATTTACAATTGCCTGTGCATATGTGCATTAAGCTTGGATGTGAGAAAGTATTTTAACATCAGATAATTACCTCATCTTAAAGTCAGTGTGATTTAACTATAGTACGTCTGTAACCAAGGTTGCTAAAAACTGGACATTAGGCTAATTTGTTAGAGCAAGCTCAATCTTGGTGGAGGACCTTCTGAAGAAAGCTGATTTCACACCTGATTTATTGGTGAATTTGCTGTAGGTTAGAATAGTTCACCACAGGACCAACACAGTGCATTTTATTCTGTAGTGTTGAGGTTTCTGTTTAATCTCTGTCTGTTCCTCTAAGAATGAGATGTGGAAAATCTTTGAGTCGTATGACTGTGGCCAGCTGATTCAGTTATATTGCTCTGCTGCTTCAGGTTGTCAAAGGTTGTCTTTAATGTATAATAACCTGTCAATCTTTTTTTATACCTCTTTTTCTCTCTCTCTAGGGAAAGCCGTATGTGTTTGATCGTGTGTTTCAGTCTAATACCACTCAAGAGCAGGTTTACAATGCTTGTGCTCAAAAGATTGTTAAAGGTGAGGAGCGAGTTTTCCAGGATTCCATGATATATCCAGGATATAGACTGATGTTTGACATTCAAAATATTTAATATAATTTTACTTTAATATAGTAGTGATTATATCACTACTAGTAAACTAGTTTATGTTGTATTTTAGTATTTAGTATCGTATTTAAATAATTTGATTTGTTTTGTTTGTTCTCTGCAGATGTGCTTGAAGGCTATAATGGTACGATATTTGCTTATGGACAAACCTCCTCTGGAAAAACACACACCATGGAGGTAAAATTCATCTGGAAACAAACATAAATTAAAAAATAAATTAAAATAAATAAAGATTCATTTCCTGCAGCGGGTGGTTTGATTTTCAAGAACTAATACGGATTTTTAATGGTATTCAGTAATTTGAGCAGTGCTACAAATTGGACCTTTGCAAAGTATTTACATTGTAAATAATGTTGCTGATTTTAGGGTTTTCATAGGGTATAATATTGCGCTCATGATTTTTGCAAATCAGGCCATATCTTAATTATTGTAAGTTGTACTGTACTGTAAAGCACTCATAGCTTCAGTAATATAAATATGTTGGTAGCTGATAGTCTTTGACTGTGTGTGTGTGGTTTAGGGGAATCTACATGATCCAGATGGCATGGGCATCATTCCACGAATTGTCCAGGATATATTTAACTACATTTATTCCATGGATGAAAACTTGGAATTCCATATTAAGGTATAAACTACATGATGAAAGCAAAGTGCAAAGAAACAATAAAGTTGTCAGGAAATTTTAAAATTGTAATTTTTAAGGCCTTACAAAATTCAGCCACATATTTAATATGTAATAATTCAATATTTAATTGGCTAGACTTTTTTTACTTTTATAATTTTGTGTAATTATAAAATTAATTAAAGATCTATTTAGTAATCTCAGACAACAGGGGAATTAGAAATGACAGAATTTCCATGTCTGTGAATTCTTAATGTTACAATTTATTAAAAACAAAACATCTAATTTCAGAGTGTCGCACCAGCTTTCAATCTCACAGAACTCTTTTGTTTTGGCAGGTCTCCTATTTTGAGATTTACCTAGACAAGATCAGGGATCTGCTGGATGGTGTGTATGACATGAGCTGAATATGATACTAACAGATTGTGTAGTTTTATGTATTTTTACATATTAAGAGATTGTGGTGTGGTGTGATTCCCCTGTCTCAGTACCAGCAGGATTTTGGTAATAATTTTGAAGATGGGATACATTTCAAATCATTCATAGCATCTCTGTTTCCCTCTCAGTGTCTAAGACCAACCTGTCTGTTCATGAAGACAAGAATAGAGTTCCCTACGTGAAGGTCAGTCTACACAGTAGGGCGCACCTGTGTACTAGAAAAAGCATGATTCAAGATGTTTAAGACTTACTCCCGGTCTCTCTTTCTGTCTCTCTCTTTCTGTCTCACTGTAGGGTTGTACCGAGCGGTTTGTATGCAGTCCTGATGAGGTCATGGACACCATAGATGAAGGCAAATCCAACAGACATGTGGCCGTCACAAGTAAGCCTGTGCAAATCAGTTGAACACGTAGCATATTCTTTTGTATCTTTTGTACTCCTGAGGGAAGTTCATCCAATAATGAACATGTATTGCCATATGATTTTCCTCTATGGAACATAAAAGGTGATTTTTTTTTAATTTAAAAATGTTTTGTAATTTTTAATTAAAAAATCTGTGTTGTAATGAAATCAAATGGAGCTAAATGAATTGACTACGTTACTTTTATGGGTTTTTTCTGTAATTTTAGTTTTCATTCATTTTCATTATATTGAAAAAGCCAGGAATGTTATGCTTTTCATAACATTCACTTTTTGTATTCCTTAGGAGAAGGGTTTATATTGACATGAATTTACTGAGTTTAAAATTTTTGGGTGAACTATTCCTCTGATGGGCATGTTATGTTGGTTCTGTAGTGTCTTGAAAATGATTTATTATTTGTCTACTATGAGTTGTTTATACAACGGTTTCTTGAAGTGTCCGATTTTACTCAGTCTGCATGTGTGTCTTTGTGTTTTATGTGTGTGTGTCAGACATGAATGAGCACAGTTCCAGGAGTCACAGTATCTTCCTGATAAACGTCAAGCAAGAGAACACACAGACTGAGCAGAAACTAAGCGGGAAGCTCTACCTGGTGGATTTAGCAGGAAGTGAAAAGGTAATCTCATTTTCTGTTTCTTTAATTCCTCTACTTCTCTCTTTATGCTTCCTCTTTCACTCTCGGTTTTCCTTTAACACCTGTTTATAGCATTAACCCATATGTGTATATATATTATATATCAGCAAGTGTATTTAGTTGCTTATTATGGATGGACCCCTCTAAGTAAATAACCACTCCCAAAAATGAGGCTGTCTATGTCTATAGTATGAAATGCATTTTAGGACATAGTGAGTGACTATTTGAGCACCAGTCAGAAGTTTAAGAGGGATGGTGGGTAAAATGGCTCCACCCAGTTAAAACCCTCCTCAATAAATGAGGCTGAAATGCATTATGGGACATACAGTGTTGCTTGTATGAATCCTTCAAACTCAAAGGTGTCATTAGTACAGTTTTACTTTAGCATTTATGGCATATATTTGTGCGGCTATTAGTGGGAAAGAGCAATTTGCAAAAATGTTCATGTGAGAGCACAGGGGATAAAGATTGATGAGATGAGAGTGATGTGATAATACAGATCCCAGAGCAGTGCAGATGAGTTTGCTGTTACAGGGTGTTAATGTGATCTGATGTGCCGGATTTATGTAACTGCAGGTCAGTAAAACGGGAGCTGAGGGCGCTGTGTTGGACGAAGCTAAAAACATTAATAAATCCTTGTCCTCTCTTGGTAACGTCATCTCAGCCCTGGCCGAAGGATCGGTAGGTGTTCTGCACCTGAGTGCAACCATCGGGCACCTTTCTTTCTATAAATGATTTAATTGTACATCAAGTGAATAGAAGGATGATGGAGATCTCTCTCTTTTTTTGTTTGTCAGACATATGTTCCCTACAGAGACAGTAAGATGACGAGGATCCTGCAGGACTCTCTGGGTGGAAACTGTAGAACTACTATTGTTATCTGCTGCTCTCCCTCCTCATTTAACGAGGCTGAGAGCAAATCCACACTCATGTTTGGACAGAGGTGATGTTTAATGGCCAATAAGATGTGGGGATGAATGTGGGCAGAACTACACAGCACAACATGATGGCAGTAGAAGCCAAGCCATATATAAACAATGACATGACAGAATATATAATACACTATGATATACTTGTGTATATATTCTGATCAATGTATTTGGATTTGTGTGTGTGTTTGTCCTCAGAGCAAAGACCATTAAGAACACAGTGTGTGTGAATGTGGAACTGACAGCAGAACAGTGGAAGAAGAAATATGAGAAGGAGAAAGAAAAGAACAAGACCCTGAGGAACACCATCACCTGGCTGGAAAATGAGCTCAATCGCTGGAGAAATGGTAGATACACACACTTCGGTATTACTGTGGTAAATACACACACACTTCAGTCTTACCTTGGTAAATACACACTTCAGTCTTACCATGGTAAATAAACACACACACTTCAGTCTTACCGTGTTAAATGCATACACATGCAGTCTTACCTTTGTGAATACACATGCTTTTATCAAATTGAATGATCTCAGCACTGGAGGAAGTACTTTGGTCAGATTATGTATTTGTTGAGATTTATCCAGTACTACATGGCAGCCTGTGTGTGTTTTAGGTGAGAGTGTGCCCATTGAGGAGCAGTATGATAAAGAGAAGGCCAATGCAGATGTTCTGGCGCTGGATAACGTGATAAATAACGATAAAATCGCCTCATCTCCCAGCATGCCCGGCCTCAAATTAACTGACGCTGAGCGTGAGAAATGTGAGGCTGAACTGGCCAAACTCTACAAACAGTTGGATGACAAGGTGAGACAAACCCCTGACCTAATACACAGACACTGATAGGCCAAATTGATACACAGCCTGAAGGAATGAATAAATGAAGCATTTGAACGTTTGAAATGTAAAGGATATGTACAGGATGTACAGCCGACCATATTACTGAGTAATTATCACCTAATTAAATGATATAGGAAATATTGAATTTAAGTATTTTATTAGCTCATTTGTAACAAATGTAACAAATTTGTAACCTTCCATGAGGAAAAAATATTTCTTATCAGCTATAGGCCAAGACATGACATTTAAACAAGAACATGCAATTTGGTTCAATAATTTGTAAATATCTCATACATGTTGTTAATTAGGCATATTTATATAATTCAGTTCCAAGTACATTTCATTGCATTTGTGATCATTAAATTTCATTGTATGTTCAGAATATCCACATTACATCAGCTGTAGGCCTCCCTGATGTGATATTGCTATAAATGTACCAAACAAACATTACATTGAAGCTCTGCTGTGACCTCAGCATTTGCATCATAGTATGTGTGTTACATTATCATAATTGTCTGTCTGTCTGTAGGATGATGAGATAAACCAGCAGTCTCAGCTGGCTGAGAAACTCAAGCAGCAGATGTTGGACCAGGAGGAGGTGAGACACGCACATCAAATGTGTCTTCTTTCTCTGATGTAAAACAACAGTGACTTCTGGTTTGTTAGCAGCAGCTGTAAATCTGCCAGTCATATTTGTCTGTTTCTGACAGATTCGCCTGTTTCAGTCTCTCTCCCTTTCTGCACTTTATCTGTTAAATATTAGACAAAGCTTTAAGAAATGTAAACAGGCAAACCATTGCGTTATTACAGGACTCGTGAGGTTGTATAGTTTGCGTTATAGTGGTGCTTTATGTATTTGTATTGATATTTGTCTGAATATGTGCGCTGTAGCTGCTGGCTTCAACACGACGGGACCATGATAACCTTCAGGCTGAGCTCACCCGCCTGCAGATGGAGAATGAGGCATCCAAAGAGGAGGTGAAGGAGGTGCTCCAGGCTCTTGAGGAGCTTGCAGTCAACTATGATCAAAAGAGTCAGGAGGTGGAGGACAAGACCAAGGAATTTGAGACCTTGAATGAAGAGCTCAACCAGAAATCTGTGAGGAGAAACTCTAATGTCTTACACTTTATTGAAGGAGTCATATTTGAGGTCAATGTATTCATTATGTTGTTTACCTGTTTCAGAGCGTTCTTGCATCTATTGACTCTGAGCTCCAGAAGCTGAAGGAAATGACCAATCATCAGAAGAAGAGAGTGACAGAGATGATGTCATCACTACTCAAAGATCTGGCTGAGATCGGCATTGCTGTAGGCAGCAATGACATCAAGGTAACAAAACAAAGAACTGCGACTGTGCTTCTACCAGGCTGTCAAACCGCAAAGTGTGTTTCTCTTGTTTTGAAATGTAAAGAAACATCATTTACAGTACTCTTTCTATCTTTTCCTTGACATCATACCTATTTTTATTTCTTCATCTCTGATGTTTAATTCCCCCTTTGCTGTCCCTATTCATTGTTTTGTCTGCTTACCCTCTTTTCTAACCTCAATTTTGTCCATCTCTCTCTCTCTCTCTCTCTCTCTCTGTCTCTCAGCAGCATGAGGGTGGTGGTCTTATAGATGAAGAGTTCACAGTGGCTCGTCTCTACATCAGCAAGATGAAGTCAGAGGTGAAGACTCTGGTGAAGCGCAGCAAACAGCTGGAGAGTGCTCAGTCAGAGAGCAGCAAAAAGATGGAGGAGAACGAGAAGGAGCTGGCTGCCTGTCAGCTGCGTATCTCTCAGGTAATACTGTTGCTGCCCACTTTCACAGTGAAGGAAACAAATCACATCTCTTCCATCTTAAAGGAATAGTTTATCCAAAAAAACACAGCAACACCTCGACTACCTTAATTGTCAGACTGAGGTGAAAAATCTGTTTCAGAGTTTTTATTTCATTGTTGTATTAGATAATCAGACTGTGCTTCTGTGTTCTCTGTCTGCAGTATGAAGCAAAGATCAAGTCTCTGACAGAGTATCTGCAGAACGTAGAACAGAAGAAGAGACAACTGGAGGAGAATGTGGACTCTCTAAATGAGGAGCTGGTTAAAATCAGTGCTCAGGGTACATCTCTTGTCTTTGAAACTCATTTAATAAAACTCATTTCATGATGGTTTTAGTCTATAAGGTCCTGGCCTTCACTGCTGCACATCACTGCCCTCCTGTGGTCAGATTGACTTTGTTTGTGATGCAGTTTATTTTCTGTTGTGCAGAGAAAGTTCATGCCATGGAGAAGGAGAATGAAATACAGTCTGCTAATGAAGTCAAGGTCAGTTTCATTATTATATCATGACACAATTATTTAACTGGATATACCTGAAAATAACGTAAACTTGACAGCAGTGGACAGTAGCATAGTATTTTTAATTCATTACTGTATCTAAATACATATTTTAGGCGTACCAGCACTGGTACTTGATACTGGTACATTCAACAAATGCTGCACCATTCTGAAAACAGATGACCTTATGTGTTTTGTGCAATGGACATTCACTTCATATCTGTAAAGTTATTGCAACTCTAAAATTTCTCTGTATGTTTGACCAGGCTGCGGTTGAGCAGCAGATTCATAACCACCGAGAAGCTCATCAGAAACAGCTGAGCAGCCTGAGAGATGAGCTGGAGACCAAGGAGAAACTCATCACTGAACTTCAGGAGTAAGTCTCACACTCAAAAAAGGGCAACAGCCTCGCACATAGTCAACGTCACATGTCCTTCATGTCTCCATGTCTTCTGTTTGCAGTCAAAATCAGAAGATCATGTTGGAGCAGGAGCGCTTGAAGGTGGAACATGAGAAGCTGAAATCCACGGACCAAGAGAAGAGCCGCAAACTGCACGAGCTCACGTATGACACACACACAGCACAGAAACTGTAATAGTGAACATAAAAAGATGTCTTTCATGTTGACAAAGAAATTGTTTGCAGGGTGATGCAGGACAGAAGAGAGCAAGCCAGACAGGATCTCAAAGGCCTGGAGGAGACAGTGGTAGGTCAACTTCATTCTTTGTTTTAGAAATGTTATCTGTCAAAATGCATCTATGTGTGCAAGCTCTGACCTGTAATCTTCTCCTCAGGCCAAAGAGCTGCAGACTCTTCATAACCTAAGGAAACTGTTTGTTCAGGATCTGGCCACACGGGTCAAGAAGGTACAACAGATTAATAGTCCACACTAACATTTGAAGGCTCCCCACTCAAAATTTGTACCCAATAAAATATTCTGAATGTGTATTCTAGATGTATTTTAATTATAAATATAACCAAACACTAAAAATAATAAGTGATAAGTTTGATAAGTTGTTTTAGTTCGTCTTAACACTTAATTGCTCTTATTGTAAATCATTTTAATTTATCACGTGGCACACATGGAAGTTTGTTGAGGCCCTCTAGTTGAAACACTGCTCTAGATAATTAAAACAGTTTCAGTGTATGCTAGCATGTACATGAGGTCAAAGACAACACACAATTCAGAGTCATGTACGTGTGTGTGTGTTCTTCAGAGTGCTGAGATGGACTCTGATGACACAGGAGGCAGCGCAGCTCAGAAGCAGAAGATCTCTTTCCTCGAGAACAACCTGGAACAGCTCACCAAAGTGCACAAGCAGGTAATCTCACCCTTAAACAGTATCAAACATCTCATAAATGCTCTTACAGCAGTCTTACTCACTGCAATGCTTATTTCCTGCACAGCTGGTGCGTGATAATGCTGACCTGCGTTGTGAGCTGCCCAAACTGGAGAAGCGCCTGCGGGCAACTGCAGAACGTGTGAAAGCTCTGGAGTCCGCGCTCAAAGAGGCCAAAGAGAACGCAGCTCGTGACCGTAAGCGCTACCAGCAGGAGGTAGACCGCATCAAAGAGGCAGTCAGAGCCAAGAACATGGCCCGCAGAGGACACTCGGCCCAGATCGGTCAGTATGCACACATTCTGAGGTTCTGATATTGATGCAGCCGGTGGAGGCTTGGACTAGGGGTGTTTGCATTGAAATGATTCTTTGCTTAATCTCGTTAATCATCTTTGGCATTCACATCACTGTTGTCCAGTTTTAAAGCTATTTGGTTTGTTGTGTTCCTGTAGCTCAGTTGTTAGAGCATTGTGTTAGCAATGCAAAGGTTGTGGGTTCAATTCCCAGGGAACACGTACTGATAAAAATTAATTACTTGAATGTACTGTAAGTCGGCTTTGGAGAAACGTCCACCAAATGTGTAAATATAAATGTTGTCAGTTTGCTAGGAGGTGCAGTATTCGATTGGTAGACTTTATGCTGCATCTGTCTTTTAAGAAAATGGTTATGTTTGGAATTGAATACTAGCATACTGTACAGTGAATATTTAATATTTTTAATAGTATGTGACAGTGCACCTCGTACTACTATAAATGTATGCTGTATTGCCCCATGACCTTTTTAGGTTGCATGTTTAATTCCGTGAGCTGTATTTAACATATAAAAATGATTATTTTGTGTAAAAATGGCTTAACCTTTGGCAGTTCAGTCAATTAATGAGTCAAGGGAGATGTTAGTAATGGCAGGGTTACTGGATCATTCATCATTACCATCATATTGCCTCCTTTCACAGCCAAGCCAATCAGACCAGGCCAGCCCCCTGTTGCCTCTCCCACCCACCCCAATGTCAACCGCTCAGGTGCGGGGCTCTTCCAGAACAACCAATCAGTGGGCATCCGTGGAGGCGGAATCAAACAGTAAAATAAGTGAGTAGATATAAGAGACTACATTTGTTCCAATTAATAGATATTCAGTTTAGTAGTTTAATGTCAGTTTACCCCTATTTAACCCCATGCCTTAGAAGAGTTTGAATTTAAATATTTTCTCTTTTGTCTATGATAAAGTCTATGATAATTTTTCACCTTTATTGTTTCTCTCTCTCTCTCTCTCTCTCTCTCTCTATATATATATATATATATGTATATATGTTTATATATATATATAAACAGCTGTTGAATGCTGAACCCCAGTAGCCCCAGCTGAAGCTGATTATCACCCCAAAAAGCTGAGCAGGCATTCCACAGCACGGGAGGGTTCGATACTATACATATAAAAATAAATATAAAGTATATATGTATGTGTATGAAACATGAAATATTATCCCCGTCTGGGCTGTACAGTTGTTCCTTTATTCTTTTCTCTAATATCTTCCCTTTGACAAAATTGAAAAAGGAAAAAAAACAGGCTTTTTGCACCTGTGAGCACATGTATGTTATTAGCGTGCATCTCTTCACTCTCTCACAGTAGGTTTCTTCTTACATACTACTCTCCACGTCCCTCACTGTGCCAAGCTGAATGTATTACAAATTTACAAAAATAAACAAAAGGCAGAAATGAATGAAAATGGTAAAAGGAACAAAAAAACTGAAAAAATGTTATAGCTGGATTATTTTAGCCTTATTTATGTATGTTCAAATTTAAATTTCGTTTAGAGTGTTAGCTTGTTCTTTCTAGCTTTAAGTTGTTTCCATTGAACATTTCACCTAAATAAGTTAAACACTACCAGTAAACTGTATAGAAAATCCATTGAAATGGACACGCACAGTTGAAAGAAATATAAAGTTTGGTGAGAGGATTGTCTGGCAATAGAAAAGGAAAATTAAATGGCTGCTTAATGTAGACACACCAGAGCTACAGATATATTTAAATCACTGTACGAACTTTTAACACAAAGCTATATAACACACACCAGTCACTCTTCGATGTGTGACCGTTATGTCTATACTAGGGTTTAAATAATAAAACTGACACATTTTCATTTTGACATTTCAACGTTTAACTTGAGTTCTCACAGATTAAAGAAGCTAGAGTTTGTATTGCTACTGTAGCTCTGTGGGTTTAGGAGATCACTACAGCTCATCTGTATTAATCATGTTTGTGGACCTCCCCTCATAGATCTATCTAAAATATGCTCAGAGGGGATTGTATTTGCATTATTTAGAAATCAGCAGTGTTTTCAGTCATAATGTTAGGTAGGGGACCTCACAATTAACTTCACCCAGAAATATTAATTCTGTCCTTATTTATTCACTTTCATGTTGTTCCAAATCCATGACTTGCTTTCGTTTTAGGAACACAACTGTAAAGTTTAACATGATGTTTACACGGATCTTTGTGTTCCTGTAGCTCGACTGGCAGAGCATTGCATTAGCAGCACAGAAGGTTGTGGGTTCAATTCCCAGGGAGCACGGGTTCTGCAAAATATCTTTGTATGTGTTCCACAAAAGTCAGTCATTTGGGTTTAGAACAAACATACTTGATTGTGGAATCCGTCATGTCAAATCCCTCCTTATAGAAACCCTTTTAAAGAGCTATATAGAGATTTTGTTGTTGGTGATTTAAAGCATTATTTTGTCTATACGAAGGAGTGGAGTTTGTGCAGTGGTCAGTCAGCCATTGAATTCACTATATACCTCTCCTTCTGCATTCACCCTTTATTTGATGTTAGTTAGCTCCTAGTAGGGTTCATATAATGCATATATGCATTTTGGGAATGGTGATTGATTCTGTGCACTTCAGAGATTTAGAGAACCCACCCAACATTGTTATGGATCATACAACCAAAAATTGTAGGGCAATCAGAAGTAGATTGTCTTCTGTGATTTTGGTTGCGTTGTGACTGTGTTGGCTCATTTAGACCTGCTGATTGGCTGTCCAGTCTTATGGTTCCAATGCTTTCCATTTAGCACAACATTACTGCCTTTTATTGGGTAGTGTTGATGGGTGGGGCCTATTTAACCTTGGGTGGGGTTTATTTAATCCATGTTAGGTAATATTCTCATTTTACTGTACTTGCAACTAGATAATATTGTTTTATTTATTTCTGTGTTGTTATAGGCTAGGGATTTTGCTGTTAAATTGTTTTTCTCTTTTGTGTTTTTTTTAAGTCTACAAATCGTTCATTTTCTTATAAAAGGTATGTGTAGATTTAAGTGTACTTGGGTTTCCATTTTCCTTTTGTTTTCCATGTAAATTGTATCCAAATGCTAGTAGGTGTCCTGTGTAAATGACTGTAGTAGCAGAGGGAATATTCAAGATGGCGTTTAGGACCTTTTGTGTGCAATATGAATCTGGTATAGTGCAGGTTTCACAGTTCTGAAGGTAATTAAAACTACACTCCTCCAATTTTATATTTGTGTTTAAAGCTCAGCTGTTTAGCAGTTGTCATCACAGAACCTAATCTTATAAAAGCACTTTAAATTTACCATCTCTTGAAAACCGCGCTTTAAAATTTGCATCTCAAACGTTGACTTTCTCACTCAATTTTATAATTGATTATTGAAGAGCTTCTACAGTACATCGTGTGTTTTACAGACTGCCATTATTATTTGTCTTTTTTTTTGCAGAATTTGCAATTTTAACAGTTTCTATGGAAAACACTCCATTTATATGGCTCTGATGACTAGACTGGAAGGCAATGAGATGATTGGATGTTTGTACAGTTGGTTCTTGAAAGCGTGTAGACTGAATTGCTGTGTATATTTTCTTCACTTGCTTACTGTAGGCAGGTTTTCACCCCTTGACATGAAATGCAAATAAAGTATAGGGTAAAAAAAACGCCTCGGAGTATGATTGTTTACTGCTGATTGTCTCCTATTAATGGTCTTTGTGTTACATAATAACAGCTGTTTCTTTTATTAGTGTTGCACGTTTTATAAAAATGTTTATCTTTTTGAAAAGTTTGTTTTAGATAAGAGTGATTAAAACTGATAGTGATCTGGATTTGGCAACATTTGCATTGAATACATAAAGCATTTGGTAGAAATGTTTTCTTTTTTACATTTCTGTTTAAAGCAAAAAAGCTTGCATGTAAGCATCTGTGTATATGTATGGTACAAATGTTGGGCATTAAGGGTTAAATTACACACAGATGCTTACATGAGTTGTTTTTTAAGACAAATAAATAGACACCAACTATCCAAATGGGGATTTCCTATAATATCCTTGCTACTTCAACTCTGCTACTTCTATCAGAGTTGTTTACTTATTTCTCTAACATGTGTTAGAGGCATGCCTTGTGTATTTTAGGAGAGGCGTCTGTACACAGAGTAACTCGCAGAAGTCTTTTTGGCTGAGCTGGAAGAATTAAGGTGGACTGATCTAAAGATGGCATCAACAAATACAGGTCCATGAAGTTGACATGACTATCAATCAGATTATAATATTGTCATGTTGGCAAATGTATTTTAAAGCCCCTTAATAGATAAATGGGGTGGTATAGATGCACAATAAGATCTTATTGTAAGAACAGGCAAGTAAACAGTTACAATGAATATCAGGTTTTATCCCCCAATGCGTGGTATTTGAGATTTTACTAGTGCCTTTAAAGCGAGACAGGTTTCCCTTTAATAAAACTGTTCAGAACTCAAATATTAGTTATCTAAAATCCATTTAGAAACACAATATAAGTCTTGAATATTGTAGCTCTTGTAGTCCTTGTGCTAAAGAGGGTGAACAGAGCTCTAAGTATAACAATGTAATTTCAACCTGTCAAACCTCATTAATCACTGTGGATGACTTTTCTGAAGAAAGCAGATACTCTCTCCCCCTCGCCTGAGGTGTTGGCTTGAGCCAAAGGTTTTAACCATTTTCCTGCAATCATGATTCCAAAGGGTGTGTGTGTGTGTGTGTGTGTGTGTGTGTGTGTGTGTGTGTATCGAGAGAGAGAGAGAGAGAGAGAACCTGCAACATCTCAAATCTTAAGCATAGCTATTGGAAGCAAGCCTTGCTCATGTGCTCATGAAATGAAATGTTTGGAAATTAATGGGTTTCAAATGTCTGATTACAGTGTGGAATGTTGTTTAAGGGAAAGCTGATAATACATTTAACCATTATTGAGATTTTTAAATATATATTCAGTTTGAAATTGTTCTTTGTGAGTGAATGTCTAATTGAGTTTTAAAAATGCTTATCTAGCTCAGAAATGTCTGGGAAATTCATGGAAATTCATTCATCCAAAGGTGTGAATGGTTTGCGTAGTTTTGCATACACTTTTGTACTTCTACAAAATAGTAATAGATAGTAATACAACAGTATTAATATTTATAATATTAATATTAAAAGTAGCTAATATTTATAATATTGACAACTGTAATTTAAAACAAAGAAACTATAAAAGGCATACTGTAAAATGAAAGAAACAACTATTCTTTTTTTTTTATTTAGGGCATGCAAACCATGCACAGAAAATGAAAAACGTAAAATTTATATTTACACAAAATTAACATAAGTACAAAAGACAATCCACAGAACAATTTTCTCTCCGCTGACTGTCACTTACAGGCTTTGAAATCTCACAAAAATGACATCTAATATATTTCCAGAAAACACTGGTTAAGACTACAAAAAGACTACCTGTAATTAAATACATTACAGAAATATAAACAAGATTTTACCTCAAAAGAATTAAAAAGTTTTGTGTGGGTTCAAAAAGTGACCTGCAGTTACACTGGCATGTGAAAGGTTAAGAGCACCAAATGTTTTTAGAAACATACAAAAACTGCCAAATGCATTGCTGATTGCTGTATTTGATGAATATTAGCACAATGATGCATTTGTTTTCAAAACCTGTAAATTGAAGGTTGTAAGCATTGGACTACAAGACATTTTTGCCCTATTCACAGAGATACAACATGGACAAACCTATCAATAACATTGAATACCTTATAGCACTAAGACCATCAGTAGGTAGTTTCTGATTTCCCTTTAACGCTCATGGACAGAGCAAGTATGGGCCCTTCAGGGTGACGTGGGTCATTTCTGCATCATTAGCGGCAACAAACAGAAAAGCAAAATTATAGAAACTGAATACAGTTACTGTAAGAAAATGTAAATGGTGGTTGCCTCTGTAAAATTTGCTGCCAGCTTACTAGAATGTTGTGGTTGATTGTAAAGGATTTTTACAAGGTATTATGAGTGTTGGGTGGTTGTTGGGTTGTTGTTTGTTTGTTTTTGCCAGTTTTATCATTTGCCAAGCAAAAACAATAAATCATGAGGACTGACTTTTCTAAGCAATCGAATTTAAGATCTTATGTCTGTGCAAAATGGCAATGGACGAGTTAGATCGCAAAGTGGTCTCTTTCATTAACATTAGTTAATGCATTAACACATGAACTAACAATGAACAATATCCTTTTTTACAGTATTTAGTAATCTTTGTTAATGTTAGTTAATGCAAATAGAATTCTTCATTGTTTATGTTAGTTCACTGTGCATTAACTAATTTAAAAATGTTGAAATTAACATTAACTAAGATTAATAAGTGTTGCATACATATTATAAATTAGTTAATTTTAACTAAGGTAGTTAACTACTGCTACTAAATGTAACTTTGTTGTAAAGTTTAATATTAATGGTTGATTAAACACCTAACCCTAAGTATGTGCAATAGTAATTGGTTTGAATCAATGTTGTCAATTGGGACAGTTCAGTATTGGTGCAGAAATGACATAATTTCTAGTCTAGTCTGATGCTAGGCGGAAAGCACTTGTTCAAAGGCAGTGAATGAGACGCATTCAGTTCACAGACAAAACGATCACTAGCCAACTTTATGCCATCGATGCTACGCTAAAGCAGAATGCTGTCTGAGCGAATCTGATCAAAGGAGCATGCTACATTATGAGTGAGGCTGATAACAGAGGCAGATTCATTACAGAGAGGTTAAGAATTCATGGAAAGCTATATGTAGTCGCTGCATAGCCTATTGGATTGGCAGAGGTCATGACAAGTGTATTAATTTATGAGATAAATATTTGGAGGATACAGGTGATATAAAATTGGAAGGCAGGGAAAACTTCTGCTACTAGGCTGGGAACCCTTAGTGCACACAGCTCATGAGAGGGATGTAATATTTGACCGGCCTCCAGGGGGCGCTACAATCCTCTGTGCTGTACGCCTGGGAATGTGGTCGTCCATTTGAGTGCCTTAGACAAGCATGGAGAAAAACAGAGGTGAGGCCATTGTTTTGTTTCATTACTTTGGATGCAATGCAAGTGTACTTAAGAGTCTTTTGTGTCACTAATGAAAACATGAGTACAAATGATGTTTTCAGGATTTAGGTCAGAGACACAAATAAACACATCAGTCTGGGTTTAAAGTGCAATACTGACAGTCCACTTTTTTTTAGAAGTCTTTCATTTTTGTTTCATTTCTCTCTTTTGTTCCTCTGTTTTAAAAGGTTCATATATTACATCAAAGAGTATTTTTTCTATGGAGAAAAGGAGCAAGTCTTTTTAGGTAGGGTAGGCAATTTCGGAGAGGCTAGCTTTGAAAGCATAAGATCCCTTCCTCCCTTGATCCACACCTCCTTTGTAGCAAACGCAGTAACAACAAAGGGTAAAAAAAGCAAATCTACATAATACTTACCAGACAGGGTAAATCCAGACTGGTGCAGGTTTCTGGCTGGTCCGGCTGGAGTTTTTCCTGGGCAGGAGGGCCCCCTAGTGGTCGGAGTGGCTGGTACAGATTTGGTCATACTAATGACATCATGTACAGGGCCGTCGTAGTTTCCCCTGGGAACACCGCGAGTGTCAGCCATCTGCAAAATAAAACATTTGATTTTGAAGGTCTTTTTAAACATTCAAAGCAGGAAGTACAGTAAAAGTAATTTTATTTTTGCGCATTCAAATGTGTTTTGCGCATTCAAAATTGTATTGATAACACAGTTTATGGGGGCAAGGGCATTGTTTTTCCAAGAGTTGGTGTTAGAACTCTTAGTTGCTGTTTATGGAATGAACAAGTCATGACACATGTCCTTTGGATCACTGTATTTCTTACCCTGCCCCGGGCCTTGATTCTCTTGTAGACGTAGTCCGGAAAAGCTTTTCTAGGGATGAAACGCCCTGAACCCTCTGTCACATTCAGTTTTCCTTCTTCTAAAACAATCCTACCCTGACTGATAACTATGACAGGGAATCCACGACACTCCATCGCCTCGAAGATATTCACCTCCACTGTCTGCAGAAAAGACAGGGTTCAGCAGCCAGAATGACTCCAAATAAATGTTTTCCAAGTAATTCCAGGCCATTTAATGGCGTTGTTGAACTGTTAAACAACCTTTAAAACTAATGTTTAAACAAACAATAATTACATTCTTTTTGAGATAAATTAGGTAATTCTCATACCAGGTTGTGAGATTTGGCAGAGATAATTTTAGTCTCCTTGGTGTTCCAGATGACAAGATCAGCATCAGATCCAACAGCGATTCGGCCCTTCCGAGGGTAAATGTTGAAGATTTTTGCAGCATTCGTGCTGGTTACTGCAACAAAATCATTCTCGTCCATTTTACCTGTTGCCTGTACAGCAAAAACTTGTTGGTCAGTCTTTAAAGTTCCCTTTTTATTCTCCTAATGTACTCATAATGCAACATTAAATGTAACATCTAACATCATTTATTTACAAAGAAATGCATTAAATTAATTTATTCTTCCAGTATATTAATTTAAATCAATGATGTTCATTTTACATTCAAATGTATTTATTTTTGTTAGTTAAAAACCCAAATTATTCTGCAGGCACATACCACAGATCTGTCCCAGATGATGCTCATTCGTTCCTCTATGCCGTTGGTTCCTTCTGGAATGAGGGTGAAATTGTCCTTCCCTACGGCTTTCTGTGCAGTAGTGAAGGTGCAGTGGGCACTGGCTGTGACCTGAAGATCTCCACTGAAAGATATCATGATCTTTAACTTCAGGAGCGTGTAATCTATATATCGCATATCATGTTTATTTGAGTATGTTACAACTCGTACAAAACCGAACATATCTCTGGTCAGCAGTAGGACTGAAAGTTGTATTGAGTATTCTGATGTTATATAACCAGATGATTTTAAAGCAGTTTTTATTTGGCCATTAAGGTTCCTTAAGACTGTGATATTTTATTATTTTTAGAGCCCCTCATTAATGCGATTTTTAAATAGCAAAATTAGCATTAGAGTTGGTTGATTTGATTTACTTTCAGAGCACACATAAATATTGGGATATCACTGAAACATCATGAAAAGGTTAAAAAAAATTAAAATATATATGCAGTATCTTTTACCTATATCACCCAGCAAAAAGTTACTGCTAGCCAATATACTAGCTAATCTTCAGCCTTAGCTGAAGATTGGTCTTGGTCTTTGCTGCTCACCAGGATAAGAGTGAACTAAGGTAATCTGGAGTGCTTGGGTCAGGACTAAGTGGTGGGGACATCACAAATGCAGCAGCTTTGGCCCAGTTTTTGCTCCAGTAGTGTGATCCATCTGTGCCGAGGCTGGCCGTGACTGGTTCCCCATAGATGACCATACCTGAAATTAAAATAAAACACAGGAAATGACACATCGGGTACTTCCTCTTATTCTCTTTGTGTGTTATAGTTTAATTTAGTATTATTGATTTTGTACCCTTTTTCCTGGCCTTGGCAATAACATCCGCAGCAGATTTGCTCATCACCTTAGTGACATAGAGTGGGCAGTTTGCTTGTTTAGCAATGGTAATCGCCCGATACACAGCCTCAGTCTCAACCTGGAGAAGAACAATATAACCATTACAAGATGTACACTAAATGGCCTGAAAGAATTGTAAATTTCATTATATCAGTTAACAGTAACTGATGTTTCAGTATATCAGTTATTTTTGTCTCAGAACATTAAAAGTACAGTATCTGATTCTGAGAAATGCTGTTATTATTTGAATTGACACCCAAACAAACATTCCCCTTCTTAATTAATGCCCATCAAATAACAAATATGCAAGCACCTACATTGCTGATTTTCTATGAGAGGTTACAGATTCAATCCCTTTTTTTCTCTCCTACTTTCACAGACAGGACTGTATGCAACACAGAATATTTTTTGAGCTCACACACAGAACAGACATCTAACAAATATTCACAAAATAGTTTGTTTGGGTGTTGATTTCAATTTTAAACTGTGTTTCTCAAAAACCACTTACTGTACCCATAAAACCAACCTCCTCTGGATGACTCAGTACGTGTCCCTCTGGACCAGTGATTCCCAGGTCCAGAAGCTTCTTCTGCTCCTATAGATTGAATATAGAGTATTGACCATGGAGGAAAGAAGAAAGAGAGACATTGGGACATTATTATAAAGACTGTATGCCTACTAGAAATGTGTTAACACAGACGACATTCAGATTCGTAGTATAGTACATTATAGGCAACATATCATGGTTACCTCATCAATGATGTCACCGTTTTCAGCGTGAACCTGAGCGATGGCTCCTAGTTCTCTCATAGCCCCAAACATCTCGTAGATCTACAGAGTCAAAGACTGTTGTCAGTTCCACAACACCTATGTTTAGTGTTCATACTTCCTTTACAACTCTGAAGGCCCTGTCACATGACCTGTATCAAGGGTTCAGTGCATTGCTTAATGCACCTCTACATGAAAAGCATTGCAGATAGCCAAGTTATTGGTAATTGCATAATGCTTTCCACAATACACATTTTCAGAGGCGTTTTACAGAAAACCATATTGGACTGTAATTAATGTTTTTGTCTTTAGGTCTCAGTAAGGAAGGGTGATTGTGGCAAGTTAAAACAACAATTTCCAATGTCATATCAGGTTGGACAACAAGCAGTTTGACCTCCTCCTGGCCAAATTAAAAATTTTTATTTTGAAAGTATTAAAAATTGACTTTAAGCATAGCATGCAATGCTTATAATAGCTAAAGATATGAGTTTGCATTTGGTAAAGTTGTGTGGAAGGTCCTTCTTTACAAAATAATACAGTTATGACAAATGCCAAATGTACCTGTGTATCAGAACTCTGATATTGATCCTTATAAGCCATGAAGATGAGGAAGGAGTTTACCCCTAAACCAAAAAACAAAATTAAGATTTATCTCTAAACATAAATGGGTATTTGAAGATAACTGGTTGTTAATACAGGCACTGCAAAAAGATCTCAAAATTACATAATTTGAATAATGGACAGCCAGTTGGTGAACTTACTATTTAAAGCGCTTCATGACAAAAAATAAAGTAATCTTAGAATGCAATATGCCAGAAAAATATCGAAGTCACACATAAAACCTCACATCACCTTTATCTTTGACCAGAGTCTCCAGCTCCTCAAACAGTCCATCATGCCAGCGTGTTATGTCAATGTGCAGAGAGTAGTCACAGCATGACCGCTTGTCTGCTGTATCCCTCCACTGGTCATAAGCTGCCAGTAAACTAGATCCCAGTTCAGGCACAACATGATCAACTAAATTAGAGCAAGACACAAGACACAGCAGAGTAAACTGATGATGTTGAGAAAACTATGTAAAACATTTATAGTCAGGTTTAAACAAGTTTTAAGCAGTGACAGTAGTGTGCTGTGATATTCTTCAGATAAACCTATTTTAAACAATGCTTTTAATTACTGTACAGTTATTATAGATGCAGTTTTAACTACCTTATCGTAATTGACTACATGGATTTGTATTTTTAATAATTCTTTTGTCACATTATAGGACTGCAAAAAAACTGCAAAAATATACACTTAGACTTACAAACACTAAATTTTAATCTAGAATCTTGCTGATGTACTACCCAAACAGAATATTTGTTAAAGCTTAAGTGTGTACTTTTCTTATATGAAATGAAGATAAAATACTTTTGTCTACTGTTAATTTTCGTAACTTTTTATTTATTAAGTGTAACTATGATGTTGAAATTGTATAAATTTTCATTTTCTCCAAAACAAAATTTAAAAAAGTGTTATTCCAGTGTTATAGACATGAACACAGAACGGGATACAGTTTTACTTCAGAATGACCTCATGGAGATGTACAGTGAGGAAATTCAGCAGAGGAGAAGAGAACAGTTTGTGACAGCCCTGTGTCCCCAATTCAACTGATATTATGAGATTGGACAAGCTTTTATGCCTGAATACTGTACAACACACACACACAACAGCCCTATGTCCCCAATTCAACACACACACACACACACTTCTTTCTGATATACAGCTTCCCCTTAATGTAGTTTTCACTACATTCTGCAGCTAATGCTCTCATGTTATTGGAATTCTTCTGCACTCTTCACTATGATGTGAGATGATCATGTGGATGACATACTGATCATGGTGGTTCCTCCAGCCAGAGCAGCACAGGTGCCATGATAAAAGTCATCTGCAGGGCTCATGCCCAAGTGAGGGGCCTGCAGACAGGTGTTAACATCGATGCCACCTGGAATCACAATGTGCCCATATGCATCCACAGTCTTTACACCTCCAGGAACAATGAGATTCTCCCCAATCTGCCTGGAGTTCAGAGGAAGAGGAGAACATTGTACATTGTCAGAACACCTCAAAAATGTGTTTGTTATGCTGTCAGAACTTTCCATTTTGTCAAATAGGACAGAAAAGTAGTAGTGTAGTACAAAAGAGTAGAGTAAATGCAATATAGTGAAATATACTAGTACAGTATAGTATAGCATAGTAACATAGCACAGTTTAGTATACAGTAATATAGTATAGTATAGTAAGTACAATACTGTATAGTATAGTATAGTATACTATAGTATAATAAACTATATTTAATAATAAAAAAAATCTTACTTAATAATCCCATCTTCAATGTAAATGTCAGCATAAAACGACTGGTCATCATTTACGATTTTTCCACCTTTAATGACGAGCTTGTCACTCTGAAGACAAAAGACACAGAATTTGATTATTGACTAGATCTAGTTCTGGGGGAGCTTTTTCTTGCAGATATACAGTGAGAGCATGAGAGCACAAAAAGCTTTTTAATGCATGCAAATCCTACTATCCAGAATATGCAGTGTTCTTTAATGAGCTAATAAGAGATTATATCACTCAAAGACCAGATACTAAAAAATCCAGACAGAGGTGAAGAGTACAAAAGAAGGATAAGTGGGTACTCTATTCAACTGTAACAATCCTTTTATATTTAAAATATTATGCATGCATGGCTGTTTTGATTTGCATAAATAAATATATTACCAGGGGAAAATATGGTAATGACACTTTTCACTGTCTATTTTTGCAACATTATGTCTGTGTGATGAATGCAATTCATAAGTTCACTTATAGGAGACTTGTAATAATGCCCGTTCACTCACTCCTGCCATGAAACTATGCCAGGCAACCGAGTTTGTTAGAGCACTCAGGCATGAAACAACATTCAGTGCCATTAGATGTGCTAACCAAAGTTTCCCAAAGAGTTGCCCAAACTCATATCATGATCAACTGTCACTTACTCCAACAGACATGACTATATAAAAATATCACCATTCAAACTTTTCTAAAGCTAAAAAATTTGACCACACTTGGGTAGCTCTGGGCCACAGTGTCTGGATCGTGTGTTACCCACAGAGCTTCACTTAATGCAATGTGACACTTCCACAGGCAGCCCATCACTGGCACAGCCAAAATCTCTGCCAAGCCTTTCCGATTCTGGGCCACAACATTGCTTGAGGAGAGATGAGGCAGACAGGAAGGTCTGGGATGCATTGTGCATCACCACTCCATATTAAAGTATTGAATATCCAGGGCATTACTATTGATACTTTTAGTAAATAATTATAGGCTGGATTTGTATGCATTGCTTAAATGACTATGTAGTTATCAAAGGTTAATCACATTGCAATTTTATCAAGAAATGCAGACTTTTTTACATGCTGCTTATAGGTTACTCGTTGCATTGTGCTTTAAATGTGGGTCAGACTCAGGCAGAGAACTGTATAGGTCAGGCCGACGTCAAATTGCATGGAGGAGAGCTGAACTCAATTTGGCTGTGTTAATAGCGCTCTTCTCCGGGTTTTGTCGCTCCCGCAGTGCACATGGATGAATCCATGCTACTAAAGGGGACAGGGGCTTCGGCTCATGGGCAGGGCCCCAGACAGACGTCTAGGCCAGCAAAGCCCATTTAAACGCTTGGCCGACTTGGCTCGCAAATCTTACGTCTTCCAGTGTGGGCTAATGAGTATGCAACATCAATAGCAAACACATAAACCAAAAATGTCATTGTCGTTGTTTATTAATACATCAGATCACCGGTACCGAGGTGACCCGAGAGGAATATAAACGAAAGACACAATGGGCGTGTGAAACCGGTAATAAAAGCTAACGCCGCCGACATAGCACACATTAATACATTTAACCCTGATCCAAAACCTCGCAAGCATTATATGCATGCATGCATGGATATTTAAACGCAACATCTAAATGTATTAAACGTTTTGGTGCAGCTTGTATCGTGTTACCGGCGTTTCCAGTACAGCAGGTTGTTGCCGGCGGCTGCTCACTCATGACTGCACAATAAACCATCCTCTCTCCGTTACCGCAACCAGAAAACATCCATGGCCTCGGGTTTTACAGCGTAATCACTGCTGTTAACATTACTTACCGTTAAACGAGGGATGTTCTTCTTGCCTTGGAAAGACATGGCACCGGTTCGAGCAGAGCTTTGATTTCCGAGAAGGCAAAAAACGCGAGATGACCGGATCCGTGCGCAGATCGGAATAAAGGCGTAGTAAACGGGTTTGTGTGAGGACGGGTGTCAATAATCGGGGGTGTGATTTAGTTTACTATTATCGGGGTTCGATAGTCAAAGTAGACAAAAGCCCTCTAGTGCCCCCACCCTCTCTGTCCGCTTACCATCTGCTGGTTTAGTATTCACAGAGCATCCTACAGACTGGGGCGAGGCTAACCCGTCAAACAGAGGCTTCAGCTGCCCCACTCTCTCAGAAATAAAAGCTTTTCAATGGTTCTTCGTAGAACAAAAATCAATAATCTATTCGATGTTTGGGTTTTTAATGCGTTTTTATAGTTCTTTCTGTGATTGTAAAAAGTTCTTGATGTTACATAGAACTTCAGCATTGATTTGGGTTCCTTTAGGGATCGGTGTGGTTTCCTAAGGAAATGGAGAGGTTATTTCGGTAACTTAAACGGGTTCTCTCATGACATTGGGTGGTGAAGCAGTTTATGAATTTTGTATCCTAATCTTTATTTGAGCCACTTATTTTTTTCTTTCACTTTGTTTCTCCATATACCAACAAACCTAGTTTTTTTACATGTAAAACAATAAACATAATAAAAATTGTTTTATCAAATATAAATCAAACAGTATTTATATAAAAACAATTAATAATTGATCATTGATCGATAATTGAAACAGGGGTAGATGCTTTATTGAAATTTATAAACAAACTTTTTAGGTTTACGATGATGTTGTTTTGCTGCTAATGGCAGTTTTGCTTGAGGTCATGAAACTGTATAGTGACAATTCTACATTACAATGGTTATATAAAAATGGTTGTTTAAAGTAGTTTAAGTGGCATGCCATGTCAAATGCATGTTAAGACTTTGGTAATAGTCGTAATGCAGCAATTATTACCTCTCGTTTCCCGTTGTGCATACGGTTGTGTCCGGTAGGGTAAACGATGGTCTGACCCGATGAACCACTGGACGGGCTGGGCTGTGTTCGACTCGGAGATGCTTGACTCACGCTTGAGAAGTTGCTCACACTCGAAGTATCGCTGAAATTGTCTTTCTGATCATCCACTCGTCGGTTTCTCCTGGCAGAGTTGGGGCTGTACGACTCAAAATTCAGAGTTTTATTCTCATAAGCTCCTTCGATATTACAAAACATGCCTCCGAACTTCACCCTGGGTTTAGGGCTGTCAGTCCCAAGTTTGGACAGCAGGGAACCTTGGTCATCATCTTGGGTAGGGAGTCTTCTCTCAGCCATGGGTAGGATCTTATTTCAGACCTCACAGAAGAAAGACGATTTGGAAAATTTGAAGACGTCTTTGAAGAGTATTCCAGAGACACGATAATTCCTCGGGGGCAACGAGGCTTGTGTAACAGCCACTGTCGTCTGGATATAAGAGCTGTCCAGAGAGGCGTGGTGCTGAAATCCCCCAGTCACTGGATTAGGAAAGACACAATCGCTCCCTTGAGAAAAAGGTACAATGATTGTTGCGCAAACAATTCAAACAGAGATCAATACAGTCCTTTGTTTGAATTTGTCTTTAAAATCCACGATAATGTTTCTCTAGTTTAAAGAGGTATTTGACGTGTGAATATGTACAATGGACATGAACATTATTTAAACATTGAGCTTTTCTGCTTAAATGTCACACAATGCACACACGACTGAAAATGGAACTTCTGTCATAATCTGGAACCATTAAAAATTCAAAGAGATCAAACAGAATGATGTGAGAGTTAAATAAGGTCCTACTTTCTAAAGTAATTTTTAATAAACATTTATGCAGTTTCTTGTTCCATTAGAATTCTCTAAGACAAAAATATAAATGCTGTTTAAAGCAATATTAAAGTATATAATGCTGTTTTAAATATTATACTTAAATATGTCATAGTGTCAATGAGTCATAAGTTGTGTGTTTTATGATGCCTGATTTAAGCTTCCCCTCAAATAGCATTCATACCATCTGGTCTATTGTCAAACCTTTAAACAATGTTATATAAGTATGAAGTCTTTGAGGATGAGACATTTAGCTCCTCTAATCACCCTCAATGAAACCCAATTGAGATTTGATTTGCTCATAAATAGCTTTAGTAAATTAAACTGTAAATTAAATTTAGAGTAAACAATTTGGAGTAAATAAAATATGTTACACGCACTGATGTTAAACAGACAGATGCTAAACGCACAAAGTGCAGATGTCGTTTACATTGTGTCTGGGTTCATCTGTACATGCAGAGATCTGGGAAAGTCCATCTGGAGTTTTGAAGATGTGCCCAAAGGAAAAGGAATCCTGCCCCATATGCTGAATGTCCCTGGGGGTGAATGCGTTAAAAACACTTTAAAGCCAGAATGGGTCATACAAGCACATAAAGGCAGCAGAGTAAGAACAGCCTGAGGAAATGAGGTTTATAGTTCATCAAGCCTAACAGATACATGTATACATGTTCCATTCAGACTTGACTAGCTAGATTATTTCTCACCTGTGTGGAATCATAATGAAATCCATCAAATAAATTACAGCGCAATTCAGCAAACAATAAACTTAGTAACAGTAACAAGCCACTGTCAATCCTAATCACTTCATAAATCTAATTTTATAGGGAGTTAAAGGTTTTTACGTGAATAAAATACACGTTTGCTGCTTCTATATTCTAAAAATTAGTTTTTGCAGCATGTTTTGGTATCTTTGCTGTACAGGAGGTAAGCAGAACCTTCAAAGGTTGTAATCATAAAAGACATCTGCTTTTCATTCCCCTATTTCTAAAAACAAAAGGAGCTCTGGGTATCTGTGTGCTGCAGCCCACATTTCACAGCAGTTTACTCGCTGGATCCTTGTTTGATTGTGCAGCAGTGGCATTTCTTAGCTGTAGATGTGAGAGAGTGAAATGGATGAATCAGCCAGAGGCAGAAAACTATCTTCTGTCCTCAATTTCTCTTATTCTCTCCATTCCTGAGTTGAAGTTTGCCAAAGGGTGAATATAACAATTCAGAAAAAAGTCTATTATTTAGCTACTAATACAACAAATTCAGTACTAGAACAAGACAGGAATTTGATAAACTGTTGGACCTCCAAAACATTTACAAAAAGCATTTTTGTTCATGTTTTGGAGGAAAAAGTAGTTCATTTTTGGGTACAATATTCCTTTACAAACTCTGCGGCTCCCTCTTTTGATTGTACTGTTGCTTGCACAGCAAAAAACAAACTGCAGTGCGGGCTTACTAAAGAGACACTTGTCACCTGAGAAAACCAAAAATATCAACAGTATTTTAGCCTTACCCAAATCAGCCTTACCTTTGGACATTTAGACAGTTCAGAGGCACTTACTGAAGAGTTACATTACTCAAGCTAAAGAAATATGGAACTGCTTTACCCATAATCCACTGCAGTTTTTTATTTTCAGTCAACAGAGAAAGACTCAGAAATGTCCTCATAGTTTTCTGTCTTCCTCTGAGAAATTTATTTGAAATACTCTTCCTGTACATTACAAAAAAAGACGTTTTAATTTCAAGATTTACTTTCATTTCTAACAATGCACAGGAGGGGGTTAGCGTCACCACGCTAATGCCAGACATACTGCCAGAAACCAAAGCAGAGTGCATGTAAACAGTAGGGGGAAGGGTTTTAACATAACACCTCTCATTCCATTAGGCTTCCAAAGGGAAGCAACCTCCAGCACCACCTGCTTAGCAGGGAAAGGAGAGTGTTTCAATTTAAGAGTCCTTAAATTCCACACACGCGAGGTCACACAAAGTGAAGTTCAAAAGATAGGAAGGATAAAAACAATTTTAGTCGGCAAGATAAAGAGCACCATATTCCATTAGCCGTAGATCAACAGGTGGCCAGTGCAGACTTGACCTAAACAGTTTGTCTTGCAAATACACAAGATTGATCGCTGGACCTCTGATGGAACAAATGCGACCGCTTCCTCTGCTACAGAAGACAGAACAATTGGAGTCCATGGTCTGCACAAAAAACAACATTAAAATTAGCTAATAAACATGACTGTGGTACTACTACAGTATGGTTTGTGGTAATAACCATGGCGTTTTGGGCTTGTGTACTGTGGTAGTCATGGTATTCCTGGAGCATGTACATATTATGGTATATGAATATGGTAAACATTCACTGGCATGTTATATGTCAAAGTACATTTATGCATTTGGTAGACACTTTCACACAAGGTGAAATGAGAGAGCAAATGAGAGAGCAATTAACATTTTGCCATAAGAGTCAACAATAAGCCTAGTCTATAAAGCTACATTTACAAGTAGGAATATAGTTGAAGCTATGGAAGTACCACAGTACATCAATGTGTCATGTGTTACAGAAAAAGCCATTGACCTGTTTACCATTTGTTTGTATTAACAGCTGACAACTGTACTTTAAATCACTGTAAAATGTATGTCTATTGAGTTGTGTATTACCACGGTCCACTGAGCCATGTGACATCATTTCCTGCTTGCTGGAAGAGCTACGACCAAAGAATAAACGCTAAAGAAAAAAACAAAAATAAAAATAAAAACTGAACATAAAAACAAGACAACAGAACAAAGAGAGACAGTGATCATTCATTTAGACAGACAGAATCATCAGTGCTGAAGATATTCATGTTGACCTGATTCATTAGTAATGAATGTGTTTACCTTTTCTTCTAGCTCTTTAATCTGTCGTTTCTGAGTCTCTATCCATTCCTCCAGCTCTTTAATCCTCTGTTGGGATGAGGTACACAAATCAGCAGCAGTTAACAGTTGGCCACTATCACAGTGTACAGTTTAACATTTACTGTAAAAACTAAAAACATTTACTGCTTGCCAAAGGCCACCATGATGCTTTGGCTGATTGTTGCTATGCTGTTACTAAAGTGCTCAGAATGGTTTTCAGTGAGTTGCTATGCTGTTGCTAAGGTGTTCAGAGTGTCATTTAGTGAGTTTCTAGGGTTTTCCAGGCAGTTGCTAGGAGTGTTGGCCAGAGGGGAGGGGTTTAGGATCAAGAGAGACTGGTGACATCATAGAAAAAGAAAGTTGGATTAAGTTCCTGCATATTTCATTCAGGATTACAAAGACAAACATTTGTTTTCTTTGAAAAAAAAACACACCAAATAACCTTTAAAACAAATAATAATTAACACCAATAAACCACACACAAACAGTCAGCATTAAGAAAGTCAATGTGAACAGCATTGTTAACATGTAAAATTTTCCTTTGTTTTCATGTCACACACACTATGCTAAAGAAGGGAGAGACAACGTTTTGCAGGTGTATATAGTCAGATACCGCTTGTGCATGTTGAAGCAGCTCCATCCTTTCTCGGAGGATCTGCGCATCTCTCTCTCGCAGCTCGCTGAGGACTTGCCTCTTCCATTGATCGAAAGCTTCTCTCAGTGAATCACGGCGCTGCTCGGTCAGCAGCTCACATATCTTACCGCCTGCCTCCTCCCGTTGCAGAGCATCAAACAGCATCGCCTCCAACTCCAAAATGCGCTGACAGAAAACACGAAAATGGGGTGTGGGCGATAATAACAAAGAGTGACCACCAGGGGGCACAAGACAGCGGAAAAGCGCTACATAACTGATCATTGCTTGTCTGCGGTGCTGGAAAATCAAAGGGTCATTCTCGGTCATTTGTGGCAGAAAATTTCACATGTTATTATTTGAGCATTTTAATTCTAAACGTTTAGTGAATAATATTTTCTCACCTCAGACTTAAAGTGCAGAATAAAATTACAAAAATAAACCCAAAAAGTACTAAATAAAATCACGATATTTTAATTTATATAAAATCTATATTTTGGTTGAATTCATTTGTTATTATTTTATATAAGCCATTAAAATGTAATAAGGCAGACTGGCTGATATTCCAATGATAAACGAACCTGAAGGGCAGTTTTTACCTTATGTGCCTGATCCAGAGACTGTTTCCTGTAGTCTAATTCCTCATCTAAATATCCCTTCTGTTTGCAGAAGAGCTCCTGCAGAAGGAAATAATCACTGTGATACAACAACACAGAGCAGTAACAAAAGTCATACACACGTTTGAAAATTACCTTTTCACTTTCAATGTCCAGCATTTTCTGCTGTAGTGCTGATTTGGTGACTTCAATTTGCTCTAACCACTGGATGTGTAAAGACATTCATCAAATGATCATTAAAACATCACGTAACAATTGAAAATGAAAGACATATTTAAGAAACATCTAGCTCATACCTTTTCTGCTAAGGTTAATACTGTTCTGGCATGAATAACAACCACTTGCTCCTCATTGGTTAGATTCTGTGTGTCATTCAGTGAAAGGAAACACATTAGTGACAGGGATATGCATCTATACCAAACACACCCAGGCATGATTAAACACACTTTACATTTACATATGAAATCAACATACACTTACGGCGTTATCCCCCAGAATATCTAGTTTCTTCATCAGCTCTGAGATGACAATGTCCTGTAATGTGAGGAAGATGGGAGACTTTTATTGAGAAATACCAAGCGACGGCTTGCCCTCAGACAGAAGCAGATTAGATCAGTGCTGAATCAGCCTTAGTCTATTAGGTGATGTGGTTGATATCAAATTCACTAAAAAACTAAAGTCAAGCCTGTATAGAATAAATCATTTTCCATCTGGTATGTACCTCAAGACTCAACCATCAAAAAATTGTTGAATTGAAACCCCATCAAACACTACAATTCTGTATTCTGCAACATATTTTAAGAGGTTTTGGTCAATAGTATTATATTTATAACAATTATAATGATATGGGGCGTATTGTTCAGAATAACTCACAGTGACCCCCTCTGTCTCACAGTAGATTTGTAGTGGACTCATGCCCTCTGCAAAATGAATATTCTGGAAGTTTATGGCTGGAGATTTTCTCTCTCTTTCCTGGTGAAAAAGGAGCATCATTGTAATTATTACACACTGTAGAAAAACTGAAATGTAAACTACACAACAATCTTTCAGATGTTTTGCTTGTTTGATACTATGATAAGTCAACATGTCAAAACAAGGCCGATCTCCTGAAATAACTCTAGGCCAAAACTGCTCTGTCAAAAGTGATTCAGCATTGAAACTTCTGTTCCAAACATCTAAATTTGGGTTTGAATTATTGGCACAGACACAATAAATAAAACGTTCCACTCAGGAAGTTTTATACTCACTTCAAGTTCAAGAATTCTGAACTCCAGAAGTTCATTTTGGTCTTTTGCATCCTGAATTTCATTTTTCAACCGCATCTCCTCAGTCTCCGTATTTTTAAGCTACAAGAAGGAAAATCGCATACATGAATAAGCAATTGAAAAATGACTGAAAGGGTCATTGATGACTTATTGTAATTCAGTGATTCAGGATTTTTAAATGTTTGATAAAGAAAGAATTCATTACATACAGTTTTTTAATAAAATGCATGTTACACCATCAAAAGTAATAAAGGTCAAGATTTACAAATCTACCAAACAAATCTAGAGAACTAAATAAATGTTTAGATCCAATAGTCATCAAACATTAATAAAGCAATCTAATTAAAATAAGTAAAATAGGAGATGTTAAGTCTAAAAATAGTAAGGTACGGGCTTCTCTCAGGGTCAGAGGTCAATATTTGTGAAATCACCTTTTCCACAAGCTCTTGGTTGCGTTGATACAGAGCTTGTTTCTCCTCAATCCACTTCATATCCTGATGAAACAGTAATACAAATACAATGATACAATTACATTAACTTTGTTGGCACTTTAATACATGTGTAAACTGTGGAAACACACATGCTCAGCTGTACCCTCATTCAGTTGCTCAGTTATACCTTTTAATACTGTCCTATAAACATCTTCTACAAACACACACACACACTAACTCTGTATGACAATAAATCACAGCCCAATGCTGTCGCATTTTTGATTCCAGAGCAGTTTCCTGGGAAATGGTCATGAAAATCACAGTTTGTTTGCCAAGTATTGTTTGGAATACTTTGATGTATCTATTGTGTTTCCACATGCGACTGAACAGGAACTCTCAGAGGAACTAGGTACAAAATGTAAAACAAAGCAGTTTTGCTGTACATCTGTGTTCTTTACCTAACAGCTCAGATCTCACACAAATTAAATATTACACAAAAAGATACGTTACAATACTCTGCATCAGTCATTACAACTAAAAATATTGTTGAATGTGATGTTTCGTTTTAAGCTGAATTCAGTAACTGGAGTAGTTTTACCTGTCCCTGCTGACTCAGAACACACTCCAAATCTGCTATTCTGGTCTGATAGCGAATCAGTTCAGCCTGCAGCTGCTCTCGGGTCTAAAACATACAATAAAAATGACCCACAGTGACTCAGACAATGACTACTTTGAGCTTGTTGACCTCCTGGATGAAGTTCTGTCCATTTTTCATATTATCGCCTTGACACTTTTGTTTAAATGTTTTGGCTTTTAATATTTGTTGGAAATGAATTTAACATTTGTTGAATAATATAGTTTTAAGAAGAAACCAGGATAATTTACCTTGACCTCTTTCTCAGCATCAAAAGTGCCCCCAACCTGCTCCTGGAGGAGGGCATAAGCTCGCTGAAGGGCCTGATATTCCATCGTCAGCTGACGAAATCTTAGTTCTGTCTCTTCTTTAAGCATTCCCTGAGGACACAAAGGCAACAGCTTACAGACACATGTTGATATTTGTATTATCACAAGAACTTGCCATAGGCTGTTGTTAATAAAGTGAGCAAAATATTTTTATATTTTCATTCAGACATTACTTACGACATTTAAATTACAAAATAAAACTGGTGCCCTGACTAAATAGTGTGGCGTTTTGAGGACATATTTGTATTCATAATGTGGGTTAAACACACACACCTCTTCGAGGTCATCGTCTGGTGTGCATGGCGTTCGGTCTGTATGATAGGAAATAGAGGAGCCGTCTGAGTCTATAGAACCTTCTTCATCATAGCCGAAAAATGTCTCTACCACCGGCTACAGAGATAGAAAGAGAGAAACAGAAAGAGAGAAGAAAAAAGACAGAGAGAGTGAGATTGAGTGACTGAGAGAGATTAAGTGAGGGGGATCGAGTGGGGGTGGGAGCAATTAAAAAGTCAGTTGATTGTCAATCAAAATTTTAAAGCAGATGATAAACAACAAGGCTAAAAATGTCAAGACAATTAATACATCAAATTAAATAACACCAGTATTCATCAATACAGCTATGAAAACTAATAAAATATAATAACAATTTTATATAAACAAACTGAAAAGTTGTGTTGGATGTTTACACACCCTGCAGGTTCTAAATGTCTTCCTCCTCCGCAAACTATCCTGTCTCCTGTATCTCAATAACATGTCCCTCTCCTACAACACATAATACACATCCAAAACACAATTAGCACAACCAAACTCTCCACTGTACCAGAATAGCTGAATAGAAAGCATGTGCAGTATTTTGTGCATATTGTAAATGTTTAAAATTATTCTTACAGTAACATTCCTCAGAGTGAGATAACTGCAGAGATAAGACAAACCCTCTCCAACAACATAAATATACTGCAGATATTTTTAACTGGGCTGTGTTAATTATTCTCTCTCACATTTTACAGTGTGAATATTTCTCAGACTCACAATCACACTCTTCACAAATCCAGCCGTCTCCAGCGCCTGTAAAAATGAAAAACACACATCAGAACAGCAGGACACTGTTGGCATCTACTGTAATTTGTTGTCTATTTGAGAACTCATGTGATGGTGGCCGTCCAGATAATACCTTGGAAAGATCGTCAATGATGTTTTGCTGTTCCAGGACCTGTAGTCTCAGAAATTCCATCTCTCTCGCCTCTTGGTTCTGATCCAGATCGTTCAGAGAACTGGGCCGACGCATTGTTCCGACCTTTTCTCTCTGTGACATCAAACGTAATGATAAACTAATATCTCACAATGAGCAACTGGGCTTGTGCATAAAACACAACCCTGTTTCATAGATATCAAAATATCAAAATTTTGTTTCAAGTAATTGGTGTAAGATTTATCTGAAAAATGTCATAAACAGATTATGCAGTAGCATTAAGCAGACAGATGCTTCATGTGTCTAGGGAATAATTCAAAAGCAGCATTAGAGTTATACATCTATACAGGAAATGGGCAATTAAGTCTAATAACATTGGAACAGAGGTTGTGGATAAATTGACCACAGAAAAATACCATCACCATTACAACCCGGGAAAATGTATTTACTGCAATAAACTTGATTTACAAGAACATACATTTTGCATTGTGCTTTGTTTATTTATGAAAAAGCAGGTGAAAGGTGTATTTGATACAAGCAATGCTTCTTATAGCACAGCATTAGTATACTATAGTAAAACACTGATGTCTACAGGAAAATGTGTAAAGTGAGCATGTCAAAAATGAGCAAAAAATGTGAAAAAAATGAACAAAACAGTTGAAATACAGTTTTACATACTGTAGGTTTTGATTCTCACCATTTCAATGTTCTCCTGAGTGATGAACTGCAGTTTGTTTTCCAAGCGTCTTAGAGCGTGACTGAGTTCCTCATTCTTGCGGCTCAGACGTCTGTTCTTATCCAGTAATGGTTTATACTGGCTTTCTGCTTCCCTTAGGCGCTTTAGCTGAGTGCAGACACAAACAGCTTGTTACGCATGTATTGGGGTGGCACATGCTTAAAGTGGCCCCAAAAATTATTTAAACATCTAAATGAGAAGTATGTAATTTCATCATTAATTTCTGGGTTTTCCTCTGTTGACTACCATGATCGCAACACTAGGGTGAGTCTGTTTGTCTGACAAACAGACTTTGAAAACAATCACTACTTTTGCAATTCTGGTCAGAGATAAACTTCTGTTGAAACTAAACTGTCAGCTCTTTAGAATATTAATATGAAGACAATTTAATTATCAAAGCTCTATTTCTGTCTTTATTCATGTTTTCAAGACTAAGCACAAACATGATGTAATGTTTCAGGCCTCTACTAACTGATAAACTAAGTGTGATGCTGTACAGTGGTCAATTTGCGGCAGGATTTAGTCGTCATATTAAAATCACTCTGTGTTGAGCTGAGAGAAGGAAACGCTGCAGTCATTCATCACTGTTTGGAGTCTGTGAATACTCACTGCCATTACTGAGAACATTTCCACTATCAAATAACACTTAGGCAGGCAAAAGCCTCTTTTATATGTTATAATATTACACTATACATAATACAAACGAGATCAGCAATTTTAACAGGAGTTTTTTTAATGTTACTGAATGTAGTACAAAATGAGCAGAATCTGAAAAGTGATTTCTATTTTAAATCTCACCAGTTCATTGCGTTCCTCTGACAACAAGGCGTTGCGGTCCTCTAGTTTGCGAATAATAGCACTCAGTTCTGCGATTTTCAACTGGAAACGTCGAGCATCTTTCTCATCCAACTGCTGCACCTGGAACAAACCAACTGCAGGTAACTGGAAAAAACACTCCAGACAGATTCTATACATCTATGTAATATATGTGTAGAACATCTATACATAAAGATTCTATACATCTATAGAATATATGTATAGAACATCTATACATATAGACTCATTCTACACATCTGTACAATATATCTACAAAATATATGTATAGAACATCCATGCATGTAGACTATCTATAGTCGATCTATAGAATATATGTACAGAACATTAATTCTAATTATATATCTTTGGAGCAAATATTCCCATTTTAAATTAATGAATCGCTCAGCCATAAAAATTGGTGGTAATCAACAAATATGCAAAACACCATAATAAATTAAACGTTAAATCTAAAAACCATCATAAACCAAAAGATTTTTTTTATTTCAAATACATTATTACTTTTCTGCTTAGTTTATTTGATGTCTAATAAGTTATATTTATGAGAAAAAAGAAACAGATTGTTCTAGTGTGGTCACAGTCTGTAAAAGAACCTGAAAGGTCACTGCAAAAACCCAAGTTCTCCTGCAGAGAAAATAAAAGCAGCAGCCCACCACAGCTCTAGCTGACATCACACGGTACAGCAACACCACACAGACAAGCCAAAGATGTTCTGCTGGTGTGAAAAACAGCCTCATATGTGATCATATCTGAAGATGTGAGGCTATACCTTAGTGTGAATACAAAGAATTTGTGTGTGTGTATGTGTGTGTGTGTGCATTCCTCTGTTTCCTAACAGCAAGGAGAAGGTGTTATTTGAAAAATGTTACATTCTCACCTCTAGCACACAGGAAGTCTAGTACTGATAGCTGCATGACATCACACTAAACATGCAGATGTACAGCAGCAAATTCAACAGAAAAATCTACTTTTTGTAAATTTGGAGGACATCATTTCTGTAGCAGGAAGGCCTTAGGACTGAACAGCAATCTAATGCATTGGCTCAATAGGACTGTTAAAAAATAATGTTTGAAAATAGTGTTTTATTCATGCAATTTTGTTTGGTGTTGCTAGTGGCACAAAAATGATACACTGCAGCACCGCTTCTATCAACCTATGAAGTCATCAGTATCACACCTCACCTGTCATGCCAACTCCATTATACAGCAACCCACATGACATTTATAAATTGACAAAGAGGACTTATTCACTTATTCACTATATTTCTTTGCTAGAGAAAACATTAATCTGTAACAGATTAATATTGGTAATTAAATAGGCCCTTATTCAAGTTTCATCACTTCTTGAAGAAGATGCTGTTGTCATTTAAAATCAATTGTAAGATATTTTAGAGCAATTAGGGGGGAAATAAAAGAATTGCAAAGCCACACTTGAGCGAAACATTCAGCCAACATGCAACAAACATGCGGCCAAATATCAAGATCTGAGAAAACCTGTAGTACATGCACTGATGTATTTGAAGATGTTAATAAAAATGTTAAATTGAAATTGAGACACAACGACTGTGTTAAAGTCCTTGGTTGTTTTGATGATTAGAATGATTTAAAAGTTAGTCCAGAACTACTAATTTAACTTGAGAATTATATCTATTCATGGCTTTGTTTGAATGTAAGTTATAAGAAGTTATGATAATTATGGCTAATTTATATTACTATGGTGAACTATATTTAGAAAATTATGTGCCAATGTGTGGAATAAAAAAGGTGATTAAAACCATCTTCCTCCAACCCAGATGTATATTAGGTATAACCTTAAATTAATAACTGTTAATCAAGCATCAATAAAACTGACAGATAACACTTAATTTTTTCCCTAGAGTCCACTGATAATGTTGAAGTTTCATCATAATTTACTTTGTCATGACCATTTTCTACATTTTCTTTGACCTTTACACTTTTAAAGGCTGGTTTTGGTACTGTACCACATATAGAAATATATATGTAAATGACCTTGTTATGACTGGCTAACCTCTTGCATGTGAAATTAGAACATGCACATAGGAATACTTGTTAATGTCCAGAAGAATACTGTTAATATCTGTGCTTGTGGTCATATGCTGTTAATATGCTACTGATATGTTATCCATTGCCTATAGAGAAAATGGATGGAATCTCCAGAACCCAGCAACCACGCTGTATAATAAAAATTACACATATGGGTTGAGGCACACTGATTCCAGAGCAGGTAAGCAAAGTTAAAGTGCAGAAAATGGACAGGTTTATTAATGAAGGAGAGGTGCTTACAGAGTTAGCTATGCTGTCTGTTGCGTTTCCTGCAGCGGGTGAATAAGGGCCCTCTCGTCTGGGGCTGGAGTCTCGCAGCAGGGCCAGCTGACTATCTACAGCCTGTTTCTGCTGCTGCAGTCTCCAGGTGTAGCCCACCTGAACGTTGAGCTCTCTCTCCAGCCCACAGACAGCACGGTCCTTTAGTTTAATCTCATCCATCTACAGGACAGAACACAACACAACACAGTCATGCACACAGATACACACACATGCCCACACATATGCCTTAAATAGGACATGATACATGACAATACATAAAACATTAGCAAGATAAAACACTGGGCCGCAAAGAGCGCAGCTATAGAATTCCAGAAATAAACTGCCTGATCATTGATTTTTAACACAAATGTATGAAATAATAATAATAATAAAATGAATAGGGTAAATCTTCCCCTTTTAAAACTTCTAAAACTAAATTCAATAAAAGTGTTGAATCATTGTTGTCCTGTATTTCCATGCGGCAGTATATAAACACATGCCACGCCCACTCAACATCGGGCAGGTTTGTCCAGCCACACAGGACAGTAAACAGTTCAAGAACACACAAACATTAGCCTGCAGCACGGACACACACAGGCATCTCAACATCTGCCCAGACACAGCAGTCTCCATGACAACCAGGGTAGTGGACAGTGACGAGCCATTCCCCTTTTTCAAGACAATGAAAACAGAATCAAACTACAGTGGCTGTATGATATTAACAGAAATCTAAAGTATAAAAGATGATCAATTGTGATGATATGTGGTGTTTATGATATTCTTAATGATATCTGACAACTAACACCCCTGACTAAATAGATGTTATTTAAGATTTGTGTGAATGAGCGACATAAGAAATACTCAAAAGTTCACACAAAAATGAACATTTTGATATCATTTGGTACATATTGAGAAATCTACATTTCTTTCTCTCTCTCTCCTATATGCATGCACACACACACACACACACACACATGCACACACACACACACGCCATATGGTTAAATAAACCATAGCTATCATACTTCCATTATTCTGCAGTGTGCAGCAGTGATCAGTTCTCTGTGAGGTTTTACAGCTGTTTTAAAACTTCCTAACTTTTTCACAAGCAAATGTAAAACCTTTAGACTGACCTTTCACAAATTACAGCTCTAATAAACCATATAATTAACAAGATGGCCTCATGCAGTCCAGCTGTACATCACTCTTTATGTGCTGTATGGAGCCCTCCAAGACCAAAAGAGCCAAAAGAATCATTACATTCTTATTGTGTATGTACTGGTTCAGATTAATCCTCTTAGATGGTTCTAAACTGGTATTAATGTAAATGCAAATGTATAAAAATAGTAATTTAATTATTAAAATCTTTTTATTATTTTATTATCTTTTTACTATTAAAAATTCAGGGTACATTTTATTACATTTTCCAAGTATTGACTGTGATAACATGCCCTAACAGCAGTCAAACTACATGGGGCAAGTTGTCTCAATGGGAACCTGCCATTAAAAAAAACATACATTCACATTTAGCAGATGCTTTTATCTAAAGCGACAGAACATTTAAGGTATACAGTTTGTACGTGTTACCTGGAAATCGAACCCACAACCTTTGCGCTGCTAATGCAATGCTCTATCAGTTGTGCTAAAAGAATACTTTAAAAAATCTAAACAGTAAAGAAAATAAAACAAAATAATTCATAACAAAGCAAAAAAATTCTAACTTTTATTATATGTTAGGGTTTGTACAGTTGGACCTTTGGCTCAATAATTTATAGCCACTGAGATACATCCAAGTGTGACAACAAGCCCCTTCTTCTTTATATAGTGCCTAGAAACTGATAATGGCACCACCTAAATCCTAATCTCTGTATTAGACAATGAGAGCAAGTGTGTGTTATTTTTGTCCTACTAAAGAAATAAAAACCGCGTTTAAGCGAATGAAAGAACATCTCTTGTTTTATCTTTTTCTGTCTTCTGGTGTGAAAATGAATCATTCACTTACACCCAATGTAGGCGTTACCACGGTGATCAGCTCATCTCACAGAATGTGCTGCCTGTCTATGTGGATCTGTATTTGTAGCTATATAAGTGGTTAAACAGTTTGGCAAGCTACTATATCCTATATTTACACTCTTACACTCTTACGTCTTACCTGCTCCTACATACTGTATCCCTGTGGCTATATAAATATATTATTCAGCATATAAACACATTATACAGCATATTTGCATTTTAAATGTAATATTTCATGACTTTCCCAAACACACTAATTATGATGTATGCTGATATACACACCACTGTCTCCTTGGTGATTTACGCTTGCGATAAATTAATTTAAACTGTAGCTAACAGGATTATCAGTGGTGGACATCTAGGAACCTGGCTATGGGCCAGACCACATGGTTTCAGGAACAGACATGACAAATAGACCACACACAGCAAACTCCTGCTGTTGTGGGGGTTACCAATGAGGGTGAACACAACAAGCCCCTGATGCGCTGTAGAAATGTCCACAGCCTTCTCTGAGACTGTTTTGAATTTTAAGGAACATTTTTGCTCATTATGGCTATGCATAGCATTTCTGCACAGTGTGCCTTCCTAATGTCCACTGTCTCATGTTAACTGACACTCCAGGTAAAATATAACCCATGCATTAGTGGAAGAAAATGAATGAATGTTAATGAAAAAAAAATATTGTTAATGTTAACATTAACTAATGCATTTATAAAACTGAAATTTGTTTACATTATTTGTTTTACATTATACAGTATACATTATTTCATGCACAATGTACAAACACGTAAGAACAATGACCAATTGCATTTGCAATAACTAATATTAACAAAAATTAATAAATGCTGTAAAAATACATTGTTCATTGTTAGTTTATGTTAGCTAATGCTAACTAATGTTAACAAATTGAACATTATTGTGAAGTGTTACCAAAATGTAAATAAAATCAAAAACTTTTTTTTTTCAAATTGTGCATTATATGAGATTAGGACCATAAAAAGTTAAAGTAGCTCCTATCCATGTTGTTTTGGGAATATTTACTGAAGTGAAATCTTTCTACAAACAATACACCAGTCTGATCCAAACCCCCTCAGATGACTGAGGCTCGGCTATCTCAGTAGAAAGGCAGGACACAGCTGTAATCCACCGTCCCCTGTGAGCATTGAAGCTCATCTTTAACTGACATCTTAACCCCTCACACGACAGAGTCGCTCTTTCAAGTGTTAGCCCTCTCTGTCTCTAAGACTAATCCTGTTACTCCCCCATATCCACATACTCAACATTATATACCCAGTCTTTAATATGAAAACACAACTATAAGCAAGCCATTCTTAGACTGATTACCTCCAAAATCGTAAACACTGTGGTGCTTAATGCTCTGTCTGAGCATACCAACTGGCCCAATATACTGTAGCATTGCCTCAGCCACTGGTACAAAACTTGCTGCCACAATGCCGGTGTCCCTACAGGCAATTTTAGTTGGACTTCAAAGACTTTGAATACCTGTTAACTTATTTGACAAAGTGACAAACACTGTTGAAAACTAAAATCAACACCCAAACAAACAATTTTGTGAACATTTGCTAAATGTCTGTTGTGTGTGTTGAAAAAAATACTGTAATTGAACATAGTCCTGACTGTAAATAGGAGAAAAGGTTTTTTTTAAAGATTATACCAATTACCACAACACTGTAACACTCTTGTAGCCAATCAGCAATAGAGTGCATATGCACTAGCTGTTTGTTAATGTTTGTTTAGCATATTTATTTTTAAGGGCAAGGATATGAAGGGAGGGGTGTGTTTTCTTGGGTGTCAGTTGTATCTCTTTGAAATCACTTAATAAACCTTTAATAAAACAATGAGCTAATTATGTTTTTAACATAAACTATAGGAAAGCAAACAAAATAGCAGGACAAATACTGGTAGCGCTCTCACACATTGTTAATGTCAGTTTTAGGGGACAATACACATTCTGTGTTCAACATCCCCCCATGGATTACATCAGTTGCTCAACAATCTGTAAGTGAAAGTGACATATTTGTCAGATATGGTAGCCAGGATGTGATCTCACATTTAACCCATCCCTGGTGAGGAGTAAACACACTGCAAGTCATGAACACACACACACAACCAAAACAGTGGGCAACACACTACTGCGCCCAGGGTGAGGTGCCTTGCTCAAGGGCACTTCAGTTGCTACCTGCCAGCACTGGAATCAAATCAGCAACCTTCTGATTAAAATCCCAACTCACTACCCAGTAGGCCACAACTGCCCCATTGAATTTCAGTATTCAATGTGTATTCTACATATCACAACATTTGTCTTAGACTGTCTACCAACAATGCATATAAATGCACTTATATCTGGACCCTCTCTGTTCAAATAACATAAGGAAATGACCTTGATTTGTTACAGTTCAAAATAGCCCAGAATAAATGTCTTCATTTAACATAACCAAGCTCCTTGGGTCTGTTTGGTTTAAAATCACAAGTAGGACATTGTCTCTTTCTTCCATCCAACCATTAAAATGACCCCCTGTTTCCAAAGCAATAGACTGAAAGGACTGTCTGCCTTAATTGGTTGCTTTCACATCCCATCAGCTGGGTCTGTTGCTGATGTCATCACTGGAAATAGACCACGCAGAATTCAAACAGAGAGAAAGAGAGAGTCTTATTCTGGTCTTTTAATTTTTTTTGTCTAATCTACTAACACATTATTTCACATTAACTTCCTGAAGTTCTTCTTGTACTTTTCACTTTGTTCCCTCCTATTATAAATGCACGTAACATCCAAATGAGTTCAACAGACCAGAGTTGAGCATAATTCAGAATTCAAGTGTAATTTGTTCAAGATTTTGTTCAAGTAATTTGTCAACAATTTTTACAAATTGTACTTGTTTACCATGTGGAATACATCATAAATATAAATCAACCAAATTTAAACATGAATTTAAATTTGGGTAGCAAACATGATTTGAATTTAAGATTTACTGTCATACACCATCCTTCCTGTCTTATACTGTCATAAATATAAAATGATGAACAGGCCTCTAGCGTGTTTCTTGTTTTGATTGAGTGGACTTCAATAACACACAGATCTTCTGTCATTGCAACCCACATGATAACCAGTAACACACCAGTAACATTTAATGACTTATGGCATGAGATAAGAATCAATGCAAAAAAAAACCCTATCCAAGCAAATAGTTCCAATTCTAAATTCTGATTGGATCATTTGGACGAATCAGATTGCACCAATCAGCTTTTCTTTACCATTTCCTCTGTTCTGGACATTTAGATGTCAGTCATAAATTATGTTTTCCACAGAATTTTCTTATTCACTGAAAGCTGTGAAGGGATATTGTTAGTGTGGATTCTCTGCCACAGGAGGAGGGATCGATACAAGTGGGCACTCACTACTCTGATATTTTCATACTCCAGAAAAAACATTGGCAAAAAGCCCAGAGCAGAGAGGCTCTATAAGAGCAGAAAACAGTACAGGCAGAAACACACTGCTGTTTTAAGATATTCACATGACTAAATATAGAATCAAACTGAATCAACTGATGTGGAAGCTTTCTTGTAGATGATCTAAAGAGAAAGTGTAAACTGAATGTGCAATTTATATGCATTGAATATGAAATTAATGTCTGAAGGTAAACCAACATTAGAAAAAGGAGAATTGTGAAAGTGAACTGTGTGTGATTTGAATTTAAATTAAACTGATTGCTGTACTTTACTAAAGTTTAAAAGCCATTTTAACGCATACTTACATTTTCAGAAGAGTATTGTAATAACTTAATCACCCTTTCCTTCAAATAAAATTAGGGAATAATAGGATCAATTCCAGTGACATGTAGAACATGCTTTTTCCTGTGTGAAGGATGTGAAGCCCCAACAGTTAACAAAAGACTTTCATTCAGCACATTAATTGCACAGGCAGTCCCCATGGAGTAACCTGGGGCTAAGTGCTGTGCTCAGCCTGCACGCTTTGTGTTCAGCTCACAGCATTAATTAATGGCTGGCACCCCAACTGAGTCTATAGTAAATGTGCAATATATATATATATGTGTGTGTGTGTGTGTGTGTGTGTGTGTGTGTGTTTTGTAGGCTTGCTTATACAGGTTTGTTGTAAATAGAGGGTGATATATTATTTGTTATCAGGATGTACAAAAAGGCTTTCGGGAAGCCCCCAACTAACAAAACCTTAATGAAACTCCATCTATCCATCCATCCATCCTTCCTTTTATCCATTCATCCAACCATCCATCCATTTATTCTTTAATGAGTCCAAGGGCACATTAACACCACAGCAGAAGATGGATAAATGGGTGGATGGATGGATGGATAGATGAATGGATGAATGGATGAATGGATCTGTGGACAAACAGACAGACAGACTCAGAAGAGATACTGACTTAAGGGAACAGTACGTATTCAGAGTGAAGTCATTTAGTTAATTAATAAATTGGACAGACTGTATTGAAACAGCACTACTCACCAGTCTGCGGATCTCTCTTTCACATTCTTTTTTGATGCGGTTGATCTCCTCCTGGTGGAGATGGTAGACGCTGCGGATCTCGGCGGCTTTGATCTTGTCTGCTTGTACTGCAACGGTTAATGCTTCCTCCATCTGCCTTTTCACCCCCTTCAGCTCAGCAATCTCTTGCTGCAGTCGTATGCGCTCCCCTTCAAAACTGCGCCTAGCTTCCTCTCGTGCATCTGCCATCAGCGCAGACTTCACCTGCAGCCAGAGGAACCACGCGGTCGGAATCTACATTCATAATGTCATAGTTACTGTGATGACAACTGAACTTCAAAATCTCGGACACTTTTCACTTATTTTATAAAACTTAGAAGAGCCAGGATATTATTTAATACAACAGCGACTGTGAATGGTGGAAAGAAGAAAGTCATACACACCTAGGATGCCTTGAGGGTGAGTAATTTATGGGTTAAGTTTTTATAAGTTTTCATTTTTCAGTGAACAATTCCTTTTACAGAAAAAGTTCCCAAAAATGAAATTTCTGTCATTATTTACTTACTCTTATGTCATTTTATACAGGTTTGGGCCTGTATAACCTTGGTCTTTATGAGGCTGATGGTTGCAGCTAATGAACAGGGTCTATGTAAATAACCTATTGGAGAAGTAAATTGGACTTTATTTCGTTACCTTATCAGCCGATCCATCTCTGAGGGCACAGACAAGCGCCTGGAGTCTTTGGATCTCTCCATCTTTGATCTTAATGACCCGCACCAGTTCGGACTCATGTTGACGCAGGAGCGTTTCCCGGACGCTGTGCAGCTCTCGAAGCTTCTCCTCATGCAGTTTGGCCTTTAATTCCGTAACCACCACTGTGGACTTGTGCTGCTCATGACGAACCTCCTGTGACTTTTCTCTTTCCAGCTTACTCACCTGATGGGAGATACAATCACAGTCAACTCTTAGCATTAAACACCTCAACTTGAGTCAAAGCTTCTAACAAGGTTATACTGAAATGTTTTGAAAAATTCTAAAATCTAAGTACTTAATGAAAAATTTAAATAAGAACACATCTTTCTTTTACAGAAAACCTATATATATATATATAGTACCAAATTGCTACATTGCTTGGCAACCCTTAAACTATTATTAATTATTATTATTATTGAGATAATAATAACAACAACAATAATAATAATAATTTATTTAGTGCACTTTTCTTACACCTTTTTCTTACACTTTGGTGTTTTTTACATACTACTGTTGCCACTTTTCTATTAAAGCAGTAAGCCACCTGAGGCTGTGCATTACAATAAATTTACCACGGCTAAAGGGGTATCAGGCATGCTGGTTTATTTCGTACCTATTGTTCATGGTGAAATTACTGTGACCTAGAATTACTTATTCATTTATTAAACAATGTATAATACATAATGCAATAACAGGGTGTTTATGCAAAGTAACACTGCACAACAGCGGTGGCCAGTGTTTCATAATTTAGTGAGATGTAGAACCCATTCAATGTGCCCTAAAAATAAAGCTTTAGTGTGTCAGGACATGACCCTCAGGGACACATCAGAACAAGTGATATGAGATTTGCATGATGTATTGGCAATACCAAGACTTCTTACATGTCAAAAGATCAAGGGAAATTTGATTCCTCATGACCCCTGTAAAATTTTCCCAGGTTTAAATTCGTGTTTGAATCCTAGATTTGCAGTGTGGTCTCAGACCTCTGAACCCACTATACTACTAACAGCAATGTTTTGGTATTTATATAGTAACACACTAAAACAGGCTGGTGCTCTTTCCCTTAATGGCGATTCATGAACTTATTTAAGTTTTAAAGATTGGGCTTACTTTGATTAAGTGGCTATGTTGAGCCATCATGTGTATAGTGTTCAAAGAGTTTTATGGGTTTATTAGCATGGGGACACATTCCATCAGTCAAAAAACTAATTCTGTTAGAGCAGGTTCAGTGTCAGGCTAGCCCCTGACTGACAGCTGGTCAGAGGCTAATGGTTCAGCTAAGCTCATTATATCTATGTCTTGATGATCTTATGGGGTTTCTCAAGGGGAGAAATATTTGATGAGAAATGTTCTTAACAGCTGCAAGGGTGATAAAACAATCCATTTTATGTCCTGATGATTGACAAAAGTAGTGTGTAATTCTTCACTGGGAGTATGAACACTTAATTTTATTTGATAGAGGTTACATAGAGTTCAACACAACACGCCAATGTCTCAGTGCTGCTGTAGTTTTTTGACACCGACGAAGCATAAAAATATTGATTTACGCCAGCTTTTAAACAAGCTAAAAATAGACAGAACATCACAGGAAGGACACAGTAAAGCAAATTGTAACATCTTTTTTGTTTTAAATATCCTTTCAAACAATTTTAAATTTGTATAAATAAAAATATACAGTAGTAACTTTTTAAATAACTCCCATAAATCCATTTTTAAACAGCATCTTCTTCTGACATTGAAAATACAACCTGTATATTTATTATAAATGTTTTAAAAATAATTTTAAAGTATAATACTTTCTTTTACGTTTACAAGTTGACTTACAAGTATGGAATACAACTTTTATTATTTTTATTTTTTTAATATTGGAAGAATAAACATTTTTTTTCAAACGTTTAACTAATTACACCGATTACATGACATAGAGGGACACAAATATTTTATATGATTTACCTATTTTGTTTTGCTTGTTCACACATTAAACCTTGCATTAATGATTAAACTAGAAAAGCAAAATAAGTTATATTATAGATAAATGGGAATTTTTCAGGCACCTGCAAAACAATATATATTCAAACAATTTCATATTATTTAATAAAATGATGCCTGTTGTATGGGTAATCACTGACATTTTTTATAACCTATTAGTCAAGGGACATGTTCATCACCAGACTGTAAACTTATTTTTTCCACTTTTAATGAACCTCATTCATCAGACAAAAGCAGAATGAATTTCTATGTAAATCATCTGTAAAGTCTTTTCACATAATAGCTGTTATAATTAACCTAAGAATGGTTTTACAAAAAACGCACAGACATTCTGCTCATGTTTTATAAATGAGGCCAGTTGACTGGATACAGGATAAGAGCAAATATTAATGTAATAATTATGTAATAGTGTGTTTGTGTGATACATAAAGGTCATAATTCAGATTGAGTCACATGACACAAATTGTGATTAGAACCAGTTTGATATATGCAAACCCCCACAAGGACATCCTGCACTGTGCGTGTGTGTGTTTTTAGTGTCCGCTCATTGTGTGTCTGTGTATACACTGCAGTGGCTTATAGGATCAATAAACACCTCACAGGGTCAGAATAAATGACAGGAAGGTTCTGCAGGAAAGAACACGGCAAAAACACATCACCACCAATAATATACTCAGGCAAACAGTAGAATACTGTGTAGAATACAGACTTTCCCATACTGTAAATGTACATATCATTAAAGATTTGTCTGCTGATGTTATTACCTGAATATTTAAAAAAATCAAGATTAAACCAATATTAGTCCATTTATTCATAATAGTGTTAGTAAAAGTTAACGTTAGTGCTGCTATAAATGAAATCATTGTAATTAGTGTTCTCAGACAGTGTACAGTGAATGGAATGATGTGGTACAAATTATATCTGACAGTTCCCAAGCTGTATATACATTAAAATGATCTTTAATTCTGAGCTGAAAAAAACTTCCTGGAATAATGTTTATTTTCTACCTGCACACATCCTGCGCTAATGGGAGAGTTTTATTTTAATATTCTCAGCCTTGTACTGCGGAAATTGGAAAACACTTCAGGAGGCCAATTATGGCCTGTACCCAAAAGCCAAGTGTGTTGGTATTCCTTTTTTTCTACAAAATTGCTTTTGTGACTGCAGACACATGTAATTCAATAACAGAGTGAAAGAAAGCGAGAGAGAGATAGAGAGAGGGAGAGAGGAATTTGATTCATTATAATTTTAGTACAAAAAGGAATTTTTCTACAGGAAAAATATGGAGACGTATTTTGACATATAGCCAAAGGTGCACCTTGAGCCCTGCCCCGCCTGACAACTGATGTTTGTGAGAATCACTTTAGACTAGAACACCGGGAAGACCCTGAAGAGATATACACATAGCTATGACTGTAAATAACTGTGTGTGAAATGAATTTAAGATGTTGTAAGCCACTACAACAACTTTGGCCAGACAGCAATTCAATTTAAGTGTCCCTATATAAACAAGACACGAAACAATCACTTAGCGTCCGATTCAGAGATTAGTCATGGTTGTAGAGGATAGTTTCAAGATGCCATTGAGCACATGCCTGTGATGATCTCCAAATAAATAATAAAGATCTCCACTTGCTTCTCTAGTGTGGTGACAGCAGACTACAGTGTAAGAACTGTGGGATACGCCTCACAGATGTGCTGTCACACTGATGCTAGCAGCTAGCATCAATGCAGTCATTGTGATGGGCTTCCTTAGACTGACAGTAAGTGGGGACATGGGAGCTGTCCCTCCAGTTGTTAGGCTTGAATGAACAATACTCTTCATGTATGACAGAAATGGATAGGGCTGGTGGCTTACACTGCATGTCTCTAGCTGTACATCGTGCCCAAGGTTGTGCTGTTGCTTACTCGAGTAAACAGAAGAGCTTCTCTTTTGTTTTCAGAAGAATGTTTGATTGGGGACAGTGGTTGCTAAAATAAGGGATAGTTCACCCAAAAATAAAAAATCTTTTATGACTTAATCACCCTCATGTCATTCCAAATCTGTATGACTTTTATTTTGCTTTTGAGAGACACAAAAGAATATTTATTTGAAGTACCTTGCCAACAAAACAACAGTGGCACCCATTGACTTCCACTGTATGGACACAAAAGCACTAAGATATTTCATTTCACAAGTTTTCATTTTTGGGTGAATCTCTTTAAAATAGACATTTTTCCAAACCTTTTTACAGAAGGTAAAAGTCTCTGTAATCTTTGCTAACATTGTCTGTAATGATTACTGAAGTGGCACATTTTAGTCATCTGGGACTAAAATCACTGAGAAGCTTTGATAATAATTACTTTTCCCCACCTCTCCATGTAAAACTAATCCTGTCCGGATAGGATTTAGGACTATCATGCACAGAATGGCTGTTCTTAAACCTTCAATGGCCGACACTCATTTTTTTTAAACATTTAAAACTGCTGCAGCCAAGAAGCTCTTTACAAAGTAACTGTTATCACATCATATAAAACTGCAACAACGTAGCAGACCTTGAATGAAGTCAAGACACTTTAGCATGTTGAACCAGCAGGTATAGCCACAAACAGTAAGTAGCTCTAGACACAAACCTTGCTCTTCTCCTGCTGCAGTTCAATCTGGATTTCTGTAAGTTTGGCCCTCAGCTCCTCATTGGCAGCTTGCAAGGCTGCCATGGCATCAGGCCGCTCCCCTTTGCCCCGCCCACTGGGTGCTTTCTTGGACATGTTAGGCAGTGCTCCACAGGCCTCGCCCCGTTCAGGGATAACCTGAGTTTGTGAGTGGTCAAGATTCTTATATGTTCTTTCTTCAGCTACATGTTTTCACCCACCTGCAGTTCACAGGAAAACACAACACTTCACTGAGGTCATCGACATACAGGACAACAGTGTTACATTTGAACTGTTTCACTACAAGCAAATTACTCTAAAAATCAAAAAACTGTCTTATGAAATGGTTTGACTAATGCAATTTTAGGTTACCAAAGCTGGGACAAGACATAGTAAAGGTCTTTTGTCCTTTTTTAATTGCACCACAACTCTTCACAACCATGATGTTCTAAAGGGAAACTGAACAAGCATGCCATACTGTGCATAAAAAACATCCACATCTAAAGTTTATCCTCCAGGTGTGTCTAGTGTTTCAGAGTACAATGAGCCTCAGACATTTAAATTAGTAATGAATAGACAGTATAATTAAAATTCTCTCTCAGTCACTTCATTTGCATCTCCTCCTTTGTCTAAAATCAACCTGAAATCAATAACGATCCTAGTAACTCAATGAACATTCTTAGTTGTTCTTAGTGGTATTTTTATTGATTAAGTCACATCACAGAACAGACACTCATGAATTGAATATACGAGTGACTGTTCTCAACTGAATCAAATGGGTGAAATCAAGGCAGAACAGGTGCAGAGATACTCTGGTAGAAAGACAACAGACTGAGCAACCAGGAATGTTTTGTATGCGGATCATTTACTACACGCAATGCTGTAATTGCCAAATTGATGAATTACATGGGCTTTGTGGCATCAAAACATTTGTTTTAATTTCACTAAGTTGTAAAGCTCTATAAGTAAACAGCAATTAATCAGATTCTCCAAAATTGGGATTCAAGAGAAATGTCATATTTCAACCTAAAAACAGAATTATATATACATATATTGTTGTGGCCTTTAATATATTTTAAAGGGTTCACTTCACAAGCAATCACATTTTTTTTGAGGTTTTGCATCTATTGTACATCACAAATTAAAAGACCAAGCTCCAAAAAATGGCCTATTTAACTAAAGGGTTTGGACAGAAAACGCTGGTGAATTATCATACAAAAAATACATAAATACAAAATATACAGTAGATAAGAAGCAGTTATAATTACTTTAGATGAGGTTATTTACCCAGCGAGCTCTGAGTAGCAGCAAGATGGGCCAATAATTTTAGGGGTTCTCAAACTGCTTGCTATATATTCCCTTCTGGTTGCCTGACTGAATTCTAATTTTATGCTTTTAGCAGCTGAGTTTTGTCTTTTTTAGATACTGACCTGTCAGTACAAAAATAAAAGAAAACGTGAGATGCATCATAAGAAGGAAAGTGAAAGTGAGAAAATGTTGCCAAGCCCCAGTAAACATGATAATAGCCATCGTAACATGAAGTTGGCTTGTTAATCCCTGTTGTCTCATTAACTAATTTCTGCAATTAAGTATCATCATTGGATAATAAAACACCATGCTATCATTTTTAAATCTCTGTTGTATCAACATCAGATGCATTTAGTTCCTTTCAAAAGACTAGGAAAAGTCAAAAAGACTTCTTAAGTGAGATCTCATTAATATCTTGGTTGTTTTTCTTAAACATTAATAAGACTAAATGTAATTCTGCTGAAGTCTCCTGCTTTTCAGAGTATAATAAAGATCTCAACAATGTCTCAAGCAGTGCTCAGACATTTCAATCTGTGCTCAGATATTTCAATAAAAACTCAAACATTTCTAACCAATTCTTACTTTTCATCTGTGCTAAGTAATAAAAATTGAACAAAATCAGCAAGAAGTAAAATGTGGGTGGATCTTTTTGTTTTAAAATAATTGATATTTTAATGGATCTACACACCTGTTATCGGTTGAGTGCAGTGGTTTCACCTTTACTGATTTCATCAAATTTTTACAGAACCAAATTATCCAGGCTATGCAACCAGCCACATCATTTTTTATCTTATACTAAAAAAGTATAAGCTATATATTGCTTACAGTCAACAACTGTGTTGTTAATGTCTACCTTTATTCTCCTAGGATAACATTTAAGATAAATTTGACACTTAAAATAACTGAGATAAAATAAAATTTGGGCACTCTGAAACCTACACCTTGCAAAGACATAAATGCCATGTTGTTTTATATCATACTTAAAAGTAAAATCACGAGTACAGAAACATCAGAAACTGTAATATCACATTTTTAGGATTATATTAAATATATATAGCATTCTGGATTCCATAAAAAAATAAACCGGCTGCCTAGACAAGTTTATCTCCACTCACCAGTGCTGAAACTATTTAATACTATGACAAATCATAAATCTGCATCTAATCTCAGCAAAAAAAATGTCCCCAAGGTGTAAGGTTGAACAACCGATCGCTTCAGCAGACTACAGACTGTCAACTCTGAAAGATAAAATAAATCTTACATCATCTCAGCGTGGTTTGCACAAGATTTCTATCCAGTGTGTTGTGCTGTCATTGTGTAGCATAGATGACCTACTGTAAAAAATATAACACAATGCCTCTCTAAAACAACTATTAACTGAGGAGAAGTGCTTATGTAACTGTCACAATTACAAAAGAGCAATTACCTAAAGGTGCCAGATTGGCTTTGAAAACATTAAGCATATCACATTTTTATTGAACATGTAATCAGAGATGCCTTTTAAAGTACACTGCATGTTAATGTCTAGTGCAGTAGACTTGTAAACTGCAGTTCTACTAATTTCTAGAGAGCCCTTAGAAATAGATGCATTATTCTGTATATCGTCCACTTGCCACCCTGCTGTCGAGATATTGGTCTCAGGGGGTATTGTAATAACCTCGATTAAATGCTGTATATGTCCACATGTGATAGATCTGGACAGCAAGTATGTATTGAAGCAAGCAACACTTACTTGACTCTTTACCATTATCTGACTTAAGAGGTGATAAAAGACACCCTTTGGCTTTGCTCAGTTGCCCTGCATACATTACTGGGATCATTGAGTAAGATAATGGCCCTTTTTCATATGTGCAAGAACAGTACTGACAGGTATAAAGAGCATCTCAATTAGTGTCTATCTGTGCCTCAGACAGATTCCTTACTAAGATCTTACTGTAGTATAAACCTGAATACACAGCACTTTGTTTTCTAGATACAGATCAGCTGAGGTAACAATTGCACATAAACAACAATTCAACACATTACATTTGGCAAACACATACAATACACTCAAGCTACACATTTTCATCATATATTTGTGTGTTCCCTGGGAATCAAACCTACAACCTTTTGCCCTGCTAATGCAATGCTCTGCCAGTTGAGCTACAGGAACAAAAATGTCAACACTGACATTTGTTTCAGAATTTTAACAAATTTTAACCTTAACCACAATACTGTGTGAAATCATCATTGTGTATGTAAGGGAACTGCTATGGATTTTAACAGTTCCAACAAAGTTCTAACAAAGTGTAAAAGTTCAAACAAGTGAGAATACAAAGAAAGAAAGAAAGCTATAAATTCCTTCTACAGACACTTTACAAAGAGGTGCTTTCAGGCATAAAAGCCTCTTCTTTGGTTTCCAGGGATTTAGTATTTCCATGGTACAACACTTCCACATCTTGTTAGGCTAATCCCACTGTGATAGTATTAAACTTGTTATTTAAAACTTTAACATATGGTGTCAAACTTTATGTTTTTATTTTTGCAGCATGGGCTCTATAAATTGTAATTTTATGGAAAACAGCTCCAAGAACAATCTTAAAAATGAAAAACATTATTTTGCATTTTAAGCTTTAAAATGACATGATCGTGAGTAAATAATAGCAGAGTTCTCATTTTTGGGTAAACTATTCCTTTAAAGTTTTGAATGTACTATGACATGAAACCTCTAATCTGACTGAATTATAGTGACTCAGCACACCTAATGCAATTTGTTCTAAAGTGGTTGAGAAAAATGTTTCCTTAAAATATTAATAATAGAAACAATAGAGATTTAAATTCTCATTAATCAGGTCTTTAATTTATTTTAATTAAGTATATTTAAGAAACAACCCTTATTAAACATAAAATTATCTTTTGACATGCAAATTACTTATTTGTTATTATACGTTTATGATGATGCCAATGCAATAACAGCATCCCTTGCAATCTGCCTGCTTTTGGAGACAAACTCATTTTGAAATGTAACAATTCTGTAAATTTTTCAGTTAAATGTTCCTGCAGCACAACTGGCAGAGCACTGTGTTAGCAGCCCAAAGGTTTGATTCCCAGGGAACACACATACTGATTAAAACATGTATATCCTGAATGCTCTGTAAGTCTCTTTTGATAAAAGTGTCTGCTAAATGCATAAATGTATAAATCTTGTGTCTTATTTCCATTATGCTTCTATTAGCAACTCAGCTAAGGCACTGGTTGTCAGGGTTTTGAATATAAATCAATAAGACAGTTATCTGCACCAAAGTGGGTTTGTAAATTTTTGAAGCCTATGTTAAAACATCTGAAAAGCCTTGCTTAACCTCCCTGTCTCAAGTCAAAGAGTTCATCGCCTTAGGTGCAAGTCCTATCTCATGTTCAGAAGAAAAGCACATTTTGTCATTGGTCGCTTGCAGTGGGAATACAACCTATGAAACCTGTGCTGTGTTTCTTTGCCAGGTTTAACAAGGAAATAAACATCAAGCAGAATGAGTCTCTTTGCATCGCAGATGGCCCTCCGGGAACATTTTAACAAATATCCCAGTGGGTAGATGACAGCCTGTAGACATAATTTCATCCTGCACAAGCGAGGTAGCAACCGCTACAAGCAGCATTTGATCAACATATCCCCATTGCAAGGGGCATTCTGCAGCTCGTATTGACAGTTCTGACAAACATCCCAGCAAGCCGAGATCAGGATCATTAACTGGTAATCACACAAGTCTACAACATTTCAGGCATCGAATGGCATCCAATTTTAGTCAAAAGTAAAGGTAGCGAGTCTGGATTTTTATACAAATTCAGTGCATAAAGATTGAGACTAACCTTAAGTGCATGATTTCAGTTGTGATGTTTTTTTAGTCTGCAGGGTTTAGCCGGGAAGCTGTTCGTCCTCCATCATTTCGTGTGAGTCGTAACACATGCTCTGAAATGACAAGGGATGCATGTTGTAATGCCCTAAATTCCATGCAGAAGATGTTTGAATCCACAGCAGAACAGTGCTGCGTGCAACCTGCGCATACGACTGGATCTTCAGTAAAACAGAAGCCGGCAGTGATATATAATCAGGAATAGCACCAGCAAGAAATAACAATTGCAGAAAGGAAAAAGGGAGAAGCTGTGGTATTTAAGAAGAGAGATTTTGAAGGAAGAGAGAGAGAGCTCATTTTCTACACTTACCATAAACATTTTCTAACCATCCCTGATGGAGAGCAAGGGATGATGCCGGTGGGAAAGAGGAGGAGGGGAGGGGAGGTGACAGAGCAGTGGAGACAGTCACAGCACCACACATACACAGAGCACACACATATGCGCAGACGTGCACACACACTCAAGAATCTGGCAGTTCTGCAGGATGCGCTGTATGCCTGGCTTCTCTCCCAGGTTTGTGAGAGCCTGTGTTCATGAGAAATAAAAAGAGAGAGGGGTACAGAGATACAGGAAAAGAGAGAATGCTTGCAGCTATGGTAGCCGCCCACTGGTCAATGTGTTGCAACTGCATTTCTTTCTCACAACATCACGTCACCATTTACTTCATTACACAAGAGTGAAATAGCAACCAAATAATTTGTAATTTATATTAACAATGTGTTACCCTACACACTGCATAGATCTCATATGTTTCCTCAAGCAGTTATAGATTAAAATATAAAACAAATACATCCACAACCTATATAACTGTATGCATGTGCTGTTTTGCACATTGTATACCTCTCATATGTTTGGAGGCATTACTGAATTCATACAGCATGCTGTTTAATTTAAATGGATGCTGCTACCTACTGCATCACAGAGCATGTCTTAAATAATACTGTTGCGTTATAGTCATAGTGTAACACAGTCATTTATCATCCAGCCATAAAGATGGCGATAGAGAGCAGATACCATTATAACCCAATACATAAAATGACTGAGGTTAAAGGGGCGGTGTGTAATTTCTGTGCCACAAAAAGCATTTGTCAGAATTGCAAAAGTAATGTTCAAATCCTCCTATCTGCCCATTCACTCTGTTAGGTCACTTAAAGGGATACTCCACACAAAAATTAAAATAAGCCAATAAATTACTTACCCTCAATGCATCCTAGGTGAATATAACTTTCTTCTTTTAGCCAAACATAATTTGAGTAAAATGGCAGTGAACAGTGCCTGAGATTTGAAAGCTCCAAAATTTTTTATACATATACACCTTTCATATACACGTAGGATGCCTTTATGGGCTAATTTTAATGTTTGAGTGGAGAATCTCTTTAAACAAACAGCAATATTTAAGTTCCATAATGCTTACACTATTCTATAAGGCCAACCTTTGAAGGCTTAAACAAGGACTGAGACCCTTATGCTTATACCAAATACATGAGATCTATCATATCTGGAGAAGGCATATTTATCAGATTTAGATATTTGATCTGATAGTATTCCCATTCATCTCAATGACATGGTCGATAAGTCTTGGATACAGTTTTTGGGTTGCCAATGAGCAGTAAATTTCCTATGAATATGAGAATATATTAATTTGTTTTTAATGGCCATCAATGGGCACTAACTGAACGATTCTAACCAGTCAAACCTTTATGTTGAAAATTATTTTTTTAATCAGAAAAGGCTTTATCCTAAATAAAAACACATTTTCCAGTACATATTCAAAAAGGGAGGTTCTGGCAACAACCAAATGAGGATCTTCACAATCTGGCATCCTGTGTGCCCGTACTGTCGTTCGTCTCTCTGCCCTATATATCGAGCTATAGGACAGCCGCATGGTGCGTCACGAACAGCTGTGTGGATTCACAGAATAAAGATCCCAGTCCACATACTGTTTATACTGGTCGTGCAGAATATATAGACTTAAGTGGTCATCGTCGAGAAACGTTTTAATTCGGGCACGAAATAGCCTCTGGATAACACTTGTCGTGCATTGTTATATAATATCGACTTATTTTAGGGACTGAAACGGGACGTGAATCATCGCCTGCTGTTTATTTTGTCAGTAAAGGCTGAAATGACGACCAAGAAACAAAGTGCACCCGAGGAAAACCTTCAGGGTATGTAGCTAGAATCACAATAACTTATTGTGCCTTCATGCAAGCATTTTCTTCCTATCCCTTAATTTATAATGGTACTACAGCGTAAGTAAATCCGCTTATATTCAGTATGTGTTCCGTCTAAAAGAGGTAAGATTCATAAACTAATCTTTACTGGCATGCTTCACAATCTAATTTCATATTAAACTATTGTTCAGTGCTTATTAATATTTCACAGGTGTGGTGTGTGCCAAGTAGTAGCAGGTGCGAACAGCAATAACACCTTGAGTCATGACGCATGTGCTCCGAGAGTAATTTGGCAATAAGAAAGAGAAGCACTAGATCTGATGATGATCTCATAACAGTTTGACTGTATACTGTATTACAGTATCCAAAACACCGTGTGTTTTGATATGCAAGTGATTATGGCACTGGTATGTAAGTGATTATATCACAGTCTACTAAATGATTAAAGGTAAATGTAAGATTGATGAGTTTTATCGGAAAATGTAAACAGTGTCACAACTGCACAAGTCCGCTCTGGATTGCGCAACGCATTCATTTTTTTCGAGTTGTCTTTGAAGTGAGGAAAACAAACGCACTTCCATACCCCAGTGCAAAACAGGCGGGGATTACAAAGGGCCTGTTTCATTGGATAATGTACTGGGGACAAAAGACCAGACGTTCAGTACGCAATGGACGGGCTTGAGCTATTTATAGAGCTCTTCATTTTTCCTTTGGCTGCTGGGTCGAGTTTCGAGTGCTGGCATGCCTTCAGTACATGAGGAAATTCTGGTCGCTGCGTCATGCCACTGTTTCATAGTAATGTTGATAAAATAGATTCAAACTATTTTAAACAAATCATTATCTTTAATAAGATAATTAAAGATAATGATTTGCACATACACTGCCTTATTTTATGCCGTGTACATGCAAATTAAAGGGATAATGATTTGTTTATGTATCAGCTACGACCAAGTGTCAGCATTGTGTTAATTATGGCATTAAAATGTATGATTTTAAAAATATTTACATATATATATATATATATAACATTTTTTTCACTGATGTTAAGCTCTGACATATTTTGTACGCAATATTTTGTTTCTCTGATCTTTACTAAATGATTTTTTTTAAAATCTGTATGTTTCTTGTCATAAAGAATGTTTTAAAGACATGTTCACAAACAAGCTGTAATACTATAGTAATTGTAGTTAAATGTTTAATAATACTGTAAGAACAGGCTTAAAAGCTTATTCCTAGTTATTATTTTGCTTTTTCCATAGGCTCCTGGGTGGAGCTGAATTTTAATGGAGGTGGCATTACTCCAAAAGGAGGTGCAGAAGAGCAGAGTACCAGCACCGCCCCAAGCGGAGATCTTGAGAAGATGCTCCTAGATGCTCAGCATGAGTCGGGCAGAAGCAGCTCCAGGGGGAGCTTGCCATGTGACAGGTCAATATAATCAGTTTTTGCAATCATATTTTTACAATGTGAAATGCACTGAGGTCAAAAGTACAGTGTCATAGGGTATCAATTCCAGCAATGGAATTTACAGTATAGTATAAGATTACAGTATATGATGTTGATATTTATGTGGGTTAACCATGTTATTATAAATCCTGTGTCAATTTTTATCACCAGTCCCCCAAGATCCCAGACTTCTTTGCAGTTGCGCAGGGGCTCAGAGGTTCACAGCTCTGGAGAAAAAAACAGCTCACAGGTAGATATTATTGGCTTCAACAACATATACTAATGCAATATATCCAGTACAACATTTTGAGTTTTAATTATAAGCAGAATCAAACCAGATTGCTGTAACCATCACTATCTAACCTTTCTTAATAATGAAAATAAATCAATTCAAAACATGCTTTTCCAATCTTTCTGTTGTTGTGGTCTGGGTTAAGTCAGAGGAAGACTATTTGGAGAGACGAAGAGAGGTGGAGACACTCATGAAGAAAAATGCAGACTGGATCTGGGATTGGTCGAGTCGACCAGAAAACTTGCCGCCCAAGTACCTAAACAGATACAATTTAAGACAGCAGTGAGATTAACAGAGCATTGAAAATAACAGTGAGATTAACATCTAATTGTAAATTAACACCTTTATAGGGAGTTTCTGCTGAGACACCCCAAGCGTTCCAGCACTCTCAGCATGAGGAACACAAGTATGATGAAGAAGGGTGGGATCTTCTCTGCAGAGTTCCTAAAAGTGTTCCTGCCATCTCTTGTCCTCTCTCACATACTTGCTGTGGGTCTCGGGTGAGTATGACCTCTGAACAATCCTTAGAACTGGAACCGTGCAATGGCTCAACATAACATTTGTTGTATCAAAGTCAAATAGTCTCATTTTGTGCTATACAGTACAAATAAAATTACAGTTTTTAGATTATGCCATGGATCACTACTTCTGGGGTTTGAACCTACAATCGTTCAGTTACCAGACCAGCAAATTTTATTATGTACTCACCCTCATGTAATAAACCCAATGAACTGTAATTGGGACACATAAAGACATCTTAGCCAAACAAAAATTTAAGTATAAGGTTATTGTTAACTTCAAAATAGCATTAAAGTGGTCTATACCAAGCTGTAGGATAACTTTAAGGAAGTAAGTCAGAAGATAAATTGTAATCATCTGTATGACAGCAGATATGGTATTTTATAGTAACAATATTTTTTAGTCCCCTTTTCATATGGGTCAGTGGACAGAGTCTGCATGCTAGTGTGCTCAGTGGGGGTCAGAATGACTTAGCACTCTGCTGTTAGCACAGTTCTGCTCCATTCTATGCAGAAGGACAGTGCAAACAATGTAAAGAACAGAATGTAAACATGGAATATCTCTATGAATGATGAGCTGCAAAAATATGGCCTATTTGGCTACAGACCTTTCACAAAGGTCAATTTCACAAAATGTTCCAAAGGAAATATTCAAATATCACAGAGTCTATTTGCTTGGTGAATGAATGTGTTTGTTATATGTAGATTCAAACACCAATCAAACATCTAAAAATAACCTCTCTTCTAACAGTACTCTCTTCCTCTTCAGTGTATACATTGGAAGGCGTATAAACACTCCGGGCACCCTCTGAAGGAACAGAAAAGGAAATAAAACAAGAAAAATCTCATATCCGCACATCAACCATCTCAGCTGCTTTGTCTTCAGTCAGTGCTTGTTTAGATGTAGATAGGACAAGGTCACATGACCTGTTTCCTTACCCTGGCTGTGGACCACACTGTCTCGCTTCCCCCTTGTGTATTTAAGTGGCTGTTCCCACAGTTCCTTTCCTTACTCAACATTGCCCCATTCCATGGCCATCACTGCAGGGAAGGCAATGGAATGTCTGTTTGCAGAAGCTATATAAAATTAGACATTATGCATCTTTATAATTTTGCATTGTTCTGTAACAAGACTACTATTAAAAGTTTAGGACAAGATTATAAAATAGGGGATGAGAGAATGATCAGAAGAGAAAGGAAGTGAAAGTTCAGAAATGTTAGGAAGGAAAAATGGATCACATGATGCTGGATTTTGAGAGCTCCACAGTTGTTGTACCTAATATAGACTGAATTGGTAAGAGATTTTGAACTTTTCACATATCAAAACAGGGAGTGTACCTATATTACAGTAAATCTCAACATCTGAAAAAACTGTTGTTTTCATGGCACAACTTCTATGCCCCTTGAGGTAGTTATTTTTGCACACAATGTTTCAAACACCAAAATACACCTTTGCTTTGAGAACTGGGCAGTAAACAGTATTATAGATCATATACAACTGCTGTGAGTAACAACTGCCTTTGGTACATGTCAGTCTGAATCATACTATTATAACAAATTCTAGCCAAACGTTGTAACTATCAACAGCTGAATCTCAAATGAAGAAGGTACGAAATATTTTACTTTAAGATGTGCATCTATCAGTGTTGTTCAAGTTTGCCTTAGTGTTCACCTGAGCTTCAGGCAGGAATGTTTTTGTCTGATATATATATATATATATATATATATATATACACACACACACACACACACACACACACACACACACACACATCTGAAATGGTCAGAGTTCCAATCCAAAGATTGCCTTAATGAATCATGCAGGGAGTTTAAGGGAAATGCTGTGTGAGTTTGTGCATGTTTTGTAGTCATATTGGTTTTGTATATTGGTTTTGTGAGGGACTCAACATAAATAAATGACTGTCAATTGTAACAGTGTTGTGAAATGTGTCGTGCAAACGTTATTTAACAAAGAATTTAAACATTAACTTAAGTCATATCATTGCAGTCTTTTATCTAAGCCTAGCTATATACACTTACACATATACAGAAATGCTTGTAGAATCATCTTCAACGGTGAAGACTAAAAAAGACATTTTACAAAAACATTTTTACAAGACTAAAAAATGGCCATCTCATTTCTGTAGTATGCATTTTGTGCACAGTATGCAAGTTTTTTTGCATACTCAGATATTGTACCACATTTGGCAAAAATAACAGTAAACCAGCAGAGCACGCTGCATGCTACACTGCGCCCCACGATTCAATGAACCTGATGTAATCATCCATTACAGTACAATGAACCGGAGCACTTAAAACTCATGAAGCATTTTTTAATAATGGTATATTTATGTCGAGTGCATATAAAAGCATGCAAATTAAAAGGTCAATAGCTGAGACCATGCAGTCACAAGCACCAGCAAACCTCTAACCTTCTAACATAAACAATTTTCATAAAGGGCTGTTTTTGTCCAAAAGTAATTTTAAGACATACTGTTGAATTATCAATTTTAATAATTTTATATTGATGTCCCACGCAATTAAACAATCTGACAAACGCTCGTCTTTTTGTTCTTCTACTTTGTTATATAGCGGGTTATTAATCGCCGTCATTATGTATATATTGCGTTTCCTACGTTTATTCCGGTGTGTTCAATTTAACTAACGCTCATAATTTGTTTTTATTTTTGGTGAACGTGATTTCACCTAATGGGACGTGTTCCTATACCAGCATCTTCAGCCTGGAACAACTTCCCATCAACCAATCAGATTGAAATAACAGTTTTGGTTTTGTCAAAGTTAGGTTTAGGCTTAGCCTGTGTTATGGGCATGTATACAAGTCTTCATTCTTAGTTGAAGTTAACTAATGTCTTGATGGACAGATGGTGATTGTAACAATGTTGTATGTTGTAACTATCAACAGCTGAATCTCAAATGAAATTACAAAGAAGGTACAGAATATTTTACCTTAAGATGTGCATCTATCAGTGTTGTTCAAGTTTGCCTTAGTGTTGACCTGAGCTTCAGGCAGGAATGTTTATATATATATATATATATATATATATATATATATATATATAGACATATACGTTTGATGTCTGATGGTGATTTCCTTTGGCTCGAGATGCTGGGATGGTCTTCGACATTCTTCACAACCGTAAGGGGTTCAGAAAATGGATGAAGTTTCTTTAGGTAAAACTGACCTGCACTCATGCTGCTTGAGCAGAAGAAACATTCAAAATACTACGTATGCAGTGTTGATAGAAGTCATCTGAAATATGCACTTAAATAACCTAAATGATGTCTAATATATGACACTAATTGAAAGATATTGATAACATTAAAAATAATTCTTGTAAACACATCACACACTTTCAACAATACTAGCAAGACTTGATTTGATTCTTGGAGAATACAGGCTATTAGCAGGCTCACTACTGACAGAATTATGGCACTAATCTCAAACACAAGATCAGAACAAACATTTGTTTTTGCAGCAACACCATGTTATTTGTAGGGTGTTATATTAAGGGGGGGAATGTTGTGTTTGGAAATAAAGGACAACATTTTTTTAAATTATTTAAATTCTAATTATGGCTTTTGCACCGCAATGCAAATTCATTTGAGAAAACGTTATGCAATCTGTGAATAAAATTGATTCACAGCTATTTTTAACACAAATTTGGATAAAACATGCAAACCAAAAATGTATTTCAGATATAAATTTGCTGAAAAACCTGTCCAAAGTAGACAACTTATTGAAGAAGTCACAACAAAGAAGTATTCTACGTATTGCCTACTGCTACACATTTGTGTTGTTTATAAATAGACAGTTTAAACTCAGTATTTGTGCAGTAAACATTACACTTGTATAAGTTTGCCAAAGCTGCTTGCTATCATCTGAAGAAGTCTTGGGCAGTTTACTGTTGTCAGATAAACACAATTAAAATTTTATTTAACTTTGGTCAAAAATAATCAAGTGTACACTTTTACAATGTTAGCATCATCATTTAACAAGGAACAAGGGTTGTAAGTAGTTATCTGGCCTGTCGGTTCCCAGATTTAGAGCATTACAACCAGCTACACATTAATTTTGTACTTTTCAACCGTTAATGCTTATTTTGACACCAGTGTTGCGCTGCATGTCAAAAGTCAGCAGCATACAGTTTGTTGTCGCTGGTTTTCTTAAACCAAGTACTGATGGGAGATAAATCTGTTTAGATTACATTTCTGCACAAAGCTTTTGCACAGGGATTGAACTAAAAGATAATCTCGGAACCAGCACATGATCCGTGTTTATTTTGACTGACTAGAGGAAAGTCAGTACTGTCTGAAAGAGGCACTAAACACATTGGTTTTGATTTGAGTGTTCTATGCCAGTCATAGCTGACCATGCGATGTTTCTATTAGTGTCCAGATACTAAGCCGCAGAACAGTAGCAGCACATAAACGGACAAATGAAGTGCTAAAAAAAGAACACATGTAGGAAGATGAGGATTGTGGGTAAGCATTTTGGGAATATACTGGGAATATTGGGATCTAGTTTAAGGTTATTAGAGACTAGAGACTTAAGGCGGTAGAATCCCTTTACAAAATAAAAAATATTAAAAATCCATAGCTGTATTACCAAAATAAAAACAACAAAACAGGATCTAAAGCGAAACAGACGACAATACTGACACTTATCATGGCCAATGTCCTCATTCGAACAGTGCAACCGCAAATTCAAGTACTACAACATGAAGATTTGCTTCCCAGCTGGCATGTTACAGAGGAACTTTCTTCACAAATCTGTTTGGTTTGCACACATTTCACTAATTTATTCTACTATTATTACATAGTAGATTTACATGTAGACTTATCTGAGAAACAAAATAGCCAAGTTGGTCTGGTTTGTTTTCAGAAATCATCACACAATTATTCCATTTAAAATTTCTATTTTTGGGTGCAATTCCTCTATAATGCCACCAAGATGGGTTCAGCAGTTCGAGTTCACATTTTCAACCAGTGACGCTCCAGATCTACAAATGCAGATTACATGCAAATAGAACAAAATCCATACACACCTGTTTATAATGTAAAAACACTTCCTCTTTGTAGTTATGTTACTTTTATTGAGTGGTTTGACACCAGATGGTGTAATATAGATACAGTCAGTGAGTAGATAATATGCATGAAGAAACAAGAAACAATAGAAAATAAAAACGGAACGAAAATAAAAACAAACAACTGTCCACTGACCAAAATGGAGACCTGTTTTAAGTGCTTAAAACGTACAACACCAGGGCTTGAGAGTTAGGCCAGGGGAAGGAATGTTGACAGGTATTAACAAAACATTGTTTCACAAAGGTCTGAATTTGAAGTCAAACAGTGAGTACACACGATTTTGACAGCGAGACTGGTACTAATCCTGTGGAGCGTTCCATACTTTTGGTCATCAAATCATAAAAACGTAAGGCTTAGTCAAAGATGAATAAATGTACGACATTTCATTATTGTTGATCTAGCCTCTTAATGCTGATTGGTGTAGGTCAATTCCACTGTTTGAGGGTTGCTCAGTATTGACTTTTTTTGGTCGTTGGGTGCAGAGGGGTTATTGTGAATCATTTACACCCTGTGGAAGAGGGCTTTTCAAACGTATGGTCTCTCTCATCTCCCTTTTCTATGCAAGTGCTTCAATTCTTCATCAAAAGGACAGTAGGGCCATGTTTATACAGATTTAACGACTAGGCTTAACATTGCGAAGTACACAATTTTTTTTAAGCGTCCTCAGGCCTGCGCCAGGAGAAACAGGGTGCGGGGATATTTCTTTATCTTGATTTTCGTTTTATCATTTTTAATCTTAAATCACTCTCTTTTTAATTCATTTTGTCCTGGAATATATACAGGTTGTTGGTGGCGGCCACAGCGATGACATTCTCCTTTGGGTGCCAGGCAGTGTGAAGGATCTTCTTGTTGAAGTCCAGGCTGTCCACGCTAATTTCGTCTTTCTTTCGCTTGCCACCGGTGCAGACCTTCCGTGGTTTGAGCATGGCACGGGGTTTACTGTTCTCCCTCGAGGCCTCCAGTGTGATGTCCCTGCGTGTGTTCCTGTCAAACATCCTGAAGAAGTTGTTGTAGGAACCCGTCATGATGGCACTGAGTGAGAGAATCAGACAGAAAATTTGCCATTGAAAGAGGGGGAGAAGAACAGCATGTAAAAACAAGGTGAACTGTGGCTGGCCACTTTTTGGATGTAGGTCAAGTGGTCTCTTGCCTCTTCATGTTTGAAGAGGTGGTCCTTTGGAGGAATATGCCACAACAATACAGCACTAGTGGCAACAAACTAAACTACAATAAACTACAACTTTTTATTTGGAACAGCTCAACAATTGACTCAACCAATGACCTGAGGGTCAAACAACTGTTTGTCAGACAACAGAAGATTGTTTATATCAGTCATTATTTGCATTATTTTTACTTCACCTTTAAGTATGTGCCCTTATATAATATGGTTTAAATATGCTTACCTGTCTGAACCGTTCCAACAGCACTCGAATTTGTCGAAAATGCAGTCATTTTCATAGAGTGAGCACAACTTGCTACGTAGGTACTCATGAACCTGCATTTGAGAAGCACATACTGAATAATAAAACAAAGCAAGAGCTACTAGTCACGTCACTTGCAAAATATGACGTTGTAAAACTACTGCAATATTGCTCTGCATTTTAAAAATGCAATAATCCAGGATGTAAAGTCTAAATCTAAAAGATAATCTCAGAACCAGCAGATGATCTGCTTTATTTTGACTTGACTGGAGGAAAGCCAGTATTGTCTTAAAGAGGCACTCAACACATTGGATTTGAGTGTTCTATGCCAATCATCACTAACCATGCAATGTTTCAATTAGTCCAAATACTAAGCCGCAGACACCGTAGCAACTCATAAATGGCCAAATTAAATGCTTAAAAAGAATGCATGTAGGGAGATGAGGATTGTGGGTAAGCATTATGCAGGATTGGGTATATTGGTATTTCATCTAATCAAAGTTTTTACTGGAGAGACTTAAGGCGGTAGAATCCCTTTACAAAATTAAAAAAAAATATATAGATGTATTACCAAAATAAAAACAAGAAAACAAAACAGGATCGAAAGCAAGACAGACGGCAATGCTGACACTTATCATGGCCAATGTCCTCATCCTAACAGTGCAACTCAAGTACTACAATATGGAGATTTGCTTAACAGGTGGCATGTTACACAGTAATTTCCTTTACAATTCTGTTTGGTTACCAGTCATGTTACTGGCAAAATATAACATGCTTTAACCCATTGTAAAACACAGAACAATATTGCAGTAGTATTTTAAGAATGCAATAATAATAAAGGATGGGAAATAGCATGTTCAGGAAATATTCAAGACATGACAGAGCATGTTTTGGAATGTCTGAAGTCACAATAACTTTGGTTTACCTGGTATGTCTCCACAGGCCGATTCTCCATGTTTAGGTCCCAGACCTTAACAGAGAGGTAATCGCGGGTCATCATGTATCTTCCGCTGTGGCTGAACTTGACGTCAGATATGGAGGAGATGATTTCTGAGAAGAACGACCGGCTACTGGGATCTTCAGGCTCCTCAAAAACTTAAGAAAGAAACATTTTTAGATGACGCTTGACACACACTCTCCTTACTTGCAACTCAAAAACTATTTTAAACTTGTTCAAGTGCTTCCATTTCATCTTACACAGCTCATGTAACTGTTTGAAAAAGCATACGTCCTTAATTTCTGCAGTATATGGTATGCATGCTGTACACAGCTATGTTTGGGAACAAGCTTTAAAAGGACAACAATACAATAGCATAAATTTTTATACAAGTCACCGTCGCACTGTCACGTTTAACTTTATTTTTATTTTAAATTACTAAAACACTTTCTCATTTAACCAGCCGAAGATTGGCATGACATTGAAAACATTCATGTCGGCCACACCTGAGAGCTGCAGGGTACAGCAACACCCAAATTCTGATTTTTGTCTGTTATAAATAACGAGTACAGCTGGATTGCACTGAAGCATTAAACATTTCTACAAGTCTAAGGCAAATGAAAGAAATCTTTGTCACGCTCTTTAAATGACCAATAAGCATGACACTTTCTCGAAAACTTCAGTACCTATAACGCTCACACCCAACATGTGTGTGCACGTGTGTGCTCACACCCAACGTGTGTGCACCAAATGCTTGTGCACTTATTAAAGATAAGGCCTATTTTTTCCAAAACATATAAGAGAGATGATTCTAATTGTATTAAGCCACGTGAGCACTACATTAGTAGAGGACAATGCATGGAATACCATATCCCAAAATGCAATGCGCTTGACTTGACCTTTCATTCTGTATTACTTACAACAGTAATGTCAGCTGCTAAGTAATAAGGCCAAATGATTGGTCTCATGTACCATACTGCACTTTACCATATATACAATATTTATGTTTAGTTTCATTTAATATTGTTTATTTAAACAGCTATTCTGTAAGTCATTTAGTATTACAAAATACACTGCACAGTATTCCATTCCAGACATCTAAAATCTGAGACAACTTTTACAAATGCACTAAACATTTACAAACAAACAAACACAGAAAGGGGGCTGTATTCATCCAACACATTTTCAGCTTTCTGCACTTGATTCCCTGATGTTCTCAGACTTAACAGGAAGTAAATAGCTACACTTACTCTGAGAACAGAGCATTCGATTAATTACATAATCCAGTAATTACATAACAGAAATTCCTGCTGACATTAAACACTGGAAACCTTTTGCCAAAAAAAAAATACTGAAAACAGGCCACAGCTTTCCACAGGCTTTAAATGAGAGTTCACACTATCATGTAATTACAAATTATCATAAATGCATTATGGCGTGCCGTCAGGAGGAGGGCTCAGAGCTCAGAATTTGGCCCAAACTCAGAGTACTCCCCCCATTCTTGACTGAGGTAGATACCAGCCAAGAGTGAGGCGATGGGGTGGCAGAGGGATGCTGCAAGACTGTCATGGGACAGAGGTGAGGGACAGCTATATATACGCATCCCTGCGTGATGATTTGTTGAATTACATGACCATGCGCCGAACTTTGTTAAATAAACTTCATAAAGTGACAGTGTTTTAGAAGAAGAGGACACTGTGTCAGGGTAGACATGCTTAATGTTTCAATTCCTCAGAAAAATACAGGAATGTACTCACATTTGCTATGTCTATCGCAGAGTGCGGCTGCCCTCATGTCACACAGACGTATGGTGCCTTTACTGCTGCTGTACACAAACGTATTACACTGGTGCGGGTGGCACTCGGCTGCTGTTATCACCTCCGTCAGCTCCTCCATATTGGCTGGCTTTATATCTACAATGTCTGAGGGTGAAACCATCAAGGAAACCAACAGACATCGCTGAAAACTCAATCATAGTTTGAAGAGGTTGAGATATTTCATGGTTGAAGAAATGCCTGCCTTTAAAGGGATAGTTCAGCCAAATAATGTTTTTTCTTGTGAGGAACACAAAATAAAATATTTTGACATATACTGGTAACCAAACATAAGTGGCACCCATTGACTTCCAAAGTATGAACACAAAACCACCAAGATATCAAAATTTTTTTTTTTTTCCCGAAGAAATAAAGTCATAGGTCTGGAATGACATTCATTCCAGTGAATTCTTATCACGATAAGAATTCACAGTACCATGATAACACAGTGATGTAAATAGTTGATGTTTTCATTAGTGTGAGCTTAAAGGTTTGAGAAGCTCCCTTCAGTATGGATTGTCTTGGGATTCTGTCACAATGGTGGCTTTGAAAAGAGGCCATTTATGAAGGACGGGACAGCTGAAAAATCACAGTGGATTTGACAATAAACCTGCAACTAGTTTGTGAGTGCATCGAAAAATGCTGTTGATATACAAATGAAAGCAAAAACACAAAACAAAACATGACATTTAAAGATAAGTTTTAGAATAAACTAAATTATAACCATTTTGTTTCCAAAAACCTTTACGTTATGAGCTGTAACATGATCCTGTTAAATCAAAGGTGAAGATTCAAAGAAACATTTTTAATAAAACTCACAGCAGAATAACACAATCATTTAAAGGATACTAAAACTTCTATCTGTGATTTCTAAATGCCAGAGATTTATTCTGAGGTCATCTGCAGAAAGGTACGTTTCATAATCGCTATTTACTGAAATGGAATTGATGTGATATGTATGTGCATTTGCAAATATTCTGCGCGGACTTGCTTCAACCATCAAGTCCATGGGCATCAGGACAGGAACCTGCAAAGTTAAGAGTTTCTTCATGAAATATTAACATGACAGAAAAAAATAAGCCTGCATTTAGACCCTTCCTGGATCCATGCGATACGTAAAGCTTACTGACTTTTGTTGGATTGTGTCAGTTAAGGAAACCTATCCTTGATCGTGTGAGAAAATCTACTTGGGTTGGTTAGCGTAATCAAAATGTTTCAAACATAGCATAAGTGATTTCTCAAAAATATTTTGGCTGGAAATTAGTGTTTTGAGAATCTGTGTGTGGCCACTCTACACCATTACATTACATTACAAGAGCAGTGTGAATAGGACTGAGACTCACTCGTAGTGATGTGATTCGAAACGGATCACGCAGTCTTCCGTCTTCATCTTTAAGGTTGTATCCTTCTGCTCGTTTGTCTCGCTCACTGATTTTCCATAGTTTGATGGTTTTGTCTGTTCGATACAACATGTACAAATAAAATACATGGTTTTAAATCTCTGTTCCAAAGCTGCTTTCTTAATGCTACAGTGTACTTTATTTGTCTGTGTGCATCATGCCGTCAAGCCTCTCAGTTCACTAAATTTAAATCGTCATAAACACCACAAAAATAAGCACAAGTTCCTGTTCTTACCATTTGTTGACAGAAGAAAGTGTGCAGCATTCTGTTGTGGCAGCCATCTGATTTTATTGATCTTTTCCTCAATTTCTAAACTTTTCAAGTAATCAAACTCTGGTTCGTGACTCTGAAAAGTGCTGTACACATTATACTCCCCTTTGGAAAGAGGCCGGTTTTTACTCTGTGGGGGGGATTATCGAACACACAAATAAACACCAACTGAGTTGCATTGTTTTACAAACAATGATGAAATACAATAAAAAAAATCCTTGGGGAGTGTCACCTCTTGCTCTCTCTGAAATATGACAACTCTTCCTCCTTTGTCTCCTGTGGCTAATAACTCCCCTGAATAGTTAAATTCAACGGTTGAGATAATGTCCGCTGGAGACCCAAAAAAGCAAGAAAGAGATAATTTATTATTTGCATTTAAACAAGCAAAACTGAGAAAATAGATCCCACCTAAAATGTCTTTTTAAAGACATTACAAAAGTTACATATTTTGCTAAGAAACATTACTCATTGTGTATTATTACACATTATTACATTCTCATTTGTGCATCAGCGCACATTAATTCAAAGACAAATCTTTCAGCAACATAACTTGTTAGGCCTTAAAGTACTTTTCAGCTGAAGTGCCAAAGCTGCTTAAGTTTTGACTAATGTTTTGTTTAAGAAAAGAACAGTCCTCATAACTGATCGCTAACTTTCTAAAAGCAATCATACAAAAGTAAAATGGCTTTTGGTGAAATATCAATTGAATATTATTCATCATTTAAGGCACTCAATTCCATGCAATTAAAATTACAACTGTGCAATAAACAGTGCTTCAATATATATACATATATATGTATATGTATATGGACATATACACCATCCACCATAACTTTCTGTTCCAACAGGAAATACATCAGGAAAGAAAATAGTGCTTGTTCTCGTTCATGTTAATCTGCTGATATTTCACCCTGAAACTCTGTTGCTACAAAACAAATGACATCTGTTTTGTGTGGCTCACTTTTTTTCCCCACCCTTCTGATCTCTCGCTCAGAGGCAAGGACACCAGGACACACAAACATGATTCAGTGTTCCTGAAACTGAACAATTAGCTCATTACAGGCAGGGTGACACACACAGGCCTGGCCTTCATTTAGCCTACAGTTAACACCTCTGCAGTAAGTGACAAAGCTTTTTGATTTCACATGGCACCATGAGTCTTACAAACATACGTTGTACCTGTGCTTGTACATAGTTACTGTACAGAAATTTCATAGGCTCTTGATTCGATTACAAATCAAGTTATAAAAGAGAGACTCTTGATCAACAAGGTAAGAAGCAGTGACTACCCACAATTAACAGGTTCATTTAAAATGAGTATAATGACACTTTCCTGTTGGCCAATTAAAAAAAAATTTTTTTGAATAAATATTTGTCATATAATGTCATTATAGGAGTGGCAAAAGATTGTTTACAGTCACACACTACATCACAGCCCTTTGAGAACATTTTAACATTCAAGGTAATTTGATTCTGATTCAGATTTGCCCTGGTGGAAACAGAGTTACAATGAAAGTAAATGGGCACACAAACCATGTTTTCATTGCATGGAAAACAGCAGAGCAATCTGTTACCTCACAAAGGTTATGAAGTGACAAGTTTAATGACGAGTGAACTGTTTCTTTAAGAATCCAGACTTTCATCTTAATGACATCATCAAAAACATTTTCTCATCGCTTGCTATTAAAGCTGAGCATCTTAAATTATCTTAATAAAATAGAGACGGTCCCTAGAGCTTATAAACAAATCTCCAGAGAGAGAGGCAGAGAATTTTCCACAAGACATCAAAAGAGATGAAGGCAAAAGAAGCCATTAGTTAGAATATAAAAGCCAACAGAAACTCTGTGTGTGTGTGTGTGTGATGAATCAATCTGCAGTCACATCCAAGTGACAGAAGGTAATGGACTGGAGCATTAGTTGGTGAATCTCATGAAACTTGCAACAGTATGTGCAGGTCATATTTCACTCAAACCATAAAGACAGAAATAAGAAACTATATTTTACTTTAAGCAAGTAAAGACTAATTATAGCACAATAAAGATTGTTTGCATTGACATTTTCATGACAGTTAAGCTTACTTCCCTCTCAATTCTCATGAATGCAAAAAACAAACAAACCAATCTCATTGTTATTACTGCAGAAGGGCGCTCAGGCTGATGTTTTAGCGTCTTGTTTTCTTAGAGACCTGTGACATGACCTGCATGTTATAACCTTGTGCCATTGCTTCCTAATAGGACAATAATAAAGTTTTTTGTGAAGTATTTATACGTGAAAGTTTTACATTGAATTACAAAAAATAACTCCTTGACATATGAGAATCTGTTAACAAATTGGGTAGAAATGGCATAATTATCAAAAATAAATGCAAATGCATGGCAAAAAATATAGTTAGTTTAATATACTTGTAATTGAATATAGTATAATATAGTTATAAATAGATATATTTATAGTCTTAATAAATACTTAGTAAAACTTTGTTTTCTTGTAAGCTAAACATGATGCATTCAGTCAATTCCTGATCCTAAATCTTGTGCTGCGTGCTTTCCTCTAAAGGAAAAACAACAAACTGCAAAAGAGCTCAGGGAACAGTACTTTACAAACAACAACATCAGCAGAGACATACCTGTCTGTATCATGAATGACACCCACCCATATTAAAAGCCACCGAAGCAAACATTAACGATTTGTCCCAAAGCATTAACTTCCAGTTGGACATCCCCCACAATTACAGCCATGATTACATCAGCACCTTACAGACAGAGATAAAATCTGAGCATCATACAGTAAACCCAAACAACACAACATCAGATGACCACCAGGGAGTCTCTTCGCACGAGGAAATGCAGAACAAGCATGACCTGGAAAAGCTGAAAAACAAGCAGAGCCCTCGCTGTGAGAGTCGGACGGAGAACACGCACGTACCCATCCTGAAAGGCAGAGAGAGGCCATTATAGCACAGTTCCAGACTAAGGGTGTTAGCAGCACACACAAGACAGCTGCAAAGATTTAAGAGCCGGGCAGAAGATGCGGTACGGATGCTGCTAGCTCACCATCAGGGAGGGTAAGAGGCTGCCCTGCGACCATGATGGTCAGGTAAGATGAGAAAGAAACCCTTCAGTCCCCAACACAGACCCTCCTTAGGAGATCTCACAAAAACAAACTTATTCATGCAAGCTTCATTAATGCAGCTCAATCTTGCAAAATACGTCTTACTTCGCTCACTTCCTGTTAGAATACATGTCATTCAGAGGCAGAGAGGCAGCACACATACAACTAGGTTTGGGCTATATAGAATATATACATATTACATTATGATGACCTCCTCATTTGTTTTCTTTTTACTGTGTTTTACTTCTTACATTAAACAATTTCAATCTACTTGACAACATTTGATGTTATTAGGACACAGACAATTATTTTAGCTATTTACTATATTGCTACAAACAATTCTATATTAAACACATCAGGCCTGCTAAATTACAGCACAGACATGAGAGATCACTTATGGTTAAGTGTCAAATCAACACACAATCTGAATTCATTATGAAAACTGTTTCGCACATTTATTCCACTGACTTCCTTTAAAATCCTTAGAGTCCTAAGCCTCCACATTCTTCCAAGATCCATGTTTTACTGCATTTGAATATCTCAATCCATGTTGCACAAAATCACAGTATTAATAACAATAACTTCAAGCAATTATTTTAAGATCATGATTCACAACTAATCCTGTTCTTGGTTTATTAAGACACAAAATGTATTTAAATAAAACTGGAAACTTTTACAACTATGAAACACTTTTACTTAGACAACATCTTGGCTGGTAGCCAGTGAATACCTCTGAACTGTTTATAACGATGAGGGCAAGATAGTCACACCACATTCAATTTTCTATGTTTGTATGCATCCCGTACATACAATGCATGAAGCTTCTGCTAAAAATGAACAATATTTTCATCTACAAACACCAGCCTTGATGGTATGAGATCAAGTAAGACATACTTTGTATTTTAAATGTGTATACCCCATGCTTTTTTTAACAATTTAGCATGTATCTTTACTATGACTTAAAAACAATTGCCAACTGCTCAGAATTAAATAAAAGATTATCACCAAAGCAATCACACACACAGTCTTGCAACACAGTGATCTCTAAATAACCTTCTTTTACATAAGGGTCATTCTGCCTGGATGATATTACACAAGTCCATATGTGTCTGTTCCTAGATATTTTATTTTCCACAGAGGGGAAAAAGCAGAAGTCTGAAGATCATACAAATCAACAACAATTAACCAGCATACAAATAAATTAAAACTTTTGTTTTATCATCAAACTTCATTAAAGAAGGCATCTCTGAATGACAAATACCGCCATCAAATAAGAGGGAAACTGACACATAGTTACAAAAAGACGGTTTCCTTATACATTTTGTCTTGATACAAAAATGGCACAAGTGTCACACACAGATCAGGCAAAAAGTTTAAACTGAAAACTTCTCACACACTTTTTCTTGCCAAAACTACTTAAGAAACAAACAGTCTAGCCTTTGTATGTTAAAGTTCTCATCAAACATAACACATCAATATAACTATGCCATAAACAAACACATTGAGTCTTTGCCACAAATAAAAAACTATAAATAATCTAATTAAAAACTAATAAAAAAAATCTCATCACTCATAGGAAGTAATCAAATCTGGACCCAAAATCTTAACTTGCTTTCTGACATTTAATTATGTATTAAATAAACACTCTGTAACTGTCAGGTTCACATCTCAGGATGGAGATCATCCTTAGACAAGGCACATGGATGAAGCGAGCTGGTCGGACCAGTCAGACGTGCTTTCCGCTCTTTCAAAGACAGGATGTGCTTCCCTACAGAAGCCCTGAAATCTACCACACATTCTCACTAATCTTCAACATCAGCCCAATCCATCCATGTGCAACTTGTCAGATACATTACGTTGTCTTCTATTAGTTATAATGCATGATGTACTGAAGGATACTAGAATGATGATTTCACCTGACTGCTCTTAATCTCTACAACTGACTTCATAGGATTAAATGAAATGCATTTCCTTTGGAACAGAAAGTTGAGGTAGAATATACAGAGGGACTTTTGTGTACATCACAGCCATAAAACACATTTTGCTACATTCTATTGCTAAATTTCTAATTAAAAGTGTGTACATGTCTGTGAGTGCCAAACAAGTAATTCACTTTTGGTCTATTTTCTAAGAAAAGACTGTACATTTTCATACTGTACAAAAATGCATTTATCTAAGCCTGACTTTGAAAATTAATGTGGTGGGTATCTTCCAAGTGTACAATGATTACATATACCTATATCTCTTGTTATGTTCTCCATACATTTGTCTTTTCACATCACCAACACACCTGCACAACAGGGGTCTACAAAAAAGGACACAAACCATCACTTACCTTCTGCAACATCTTCATCGATGGCTCCTTTCACCTGGGAAAAGCACCATTGAAAATCATTGCCTCCACCAACCCCTACAACAAATAAACACACACATGCATTGAAATGCATTCTTGAATCAACCTCCCCGAGTCACATCTTCAGCCATCAACCACATACGAGCATGCATACTGAAATTAATCAGAAGACCCACAACACAAATGCATTTAAACGTACGCTCGAATCTACCTCCTCAAGTCTTTTCATCACCCCTAACCCTATACGAGCATGCAAACTGAAAAAAAAAACAGCAGATGAGGCTTTGCCTCAGTGTCTGGTTTGATGTTTAGGCCGCACCGCTGCTGCTGCGCCCCCGCCTACAAACACAAAACCACCCTGCGCAGCCCGTTTACCTGCCATCATCGCCTCTGTCTCGGCCTCGAACCTTCAGCACGGCGTGTCCTTCGGCTCAATCTGACGGTCGCAGGCGTACGACGTGAACGAGCGCAGGATGAAAGCGAACGGAGACGCGCGGGATCTGCCCGTGATTTTGTTACAATTCAAGATGGCGCACGTTACCCGTCGACATGACACAGTGACGTCATTTAATCGAGCGAGCCGTGCGCCCGGCGCGTCATCGCTGCGCGGGGGTTTGCGCAGAGAGAGTGACGCCAACATCAAACGCCCATGTTTGTACGGCTTGAATGAGTGTCAGGTGACATGCTGGTGTAAACTACAGAAACATATTAATGAAATTATTCAGGGTTTAAATCTGTCTTTTATGAGAAAGTGTACTCTTTGGCTTCAGTGATTATCCTGAAGATGAAAAATGAGTGCTTTAATTTGATTGATTTATAGGCTGCTTTTAACCAAATTTTAACCAAAGTTTACTGTCAGTCTCCCGTGGCACTCTTTTTCTTCTTTTGTATATAGTTGATTTGCTCTTTTTCTTCTTCTGTACTGCGTGGTTTGTGTTTCCTAAATAAAGTGGAAAAAGAGTGACAGGTAAAATCAAAGAGCTGTGCCTACCTGTAGCATCTTCCAGTGAAAAAATCTGAACTGAGATATACATTGAAAATGGTATATAAAGGGAAGACGGGGGCTAGTTGTCGCATATGTGGGGAGGTTGTCAAAGACAACTCTAAATCTGAAAAGCCTATTATGTTGTTTCATGTGGTTTCGGGTTCCATTGTGACAACTCCTATAGTGTGACAGCATGTTCAGCTGTCACCAAAAAGGTTAATGTGTGTTTAAAGATTTTTACTTTAGATAAAGGATGAAAGATTTACTTGAAAGGCTGGATGACACTGTAGTTCAATACAGTGTGACAGCTGTGACACAGGTTCACCACATGGATGAACCACTATATAGGATATACTATATTTGTGTTAAATACACACACACACACACACACACACACACACACACACACACACACACACACACACATATATAAGTATATAAGTATGTGTAGGTGTTTTTGTGTTTGCAAACATTTGTTTCAAGGTCCTGTGAAGCCTGTTCATTTTTTATCTTTTAACAATAGCCACTCTCACATATCAACATTTAAACCTCATAATATAATATCATCACCAAATTACAGTAAAGGCAAATGGTCATTGATTGCATATGCCCCAAATACAGAAAATATGCATGTAAATGGTGAATATTTCATTGGCCAGTCTATTAAACAGGACATAAATAAAGCTTACTAACTAGCCACTCTCACATATCAACATATGGTTTAAACCTCATAATAATCATCACCAAATTACAGTAAAGACAAATTGTCATTGATGGCATATGCCCTAAATACAGAAAATATGCATGTAAGTGGTGAATATTTCATTGGCCAGTCTATTAAACAGGACATAAATAAAGCTTACTAACTAAAACCAAAATGAATAATTTATCGGTTTGCAAGACTCGTGGATATGACAGATGCCTGTAAATCAATGTTCTACAGAGAGCAGCACAGGGCAAAATTAGAGTGAATATCAACACATATATCCAGCAGTAGTCATTACCATCAGCCATTACCACAACAACATAAAGCCATCATACTTCACTGATAATGTGAACTACAATAAATGAATTAAACAACAAATTAATGCTTCTCTACCACTTGATTAATTTTTAATATGTAATTTATTAATTGATCATTTATAAATCAGACACTTGCAAGCAGTAATTGTGTGGAGACAAAAGCATTGCTCTAGTATTCCTACATGCTATTTAGAAGACTAAGTTATGTACATTATACATTATATGTGTATTTTTATAATTAAAATGTAATACAGCTAGGGGGTTATTATAAATATTCATTTGTAATTCTAAATACAGTTTTGTCAAATTATTCTGCTGTCTACTTCGAAAAGTCTTTGAATATGAATCAGAATTTTTCTATTGCTCTGAGTTAAACCAAATATTTACATGTTAATTTTTTTTTTTTTGGCAACAAAAGCTTTAATTAGAAATGTTGGTGATCTGTCTGACAACACTTTCCAGACGGCTTTTGCTCAGACTGGGTCCTTTTAGGTTGATTTCCACCCAAATAAATCACAAACTTCAATAAATAAATTGATTGTGCATTAGTCACCCCCTACTGGGGGATTGATTGTACCATAATTTTCCAAATTAGTAGTAGTCTTGATTTGTATATCGTAGTGTAATAGCATTACTGACCAGCAGATGGCAGTCTTTCAATATAAATGGACGCTTTTCCTTCCTATAATGGGCTTCAACACAAGGCAACTAAATTTAAATGTGGTTATGCGGTGTTAATCACCATCCAGCCACTATTATAAGTCCCATCTACCCCAGCGGCTGCGTAGTCATCAACAGTAATTTAAGGGTCTGAGTAAATCAGCAGCCTGATTTACTACAGTATCTTAAACAAGCAGAGCTGTTTCTATGCTGATAAGGCCGCTGACGCATATTGTTGTTCTGGTTATTTAACATAAACTGATGTTTGCATCATCTACTGTATGCTGCCTAAGCAGAAATTTTATCGAGGTTTACAGATTGATAAATATTGACACAAAACTGATTATGTTCTTATGAAAAAAATGCCCATGACACCTTATAACCTTTGATCTACAATAGGACATGACTAAAACAGGCCAAAGTGAAACCAGTTGAGAGGCACCGACATATAGGGCCTATAGAAGTTTGTGTTTATGGTTACCAATCTGCAAATAAGTGATGTCAGGGGAGGAGAACCTGGGAAATGCAATTATCTTATATAAGGGAGTGTTTCAGTGTCTCTTAATGAAACAGACAGGCTGGAAATAAAAGCCACACTTTGTGTCAGTAGTCAGTGTGGGGAATAACACAAGCCTTTAAGTGCAATAAACAGAATTAAATTAGCTTGGAAATCACACTGAAAATCATTGGCACTTTAAAAGAGGAAGAAAGGCTTTCGTCTCACTCACCTCAATTATTCTGCCTTTATTTCTCCTTCAGTCCAGAACAATAATCAGACCACAATGTAAATGGCACTTTCAACTGCAGATGTGTCATCAGTCATAATACCACAGACATTGGCTAGGACGTGCTTTGCTTTATCCACTCTGAGCTCTTAAAGACATTTCTTTAATAGGCTTATGCCCATAGAGTCTCCTTACTGTTTGTCATTGAACTGTTCTTCTTAGAACAGCATTATTTCTTGTCAGTTATACCAGTTATGTTATTCATGAGATCAGACCCTCAATCGACAAGCTTTTAATACTGAAGGGCCACTAAGGAGAAAAATGAAATGACAAAGATGAAAGAGAAATCCTGGTTAAATGAAGCTTTTCAAATAGTACTTCGAGATTATTGTACATTTAACCCTTCACAAAAACAAAACCATCCATTTCAACAAAAAAAGAAAAAGATGTTTGAGAAGTTACTCAGGTGGCACTCTGGTGGAGGCCTCTGGAGAGCATCTCAACATCCTTGCAGTTCAAGAAAGAACCTCTCTGAATTCCTGCAAGAGCATTAATAGTTCCTCCAGTACTCCCTCTTAAGAAAAAGAGTTCTGATACACTTGAAATGTATATGGATGTGTCTTGAGTGCATAATTATGATATCTGAGACTCGGTTATAGTGTATTTCATTCAGATATCTGCAAACAAGACGTATGATATTTTAGAGGTTGCCTGTCCTGACCACAGATCTATTGTCCTCTGAATTCCAACGCTGAAGTGTTCTTAGATCTACATGTCAATGTTTTAAAGATGCTTTATAGCTGAGGAATATTATTAGATTGAGCTCTGGTCATCCACAGATATGTGTCATGTGATCATTTGCAATGATCCACAATAAAAATAACCTGTATGTGTTTCGCCAGCATTTTCCTCTCTCTCTTCCTCTTTCACTGGCCCTTTCTTTATCTTCTTCCACTTTACTCTGATTTCATTTGTTCATTGAAATTCAGGCCTACTTTTCCATGTTCATAAAATATTGAAAACATTTTTTTCCAGTGAACTATTTATACTCGGATCAAACTAAGTCATGGCAGTAATGAACAGGCCTTTAAAACTTTGGAATCTCAGCAGAATAAACAATTGGAAAGCAGATGCTTGGGATGAAAAAAATGGAGTTCTTGTCACTATAGGACACCAGGAACCATTTGAAATATAGCTGCATCCCCTCAATGAATAAATGCATCAGTACCCAAGAATTGCTTTTGAGTGTTTGTCTGTGTGTGACAAAGCATTTCTGTAGTTCTGTTTCAAAAATGTATGGAACTACCTTGCTGTCTACTGCATATATAGTGCTCTATATAGGCAGCAACTCTATCACACAGGATGGTGGAAGTAGACTTTAAGAAGTGTTGTAGTGCACTTTTCCAAGTAGAATAGAACCATCAAAGCAACAAAATTTTGCTGCCAATTTCTTGGAACAAGCCTATGGTGCCGTAAAATGCTGCCTAGGTAGGTAGCTCACTGGGTTTAGCATTATTTAGGAGAGACATCTCACTTGTGTTGAGGGGAGCAGGGAGAGAGCGATTGATGTTTGTGATTACATTGTGTTGTTTTGATTTGATGGCTCTTTACGCGGCAGGGGGAGAGCAAAGCTGTGATTCGTCACAGCGAAAGCAACAATAACAGGCACATGACATCAGTCTCAGATTAAAGTGTGCGGTGTGGCAGCATATTATTGAACTGAGGTAATCAGCCACTTAGATGTCATAACACAATCATTTACAGTGGAGACGAGCGGCCTGCTGGATTCAAAAGGTGGAGTCCAGCTTTTCTTTTCTGTACAATGAACAACATTGTTCCTGACATACTTGTCGGCTAGTAAGGGCTTGTATCTCAATCAAAGCACACCTGAAGGTGTCATTCACAAGGTATGTGTATACATTGTAAGCCCAGACAAGTTCATTCAACATAAAAAAGTTATGAAAACTTGTTGCCCTAAAAACATTAATTTTGCTTTGTTAAACAAGTCACTTTAAGTTGAAGGTACTAAAGAATTCTGAGTTCTTTAAACAGCCAGTTTGAATCAATACTTCACTGAACATAAAATTTCTTGCTCAACCAACATGTTCTTGTCACAAAAATAGTTTAAAAAAAATCCTGTTCTACAAATAATTAGCAAGCAGAAATTTTGTTTGACAGTTTATTTTTAATGTGAGCTTTGTTTCTAAAATCTTGCGCTGCTGCTTGCAACAATGTTAACACAAAGCAAAAAAAACTTCTCACACATAGATTTCAACATTTAACACAAAACTCAATGATGGTAACAGTAAACAAACCTCAAACAGTGAAAAGATAGCATTGATATAAAAACTCAGCAGTATAATTAATGCATGCTGCAATACATGATGGGAGCTCTTAACAAACTCTTAACAACTTTCAAGCATTCTTTAATATGAAACTATTTGTTTAGCTCACACTAGTTTATAGGTTATGTAACTTATACAAAGTGCACTCAGTAACTTGTTTTGCTTAAGTGAAATGTACTCATATTTTTAATTTTAGTTTGAGCAAACAAAATCCTAAAACTCGGTGCTCGGTGCTTATGTAAATATGTATAAGTCTATATATATATATATATATATATATATATATATATATATATATATATATATATATATATATATATATATATATATATATAATATATGTCTTTTATTTTAATAAAAATATATACATTTTTAAACATACATTTTTATGCATATAATATATACCATTTAGTTGCTTGACAAGTTACAAGGATTCAATTAAATTAAAACATTCAACTAAAATATTTCATATAATTATATAAATTCACATTTAAATTTGAAAGCAACTTTCATTCATTATTATAAATAAACAAACAAATAAATAACATTTTGCTAATATACAGGTAATTGTAAGATCATAATGCTGCTCCACACCTTTACAAAAGTATTCTGTCACAACAGTCTCCATGAGAAATTATTGCTGAAAGCCTTGGAATAGCGTTGTTGAATTATTTAAGGCATAACAAATGCAGAGGCTCTGTGCTCATCCCCTAGTGCCCTTTCCATGGGTATAAACCAGCCGACTCAACAAAAGCTAACTGTGGAGCTTGCTGTGGATTCACTGAGGCCTGGGATGTAAATGAAACAACAACTGATTGCTGACCTCTCAAAACAGTTAATTAGAAACTTGTTTGAATTGTGCAGACAGTTTAGGTTGAGCGCATTTTAAGAAGCCTAATTGTTTGTATTTCCAGCCAAGCGTGTCAGAAATACGGGAAAAAATCAAAGCTGATAGGTTGGAATGACCTCCCATCTGCCTTCCTGAAGAGTTTATTATCCTCTCACAAACAACGCAGAACCCACAACAGACAGACAGACTGATATGCGTTTTAAACACATAAGAAGTCTTCACTGTAACATAGTCTGTAATTAGGCATGTCCCTAGAGCTCTTTATTTGCACAGACCAAGAAACCATGAAATTCTTTGAACTATATGATACAATAAGGCAGCCATGTTACCTGAACTTAAATTCAAACTCTAAGTACTCATATATTTCCAAACCAGTTTGAAAGAATTATTATCTTTTTGGGTGAACTGCTCATTTAAGGAACTGCTCCTCCATAATAATGACTAGAATTATCATAATGCCTAAATAAAAAAACAACATGACTGAGCAATGACTTATTTTAAAAGATGACAACACTGCTAAAAATGTAGGATTCATTTCAATGTAAGATTAAAATTGAGCATGTTATTTCTTCATACTTTATGATATTCTTTTGACTACATTTTCTCACCAGTTGGTTGTGAGGCCCCTGGGCATTCTGGAGACAGAAAAGTTCATCTAAACATAATTTAGGACACCTTCACTTTATAAAATTGAGTTGAATCCTGTCCAAACGTATGACTGCAATTTTCTTCCTTGTTATAATCCAGTTTTCATAATCATAAGTTCTTTTCAAGGCCTGGAGCCAGAGCACTACGTTATGTCCTCTGTAATGGGCCCAAAACTCCAGGTTCCTACAATTTAGGAAACTTGTCATGTCTACAACGCCCTCTGGCTTATCAGTTTAATAAAGCACAATTAAACTGGCACAGCAATTATAAAGCAGTATTATACTGTATAATGAACGTGATATTGTATAAAAGGACAAAAAGCTCTGTTTTTTACTGTTGTCTTTATAATCTTCACATACAGTGCATGTGAAATAAATGCAATAAAGCCAATAAATAAATAAATAAATAAATAAATACTGAGGGCATAAGATATAAAGCAAATTTTGAAAGTGATGTGTAACAAGAATGACCCATTACACTTCCCCTCAGCCTTTATTAATACACAGACTTGTTTCAATATTTCATGAGGCTATATAGTTGTGACTTGTTGAATACTGAGAGTTTGCTCCTTTTGTGCTATTAAAATAACAGCAGGGAAATATTCTGACACAGCAGTTTATTACACTTTGATTTTGCTATTCATTTTGAAATGAAATGAACCAGAGAGATCCATTTGGATTGTTTCGCTTTGCCGGCTTCCATTTATTTAGCGCTATTATTTGTTCTCTTGGGTTTGTTGATTAAACATTCTAATGGCAGACGATAATGACAGAAATGTGCTTGCAGAAAAACACTACACTACAGTGCTGCATTTGCTAGATACACATAAGCTTGCATCATCACTGAGGCTGATAACCTTTAACCCCTGCCATTAATTGCTCGTTCCTACCGTATTTGGACCGGGTCTCCAAGTGACTATCTGGTGACTGCAGAAAGTGATTTTATCAGCAGACTGATTCAGTCAGGACTCAGCTAGCTTTCGTCCGGTAATACCACGCGACAGAGTGATTTAGCGCTGTACGGCTGTTGTTGCCAGCTCCTATATGAAAGCTGACAGGATCATGGGGTCTTCCACAAACTGCATGAAGAAGAGAATTCAAACGTGGAAAGTGATGGAAAGCTTACAACATTAAATGCTCTCCATGAGGTTGCCTATCGAAACAGTCTACTTTTAAATGACTAAACTGATGTTTCTTGTCATGCTAGCAGCACGTCAGATTGGTAGTTATCTTGCAAGACTGTTTTCTTGGCCTGGCTGCTGTAATTTCAGGGTGATTGGTTTGTAGTTTTGTCTGACGACAGGTGTTTGTTTGGCTTTATCAAAAACAGTTATAGTTAATATAGGAACATTGCCTATTGTCATAGTGCAGTTTCAGCCGTGCAAAATGTCAGTCTTGCCAGTCTTAATCTAATATCTAATCTGTAATATGACGTATTTCTATGTATAATGATGTTAAAGGATCATTCAATGGAATAAGAAAATAAACAGCAATTAATGACTGCATTAACTGTAAGACTTTAGAATTTAGGCAGAATTCTTGCATCTGCAGCAGCTGTATACCTTGAATTCAATTACCATACAGACACTCAATGCTGATTAGTGCTACAGACAGGATAAACTAGAAAGTCTTAGATTTTCAGAAAGATCCCTGAATGACTGTAATGAACTGAGACATTTTATTTTAGTTCTATAAGGGTCTATTTGAATCTATAGATTTTGCAACATGCTAGACTAAGAAAATGTAATTATCAAGAGTCATTACTAAACAAAAGCCCTTACCCCAGAATCATGTGCAATAATGTTTCTAAGCCTCCACTAAACTTTTAGCATTTGACCTTATGTCTCACCCCAGTATGTCTCAGAGCAAAAACTCTATTTTGGGAAAAATTGGCATGTTATTCCCCTTTCAATCTTTCAGAACACGTTTAGTTTAGTATGCATCTTCAGCTGTGATGGAGCGAGTTTAAATATGGCAGCAAAACAAAGGCACCAGGGGTGAGAACTCAGGGCACCACACAATCATCTCTCAAACTCAGCCAACTGTTTCTCCGGCAGCACGGTTTAATTGGCACTTTGTCGAACCTCTGAGTGCAAAGGTTCCGCTGTCCAAAATTGTTTGTTTATTAGTTATTCTCCAAGTTTGAGAAGAGCGCTGTCCAGCCCTAAGTTTTTTCCAACTCACCTTAATTTAAAGGTAAGCGAGAAGTCCGTCACGCTCAGTATGTGCGCCGGACTAATGTTTCCAAGCACCTATTAAATTAATGAAGATTCACTCCAGGGGGCGAGATGCTGAAAGTAGACTGTGGAACAGCACTCAGACACCGCGAGTCCATTAAAACCCTGAAACACAACACAATGAGTGAGAATTATGGGATGCACAGAGCTAGCATTTATGAGCAATTCCGTGGCCTTCATTTTTGCATATCCCACAGAGAAACGAGCAGTCTGAGAAGAGAGCACAGCTAATTAATATTCTGATTGCTATTTACCAGGCAGCATATGGCACTAGTTCTCTTTACTGCGGCCAGTGCTGAAGACTTGACTTCAGCATGGTCACAGATGAGCATTACAGAGATTTTAGCACTCGTCTGTGTCTTTGAGATGATTATTTCTTTCATAAAACAACTACAACAAACAATATAATGTTATTAATAGGTAAATTAAACGTTTCTTCAATATTATTTGTTTTCTCCAATCCCAGGTTAAAAAAAATGTACAAAAAACGTTAAGACAGTTAAACTACGTTAAGATTTTTAAACAGGTCTGTGAAAAATAAGGAAAATTGTGTGATAGAATTGAAAATCCCAATCTTAAAATGCAATCCTGAACCTTTATTAAAGCATATTACATTAAAGGAGTTAGCAGTGAACTAAATAAAGACTTTGACATGATCATTTAGTAAAATGATTTAACTGATTTTAATTCATTTTATTTTTTTAAACACATGGTATCCCTGACAACTGAAAGACTAGGTGCCATACAAAGGAGAAAATGTTGAGTAATATAATAATAAGTATCAAAGTAATAAAATTATGATGATTTTCTTTTTCAATAACATGCTGTCTTCTTGTATTAAACTCAATATTATGATCTAGTCTTTCTCATTACAAGTCTATTAAAAGGCCTGTTACATTTGGCATATATAAATGTTTCTTACACCAGAAGCTGACAGGTAGTAGTCTGAGAGTTATGAAGGAAAATGTAAAAAATGCTACAACTGCCTGTGGTCATAGCATGAGGTGCAGCAAAAAATATCATCCCTATAGTTTACTGACTCTATCAGCCAGTACTGTGACTAATAACTGTCCTGAGGGGCAGCATATGATGCTGTCCTACATTCAGATACAGGCAAGGGTGAAATCGATAGTTCTTACCAGAATTAATGTCTCCCACAAACAAGCCATGATTTAAGACTGAAATAAATTTAACATTACACTACAGAAACCTGGTGTTTATAAGATATTATTTTTCCAAAATAAATAATCTTTCTAGCCTTGTTTTCAAATGTATGTTCCTGAAGCTCAGTTAGTAAAGCATTGCATTAGAAGTGGAAAGGTTGTGGGTTCGATTCCCAGGTAACACACTTACTAATAATTCTTGATTACTTGATAATACTGAATGCACTGTAAGTTGCCTTGGGTAAAAATGTCTGCTAAAATGCATAAATGTAAAAAGATTAAAATTGATATATCCAAAATAAAACCCTGGCAACTTCTATTTTTTAAATACCTATATGGAGTCAGAGTGTTGTTAAGCACAGAATTAATTGGTTTCCATTGACACAGTCATTTATAGTAAACATTTAATTAAACAAATCTTTGGGGTATGTTGATAACCAGGGGAATTAATTCAGAATGCTCTGTGCTAGTAGAAAAATCCATTAAATGTGATACAACGACGGTAAGAAACTACTAATTGCATCATAAAATGGGGCAACGGTGATATGCCACTAATTACGATAGATTTGTCATAAATAGCTTGGAAAAGCTCTCACTGCCAAAGCCCAATACATCAGTGCTTGAATCAGTATAATCTTTTCATGTCTTCCTGTCTTTCACATGTACTGGTAAATGCACAGTAAATGTTGATTGAATTGGGGTATGACTGATGGCCGTCACTTCCACAGAAGATCAATTGTGCTAGAGCCAGATTCTTCACAAATTCTTGTTTTGTGTTCCACATTAAAAATAACAGCATACAGATTTGGAACAACGTAAGTGGATGAAAATCAAAAGAATCTTTCCATTTTTCAAAAAAAATTTGTGTGAGCTCTTCCTTTAAATTCACTGACACAGACGTCACACCATAAAGAGAAACAAGAAAACTGCATCAAGGAGGAAAATCTGCACACATTGATGTTTGTCTACTCTTTTCTCCATTGTGATGCACTCACACTAGCCCACATGAATCAGTAAATACACCTTAATGGCTTTGTTTGAACTACTGCGGATGTACAGAAAACCAAACTGATCTCTCTAAACTCAGAGATGAGATTCGATCTCAGCAGCTTTCAGGACTACTGCCCATTAGTGATGTTTACCTTAATACCAGCAGATACAAGCCTGACATCTTCCTGACATTGGTTTCATTCTCTTCCCGTTTCCAAACATAAATGGGCTTTCAAATCCTCCCAATCACCATGTTTTGCATGGTGGAAACAACATTTTTTACTTCAGGTTGTAACCCACATCTCAGACAGATTCCATTGGAATTATCAGAAGGGCCTAATTAACTCTTTGATAAATTGTACACATTGAATGAGGTGTAGAATTCTAACTGAAATCAGAAATGTAATGGAACTCTGATAGTAATGTATTTTCCAGCACAGCTTACAGAAGATTACGAGTCTGCTTAGGAAAAATTCTCTCATTATTTACTCTCCCTCATGGTCCAAACCCATATGCTGTTACTCATCTGTGCAACACCAAAGGAGAATTTCTAAAGAACTTTAACCTAGCACAATATTCAAATTCAGACCACAATTTACCAAAAATACAATAAAAATGGTCTACTTAAGTTTCATGTTTTATTTCAAGTCATTATTTCAGCCATATGATTCATTTGTGTGACATCATTATTTATAAAAAAACTTACCTATTTTTAGACTCCATCCTGTGTCAGTTTTAAAACATACAAGAACCAATATCGTGTAGTGTAAATGACCTAATGCTCATCACGACGCATCTGCAAGCAGCAAATTTTATGCTGCTGAATTTCTTAGTGATATCAGCTGCTGAAAGAGCCTGTGGGAAGCTCTACATGTTTTCTGTGTTATGATGTGCATATTAATAAGCAGATTGTGCTGCACATCTGATGCAGATCTGAAGGGTTTAGTTCAAGCGGGAAACCTCAGGATGAATTCACAATGCAGCTGACGAAACAATTAATGATTAACTTTAATCCAGTCCGTTTCATTTCTTGGTACACTTTACAAAAGCACTTTTTAAAAGCTGCCCTTTAACCTTGGCAAAAGTGTTTCTTTAGTCTTTTATTAGACAATGAAAACTGTTGGTTTTGTTTCCGCAAGAAACCAATGATAAATATTCCTTCTTTGTATTGTTTAGCTTTAATATTCATCTGTTTGAAAGGATACTTGAACTGTGCCTTTGCATTTTATCACTGCCATCCTATCATCTCGTGTGTCTAGAATCAGAAGGACTGCTTTCTAAATTTTGTTTTTTAAAGATTTTCCAACAACTCTATATTACATGACCACAAAGATATTGGACTTTGTTTTAATGCTCTTATGAAAATGCAACAGCAGGATTTGGTTGCACAGTATACTTCATGTTTGTTTATTTGTTATTTTAGCAGAAACTCTAACACTGTTAATAACTAAAAAATTAAAACAGTCAAAATTATCAAAAATTACCTTACAAAGAGAAAATTTGATAATGCACATTCATAACACTATGAATCTTTTTCATACTTATGTCCATAATTTAGGTACCAAAATTTGAGACAGATAACATTAACAATATACGTAAACTAAAAACCTTTTTCATGCTAAGCTGCTGGTTCTATAGAGATAAGGGAAAAGCTGTCAGCTCATTGGAACAGAGAACGCTTTGAAAACAAGCTGGGGTATTGAGCATCGCAAAGCATTGTGTTTAAAGGTTTATCACAGCTTAATGACAAACACATTCAAAAGAACAATTTATCCTTGTGTTTGTTTTCTTAAGCAAACTGGTATGCAGTTTAGCAGTTTCTGGGGTTTTCTACAACTTTCTCAAAAAAGTCTGTCAGAGAAAGTGAAGAATGCTGAAAAATGGTCCACATCTTGAATGCTAAATTTGGAAACTGTGGAAAGGCAACAACATTTTGACATATTTAGCTGTGCTCAGTGCAACATTCAGACCAGCTTTTCAAAGCCTGCATTTGCTCAGAGTTGTTTTTCTGCAGAAATGTTCAAAGGTTCTCACTGTCCCCACAAAGCCCTGCTGAAGCTTCTGAAAGAATGCATACTGGGCACAAGAGTTGATCATCCTCAGAGACATTTTTTACCATCCCAGAATGCATCAGTGCTTGGAAACGCCAGGACAGTAAACAGTTGTTTCTGAAAGCTCCTCTATCAATTCCATCACAGGACTGTCTAGTTAGAACCTGAGGTCTCTTAAACTAAAAAGGTAAAAAAGTAAAAATCACACACTTTAAAACAATCAAGCATTTAAATATTCCTAACTGCACTGCCTGAGAAAGTATTCATTGATTTACTGCAATATAAATTCAATCTGCTTTCTAGACAAACTTCAATAGTCTTAAAATATAAAAAGCATTACATTAAAGTAGGTAAAAAAAATTGAGTAGTGAATGAATTTAAGTGTATCATTAAGACATTTATGGACAAAATGAATTAAAAGCATTTTACATTAATTTTTGCTCCACTAAAAGAGGTCATTTTAAATTTTTACCTTAAATCTGTATGATTTGTGCATCATTCTGGTATCTATACATCAAACTCACTCCTCAGCATGACGACAAAAGCACATACAACTGGAAGCGTCTTGTACTGGCAACTGGTTCTGCCTTCTCACTTTGCTTCCACCAGTAGGACAGCCACATTAGGAGCAGGAATTTGCCTCCTGATAGGATGGAGAGAGAAAATGATTGGAGAGAGAAACGACTGATGGTATCTCAGTGTAAGTGTGAATGATTGCTCACTGCAGTGTATGTGATGCACATACACTGCGAACATCAAGATCCTCATCATCTCTGAGAGCCTCATTCCTGGCAAACATTTGTCTTTATTCACTGTCTGTAAAGCCGTAGAGTTCACTGGTTTGAAGAGGAAGGTCTGAAACATACAGAAACAGAGGGAACAGGCTATTAGAACATCTATTTGAGGACCCCAGCAGAAGACCTAACAAAGAGTGAAGGATACAGTGCACAATCCTTTGTGTCACGTTCTATTGGTTTTGATTTTGTGGGCTACTTGACTGATTCACAAGAGTATCAGGGTTTAATGTATTTCACGCAGAATCCTCTCGACTCCTGTTCACAAGTGCATAAAAAAGATGTTCTTAAATAGCTGTTGATCTTGAGAGCATACCGTACGTGTTTCACACAGTCGTATGAGCTGTCTTTGCGTCATTACCTGGTCTGCTAAAGTAAAGACTCCAGGTGGTCTAGTTTTCCTTTTTTCTTTAACTGAGGTGTCTCAGTGGAATGAGGGAATGACCTTCTTTTCCTTTTAATATGGAAATGTTTTACAGTGACCCTCATGGGGGTTTAATGGAGTGTGTCTATTTGATCTAAAGCTTAGTTCAACACAGCGAATCACCAGCAGCGATAATCTCCATTCTCCTCCTGCTCGTATTTCTCATGTGCAAAGTTCCTATTGCCTTGAATGTTCCTTCATAACAGAACGACCAAACAATGGACAGCATCACTAATCCTACAGCTCTTACTTACAGTAGTGCATATAAACAAACCCATAGCCCTAACTACTATACACTGGCATGTAACTTAATGGTGTAATCCAACACCATTTGTGCTGTAGATATAAATTAAACCTTAAGTTAATAGTCCTTGTTGAGGACTATTGCTTTTCTAAGTAATTAGGGTTACAATTTTTGCCTTTGGATGAAAAAAATAGTATAGACTTACACTGAAGGAGGTCATATCTCTGCTCCAGAAGATCACAGTTTTGAGCCAGTAAGCAACCACAAGAACATGCTAGAAACCAGAATAAATCTGAATATGTTAGCCACTCTAGTGTTGTGGTGGTGAGTTTTGCATCACTTTAATTTTCATCAGAAAATGCAAAAAGGAGTTGTACATCTTATTTAATATGAAGCAATCCAGACCTAAGCAATTATGTCATACTTAAACATCCAGTTTTGTAGTTTCATTTCCAGCTAAATTAAATGATAATACCAGTAAATGACTCCATAATGCAGAGCAAGGTGTCATATAGCCTAATTTAAAAATGCCATAAGCGAAGTGGAAATTAATTCCAGAACTATAATGCTTTAATTAATGGGATGATAATATATGGGATGAAATCTTTGGTTCTTTGTCTTCTTCAATGTATTTTCCAGTTGCTTTTGCACCTGGAGCTCAGGACAGGAAAAAGTCAAATACGTTAAACAGTTTTGCAAACTACTACATTTCCTTTAGAATTTTTTGTGTGGTCAACTTTGTATGTAAATATATTTGTGCTGTCATCAATAAATATATATTGTGCTGTCATCAATGCTCTCTTAGAATAGCACACAGATCCTGTTTGTTCTCATTGTAGTACAAAGAGAGCTCCATAAAGTATCTCCAAATATGAACAGGGCTGTAATAAGAATTAATGGGCACACAAACACCCAAATATAGCATATTTTCACAGAAATAAAATATAACAATATACAATACAAAAATGTAAGATATAGAGACATATAAATTGTAAATGAAATTGAACAAGGAAAGAAAAAGTTTATTTAAATATAGATTAATAAGGCAACAACATAATGTGCTTTATTTCAATTAATGTACTTTAATAAGTAATAATTAAAGCACACGTTGATCAGCTAAGCATGAGCCACAATATAATTATTGTGAGTGTGAGATTTATAGTGTTATAAGAAAATCGTTTATAAATGTGCAAATTCATACATTTCCATTACAGACATTATGCAAGTCAGCATGCAAATAATTAACTGAAAATGAAGTAATAACAAGAGTTAATGGATGCAAAAATTATTTTTGCATACTTTGTAATTTTTTCCAGGGTTTCAGGTATGGTCAGGAATGATTTAGTAGAAAACATACAAATTGAACCATGTGAGAAGTTCTTGATTGTTCTGGTTGCTGATTGGACACATGCTAGCACATCCTAGCAAATATTCTCAGAGAACTGAGTTCAGTCAAACTATGACAAACAGAAAACCATAGAAATGGCTTTAATACAGACAAGAACAGAGAGAATTTTCCCCTCATAAGCTCATAATCCTCTGAGAAAGTTCCAGCAAAGTCTTCTGCCACTTGCTTCCTTTCTTCCTCCCTCCACTTCCTGCTCTGCCAGCTGGTCCTGAAAAATCCAGAGCTTCAGCACTGCAGTGTGGAGATATGCTTGTTTGCTGAATTAACATCCCTGCATCCTCTTCTCCTCATTGTCTTTGACATTACTCACTCAGTGTCACTTATCTCTCTCTATCTGGTGCTTTCCTCTGAATAAAATAGCTCCTGTGACAAACGGCGAGAGACTGGAATTAGTGTGTCGTGCTGAGGTCGTACCCCAGGATTGCTTTTGACTGAGTGCAGTCACACATCGCCGCTTTCCTCACAAGAGGAACCAAGATCCAAATGTTTCTGTCAGGACTGTTATTACGGTAGCGGAGGCTTGTGTGGGTTCGCCTGATAAACTACGAAAACAAAACACTGTTTGCCTGTGATAGCAGAGGAAGGTTTATTGGTTACTGTGGCCTCAGATGCAGGAGAGGGACCTCTGTAAATTTGCTCATTCTTTTCCCCTTCCTCCATTATCCAGGTGTCTCAATATTTTCTCCTCCTTTGTGGAACAGGCACCCGCTCATCCTCTGTGGTTAACTGATAGCACACCATCTCCCTGAGATGGATGCTGCTCTTTTCTCTGTTTATGATCAAGAACACATGCCCTTGGAAAACTACAGAAGTTACAGAAGTACTACTCTCAAAGCAAAAGGTGTGAATGCTGCAGTTTGTTCTGGTCGAGAACCGCCCAGTTACCATTGCCTAATTGGCATGTAAAGCAACCAATCACAGCTTTAGTTTTTTAATGTGATGTTAAGAAGCATAAAAGGTGTGAAGACTATTTCACAGACAAAACTATGAAACAAAACAGAATACTGTTTTTAGTTCTGCTCATGAATATCTACCTTACCTTTTACTAAATGCCTTTTATAAAACTCAAAAGATTTTATGTCACTAGCCTGGCAAACCATGGCAAATCCAATGATCCTTGATTCTTTGTATCATAAGCGACAACTTAAAGTGATATGGGTCACCACCATTATGTAACACACATAAACCTCTCGTTATTGAATTACTTCTTCTGGTTCAACATGCCTAATTTTCTCCACGGGCAGTACGGCTAATCACCATAATGATATTTCAAAGAGTCGGTCCCTGTGGCCCTTCACCTGTGGCTCAAGACATGGAAGAACTTTGCTAATTAAAACCCTGCCTAAAGCCCAGCCAATAACCTCCACCTCCACCATACTTCAGTACAGAGAGTACTTCAATTACAGTCATTAGCATGTTTTAGCCTTGATCCATTGCGTCTTGGATATGACTGCAGTGGTTGTGCAGTGAAGCGGGTGAGCTTATATGAGGGGTGTCCTGAACCATTAGACTCTGTGAGAGCATTAGAATTGAGGTAATTACATTACATTTTGTAGCATTTTCCATATTCTCTGCAGCAATGCGAGGAGTCTAGATCAAATAAGGTCTTGAGGTAATTTCTTTAAATGCCATCAACAGAATACAAAGGAAATTGTAGCAGTGGTAAAATGTACATTTTTAACTAATATTGACTGACCTGGAGTAAGTTTTGAAGCAATGCAGACACTGGAGTTGTCGGTTCTGTACACACACAGTTCAGTTATTCACTGCAGTGGAAATCATCAGAATTCACTCCTAAAAAATGTAGATTGACCATAACTGTAGAAAATGTAGATAGACAAACTGACCATCTCAAAAATCAGCTGAGCCACAGTTTGATAATGCAGTGATGTCACTGATAGCTTGTTTAAGATGTTGCTGCTGCATTACCCAGCATTCTCCTGTGGTAGGGCAAGAATGATCATATATTGTAAATGGGTTGAAGTGTCTGCATTAATGTTTGCTCCTGACAAATGCAAAACACCAAAACATTGTTGTGGGTATCACTTTATCAACCACTGCTTGTTTGGAGGTGATCTCAAAATATTGTCAAAACACAAAACAATAATACCAGACAATACAATATCCTTATTTTACCTTTATTCACAACAGTAAGCTTATAATAATGATTCATAATTTGAGCTGTCAGGGTCCAGTTTTCCAGGAAATGTCAGTTTGGCTTTACCTCTTCACCTCTACTTTTCCTTATGTATGTTACTTTTTCTTATGCACCTCATATTTTCCTTACGTACATTATTCTGTTTAAGTATGTTGAAGTCAAATGAAACCAAACTGACATTTCCTAGGAAAACAGACCAAACTTGCTATGTACTTGCTCAAAATAGGTGATTTTTGTTTATTTTTACCCCAAAAATTATGGACTGCAGCTTTAATATAGATAATTTTTAAAATATATTTACTGTGAGTGAGGCAAAAAAGTTTCATGCAAGTTCCACACACTGGTTCTATGCATATTCCATCCTGGAAAGAAGAAAGACACCAGTATAATTAGGTCCTTTTTGCATCAATAAATCTGTCAATTAAATTCACTCTTGAAGGCGTTAAATATGGCCTAATCACTGGCTGTCAGGATGTTTCACCTGAATTCCCCTTTTTTTGGGGCCAAATTGGGGTGGATGATGCAGTAAGTCTGCAAGCATGTGCCCTGAAGATACTGAGAAGAATACTTGACGACTTACCCCCAACCCTGTCTGACTGTCAGGTCTCTCTCTCTCTTCTTCACACTTGTTCACATATGAATATTTCAGAATGCATCTTATTCAAGTGGACAACCCTTCTCAGCATGAAGACTGTTTGAAAGCATTTACTATTGAGCCACGAAGCCTTCTGTTTCTACTTACAATCCTTCTGCCAGTACAGAGTCATTATCCTTCTCTAAAGATTTCAAGGCCCAGAAGCCAGTGGGATATCAGCCAGATTATTCCTTTAACGGCCTGATTTTCCAAAAAATAAAACAACTGTGCGCTCCCTGCATGAAGTAGCAATGATTCATCTTTCTGGGTCAGGTAGAATGATGGAGAAATGAGCGGATGGAAATAAGGAGACAGCAGGTAGATGTCAAGTCTGCAATTTTACTTTAATATCCGGCATCTTAATTTCCCACCCTCTGGCGTACGGTCAAGCCTATTTTAAAAGATAATTGGCAGGCGCTTTATAAAACTCAAATATCTGTATCTATTTCAGGAGGTCTGCTCACTGTCTTTATGTGGCTTTAAACTGTTCAAAAGCTACTGAAATTGTGAAGCTAACAGACTAATCTGCTCATCTTAAAATAATTCAGTAAAGCTCATGAGAAAAATAACCTGTGTAATATTTTTTATACTTTTTACATCAAATATTATTGCTTCCTGTTTTATTGATGAATGACATCTATCTTTACTCATGCTAAATTAAGTATTAGTATTAATAACTCTTAGTAACTGGTAACTCTTAGTAACTCTTAATCTGAAATAATACATTTCTCCCGTGCCATCTTTAAACCGTGTGGCTTGTTGAAGAGGTGTTCAATAACTTATCTAGGCTATTAGATGTATGATTTTTGCATACAATATATAATAGGCTTACTCTGAAGGCGAATCATATTGTTTTTGACTTGGCTCAGTAAACAACTACCTTATAACTACCCAAAACATTCTAGTGAGCATTTAGCAATGCATAAAAAATTCAGATGCACAAAAAAAATTCTGAACACCTTTGCAACTGCATAGTGTCACTGTGGAAATGCCTCTCATCACATGATGAGAACCACTTACATTTGCTACAGAAAACAAATTAAAAGTCTTAGTTAAAACTCATAGTAGAGGCTTTAATTTTGACATCTGCAGCTATGTAGAAGTGACTTGAAAATGGACGATTATCCTTCAAAAAGTGGATAGACAAGTGTAAACATTTCTAAATGTGTGGTGGAAATGGTGTTAAACATTCCCGAAGAACACCTGAAGATCATGACCACATGATTATCTATTCATGTGACGGCAGTTTTTGTTTTCTACAGCAGAGAGAAATGTGCTGGTGATATTATCTACCCAGTGTTTGAAACCCACTATAAATAATTAATAACCCTCTGAGGAGATGTTTATCACATGGGTAACATACTGTACATAGAAGGTTCTAGTAAATTGACTGGGTCTGGCTATCCTCCCAGTACAAAAACTTTAGCTGAGCAGCACCGGGGCTCTGAAAGCAATCCTGCACAACACAGAATGATTCATTTCTCCCTGTATATTTTTGTTTTCCTCTCTTCATCTTTCTCCCTCTCTCTCTCTAAGGTTCTGCACCTTCTTTTATCTCTGCTCTCATCACTAATCTTTCTTTTTTCACACACACATACACTGTATATCACTAATAAATTACAGGTCAAGATTTTCTGCAAAAAGACAATTATGCTTTTTGTCCCAAGACAATCTAATATTTTGTGCTGAGAAAACTACTTTCACAAACTACTATACTATGCAGCAAATATACTGCTTGACAAATAGCAATATTTTGCTGGAGGAAATATATGCTAAACTAGATGTTTCATCTTTGATTTGACTGTATCTGACTAATATATGCTGATATATGTATTTGATCTTATGTGTAGAATTGTAAAGACAACTTGAAGCAACAGGGTTTTGTTAAGCTGTGTCACAGCTGAAATCTCACCCTCTTCTGTCAGAGGTCTGTCACCCTCACCAATAATGAATGTAAAGTGAATGATTAAATAACAGCCCCTGACATTTTCCAGGATTCCCTGTCACATGCAACATCCTATTATAGTAGCAAATCAATCTGAAGCATCCAGAATCAGAACCAGGAGTACTGTGGGAACATATGCCATTTTGTAATAGACTGAATAAGGATGCACTTAATGAAGTGAACTTACTCTTGTGTGTTTGTCTCTTCGGGCTTGCTGTAGAATGTCCATGTTCACGCTTATCTCATGTAAAATGATTTGGAATGAACAAACACAGACTCTTCTGATCTCCTCTGTTTATTATTTAATTACTTGTTTAACTGTAATAAAAAAAAAATAATTAAAAAGGCTGGTTACACAATTACCATGGAAAACATTTGCTGTTTGTAAAATGTGGCCTTGCGTTTTTTTGTGGAAAAGTTTGGATCTGATCCAAGTCCCTTCAGCTGAGTAGTAATGTTGAAACACTCTCTGGAAACTTGCATTATGACACTAATACACAGAAGTGAGTTCTGTACTGAAGCTGTGCTGTCAATACCCTCTTGAGCCTGTTGAGAAATAAAGTTCACATGCACCTCATGATTAATATATAGCAAATTTTCTTAAAAGTATATTGGGCTTTTAGCTATATCCACAGAATTAATCAAGGACAAATATTTACATATATATTTAAAAGGCATAGTTTATTAGGTTGTTTACTGTATACATTGGTTGCTAGGATGTTATGCTGCAATTTAAGTATTTATATTTCTTTGAAGACGAAACATCTCAAATAACTACAAAATATTTCCTTTACTCTTGACATTGTAGTCTTTAAAACGATGTATCAGATATCCTCTTAAAAAGTCAAATTATGCACGCTACCAGCCAATAGTTAGACACATTTCACTGAAAATATGTTTCTCATGATCTTTAAAACCTTTTGATCTGAAGGTTCATGCTTAAAGGTAAAGTGTGTCATTCGTTTGATGTTTGAATACTTTCTCCTATATAAGCTTAATATGCAGAGACAACTGTAAGTAAACCATTTAATGACAGATTTCCCTGAAAAGAAAATATCTAAACATATCTAAAAATATCTAAATATCTAAACAAAGCTTTGGTTAAGAATTCTAAGTAGCCCTCCACATCTGCTCAACCAATGGCGTGAGTTTTGGGTGGGGCTACCTGTATGTCCAACTAAGGAAAGATGGAGGTACTATTTAGGAATTTTGTGAGAATGCTCAATGTTCTTTGACCCCGCTGATGTTAGTCTTAAAAAACTGGTGTTTAAAAGCATGTTGGTTGAGGGAACCCCGGAGTGTGTGCAGCTTAAATCGACTTTTAAGCATCTAAAATATAAGATTTGATTTGTCATTTTTGTGTTCACTACACAATTCCCATATATCCACTGGTGCTATTTCATAGTTTTAATGGCTTCACTATTATTCTAAAATGTAGAAAGTAATAAAAAGTAATAAAAAAGAACAAGTAGATGTATCTAAACTTAGTTCAAGTGAGTGCAGGATATGTGGAGCGGTACTGCTTGTTTTTAACATTTTCTGTCTGCACCCGCTGCAACCTTTTTACACTGTTAAACAATGGCACCAAATAAACTCACACCCTGTCAAAATAAGTCAATTATACTGGAGTCTCACTTTAATGCCAAATAACTTTCAACAGACACACAGCTTAATATAACACCTATTTTTTGCAACATATCTCATTTATCTCAGTTATTTAGCACCTTAGATATCATCAACACAAATCGATGTGTGACTGACTATTGAAATTTTTTTGCCAAATAATATTAATGCATACTAATACATAAACAATCAGCAATCAGGTTTGTTTTTAGTATTTACCATATTGAATAAGTGAAGCTTATATAAAAGATATATGAAAGAGTTACTATGGCATTTGTGTGTGTGTTTATCTGTACATGTGTCATTATGTATGTGTGGACCCTTCTTGTTTCACATCATCACTCAGCCGTAAGATAACATTCATATTTGACACTGGTACATTCACTAGACTGAACACAAAGCTCTCTCTACCAAAACAACCAATACAGCAGTGGCTTAGAATTTATTCTCTTGTCAAGATCAATTCATGGTATTCAGACTTTTTTCATCGAATTAGTGTTGCTTTGTTTTTCTGCTGGTTGAACAACAAAGTCAGTAGCCACAGAACAGAAATGTGAAGTGATAGATATTTGTTTGGATGTGTTCAATTCAGTTTTTTTTCAGCAGCCTTTTCCGGCTACAACAAACACAGCTGATTTAGCTCACAATAAAACAATCCTTCATCTATCAATCTTACAATGGTGTAAAATGTTTACAGCTGAATTTTGTTACATTTCAGATTTTAAAAATGTAAAGATTTGTTTTATTTATTTTGTACTGATGCATCAATTAAAAATTGTGCAGATGCAACTGCACACCATTTAATAAATTACTTTAATCATGTTAATGGTCATTATTTTCTCTAAGATAAAACCACTTTACCAGTCACATTGTTTAATTGTCATACAGAAGAAATTGTAAACTCATCTAGTTAATATTGCTTCTCTTTGTTAATTGCATAAACTAAGTAACTCCGCCCATCTTCTATAAGTATCACTACATACATTTTGGAAATTTTGTAGGACCCATAAATGCATTTTAAAAGTTGCTGCATCAGAATTAACATAGTATTCTGAAATTACAAAAACTGAAAAACATTGTGCTTTGTGACTATAGTTGATTTTCTGTCAACCAAAGTTCACGCACCTAATTTCAGAAAATACACATACATTTATAGAAATCTTTTGTCTATTAAATGGTACCCTACGAATATTTCCCAGACACAACATTCCTCAACATTGTGTCACGTTGGTAAATTGCTGAAAAGGATCGCAATCCTTACAGAATAATAAACACACAGAATAATAAAAACACTGCTGAAAACCTCTGGATATATCTGTGCCTGTCACCCTAATGCCTGTCCAAAACACCTTAGAAGCTTAGTACTTTTATTATGTTTGTAATCTAAAATTATTTAACTAGTTTTGGTAATGCATGTTGAAATCTCCAAAAGTAAAACATACGTCTTGTGAAAAACATGCATGCTACAGTGTGCTGGTGTTTTTCTATTCACTGTCAAGCTGAAGTCACAAACTGTATAACTTTTGAAAGCAGTGCTACTCAATGAATCGGTCGTGACTCAGAAATGATGTACTCTGATTGGGCCACAGACGCTAGGGAAAAACAATGCAAATATTAATGCAATGCAATGAACCATATAATCATGCATAGTTAGGATAGCTAAATTAATCTGCTTATCATGATTTTGGAAGGGGAGGAGAAAACACTTATCTACTGTTGATGACACCACAGACCGTGCATCAAATCCAACGCAGAATTTTTATGCAAATTCTTGCGTCACTAGAAGCTAGCCAGATGTAGCAGATGCCAAAAAGACAGACTGCATGTCATGCCCACGTCCTCAAAAAAAAGTCATTAAAAAAATGACATTAAAACCCCCCATTTAATGTTGTTTAGGTCTTTATACATTGCTTGCAATAAAGATAAACATGGTATGTGCCAACCACAATGTAATTTATGCAAATAATAATTGAAACTTTTTACAAAATGTATATAGTTGCAAATGTATATTACAAAACATTGCTGGTTCTACACAGATTATTGAAATATTTTTTATATTTCTTTGTCTGAAAGACCGCCATGGATTTTTTTTTCTTCTAGTTCTGTACTTTTACATAATATATGCATTCAGAATATATTCATGAGTATATTCAGTAACCCTGGAAACATAATTTAGTCTCGGTTTTGCAAACTGTATTACATTGTAGAAGCCACTTAGTTTGGTCCTCCCTAGCAAAACAATGTGTCACCTTAAATCCTTGCACACTGGCAGTGTGAGAAGCCTACAGGCCAAGACTGCCGGTCAAGTGATGGATGGGACTATCAGGGCCCAAATTTACTTGCAGGCAAAAGCATCTAGTGCACCTGCTTGCAGAAAAAGGCCAATTAGGTGAGGCAAAACTCTCCTAATATCAGCCTTACATATTAACCTGTAAGTGTCAAAGCAACATCTATATTATAAATATGGGGATATATGGGAATAATTGACCATAAGTTATGGTCTTATATATTTTTAAGACACAGTTGCACACTTTGTTTTCCTCTCATTTACTAGCAGCAATGAAAAGAACATTTCAGGAGAAAGTCTTCTACAATGTGCCCATTCTTACAGATAGCTTACAACTCGCAATTACTTCATAAGAAAATAATTATTGAAGAAAATATGTGTCTGTATTTCCCTAATGGACAGGAAGAATATTTTTAGTGGGGTTTGGCAGAACATGAAAGAAACCATTTCCCATTATTGTGCACTCTGAATCAATTTCAAATGTAAGGAGACAAATAATCCACATACATGCATATCAAAGAGATGCTGAATTGAATGGTGCAATCCTAACAAATGCAAACCAATAATTCTTAAATCCCTCATTTCTGTGGAGCCTTCAAAAGAAAGACAGTCACCTTTAGGTTGATTTCAAGCATAAAATGTGTACTTTAATAGGAGCAGCATTTTAAATCTGTGCCAGTGGGTTTGTGTTATACTTCAATTAACTGTTATTCAGCCAGATATTGCGACTTTGATTATAATAGCTTCACAGTGTTATCTTGTGTGTGCTATAGGATTCATTCATCTTATATTTTTCTTATAAAGAAATACAATCTCATGTTTAAACCATTACAAAGTAAAAACTGAAACTTATTTAAATCAGCAGGATAGTTACAGCAGTGGTGCTTAAGGCTTTTTATCTAAACCCTCAAAGTTTGACTAAAGTTTGATAACTTTTGCTGCCATCTCTGTTTAAAACAAAATTGTAGGTTAGTTTACATTTCTTTACATATGTTGAAGTGAAATACAGCCAAACTGACATTTCCTAGGAAATTGGACCCAACATCTCAAATTACAAATCATTAATATAATATAATATAATAATAATAAGATTAATAATTTACCGTACAGAGATTATTTTGAACACTGATCTGTCATGTACCTGCTCGATAATTAATTTCTGTTCAGTTTTAACTTCAAAAAGTTACAGATTGAAGCTTTAAATATTACACTCTTTTGAGACAGTGAGCCACCACCAAAACATTCTAGAAACACCAATATCACTTTCGAAATTGCATACACCCAGGCAACTACTCACAACACACTACTATTGTGGTGTGACCTTTGCATTGGCATGCTAGTTCATTTTGTGAACTGTTTCCTGTTGATCCTGATTAGAGTTAGGGGATAGCCAGAGATTTGTGGTTTACTTTGAAGAGATTATGGAGGTGAGCACATATCATATTAATCATAACTGGTGAATATCCATCTTTCAAAGCCTCATAATTTAAGCTAAAATACTGCAAATGTGAAAATGTGAATGATATTTTCTAGTGTAAAACTCACTAAGATGCTGGTGTGTTCTGTGTGGCTACTAGAATATTCCGAGGTGTTTACTAGGGTGTTATGGGTGGTTGCTAGGTGATTACTCCCTCATCCAGGACAAAAGAACAAATGTCTTCATAATATTCTGGTCTGTATGTATGTCTTAAATTTCTCATTCAATGTAAATGGGATGTGTTTGTTTACATTATTGTCCACCGGGTGAAAATCTCGAGTCAGATTGCTGAAAATAACAAAACATGGTTTCATTCAGCACAAATGCTGTGGGACGAGTTATCTGCTGAAGTTTAAGACTTAATTAGGTTTGTTTAAATCCCTAACCTTTAGTACAATCTAAATAGTGATGCTTGTCTTAGCAAACACCACTACTAAGTTTTATTTACATTAAAAAGCCTTCAATGGGAAATTTACATAATAAACTTACAGTTCTGATTACAGCTATTAATTCTGCAATTTTGAAATGAGAAAAAAGCACATTTAGAAGGTCTAATTAACCTTTAGGTTTGGTTTTCATAGTGAATGAATTGCCTGTTCTAAGAAAAACGAGCCCTTTTTTATATTTCTGTCTCTTGACATTTATGCCCAGGCCTTACTGGTCCCCTCCTGAGATCATCATTGGCTGCTCTAATTATTATTAATTGTGCACTTAGTATCTGAACACACAAGCTGGTCTCTGCACGGATGCTGTGCTTGCAGACTTCTGTAGGACAAATTAAATTTCTGCTTTGATGCAATACATTTCTTTCGTCTTCTGATCTGATACTGTACATTAGAATGCTTGAGCTTATCTTTGTTGTTTTGTAAATAAATGAATGAATGAAATAACTATAGCATACTATACACATCTTCCTGTTTACACCATTTTCAAAACATCTGCACTTCTCTTAATGGAAGGATCCGTCATTGCATTATTAGGTGCAAAGCAATCCATAATGATAGAATCACTGCTTCCAAAGCGTTTTTGCAATGGCTGCACCTGGATTGTGTTATTACTCAGAAAGTCTTTTCTACTGTCTTTAGGCACCAAATTACAGAAGTACCAAAGTGCTATGGCAGGTTTATTTTTTAAAAGTCTTAGGGAATCGCTCTTAGCTGCACTTTTGGTGGCAAATTAAGTAGTACAATTTTATGAACAGACATTTGCCTTTTTGTACTGAATGAAAACAGAGTACAAAATGGCAAGAATCATTAAAACCTGGGACTATATTACAAAGACAACTTAACTTTTCAATATTTAAAATTCTCAACTTACACTGAAACATGCAAGGTATGCACAAGTGAAGGACTCTCTTTCTTAAAATCACGTCTTCTTTTCAATTTTTTCTTCAATTTCTTCTTTCTCCTCAAGTGTAAACCAAGCATTTTTTGCACAGTTCCAGTACCAGCCTCTAGTCCTATATATATATATATATATATATATATATTGCATGGGACTATATAGGACTATATATATAGGACTATATAGGACTATATATATATATAGTCCTATATATATATATAGGACTAGAGGCTGGTACTGGAACTGTGCAAAAAATGCTTGGTTTACACTCATACATACATACACATACAAATTTATTTATTTATTTATTATATAACATTTGTCCTATGGCATTTTGGAAATCAAAACGGTACTCCAATTTTAAAGAAAACACTTTAGAAATGTTTGCTCTAGGTGACGGTTCTTTTAAATGATGTGTGGGCCTTGCAACTGTGTGTGTGCACGAACACACACATCAGTTCATGAAACACACAGCAGTTCATGAGAAAGAGACAGGAATCATCCAATGAGCTGAATTAAGATATCCGCCTACCTCTTGGAAGAATCACCTCATTGCAACATGCCCACTCTTACCCTAATCCTGGAGACAACCAAACCCCGTTCAGTCAGTCACCCTTTAAAATGATCAAATATGTCATATTGCAACAACATATAGCTTCCACTTTTTACAACATGACTGATAAAAGAGATGTTGTTTTTGTAAAGTGGCTGTATTGATCATTTTCAAATGTCTTTAGGCCTGTTGATGACACAAGGCTAGAGGAATACAGAGAAAGACATTATAAAAAACGAAATGCTCAGGCAGATAAATAATTACTTAACCCAGGACCACACATCCACTCTGACTGTCAAGGTCTTTGTAGCACTTGGTTGAGGTCTGTTTAGGTAATCTTCATCAGCACTGCATGAGACTCAGGCTAAACGTGGTAAACATCTTCTATATTGCAAAATCTTGTGATTTATTTATTTTAGATGACATTGCTGCTGGGATACACTGAGTATTATAAACAGTCAAGAAATATTGCTTATGTACATTGAATTAACACAAAACCCAGCTCTTGAAGAAACAGCTCATCTAAAATTAAAAAGCTGTTTACTCTTCCTGATTTTGTTTCCAATCCTGTATGATTTTTGTACACAAAAGGCAGAACATGACAGTAAGACTGTCTTCAACCACCAAGCAACTACCATGAACACCAGACACAGCAATGTCCTGGCAGCCATCTGCAACACCCTAGTGGCAGCTTCTGCAAAGACAAACATCACTCATATTTTCTTCAGAAAACATACAAATCAAGATCCTAAGATTCCTGACAGATTCCTGACCATGCAAATATACAAAAAATTTAACCTTATAATGTCTGTGCTAAGTTTTCTTTGCCCAACAGAGAAACGTTAGCAGAAAGATAAAATCACCTTTGGTTTAAATAGAGAAATAAATTCCGACACAGAGTTTGTTTGAAGTTTTTATAGTGGTGATCTTTCTTCTGTCATGAATATTTGATTGGGTTTACATTCAAACAACAGCAATGGGTTTCAATTCATATTCCATTGCGATTTCTCCCTGGATACCGATGCTCCAGAAAACTGATTATCTCTCTATATCAGGACACAGTCACTGGTTTCATGCTCATAACATTTTTATGGTGCTACTTTACGCTTCATATCTTCCACAAATGCTGCTGTATCATTTGTCTCTGAGCAAATCCAGAAAGGTTCAGATCAGCCTCAAAATATTATATACCATCTCTAGTTACAAACAAACACCAACCTCATAGTTCACTATGTTTTTTTTAAATGTGTGGATACATCTATTTTAACTACTCTTACATAATGCAATCCATGGATTATTTATTCATTTATGTTCTGCCAAGGCCTCAGATGGCCCACCTACATACCGCCCACTGTCTGTAGTACTAAACGCCCAGTACATAATATAGACAAACCTAAAAAGAACTTTCTCAGTCTAGCAAGTTCTAATATGATTGGCTGGTTTATGTAACCTCCAGTATGTATTAGCCTGAAAACAAAATTGTGTTTTAAAAGTACAGAACAAGTTTGACACAATAAGAATTGATTTTATTCCAATCAAGTATTATTTATTTAGGTTGTGAGAATGTTTCCTTAATGTTTCCATTGACAAAAACAAAAGTAACAAAAACAAAAATGTTATTCTGAACGCTTTTATGCTAATGTTTTTAGAATGTTGGCCAATGACATAATGTTGATAAAATATTCTACTAATGTTACTGCAAGAACATTTTTGATAACTCTGACAAAACTTTTAGACTTTTGAAGAATTTTAGCCAATGTCCTGAGAATGTTTCCTGTTAGCTGGGATTAGGTTACACAAATTAAAGACATTTTTGAGGTCATATAAAAAACTAATACATGTAAAATATAATAAATGCTACTAATCTATATGCTTCATGCAACATTTCACAAATATGTCACAGCATTTAAAGCATTTATTTCAAACATGAATTTTAAAACATTGCATCATAGCTTGATAAAATCAAATAGATCTGGCCTGGTGGAAAATCGATCATGTTTGGTGACATTTGCATAACTATTTCTCTTTTCTGCATTTTCCATGCTTGGCTGGTGTAAACATCCATTTCAACCAGATTTCAAATCTCACATTATAAGCTGAAACGTGTGCCTGTGGGCAGGTGGGAAGGGATCTCTATATATCTCAGCAAACAGCCCTTCTCTTTCAGGAAGCAGTTCAGTCAACATCAGTCATTCTTCGGCCCTAAAGGGGTTTTACTGTTTGCTGTGAGAAACTGAAACTTCCTGGATCTCAACTAGCATTATTAACCAATTTTGCTTAATTGTAATAAATGAGTTTAAATAGGTTTAGTGGCTCTGGAATTTGAACACTTCTACTAGATTCAAGCTGAGAGGATAACAGGAGAGGTATAAAATTATTTGAACACTGCACAGGGCTACAGTATGTCTCAAGCTTCTAGACATGCAGAAATTCTGTTGATTTTATTTTTATTCAGATGTCAGAAGCCTGATGCACTCTTGCTCTTTCTCTCTGTCTCATGACAAACTCTTACTACGCATCTTATACTCACTGTCTCATCACCAGAGATCTGTCCGCAACAGAAAGTCACACAGCCATACAAGAAACCAAACAGGAAATGGAAAATGTTTTTCTGCTCCTCTGTTTAACTCAAAAAGTTGGAAGTTCCAACTTCATATCTGAACCAAATAAAATGTCCTCCAAACGTTCATACAATACATTAACATAAACCCTATTTAGCAAACGTTTGCAGAGGAAAAACATGCTAAATGATTCTCTCTGGTGATAATTGTACACCTGCACAACAGCTGCACAAGAAAATCTAGCACTGCATACTATTGGGTTAGTCAGACAATTCTTTGCTGACAAATGGAACACCTGCAAAGCTAACAGAGGCCTTGCTATTTTGTGTTTTTTATGAAACATCATATTTTTAGTGCCAGGAAACAAGATATCTGTTTGGTTGGAAGTCGTTTCACATTCAGCTTTGAAAGAAACACAAGATTAATTGACCAAAAGCATAGTGTTGATGTTTTAAGAAGCATACAGCAGGTTCTATACTTTGGTTCTGTGTAAATGAAACGTCACATCAGAACCACTTTTGCTGCTGGTATGACGCTCAGTATGCGTCTTGTTTTCTGTCCTGTCAAGCACTACCACAACATGACAGTTTGTGCAGTGTAGAGACTACAAAATAAAATAGATGCAAGAGTTAATGAACAATTACAGGTCTGTATACAGGAAAGTAGACTAGTCTGAATTCTGTATGCAAATATTACAAATGTGACACTGCTACATTTTCTAACAACTTAAATTACCTGGAGATTGTCAGAGTTTAGACCTTAATTGGTTAAAAATAAATTAAAAAATAAAACAGCTTGTAAAACACACACACACGCACACAAAATACGGATAAAACTATCTAGAAAGCAAACATTTAAATTCTGCACATCAAAGATAAAGTATATATGTGTAATATCTGCACCATTTACATGCATCATTAAAGAAAACTCGAAAAATACAAAAATAGATTTAAAATAGAACATTTCTATATCTATACAGGTCAGGCAAATTATAGCTGTCTCTGACTATTAAACTGGGATAGAAGAAAATATACTAGCAAAGAAAAAAACTGCACACTTCACAGAATTACCTGCAGAAATATGGGCAGAGGAGAAAGAAGGGAATTTTAATACAACGCTGACTAGCAAGCACTTGAGTGGGATCTTCAGCATTATATGCCAATTAAAGAAAGTGTCCTTGTGTAAGATCCGATGAGGGACAGGCAGTTTACGCTCAGAGGAAGGCCATGTGCTGCAGGCGGACAGCTCATTAAGGTCTGGCTAAATGTTTTCCACTAATTTACATAGATTAATTTATGCTTTATGAGTACAAGGCCTCTCTACAAAAGACTTGCCCTGACATGCTATTACTTTCCATGCTCTGCATACTCTGTTTCTTTTGGTCTCTGCTCACTAGCTCTCCTACACCTCTGGTTGAATTCTGCATCACTGCTCTCCCTCCCTTCAGCCATTTTTGGCATTTCTCACACACAGTCGTGTCAGATCAATCCATCCCTTCACATCTCCTCATTCAAAGTCTTCCATCAGAATGTACATGAAAAGGTGACACTTTTACCCCTTCTGATGTGTGTTATAGTTTTTTGCCCCACCCCTGTAACCCAAGTCACTTCCTGTTATGGTGTCCGTTGAGCACAGGAGGGCACAAGTGGCAAAGAACAGTCTAGGCCATATATTTTTTCATATTGTAGGTTCCAGTGTTTAAAGACTAGTTAGTTCACCCAATTTCTTTGTCATTTTCTCACCTTCCTGCATTAAATCTATACATTAAAATGTACTCACCAGCATTAAATTTATACAGAACCAAACGCCAAATTTTTGCTGAACTGCAAACACATAAATGAGCATATCCATATACATTATATATGTATATATATAATATATATTTATATATATAAATATAATTTTTTATAATTTATATTTATACATATAAATATAAATAAAAAAATATATATATACATATATATTTATGTATATAGCATATACATACTTATACACACTATATAACACTATTATGTATATTTGTTGCAGTGTTCATCTTATAATCTGATTTCCATTCATCTCTCTCAGTATTATGTTCATAGGCTTTGAAAAATTCAATATTTTATTGACTTCTCTATGCAGTGTCTCGCAGGATGTTACTGTGCAAGAGCTTTCAGATGCTCTGTCGCTGCCTGTCTGAGGAGCAACCGTGAGATCTTTTATTTCTCTTTCATTGTTTTGCTCTGGACGGTTCTGCTCCCATGCCCTTATTGATCTGTTGACCTATACAGTACACTAGCTCTTTCTGGGAAATACTTACTAATATTGTGTGTGGGGCTTTAAATGGATCAGAGGAGGGGAGATCCCCCACGAATTATAGAGCTACAATCACTCTGGTGTTTCTTCTTAAGCATGGAGGATTTCTAAAAGACAGGATTGAAGTTAAAGGTGGGGTGTGCTTGTGAATGCGTATTCTTTGTTAGCCCAGCGAGAGGCATAGGATAATGCTAGCAATTTCCTCTGGAAGCACAACAGCTCTTCCATCATGCAATGTCTATAATTTCTGTGCACAATAATAGAAGACACATGTCAGGTGCTACAAAGGTTTGAGAAAATGTGTGGAGAGTAACAATGCATTGAGGTCATCTAACTATGCCTGCAGGATGAGCGGAGAGGCATGGACCTCGATTCGTAAATTCATATGTATTCTGTAAATAGCACCGTTGGCAGGTGCATTGATTTTCATGTCTTTCAAAATTCTAACAGTTCTGTGTTTTCTTAAAGGCAAAATTGTTACTTGAGAGACACAAAGAGAGAAAATAGATAGAGGTAGAGAAAGACAGCCTTTGAAACAATACTGTTAATTTGCAAACATACGTACACAACTCTATACTGTACATGCATAAGTCATTACTACAGTCTAATAAAGAAAAAAAAATACTTCTAAAGCCCAAAACTTCCTCCTCAAAAGTCATGTTACAAACCTACTGTGGTGAAAAGTCCTTACAATCCCTATGGCTTTAAAATCAGTCACATCAATCACTCAGGAAATAAAAAACTTAAATTTGATTAGACAAATAGAAAGTAAAAAAAGACCCTAGCAATCTCACACAACACGTTTCTTTTAGAGTTTTAGAAGATATCTCAACAGATAGATTTGCCAAGTCACCAGTGTTTTTATTCAAAAGTCAGAGATTTCTAAATAAACTATAGATGGAAAAATGCTGGGTGCACCTTTAAGAACAGACCAACATATCATAACTCTGTTTTATTTTGCAGTCATAAATACCAAATTTATACTGCTCCACAACAAAACATAATAGCTGAATTTTCGTTCTTTATTCATGGTTGTACTTTACTTCAAAATGACACACTAGGGAGAAAAAAAATCTCTTTCGTTTTCTTAAAAACATCATTGGGGACCTTATATAAGAGTGGTCCTACGGAGAAGAAAGTATGAGAAAATTTCTACAAAATCTTGGGACATTTGTACATGTGGGTGCATGCTTGTACAAAATAAATGCAATAGTAGTCTGGAAGAAATGTTCTTTTTTCAGGAGGACAAGAACTTTTTAAAATTACTGTAGAAACTTCACCAAGGTTGACATGATTCTTCAGCAAGTTTACTTTTTAGCAGTTTTACATTCATAATGTTCTGCCCTGATTTTCTGTGCTAAAGTACTACACGCCAATGTGAATGACTGTGACTGTGTTCAAATTTATCTAAATATGTCCAATTCCGATTATCTGCTCATTCAGTTTCTTTGACATTGTTCACATGACCTTTTAAATCTGGTCCAAATCAGGCAAAACACGCTTTGTTTTAAACACATGCATAAAACTCCAAACCTGGCATGTTTATAAGAATTAATGGAGGCTGTTGTGAAAATAGCACATCAATTAATTATAAGGGTGAAAAAGAGAAAAAGGGGGCATTTTAATAATTGTATACAAAACATTAGTAATGTAAACAAATACCCTACACAGAACTTGTTTAAAGGTCTTTTTCTGAATAATCAAGAAATTCTACTACTGATTTTTAGTATACAAGAATTAGTTGCTGTTGGTTGCTGTTTCTAAAGGATTACAATGAAAGCTTCACAGATGCCCTAAACGCCTGAAATGCTTCAAAATGCAGCTTTTAAACAATACATAAAATTTTGGGGAGCTCCAAAATAAAACTTCTTATTACACTTATGACACAGACCTGCACCTACCATCCCCATGACTGTGTCATTTTGCTGGTTGTTTACATGTGCTTTTTGCTGGAGATAAGGGTTTTAACCATCGCAAAGTAGCACTGCAGAAATAAACAGCCAGAGGAATGAAGAAACAGCTACAGGGCATGAAATCTGTGGTCCACAGAGTCAACACACTCTCATCAGCAAACGTCACTCTTCCAATTTTTATCTGCACGGCCAAAAATGTCATTATCAGTTTATATTGGAGCAAGAATTTAATTTCCACCATTAAAATCATTGACAGTCTGTATTCCATAGAGCACAAATGAAATAAAAACTGATTTTTCATACCAAAGACTTTCACTATAAATTTTGTCAGTACATAGCTTTGTATAGATTTGAATAGATTTGTATTGTAGGGTTGAATTTTAAATGGCATTTATTGCTGTGGCCCAAAGCCCATCTCCTTGCTTAAAGAGACCATTTTGCATTCCTGAGCCCACAGATAAGCTGATAGAGAACAAAGGCTATTGGCCGAAATGTTTGTGTTGCATGCAGGGGGTCTAACTTTTGTTGAGTACAGTGGGGGTTAAACATGGTCTTCTGATTGGATACTTTGGTTGTCTGAGGTTGGTTTCAGTCACATGGTCAAGGAAAGGATAAAAAGGGAATTTAAGATATGCTCTGGATCTTTTTTCCTTGGTGTTTTCCACATCCAGCCCCCTCTTCTCTAATCTTTCTTTCTCAATCTTATGATCTTTATCTGTAAGGTAATATTCTCCATATACACTGTTTAAAGTTAATTGTATTTGTTGTTCACCATTATATGCATCTTCATTGCATCCATTTTATGTATAACTTCAGGCAGTAATTTTAATAAACCTATAAATTCTCTAGCAACTAGTTTTGATTCATTGTTAATAATTAAAGCTACCTATTGCAATACAACATAGTCATTTTAGCAATGCTCTCCCACATTTAGCTATCATAACTGCGCTTATTTCCGTCATTGGTATAAGTAGCAGAAGGGTGGAAATTGACAGAAAATACACAGTTTTATACCATCTTGCTGTTAACATTTTTATAGTCATTCCTACAGCTTGAACCACTGTAGTGAAACCACCCTTACAGTATAAAGCAGTGTGCCTAAAAGCAGTGAAAATAATGTAAATAATTATATTACTGTAACTATATTATTATATTACCACTGTGCATAGTTACAATAGAAAGCTCTGAAAGAGAGTATTAAACACTCTCTATATCTCTTGTTAACATTAAAGGCTGTGCATCCAATCAAACTGTATGTATCCAGGTAGATACCAATATGGATCGAACTTTAATAAATGAAGCAAGGTAAATCAGTTATGGCTGACTACATTAAATACAAATGCGCTTGTACTGAGGAAAAAGTGGTTTGTGTTGACCACAGTGTGATTTGTTATCAGCTGCTGAGAACATGAAACTTTTGAAATTCAACTTCATGCAATGAACAATTTATTGTATTGGGTCACCACTAAAACCGTCAAAACTGGGCCATAAAGAAAAACAGTTGAAAGTATACAGCATTTGTACTTGCACAAACCACTTAAAAAGTAACCTACTGTAGGGATTGTGGTGAATTAGTTCAAAGATGACACCAAATGGTCGAACAGTCACCCATGTGCTGATTCATATTTTAATATGTTAAGTTGTGCATATTGCATTTCTAAATGAAAATGGGTGTTGTCACACAAACCAAGGCCTTACAAACGGTTTGTTAAAAAAAAAAAAATCTTACAGAATTTAACCATGCGACTGCTGCCCCCCCTCGCAATCTCTCTTTCTCACAAAAAAAGGCCCACATTTTTTTCACAAGATTAATAAAATAATTTTTTTGGCATGGCAAATAATAGCAGATCTGACATAAGGGCCACAGTTCCCCTGAGGGTCACTCTAAAACTGTCGGATTGAAATTCTGCTGCTACAACAATTAACTGTTGATGTTGTGTTGGGCCTTTGCATCTAAATGCGGGCATTTCATGGACTTCTATTGTTTCAATACACAGCTAGTTATAATCAATACAACCTAACCCACACTGCCACCCTCACCCTTAAAGAAAAATCTTTAGGGGAGGGCAAGAGAATATCTCAAAGCTTAAAGTAAGAGAAAAATGGATTCAAAGATGTTTTGCCAAATGTGTAGTACAAATATACATACACATACACACAATCTGCACACTCCTGTTTTCTCTGAATCTGAGAATAGTTAAAGCTGTCTGTCACAGGACAGACCACAGTCTAGGTGACCTGGTTTCAGTGATTTAAGGGACAATTTTGAGAAATCGTCTTTCTACATCAGAACTTTCAAAATGTTCTTGTATGGCAAAAGCTTCTTAACAATTCTTAACAAAAAAGCAGTTGTGTTCCAAAAATAATAGCAAATGAAGTTGGAAGTGTCAATACTGATAGAGATTTCATTTTTGGATGAACTATTTCTAAATAACTTGCGACTGCACAGCATGTGTAGTAGAAGCTCAGCATTTTGATTTCTGATGCACTGTGATGGAAATGGGTAGACACCATCTCTAGGTCTACATGCTGGGCAGCTGAGAGGGAGGAATAGAGGAACAAACCTCTGTGTGTGCTGATGGACTGAGTCAAAGGCAAAATAAACCTCAAAGAGGGAAAATATGAGAGGTGGAACAAACAGTTGTGAAGAAGAAGGCAACTGCTGCGTTTCTATTTATGATTTCCCAGCATTCACTACTGCTCCTTTGTGGCGCTGCCCGAACACTGCCTTGTGCATAATTCTATTTATATTCTAGTTTTCTCTTACCATATTTATACATACAAACCTGAATTAATCAAATGTGCAGCAAGAAATGGTTGACCCCCCAAAAAAAAGAAAATTCTGCAATTATTTACATTATAAAAGGAAATGTACTGTATATGGTAACGTATGAATTCATTAGGAATCAAAGTAATATTCTATCAACAGTGTTCTCATTCGTACTGAATTGAGACTCTCCAGTTCACAAGCACTTCACCAGTGCAGAATAATTTTTCAGTTTGATCATATCTGCCTACGTGAACCTGCCTATGAACTCATAGATTTATGACTAAGGCAAAGGTTTATGTAAATAAGGTTGCAAGTATCTATGGTGTTAATATTAATCAAACAACATGAGAGAAAGAATCGATCACTGCTTTTGTCTGAATAGTTTTGTAGTTTAATAGGAATTCATGCAGTGAAGACTGTTTTGACCATTTGTGAACTTTTGCATCATTTATCGTGTTGTGTATGTGACTTTTCATATCTATGCAATCAATGATTAAATAACCACTAAAGCACAAAATTGTCTACAAGAGCAGACCGTTCTTAATTTTGCTCTGAAAATGCACCAGGTTAATGTATTTAAGTTTAAAATTTACAAAATTTTCTTCCCCGGAGCATGTCCGTAGTCCTCTATAAACTCACAAAATTCTGTGGGCAACACTGCTTATCAGTTTTGCTCATCACTGCAAAGGTGACATAATGTTTGCCCAGTAGTCCTAACTGATTTGCTAAAAATAAGGTAGCTCTGGCCATTTTCTCATTATAACATTTTTACTGCAACATGGCCAATAAAAATGGAATGCTTAAAATAAAATTATTATTTCTCAAAAAGGTGTAACCGATAAAGTCTATAAAAAGTGTGTGTGTGTTTGTGTATGTTGTGTAAAGACTGCTAAACTGCTAAACTTCTGCTATAAAAAATATATTTTTTATTTCAATTTAAGTAAGTTTAATTTTTTAATAAAAATTAAATTTAAATTTAATAAGTTTTCAGTTTTTAATAAAATCATGTATTTTGTCTATGACATGGGGTGACACTCAGCTAGTCAATGTGTGAGTTGTCGGGACACTGACGGTCTGTCAGTTTGCACCTCTGACAGTGTGTGTGAGAGAAATGTCTTCATCTCACAGTATAAACAGACACAGTGCTGCTGTGTGTTGCTAACACAGTTGTGTTTTATACTTAGGTTTGAAGCAACTTTTTGATAATGTTAAATGTTAAAGGATAATGTTAAAGGAAGATTTGAAGAAATTAAAGGAACAAGGTATTGTCTTTTTTCTATTTTATTATTCTACTATTCTACTTAGATTTGTAATGTTAATTTGACATGTTACATTTGACAGAGGCTTTTAAAAATGACCAACAGTGCCTTTAATGTAAACATTACATCAGTCTGTTTGTTGTCTAAAAACCAAATTCATGATCTTGGCATTGCTAGCACCATTATTTAACAGTGATATTAATATTATATTATAAAAAGGCACAATGTGTAATTTTCACCACTAGAAGTCGCATATTCAAAGCAATAACAAAGCGCAGCTTGATGATGCTGTGACAATATTTTCGTCATCTCCACTGCAGATGGATATCAATCTGACAGGACAAACAAATCATTTTCATGGATCACATAATTTCATTATAATGAAGTAATGTTAAATGCAAATTTCTAATCATACATGCCAGTTTACTTATTTAATTAACACAGGGTAACACAGCACAGTTTCACCTGTTCAAAACAAGCTGATAGGAGCTGGCAAGGTTGGCTACTTTCAAGGCTGGCATTTCCAAGATGGCCACCGCACGGAGTACCAGGGACTGTTTACAAAATCTGATGAGCAACCCAAAGAAGACACCTATGACTGTTAAATTTTGTCCCATCTTAAACTGTGAATGAGATATTATCCACTGTAGACAAACCGATTGTTTCGACTGATAATGATGATGTCTTGCTTAATTAGCCATATTACAGAGCTTAAACTGACAACAAAAACATATTATTCACCCAGGACAGCGTTGCATAATTAAGACACACCTCCTGTTCAACATCTGCTGAAGCATGCTGAAAAATGTTCCTACAGTACATAGACGTATTATACAAACATTATATTAAAAGAGACAAAGTCTACACTTTTATAGCGTATGTCCACTTACAATGTTAGTGGTAAGTCAAGGTTTCTTCATCAAAGACAGACTTAATGAACATTTTCAAGTAAAGGCATGCAATTTTGTTAATAATTAAAGTCTAAAATAACATTCAAACCATGTTCATGTATTTCTAACAACAAATAAATAAATAAAAAGAAATATACTTTTTCCCCATTAAGTAGATAGCATTTGGTCTTGCACAATTGAAATATAGCTGCCTGGAGGCATTGCAAATATTGCTGTTGAGTGACACGACTTTCCTTGGAAAGGACTTGCTGTAGCTTTCAGGCACAAGTGTGCATTTCCCATAATCTCCCATAATCCACCTCAAGAGTATGACACGGCTTCCATGGAAATGAACTGAAAACACTGACGCATCATTGCTCAAAACATGTCAGTGTTTTGCCATATTTTTTTACCATACAATTACATTTTAAAATGTTAAAATGTGAGTCGCTTCACTTTTCTTATCCATAAGTGAGTTTATTCTATTCAAAATTCTATTAATTTGTGATATAACCTGTATATTTGGCTGATAAAAAAGGGTGTACATGAAATGTATTTTGATAAATTTAAATGATCTCAATCCATGTATTACCAGATAATGAAGTCCATGACCTTGCCATTGCTAACTCTGTACACCAGCTGAATTACTGGGAAACAGTTTTGTAGCCTAATTTCTATAAAATGATCTGCGTGGAATAGGAAGAGACTTTTCTGTTTTACATGTTTGGAGAGTAGCCAACACTGAATTTTGGATCGAGCATATGAATTGTATCCATATATGAATTGCAAACTGGAATATCATTGAATGGACACTGCACATAATACAGAAAAATAAATTGCTTGATCAAAAGCACTAATCTGATTGGCTAACACAAATTCTGCTAGTAAGTGCTCATGGGTTTTCTACTGCAACTCTCTTTCTTTGCCATTTAAAGCTGCAGAAAGCACCAGACCCTCTGCTGCAGTCAGATTTGGTTTAGGAAACAGCATGTGTTGTTACAATAGGTGTGCATGTAGCACCAAGAGGAGGAGCAGATGTGGGCTGACCAGTGATATCATTTAGATAATTAGCTTTTTCAGACACAAAAACACAAACATTTCCCATGTGTCATATATGAAGACAATGTTGCAATACTGTATCCCATTGTATCAGTCTTCTACATGCACTTACACAATAATGTGATAAAAAATATTCAAGTTAATTACATGGTGTCTGAAACATTCTGAAAACTAATAATTATATGCATATCCATCTGGACAGGTGCTCAGCACAGATTTTCAGCTTATGGGAAAAAATAAGACTTGCCCACTGCAAAGCCACATATCAGTTTCTCTGAGGAATTAAACTATTGTTTGTTCACATCACCAGATTGTTTGAGCTTGTATGTATTATTACTTTTAATTCCATATACCCACACTAATGGAAAACTGGTACTTATTACTGGAAATATAATGTGGAGGAAACAAAGCTGTTGAATTTGACCCCTCTTCAGAATAACAATATAGCTCCTGTTTTACACAGCTGTTTGCTAACATTGTTCATTTTCCCACCTCAAAGCTTATGACACATATATTTTCACAGTAAATTTCTCTCTATCTGTCTCTTAGTCCCTGGTTCAAAGTATCATATTGCTGCTGGCCTACAGAAATGCTCAGAGCAGCAGAGCTGAAATCAGGTGTACCACTCAATCACCACTGAGCTTTCTGAAAGACAGTTTAAACATTAATATAATCTGAGTAAAAATATATCAGCCCTCACTGATACACTGAGCTTTTATCAAGTGCTTTGGTGTTACTCTTTGTGTTGTGTGACACAGTTGATTACCTTAAAAATAAGGTAATCAACTGTTAATTAAAAAATTATAATTGTAACAATTGTTTCATATTTAAATTCAAATTAAAATGATGATTCTTTTAAAATGCTTTTTCTTAAGTGTTTTTTTTTTCTGGCTCTTTAACCATTTCATTTGTTAAAGCAGTGTATATGTGACAGGACAGGAGTCATTTAGTTTCATTAAAATTAAAACTGTAAAACTGTAGCTGTTGTTGACAGGGATATTTCTGCAGGATGGCTTCAGACATACTGTAGACATATTTGTCAACCAAATATGAAGAGCAGACATGTCAGAGTGTTTAATGGGCAGTAAGAAGGTCCTTGTTGTGTGTTACTGAACAGAACAGGTTTGCTGGGCCAGTTTAAGCTATTCAAAGGGTACCCTAAAAGTTTGACTGGCTAATATTATTTATATTTTAAATGAATATACAATACATGCACAATGGTGAAGAAGAACACAACTAAATCCATATAAAACAGATTAAGTCTGTACACCTGCTTAGACTGAAACCTTTGCAGAAGCTGACTGTGAATTTGGTGAGAAAAGACCTGGTTGTCTTGAACAGAAAATGACCTCCTGAGGTTCTAGCAGATGAAGAAAAGCTCTGTTCCCTCTGGAGGCACCACAGTAGATGTTAACTGGAGTGGGCACATCTGCACTGTGCAGAGAAGGGCACTGCACTGACGGACTGTAAATGTGATTTCACAGCACATTTATGCTTCAGAACAGAACCGGGATTATAACTTGTTTTTCCTCTGGCACCTTCTCATAGAGAAAGTATATTCGTGTGCTGAAACATTTTGCTAATATGCATGCTGTAAGATTTATTTGTGTCTATGAATTAGTGAGGCAACAAAGAGCTATAATTGCAGTCCTGCATGGCGTTACTATATTAACATTCCACAGACATTCGAGTTTGGGTATTAAATTTCACTTTTAATTCAGACTGAACCCCTAAATGTACAGACTCTATTCGAGCTACATAAATCATTTCATTTTGAGGCGTACCATCTGTTTTTTTTTGTAAGACTTTTTTTGCATACTTTTGTATGTGAAATTTTCATCCTTATGTATAATACATGTTTGAACTTGAAATTGACTTTGGTAGAATGTTCTTCATCCAATGAATGTTGGATGGACAATGTTTAGCATAATACTGAATTTAAAATGTCTCACATGTATGTACACTCGTACATACAGTTTTCAATATAATTGAGAATGCCAAAGGCAGGTCACGGCAATTAAGGTGCACTTATAAATTGCAATACAATAATAACTATATGTTGATTACAATATCACAGGTTTGTTCAAACACTATATGATATTATATACTATTATATTTCTATATTACAGACATCAAATATGTCCATGTGTACTGATTAGTCTCATCAGCGTGTTGTGTTCTTGTCAATATCATGAATATTTGTGAAAACAATATCAAAATTAACCTTTGTCCTTACAGTCTTCTTTCCATGTTTTATCTGCTATGAGTTTTATTTTTTTTTGTTTTTGAATTCACATACCTATATTTTGTGTCAATATGACAAATCAGCCTATGTCACCCAAATTGTGACATTTTTGACATTCTAAGAAAATGTCTCTTGTATAGCATAGTGACAGCAAAGAAAAGGGTCATTTTGTGAGAAATGTGACAAAAAATGAGACCGCACCAAATTGTAAGCATTTTTAAAAATGTTTTGTTTAAGCAAAAGTTTTAAGCATGTTTTACATGTGCTATTAATCCAAAATACTTTGGAACACAGTTAAGATTTCCTATATATCTGTCTGTAAACCAGCACATAAGTTCTGAAGTGTCAGATCCATGTTGCTTAGATACATCATTTTTCTCCCAAAGTCAAAGCATTTTTAGCTACTGTTATTTGCTGCTTTTCCTCAGAGTTGACCACATGGGTTTGCCTGTAACACGGCTGTAAGTCATGTCAAACATTCTTTTGATGTGAGTTTCATCTGAAACATCAGCTCTCAAAGTTAATTCCAGTCTTTGAAGGGGGTGTGTACTTCAAAGAGAAGGAAATGAAACAGGAAGTGCAAGGGAAGACTTTCCTTGGGCAGCAAAAATGGAAAGGTAATGAAGATAGGTGTCAGTAACGTTGTCTATTCCACGCTGAATATGGTGTCACAAATATGTCAGCATTGGAACAGCTCAGTGCTGGGGAATAAATTAGGTGATGGTTGCCATATATTATATATAATATATATATAATATATATTTGATTAATGAATTTGTATTTATTGCATATTTTGATTTATTATTGATTCTGCTTTTGTTTGATTTAATATTAATATAGTAATATACTATTTTCTAAAATATTTTCCAGTCAGATTCAAATGTTTTAAGCAACAATTGTTTTGAATCACAAACACTGATTGATGCAAACATTGAGTAAGATCAGTTTCATGAGTTGGCTAAAATGTTTACATGCATGATCATAAGCTTTTAACAAGAAACTGATTGGTCCAATTACAGACTATCACTGCTGGTTAAGGACAGGAAACAAGCTGACTCTGAGTTCAGCTGGGTCTGGTGGGAGGAGGTTATGTATTTAGCTGGTTATTTTGATGTCTTTTGGCATCAGACATGTTGCACATAAAGCATCTGCTGGGAAGAGTTGTGATGGGGAGAGAGACACTCTCAATGGCGTGAGATGTAATATGATATGACACCAGTACAAAGTGTAAGTTCTTTGAGGATATGGAATGTAAAGTAGCTAATAAATAAAATGCCATTGAAACATCTCCAGCCTGTTTTAAGAATTGTTCGTCCAAAAATTAAAAGCCCTAAAGCTTCAACTTTGTATGTCTTTATTTCTGCTATGGTAGACACCAGGTACATTTCAGAGAAACATTCTTGCTGGCAAGTGTAGTTAAGTTAAATTGTCTACAGAAAATAAAAATCTTCAAGGAATCATGTCAGCCTGTTGTCTGACACCTCTAGACCAGAGTTTTTAAATTCTGCTCTTGGGTTTCTCGTCAGTACTGCACATTTTGGATGTGTCCAACATCCAATGTTTAACAAACTGGTTTCAACTTTCCAGGCTTCATGGCTTGAATTGTGTTTGTCAGTTAGACAGCCAAAATGTGCACAGCTCAGAGCCCCTTGAAGCAGAATTGAGAAATGCTGACTTACAGTCTTCCTAATTCTATTGCATTTTTCTCAGATATATCTTCTTATAACTTTGGATCTTTCTTATTCTCATCTATAAAATATGTCTCATATGTATTTATTTAGGTTTTAAAATGTTCTGAATAGGCTATGTTAAAGGGTTAGTTCACTTCAGGGCAGTTTGCAATAAAGTAAACATTCTGCCTAAAATCTCTTTTACACAGGTGTGGAAAAACATGACAGCAAATAAATAACAAAAGTTTATTTTTTTGGGTAAAATATTCCTTTGTATTAAATTCCCTACATAAGAAAATACACCAGCTTGGGATGTCTGGTTTCTGTCTTAAATCAAATGCAAATTCACTTAAATTCATAGAGTGATATGAGCTTCTCATATTTGCTTCTGCCTGTAATCATCTCCAAAGCTAATATGTTCAACTTCTCTGAAATCTGAGCTCTTGATAAAAGACTTATTTAGCATAATGTTATTTAACTGCACATCTTTCCTTTGAGAATCTATCATATTATATGCTAAACCATGACCCAGTTACCTGAAAAGAAAGCAAGGCCTGGCTATTTGGGCATAAGGAGATAAAATTGTGAAATGTTCATTTAAATGTTCATTTAAGTCTCTGACATGTGCATACATACTTACCCCAATATTTTCAGCTGTAGGAACTAATGAAGTAACAAAATGAATGGAATATTTGTAATATATTTCCAAATATAGAGACATACAAACCTGAATTATTAACTTTTCGACAGCATTTCTCAGCTAAAGAAGACTTGTTCCTTGTTAAATCTGCACTTTAATATCCAAGTTACTTTTTTAAGTCACACTTTACTTTTCTATCACAAAGGGTGATTCAGAGAGTGAACCTGACAATGCATATGCCTTCAACATATAACACACAAGCACTGAGCAGTTGAAGCAGCATAAATGGTTCAGTGGGCAGGACTTAAAGAGGGCCAGTTTTCCATCCCTTCTGCTCCAACTCACCGATTAGCTTCGACTTTTTACAACTGTAGCGACATCTTTAAACACCAGGGATTTAGATCAAAGTCCATGCTATCGCAGTCACACAGAGGCCGTGCTGTCGGTGTGGATGTGTAGCCAGCGGACAGGCCGCGGCTTTAAGTTTCACTTCCTCAGAGGTCAGTCAGACGTGTCATTTTGACTGGAGCTGGCGTGGAAGGGGCTGATATTACTGCTGTATGTGAGGCCGCTCTGTCTGTCATGACAAGTTCTGCTTGGCACAACCAGAGGAGATATTTAAAGGCTGAAATCCTTTGATTCTTCTTGGTTGTATGTACAATTTCAGAGGAAGCATTTAAAAAACGTTTTCATGTTTGTTACTTTTCATACATAAATGTTATTTTGTGAGGAATTCAGAAAACATCACTTAAAAAAGCTAACAAATGATAAGAGCCATCCAATTCTAATTAACATTTCAGTTCAATTCTGTAAGCACCCTTAACTGCATTCCATTCAAACCCAAAACCAACTTGCCTCAATTCAACACTTTGCTTTAAAATCTTTGCTTTCAAAGTTTTAATTAATTTCTGTTAACCTAGCACGTCTATCCTTCAAGTCCTCCTGGCAAGTTGCTATTTACAAGTTCGTAAGTCATAATTACGATGTGATGTGCGTTCAAAAGCCAGGGCTTTTGTCCTGAGTCAGGGAACTTCTGAACATCTTAACTTACAGTGATGCAGTTTACTGAACAAGAACCTCAATGAAGCATGTCGGAGATGGCTATTTATTTAACCACTTATACGAACTGACAGGCTTTTGTGACAAACTACTACTGTTATTCTACAGTTATTTCCTGTTCTGGAAATACTGTTATTCTCAGTGTTAGAAAAGTGCTAAAACACATAGATAAGGCATTAATTAGCAGTGCATTCAAGGTAAACACTTCTTAGTTTGTGTGCTTCCTGGGACTTGAGCTTGTTGACCTTGCTACAGAAATAAAGATGCTTCAGATTTTTGACTAACACAAGTTTGAGATGTCACATACCTGACCTGTGTAACAACACATCTAACACTTTTTATGCTAGTAATTGGAAACACATTGGCACAGTGAGTGAAAGTATACAGGCCTGCAAGTTAATTGCCTGCAAGAAGTCTAGACATCAACCGCAATAACAAACTGAAAGTGCTGCCAAAAGGAGATACTGTAGTTTACCACAAAAGTGAGAAAACCATGTTCATTCCATCCTTCCGAGGTAATTTATATACAAATAGCGATAGTTTGTATATAAACATGAATTCAATACAAAATGTCAGTTTCCAGGCATTATAAAAGATTAAAGTTAAAATAGGATACACAGCTCTTTTTATTTAAATCAGCTTTGAAATTAAAAATGCCATTATTTTTCTGTCTGGAACATTTTGAAAGATCTAGCTAGGGTGATGTTCAGAAAACATTTAGAAAGTTGTGCTTTGAAGGACTTTAGAAGGTTATCTAGAGAGTTAAAGCAATGCAAAGAAAACAAGGTGTGCAATTATATATTTTGAAAACAAAAAGAATGCATTTACAACTTCAACAAAAACAACAGCAGCGACAGATTCTTGTTCTCGCTTTACCTCTGGTGAGCTTTATTTGATCTGAGTGAAAAAGAAAAGGCTCTCGGCTGTTCTGATGAATATAGGCATGTTGAAGAATCAGTCTGTGTGACACGTTGTGCGTTTCTTTTCAACAGCACTCGAGGGGTTCACTGCCACGGCGGCGTGATGCTGCTATCGAGAGTAAATAAAGATTCTTTTTACTTGCTTGGAAATTCACTGAGCCAAACATCCACTCTGATTTAAAACAGCAAGGACCTTTTTTCCGAAACCACTAAACTGAATCCCACCCAAGTTCAGCCTAACGCTCAGTGTAAACATTTGCTACAGATCACACACACTGTCCAGTGGGTTTAGAAGAACACACACACACGTTTTTGAAGAAGAAGTGTTGCCAAGATGTAATTGGAATTTCTGTATCATCTCTCTGCAAACTGAAACTGCTGAGCAAGAATTATCCACTACCAAAATACCTTTCTGATATTGTTGTATTAACCACCAAAACTGCCCAAGGTTATTGCTACATGCTTCCAAATATTCATCAGCTTTACATGACACTCTTCTAAAAATCTAAAAAATACAATCGATATCTTCTTACATAACCAATGGTGTAAAAAAGCTTTACAAAGTTACAGTAGCAGGCTATTTTGCTACCGAAATGATTACTTTTGTGTATAGGTTTATAGGTCTCCTGTGGAGTATCTCGTTGCGGTGCAGTATAATTCATCAACATAGACATGAATTACGTGGGCCCTAAAAATATCCTCATATCTGTTTTCTGTGAACATCAATGCATTTCTGTATAAAACCAACATAATATGCCCTCTTGAAGCTGGCAATATATACATAAACATAAATGCTATTACTGTATCTGCAGTACACTGTAATGTGGACTGTGCGTGTTGTAAGTGTTGATCCCTGCTGCTGCTCTGAGAAACCCTCTGTGACCCACTATGACCTTCTGTGACCCGAGTATTGGCCACTATCTCCCTCTTGCTGTGAGATGAGACAGAGGCACTCTCTGCATTCTGATACTGTGAGTCTTGCTGTATATCAGATAGAGTGTTAAGAGTATTCCACACTTCAAATAACAAAAATAAAATACTTTGGTTTTTAATTAATGCTACTCCGTTTAACTTTGACACACAATAGAGGCTCTTATTACAGTTTAGCATAGTGAAATATTATTAATATTTCTTGAATATATCAAAATATATAAAAGAGCACAGACCTCGTACTTAATATATATAATTATAACTTAATGTTAAATATGATGTTCAGGTTTACGGTACAGTTTACAATATGCTTTTTTATTGTAATTTACAGTGTATTACAACACCCCTGAGGAAAAGTACAGTATAGTACACATACTTTATTGGTTTCATTTCTGTAACGCAATATTTTGCTTGCTTTTACAAACTGGGGATGGAGGGATGAATAGAATTCAAAATTGTTAGCATATGAACCACTTGATCATATAAAAAAGAAATTTTTTATTTGCAAATGGTAGATGCGACAGTGCCTTAGTTGTTGTCTAAAAATTAGGCAGCATAATTTTACTCCCTACGGTTTCAAACAGCTTTTGCACCTGGGGCCTAGTGAGCTTAATAATGCTTTCTAGGTAGCCAGCAGACCCAAGTGTGGAACAGAGCAGTTATTCCTTTCCAATTACAGACTTTCATAAAAATACACATATTATATGCAACACTAAAAGAATGAGATCTTACTGTGCTCAGGGTAAAAAAAAAGTGAACATATTATTGTGTTCACAGGCTGAGATCTGCGGTCTGGCCCCTCCCACTAACTTTACAATAATAAAGCCTCCAGCTTTTAGCTGTCCATTGTCCATTTATCCTGTTTGGAATCTAAAGTCCCATTTTTCTTTTTAAGTGATTTTATTACCACTTTGAGGCGAAGACATTATAAGAAAAAAGTTAACATATTATTGTGTAAGAAAAAAGTTAACATATTATTGTGTTCACAGGCTTAGATCTGCGGTCTGGCCTCCCCCACTAACTTTACAATAATAAAGCCTCCAGCTTTTAGCTGTCCATTGCCCATCTATCCTGTTTGGAATCTAAAGTCCCATTTTTCTTTTTAAGTGATTTTATTACCACTTTGAGGCAAAGACATTATGATAGAGTTGTGGTTGAACTGTGAAAGAGGGAGTTGTCATGGTGACAGGCATCAAAATACAGGGTAAATATAGATAGCAGTCTTGCCACTGTATTGGTGACAGCTTTAAAAGTAATACCTTTGTTTGTTTACATGATGGTTCTCTTTTTATATGTATTTATCTGCTTATTTTAAACTTTTCTTTGTCATAATTTCTTGCTCTTGTCAGTTTGAGCATAAAGCCTTTTAAGTTGCTTTTAAGATGTACGAGGAATGTCACATAGGTTGATAGTAATGTGTGTCATTTGTCGGAAAACCATTCAGTGAAGCAAAAATTCATCATTCAAATACTGAATGCTAATATAATAGGCAGGACAAACGCATTGTCATTTTCCTAGAAGATTAAAGTAGTGTCTCCTCAGAAAGTGGGACACTGACTCTCCAGGAGAACATTATTGATCTTTAGAGCTAAGCTCCTGAAGTACGTCTGTTCATCCGTAGAGACTCATCACAGGCTCCTACATACTGGGCCTTCAGTCGCCTTGACTTCTGGTGCACAGGAATAGAGGAGCAATAATAAGCCACATTTTGTATTCAGCATCAGCAGCGTTTGTCTGAAAGAGCAGGCAGTGAGGAGATGAGCTGGAATGGGATTGGATTATTTCAGAAGCATTTTTATGGCACATAAATTGAATTTGCCTTGCCCAAGAGCTCATGAGACATGAGACGAAGGCAGTCATCAGCTGAATATATTGCCACTGTTATGCATTTAGAACAGAGACAGCTAATGGGATGCTAGTTGCTCCCACGCTGCCGAAGGAAGAACAGAGAATCTCACATAGCCAATTATCTCATTAAATTAGCCTGCTTATTAAAGCAGAATACAGGCAAAACCATGTGCTGCCTGCCCTGAACCTGATCACCTGTGTGGTTTCTGAGTTTATTTAGATCTGGGACTCTCTCCAAAAGCTCCTTGTTTGTTCCTGCAAATAAGCAAGGCAGGACATCTTGTTCCAGGTGAACTTTCTCCTGTATAACAAGCCCTGAATTCAAACAGTTGAATTGACAAAATCTTGGTCTTGCTAGGAGCATGTCTGAGCTTATGGCAGTAGTCATTGTGGCACATTTGAATTAGGTTAGAATATAAACAAGACAGGGAAAATGTGGAGGTCGAATCTATTCATAATGTAGTGGTCATAAAATGTAATTGGACACTCTGGCCACAATTAAAATTGCATGAATGTCATTCCCTTAGAAAATGACAAAACCTCATCACATAAATTTGTGAAACACATAATAAACACATAATTTGAATTTAAAGCTGCAGTCTTTAACTTTTCTGCTTAGTAATCACTTATTAAGCAAGTGCATAACAGATCAGTGTTCAAAACACTCCTTACCTTGCTCTCCTTACGTTTGCTGATTTGCAACTGTAAGTTCATAATAGTGCCTTATAATTTGAGCTGTCAGGTCTGATTTCTTGGGAAATGTCAGTTTGACTATCTTATCATAACCAGAAAGAAGACTAAATCGCATGTGTGGGTGCTGAAATGTTGGAGCATTTGTAGCTTGTTCTTAAAGTTGTTGCTTAGAACTTTAATTTATCCATATTAAGAAAATATATCTGCAAGGAACATGCAATTTTATGTTTCAAACAGAGATGACGTTAATGAGGCAACAGTTACGTATTGTAGCTTTTAAGTTGTCTGGATTTAATGCATCCTGCATCCTGTAACATTTTATATTAATATTTACTGTAAATGTCTCTAAATATAAAAATATATGCTTAGTAGTTTTTATTTTAAAGGACTCACACCTTTAAAGTTTTTTTGTTTGTTTTTGACCTGGTTTGAATTTCTTGTGATATTATAACTTGTTCTTTAAAATCTCTTTTATAATGCTGTCTTTAAAGGCACACTTAGTAATTGTTTTGGTTTTCAGTTACTGATACCATTGTAATGGACTATTCAAGGTCAGCCGTAATTCATTTTATTCACAAGGGCTTACTGAAAAAGGCAACCTGCTGTATGTAATAAAAATTTTCCATAAGACTACTGAAATGACTTGTGTTCCATGTAAGTGAATGTGATTTGAACATAGTTTTCAAGTATTTAAATTAAGACATAAAATACTAAATAAAAACAACAAGATCAGTCAGACCTCTTTCTGTCTCACTCCATTTGCTTTGCCTGAGCAGAAATCCATGGACTAGTCAGTTTTTGTCTGATGTATTTGATATTGATGTTTGTTGGAAGGACTGTTGTATAAAAGCAGTATCTGACTCACATTCATGTTAAACTCTATATCAGTGATTAGCTGCGGCTTGCATCGCTTTTTATCACCTTGTGTTTGTCATGCCATGTCAGGTAGGTTTAATGTCATGTCAAAAGTAATTCAATCTGCAAACAAATTTATTCTGCAGCACAAGATGTTAACTTTAATCATTGCCAAATCGTATGTGCAGAGAACCCTTCAGAAACTACATGAACTGGAGGATTTGATGTTTAGGCTCGACAGAGATCTTAAAAGAATCAAATTTTACCAACATAATTGTAATAATGAATATGTCAATAAACACTTTTGATTTTAACCAGTAAGGAAGTCTAGGAAGGCCATTTCTCCACACTCACAGTTTTGTTTTTAGTTAAGACTAAACGGGGCATTTGTGAATGTTCTTATGGTCCTGCTTTGCAAGTTGAGCAGACATTTTATTTTTTAGATGAAGTGTGACAGAACCTGAACTGAGGAAAAAGATTTGATTTGAGGGTTTATGAGATGCATGGGGTTCGAATCCACTCTGCCCATTTCAGAAACAGATCTCAATATGACTGCTGTCACAGATGCAGTTCTGTCCACAGGGTGTCATGGGTAATTGTGAGTGAAATAGACCACATTGGCTTTATGATAGAGTTGCCTTTGACTGCAGTGTATGAGCTAGAGTGAGGACATGAAATGAAAGGAAAGAAGTAGGAACAGTTCTCTTGCTTAAATTATTATGAAATTGGGTGCTAATATGTATAATGTCTTAATTGTGTTGTAATATAAGAAAGAGCCTACTTTTTTGTGAGGGAAAAGTGAGGGTTGATTACCAATTCAAACAATATCCCAAGTAATGTTGTGTTGGATTTTTTTGCTTAGAAAAAAAAAACAAATAAAGCCCCCTCCCCCAAATAAATCATTAAGTAATAAAGGCAGGCACACATTTCATTTAATAGAATCACAGCTTAGAACTGTATACAGCATAGCTGTAGAACTGGTGGTAATTTGCGAAACATGTTTTTTGTTTGCTGCAGAATAATAACTTTGGTTATTAATAACAGATTAAATTACATGCCAATGGAACCCATATCTTTAATGGAAAGATAGGGTTTTTAATGGAACCCTATCTGCATTTTGTCAGCAAAACAATGTTATGTCAGGAATGATTTTGGTTTGCCATACTAATGGATCATCTGGTACAGGTACTTTAGATGCTGGTCCACAGAATAGGATGCTGGTGTTCTTCTGTACCCACCAGGCTAACTAACTCTCCTAGCAAACAAGACATTGGTTAACCAGGTCTACCACAAGGACAATGCTAGTTAAACAGACATGAATCTACTGGTTTTACAGGCATGAAAATTAAGCTTGGTCTGAGCTAATACATAACCATATGATTGTCACTCTCTAACTTCATAATTACGCTCCATCATAATTGTCTCTCTTTTATTATTTCATGGCTAACAATTCTGTTTTTCCCCACTCCTAATGGATTGATTTTTCTAAAATCTGTCTGTCCACATGGTAATGGTCTTACCTTTCCTTTCAGAGTCAAGAACCACTCAACTAGAACATCAGCTGGCTGTATAAAGTCAGTTCATGTCTGACCTGTATATTGTCAAAAATGCCTGCCTTTCCCAAACAGAGCCGCAATTTGTTCAAAGTGGCAGGGGATATAGACGACTGTTAAAGCAGTTATCTGCACACAACACATTTCCCACAACACATTTGTCCTTTAGGTTTAATTGAACCTCAAATGCAAACGCTTACTGTTACAGGCAGATTTGTCATGGACCGTCCACAGAACTCTGAGATGTGATGAAAGCAGAATAAAGAATAAAATGTTTTCTCACAAGGTCCACAGATGTCACCCATAGTCAAATTATATACATGACACATTTGAGATTATTGTCCTTAAACAAAGTTTAAAGAAGAAAAGATAAATGAACTATGATTGTCATTTGGTGTTACACACACACACACATCTGCAAGTTTTTGGTATAGTGTTTTGAGGTGTCACACAAGTTGCTATAACTGTTCCCTAAAGAGAACACTTCCTGTCTGCCTGTCACACCACACTGCTGTTCAACCACCTGTATTTTGCACTAAACACATTCAAAAAAGGAGGAAAAGACTGTTTAAAGACAATCTCATTTTCAGCCACTTGGAGTTTGATGGACCTGTGGTATAGGTTTTTCAGCATTTTAGACTGCAAAGACTGCAAAGCAGTCAAGTTTAAAATGTAGGAGCAGGGTCAATGCCCCTGAATAATCCTGGGTTAAGCACTTGCTCATGGGCACAATAGTAACACACATACTGATAAATTGTACAGCTTAAATGTACTCTAAATCACTTTGGATAAAGGGCAGTTGTGGCTTACTGGTTAGAGAGTCAGACATGGAACCAGAAGGTTGCCAGATTGATTCCCAGTGCTGGCAGGACACAACTGAGGTGTCCTTGAGCAATGCACCTTCCCCTCAATTGCTCCTGGGGTGCTGCAGTGCTGCCCACTGCTCCAGGTGTGCATTTCACGGAGTGCAGTGTGTGTTCACAATTCACTACTCCAATATGTGTGCACTAATCTGGAAGGGTTAAATGTAGAGGACACATTCCAAGTGTGGGTGACCATACTTGGCCAGAATTTCATATTGAATATTGTGCTGTCATCATTTACCCAACTCATGATGCTCTTGTTTTGTAAAGGATCACTGCTGCACCATCACACTCTTTTGAACAGGAGAGATGGTGGATCAATTTCCCTGTGCCTGAGGCAGCTGTGGTATGAACAAGTACTTTTGAGATACAGCACCAGTTATGGGAATATTCCTGTCCCAGAATCTACAGAATCAACAACAAACAAGCAAACAGGATGAGTACTTCTCATTATGTTCCCAGTGAGCTTTAACAAAGTTTGTGAAACAACAGAACAAATGAAAATGATCAGATTCTGGAATAGTGGGAATGCCAAGCAATAGCCCATTCATTATAAACAAAATTCACATATTTGCCTTTAGAACTTTCAGTCAAAACAGAGGCTATCTTTGGCAGGCATGCTGTTTTAGCCAGTTCTGACAACAGCAGACAGGAAGGGAGTTTCAGAAACCTGATTGAAACCAGTCATTACTTTATTGAAACATAACCATTATGACGAATCTCAATGTGTATAACAGAATCTTGACCGAATACTGGTCCACAGAAACATCAGTTTGACCCTGTGATTAACCTCTCCATGTGCACTCTGCAAGCATAATCATGCGTCCAGCTGTGAGGACCATTTAACACTCAGGTTTTATCTAAAACAAATAGCCCAAAGCCTTTCAATGTCAATAAAGTATGTTTTAAAGCTATTGTGGGCACATGTCAGCTCAGGTGCACTGGGTAAGATGCTACTATAATGTGTCATTTCTCTTTTTAAATAAAATTGTACAAGCCTGATAGGCACAAGTTTTGTCTTTAGCCCTATTCAGATAAGATTGGTTAAGGTTAGGTTAAGTCATGTTATACAGATATCTTTGATTTTAAGGAGTTAGAGAGTCCGTTCACTGAATCTGTTCAGAATGGCCATTGTAGAAGTATCTTTAGATGTGATCATTGTCTCATTAAACTATTTCCTTGTTTGTATAGATAATGTTGCGCATAATCTAGCCATAATGTGATGCACATACATAGAGTGCACAACCTTCCGTAATGTTAATGAATAAATTAATAATAATAATAAATTATCATCATTTCCAAAAGTAATTCTGTCATAAAGGTGCTTTTACTGTTGCTCAAGTAACCAAGGTGGTGATTGTGGCAACTGTTTTCAAAAATATTTAGTGATGCTTTAAATATGACATGTTTTCCATATGCTCACTGAATGTAAAGTAAGACTGGCCTCAGGCATTAGATGCGTGTCTGATTGAGGTTAAGGTTTTAACCAATCAGAAATCAGAAAATTCCTTTTCTGAATCTAGATTTGTCCTCCTACAGCAGACCCCAAAATCACAACAAAACAGTCTCAGTTAAATAGGCTCTGTCACCACGGGACTAGCAAAGCCATATTTTGTTCCACGGACAGCTCTGAGTATTTAGCCTCTCTCTTCAACCAATCCAGGGCAATAAATGAATAGGGAAATGTTCCTTAATTACAGCCATAGATCCATTTTAAAAAGGACACAAAACAGAACAGAGGGAATGCCTGTGGTGTAAGACCAAACAGCTTTGAAAAACAGGATTTTTGTTAGAGAAAATTAAAAAGTCATCTTTTAGGGGTTACCATGGGTTCTGGCCCAGTTGTTGAGTTTTTGCAGGGATCCAAAGATCCTCTGTATTCTAGTTATATATTGATTTGAACTGCCCAACATTATCATAAATGATAAATAATTTACAAAAACCCAATAACAAGCAAGACTGTTGGCACAGGACATAGATACTGTGGAAGGATTTATGAAACTTGTGAAATATATGAATTCTATTCCCAGGAAATGCATGTACTCATAAAATGTACAGCGTCAATGCACTGTATGTCTCTTTGGATAAATGTGTCTGCCAAATGAATACATGTAAATGAACATATATGTGGAATTTCCTAATCAATGATTGTGCTATTTATTTACCAGTGTACACCCTTAAAAATAAATGTTCTTAAAAAGTTCTTCACAGCAATGTCGTAGAAAAAGGTTTTTTGGTTCCTCAAAAAACAATTTAATCAAAGGTTCAAGGAATAATTTCTTTCTTACCTTTTCAGTCTAAAGAACCTTTTCTACTACAAAGAACCTTTTGTGAAACAGAAACAGGTGTGAAACAGGTTCTATGGATGTTAAAAATTCTTTACGGGATCATAAAGCCAAAAATGGGTCTTCTATGGCATTGTGAAGCACATGTTTTTTTAAGAGTGTAGAGAATTGTAAATAGGATTAGCAAACGTTTATTTACAGGTTGCATATTTCTGGAGTATTGTATACTTCACAAAGGTCTTTTTGAAACTTGATTACAAAAAAACATTTTACATGTTAGTATGTTCTTTATCAGAGTATCATCTGTGGCTCACAATTGAAGGGAAAGAGAAAAAATAAAAATGGACACCAAATGTTTGTTCAAAACAAAAAAGGAAAGCCTTATTATAAAGATGAAACTTTGACCCTCAAAAAGTATATAAATGCACTTCAGAAATGTGACTGGTGCCCATTTAAAGGATAGGTTAACACTTTATAGGGTCTTTTAGATCCTTACCAAAAGTCAGTAAATGTGCTACCAAATGGGAATTTTACATATAATCTGCAGTCATAAGATAAATAAGTCATAAGATAAGGTAAATTATGAAGTATCAACTGTTAGCTGTTATATGACCCTGCAGTCTATTAGAGACCAAACAGAACATGAGGGCTAAATTAACCTTCCATATAGATATAGATACATTCAGTATTAAACAAATGATTAGTTCTGTCACTGTAAATACATTAACACGGATATAACACACAATAGGGCCATTTTGTAATTATCTCATTAGATCGTATGAGTGAGAGTCGTGCGTCTTTGCGCGCCCTGACGCACCGAAGTGGGCTGCCCACAGCGCAGTAGATCCGCTCAGAATAGCAAACGCACCGGGTCCGGACAGGCAGGACGCGCACCTTAAAGCTGCAAAGACACAATCGTATTTATTAATCTACTAGGATTTTTCCACGCACAAGTTCTTCAAAAACGCATGACAAAGGAAAAGATTATAATGTGATGAGTGATGAATTTGACGTTTTAGGAGGGGCGTTACGCCACTACGAGGATACTGGGGGATCATCATCTTGACAGTGAACAGATCTGAACGTGATTCCCACGGAGCTCTTGAGAGAAGACTCCGCTGGTGTGATCGTGCACATGGGGAGTGCGATTCACGGTGTGTGAACACGCACAGAGAGCCGTGTATTCGCACTTTGGGCACATTTTCACTGGCTATTCTCTGAAACCCACATCTTCAGCTACTTTCATTTTTAATGTACCTATTTATATATTGCTATTTTTTTCAAGCACAATACCAAAGGACTCATACGTGATGTTAAATTAACGGGATTTTTGAAACACCACATAGGTGAGTTTGTATGCGACGTTTCGTGCCTTGTTTTTAACAAGAGTAAGAATAACTTTTCCATTTAAGTTAGACAGAAAAGCACTCTTGATAATTCTTCACATCCACCTGTTTAATTGCATGCAGCGCATGTGCTGCAGAATTTGGGAGTGGAGCTTGCATGTTTCAGTGGGGACCATTTTATCCATATGACCTCAGTTATAATGAGATTTATCTGTTTAGTGCAATTGTTTATGCAGCTTTGTGGAAAAATATAATATTATAGCAGTTTCTGAAGTTTTGTGGTTTTGTTGCCGTTCATGCACTTAAACTATTCATGGTAAATTACGTTCTGTAAAATATGTGCTAAAATATGTAACTTTCAGGGACTTTCGGGCAGTTAATCTATCCACACTCTTGTTATGATTTTTATTTGTTTTTGCATTTATAAAGTGAGTCTGATGTGCGGATAAAAGTGCGATATTTATCCGTTTTTTGCCAGTGTCCACTCCACGGGCAGCTTTCACAATCTCAGTCCATCATTCGTCCGATCCATATAGGATGCGGCAGAAATGATCCCGGTACAGCGCGTCAAAGCTCAGCCCCAGCTGTGGCACATGAGCGCGGAAGCGCCTCCGTGGCTCTGGATGATCCCGACCACCTCCGGACTGTGTAGGGTTGCTGCTACCCCTCCGGTGCTCATTTCCTCCCGCCCTCCACCGGTGATTCAGGCGGTCTCGGGATGGCAGATGTCTTGCGATCCGTTTGTGCCCGTGATACGCGCAGCTGCAGCAGAACCGGCGAGCATCAGTCAGTTCACTCTGCCAAGCGTCCAGGTAACGGGGCATCATTTGTAGTTTACAAAGCCATTGCTCATTCTTTATTCAAATAGCAATATAACATACTGTAGAATAGATATATGGCAGCAGTGCTATATGAAAGTGTATGAAAGACTAATTTGGAATAATTTTCAAAGATACCATTACATAACTGATAGAAAACATTCACCACAGCTGTATATACAATTACAAGTTACATTCATATTTTGTTCAAAACTCATATAACTTATGTCTGTGGAAAGCATGAGAAAAGACTTCAGGCAGAATGTTAGTGACTCATACCCTGAGTTACCATTCACTGTCATTGTATATATTAAATTAAGCAGTATCCACATTACTCAAACGTTCTCCTCTTGTGTTTCACGGAAGCAATATAAGGCTGGATTGACGTGTAAGTAAATGACGGAAATATATGGGATATAGCTATCACTGAACATTCAAGTCACAAAATTCATCATTGATATTGAATGGTATATTGCAAGATTGCATCATTAGATATATTAAATGTTTTCAAGCTCATTATGCTGTCATGTGTTGTTGGGCCACTGTTACCCAGATAAAGTTTACTATTGCTAGTCAAAGGCATATTCCATTAAAAAATAAATAAATAAAACTGGACAGTATGTGTGTATTGCTCTGAGTCATTAATGTTTTGATCCATCTTCCCAGCAGAGAAAAAGTTTGCATCTCCTGCATGTTGTCAAGATTTGTGCTTACATTAGCACAAGATGGCCTCAAAGTAGACTAAAAGTCATAGTTACAGGGTCTTAAAAAATTGTTACATTCTTCTTCTTGGCCAAAGGTTTTAGGTCATATTAGCTTTTTGAGATTTTGAACCCTAATTCAACAGGTAAAATTCTGGCCATCTTTCCCCTCTATTCCACTGTATCACAACTAGAGGCGCTGTACTCAGGACGAGTCTCAAATCTGCTGCTACATTCCCCTCACACGCTCAGACTCAGCATGACATTTAATCTGTGTGGTGAGCACAAGCAAGCTCACATCGACGCACCGTGGACCTTGTGCAAGCATGAACTTAGTAATACTGTGCTAGAGTCAGTGAGAGAGAGGTAAAAGGGAGAAAGGAATGTATTATTAAAACAGAAACTTTAAGTTGCAGACAGCCTTCAGAAGTCTTTGATTGACTGCCACTGCAGAGAGGCATTGACGCAGAGCCGAGTGTGTTAGAATGGGATATTATACGGAACACAGAGGAAACATAAACAGCTTTATACTGTATGCAGAGAACTTCTCTAGCTTGAAAGTCAACAAGAAACTGTTCTTAACCACTGTATGTTTAATTGATTTTAAGGGGTTGACTTTTGGAGAAATTTGGAGTAATTTTTAGCCTGCAAATGGTTCAAATTCATCTTGTGTATATGTGTGTGTGTGGTTGACCCATTTTGCTGCTATGATGTGACATACAGTGAAACTAAATATTTAATGAGGAAAAAATGTAAAATGTACTCTCGATGATATCCATCCTGAATTGAGATCTCTACGTGGCAGGTATTTGAGGGGAGGGGTTGAAAAATAAAATCATTTACAAAAATGTGAATCATAGAAGTAAATGGGCTAAATTGGATTTAAAGGATAGTTGTGTGAGAACAGCTAATATCAAGGTTGTGGGACAGCTCATCCAAAACAACAACTGTTCACATTACTAAAAGTACAGTGCCAGCTAATAAAGCGTTTTAGCTTCATGTCTTTAGAAAGCCTATGTAACGTAATGTAACACCAAGAGCTACTTTAATCTCTCAATAACCATACTACCAACTCAAAGGCTCTACACAGCAAAAGAATTCTTCCTAACAAGAGTTTTTTACTAATATGGTGATAAAAGCTGTTAAGGAGCCTATAGTTTTAAAAGTAAACACCTGTGTAGGACTCAGATATAAATCTTTTCCAACTGGGAATTAACTAGGAGTGTTCAGTATTCGTGTTTATTCTTTGGCACTGCTTTCGTGTCATCTTTAAGTGATCAGTATAATGTTTCAGTTCATTTCACAGTCTTCACCAAACGATGAGCGTAGAGTAACAAACAAAAGTCCATTTCTAGATCTTTCTGCAACCCATTAACAAGAGGTGTAGAGGTTTCTCTAGTTATTGATTGTAAACAAACAGCACACTGCTATGGCCCTGATTCTGGTCGTCAGGCAGTAATTAAACCTTCACTGAGAAGTTAACATTGTGAGAAAAGCATTGATTTGGACACATGCCAGTTTTGTTGCAATTAATACCATTAGTGGAAAACCAAATGTAGAATTGCATAGAATTGTATTGAATACCACATGTTGAATTGTATATTTATTCCAAATGATTTTCACAGAATTCCATGACTTTTGCAAATATTCCTTAATGTCCCTGGGAAACACATGCAAAGAAACATTCACTTAGCAAGTATGATTTTTTTGACATATTTTTTCTCCCCACGAGACATTTGACATTTCCTTTTAGTCTCCTCAGGAGCTACAATGATCCAATCAGATCTTAGCAGTGTAATTTGTACCTCTTCTGTTTGTCTTTACCAGTGGGATTTGCCATCCAGACCTCATATGTTGGGTTTCCAGCCCACTGCAGGTATGGACCTGCTCCCAGTGTTCCCTCAAGTGTACCGGACAGTCCTGCCTCCACACTATGGCAAGAACTGGGTGGAAAAACGTGTGCCTGACTACAAGGTAAAATCATATAGAAGTAAAGTATACACTTAAATTTATTAAAGTATACAATGTGTATAGAGTTGTTGTTTTAAACAGCTTAACTAACTGTCTTAAAGATTGTAATTTTATTCAATTTAATAATTGCATTTTGTTGGCCAACTACATACTGTTGGCCAAACAATTTTGTTACCCTTTACATTTGTGCTTTTTTATGACCTCTTTGTGTGTAATTGTTTTGATGTTCAGGTGGTATTGGGGCTTGTTGTCACAAAATATCAAAGTGCATGAAAATCCTATTTCCTGGGCAGAAATGTTGGAAATGTTCATCTGAACTAATGTTTGTAAAAAACTTTGTTGGTACTTATTAACCTCATATACAGGGCAAATGTTGTTCTAGTGTATATTAAATGTGATTTATAACGCAGAAAACCCATACAATTGTGGGCATTTAATAACCTCTTTGTGTCTGGGGGAATCTTTCAGCTTTTTGCTGTTCTCTGACTGCACAGGAATTTCTTGCTTTTCTCATTTGCAGTTTTATCTAAACAACACTTTAGCCCTGGAGACCAGCTGGATGAGTCCAGAGGAAATGGGAATTTTCCAGCGTCAAGAAAAGCAGCGGCTACGGACAAATCAAACAGCGTTGAGCATATGTAGGCCAGCTGCTGCCTCCAGGAATATCCACACACTGCTTCTGACACCCCGGCGCATTTCAGGTAGGTGGGACAATTTATAATCCCAGCAGCCATTTTCCAACCCCTATGATTTCTGCCCTGCTGATTGGTGACCATCTGTCAGAGGAATGTTATATCATTTTCTACCAAGATTCTGTTTCCTGTTTAGTTTTTTATTTGTAATGTTAATCTTCTTATTTAAGTCAATGTACCCCTTTAGGAGGATTGTCAGCAGACATTTTGTGTCTCCCTTAAAAATTAAAACAGTGTTGTTGATCCTTCTTATGTGGCTGTGCGTAGGACTGAGAGGCAGTTTTCAAATGATGCTTGTGAAATGAAGATGAAATTACTTTAAATTTCAGATCATTTTCAATTGTAATCTGCTTTAATCAGCTGAAGTGAGCAGTGTAGACAGCCTAAGAGTGTGAAATGAAGAGCTGTAATGAGGATGCTGTACAAACTAATTATGCCATTTAAATCTGGCAACCTGACAATCTGACAATGGTAGACACTGTGCTGGCCTTTTAAGGACCATTCTTATTGTGCAGTGTCTGTTTGAGTTCTTAGACTTATGTAAATATTAAATTATTAATTATAACTTAATCATTTTCCATTGCATAAATATCAGGGTGAAACAAAACAGCATGGATGAAGTTAGTCATTGCTTAATGAGGGACTTTTGGTTTTTCCATTTTTCACACGTTGACTCATGGGCAGTGTAATAGTAATGCTGCTTTCACTGTATTTCAGCAGCTTTTAAAAATTTTTAGACAATTACTGGATAAATGAATATGTATTGTCATGCTATACATAGTGAACCTTTGCTTGTTAAAAAACAGCGAATGCAGATAAAGGAGCATGGATAATTCTTTATATTTTCAAGTTTAGTTTGTTCAGTTAGTTTGTTAGTTTGATCATGTAAAATACATTATGCAGGTGAAACAAAAAAACACTCTTGACAAGGGTGTTCCAAACAGATCATTGCATGTCTGTGAGGCAACAACATTTGATAATCCTTTATTAAAGTACTTCAGGGGTTACTTGGGAACTCTGTTAATTCTAGACTACAGTTGTGTCTGTATAAACTATTAAGACTTTTCTGGATGATACTTGAGAAGATCTTTAGAAGAGGTTTATAGACACATCTTTGCATGTACTACTGGGTAGTTAGAAACCTGCTGGTACTATAGATGGTATAACTATACCATCTAGTGTTATAGACCCCCTTGGTTGAAAAATAGGGTTGTAGATTTTGAATTAGAGTAGGAGTGATGGCATTTAATGAGTCAGGTGGATGATTTTCATTCGAAGTGTAATTTGATATTTATTTGTTGATGATGTGTGCAACCTTCAGTTTAGTCAAGTATTAGCATTTGTTTTAAAACCTGCTTTGCTGTCTACTGCCTACATGAAATTTTCCTTATAAATGACTGAACTGGAAAATAGAAATCAGTCATCAGTCTTTACACTCCACACAAATAGCACCTTTTTGTGACGTACATTGGCGATTTGACTCATCCTTGATTCCAACAGTGTTTGGCATTAACATGCTAACAAGTTAACAAAGCTATACTCTAGTAAGCATAAATAAATATTTATTATCACAACTAATGGGAAAAAATAATTTTAAGTTTGTTTATTGGTACATTTAATATTGAATGAAAGAAGATTAAATCAACAGTTCACTACGCTTATTGCAATGCATTCTGGGATGGCTTTTTCTGTGAAGGACAAACACAGTACTGCCTTGGAAAGTGAAAGGTACCTTGGAAGGCATCAAAACAGTGTTGAACAACCTTTGATCAATAGACAGCTCACTAGGTTTTGGAACAGGGTTATTGAGTGTGCGCATGTGTGTTCAGGCCTCCCAACTATGTCTAATATCCCTTACAGGCAGTTCTTTCTAATAGTGAGTAGTGTGTGTGTGTGTGTGTGGTGGGGGAGTGAGTTGTGGTTGCTATATATTTCTTTCTCTTTATTTTTACAATACAGGACATACTGGTGGGTTTTGACTAGTAATTGACCAAAACAAGTTTGAAAAATGTTCTCTTTCCTGAGCTCATGACAGCTGTTACAGAAATACCACCCTGGATAGTCTCCTTCCAAAAGTCATACTCTCTCCCAAGGCAAAGCAGTAACCCAATTTGAATATCTCCATCCTGAAATGTGTATGTGTGCCATAGCTATATAGTGGAGATAGAGCTGTGATGGAGCACTGTTGTGAGACTAAGACCTCAGTCTTTTTAATGCTCAGGCTGATGAATCATACTTAAACACAGCAGAAGAATAAGATTCACACTCAAGCTTAGCATTAGAATTGGCATCAAACTGGGTATATGTCCATATTCAGCAGTATAAAGCCTTGTTTACATTACAAAACAGAAACATAGAATATTTTTTTTAATTGTTTTGTTTCATTGGATATTTTTCAACCATCCCCCCATAGCTGTAGATTCGAACTGTATATTAAATTAGCAGCTTCTTTTGCACTTTGTGATATTCAAATGACAAAAAAAAATTATCATGGAAATAACCGATAAGAGGATGTGGAAGTCTCTTGCCATCTGTCAAATGCTGTCTACGGTTGCCTCTTTATGCTCCATAAGCCAAAAAATATATCTTTGCTCCCCCATAACCTGAAAATCACCAGAATATTCTGTGTGAGGCTGCATAATGTTAAGACTGGAGAAACACTGACTTATTTCTCATGGAAAACAAATGTAAATTAGTTCTGTTGTGACAGATATTTTCGAAATATATCTTAATAATTTCTAGCTTAGTCATGACTGCTTAAGAACCAATATGTATAGATTTAAAGTAAGGTATATTATTAATATTACGATATTTTGTAGAAATATTTCCTAGTAGCCACTGTTATTGTACATAAGAATCAGCACAATACCAGCAATATAGAGTTTGACATGCAGTGTGGTTTAAGGAAACATCCTTCATTGGAATAATTAAATGATGTCGTGAACGCAGATCTGTTTTAAAGCAACTATTCTTTTTTAAACAAAAAACTAAAAAACGAATTCCTCCTTTTATCTTTCCTGTCTCTTTTCTGTAGTCTGTATGCCAGAGAATTAGAAAGTTGATCCTGAGAATTACAAAATCGACTTGATCTTTGTCTACACCTTTGATGAGCTTAGCTTGACATAAGGGTGAAGTGGATCAAACATTTTGGAACACCTCAGTATTGGATACAAGATGATAGCTGAGTATCTTCAGCACAGCAGAGCCTTTGGGAAGCGACTGAACTTCTGTGGCACTCTTCGGTGTCCGGGAATCAGCGCTTGAGTGGTATTGCAAGACTCAAAAGTTGTTCTAACAAAGTCATTCTCATGGGCCCTAGCTGTTGATGAGCGTTAGCAGAGGCAGTAATTGGTGCCAGAGGGTGTGCGGTATTCACAGTCGAAGACTGTAAGGAAGTCCAATTTGTGTCCTCACAGTCTTGTTTCCTCCCTGCAGGAAAATTCTCCATGTCTGTGAACACATCAGCACAGGTCAGCAGCAGTTTAAGAGCTTTTCTCCCAGGTAACAGCTAACTTTATTAGGAGCACTAGATATGCTTGGGATAAATTGGTACGGCGCTCGCAGCAATTGCCTGTGAGAAAACAAGGTGTAGTGTTGTAGTTGTGAGTGAGTGTTTTTGTTTGTCAAGACTTTTACCGTCTTGGTTTTCCGCAACTTTGTTTGACTTTAACAAGGCTGCACCTGGTCTCACCCTTAGACGAAATGGAACACCCTTTGTTCATTAACTGAACATCTGATGCATGCTGTACACAAAGCTGACAAGTTTCGGGAAGATCGGTTGGCTAGCTACAGTTCTACATAATTTGCAAAAGTCTGCCTATGGCCAGAACAAGCTGCATTGTGGACCAGACACTGTGCTGTGTGTCTGTATGGGTAGCTTGTAGCTAACTGCTCCTATTACCATTTTAATTGCTAGTTGTTTTTTTCTTCAACAAATTTAGCCATTCATGTTGACTTGTGTGTTTTGGCATTTCACTTCCGAGGTAGGAATAAATTGCAGAGCCTCAAAGAGGAGTGAGAGATTAGGAATCATGTTGAATTGCTTCTCTCCTGCATTCATAATTGTATTATTTTCTCCCATTTAAAGCTGAAGTCATCAGAGTCTACCATTTCTAAGCCCTCAGTCACATACAAACTCCACACCTCACACTATTAGATATTAAAATGGGGTTTTCATTTCTCATTCACACACATTTTCCTGACTTCTTCAGGATTAGCTAAAGTTATAGGAGCACATGCACAATGATTGATGCTTCATGAATAAATTCAGAAACTTGTCATGATTTAATCACCCTCGGCAGTGGTGTTGTGTTAGGCCAAAAACATTCTTTTTTTTAAATCTGCAGACATAAATGCTTGGCCAATGTACTGTAAGCACACAGCTAATGCTGTTGATTATCTATGACAACAGTTGACCTAAAAAGGGAAAACTGGGTGTAGAAAAAGACCATGGTAATGTTTGCTATAGCGCCCCCTGCAGCAATGCCGAAAATCTGGCATTGGTGTTATAAACTGTGTGGTTTAACACATTTTGAATAAAATTTATGTATGTTTAAGCATTTGTTTTTATGTAATTGTGTAAAATATTTATACTGTCATTTTTATTATTTATTTTATTTAAAAATAAGGTACAATAAGGTTCAATTTGTTATTTGCAAATACATTAGATATCATGAACTTACAATTTACAACATTTTTTTACAGCATTCATTAGTATAGGTTAGCAGTGATTTATAATTATACTATTAGTTATGGTCAATTCATGATTGCTCAAAATACAGTAGACAACCTAGTAGACAAACAAATAACTTGTTACAGGATGTTACAGAATGCTTAACCAAGATACATAAAAGTTAATGTGTCTTTCCATTTTAGCTGTTGCATTAACTACTGTTAACATATAGAACCTATTACAAGGCATGCACAATTTTCCTATACAATAAAATATAAGGAAGAAAAACATTAAAGCAGGGAATGTTGGGAATATAATTAATAAAGGTGTCAGAGACGTAGAACATATATCTGTGCCGTAATGAAAACAAAGCAAATCGATAGCTGAAGCCAATAATTTCCTGAGAATCAGGCATTCTTCATCCAACCAGCACAGAATCAGCCTCAGGCTATACGTTTTCGGTCCAACATTAATAGCCTGTGCTGTAGATCCAAGGAAAGGAGATGGAAAAATGTTCAGTACAAAATGGGGGTTGTTATAGCCCGACATGGTTCCATCTTTAATGCAATTTTGTCCTTCATGATTATTAAACTGAATTTTTATAAGGGACCCATCCCTGTTGTGTGTAAACTACATATTGATCCAAAACACTACTTTTGCCTTGTCATGTACCAATAAAGCAATATTTTATTCTGCTTTATTTTGTCATGCGTTCGTCCCTCTTGATTCACATCAGCACAGAAATCAATAAGTATTGTTATAAGGTTGGGCTGAGTTCAATTGCATGCCGTCTCTGTGGGACGTTCCAGCCTCTGTGTCAAGGAAAGGTTATAACACACAGAGTAAATTGATAAAACTGTCAGTGCTGAAGGAAAACAATGGAGCTTTAGTAACTTATGAACAGAGTTAGAAGAGCTTTATTAGGTTTCCTTTTATAACCATTATTTGATCTGTAGTCAACAGTAAATGACAGAGAAATTAACACAGCGTGGATGCTTTAAGTAATATGCACATTTAATACTACCAATTATAACCATGTGTAGTGAAATTGTTGTGTTGTTTCCAACAGGAAAAATAGAAAGAATCTTTGAGTTAAACTGCAACACCATACATCATTCATCATCAGATACCACATCGTTGGTCAGGAGCTCATGTTTATGCTCTAAGGTTAGCAAGAGGAATGGGAATAACAATAAATTAAATTTGTAATTCCTTAATTATTCCAATGACAATCATATTGATGAATGCAACAACTAAGGACAGTACAATGAAAAGATGTGTGGTCTATTCTATTGCGCCTAGTTCCACTCTCAATACATTGAATCATACTGTAAGTTCACTGCTCAGTCATCATTTTTATTGTGGTTTTGTAGATTTATTAGTGGCAGCGCACATGAATGGCGAGCATTAAACAGTGTAATGTATGTATTTCAATATTGTGTTCTATTGGTAGCCAAATGTAAGAACCTCTTAAAAACCATCAATGGAACTGGATGTCACTAAAAAATTTAAAATTTAAATTTAAAATAAAAAATTAAAATACTAAAACAATTTTCAAATAAGAAGCAGTTCTTGATTCTCATCCCTAGTTAGCAGTCCAAACACTAAACAAGCTTTGGAGGGAGAGAAATTGTGTTTTAGGCAACTAAACTAGTACATACTTTATTTTAGCTCAGCTAGGGCCATTCATTTATCATCTACGAGGTAGAAACGTTGAAATTCTACCTGAGGGCTTTCTGGAGAGTCTCTCTCTGTGTGTTTTCAGGTTCTGTTGGGTGATTTCTAGGCCAAAAAGGCATTTTTACTATAACCTAGCATTCTTCTGCTTCACAGACCTGCTCCAAAATCTAATTTTTCATTTTAGCCCAGTATTATTGACAGGACCTAATGGAACGTAAAAAGTCACTGTGGTTGCCTTGTCAAGATATATGCACTGCTGGAAAATAGAGTTTAAAAGTTGAGCAGGCGATTTAGAAGTGAGCAGTGAAGCGTTCGGTGGGAACATGGTCTACCTTGACTGGATCAAACCCAAGCTCTCATGGGAACTTTAATGAGAACTTAAACAACTCCACTTAAAAACATCTGGATGTTTCTTTATTGTCACAGAGAGATTCATAATATGAAAAATAAATGGACTTCATTTCAGCTATAGACCGAAATCAATAATAAACCATCCATAATAGCGCAATTAGTAAGAATCTAAATACATCTGTTTATATTACAGTACAATGATGCAATTCACAAACATCCTAAAATATTCTGTTTACTTTGGCCCTGCTAGAGGAATCTACTGCAGTGAAACAGCCTAACTGAAGAGCTCCCAGTCACTCGCTCTCTCATATGGCTTGAACTAGTTCAAACAGAATTTTTTCCCACATTTGAAATAAGAAACATTGATTTGTCTGACACACTTCTGGCGCAGACTATATGTAAATATTAATTAAAAACTGTGGAACTCTTGCTTTGTAATTTGCATTTTTCAGTATACAATAACATTATGTCAGTTAATTTTTTTCAAGGAATTTTTACAGGTAATTTTCAGGTTGCAGTCTGTTAAGATTTGGCTTGACATAATTTTGCCATATAAATCTAGAAGAAAACTGTTTTGCTTGTTCTCTCTTTCATATCCCAGCAGACTTATATGAGGTCTCATTTATGTGTTATATTAACTTTTTAAAATGTTTCTCCTGAAATACCTACACAAATGAGATATAGTATCATACAAGACTGGTCTCACATTTTTTAATAAAGCACTTTGGGTCATTTTGTATTATATGTAAATCTATATTAAAGTGATACATAATAACAGTACTTATGTTTTGTCAATACACCATGTGTTCCCTCAGGGCTAGTTTGCAGCTCAATCCTTTATTACTTTTGAAAGCCACTTTTAAAAGCAGCGTCTTCCAAACCACTGTTACAACAAACAAAGGCATGCAGCATTATTATCCAGCTTTAGTGCTTGAGGAGGAGCCCAGGAGAGAGATACCATAATTCAGCACAACAAAAACTTTCCAAGGACAGGGAATGAAGTAGGAGGTTTATTAACCAATGTGGGCAGGGGAGGGGGGAGGGTTACAACAGCATAGAGAAAGAGAGGGAGAGAGAGAGGTGTACAGAAAAACAGAGCCTCTTTGTGAATCAAGATGATGACAGTGTCTTTTGAAGCACATATAAGTGGCCGAAAGTTTCATAAGTGCTACCACTCGCTGTTTCAGCACCACAGTAGGATGGACAGCTCCAAAGTGAAGGATCCTGCTACATTTACTCTTGTCTTGCCCTGAATCCTATCTACTCAATTTCTCTGAAACAAGACCCCCTGAGAGAGGAGGAGATGGATTACTAGAAACACACACACACACACACACACACACACACACACACACACACACACACACACACACACACACACACACACACACACACAGGGAAATTGTTTCTTTTGGCCCTGATTAAACTCCCTAAAACACACTTTCACACTCTTTGTACTTTATTTAGTTATCATAATTGATGCTTTGTCTCTTTGGTAACCAAGTACACTTCTGTTAAAACTTAATTAGTGATAAATGTTTTGAAAATTAAGGCTGAAACTAAGGGAAAGCTGTAATTTGTATAAACATAGGTATAAAATTACATTTACAAAATTTATAATGATTTCACTCTGTTTAAGTTCTAATATTAGCATTTGATTTTCGTATTTGTTTAGATTAAAGTTCTGACAAGGCAAGAGTAAATCTCTCTACTCTCTATATCAGTTGATTTAAGTTATTTGAAAGCTATTTACAAAAAATAAATGATGTACAAATAGTATAAAGACAATTTATATGTCCTTAATATAACAGAGAAAGAAAATCCTAATATGAATGATAAAACAAACAAACAAACAACCTATAGAACATATAAGCATCTGCTGCTGAAGAAACAGCCAGAGATAAACTATTTTCAGGTTTATTACTGAGACGTCTCATTTAAAAACAAACAGAGGCTCAGGTAACTTGAAGGCATTGAAGGCAACGGCTTGTAGGGACTTGTTTTGGACAGGTTTGGAGGACACTCTTAGGAGCACAACATTAATTGCTTCCCTGGGGACTTGGACAATGGCCTCATTGTTGCCAATGGCTAGCGTTGTATTTATAGTTTCTCTGTTTGTCAAACCTGTCAAGAAGCAACACTCAATGATAAGGAGTGTTGTATCACAAGTGTTATTTTAAACAATGTTTCTTTTGAGGACATACCTCTGTTAAAGTCATGTGACATGCAGGCTCTGAGGAGGAGCCCTCTCTCACTGTATAATTCAAGGTTTCTATTTCATGTTCTGTCCGCTGAGAGCTTTTCCTGATGAAAGATGCATTGTTTATGTGATCTGCGCTCCTGTCACTTCCTCTCCAGTGACTGGGTGTTTAAATGGGACCGTTAGAGGTACATTTATCATCACTATCAAGCTAAAATGTGAGTAAAGTTTAACTAAGAGTCTCCTATACCCTTTGCTTTCCCTGTGAGATGTTAAAGTCTTCTATTCGCCCGATCCTCAGCTTGTTTTTTTTTTAAACGTTCTGACAGTGTTGGTGAGACACTGTACTGGAGCAGTTCCAAATGATATATTCCCCGGTGGCCTGATTTTCAGAGCAATACGTGTGCATGCTAACCGCTCTGGTTTGCTCTGATTCGCCCACTCAGTACCATTAGATAAAGTATTTGAGCTGCTCAGCATGGAGGGAACACCCCGCCTGCTCACTCCACAGATCTCTTTAAGGTTTCGCTAAATAGCATTTCCATCGCTCAGAGGCGGCAGGCTCAAAACAGTGCAGATGAGATAAGCATATGTGTGTTGGCTTGCCGAGGTCTCAACAAAGGTGACTAATGAGTGATTATCATCAGTTCGTTTTTATGATGTTTTTGTTGACACAGGAAAGTCTGATGCATTAACATTTAACATTTATGCATTCAGCATATCATTTATGCTTTCATCAACAGCAACTTACAGTGCATTCATGGGCTTACAGATTTAATCAATTCATGTATTCTTTGTAAATCAAACCCATATCCTTGGTGTTGCTTTTGCCATGCTCTGCCACACCAGCTCAATTTTGTGTATAGAAATTTTTTATTATTTATGAAACTCTTTGTTGCACTTTATTTTAATGAAATGTTTTGTATCATGGTGCTCGCAACACCAAGATAATTGGTTTGATTCCAAAGGAATGTACATAGAGATAAAATTAATAGCTTGAAGGAATTATAAGCTATGTTTATGTTTTGCAAAAAAACAAAAAAAACAAAAAAAATGTTTTGCAATGTGGGCGCAGCTGACATGTTCATTGCCCAAGAAATGTATTAGATGCAGTTAATAAAACTACAAAACACAGCTACTCTAATATGTCTGTGGAAGTATTAGAGCTTGGATGCATATAGCAGATATTGTATAGTGCGTGGAGGGTCTGTGTGCAGATTTGAAGTTTTTCAACGCTCTAATGAAAACAAGGCAAAAAGCCTATGAAAACATATTTGGCAGCCAATTAAAGGCAAGAAGAAAGGAATGCCTACGCATGCAATCCTCTGGGAAGAATGTGCATATGTTCACATCTCTGGATGCACAAGATGGAATTACAGGAATCTGTGTCTGTAATCACTCCATGGCCTTATTCAGACGCTAATTGTTTTCCATGAGCATGTGAATTAATTTTGGCATTTAAAAGTGATTTATTGTCATTTAAATCACTAATGTTGGTGTTTTACATCAAAGCGAAGAAAAAAATGTTTCTGCCAAATTACTTCCTTTTTTTGAAGTGTCAGGGTCATGTAATTTCATTCCTGTCCAAATCATTATCTCTGAGTTTGTGAGGAGGAACAAAGGTTATTTTGAAAATATGTTTTGACCACTGCTAAGTGCCGTAGTGCTGCTATTGGACATTTTGCTGATAATGAGCATTTGGATATTTGGCACAAGGATGCTTGTATAAATAACTGGGAACTGAAATTAACTATAGTCATGTACACACTCCACAGTTTTGTAAGTGACAACACACTATAATTGCCATCTGAATGCATGTAAGGAAGTATTCCTTACAAATGCATATCTGAGAAACAATTATTTAATTCTTCTACTGTATATTGAAATAAATGAATTTTAACTGTTCATTTTTTTGCAGGAATATTTTGGAGTATTGTAGCATGCCCATAATAATTCACTGGTTCTAAACCTCAGACCTTTAAATAGATCTCCCCCTGTGCTTTAGTAACTGCCTGCCATGAACAGAATTCCACAAGGAGTCACGTTACTGAATTTATCGGGACCATTTTCGTGCCCCAGTTTAAGTGCAACCTTCAAAATAAACATTTATGAGCACATTTTGCAGGAGAACAGGCAGCAGTTAGAGTATTATGTTGAAGGTATCACTCTGCAAAGCACTAAGTCCTTGACAGTAATGTACTCTCTCCTTATACCGCTCTTTCTGTCTGTCTGTCTGTCTGTCTTTCTCACTCTTTTTCTCTCTGTCTCATCCAGGATGTCCTGTGGCCATCAAACGAGGAAGTTCTAAAAGAATTGCTCTTGCAGCCGCAGCAATGATGGCGATGGAATCTGACATGACACAGGGACCATGTGTGTCTTCTGCTCACCCGCTCCACCTGCTCTCACTCTCACCCATCAAACTTCCTTTTCTGGCAGCACCTCACGCAGGTAAGAATACTTCACAGATTGCCTTCATTACTACCCCTGAGCTCATGGGAAAACATGGATCCACATCCCCAAGGATCACCCACAGACAGCTGGCCTTGTCCCAGAGGATCATATCTGTACCTGTTTGTCTGGATAACCCAACTTCACATTGCAGTTTTGTTGAAAACTATGGCTATTTGAGTACAAACTCTCCTTCTGGCTGAGGTTAGAACCAACCTGCTTTGTATTGTTTTTCAGACCCACGTGGTGTGATTTTTGGCTTGGTAATGAGGACCTACTTTCTCTCGACGCTTCTGATGTCCTAATTGGTGAATTGTAATTGCAGATTCCTTATGCAGGTTATGCAAATGCCATTTTTTGTACTTGGCCATCAGAAATAGTCTGTACAGTGTTTTTCTTGCACCTTCAACTCAGCTTATTTGAGAGGTTCTGCAAGAAATGTGTTATTGTAAAATAACCCAGATAGCACATCTTTGTTGTAAACAGGTGAAAAGAATTACAGTGGTTTCATCTTACTTTCCTAATATGAAAGATGTCTGGGGCTTTCAGTGGTTGATGTACAGTAATAATGACCATAGCAACATTTCAGCCTCTTGCTGTAGCTGTAGAAACATGGAAAGCAACAGTTCCACTGGTTTGGTGTTAGCTGTTTTGTTACTTAAGTAATATTAGTGATTGGAGATTAAAGTACTCTATGTTTTGTTTAAATGTACAGATCGTTTCATATATGTTGTAGTTTAGTGTGTTTCAATATTAACGCTTTAAGACTACTTAAAAAACCTACAGGTTTAACCAAAGGTTTTAGTCTGGTTGTACGGTTTAATTAATGGCTATGTATTTATTACAAAAATGTAACTTCTTAAACTTGTTGTCTGGTGCTCATTTTTGATAATCACTTTGTTTAATTGTGAAACACTGTAAATACCTTTTCTACTTGCTGGAAAGGTTACTTTGTTACAAACAGCGTATGGTCCTCTGATTCATCTGAGAGAAAATTTCAGGTTGCTATGGTTGTTGGTTTGGACTTCCACAAGCAATTACAAGAAGTGTTGCTAGATGAGCACCTGTCTGCTTGCTAAGTTTGTTTAGAGTTGTTCCTAGCATAATGTTCTCATTTCTCTTAAAGAAGCAAGAGTTTCACTGTGCTAAATTAAGGGTTGATGTGTAATGACTGAGTTTGAAAGGAAAAGAAGTTTGCTTGTTCATTTGGGGAAACAGAGCATATCCTTTTATTTGTCTTTCCTCCTCTGTTTCTCTCTCTCTTTCTATGCTCTCATGCATATTGATTAACTGTGTCCTTCCTTTCGTGCAGACTGGACATTTTGACTTAGGCAGGTTGATTGCCTGGGGAAAGGAATGATGTGTATATGTGTCAGTATGACTGTATGTGCTCCTTTGTGGTGATCTATATGTTATGTATGTTTTCACTGTGGGTCTTGTATGTGGGTGTGAGGGATGAATTCTCTCCTGTGAATCAATAGAGATACTGCTGCAGTTGTCAAACATTCAGTACAGATCACTGTAACCCTCCCCTGCTTTTAGCCAGGCTTCAAAATCAACATTAAAGCAAGCAGGCCAGCAAACCCTACAGGGCTTTTTAATTTAGCTCCAACAATGTCTGTGCATTTGCCTGATGGTAACTGGATCACTCATCAACTGGGGACCACAAAAAATCTGCTTGCTTGTGTGTGATGCTTGTAATTTATTGGAATTATAATCTTATTTTGAAAGCAGGGAATGATGACAACACAGGTTGTGTTAGAGGAGAGTACAGAGGAGTGTAAATTCCTCTTGGTGCTGTTATACACACAATGGCTCTGATTCAAACCGTATCGACAGCTACCCAAGGCAACATCATGACAGAAATCGAACCTCTTGACTGATTCAGAATGCTATACATATGCAGCAACACTGTACAAAACAGAAATTATGTTTTGGAACTGTCCATAAAATACTCTCTCTTTCTCTCTCTCTCTCTCTCTCTCTCTCTCTCTCTCTCTCTCTTTCTCTCACTCTGGCCATTTTATATGAATTTAGAAGTTTTACACTAAATTCCTCAAAAAGCATTGTGGTATTTGCCTTTCCACCGAGGGGTCAATAATTTTCTGCAATAATACAACATTTTGCATATATACAGTCCAAATACCTTTTTTCAACATATTGGACCATTCTTCACTTCAGTTGTGTGCCTATGAAGCATTACAATGCTGCCTACATAGTCAGCTCATCAGGCTTTGGAACAGTACCAATTAAGAGTTTTGTCGATGCATAACCCTGACAGCCAGGACGGATTGCTTGCTATTGAAAGCAGATGTTTACATTATATTAGTGTCATGGTGTATGATTTCTCTTTGGGTTTGGGTGTATTGTGCTCTCTGTGAGGTGCCAACACTGTGGGAAGCCCTTTAATGTCTATGGAGATGCTCTGAGCTACCTTCAAATGCCTGAATTACTGAGTCCTACACATCTGTGCTGAGAGATTAAGCTTTCAAGTAATGCCCTGAATGTGATTGGAAGACGGCATTGTTTGAAAACTGGTTTCTTCCTGCAAATAACAGATAAAGAAATAGTATTGTACTTAGCAACCGTTATGCTAAGTTTATCTGACATTCACCAGTGCACTTCTATGCGTATGTGTATTTGTGTATGTTTGTGTGTGTGTCATGACATTTCAAAATAGTATGTGTTCTGTAATGCTGACATTGATACTATAATTACAAAGAAATCAAAGAAACAACAAACAGTGTGTCAGAAAAGTGATTGGTTTATACTATATTTTTGTTTTCATCTGTGAAATGTCAAACATCTTTAGCTGGAAAAACATTTTGAAAGCAAGGTATATTGTTTGATATCCAATAATGTAATCTAGATAATGCATATGAATACGAATGTAAGCAGAATTGTTTAATGTAAGAAATGCAGAAATGTAGTATATTGTATTTATATTTTTATTTACAATAAGAGTTTATTAAACTCTTTATTAAAAAATTTCTATAACAGCCTGAATAATATTTGGCATGGTAACTTTTAATAATGGTGTAGTTAATTTTTCGTTAGAAAACCTTTTAAAAGTTATAGATACAATTAATACTGGCAATCCCTAATTTTGGACAATGTATTAAATTCAATTCTTTACAGGTATAAGGTGCGTCATATTTGAAAACTGGTAGACACTTTGTTCAAGCATATGAATGATATTGCTGAAACTAAATTGAACATCCAAAACTGTTGGTTGTATGAGAAGATTTTGGATAGTTTTAGCCCCATTGACAAATTATTGACATCTAATAAAACATTTTAAAAGTTCAAGATATCTGTTATATACATAAGTCTTATTATCTCACACAGTTTGGGTCAAGCAAATATATTCGTAAAATATATTGTTAGATGCAGAGAAAGCAAGGCTATTGGAAAACAAGCCAAAAATACTAATTAAGAAAATTAGAGTTTGCAAGTGTATAATTAGACTGCATCTTCCTGTATTGAATGCAGAAAACTGACATAATTTGAAAGAGAAGGCCATGCTCCTGTCGCGCATTGAAGTGTTTATACATGTTTGTGTCAGATAGAGGTGTCTATTTATGTCAAGATGTTGTGTGTGAAGACAAACTAGTGTGATATCAGAACATTTCACTGCCAGGTTTCTGAAGCTCATGGTGTGTTGATGTCTCTCATTGATGTGGGAGGAGATGTTTTCTGGCTCACACCTAAAGATGCTGTTTCCACTTGCTACCAAAAAAACGTCTTGTTCTGTAGTCTTGTATACGAGAATACCATACTCAGTGGGGTCAGTAACTTTGTTGTTTTGCAACAAAGCCGCTTTGTTTAGTGGTCTAAATGTATGCATGGAATTTAGATCTAACCAATAAGAAACAAACCTTTTTAAATTTCAAACCTGACTGCTATTGTACAATTGTGACATTTTTACAGCAACATTATGTAAAGTACAAAGTACTTAGTAGAAATGCCATTATTATGATCGCTAGAATAGAAACATGGATGGAGTTTTAGGTCAGTGATTTTGTAAATGCCGCCCATGTAGTGTTCATGGCTTATACAAGACATGACCCACCAAAGGCCAAAAGTCAAAACTCAAACAAGCTGGGCTGCCAAATGAGCAGACAGTTATGCAAATTACATAATGTTAGATAACCACAGTATTAGTAGGTCATGATTTGCATTGGCAGTCTCTTTAATGCTCGGAAATACAGATAATGCTTTGGGGATTAATTTGGACTTTTCTCAAACCTCAGATAAACACCTTCACTGATAAACTGCAAATCCTTAATGTGAAAGAGAGAAATATAGACAGGAATGGCCAGATTCTCTTGAGAATTTCTGATAATTTTTCCATTCTGAAACTTATCTTACAAAACAGCAGTAGATCAATGAAAACAGGGGGTCCAGTCCAATCCAAGGGTCAAAGTTTAGATGGTTAGGTTAGGTTAGCCCCTGTTATTTCAGCCATATCAGAATACACTGTAAATAAAAACACTGTATAGATCTAGCCCAGAAGGCAGTGGTTTGTATTCTAAGGTGGTGAGATCCATGATGTCCTACTCTTTTTCACATGGATCAGGTCAGCCTTTAATTGATTGAGAGATTTATAGTTGGAGAGTGAATGATTAAAGGGGAGCTTTAATTCACAGCTTTCATTCATCCTGTCAGGCGGGACGAAGAGAGACCAACTGATGGTCCAATGGACAGTCAATATGAATGCACCCAGCTATCAATTTTAGAATGGAAGAACTTTCCCCTAACATTTGTATTAAATAACAAAAAATATGAATATTCTAGGAACATTTAAAATGTCCAGTTTTTAGATATTGTAGTAACAATATTGCTTGGTTGTAAGTAATATTGTGTGGTATCTAAAATACCTTTGCAGTTAACATTTGTGTCAATCTTTAGATTGATATCAAATTGTTTAGATTCATGATTCACTGGTTTTCAATTTGATTCAAAAGCAGTTTGTGTACATTTAAAACTTTTCGGTTTGATACACTGAACAGGAGTTTTAATTTAGTAACTTGCTAGAAATGCTTTTCTATCAGGAAACCTCAGAAAATGTTACCCACAATTCTTTATCATTGTCAGTGGTGGACGTAACAGACACATGAAGACAGCTATGCATTAGCACTAGCATCATGACAGCATTATTTTATCAGAATACATGGTTGCTATTTAATTGCTTTTAATGGTAAAATATGCTGTTTGGCAGCACAATGGTAAAGTTTCATTATTTACCATGAGGGTTTAACAGTCTATGCTAATAATCCAAACTCTAATCCCTCGGTTACTACACATGCTGCCTAAATATCAAATAATATTGCTCATGTGGGGTTAAGTCTGGCTTATTTCCCTCTCTGTCTGTCCAATAATTTCCTGTCCCTTCTCTGCTGTCTGTCAATAAAAGAGGCAAAAAGCCCAGCTTTTAATATGAGAAAGCTTTTAATATGAGGTTGATTAAAAACCCAAAGCATACATTATTGGCTTTGAAACCACTGCCCCAACCATAACCATCTCTGATTGGAATCATAATGCTGTGATTGCTTGTGAGTTATTTATTTATTTATTTTTGTTATTGACAGCATGAATCATTACCAGACTAAAATGAGTTGAGTTGTAAATGGCAAATTTGATTTTGTGCCAGTCAATGTTGCACTATGCGGATCAAATCTGTTCCAATTTCAGTGCTTGGCATCACACACACACACACATGGCTACCTGCAATTTGTGTTTGAGCAAGTGCAGTAAGCACCATGGTGGCCAAGTTAACCTCAGTGCCTTTCTCTTTTTCGAGCTTTCATATATATATATATATATATATAATAACTGAAGACTTAACAGCATTGCTAATTTCACTGGTTATATGACTAAGGTGAAAAGAACATGCTCTGACAGTCAGCGAGCACTGAATCCCTCACACACACAGAAGATACAAATACAACATGTTCTTGTTTACAAGATTTATCAAGATTGGTTTAAACGGTAAACCAATTATGGAAGCCATGGTTTGCCGTTTTCAATGTTGTATTAAAAGCCAGCGTCTGATATGTTTGTCATTACTTTTATTACTTTTAGAAGCAAGAACAGAATTATGCTGCTGAGCCTTCAATAAATCAAATTTCCATAATTAGCTCCATTCAGCATGCAGTAAAGGAGGACACGTCTGGTTGATATCTGTTTAGTAACTACCCACACTGTGACAGTGTCACCATAAGCATTGCCATGAAATGGTTAAACAACTTACACAAGTAGATATGTTTAAGTGGTTCAGAGTCAGAATTCTGTTTTAATTGAAACTCATTCTAACTCATTCTTATTGTTCAGCTGTCTTTGAAGTGATCCAAATATAAAAGGTAAAAATCTACAATTAAATAAAAAATAGATAAAAACATGTTTATTTATAAACCATACCGCTGGTTTATCCAATGGCAATACATAAAACCCTTTTAATTGAATTTCCAGCAAAAATGACAAGCCAATATTGTGATATATCTTGCCCATTTCTAGAAGCTTCTATCTTCTGAAAGCTAGACATATGTTGTTTTCTAAACACAGCATCAGAGTCTTTCAGCAGGGCCTATAATTACCATTTTCTCTGTAGGAATATTTTATTGCCTAATTGACAATATGAAAAAGCCCTCCTGTAGGTTTCAGAGACATCGATTGTCACATTATTATACAGAACAGTTGGAATCTTTACAGATTTAGTGTGTGCAAACCGTTTCCCATAGCATTGAGAATTACTCACCAATCCCCAAAATCAATTTAGCCTGCCAAGTTCCCTGACTCTCAGAGTTGACGAATAAAACTCTTATCGTTTTTCAGTTTCTACTGTCTCTCTTTTTAATGTGAGGTCATATCTTATCTGGATAGGAGCTGCCACAGTGTCTAAAATGAGTGAACTGAAGAATCATCTTATCGTTTGCTCAGAAAAAAGAAAACTATTACCAGGGTCTTCTGGAGTCCTGAAAGAGTTCTGAATTCTCCTTTAAGACCTTTGAAGAGGGTCACTCTTCAAATCTGTCCCTTTGTAAGTCGCCACATTAAAATTCCCTTTCAAATTTTTCTCATCAGACGTTTGGGAGGGAGAAAGTCTCAAATCTTCAAGCTGTGTTTCTGATTGGTTGTCACAGTAGATGCGGGTCTGATCTCTATGGGTGATGTCCTAATCTTAGTTCTTTTCCACACTCCTTGGAGGAATATATTTCAGTTTGCTTGCTGTAGGGTCTTGACCACATAGCCTGTGGCTTGATCCACAATTGTATCATTTGTTTGTCTTTATTTCATAAGGAATTTTATGAGACAATTTATATTTGATCAAAACATAAGTACTCTATTAACAGAGGGCAACCTGTGGAAAAATTAGATGTATGTCTTCCTTTATACTTGTGTTTTGTGTTCCTTTATTCCATACTTTAGTCTGTGGTGTTGTACATTCCAAGACAATAAAACTGGCCTGGCAGAGACAAAGATGGCTTTAATAGCAGGTGTTATGTACAGGGATGGATCTTCACTTAATGTGTGTGTCATAGTCTACAGCAGTGGTGCTGTATATCATTGTATGCATATAACAAAAAACATACACCACTGCTGTGATCATTTAGATAGACACTAAAGGGTTGAATAATGAATTAAATGACCAGTGCTTTAGAATAATCTGGGAATTGGAGGCTTGTTTTCACTGTTTGCTGATGGTATACATGAATTGTCACCCAGCCAGAATGTGCTTTTCAAAAGCAGACATCTGTAATCAGATTACTATAATTGAAATCAGGCTGGTTTTAACTCACATCATTAGCTATGACCCTCCAGTTCTGTGCAATTAAGTAAGGAGCTGAAGGCAGACTAATTATATTAATTTTAATTATGTAATATGTCATCATTATTATATTTTAATATCTGTTTCAGTGTACTTGATAAGTAGCTTGAGTACACACACACTATGATAGACAGGACAGTTTTGTGATGATGCTTTGGCTATTGAAAAGACCAGCTCACATTTTTTATGCTGGTTCAGGCTTTGGCTCAGAGAACTAACCAATCAGAAACACTGATGATCTTTGGATAATTAGTTAAGATAGTTAAGCAGTCTTGTAGGAACACCATCTAAACAAACTAAACTCAATGTCACATGTGTGCTGTTTTTAAATCTCTTCTTTTTTTACCTCTACTTTTATCACAGCAAGACTGTATTTCTGCCAGGCTTTTTGTGGCTCCCTAAAGATGTTGTGAGGACATATAAACCCTTATAAATGGATTAAATTGAGCCTGTTTCTTACACAGGGCTATCTTATGGCTTCAGAAGACTCAAAGTGTAGCACATGAGTCACATGAGCTGTTTTTCTGGTTCTTTAATGGTGCATTTTGGCCCTTTTTGGAGATATTTGGTAAGCTCCTTTAATACTTTAGCTACATGCTACTGCAGCTATACAAAGGGTCACCAGCATCTAAAACACTCACCAAAAGCTCTAGAACTTAAGTAGAGTTCTAAGTTCTTAAGTAGAACTTAAGTTTCAGAATCCATAAAATCGTTCTTTTCCTTTGTTTTATTATTAGGTTTTTTCTCAAATACCAGCACTCGTTCATGCATAGCATCATCCCAAGAGTTTGTTTGCCATTTAAATTTTTTATTTAACCTGATTTTAGAAGCTGTTTTAACTTTTCTGAATGGAAAGGCCCGTGACGACACACACCAATATCCCTCTGATGTTTAATTCACAGGACAGTCAAATACAAAGTGCTGAGATAGTGTTCTCTCTGATTTCTGTGTAGCTGCCAAATTTATCACAGTAAGTCTGTATTTCTGCCAGGTCTATTGTAGCTGTTTGATGTGCTTGTGAAGACTTACAGCCTTTATGAATGGATACTCAGCAGTATGCACAGAAACTGTTGTAGTACATTTCCCTGTGTGTTATGTATCACATTTATCTGTCCAACACAGTCTATCCGGAGCCAGTGCACAGGAGCAGTTTTTGTGTCGTGCTGAAGAGATACTGTAGGCTTTGTGTTATTTGACAAACAGCATTACATATCTGGTCGTGAACCAAGGCTAAACTCAGCTCTCAGGTATCATATGGGATGTCCTGATTTGTATATTCTCTGTGTGAGTGGCTCTTTAGTTAGCCAAGTGATTTTTTCTGGCTGTTTTTAGAACTCAGCTGGAAAGGACTTGCTTTTCCTCAGCTAAGTGTGAATAGAAGACAGAGATAGAAACAGATGCAAAAACAAAGAGGAACAAAGAGCCTTTGTGCTGATAACTCTTGGATGACATACGTTTGAGTGCATGAAAAGATCACATTGGGTCATTGTGCAGAGACACTCTTCCAGGTGCATTAGGAAAAGGTCATCTGTGAATCTGTGTTCGTGGAGGGGAAACAACCTGACTGACCTTTTGCTTTGAAAGGAGATGAGGTTAGCATGTCATCTCATGTCTGTGCTGCCTTGAATACCTTGTGTGCGTTTTAATGATTGATATAGTTGGTCAGGCACATTATTAAGAGGAGGGAACTAATATTTGCATCTAATAATAGACTTTTAAGAAAATATTGACAGACCCTGTTGCCTGCATTCATTTCAGTTCTCTAATAATAAAGTTTAACATTGCACCTTAAAGATAAATCATGGAACCATAAAATGAACCATTATTGAAGTATAGATTTGTGGCTTTTAGACCATGTCTACTGTATAACTTTGAGGCCATCTGTATGCTAGTGCGCTTCTAAATCATTTAAGTCTGTGTTCTGGGAAAACAGACCAAAAATATTGACGACTCATCCAACACTCATGATCATATTCAACAAATCTAAGTTCAAGTTTGTGATGTCAACTAGAGGCTGTTGGCTGTGTATAACAAGGTGTGAGCTTGTTTATATGCCCAGCTTCCTGTTTGAATGGGAAATATTGCAACAGAAGAAAAAAAAGTGGCACATCTACAGAGTATAGGCACTTTCTATAACAGAGAGTACACACAATATGAAGTTAAACACTTTGTAGGGATGTATGTATTCTTTAATTACAGATTAGATTGAACTTTGAACTCAAAAGCAAAACGTTTCAGTTTAAGTTTGCATTACAGTGTACTACCCCCATCCCTCTGCATTGCCTCCAGCTAGAGGTCTTCACGGGTTCACTTAGTTCCAAAATCCCGAGGTCGGACTTGAGGTTTGAGTCTAAAACTGTAATGAGTGCCTCGGACACGGGTTGGGTCTGAATCGACCTGAGAAGACCCGAAGTGACCTGTACATAGGCCTGACTAGTGCATGAAGGGCTGCAGGCTAGACACATGTTGATGCCTTTTACATTTCGGCTCCAGTCAGGTTGGACTTGGGTCTAATTTTATTGGGTCCATTTCAGGTTTTTCTTTTTGAAAAAATCCAGACAAACCAAACTACACTAGTCAGGTTCGCTCATGAGGTGGTCTAGTGCAGGATCACACCCTTGGTCACATAGGGTCAGTTCAGAATTTTTCCATTACACCTGGGTCAGGTTGCCTCTCTGTTAGTGTGAAGTATTAAATGGTCAGTTTAGTGTCAGGTTAGACTGTTCCATATAATACCGTAGAACCATCATTTTGAACCACTGCCAGCTCTAGGGTGAAATAGCACAGAAGCTACTATTCAGTCAAAACACTGAGGATGTTAGAGGGGGTTAGTGTTAACAGTAGTTTGTGGAACTATGCCATGAAATAAAGCTTTTGGGCTCATGGAGCAGAGACGATATATGATATAACCAGTTAAAGAATCAAGCAAATTCAAATCTTTAAAGATGGCTGCTCGATAAACTTTCTGCCTATGTGCACATTTAAACAATGTATTTTATATATATGTATATATACACACACACAGTATCTATCTATCTATCTATATATATATATATATATATATATATATATATATACACACACACACACAGTATCTACTGCCCTTTATGCAGTTAGCAGCAGTAGTATTAATTTTCTAAACATGTACATGTACATAGACATACACAGATGGCAATGAAAGAGGGGTGGGTAGAATTTGGAAGGTGGTATAAATCTGGGGTTCTATTGAATTCAAATTTGACCAAACAACAGACCAAAAATGATTAACTTACAACATTTCATAAACTTCAGCATGATTAATTTTTTACCAAATGTTGCATCATTTCTCAGGCAAGTAATCTTATGTAAGATTAAGGGTCAGAACTCTAATAAGATTGAGCTCTTGAGAAAAGCACTGTGTATGTGTGTTTAATAAATATTCATATTTCATACACCTTGTCCTGTTTATCGATTGTTTTTTTGCTTTTCCACTACGTGAGTTTCTCACCCAAATGGCATAGTTCCTCAAACTATATTGCACTCTTTTGTAGACCTTTGGTAAATTATTAAACATATTGTAAAATGATTTTGATGCAGTAAGCAGAAGTGCAGGGCTTTAATGGCAAATCCATCGCACACCTGTGGGAACCAGCACTGCAACAGCCCTTGCATCTGATTGGATATAAAACTTTAATTGCACTGAACCAAACATCTTTATCACACCATTGTTTGTTTAGATTGGAACCTGATTAGCAGCAGAGGTCTGAGTGTGGGGAAATGAGCAGACACCAGGGGCTCCACACACAGATTGCACTCTATATATTGAAGATGGGCTGGGAGCTTTCACTAGAGTTCAGGTTTCTTGCTCATTTTTCATGTCATTATTTTCCACACAATAGAGTGTCACATTCTGAAAAGAACCTTTTCTATGCTATTTCATTCACTGCAAAATATTCTGTAAATAGCTTCTAAGCATTTCTAGAGCTAAAAAAGACAGTATTAAGGATAGTGTTAACAACAGAAATTTGTTTATAGATGAATACAGAGCCTTAGAAAGGACAAATACTCAAATACTTCTTTTTACATAACATTCTTCAAATCTTCAAAGTCTCAAATTAATTGGTTTTGCAAGCAACATATATTATAGTATATTAGTATATTATAGTCTGTGTTTTACCAGTGATTGATTATTTATGTATCTTAGGTGGCTCTAAACAGTGCCCAGAAACAAAGAGGGCATCTTTTACGCTAGGTTCCTCTATTACTGCCAGTAAAAGAACTGTAATGTAACTGTAACTGTAAATAAAGATTCTAAACCTTTCTTTCTCTCCAGGTACATTAAACTCCATCTAAAGTCTTTTCAGAAACAGAGCAAGTTATTCTGTTTTGGTGAAAGATTATGAGAACAAACATTTAATTAGGAAGAACATGCAATAATCATACAGTAGGTTGACATTAAAATGATCTCAGTGGTAATTACTGCATGTTTGCGGCCAGCCGCTGGAGAACTAAACATAATTTCTTGTGGGTGTCCCTCAGGTATCAGTTTGTTTGAAAACGACAGGTAATTAACACAGAGATTGTTGAACATCCATATCAAGTTCCCCTTCTTCCCCTCAGATCAGAGTGCTATCTAGATTACAGCATGAACGCTCTCGACAGACACACCCACACTTACAGGAGTCTGGAGTAAGAACTGCAGACGTGTGTTGCTTTAGACTCAAGATATCCTATATCTGGAATGGATAAGCATTCTCCTTGAGTTAAAAACCAGTTGACAGACGTGACACTCGCTCGAAGCTGATCTGTTTTTTGCTGGAGACAGTTGCCAGGAACACATGACACTCTGTAAAGAGAGAGAGAGATGGCAGGAGGTTGAAAGAGGACAGATTTGAATAATTTGTTATTGTGAGGGAGATTCTAAAATTTTCTTTTGAGCAAGGGCAACATGACATTGAATCACAAAGACAGCCAAAAGCCTCCTTCTCTTTTAAGGGGTAAATTTTAACATGCTTTGACCTGATACACACAGCTGAGGGTAGGACAAAACAGGCCTATACAACAACTGAGCGGTGTGCTAAAATCTCCTCGATACAGTGACTCTCTTCAGAAGAAAAATGAGAGAAGATTAATGAAATGTCGCTGCATAATGTCCTGAATTGATGAAATTGTTTGACACCAGTGTCAGTGTTTCATTCAGACCCTGTCCGGGCTCCTTTCAAATGGTAATGCTTATGCATCTGTTCTTTTCTCTTTCCATCACCCATAACAATTGATTTTTTGCTTGAGAGCAACAGGAAATAAACCTTCTATTTCAGCCATTAATATGACATTTTAACTAAGTCAAACAAACAGAGTTCTGTGATACCTCACCTATGATGCTCTTCAGAAGGTAGTTTTTTGACCCAAAACAAACACATTTGAGGCACTTGCTTCAGGAAGTTGGAATGACTGAATAATGTTCATAATATCTGTGTCACTGCATGTTGATATCAGACATATGGAAGTTGTTTTATCAGCATGCATATGGGACTTTTCCAGTTTTTTGGATCATATGATAGTTGTGGCCTACTAGTTAGAGAGCCAGACTTGTAACCAGAAGGTTGCTGGTTTGATCCCAATGCTGGCAGGAAACAACTGAGGTGCCCTTGAGCAAGGCAGTGTACCCCCCCAATTGCAACCTGAGTGCTGCAGTTCTGCCCACTGCTTTGAGTGTGTGTTCATGGTTTGCAGGGAGCTCACAACTCCAAAGCTGCTATCAGCAGCATCCGCTATCAGTCTGAAGGTCTGGGTTCATGAGATTATGTTTTGGTATATAATATGCATATACATGTACAGCGTATGTCATAGTGTATTAGGACACTAATACTAACAACATAAGCAATGTAGTGACATGCATTTCTCACTACTGAATGTGGTTTAAGTGATTAAATCGTAAAACATTTTGGAGCCCATTTTAACCTGAATTGAGGGCTGTCCACCTGTGATCTCATCACCTGAGATGGTTGTTATTAGTAGGTGTAAACGAGACCTAAGTGACATCTGGTTTGGCAGCTAACAGAGTTTGTCATCAGTCTAATGTGTATTCTGGGCATGTAGCAGGGACATGCTTGGCAGACTTTGAATTGAGCTGGTTTTCTTTACTTGTGAAGCTCTGGGCTCTGTTATAAATCCTGAGATAGTAATGCAATAGTCCAATAAGCATACCTAACACACACAAATACTGGTTACATTTGTCAATTTTTCAATCCACTCCAGTTTTGCATAAAACATTTTATGGTCAAAATTTCTCTCACTTTGTCGACCATCTTTAGATGTTAATTTCACTGAACATACCCACAGTGCATTATGCTTCTCTAAAAATCTTTGAATTTGGCCAAAACAAGGTATCGGTACAGAAGGCAGCAGAAGCCTTTGCTTACCTTTTGAAATTACCCAAAAAAATTTTCTAGGTAGGCAGCCCACCAGGTTTTAGAAACAGAGCCCTCGTCATAAAACCCTGGCTTACAATCATCGTTGAGTTGTGTGCTGCTCTTGTCCCCTCATTTCTCTGGTGCCTCTCCTGTGCAACCCGGCCCTTCACCTGTACCTCAGAGAACAGCAACAGAGAGAAGATCCTGCTTCATTTTTAATGAATCCCTACTCATAGCTGAACTCCTGTACTCTCAATGTCTCTCTTGTACCTCTTGAATACTCCCGCATTCATTCCACAGCTTTCCTCTCTCTCTCTCTCTCTCTCTCTCGACCTGACTCTCCACCCTGACTCTTCATACATATTATTCGACCTCATTTTCTGACAGCGTCTCTCACTGTACTGTACACTATCACACTTTTTCTCTAGCTCATCTCTCCATTTCTCTCTTCTTTTTAGTACCTCCTCCGCATTTCTTCATGACATGATGTCTGAACATTTGTGAAGATTAGTCCTCACAGATGGTTTTAAATGTCTTCAAACACTAGATTGATTATCTATCCAATGAATTTTTATTAATATTTTGAGACGATTCAAACAAATAACGTGGACCAATGATGGACTTGTGATATAAAGCTTTGTAGCTTTTTCACAGCTTTATTTTTATTTTAATCCAATGTAAATTCATATTCCAGTCCGTTTTTGTTTCATTGTCATGATTATTCCTCTCAAAAGAATGAAGCAGACAGAAGTCAGCTCAGGAAAGTAGTAACAATAGAATGTAACAGATTGGAAGATGAAAATCTTCCATCTTTACTGCTATATCAAGTCAATTTCGAACTTCTGCTGTCATTGAGCAGTTAATCAAAATACCCTTTCACCAGAGTGTTTAAAAAGTAAACATGGAAGCTTATTTTTGCATAGGTATTGTGTTTAATTGTTTCAAAGTCACAAAGTCAAAATATACCCACGCTATTTAAGAGAAAATGACAATGTGTACAGTTTGCTTGACATTTTTGTAAATGATTCTATATTACAACTACTGTCTAAATATCACCTGTCACCATGCACATTATACGCCCACATTTGTTTTATTTTCATTAGAGTCTGTATGTACAGACTTAATTGATTCTTATTCTGAAAGCTCTTAGCTATTACTCTTGCTTAGCCAGGAAGAGAATAGCCTGCTTAAGACAGGAAGAGACTCTCCCCTGACTCACACATTACAGTACATAAAGCCAGTCAATCAGATAAGAGCTTGCCAGATCTTGAAACTGCTTCCCAGTTTTGTGTGCAGTACCCATCAGGCAGTCAGTGGGCAGACTGTGGGCGGTCTGTAGGTGTGTCGTCTGAAGCAGAGACTACTCATCTGGCTGTCTTAATGCTTTAGATATACCCTACAACAGAAGAAAAAGATATGCCAAACTTCCAAGTAAATCTGCCAACAATGATACACCTTAGAACTTTGGTATCTGTATAATTCAAAAAAAGTAAATGAAATAATCAAACTATTGTAAAATGCATATCACAATGGTTTGCTATAACTGAATAATTTTAATACTTCAGGATATTATGTATAGTCAGTTTCAAGTCATGCAGATAGCAGAGAGACTTCTATCAGATATTGTAGTAATGTTTTCTTTTCCCAAAAAGAATGTAAAATGTTGGTTATATAATTTTCAGTTTTAAATATATTTTAAAAGCATTTAAATCTGTTATACAAATTAAAAGCATTATCATAATGTAAATCACAATATTTAGCAATTTATTGCATATCACAAGAGCTCAAGAAAAAGACTGTGAAGGCTACACTGGATATTGTATCCATATTACAAACTACAAATACCATTTTCACTCTGGGTCTTTATGCTTAGTTTCCCCTAAATGTACTTTAAAGGTATTTTCTGTTTGTATTGCTCTCTTTGAACCGTTCCCTTAAACTTCCTTGTTCTCACTTGATGTGTCTGCGTGAGATTATGAGTAAGTGTGAAGCATGTTAATCAAACGCTGTGGGTAGTCTGTACGGTATGACTGATGCAAAGAAATTAGGCCATCAGGGATGTCAGTTAGACCTTTGGAGAATTCAAGGCTTCAGTGTGAGTCTTTCACCTGGACATTAGTTGAAAGGGGCTACGTGTAAAGGAGCTTTAAAAAACCTCTTGTTTTTAGTTTATCAGCATGTGTGTGTGGTAGCCTCAAAGAGCCATTAATGTGTCAAGCTAAATGGATGTGCTGATGGTGACCGGGACACATCAAAGTGGCTTTACAGTAGGAGGAACTTAAAGAAACAGTACACTTGAGAATGAAAATGATCATGTGTTGTTCCAAACCTTTTTCCAAACTTCCAAAACCGATTTTCTATGCATATGAAACAGAAAAAAAACACTGATAAAGTAACAAAATTATAAATATTATAAATAGTTGCCTCTAGTTGCCTCTTCAGGTTGACTCGCTTGTTGTATTCCGCACTTGTAAGTCGCTTTGGATAAAAGCGTCTGCTAAATGAGTAAATGTAATGTAAATGTAAATATTTATTAAAAATAAATAAAATATTAAGATATTTGATCATTTTTATGAGGACCTATATAAAAGTTTGATAGAGAACTTTGTGAAGATTCTATAAAACTAATCCCTTTGTGTTTCCCTAAAAAAACAATTTGAAATGGCAAATAATGACAGCATATAAAGTGAATAATGAATATTTGTATTATAAATGAAAATAATAAATGAATCTTTGGGTAAAATCCTTCCATTATGACAAGTTTGCCCTTTAAAAGTAAGTTTTGTTGTTTAACCATATGACACTAGTCTTCACCACAACATTGAATAATTGAATGTTTGTCTCTAGGGGCCATTTTTGCAGCATAATTATTAAAATCTTTCAGTACTCTTAAAATGTCTTCTCCATGGGAGTTCTGTTTAAATTGTTGTTTTCCTTCACATTAAAGTAAAACTTCGAAGGGTCTGTGTCAGTGGTCCTGCATCAAACTGCCTACAGGAGGAATAAAATAGACATATTAGAAACAGCTCTGGCATATTTATGGATATGACAATCCTGACAGATAGACAGCAATGAAAGACTCTCTGGGAGTCAGGGAGGTTAATATTGGATAAATTGGGCTTCTCATCCCTGCAAACAAGGAAAGATTTAAGGAAACAGGATCTGAAAGGATCAAATATATTGCTACTGTTGCTATGGATCAATGATCAATTAGGTGTGAAATGGGAAAATATTTAGAAAGAGGGAATAGAAATATCCGCCAAACAAGTCATCTTCGATTTTTCACTGTCTGAATTCTGTCTGTCCAGTCTCATAAAAATAATGAGACTATAGGCAGCTGTCTTCTAAGGGCCCATCCTAGCCCATGATGGAACCTTATAAGTGACAGGCAGCAAGGTAACCTACTAGGTTTGAAAACAGGGCCTTTTTGAGAGTTCTGGGTCTAATAATATGAATTTCTAATACTGAATTTACCCCAGTTTATTATAAATGGATTCACATTTACTTCTAACATGGTTACCATTTATGATCCAGCTAGTAGCTCAGAGGGAATGTCACACGGTCTCTTTTAATACAACAAACATCTAAAGCTTAAAAGTTGCCTTTCAAGTATTGTGAGCACTGCATTTAAGTCCTAAAACTTGGGTCACTGATTAGTGCGCCACGGTCCAGGTCATTTGAGACATTTGACTGTTTCTACAGTTTATAATTAACAGCGCATCAACACAAAGAGTACACAATACATGCACTCATACAGGGACATTCATTGTAATTATCTTTTAGCACTATATCCTCTATTTTTATTTAGGGTGAAATATGCTTCATTTACCTCCTTTACGCTCTATGTGTGCTACTTCTCTCCCGCCAAAGACACTACACTTATTTTAACACCCTGTATATGGTGAGCAGCAAATGCTTATTTTAACAACAGTAGTAGTAGACACTGTGAGTAGCTAAACAGATAGTATATATCTATATTTATATATTAGTATATATTTATATATAGCATATATTTAGCATTATTATTCATAAGGAACATTGCATTTGGGGAAATTATTTAGATAATCAATTTTATACCTAAATATTTTTCTAATTAATATAAACTGTTAGATTATGTACGTTGTATTTAGTAATTACTAGTGGAAATTTGTTTATCTCTTTTTTTTTTGGCAAATTAATAACTTCGGGGTATCTAAATTGTTGCTTAATAAAATGCTGTCCACAAACAGAATGTCCCCCTGTACCTGCTCTTGACAGGCAACAGCAAGAAGCAATTCATGGCTCATGTCTGCTAGGTAAACCAAATCCTATTGGCTATTTTCGGTGGGCTGTATCAAAAGGACAAGCCTTTCGATACAGCCCACCTCAACGTCCTGTCAACACACAAACAAAACACATCAAGAGACTTCAAGGGGCCTTTAAATTTTTGATGGTTTCTTGTTACTGCCCTAAAAGTAACCGGTTTGCACATCTCTTTTAGAACTGAAAAACACTAGCTGGAATAGATTAAGAAAATGTGCATATATCTTTCACACTGGCAGTAGAACATTTGTACACATGAAAGGAAAATGTTTGTTTTCCCAACATGTCAGTCTTACAAACTGTTACATCATAAAAGTGTGCAGTCTCTTTGATTTAATTTTCACTTATCTGACTTCAGACACCAGTATGTCTGTCTCAGACTTTGTTCCTATCAAATTTAAGTGAAAAAAAAAAATTTAAGGACAAGGCCACTGTTCCATGCATAAAAGTAGAGCTGACTCAGTGGTGTGGATCCTCTGTTTCCATCCCTATATAACTCTTGAAATTTCATGCAAATATTTTCAGATCCTTTGTAGAATCCTAAAATACCCCAGATATCTTGAGGCATTAACTGCTGATAAATCAACAATGAAACATTGGGTTTAAAAATGTGGTACTCAGATTTTTAATTTCCATGATATACGCATATAAAATGTTGCGTGTTCACTTCAGACTTATCTTTAAAAGCTCTTATGAAGATGAATAAGTCTGATGTTGAGTTGTTTCCCTTGAGAGGAAAGAGTTTACATAAAATTCTTTTTGTACTTTACATAGTTTCCTCTCTTCTCTTAGATATGTTAATTTCTCACCTTCCTGTAGAGATCTACCTTCAGCTTGACTTTAATTCTGATCAAAACAACATGAACAAGCCAGCCGGGGGCTATGTTCAAAACTGATGCCCAGATAGTCAGTGACTTAATAGGGAGTATGAAGGCACCTTCAGGTGGCAATGAAAAACACTGACATAATGAAGGTGTCTTAGCAGACAAGATGTTACGCAAACATTGGTTTGGATGTGCCTTGATGCCTTTTTGCATTTACATTTCGTCATTTAGCAGACACTTTTACTCAAAGCGACTCAATGTACAAATGAGGAATTTCACAAGCAATTTACCATAAAAGAGCTAACAAAATCACACTGCCATGTTCCAAGAGTCAGCTAGAGAAGTACAGGTATTGTAGCAGAAGAATGCTAATTAAATAAACACAAACAGGACACAGGATGTTTCAGACACAGCCAAGCCAAGAGGATTATTTTTTTTGTCAGAGGTTCCTTAGGAGAATCAGTGAGATCTCTGTGTTTTAAGTATCAACTTTGTCCCAGATGTTCCTTCTAAAATTGTTTAGGAGAAATTTAAATATAAACAAATGAGACAATTGTGAAAATACATTAAAGAGAAGTGATCAAAAAAATGAGTGTAGATATAGCTAAAATAATGTGGATTTTGGTAAATTTGATAAGTACAGTTTGAGTTCATACTGAAATCGTCAGTAATATTGATGTTTGATTGCATATTTGGCAAATCTGAGCTGAGTTTGTGACACTGTTCTAGATCTCTTCTAAAACTCTAATGCAGACATTTGTGAGATTTCTGGGTCTTTATCAGGATAAATATCTGAAGGCACAAAAGACAGCAAACATTTCCAGTTGCTTTCAGTTTAATCTTAGCACTGTCTATGAGAAATAATTGTGATATTAAAGAATCTCATCTGTGGCTTTTCTTCCCTATTGGAGGTCTTTGAGTGCACTTGAAAATTACAGGCAGGCATGTTTGAAGCTTTTGTGCTTTGCTGTGTCCTTGATTCTTTTTGCTGTACATGTAATTGTATTACCAAAATTGTGCAGGAACATAGATCTCCAGGAGCGAGACTGAACACCTCAGTCTACAGGTCCTAAGTGACCTTTAAAAAATGAGATGGTCTTCACAGATGGAAAATGGCTGACATTTAATATAATAGACTTAGCTCACTTTTGTAATCTCTATTGACCGAGTATTTTCAGGGGACCAGAGTGCATTCCATGTTCTGTTATCTACATCTCCAATTAAGTCCAGATTCATTAGTAAGACAAACACAACAAGGCACACGTTGAAGACAAAGCAAACAGCCAGATTGCAAGAAAGGACCTTGTGTGCAGTAAGCAGTAAGGAAAATCATCAAGAAGACTTTTATTGCCTTGATCATCCAGCTAATTCTGGCACTGTTGAATCGACACAGATCACATGACTTGAATTGTGTTTGTTCTATAAATGGCAACAAAAGGAAAAATTCTGTGTTCATTTAGAGGCTTTACATAAAAGCTCAGGTTTTTGAACCTCTATACCAACTAATTTATACTTTGAATATGCAGTCACTTTTGATTTGTCCCCTCTCTGACTGCTGCTTCTGCTTGATCTATTGACTGTTTTAACCAAGACAAAAGTGTTTTTTAAGCTTTTAGCTTCCTTGTCTATAAATTCTAAGTTAGTCTGCCCAATGTTGGCCTATAAGTGAAGTGTTCTGATGACCCCCAACTTAAGAATGAAACAGTATTGATTTGTGTTTTTGTAGGCTTTGATGTACAGTATGCTGACTTCTTTTATATGAACTGCACAGTCCAAGAAGTCAATCTCCTCTCTTGTACATCCTCAGTTATAATCGTAATGTTTCTGTCCATTCAAGTATTGGGTCCTGTGCAGGTCTGATGTCTTTTGTGTTTTATTCTCCCAGGCATCAACCATCCATCTAAACCAATACATAGATGATACCACATTTAAGACCAAAACAGAAGAGGCCCAACAGAACAACAGAATTTCATAATCAGTACCTTCATACATATACTACTTTAGATTATTCTAAATGTACAGTAAATTAAGGTTTTTAAGCAACCTGGGAGCTCTACTGTAATTAAACCATTTTGGCCTACAAACTTAGATGTCCAAATTGACAAAAATCCATCGCTTGCTTTCTCTGGCTCTGTGGGGAAGTCTGTACCTGCTGATCCGTGTAATTCCAAATTAATCTCACGCATTCAAGGTCTTTTGTTTACCTGCTCTTTAGATGGATCTGTTCGAGGGGATTAGTAAGACCAGGGGTGGCAACCCTGGCACGGCAAGTCTGATTGGCCTCCCACAATGCACTGCTGAGGCGTGACATTCTTCAAAAACAGAGAATGGTACATAGGTTTCCGAAAGCACAGCTCTGCAGCGTTTGGGTGCACACGCATGCCTTTGTTTCTGAGCAAAACAAAGGGAGGGCCAGTAATTCGTTATTTGTATAAAGCAGCACTTCAATCAGTTTTCCCAAATATAGGAATAAGGCTGATTAAAGTGGCACTTGTTGGGAAAATTACAGGGAAGGATGTTGAACATGGGACAGACCAACGTTTTTTATAGTAAGTGCTGCAATGCTGAGGACACTTAAAATTGCGTTGTCATTTCTATATGACAGGGCAAAATTACAAACAGAAATTCAACTTTTGGAGAGGACCATCTTCGTATGACAGGCTAAAAGGAGGAAAAAAATGTACTTTGGGTTGCTATGACAAAAAAAATAAGATATTTTGCTTCTTTTAAAACCAGAAACTGAAAAGAAAAGTTGCATCGCCACAACGCCTTTGGGTCTTGCAAACTTTGGAACAAGAGCACACATCTGAGAAGCTATTAAAGCAAGAATCTTTTAGAAGCCATATCTGATATCGTATATCAATTTCATGGTTATTATAACTGGGATTAGTTTTGGAACAATAATGAATGCAATAATACTTCACAGTGAGACCCATTATCCAATCAAAGCATCACAGACTGATGTTGTAAAATATAAAGCAAGCGCCCCTCCCCTACTCCTTTTGTAAGTGGGTCTAAACCCAGATAACTTGAATCTCTTTAAAGTGAAACCCACACTGGGCTTTTCATAATTATTCCCAGAATTAATTAAAGAGAGAGTTTAAGTACAGCTTTCAACATTCAATTCATCTCTCCCAAAACAGTCTCACCCTTGGGCCACTTCACTTAGCTCACAAGAGAACGTTCCACAAGGATAGCGTTCAGGTTTACTTGCGGTGAGAGGAAACAGACTGCTTCACAGGACCAACAGGAGTTGAAGCGCTTGTGTTTCTCGGCAGACACTCAGCACGTCTCTGCTCATTGATTCTGATGTACGTTTGATGTGCCGTGGGACTGAACTAGGTTACTTTTTATTCCTTTGTTTCTTTGATACGAGTTTTGGCAGGGTGAGGTTTGCAATGGAAGGGTGAAGCATCCAGTTCGCAGACATTGTGAGTTTGCCATAAAATGACTCACAAACGGATTATCAAGTGCATACATATGAACACCGCAGAGTTTTGAAGCTCAGCTTTAATTATCTCACAGCATGTGATGGTATTGTGCATTACTTGTAAATATAAGCAAACTCATTGTTCCCTGGTGTTTGATTTTGAAGGCTACAGGCAGAAAGGTGATCTGTTCTTTGATGTAAGTACAGTTTATGGCTGTGCAACAATAATATTAAAACACTTATTGCGCAGATAGTGGGATTTTGGGTCCAGTTAGCTTTAGTATTGCATTTTCAACATTTAACTGGAGATGTCTTTCTCATGTACTGTTCAAATGAGATTTATTGAGTAATGTGTAAAACATCCAAACCAATGAGGGATTTGGTTTAATTCAGATTAAGAAGGGAATGAATTTACTGTGAGCTCATTGATTTAGATTGAATTCTCACCAGGGAGTTAATTTGCTTATGAATAGCCAATTTTGTCTAGAGTATTTTTAAATATAGTGAGCTGTTTCTTTCACAATTGAAAATTTGCAGTGTTTGTTGTACCAGTGAAATTTATCTGTCAAGAAATATTGTCACTCAAAGAAAACAATGAGATTAAAGGGACAGAAAAGGGAGACTTGCCTACATCGCAGATGTGTCCATATTCTTACTGTAAGTCAACAGTTGACTTATGTTATATGTGTCTAGGTTCAGTTTTCCTGATGAATTTTAAGACCAGCTCCTGAGCTATGAAAGACATACCTGAACAAAGGATATTTTTCCTCTGGATGAGGATGATTGTTATGGGTAATGTGTAAATAAACACTAAAATTTTACTTCTAAATGTTCTTCCTCAATAAAATAAGATCAAATTTGTTCATACTAGTTACTAGTCAGAACGTGCATGGCGGTTATCTATTTTTTAATGACTGGTGATATGATTAAAGGACCATAAAAATGACACGCTGTCTGGCTCTCACTGAATATAATCTAAAGCTAGTGAAGCATGTATGATGATGGAGGCCTTGGGATCGACTCTCTGGGCATGTGCGATCAGGGCTGCAGTCAAAGCCCAGTGTAAAGCAATAGCAATGTAGTCTCATTCTTTACAAGGAGGCTGTTCTCTTTCCCTATAAGAATAAACAGTTATTATTTTCTTAGTCACATGGGCATGACAGGAATCGTAAATTGATACAAATTAGTAGCATACACAATGGGTGCTATACAAATGACCTCTTTCTTTAAGACAAATGCGTGTAATAAGCAGAGATGGTTTGCAGCTAGACTGTTCTCATATTTTTAAATATAATGTGATGTACAGGTCCACATGCCTGGAAGCCTTTGTCACTACAAACCTCTTGTGTACAGGTAGTCTGATGTATGCTGTAAGCGACTGCCAAAATAGCAGAAAAAGTGTGAAAAGCTTTTTCAAACCATTTTCAAAATGCGTTTCACACAAATGCTACTAGTTTGGCATTCACAGCATGTATCAGACCACCTGTACTGTATTCTATTTTTGAATAAAACTTTTGTAAGAAGCATAATTTTTAGGTTCTTGGCCCAGATGGTTGATATAAAGGGGGCAATTTTATGCAAAAAAAGAATTCAGTCTCTTGCAAATTTCAGAAACCCACAAAATATATTTTTGGTGTATCTATGCTGCTTATCTTCTTTGCCATTACAGGGTTATTAAATTAAACCCTCTGAACAGTCGGATGTTTTTAAGGTGAATAAAAGCAGAGCTAAAACAATGTTTCAGCCAAAAGGAAAAAGAAACACACACTTTTCCATCACGACTATTAACAGTTGTATGACTCAGTATAGGGCTTCATTTTAGATAACAGCATTAGGCTTAAACTCCATATTGAAAATGTTATATGTACCACATTCTCAGACTGTCACAGACCCTCAGAATAATGGACAGGCAGCAACCGGATGCTCATTTTAGACCTTTCATTTCAACCTGAACCGTTCACTGCACATCAGGTTGGCTGGAAAGGTCTCTGTCTGTCATCCTCAGCAGCCATTTGTCATGTGTAGGTCACTCCAAAAGCTTTCACTGTCTCTGTTTGATGCCTTTATAACAACAGATTATAGATAATGTCCTCTTGTCTCCCTCCGGCCTGTCAGTCCTGACATCAAAACACATCAAACTCTTAACCTTCCCTAGAGTAATATTTGCAGTTTGACCCCATTTTACCCAGCTCAGGGTGAAGACGGTTTGCACAGGATGTGACTAAGACTTCTAGCAAATTTGTCCATTTTTAATACTCAGACCATCACAGTGATGGGAAAATGGGGTGCTGCACTTTGAAGTCTAAAACAGTGTTTATTTCAAGCTTCCATTCCTCTTTGCATATTTACATCATGTAAACATAAAGATATAACCAGTCATTTTGCTTTTACTAATATAACATTTTCCAGATATGTAGCTTATAAAACTTTCTTCTTACTGACTACTGTGGATGTAGTCACTCCGACCTGCTCTGATTTGATGAACGTAGGCAACCATTAATAAACCTCACTTGATGTAAAGTGATCTTCTTTTTTGAGAAGATAACTTTTAATTTTTAAACAATTTTGTATTTAAATGGTTATGGGTAGGGAGTCCAAGCTTAGTGCAGCTTAGTATGAAACATTATTTTTCCCCATTGACACAAACAAAGAAATGTTAAAGAATCTTCACCAAAAACATTTCATATAACAACCATTTATGTCGTGAACACAGCTGTCAAGCTCCAAAACATCCATTTGTTTCACTTAAAAGTGTCAATTACAGTACACTTGATAAGATGTTAAACACATTGTCAATTAATTAAACAAATTCATTTAAACACAGTCCATTCACAGGCTAATTAAAACACATGCAATATTAACTAGCTACTTTTTTTAGGGCAACTAATTTCATGCTTGCTAACAGCTACATGTCGGCTATACTCTCACTGTTGATTTAGGTAGCTTAAATCATCTTATCTGGTTTATGATCATATGCTTTTAATTATTTAATGGCCGAGCTGAAAGACGTCTCTTTTATGGAGCCCTGCACGCCTGTACTCATTAAAAAAATCTCTTTTTTTATACACAACACAAGCAGCTAATTCAAGATTGATGAGTACCATATAAGAGACGCTTTCTGAAGGCTGACGAAAGACCACGGCCCTCACAACATACACAACTTTGAGTGAAATAAATGAAAGCTAATGTGCTCAAGAGACAAGCCAGACATCATAAAGTGTGTTAATGATCTATAGCTGCCCAAGTTTATCAATACACCATGTTTTTGTGTGTGTGTTTGCCTGTTGGTGTGCCTTTCAAATCTGAGAGCAAAAAGAACAACCATATTGTTTTAGTGAACAGATGCAAATTATCAGTTCACGCATCATTAAATGTTTTAATGAGCAGATCTTATAATCTCCCTGTTCATTTAACTTCTATAATGCATAATACATCTTCTCAAAAAGTAACTGACAGGATACAATGATGACTGATACTCCATGATGGTCGTCAACCATGAGCGTTGCACTGAAAGATTTTATGGGTGAGACTTCCTGTTGTTTACAATAGAGCCTGGTTTCTAGAGTAGGACATTTAATGTTTTATTCTTGTTTTATACATTTAAAAGAGCTATTGATGTGAAATAGCCAAACAGAGCCTCATTACAAATGCAGGACTTCCTGTAGTCGCAGTTAACCAAATCTCTGTATAACATATATAGCAACAGCTGCAACGTTAAATACTACCAGCTACTGTGTTTATTACTGTTTATTTAGCACCCATATACACCAAATATTAACCTTAGTGTACACCATGATTGTCAAGCAAACTGTCAAGTTCATGTATTTCTCACAAGCAAAACAAATAATGTATAAACACAGCCTGTACAGTACACACAGCACAATGCTGTTGTCAATGTAAAATAAACGGTCCAGTTAAATTAGTCAATATATCTTCAGCAGTAAAGCGTGCTTCTTACGTTCATCATTTACAAATAACTGGATTCTCACTGGATTCTCTGCTGCCCAAGGCCGCAAAAACACTGTGCTGCCATGTCAATCCCACAATTCACATTGAGAGGTCGATACATGTCTTAAACACCCAATCTACACCATGGACCACAGTGCGTGGCTTTTGTAAATATCAATGTAAAATGCTTGTGCACTTTTTCTCAAACGTGGCAGTGAAAACTCAAGTATTTCTACAAGTGGCTCTTTGAAATCTGACTTGCATGCAGAGTATTGCGTTTTAAAGAAGTTTTTTTGTAAACACATTATTGTAAAGACTGTAAAGAGTTCACTGCCTTTAGCTACTATATGCCTTTGTAAAAGTGGTTTGCAGCACTTACAAGTGTGAAGAATAAATACAGACATAGAGGGTGTGTATAAAACAAACTCTTTCCAATACAAACATAAATCACAAAGTTATGAGTCATTTCACACACAGCTTTCTGATTATTAAACAACTCTTGTTTTCCAAATTTTTCTATTTTGTGAAAATGTGTTTGAATTTGTTTGAACATGTAATAACTACATATTAGACATTGTGACAAGTTTATAGTCACGGCTAGTCACGGCTAATTGGATAGCAAGCACTTTACTGCACATATGTATATATCTATATATATAGTCTTAAAATAATAAATAATTTATTAATTGTTCCCTAATGATGCTAATTGATCTTCAAACCATTTTATTATTGTAAAGAGAAAAGTCTTTGTTTTGTTTCTGTATTGCACTCTGAAATTCATTAAATTTATGACATGAGAAACATACCATTTGTTAATTAACTTTTTATTACAAAAGTTCATTTTAATTATTGTTAATTAATTTAGTTTTAATAAGTTTATTTAAAATGTTAAATTAAAATGTTTCAAATATATATTAAGAAAGATTACAGAAAGAGAGACTGAAAAACAGCATCTGCTTTCTGTGCTAGTGGAAATGGCACATACATATTCAACCTGACAATCTGTCAACCCCTCAGGATTTCAGCAATGCCCAGCCCAGAGCTAAAGCCAAATATAATTAACCTTTATGAAGAAGCCCAGTCTGTCGAGCAGAATTCGGACAGACGCTACAAAATTAAAGGTTAAATATGGCCTGTGTTGAAGAGAATGAGCTGGAAGCTCCTTTCAACGTTTAGTGTTTAACTAGTCAGACCAACTTTTGATTGAAGCTTTGATAAGTTTAATAAGTTGAGCGTGTAAAATGAAACGCTTTTTTGCCCCTCGGTGATAAAAGCATAATTTGTGAAACCATCCCGAGATGGCTGCCATTTCATAAAGCTGATATGCATCTGTATGTCACTCTGAGGACTGATAAAGCTGATTGTTCCACCGGTAGGGTTATTTGCTTATGAGTGGTTTGGGCTTTGGGAGTTAAATGCACAGCCTTTTTGGCCTGTGTTGTACTGCATAATGTTTATTTTCCAATAGTGTGTCCTTGCGATAATGGTATCTCTAATAACATTACTTTAAACAGTTGGTCACAGCTGATAGGAAAGAGCATGTTTTAATGCAACAATCCCTGCTGATAAGAAGCCAAAGGCATTTTGATTTATTATTTTTTAACATACCTTCTACTCTACTGGTTTGAAAGGTTTACAGACTAGTGGTTTAGCTAATCAACAATCTAGACTAGCTAGTGACCATAAATTGCCAGATGCTAGAAATAATAATACTAGTTATGCAAGCTGGTTTAAGTTTTGTAAGATTTTGTTTTTAATCAAACAATATTAACAGTAATTATTTGACCAATTTCATTCTACAGACTTATATTTTCATTTGTGCCTTGAATGCTTTTTTTGGCACATAGCACATAATGGACATGTAAAAATGTTCTGCACAGTTGGAGTGACCCAGTTGATGTATAGTAAAGCAAATTTCCATCTTCTCTTTGTGGTCTACAGGAACACGTAGCACCTGGGAGGGTTTGCTGGGACCTGTGCTGCCCTCTCATATTACCGCAGTAACATCGCTCACTGCTCCCAGAGTGACCCTACTTACTGGAAACTGGAAAGAGCAAAGAACAGCAGGTGTGTTAATACATAATATAACACACTTAAGCAGCAATTTCACAGTGGCTTTTCATTTAGCATGGATGACAGTTTGAGACTGTTCAAGCATACTCACAAGAGCATCAACATCACTCCATTTGTTCATCTGTGAGGGTTATCTTAACTTAAACAATGTTTCTGTTTAGAATGAAATAACATCTACCTTGTAATCCTTCCTTTAAAAATGTCTTTTTATCTGCTCAGGTGATTTTTGTTCCTGAGTTTATTTGCCTTTTATTTATTTGTATCTCTGAAATTTTCTCTAACTGCAACTGTTTCGTAATCTGTTTTTTTTAAGTTTATTGCAAGGTTTCAATCCTTCAGGCAATTTTTAAGGAGAATACTTGTTTACCTACTAGAATTTTGCTTGTAATTTTTTTATGGTAGATAAAATGATAATATTTGGTTATTATTGCTTTTCTAATCATCACCAGTTTTAATTCAGTGCATTTTATATAACCATAAATAGCCTACAGTTAACAAACTACAGGAACTACATTTTGTTTTGGCACAAAGATTGTTTATTCTGATTAATATTAAATGTAGCTTTTTTTAAACTTTGATAACATTTATATTACTGTCGCCACTGTTTTATTTTACTGCAAGCCTAAGACCACCCTTCCATCATGATAAAAACACTGACTGAAAAAAATACATAACAGTGGATTATCGCTTTAGTTAAAGCTGCAAACTGCAACTTTTTTGGTTAAAAATCAACAAAAAACTGTTATTGAGCAAGTACATCAACAGATGTATTTACCTCATCTCAAAACACAATGATACACAATGAACTGAAAATGTCAGTTTGGCTTCATTCACATACATAAAGAAAAGTATGTAACGTAACCTACAATTTTATGTTTCAAACAGAGATGGTGATAGAGAGGCAAAAGTTACAGATTTAACACATTCAAAACTAACCATATTTGGTTTATGTCCAATCATAAATTTGGTTTCATATACAAGTTTGTGGAGTTCTGCATGTTTGTATCTTGTTTGGATGCCAGTATTGTGTTTATCACGACTTAAACAGCTTGCAATTCAGCATGACAACAGTCAAACAGTCAATATCCACCCAAATATTCTTCTTCATTGTTTTCTGTGAATGTAAGACCGTAGAGTGGCTGGACGCCATGGAAGTGTCTCTTCTGACAGAAACAGATAAATGGTTCGTGTAGGCGAGGATGAGAGGTTTCCCATCATCGCTTCCAGCGTTGAGATGATAACTGATATAAATCAAACAGAATCTTCATTCGGCTTTTATTGCAAAGCAGTTGGTTGTTGTAATACAAAGAGTTGCTATGGGGCCAGAAGAGTTTCATACAAATTTAATCAGGATGTGTCAGCTTTAAATGTTTTATAAAACAAACCATTTCAGATTCAAGCTGCCCTTCACTTATTGGTTCCCATGATCATGAAAAATCTGGTAATGTGAGGGAATTCTAAATTGTGATTACCAGGCCTAGAAATGTCACATGAAACAAAGTAAATGTCATGGGAATTTCTATAGTGTATTTATTTCCTAGTTTTGCACTGGTCTAAATATTAGCTTTGTTTTATTTGTTGTGCAAGTTCGTAAAAAATACAACTGGTCAAGTCTGGAAACAACTGGATATTCATAGAAAGTCATTGGTAAAGTGGGTCAAATGTTTACACCCTGTTTACTTCATGTATACTGTAAGCTATAAATCAAGACTTTTGATTTATATTAAGTTACTGGTTTTCCTATTATCTGTATAAATATTTGTTTACATGTCTTATACTATATTCTTCATAATTAGAATCTTATAATGCTCATAGCCACAGAGTCACACCTCTGAACATATTTTAACATGTCCTGTGGTTTTATGTTTGGGTTTAATTTCATCCAGGACCACAGATCAAGCAGCTCATTTTAATTTCCATTCCATCTTATGCTTGCCACATTTCATTTCAAACCTTTCCATAGTGATAAAGTAGAAATTATTTTAGGCCAGACTCAGTTTGAGTGTGTCCAGACTAACTAAAGTGAATGAATGTTTTTTTTTCTTTTATTGATTTGCCTGCCAGTCGTTCGGTGGCTGTTATAATCACAATTTATTCTTATCAATTTCTGTGCAAAATCTTTTGCAATCTTTTTTCAGAACTTTTTGATGTTGCTTGGAAAGTGAAATAAGATTTGTTGTGATTTATTGATTTGATAAAAGTTCTATTATAAATACATTCAGTGGCTCCATTTTTTGAAACAATGCAGGGAAAGTTATGTAAACAAATGTCAGAATTTCTAGGTCACTGAACAAATGTAAGCAAATGTCTGACATTGGACATGTCAGCACTTCTGGACAAAATCTGACCTTTTGCTTTTAGGTCTTGAAGCTTCTTAAAACCTCAACCTCATGTGGGAGAACAAGGATCAGCAGTTTTTATCTCATGGAGTCCATGTTAGCTTAAGTGATACTGTAAAGCAGAAAGGCAACATACCAAACATTAAACCTTTTAGTTATGTTTGATTAAAATAGCTAAAATTGCTATGCTGTTATTTGTGATGAAATAGTTTATATTAAATAGTCATTTATACTAGTGGTTTATACTTTTGAACTCCACTGTACCCACATATTCAAAGAAATCCACAGTGTATATATAGATGAGTTTTTGAGGAAAGCTCTTCTTTTTAAAGACAAACAAGGTTTTTTACACACATAATTTACTGCGCACATACTGTATGTATACTCATACACTATATGTAAATTAAATCACCCATCTTAGCAGAGTGACTGTTCAGCTTAAAACTTTCATTATAAAAGCTTTCATTATAAACTCAAAGCTGATGTGCACTGTTTTCATTTTGTGACTCCATTAATGAAATTGGATAGCATAACCATTTCATTAGTAGATGGGGTAAATGTTTAAATGTTTAATTAGAATTCCTGGCATACATTAAATAGGATTGTCTTTTACAATATTTAATATTAATAAGGCACTAGTTGTTTAAAAGACAATGTGGATTTAAAAAAGTCAATATTAGGAGAATATTGAGCTTTCTATGTTTGTCGCCTTGTTCCTCAGATAAAATACGGGAATTGAAGAAGACACCCCGCATGAACGCCCTAGTGCTCCACCCCAATCCAAGCCCAGAGACTAAAGCAGAGGTTTGTCATTTCCTTCAGTCTATTATCTGATTGTTAAACATTTTATTTTTGAAAAATCCACAGGGCCAAAAGTGCCCAGCTATATTTGATTCCCAAATCTGTGTTATTAGCAAGATCAACATAATTGGCATCAGTTTTCAGTTTATTTGTTGCCAGACCTTTGGTCCTTCTGAAAATTGGTTTATGTTGTCTTATAGAGGTTAAAGGAACATCAAACTTATTTGGTGGAAAAGGTCAAACTACAGCGAAATCAGATTTAGAGTCCAATTAAGATAGCTAATAATCACTTTTGTTGGAGTGCGGTCTACCACACTGTCCCTATAGGTGACGCTTTTAAAATCTTTTCAGTCAGATTAATTAACAAAATTCCACCACAGCAGTAATTCATTTGACCGTAAAGACTGTGCGAGACTCCTGCCCAATATGTGTAGAATTAGTAATCTGCGTCAGTTGGTCATGCAGAAACCGGATAATTGGTTGCATTCTGAGTGTGTGTTCAGAGCTTAACACATCCAGACCATTTATCAAGCTGATAATCTACACTATATTTTATTAGGCTTGTAACTCATGTTTGGTGTTAGGTTCACTTTATCCAGCGTGATCAGAGTAGCTGTGTTCTAAAACCTAGTGAGCTATCTTGACGTGTACTACTTAGGCAGTATACTAACTGAATTGGAACAGCATTTCCCACTATTACTATTTGTGTCCTTTTTGCTTTGCATTGGAAACCCTATGCAGTCAAAGTAGACAGGTCACTAGATTTTGAAACAGGGCTAGCATGTGTGTGAATGCGTTCTTAAACATGTAGCGGTCCCCTGTTGACAGCATGAGATGGAAGTTAGCACATTTTTAATTAGTTCACTTATCTGACAACTTATTATATAATTCCCCACATATCACTCACATATATACAGTCATGTGAAAAAATTAGGACACCCTATGAAAGCCTGTGTATTTTTGTAACATTTTTGCAACATTTTGGATATATGGATATTTAATTTCAATTTTAACAATACAGAGAGATTAAAGTAATATATCTAAGAAATTAAAACTGAAGAAATATAATTCCATAATAAAAAATATAATTCCAAAATAAATTCCAAAATAAAATACAATTCCACAAAATGCAAATTCTAACTGAGGCAAAAGTTATGACACCCTCACATGTATTCCCTCTTAAAATGGCTCAAATCACACACAGGTGTATCACACAAGGTTCACATAATAGTAGATCGTTACTCAGTATTTTGAATGAGGCTTGCCCTATCTAAACATCAGACATTTAGTTTGGTGTGCTCCTGTTGAAGTGAGAGTGAGCACCATGGTGAGAGCAAAAGAGCTATCAGAGGCCTTCAGAAAAAAACAATTGTAGCATCCTATCAGTCTGGTAAGGGATTTAAAAAGATCTCAAAAGATTTTGTAATCAGCCATTCCACTGTCCGGAAGATCGTCTACAAGTGGAGGGCTTTCAAAACAACTGGTCTGGTCGCTCCAGCAAGTTCACCCCAAAAGCAGACCGCAAGATGCTAAAAGACGTCTCCAAAAACCCTAAAATGTCATCTTGGGATGTACAGCAGGCACTGGCTACTGTTGATGTAAAAGTGCATGCCTCTACAATCAGAAAGAGACTGCACAAGTTTAACTTGCATGGGAGGTGTGCAAGGAGGAAACCTTTGCTCTCTGAGAGAAACATCAAGGCCAGACTGACATTTATCAGAGAGAATGCTGACAAAGACCAGGACTTCTGGAAAAATGTTTTTTGGACAGATGAGTCCAAAATTGAATTATTTGGACACCAGAGCAAAGGACATGTTTGGCGTAAACCAAAGACAGCATTCCAGGAAAAGAACATCATACCAGCTGTGAAGCAAGGAGGTAGAAGTATCATGGTTTGGGGTTGCTTTGCTGCAGCATGACCTGGTCAGCTCTTCATCATAGAATCCACCATGAATTCTACTGTGTATCAGAAGGTGCTTGAAGAACATGTGAGACCATTTGTTAGAAAATTAAAACTGAAGCGGAACTGGACCATGCAACATAACAATGACCCAAAACATACTAGTAAATCAACCAAAGACTGGCTGAAAAGGCAGAAATGGAGAGTCCTGGAATGGCCAAGTCAAAGTCCAGACTCAAACATCTCACAGCTGAAAAAATTCTGCATTGGGGAGTGGGGTAAAATTTCCTCAGACCGATGTCAGAGACTTGCAGATGGCTACAAGAAGCGTCTCACTGCAGTTATTTCAGCCAAAGGAGGTAACACTAGCTATTAGGGGCTAGGGTGTCCTATCTTTTTCCTCAGTTAAAATAGGCATTTTTGTAGAATTACATTTACAGAAGATCTTGAAAAGACTTTTCTTAAGTTTTAATTGTTTAGTTATATTACTTTAATCTCTCTGTATTGTTAAAATTGAGACTAAACAACAGTATATTAAAAAATGTTAGAAAATACACATGCTTTCACAGGGTTTCCTAATTTTTTCACGTGACTGTGTATATATATATATATATAATCATGCTGATATAAACTGTATTTGTATACAGGATGAGTCTTTTAATGTCAACATGGATGAGGACAGTGCACCCAAAGACAAGAGGCCGGTTGCATCCACACCTATACCTGGATCTCCATGGTAACTGCCTGTTCTTTTGCACAGACATTGCAATGCTCTCTCACCCTCAATTTGATCCACCTTCATAACTAATAAACAACTCTGCATGCAAGACAATCACCAATAACTTGAGCTCTCACAATTGCCTCTGTGTCAAACACTTTAAAGTACCACTATTGTAAGTATATACTGTCTACAGGCATTTTTCATTTCCTGTGTTTGAATACTTTTTTTTGCTACTCTAACCAGCTATCAAAGATGTTAGTCGTATATCCTTTCTCTTTGTCATAAACGTCAGCGGCTATATCGCCATTTAAATGACACGTTACTTTCTAACCGAGTGTCTGATGACAGTAATGCACACAGCAGTAAAATATAGAGCTCATGGCAAATGCTCCAGTGTTAAATATGTGCAATAAGAAAAATTCACAAACCTGCATTAGGACAGTGTGTTATGCAAGACTTCCATTTATCTTTGCCAAAGCAGTGTGGGCTTTCCTTTTCTGCAAACAAAACATACAAGCGCACCAACAATTTTTTTTGCAGCTCAGCCAGCATCATGGCTTAATGCTTTCAGCTGTTGTTGATTCATTGAGTTGAATTCACTGGTAAATCTTTGCTTTTAACTTGTACTTGAGGCTGTGAAGCTTCAGGGGACTCTGAGAAACAGGGGTTGTTGCGTGATGAAATTCTCATTGAGTGTAAAAAACATGGACAGGTTAGAGCAGAGACCCATAGGAATAAAAGTTCTCAAATCTTTAAATGTCTACAGTGTTTTTCCTAGATTAAGGAGATTGATTGAAGAGGAATTATTTGAGTCCCATGCTTCCAAATAATCTGAGTTACTATTCAGTTTATTTTTATAACTAATATTCCTTCTGTATGCAAACATCATCTATTTTCATTTCTCCTAAGGAATTTTAAGAATAACATCTAAAACAAAGTTAATATTTTGAAACAAAGTATTAATAAAGTACAATAAAAAAAATTAAAAACACAATCAACAGAGAAGTGTGTAATATCTGATCTCAGATTCACGCTATTGGCTGAGCCAGTGTTGCTGTATCATGCCAGTCGAAACGCTCAAATAAACAGAACAATGTTTAGATAGTTTCACTGTGTTTACAATTCACAATCAACTTATGAATGGCTCACAGTATTTAAGTATTTTATATTGACCAATTACACACGTAACCTTTGAGCAATATCTTTGGAGAGAGATCCTGGCCCCTTTAAGGCGATTTTGTCATTATTGTTTTATAGAGATATATAGGTTTTATGAATCTGATCTGAAAATACTGATTCCTTGCGATATTATAAGAATGACCAATAAAACATGTGACCAGTGCCAACCATCTGCCTGCACTATGAATAACTGCATATGAGCAGAACTGAAGATTTTTTAATATCACTGGGTCAGTTCTACGGCACTGATATGATGGGGTAGCAAAATGAAATGTCACAATTGGTTTGTCATGGTTGGCATGAGGTTGTATCAAATTACCTCACAGACTACTGCAGAATCTATGAATACTTTATCCGACATGCGCTGCATAAGGCCTGAAATGGGTCCAAAATTATAATTGCAAGGTGAAAATATCCAAGACGGACCTTTTTGAAAATTTGTCACTTTATGATTTATGATACCAAACTAAAATGCATAATAGTTGGCACTTGAGGGTGAAGTTACCATGAATTTTATCCAGTTAAAATCTCGTGGAACTGTCATCATGAGAGATGAGTGAGGCAAAAAAATGGCTGGAGAAGCAAAAATATAAACCAAATAAAGAGTCAGAACAGCAAATCTGCTCTCAGTCATACTCATTGCTGGTGTGTGTGACCCAAAATTATCTGCGGGTCACTGCAGTCCCTTCTGGGCTGATTTTTGTCATTCAGTGTTTCGCTGGGGATTTCCCTGCTGCCTGTGAGAAGATCACAGAATAACTGTCAGATTGTGTGTGTATGAGTGTATAAAAGCATGACATCTGTTCTACTCTTTCTAGGTGTGTGGTGTGGACAGGAGATGATAGGGTCTTCTTCTTCAATCCCACAATGCACCTGTCAGTATGGGAAAAGCCAGTGGATCTAAAAGACCGTGGAGACCTCAATCGCATCATAGAGGATCCTCCACATAAGCGCAAGAAAGACTCTTCAGGTGAGAGCTAATGTTGTGCTTCTTAGATCTCCCTTGCTTGCACAAATAATCCTAGTTTTACTCTTACAAAAAAGACGTTTCAAGTATGCTATTAGTATACTTATTTTAAGCTAAAAATAAGGTAATGTCCTACAGAAAAACGTAGTTGTAAACTAATTCTATACTCAGTTTACTCAAAAATGGGCTCATTTAGTCCCAAGTAGTATCGAAACAGGTATACTAATACTAGTACTTAGTACAGTAAGTACGTAAACAAATACTTAAACATTTGCTTAGAAAGACTTAGAAGAAATTATTGCCATTATTGACAAGCAAACAAAAATTAAAACAAAATAAGTATATTGCAAAATAAGTATACTTGAAACAAACTTGAAGTATACTTTTTGTAAGGGATACTAATAGTAAACTAGGCAGCATGCCAGTGTTTACGGTTTTAAATGACTGTCTAAATGGGTACTTGTGCATGAGCAGCCTTGGCTGTTGCTGGCAAATCCAACACTGTTAACAAAGTGTGTTTGGGTGTGTGTGGGTGTGTGAGCAGACAGATTGTCAGATTCCAGATTCATGCTGCTTGTATTGTTATGAATAAGGTAAAATCTGCCTCATCTCCACATTGTCTAGCCCCTAGATGATGCTTGATTAGGTTTAGGACAGTTTTCTTAAATTTCAGCTTGAACTGTATGAGTATGACTCATGAATTCTTACGAAACTCAGGGTCACATTCCGTGCAAAGGGGATGAACTCAACAGAAAGTTTAATCCTCACAGTGAGATAATGATGCTCCAGTGAAAGTTAATACACCCACAAACTGCAGAACTGGTGTTCTCACGGATTACGTAAAAGCACTAATCCAATGAAGCAGCTCAACAAATATTGAATTAGTCTGGATCTTGTCTGGAAGTTATTATACGGTTGGCTTGATTTTCCACTAGGCTTTTCATCTTTATTGATTTAGTTTTATTGCCAATTTACAGATATCATCTATTGATGACCTTAATCTATTTGATGTCCGTAATTTAAATATGACTGCTGGAGTAAATTAGCACTTGGTTTTACAGATTAACAGCCTGACATGAATTACTGATACGCAGAATGTGAATACAGCTAGTGTTGTATACATAAACGCTAATGTTGATGCAATGTCAAATGTTACATTTATAAATAATGCATAACCTTCACAGCAATCATTTCACATAGGATATATATAGAATTTCCAGTATAGTTTTGTTAAAGCTGACAAAACCATCATTTTGACTCTTTCTCCCGTCTCTGTTTGAAACATGAAATTACAGTGTTATTTTATTAATAAGGATGACACGTTTAAATTCTGTACTGTTGTAAGAACAAGCTCCAAATTCCAAACCATCATTCGAGCACAAACACACCTAATTTAGTTTCCAGATCTTTGTTTATGGACGTGACAACCATGAAGACGAATGAAGTCAAACTGAAAGACAAAATCTTTAATGCACTTGCTCAATAACCCTATTTTGTTACATTTTTAATAAAAAAATGTACAAATTGCAGCTTTGATTATAATGAGAGAGATTTAGTTCTGTGAGATCTTTATCAGCATTCTTAGTGGTGTGACGCTATTGAAATCAGTTTGTTAAATGGAAATGTGCTTGTTCCATCAACAGACGACGGCTCATGTTCTCCATACGCTGATGATGAAGATGATAACGATGAAGACTGTGGCTCAAAGACCAAGCGCAACAAGTAAGTGATGTTGAGCTATTTAAAAACATAGCAACACATCCATCCTGAAAAACTGAAGTACTTTAATTGACACAGGAGATTTTGACAGTCGTGTTGTACATCACTCACCCTGATAATCGCAGCTCGACAGGAAGTCTCTGGTTTTGGGCTAGCAACATCTGCACTCACAGCTTGGCGCACATTTCACAAACTGTCTTTCTTAGAGATTATTTAAATTTAACAGTTGGGGTTTTGAAGTACAGCCAAATGTCTACTCTAAGACAAAAGCCTAGCACCCAAGAATTTACATTAAACAAAAATGTGAAAATGTGAAACCTTTACTTTGTCAGGAGCATTTTAAAAAACTAAAAGAAGTTCTAAACATAAATGTGTGATCATTCTGTTCTGTTCTTCATTATGTAAGCATAGAACAAAAAATACAGTAAGCATACAGCAAAGTAAAATCTCCCTAGACATCTGCAGTCCAGCACTATATCTTAACATTTGGACACCCTGATATAACAAAAAGACAATAGAGCAGCTGTGTTCTGTCTCCATCTCTTTAAAGGCTGGAGCACACTGTTCAGTGTGATGACCTGAGTGGAGGAAAAGATGGGCAGAGTGGTTTTCCATCATCATCTGACCAGATGGTTCTACCACTGGAGTGCCGAATCACCCACTTCAGAGACATGCTTCTGGAAAGAGGGGTGAGAACTTCATTTACATTTATTCCCTAAGGGAAATTTAATTTTCAGACTGGAGTTTTAAGAAATACATAAAACATCTCTTGGTTATGTATGTAGCCTCGGTTCCCTGAGAAGGGAACGAGACACTGTGTCTGGTTGATGACACGCTCTACGGGTGCCTCAATATACTTGTGAGCGCACCTGATGTGCATCAGGCACTGCCATGGGCCAATTACATTAGTATGATTAGACATGAGATTCAGACACTGGTCACACCAAAGGTGTTCCCCATAGCATCAAAACAGACACAGTGTCGAGTTCCCTTGAAAGGGAACATGATAATTGTGCTATTATTTACTAAAACTTTGTTTTAATGTCAGTCCACAGACCACATTAAGACACAAAATAAACATTATGAAAAATCTTCATGCAGCCATCTTTAGTATAATCATAGTGACCATGACTGACAATTTCCAAAAAGACAATTAAAAAGGTCTTTTTAGTTTAGGTCTTTATAAGCAAAGGTTGAGGTCTTTATGAGGTCTTTAACCCTTCTCTGAAGAACAGCATGCAGGTTTAGAAACACATTAGGGTAAGACAACATTTTCTGTGAGCGCTTGTCATTTAAAACTTTCCTCATTTGATTTTCATCTGGTGGGGTCATTTGGAGATCTAGACTGCTCTGTAGCTGAGCTTTATAATCACACCTGTGATCAGTTACTGAATGCTTCTGCACAAAACACAACAATGAGCGACTGGGCCTCATTGTTGAGAGAATGCTTTGTACTCTATTAAATGCAGTATATTTGCACACAGTGTGACTCTTGAAATGAATCAACACAACAGGCAGTAATTGACATGAGTTTGTTGTCTGAACAATACTCTTCCTGGTTGTCTTGAACAGGTGTCAGCTTTCTCCACCTGGGAGAAGGAATTACACAAAATCGTCTTTGATCCACGTTATCTGCTGCTGAGTCCAGAGGAACGTAAACAGGTATCTCACGACGGTCTCACTTCTGCTCACATCAGCCTTGATAAACCTCAAACATTATTAAGACTTCACACTTAATTGCACATTATCACAAGTTTACCACTATTTGTTGTAAAAAGTTGTTATGTTTTGGTACTAGTCATTCTATAATAAAAATATTCTAAATTCAACTAAGAATTCTTTAGTATTAAATAAATGTGTGGAAATGTCTATTTTAGGATATTCCAGTGAGTCAAATACTTCATAAATGAAGTATTTTATTATTTTCTGTTTATGTAGAACTTGATGGGTACAAACTAAAGCATACGTTACTCATGACAAATGAAGGAATTTGAGCATCACATTACTGTTGAGATGAAAATTTCTTACGGTCAGAATCATCCAGTTAGAATTTAGGTTGTAAGAGCTTTTAGGTTTGTTTCATTTGAATCGGCACTGCTCAGACAGATTGGGTAATGACATTAATGACATTACAGTACCGCAAGAGCTATTTTATTAATCACATGACTACTTATTTCTTTAATTGCTCATGTGTAAATAATAAAATCATTAAAAAATTAAAACATTTGTCTCTTTGCTCTCAGATTTTTGACCAGTTTGTCAAAGCAAGAATGAATGAAGAGTACAAAGAGAAGAAGTGCAAGCTTCAGCAAGCTAAAGAAGAATATAGAAAACTGCTGGAGGAGTCAAAAATCACATCTAGGTGAGTTTATGCATTTTGCTAATGAATTAAAGCGTCAGTGTCTCCAGAATGGATTATTTATTCAGCAAAGCTGTTAATAACTGATGGACTTTGCAGTTTTTGTCCAGGTTTCTTTGGATTCGTGTTTTTAATAACCTTGTTTTCTCCCTGAGTTCTCTCACATGGAACTCAGAAGAGTCACAGCAGGGATTACATTCAGACTGAAGATTGGGTTTTTGTGTGTTGTCTGTTTTTTTATTAATTTATAGGGAACGTATCAGAGGAGATATTGTATGAATCAATGCCCTGATATTAACACATGCACAACTTTTTCCAAACAATATATATTTTAATCATCATTCATACAGTGAATATATGTTTTCTTTCTGAGGCATTGTATTCCTGTATTTTTATAGATTCCTCCCACTGAAAGGTCTGACAAGGAAACAAACAACCATCTAGAATAGCACAGAAACAATCTAGTAACCACACTGAACCCCCAGCAACCACTAAAAGCCACTCAGAACATCTAGCAACCACATAGCACAAACCATGCACAAACCCTAATATTGTGATATTGAGTTTTGCTCAAGCATTTTATTCAAAAAATGTAAAAGTCTAGTTTTAATACCATTAAATAAATGCAACCACTGAACATCTGAAAATATCTGAGACTTTACAGAATGTTTCCTTGTTAGACTGAGCTGTGAGAGGTAAACCTGACGTTTCAGCACATTGGGTAGCAGCAGTACATTTGTGTTTGGCCAGTTATAGTGCTGTGGGGCAGTATTAGACAGCAGATAATGTATTGCTCTTGAAGCAGGTACATGCATTTTCACCTGATGTTTTCGCCAAAGGTTTTGCCCCGCCGCTCAGACAAAGCAAAATTGTTCTGCAATGCCATTTCTTTTTCCAAGGCTTTACTGTCAGGTGATGAAAACATCCACAATCAAAGCTCTATTAAAGGACATTTTTCATGAGAAAACACAGAACGATTGTGAAAAACAATTTCAAACCATCACACTGCTAAAATGAAACATCAAAATTTCTGTTTTCTCTTGCAGATCAACGTTCAAAGAGTTCTCGGAGAAGTGCGGAAAAGATCCACGATTCAAACAGGTTCTAAAGAGGAAAGACCAGGAACTCTTTTTTACCCAGTTCATCAGCACGTTGAAGAAACGGGATAAGGAAAACCGACAGCGTTTGAGGAAGATGAGATGAGGATTCGTGGGCATCGAAATTAATTCCTGCAGCTGATTCCTTGGAACTGATTTATCACATGGTCAGGAAGAGTGAATATGGTGATAACGGCCCTCCATATGTCTGACCAGATGACGGGGTGAAACCTACGGCAGTGTTGTTATTTGCTTTCCAGTGACTGATTTTCGAACAAACAAAACAAATGCAGAACCAGCTTAGTCTGGTTCAATGGAAGCGGCTTTAGGGATCAGCTTGTGAATTAACTCTATATATCTGAATCTGTTTCATATTGAAGCTCTTAATCTCCAGTTTGAGTTTAACAAGGTATCTGGATCGCAACGCTGAACATTAATACGATGTTTGACTTCACAGAAGAACACAAAACTACATTAAGCCATTGACCTGTGCATACAGGAAGAGAATGCATTTTTAATAATTGTAAATAAATGTTGATTTCCTGGCGCTGTGCTAAAAGTGACTGTTGAAGTGAAACATTTAATTTAATAAGGCAGATTCTCCAGTGAATCTGCAAGAATCAATGTGATGTTGTGCATTGATAGATTTATTGTCTAATGGTTTGTTGTAATTTGTCATGATATTGTAAAATTAGTGATGAGTTTAAACACTTTACAAAGCTGAATTTTCTGTAAACAAGAGTCAGAGCAAGTGAATTCTATTTACATTAATGAGAAGGGAAATTTATTTGAAAGATGATTTTGATGTTTTAAAAAGGTGTCTGAATTCGATTTAATTCAATTATTAAATACTTATTTTTTTCTGTTGCAGTTACGTAATTGGTCAATTTATTCAATACACAATGTCATATTGTTACCATGTAACAATTACAAATAATAATATGTTGACATTTTTTTAATTTGATTTTAAAATCTCTTTATTTTCACCATAATACCTCTGTCAGCTTTAAAATGGCAAACATATTATTTAGCATTTATTTTTATTGATAATTGCTTGGTTGATATTGAAATGTCACACATTGTGAATAAATGAATATAAAGCTCTGAATGATTCGAAAATAAACCAATATAAAACTCAACTTTCCTTCACCAGAATCAACACCAACAGCATAACAATGCTGAAATAAACATGACCTCTTATGAAATACCAACATATTGATGGGTACAAACTTCCTGGTTTAGGAAAAACCATGTTATTCTTATTAGGTTTTCTCATTATCTGACATGCCAGAGGTCAAAGTGTTAGTTGACATGTTCACTTTAATTTGTTTTCCTAGATGTTTGACAAAATAAGAATTTGATGCGACTCAAAATGATGCAAAATTATTCAATCGGTGCTCCACATAAATTTATCAGTGTCAAAATCATACGTGCTGCCAGATACATAGAAACATTAAACATTTCTCATGCATTCAAAAATGCAATACAAAAATACTATTATTATTTAATATAAATCTTACAATTATTTTGTGCATAACCTTTGGTGATAGTTCTCATCTGTTTGATTTGATATATACCTCGTGGATGAGTATGTGAAAGGGTCAAAGGTCATCTTCTGAGGGCATCTTCTGAGGGCTGCTCCTTGGTTCTGAATTCTTTGCAAGTAACCAACAACAAATGGCATATTTCATCACCAGTGTAGAGTAACCTCATTATTTAAATAGAAAAAATAAAACATCTCCACTGAATGCAGACTGAATATTTCATGATCGTGAAACTAAGGCCAGTGGAGACTGTTGTTTACTACAAATCTCCCCACAGGAACTCTCAGACGCAGACTTTTCTCAGACTCTCACTGCGTCTCATTTGAGCATTTGTTCAAATAAATAGTTGATGTCTATACATGTTACACCAGGTTTGACACTGGTTTTAAGTCTGTGTTATGTTCATTTAAGTCTTAGCATTTTGTAAGTCTTTATTTGATAATTAATCTAAAATACAGTATAGCAAATATTACTTGAATCGAAATGTCAATCAAATATACACTACCAGTCTTTTGTGACTTTGTGGCTCAGGTTTTTATCTCTGGTTTGACATGTACAGCAGACTCTGTTGGTTCTCACCTGTCATGAGACTGATTGTGATGCAGTAAGTTTAAAAAACAGGCAAGTTAATTTTTAACGCTTCAGCAGAGGTGCTAAGACAAAGCTATTTTCATAATCATTGTCTATTAAGATTGAAACTAATAGATTCAGTCCGTGGCGTGCAGAGACATCCGTAGAGGCAGAGGCACAAAAAAATACTTCAATTAACATAACCAACCATGATTTTTTTAACAGAATTTAAACAGTTTTCACAGAATTAGAGTTAATATCAAATTTAAGTTATTTATTGAATAAATCACCTGTATTTAAAGCAGTATTTGCCTGTCTGTTGTGTTTTTAAATATTTTAATGACTTCCTCATAATTAATTGTAATGTTTTTTTTATCCTCTCTTTACGTAGCATTCTATATAAAGATATTTATACAAATAGAATGCATAGCACATCAGACAAACAGGGGATGATAAATATATTAAATATTATTTACTTTTACTTCACCAAACAAAACAGTGAAAATCACAAATGTTCAGGTTTGTTAATGTTGTAAACTTTGTTTATGAAAGTATCATGAAATCAAACAAATTCCTTACGTGTTAAAAGAGTTTGACATTGACTTGGACTTCATTTCACAATACTAAAGATGTATTTTCCCAAGCTAATGAAAAACCATAAGTATAAAAACAAATAGTGAATAAAAACAAAGTGAATTCATTGTCAGAATTTATTCAGTCATTGTCAGAAATGCAGCATTTGCTACTTTTACATAGGCATAGTAGTATGATAAATGTACATTTTTTGTATTACCTGCTGCTTGTGCATTTTGAAGACTCATGGCTAAGATACTGCTGCGTGGCGCTGTAAAAACAAACTCCGCCTACCTCCCTATCTCAGCCAAAAACATTATCACTTACCTTGTATGAACTTGTATGTTAGTAATATTTTATTTGATGTTTTTATTATTGGTGATGCCAATAGTACAAAAGCATACTGTTATTTAATAAAGTGTTCCTGTGGCTCAGCTGGTAGAGCACTGCGTAAGCAGCACATAGGCTGTGGGTTCGATTACCAGAGAACACACATACTAATAAAAACGCACATATTGAATGAACTTTAAGTTGCTGTTGATAAGTATCAGCTAAATATAACAATAATAATAATATTAAATAATAGTATTTACTGTGACCCCACGTCTGTAGGCAGAGCTTATTGACATCCTTTATTCAGACAGACAGAGAGAAACATAAAGAGACAGACAGGCAGAGAGAGAGAGAGAGAGAGGGAGAGAGAGAGAGCGATCATAAGAATCATCATTGTATCTTAATCTTTTTACTTTGTGTATTAATTGATAAAAAATAGTATTCCCTCTCTAAGCCTCTAAATCTAAGCGTCTGCTCCATTACAGACAAAAACCCTTTCATATTCAATTACCAATTACAAGTAATTGGTAACAATTTCTTCATAAGGTGTTTGTGTTTTTAGCATCACTGTAACCATTAACTAACCGCTGGGGACGCTGGAGTATTTGGTTGTTGGTATTGAGGCTTAGGGCTCGTTTACCAGAGCGTGTTCTCACTGTGGGCGATGTGGCATTCGTTCTGTGTCACACAGGGTGATTGAGCCGACTCACTCGTGAGGAAAAGTCAACAGCCCTTCTCCATCAGTGTCACCTCTGAGAAACACAGCTATAAATAAACACTGGACAGCAGACAGTGTGCTGGCAAACTGTTTTATGGGGGAGTAAACTCCATTATGGCTCGATGGGACATCCATACTATCTGGCATCAATCCAAGCATGTGTCTACTCCTATCTATTATTCAAACTGCAGGTGACTCAGGCTGTGAAACACAGTGCAGAAATACCACTGGAGAAAGCAAGCCACTGATTGGTTAACGGTGAGCTCACCACTAAACCTGTTTTGACTATAAGACCAGAGTTGATAGTTGACAGACCTGCAGACAGCATCTAAAACCATCTTTGAGGAATGAACCTGAATTCATAATCACAGGTGGTTGAATTGAATGACTCCTTTAAAAAACAACTAAAAGTTCAAAACCCCACCCTCCAAACATAGAGGTTTTCTGATTGGCTGTGTTTTCTAAGAGCCTAAAGGAAGTGACAGTTCCCTTGAGATTTTTTTTTATTTTTTATTTATTCATCTGCTGTTTATAGAGATGTTTGTCACACAGAGAGGTGTGATTTCTCAGAACACCTATTTCAGCGATGTCTGGTAGGTGGTAGGAACATTTAGGAATAAATAATATATCTTTAATTAGAGAGAGAAATTATATAAGGAAGTTCTCATTTCAAAGTTTACATTTTACATTTATTCATTTAGCAGATGCTTTTATCCAAAACGTTTTTTAAAAGAGAGCATTTAACATTTTGCCCTAAGAACCAACAAGCCTAGTCTACAAAACTACAAGCTACAGTAGGAATAGTTCCGATGTAAGGGACAGGACGAACAGTAGAAGAGAATTTTTTTTTTTTTTTAGAACAATGTTTAACAAGGTTAACATCTGAGAATTAGGGATTAGTCAGTTGTCTGTGGAACAGGTGTGTCTTGTTTTGAAGGGTGAGATGGTCTTGGAAGATGAGGTTGAGTCTGGCAGCTTATTCCACTAGAGAGAAACAGAATATGTTAATGTCTTAGAGGGCGATCTGGTACCTCATTGTGAGGGAACAATTATGCATCCATCGTTTACAGAACATAGTTGGCAGGAGGGGACGTATATCTGAAGTGAGTTTAGGTAGGAGGGTGAAGTTCTAGTGACTGTCCTAAAGGACACGATCAGAGATTTAAAAAGTTCTTTATTATGGTTGTAAATTCTAAAAATTGTAATCTGTAGTGACCCTTAAAAGAACATGATTCTACAATCTGACCCGACGGCAAACCTGCAGATTGTGTGTGCAAGCATATCTCACATTCAAAAAGAACCTTTGCACAGAAGTATTTGAGCCAAAGCAGCAGTTTATTTCTAAGGTCCAGAAAAAGGCTGGAAAATTATCATAAACGTAATAATTGTACTAAAATAAATGGGAATTTTTTTAATTGTAAAGTCATATAGTCTATAGTATATGATCATATAGAAAAGAAACTAAATCTTATGATGCAACTGTGGCATTTATATAATAAACGGTCTAACTCAGAGTCAGGAATAAATGGCACTTGAGGCTCTGTGATGAGAATATGAAATCAGAAGGGAAATTATCAGAAGTGGCAGAATTGGGGACAGAGATGTCTGAGGTAAATCACATCTCAAAACACACAGAAAATAAATGCTGCAGGATAAAACTGAGATGCAGAATGGGAGGATGGGCCGAGGAATCAAACCCAGGGAAGTGAGATCTTGCAGGCTTCAGAGAGATCAGTGCACAGCTGTTATGATGAAGCATAAGAATCATTATTGATGCAGACAAGCCTAGAGAACTAATGAAGGACAAGAATTCTTGAAACATAAACAACATTTTTAATTTGCCACAATTTCCATTAATGTAACAGTGGAATGACAAGCAGAACATCTATAGCAAAGGGTATGATGGGGAATAGGAAAAGGGTATGACAGGAAATATTAAACAGATCTTTTTTCTATCCTTCCACACATCTAGATTAATAAACTTGATTTTTTTTACATTTAATATTTAGCCATCATAATTTTAGGGTGCTTGATTGCTGTACCAAGTCAAGAATGCTCCACCCCAAGTCTCCCATATTCTGATCCCCAGACACAGTTACTGTATGACTCTCTCCCTCATTCAGTGTAAATGTAACACCTTCACAGTCCTTTTATGGTCCACCAGGTCCAAATTTCTAAAAACATAGAAAAGTGATAGCAACCAAGTCAAATGATCTGAAGTAACATTCATGTCCATAGTGCATGTCAAATAAACTTCATTGACATTTAATACTTAGAATTTGGTTTTATTTTAAACCTACAACCCTTAGTATATGTTTGCTCTGGTGAACAGCGCTAAAAATAAATTAGTCTTATAGCATCACAAAATTGTTGTTGGGTGAAGTTATAAATAAAAGAAAAAACACACAAAAACAAACTTAAATTCCAAACTAACCTACTTTTTATCTCTGAACTTCATAATACAATGCACTCATTAGTGAAGCACTCCACTGCATAAGAAAAATGTGCATTTAGAAATGTAAATAAAATTGGTACTGTTTACATGAGCATTTGAGAAAAAAACATTATTCATGTAATATTCATAAGAGAGTGCAGTAACGCTTGCTTGTTAGCAACTGCTGGAGTCTCTGTTCACCAGGAGGCGTGTTTAAGCACTGAGCCCCCCGGTACAGTCACAGCCCCACAGATCTACTGCACACTCTTTCCAGTCATTTCAGTTTGTTCTAGCAGTTATCAGATACAAGGTCTCTTGTTTGTTATAAAAATGCACACAACAATGAGAATAGTCAACATGAGTGCCTTGTGATAACTGATGCTCACGTTGCTAAGCTGTTTCATTTTGTGCTGTATTTGTAATGATATCTAGTAGTTTCTGAGTCCTCTTTCTGCTAAACTGTTAATAGTTTAACACTATGGTGTGTCTTCCTTTATGTGACCACTGTATAACTGTACTATATTCCTGTAGGGTTAGGGTTAAGTTTTTAGCACACATTATCTAAACATAATATGATAAAAAATAATGTCAAGGCCAGCTTGCTTGCTAGACAGCCTTTTAAGCCACAATATGCACACTCCCAATGGGAAAGCAGTCCCAAGATGCCAGCAGTAACCTAATGTATGAGCATGGTTGTTAACACACAGCCTGACAAGGCAGCTGCCTGTAGGCAATAGGTCACTAGATTTTGAAACAGAGCTATGGATCAGAGCAGATGATAATGTATAGCAAAACTGAGAGTTTTATTAGTATGTTAAAGCATCCAACCCAGATAACACCTGGCTTATCTTTATTCACCAGGGGTCGTATTACAAAAACATCATCAGATATCTTATCTGTAACCATGGTGATTTTAGTAAAGATCTCATTTAGAACATTGAACTTGAGTTTAACTTAACTTTGGGTTTAAGATTAAGGTATAAGATAAGGTTTAAGATAAGGTTTCTGTAATATGACCCCAGGTGCAAAAATGACAATAAATGGCATTATATTAATGCTAGAATTGCTCTTAGTTCAACTCTTGAAATATAAGCAAAATTGGAATATACATTCTCTTTAAAGTACTGTAATACACAATAACAGAGGCACAAAGCACTAAATAAATCACACAGAGCTGAAAATGGAAAGCTGCTGGGCAAAAATGTCATCGTGGATTTCAGAGTTTTATTTCTCCCAACCCAAACATTTGTTCTTTCTTCAAGAAGTATCCGCTTGACTGTGGGCAAATATGCATTTGTGAAGTATGTGAGTACAGAGGTCTGGTATATGATATCACTCACATTTATACTGATCCCTGTCAAAACCTCAGTTCAGCTTCTGGCACTAGAAGTCTACCCCTGAACCATGGAACTGCTCTTTCAGAGGCTCTGAGATGCCTCATGGATGAATTTCTGGACCTCAAACAAGACAATTACATGCTTTTATTATGCTCTATAAATATTTCAGCACCCAATCAAATGCTTCACTGTTCAGTGCGATATTCACCACCCCAATAAATCTTTTACTATAGCAATAGCACTGTTTGCAAGAACAGACTATCTTAAGAGCTCATTTCAGTTTGCTCAATGCTAATTAGAAGACATTCAGTACTTTAATCAATATGAGAATGAATATTGAAGCACTTAAATGAACACCAATCACCAGAATGTCAATAGGCTTTGATTTGAAATCAAAGTAGATGAAACACCGCATGCAATAACTTTGACTTTTAAATAAGCCACAGCACACAGCTGAAGTACATTAGTATGTCGCTTTTCATATTTACAGAGATATTCATATTTATTGTTACCCCATTTTGACAGTTGCTGGTAGCTTAGATATTGATGACATCAGTAGGATTATGTACTTAATTTTTTATTTAATTTTTACTAACTCATGGCTTTATGACACTGCATTACCTTGCTCTTTTTTCTGTAAACACAAATTGAGATGTTATGCAGAATATACAAGGTTGTCAAATGCAATTTGGCCTTACATTTCAAACAGTTGATCACAAGACATGGCTTTGGTAGTGCTAAAAAACAACAAACAACAAAATATAAAGTTTATTTTATATAAAGTATTCATTTAACAGCCATGGTATACTGTGTTATACTATCTATTCTTTTATGTATTTGCTTAATATAGATGAAATAAGCTTTAAAAAACAGTATCTTTTTTCTTTCTTCCCAGTATATCGTGAATACACCACTAGTGTAGAAATAACTGGAGGCAGTATATGTACTTTAACCAGCCAAACAAGGAAACACATCTCTCATTCTACAATGATCTTATAGACTTTCAATCCCGTTATGAATTCATGCCACATTCACAGAGGAACATGAAAGTATTTCACACAGTTTAGCCTCCGAGTTTAACTTCCTCTTGTCCAACTACACTAATCAAAAGAACTCAGATTTTTCCATCAATGATTAATATGTTTTCCTCATATTCCTCTAAATATTTCCAATATTCCAGGAAAGGAGCAAACACAACAGCCCTCGTAAGCCTTGTTATACAGAGACAAATTAAAGACGTGCAACTTAATGTCCCTTAAAATGAAAGCACTTTGTGAGGCTGACTGCTGCTATAATTCTAGCTGACAATGCATTGGTCATTTAACAGACTGTGCGTTTGTTGGTTCTCCTCTCTGCCAATTAATCAGACGACTATTTGCATATGCCGAGCAAGCAAACCAATCTGCCCAGACGCTTATAGAGTTGTAACATTAATAGTGAAACACAGTCACTAATGAAATGCCATTTGATCTCATTTCCATAGTTAGAGATGCTGTGCTGTTTTAGTACATATTTTAGGTAAAGATAAAATGTCAAAAAAAGTAAAAGAAGAAAAAGTAAACCTAAATATTTTTTGATACATTATTGGACCATTTCACTGAAAACTGCGTAAACCTGGCACTGAATGCCAATATCCTTAATATCAAACACAGAAATGTACAACATTATCATAAACTGCACAGTCCCAACTGTAGGTTCAGTTATATGTTAGTGTTTGATTAAAACCAACAATAGAAGATATGGGAAGCCTGTTAGTTTTTCTCCTCCGGTTTTAAACAAGACAAGCCTATTTATATTGCGCTCCTAATTATGTTAGTTGCATTTTATTGCACTCAGCAGAGGAAAATGGCAATGCTGAAAGCAAGCCTATCAGAACAAACCTGCGACCCATTTTTAGGTTATAACCCATCAGTTGAGAACTGCTGCTCTGAAGCTCTACATACACAACAGTCTCTCTCACTCTCTCATATGGGTTTAGAATTATTGCCATTTGAAAAACAACCTTTGTGCTAAACATTTGACTCACTGGGCCAAAACACTCAGACTGTCATTATTAACTCATCACCAGTGCTCTAATATCATGCACTGAAAGTTAAATGTACATTACTATTGCCAGGGTCACTTTGCTCTTTGTAAACAGAGCAATTTACAGAGCTAATCTAGTGATGTTGGTACAGTTTTATAGTCTGTGTTGTGTCACACATATTCAGGTTTGTGTGTTATAGACGTGTATATAATAATGGTGACGTACTGTGTGTAGTACATTACATGGCAGAATGGAGGGTAGACTCACTGTCTTAAATAACAGGTTTGACTATTTCAGCTACACCAGTTATGAACATTTTAATAGAACGGGAAATTTTCTGTTTTACCATAACAATACATTAACTGAGGTAAGACATTGTTCACACAGTTTGGTGTGGAAGAACTCAACTGGGCTGCAAGAAATGCATATATACCGAACTGCTTCTAGGAGGAATTGAAACTCCTAGCCAGACCCAATCACTCACAACTGCAGCCTGACCTCACAGACGCTGGGAGCAAATTCCTGTAGCTGAGTTCCAACATCTAACAGAAAACCTTCAGAAAAAATCAGAAGCTGTTTGCAGCAAAAGATAGACCAACAACCTATTAATGTCTCTGGTTTTGAAACAGAACATATGAATCAACCTCCACCTTTGCTATCTACCATTTGTGATGTTCATCTACAGTCTATAATGGTCCATGAAGCATCCCAGCTCACCGAAGAACATTTCTAAGTAACAAAAATAACCCAAATACATAAATGACATACTGTGGATGAGATACACAAATGGATCAATGGACCACAGACACCCTCGGCTGACAAATGGATATTCAGGAAGCTGTTAGCTGCAGAGGACTGGAAATTGAGTGAGCAAAATCTTCTCAAACCATGTGCAATTTAATGGTGTTTTATAAGTGCACAGTTACACACATGGTCACAGAATAAAACACAGATGTACACTGGGGTGCAAAAACTGGATGTTCATGTACAGTTTACAGTGTGAACTTATGAATCCTGAATAACCAGGATTCATTATAAACCCAAGGTAAAGCATAAACTTTGTGAAAACTGAAACAAGATTACACACAGAATTACATTTACCCAAGGTTATAATGGCCCTAGGTTAATCATTTCAAGTGTGAAAAGCCCTTTGTTATTTAAACCTGGAAATGAAATAAAGCAGCTATCCAATCAAAGTCAGACCTATCCATTTTATTATACAAAGCAAAATGCCACTTCAGTTTTTGAGTAACAATGAAATAACATTAAAGATAGAATGCCTAAACCCCCCTTACATTGCTATGATAAAAATCAAACCGATTGGATACGCTTTAAGTCTCACTGGATTTTCTGACTAAAACTATCCATTGTACAAACAGGGTTTCATTTTAATTGCCACGAGTGAAAGCTTGAGGGATTTTCAGCATTTTAGACCTAAACTTTCACGACAGGCAACAGCTCTTTTGGTAAAGGATGAAAATTGTTTTTGTGCGGCTGGTTTATGGATTTTACTGAATTTGTTTTACCAAATTCACTTCTCATTAGACATTCCACATGTGCATTCTGCAGAGAAAATGGTGCTATTTTCCCACGGGGCCTCTGCTCGCTAAATTGTTTGTGTCTGCAGCCATTTGGGTTGATATGCCAGAAAACCACATATTGAGTTTTGAGAAACGAGTTTTAAACGAAGGTTCCGCTCAGATAAGCAATCAGAATACATGTGGCCCAGTAATCTTACAGAAGAGCAAGAGTTTTGATTGCAAAACAAAAATCTTGTTGCCTTTAAATGAATAAACCACACGTCCTTATCTACATGGTTGTGTAAGGTTAAGAGATAGCTCCTCTGGATATCTTAACCAGGGTCTGTAATGGCCAATCTGGCAGGGTGGCAAATAGTTTCCTGACTTCCTGAAATATTCACCAATTCCCCAATTAGAGCTTCGTGTCACCTCTCCCATTTGTCAGTGCCTCATTTGGCCTGGGTTTCTCTCACTCTAGCAGGAGATATGCCACATTCGATGACTAATTAATCAAATCTTGGCTCTTTTACAGGCGGAGAGGAAAAGTAATCTGCTGTCTATAGGGAATGTGTATAAAATGCTTATTCCATGCGCAAGTTTAATCTATCATTTACAGGTGATTCACACACAGAGGGGGCACACGGCCATACGCTCCCTTCTCAAGGGGCTCGTTAGGGACCAAAACAAAGAGCTTGCTTCATTTACTTATTTTTAATATTCATTAGCATTATTAAAGAGACCATAGACAATATCTAGATTCTAGTCACTGTATAATTTTTAGTGTATGTGATACTCAAACTGAAACTTGCCCTTGTAAGAATTAATTACTAAATTAAAGTAATAAATGAGACAACAGTTTTATTAAGTTTCTTAGCTTAAATCAAATGTTAGCATTTCAATATCTAATAAAGAAAAATGTGATCTTCTGTACAAAGATGTTAACATGAGCAATAAAGTGTTTCCTATTACATAATTTGTCTACAGCAGAATATTTCTTTAAAAAAAATTCTAACCTAAATTCTAAACCTTATCTTTGGGTGTCAAAGGACCCAACCAAGTCATTGATACCAAATTTGTAATGCAAACAAGTCTAAAACTCGTGTGTGGAGCTCATTTCTAAAGTTTCTTCATGCTACCAGGTTTAGTTCATAAGTGGTCTGGATTTGCATGGACGTTCCCCTCTGCAAAGATTATCTCGTGAGTCTCCTCCAATATTCACCTTCTTAGTCGTGACATGTCCTACATTCATGTCTATGAGGTCAACCTGGATTATAAACTGCGTAAATTGGTAAAACATTTCTCATTGCTCCATGTTATCCTTATTTAAAGAGCTCTTTGATCGTAGCACAAGGTTCTGGGATTTTGAATATTCAATGAGGTAGCTGGGGCATCTGCACTCACATAATTATTGCATCTAAAACAGGTACAGTACTGCCATGCATTTTAAATGCAGTCTCAATCCTCAGCAATCAGAAGCAATCCATCTTAAACAGGTATATGTGAAAAGACATGCATTTCACACTTTGTCCCAGCCCAGTTTAATATGCGGGGACCGTGAGTGAGTTGTAATTTGATTTCCTGACCAGTGTAAACAGTGGTCTCACACAAAATTGTCACTCTTATCTGGGCACTTAATTCCAATCTGCACACACAGAATTTGTTTTTTACTGCAGTGACAACTGGATTCTACAACTAAATCACTCAGAGCTGAAAAACTGAGGTGGGGAGAATGACTCTGGGGGACTGAATCCAGGGAGTGAATGTCAGGGGGAACAGAATTCCACTTTAAAATTTAGAGGATTTCCATATTTTATATATATATTTTATATATTTATGTATATATATAAATATATATATATATATATGTATATATATGTATATATATGTATATATATATATATATGTATATATATATATACACATATATATATGTCTACAGACTAAATTTATATATTTTTCTTTACCCCAGCCATGCATATCTCCCTCCTTTCCCATTTCTTGCATCCCATCCCCATACATCCTTCGCTTTTTCTCTCCTCATTCATTGTTGTGGGCCCCTCACCAGACAAAACATGATGCAAGACATGCAGCATGTTGACAACACCAACATCTACTCTTCCCGCACAGCTCAAAACACAGGCTTTTATAACCTGCCCTTCAGTTGCTGACAATGATTACTGTATCAGTCTGATTGGTGCAGACAAAGGGGCGTGTAAAGAGGAACTCAACACTTATCCTTTACTATTACGATTTAAACTTAACCAGAATCCGTCCAAATTGTTTCAACCACCCCTGCAGTCTGGGACATATCAGTCAAGATAAAACCATTTTAAAACAACAGGCATATATGTTTGAACATTAACAAAAGACTGCACTTCTGTCACTGGTGCTTTACTAAAACACAATGATGTTAATACATCTTTAGATGCTAATACTACTTGGAGCATAAACAACTAACAAAAACGGGTTTGCATTCAATAGTTTTTCATGCTAATGTCTCTGGGTTTTGTATGTAACCTTAGTTCCCTGAGAAAGGGAATGCGAAACTGTGTCTGGTTTGATGCTGTGGATCACCGCTGTCTGAATCTCATATTTAATCATACCAAACCAAACTTATTGGTGCACACCAGTACTTGATGTGCATCCGGTGCACCTGCAAGTATATTAGAGCAACTGTAGAGGATATCATCAACTTTTGCTGTCTGAAAGACATGTAAACAGGCACCTCTGAGCTGAGTGTGCATGCTCCTCACTCAGGCAAATGACACACAGTTCTTGCATGTCCTCAGATGTCAGAAACCTCTGGATGGCACACACTTTCTGAAGTTCTTTGTAACTGGGAACATGAGAACAGAAAAAAGGCTCATTAAGACAAAGATTTAGATTTATGCATTTGGCAGACGCTTTTATCCAAAGCAACTTACAGTGCATTCAAGTTATACATTTTCTTAGTATGTGCTAGATCTATAGATGCCCTAGATCTATAGATGCCTAATATACTTACAGGTACACCTCATGCGCATCAAGTACTGCCATGGAACAAACAGGATTGGTGTGATTAGAAATAAGAATCAGACACCGGTCACACCGAAGGTGCTCCATATAGCATCAAACCAGACCCAGTGTCAAGTTCCCTCGAAAGAGAACCATTATCATTGCATGTACAAGAATGTAGTTCCTGAAATTTTACTAGAAGACAGTGTTAACCAGGTTAGAGAATGGTGAGTTTAGAGGACTAAACAGGATGGACAGGCTATACTAGTCTCAGTTTGATTTGACATTCTAAGATTAATATTGAAGATTGGATTGAAGATTGAAGAAACTGGAGGAATGTTTTTCATGTCAGTAAAATTGCCATGTTGCAATTCATGTCTGTGTCTTAAAACAAAATGCATTTCCTCCATGGCACAGAGATTGTTCAATAGCAATTATTGTGGCAGAAATAAAACAGTATAAAACAAAATTCTTCATTGTTTAAAAGCAAATTGTGGTCATAAAAAAATGAAAGAACTTTTGGAAGCCTGCAGTCATATACTTTCATATACTAGTCATCACTACACAGCAGATGTTACAAATCACAATATTACAGTACAAAACATTCAACAACACTAGAAATGATTGAGTTGTTTTTATGCTTTGTAAATATAGACTGACAACACAATAAGTAACTAAATGAGAAGTTATTATGGAGTAATAAATTGTATAAAAATAAACACAAAGACTGTCACCAAAACCTGGAAATACAGCAGCATATAAAACAATTTATGATTTCCATACCAGGTGTGAAACTAGGAGACGAGAGAAACTATGAGATGACATTAGTGGTTTAGCCCAAAAACAGACACAATGCAGGGGTTCTGAGCAATCTTCTACCAAAAGATATTTAATTTAAAATATTTAATGGAGTTTATCTCTAATATAAAAAAAATAAGACAATCGGTTTTGAAGCTGAATGCACTGAATTAGTCTGGTATTTGTGCTTAAGTGCATTTAGACACTATTTATACACAATGTTTTAACACTGATGTGACATTTTTATTCATACTGGATCATTTTTACATTCGCCATAATGTGAGAATATTAAACAACTTAATTTAGCGATATAGCTTTCTATAGACCAGCTGGTAGATCATGGCACTAGTAAAGTTTGAATCCCAGCACATACTAATAAAACATGTAAAAGAGTGAATACATGGTTAGTCAATTTGGATAAAAGCATCTGCCAAATGTATAAATGTAAATTTAATGTAATGTAACAGTTTAAAGGATAACAGTGCATTGTAGAAACAGCACTTGCTATAGTGAAGGAATAAATGGACTGGCTGTCAATGGAAATGTTTGGTATCATTAACAGCAAAGACCAGTAGTCATTTGTTTTGTGTTGGATGTCTGTATACCTAAATGATGCTATGTATAATCTCATTTTAATTGAATAAAAACAGTGTTATTTGCATTCTCAAAGGCAGAACATAATATGCTTTGATAAAGCTACATTAAAAAATATTATTATGATACAAATAGCCTATTATAAAATTAAATAACCTTATTACAGATTATATTAGTAGGTGCTTATATATTAAAACTGCTTAGCCACAGTAACCTAATATGCTTTAGCCCTGAGAGCCCAAGAATGCATTTTTAACCCAGACTGTGTTTCACTTTCAGTGAATACATTTCTAATCAGCTTCACATTTATACAAGGCCCTTTTGTGAACATAGACGAAACAGTGTATGACAAAGTAGAAGATGGTTGAAAATATGACTGCTGGCTGCTAGCTGTAAGGTTTTGGACAGAATGGTGCAGAAAATAATTAAGTCTTTTTCAGCTAGACTGCTTCAGAGAATGCTTGGCAGATTTCAATATGGGCCCTTCAGGAGAAATATGGAAATGAATCCAAAGAGGAATCATGTTGGAGGAAGCTGGGAATTTAAATAAGGCTGCAATGATCCAGGATACATACATCATTGCAGGATGAAAACATGGGTAAGAAAGAGCTTCACAAGACCGCCTGTCAAACGTCCTGAGATGATAAATATGCACAGTAATTTTATAAATGACAACGCGTTAATACCTTTATGACATTTGATCTCCTTGCCTTTTCTGGTACTCCATGTTTTCTCTGTTTCTCTTCTCCTGCCCTTGATGTTTCTCGCACCCAGTGTTGTGTTTCTTCTTCTCTGGTTGGGAAATGTACAACATCAAAGGGGTTTGACACTTGACAGATCTCCTCATTTCATTCTTCAATGAGTTTGTGTCATTTCTCCACACTGAGGCACTTCTGACAGACACACACTCTTTCCTGGCATCAAACTCACAGGCATACCGACAGCCGAACCGAAAGCACAGAGCTGCTGCTTATAAAGACTTGGTCAGACTAAAAAAGCTGACCAAAGAGAATCATGGGTCCACTAAATATTTAGACACAACACTGATTGAAATGAAATACAGAACTAGAAATGCACTTACCTTACAGTAAGAAAACCTTACAGTGTGTTATCCTCATGGAATTCCACTTCTAATGTTAGTTCAGTTTAAAACTAAAAGCATAATTTAGTTTTATGTGACCATTTTCTGACTTTACAATGAAACAACCCTAACAATAATACTAATGGTCACCTTAGCAAACATCACTAATAAATAGTCTATGCGAACAATTTGTGTTGTAAACATTAGAGTGTGTCTACACAGTGTTATTCATGACATGTTGACATTTAAGGATACCCAGCAAAGATGTCTAATAAAGCTTAAAAAGAGTTTGTGTTTACCCTGTCAAGAACAGCATGATCTTTCAACCACATATTTATGCCCAAGGTCTGCACACAGTGAATAAAATTTCCACAAATTTTGCATATGCAATATCTCCTTATTGCTTTCTTGTTTTATACCTTGTTTTCTTGCATGGCAGCATATTCTATCAGAGTAAATAGATGTTTGAATGTATAATGATTAAATCAATGTCTTACATTCAACACCACACACTTGATTTACATGCATGGAACAAAAGCAACCTTATAACCTCTTATATTCTGGATCATTATGTTCTCATATCTTTCAAAGTGTCGACTAGGCGACAAGCGATTATTCACAATTGGAGAAAAATATTGGCAACATGATGGGATTTCATCATTAGTATTGATTCAGAAAAGATCTGTGGTGCTGCAGCTAGACAGCCTGGAAGATAAAATGTTCCTTTGTTCAGCTATATAAGGCACCAGAAGGTCAGGCATGCATAAGAGAACTGCAGTTTGCCCACAGGCAAAATTAGACAAAGAGAAAGAAAAAATATTTAAAAAAATGTTTTATCTATTGCTGTTTTAAATATAAGATTTTGATATCCAACAAACTATTTTTTTAAATCACAGTATAAGAGTGTACTGTTGGAAATATGTCAGGCGGTACTTGAATATAATGCAGTTCTTTGGTATTATGGTGCATAATATGGCATAAAATCTGAATTTCAACTCTTTCCTCTTGAGAAAAATAGGAAACTTGACAGAAACACTTATTACACTCAGGGTAGATTGAGATATCAGCTTGATGCCTGGAGGGTGTTCTGTCCTCTGTGCTTAATATTCTGTCACTTCAAAAAAAAGTGACAGAATCCACCTGATCAAGAAACTGTCTGCAGAAGGTCTTTAAAAGCAATAGTTCACACAGAAGGTTCAATACTGTCATTATTTACTCACTTTCATGTCATTCTAAACCCGTATGTTAAAAAGGGGGAAAAATCATTAGCCTCCCAACCACAGAAACATCACAAAATATGAGCCATTGTTTTGTCTGTATCTTTTCAGTGTTGTTGTGTGAATTCATGAGTTTTACAATAATAAAAGTTTTACAATAATATAATTGACTCATATTTTACTCAAATATTGATTCCATATTCAGGTAGGGAGAGCTATAATGTGGGAAAAATCACTTTAAAATAAGGGACTTGTTGTCCAGTCAGTTAACAAATTAACAGGCAGCACTTTTGTATAAAGGCACTTACAAGGGTACTATACATCATTTCTAATGATCCAGAACAAATTCAAGTGAGCTTTACAGATAACCAATGAAATATTTAATACCTACAATGCTAATATGTTAAAAAATGAACAATGAACATTTGTGATTTTACTTTTTCCAGTCATCACACAAAGGATTGTGGGATATCATATGCAGGGAAGAATATATCAAATATGTGATTTTAAAACCAGATACCAGCATTTTAGCAGACTGCGTGTCCGCAAACTTTGAAATTTGGATGTACCTTCCTATCTCCAGATAATGTCAATGATGGCACAAAGCCCATATGACAGAATAACACCTTTGAGGTTGACAAAAGATAATAAACTCTGACCGTTTGTCCGTTATGTGTCCTCGGCGACATGACCTTGCTCAGCTCTGAGAGGTTGGGTTCACAAGCCACTTTCATTTTTAACAGAACTTGCCAAGTCTAGTTCAGCAGATATGGAGGCATTATGGGAAATGTTCCAACACTTGATCTCTGTTTGAGAGCAAAAGGTCACTGTGAGAATGGAGCAGGTACTTTTGGGACCTGTGGTTATTATGATGATGAAAAGTTTGAAGGACTGTAAAATGTGTTTCTAAAGAAAACTATGGGAAAGACCATTTGGCTACTGATTTGAAGCACCCTTGATTTGAAGTTCTTTATAATACTACACAAACAGAATTTCAAATGAAAATGAAAATGATGCCATTGGAAAATAGCACACATCCTATGAACTACTTTTATAGTGTTTTTTGTCTGTTTTTGGAGATTAACAGTCACAATTACCAAGAGCTCTTGTAATATGGACCTAAGAGAAATCTACATTACAGAATGTTTCCGTAAAGTTTATATTAAACAACAAACACAACAGTAAAGTTACTTGAAAACTTTTAGAAACATTCAAAACATCCAGTTTTTAGACTTTGTACTGACGCTATTACTTGGTTTTAAGAACTTTATTTAAACGTTTTTGTTTGATTTTGTAACGTTTTTACAATGTATAACATTTTTAATATATATACTGCAAGAACTTTTGGTAACTTGGAGAGAACTTTTAGAGAACGTTCTGAGAACATTCCCTGTTAGCTGGGCTGTGTTCATTTTAGGGTGAACTATTCCCTTACACCTTTTTATAATACTGTGCATACTACAAATACTGTATCTGAATACTGAAAATACTGCTACTTAAAGTTCACAATGTAAAGTTCTGTGTGTTAAACTCCTTAACAAGCATCATTTGTCAGCTCCAGTCATCAGCTATGTCAACAACACCATGCCTGATGCTTCCATCTAGATGATTTATGCAGCTGTTCTTTCATCTTTAACACTAAAGCAGGACCGGGTTTGGACTAATGGCAGTCGGCCCAGCTAGACTGATTACTAGGAGAAGAGAACTAAATAGTAGCTCATAATTACCTGTTGAGAAATGGCAGATTGCTGGCACAGGTGCTGAAGCAGCTCGCCCACATTCTTCTTTTATTTTTAACAGAAAGGTTGACAGATTACAAAGATGGCATGACCTGCACAGACAGACTCAACGAATATGTACTAGGGATGTTGATGTTAAATCCCTGCTTAATGCGCTTCACTTTTTATACTAAAAGTAAAGAGCTTTGCTTATCATAGTCTCACAAACCTGTGGGCCACTATGTTGCTTAATCTGGCCAAGAACCAGCCTTTTAGACAGGAAAGATCTGCCTGACCATCACATAAAGCAACTGAACCCAGTTTGTTTCATTAAACATGCACCTGAAATTTGATATAGTAATACAATAATAAATTGGTGTAGCATAAATAAAACACAATTTTTCAGCCCTTTTGTGGTTCCCTAAGAAGCAGTGTTTTCCACAAGGGTTTGGACCAAATGCAGCTTCAATTTGGCAGTCATTTAAAACAGAAAAGATTACAAAGGAACACTTGTGAAGTTTGCTCTTCATTTGTAGTGTGGGCAGCTTATTTGTAATGAGGCTGCTGTCTAAATTCATGAATTCAAATTGGCATTGATCTAAAATCTAATCAAAGATGAAGCCATTAGCTTTGTTCCCACCATGTTCTGTGAAGTTCATTTGTCTAACTATTAGCTTTATACTGATTTTGATTAGTGCTTTTAAAATTTGATGTTTGAACATTTGAGTGGTTTAATGTTTTTGGTGTTAAGCTACACTCTGCGGGAAACATTGTTGACTCCTGACATTGAGAACAAACAGCTCGGAAACATAGTTGTCTTTAACATCAGGTTTTTAAAAACCACAGCTGCCAAATTGTCAGCATCTGCAGTAAAAAGCTGCATTCTGTCCAGCAGAACATAATTACTTTTACACGCACAGCCAGGATGATAATATACACATGGCTTCTGTGATTTTTTCACTGTGATTGGACAGGCAGGTTGTGTGGATAAGATAAGCTTAGAAGATATTGCTTGCTTCCCTTTTCCATGTCAGTCTTGAGATCTGGAAGATTAATTCTGAGCTCTTTAATTACAAAAATGCCTGTGGCATAAACCTTCACTAGCAACAAAATAAACAATTTACTGCTGATTGCCACAGGCACACAGTTACAGCAGCAAAGACAACTGAGAAACATCTATAGAAACATGCTGAGTCTATCAGATGTTCCTTTCACAAAGAACCAAAAAAGCCTTCAATGCAATATAACCTTCATCTTCAGGGAAGAGAGAGAGAGTGAGATAGAAGACCATACAGGCTTGATTCAAAACAGTAATGAATTTTATTTCTCAGCCATTTATGCACCCATATTGCAATCATTAATACCCTTTTTTAAATGTTTACTATAATCCCGGCTGGACCTGATGTTTTGAGTAGTAGACTACACTGCTTTGGCTAAACATAAAGTAGGTCCCAAGAACTATAAAATCCTCTGCTCAGTCTTCTGAGTTGAGATTAAATTTGTTGCATCTTAAACAATGTGGCTTTAGATTCTTTCCTTTATCATGAATACAAATTAAACAACAGCAGAACTAATCAAAACATTCATGTTATAAAAACTATGGTTGTACAAACTCAGCAGAGGCTGCAGACTAAGAACCTTCATATTGCATTCGCCAAGTAATAAAGCTGTATTAAGTGCAATAATCCTTGTGGCTATACAGTGATTTTAGCACAGGTAAGGTGCATTCTTGAGTATAGTTCTATTCAGAGTATGAAAGACACGTTTTATGTCAACCAATGTTCAATTTATTATTAACTATGATCTGCATAAATGTAGCACAACCAATTAGAATTTAGAATGAAAAAGATTTCATTTTCGACATCAACAGAGTAAAGGTCACACAGGTGAAATTAAGGCAGATCTTAAAACAACAACTACACAAATCAGCTTAAAAGAGTTTGACTGTAGATATTCAGCTATGGTGAGGCTGGCAGAGAGCTGGAAAAACATGTGCACTGATTACAAACCTTCTGCACATAAACCCTGTGTAGCAGCCTCAGGTGTCCACTTTTAAAGGTCAACTCAACCAAACAGCTTTGAAATAGCAGAGCTGTTTTGTGCTCCATGTAAAAGCCCTATGTCAAAACAACCTCTTCTCTTAAACAAGAAACTTTAAAGTTACCTTCCTCATGATTTTTGATAATAGCTAGATCAGTCGTTTATGTGTCTAACTGGACATAGTGTGTAGTGTCAGATATAGTTATGTAAAATGGTTGAATTTTAATTTTTTATGTTGTCATTGCATAAACATTGTTGAGAAAACAGATAACAGTGACATAATCATTGTAACCCTAACATATTCATTATGCAGATTGATTCATTATTGCACAAGCACTGGTGATTTTAAATCACTGCAATATATGTTTGCCTTGTTTCTATGGATCAGAGGAAATTCTGATGCAGATGTGACATTCTGATTGAGTTCTTAGCCCTCTCTGCAATCACCCATCCTTATTAACCTCTGCATTCATGATAATGTCTTCCACTGTTCTTGAATACAGAGAGATGTTTCTAATGACTGTACAATGCGCTCATCATCACATAACAATGCAAAAATCACAGTAACAACAGGTATATATAGAGAGAGAAATAAATATATATATATATATATATATATATATATATATATATATATATATATATATGGACAGATAGATATGTTTATGGTTTGTGTGTGGAAGTCAGTTGTTGCCTACAGGCAATTGGTTTGAGTTTAAAATTTAATTGAAATATCAGTTTAGATTGCTCTTCATTACTTTGGTTGAATAACCAATGAGACCACAGAGCATGATATGCCCTTGAAGTCAAGTTAAATTGTAATTCCATCACTGGTTTGCCATAGACAGACAATTTGCTCTCGCTAGTATATTAGCATATTTTCACTGTAACAGCGCCTGCGGCAAATGTTATTTAAACTAATCTGATTTGTGCAGATGCCCAAATAAATAAACCAAAAGACATTATACCTTCCAGCAGCACATCTCCATTCAGGGTGTAATAAACTCGTCTCATACCGTCGATGTCATGGTGACATTGGCCACTATATGAAACAGTATCACTTCCGAGAGCATTGTGTGGAGGGTAACTGCTTCTGGAACATCTAGAACAAGTGTTTCTTTCACTGACACATAGCAGATTTATTGAACAAGAATTAAATTACTGTGTAATCTTAATATAGTTTAAAATTAAATTGTAAAGTTTGACAACATTTGTGAAATAATGTCCATTAAATAATGTAAACAACTGCATCATTTTTTGAAGCAAATATCCCTTTAATGAGATGTAAACAAGTGTAGATATAAACACACTTTACAATACAGCTACAATAGCATTGTTCTTTCAGTTTAAAAAAACAATCTAGGTTAAATCAGAGTAAAGTATTTGTAATGTTGAATGCTTGTTTTGTTTGTATTTTCAACAGATTCAAAATGATGTCTATACAATGTTTACAAAGGAACACAAATCATATTTGAGATGCTGGAGAAATCTCCCATGGGCTGAACTTTTTGTCTGACTGTAACATATTTTTACTCAGTGGTGTTTTATGCTACTCTGTTGGTGCTCAAAGTGCACTCACCACAAACTGTTTACATGCAATTTTCCAAAATGTCACACAGCATGTTTTCTTTACTATTGCTACCTACTGGGGCAACAACATCAGACAGATCTCAGCGGTTTCGTTTCTCCTCTTTGTCATTGACGCAGTTCTGGTTCTCCGATTACTGGCCTCATTGTTTGTACAAGATGTAATTATTGATCTGCAGACCATCTGTTCAGCCTTAAAAATGCTTCTCCTCTTGTCTCTGACCAGCTGTTGCTCTCTCCCTATGTGATTAACAAGTGGACTTCAGATTAAAACACTTTTGGATCACAATTTTAGTTAACTAATTATGTCTAGCATTGATTTAGACTTGGTAGTTATGCAGGGCACCTTTACTGACCTGGATGCATTGTATTCAATATTGTAGTCAAGGGCATGTGCAAACATATGTATTCTGATCTAGAAAAAAATACATCATTATAATAATTTTATCATAATAAATATAATAATTTATTATATAATTTATTATTTATTACTTCTAACAGTGAATCAAATTTTGCAAAAGTATAACAAAATATGTAGTACTTAATTTACAATAATGCCCATCAACTCTGTCACTACAGATCTGCACTCTCTGTTGTTTTTAATGTTAAAGTCCAGAATTCAGATCTATTTTTTTATTTATTTGATCTATTTTTTCAATACAAGGCAAAGTTGTTCATCACACTTTGTTGAAGTTAATAGTTTCAGGCAGCTTATTTCCCATGATGCTCAGCACACAACAGCAAGTGTATTGAGCCGTCCTGTGTCCATTGTCAATAAATCCATGGACAGCTTTCAGAAAACACTATTATTACCTTGAAGTAAATAGCACCATGATTAGCTCTAAGTGTCTTTGTAGAAGATAGAAATTGAGATGTATGGGAGAGAAAAACTGAAATCTGATTCCCAATTTCAAGAGAAGGTCCCGGTAAATACTGACATTGGCACAGATTTGTTTATTTTCAGAAAACATTTGATGGGACCAAACAGCAGGGCACTTCTGCACAGTAGGATAATAACATTCATAAAACAAGTTAGTCTGACAACCACAAAAATTCAGCCCAGATTCATACAGAAACCTTTCCATATTCAGCTGGTCAGACACACACAATGGGCCAAAACAATTGTTGGCAGTGTTTTGTTTTAAAGTCATCTGGACCTGGGCTGGGTTGCCCAGAATTGTGTTCCTGTAGCTCAGCTGTTCTAAATGTCACAGAGGGGGTGGGGTCTTTGGAATTAGGCCAGTAAGAAACCACCTAGAAACGCCATAGCGACCACATACATCACCTTATTGATTGCAAAGCAGTGTGCTAAAAATTTTTTGCAACACATGGCAACATCCTAGTAACCATCTTAGTGTCACGGTTTGATACAGGCAGATGCATCTGAAAAAACTATTAAAAAACTATTATTATTTAGTATTAAGATTGATTAATTTATTTAAATAATCATTTAAAAATTATTTTAAAGAAGGAACATTCAAAGTGGAAACATCAATGCAGTAGATAAGAGCGTATGCAGCAGAAAACTGCTGGTCTTTGCAGCTGCTCTTTAGATATTTTTTCCTGCTGTGATTGTGTCTCACCGGGATGCTGTGTGCTCACTCTACTTTGTCACGTGTCATGCTGTGATGGATGGGCTGATTGTCATACTGTCCTTATTAATATATTGTTCAGTCACTCCATCCGCTGTGAGTTATGTCTAAACTGGGTGTTTGGTCTGCAGAGGACAAAAGGTCAGCTTATCTGTTAGCTCTCTGCATCACAAGACACAGAAATCTAATGTCATGTATTTTCACTTTACCTGGTTCACCCACAAAATCCAAACACAACAGGTTACTTTAGGTTCTCAATGGATACAGTAGGGTATAAAACACACTGTATTTGTTTTCATTTATATTGCAAATTGTATTTTAGCAAAACAATTTGGGTGAAACATTTTGTACAAAACCAGATTATTAAGTTATTTCAACAAAGTTTAAAAATGGTTCAAGAGTTTTAGTTTAATTTTAATAAAAGACAAAAATGTAAGATTTTTAATGTGGTCTCAGAATTCTAAACCCCACTGTATATACTGTAAGTGCTTTACATGTATGTAAACATGTATTGACATTAGCAATTAAAACCCACCTGGTTATTAAAAACCTATAATATCTATAATAAACATCATTTTTTGTTAATGTAATTGCTTATCATAAGTACAAAAGAGGAAACTTTATATGACGTTGGAATGGTCTTTTAATGTCAGAATCAGGTTTAATCCTTAAGTTATCTTGTATATTCTACATTATGTATATTCTAATTTGTCTTATTTTGATATAAAAATTATTTAAATAAATCATATTATACCACTAGCTCAAAAAAGACAAATTGATTTCTGTAATAAGAACTCAATGAAAAGGAAAATGGCTGAGACTACCAAATATATATATTGTCTTAACTCAAAATAATTAACTTAGTCATAAATCATTGTACTACTAATGGATTCCCCATTGAATATGCTGAGCTGTTGTAAAATTATGACTTGTGGTTATATCACTGTGCTGAACTATGAATATAATTTCTTCTGTCAATCATTTCTGTGCAATCAGAGTTTTGTCAAGGTATTACTGAAAACACTGTCACTTCAGTTGATTAGATGACTTTTGCATTCAACTAAGCAACAGTAAATATCTTTGAAACTTCAATGAGAAATAAACCCCAGCTGTGTAAAACCATTCAGGGGTCATTAAACTACCTGCTTACATGATTTTAACTAAATAATAAAGATTGTGGCTATACCAGTTCAATTCAGATAATATTTGGTATATTCAAAAGTACACAACCTGAATTTAAAAACAAGGTGTTGTCCATGTATTAAATTAATCTATTTTGTTAGGCTACTTAGGTATTCATCTAATAAATATAATCAAATAACCACAAAACACAGAGAATCAAATCTGTCTCACAGTATTTTGATTACTGTGAATTTATTGATTTAGGGTTAAAGTTCAGACTAATGCTAATAGAAGGTGCACTAGGGAATCAGTTGGGTCTAAGTCTGGTCCCTTCCATATAATACAAACATTTCACTGAAGTGGATGCTTTTAAAAGCTGAGAGTTTAAATTTTGAGCCAGAGACTCATGAAATAATAATATTGTGGGCTATGTGCTTTCTGAGCGGTTACAGACACAAAATGAAAGAGTCAAACATTATACACACATTATGCAGTTTTTGCTGTACGATTTTAATCTGTGCTAAAATATATTGGGATGATTAAAAGAACCTTCAAAGCAGCACTGAATGAAACAGTGACCACTCACGCAGCTGTCTAACTGACAAGATAATTGTAGCTCAGGCTGACAGCTTTAAACAGCCCAAAAGCGACACAGACTCCGTAATTGACCATTAAGATCAACAGAAGATTAGGAATTGTGTCTGATTGTCCGCATGCACTCAAAGAATCCCAAATCTGCTGAAGGATCACAGTTATTGAGAAGATAAAATTAGACAAATATTTTGCAAGGAATTTACGCACATTACGTTTTCAATAACAGCATGGAAGGTTATTGGTAATGACATGTAAAAGCTGCAATATAACAAAAACTCATCCAGATGGAACAGTAAATGAAATGGAATCTCTTGATATCATTCACCTTCATTTGCATTCAAGGTTGTAAACTGAATTATTCATAAAACTAAAAGGGATATGGGGGCCTCATCAAAATGCTTTGAATCAAAAACATTTTGCACAATTATGCATTAAAGCATCACTTGGGAATATCGAACAAATTAGAAGTCCATAAGTACACTTTTAAAAGCCGAAAAATGTACGCGTAGTTCGTATTAATCTAGGGGTTTAAAATTCTTATTCACATGCTTATACTTCATGCTTGTGCATAACACTATGCTTTTACTTGTTGTAAAATAATGCTGTAGTTTTATCATAAGACCTATGACCATACATTTTTTGAATTAACTTACTAAGATATTTATTAATGTATTTTTTAAATTATTTAAGTAATTTTGATCTAAAACATACAAAATTGCCTGTAGCAAGTGTTGTCAAGGTAACCATGAATATGTTAGTATGAGTTGCCACTGTTTTATTGTCAAATAAATTTAGTCTAAATAATCTAAATTCCCCATCAAAAACTCTGTTTCTAAAAACCTCATTAAACTGGATTATTTTTTGTCCTTTGATGGAGGATATTTACTTTGTTCAGTTCCAAAAGCAATTGTGCCAAGTTAATTTTATATTTGTGGCTTGTACATTTTTTTATTATGCAGAAACATCACAGAACATGCCAAATATTACTTCCAGAGTTAATGTTTCCCATGCTATGGTTTTCAGCATATTAATTTTCACAAAACAAAAACAACAACACTAAATTGGTATAATAATGCAGTTTACTGAACTTAATGGAAAATTCTTGCCATTTTAATGAAACAAATAAGATCTGGCTGTAACCGTCATAGCTGACAAATGCAGTTGCCATCACTTGCTTTGTAAACCTCAGGGAGGTTTAACACATGAAGACAAGTTGTCTGTTAGTTTCCTCATTCATCTCTGTGTCAGTTGTGCCCTTGCCCAGCCCCTTGAAAGTATGTAATTTGAAATCTGCCATCTTTGCTTATGGGAACTACAGCCATTTTTGAGCCAATCAGCTGAAATCGTAAATGTCATGCGACTAATCACTCTGGATCCACAGGGAAGTTATGTCATGACACCTGTGATTAGCTGATCCAGAAGAGCATGCACTGACCTAAGCTGATCCTCACCAATATATATTTATAATCTATATTAACGTCTACTACAATACAACAAAACAGATGAAAATAAAATGTAAAATCTGACATACCAGTATGAGTCATCTGGACCAGTCTATCCAGCCCAACCCTGAGCCATTGGTTGAAATTTATTTCCCAAACTCACCCTCATGTCAGTCCTGATTTTGATATGGAATGCAGCTCCTTTCCATGCAAGAACATTTCTTAATGACCATGGCTGTCAAGCTCCTCAAAGAACCCAAAAAATAAAATAAAAAAACTCACAAAGAACTACAACATCAGCCCGAGAACATGTCAAATCTGGCATTTTTCTATGGAAAAATAAGAACATGACATGAGGGGGAGTAAATCATGGCAGATCTTTCATTTTGGTGAACACTAGTTCTTTAACAAGTGTTTGAGGGAATACTCTGAATAGCATGGCTAATCTTTTCTGCTGACAGTGGCATTAATCTGTCCTGTCAAAAGCTTTATACTCTCACTAAAAGCAGAAAGGAATCTACTCAGAGCGCTGCTTGGCTTCACATTCATGTTGATCTTGTAAGTACATATCAACCTATCAATGTTTTAATGGGCTTCATAACAAGAATAAAAGGGAAAAACTTTATGTAAAAACAGTGGCTGTGCTTGAAATCAACTACTAATGGATTTCATCCTGACTTCTACAGTACATACTTTTTAAATAATAATCCATGGTGCAAAGCAAAGTATAAATTGTAATGTGCTGAATTCATGTCACGCGTTTCTGCTACGTTCCCATAGTGACAAAATTAGATTTTCAGATCAACGCACATCAGCTGACACAAACAACACATTTTGTCAGCACTGTTTAACATCATTCCAGTGTCTTTCAATTGGCAGCTTCACCTCAGTCTCTTGTGCAGGTGTCATCAGTGAAACGCTAAAATCTTCTTAAAAATAAAACTTGGTTCAAATTGCAATTGGTGCAATGTGTGTATTTATGGGAATTTGAACAGCAGCTCAAACAATCAGAAAAGTCAATTAACCATTTTAAGAAATGCAGTTAGACCATACAGACTTGATATTATCAGTTTCTTCTACAAACTCAGTTTGGGCTTGCTGTCTGTTTGTAACCCCATCCTACCCCCCACATCCGTCACCCTCTGGTTCTCTATAATTTCTGGACGGCGTGCTGATTTTGAATCGCACTTCAGAGGAGCGGGGCCTCTGCCGTGGCACGTTCCATCCCGACTACACACTTTTCAGCAGACATTCACCTAATTCCTTACTCTGCTGTTCTGTGCTCAAAGCCCTACAGTATCTCTCCCTCTCGTCACAGGGAAATATTTGAAATCATTTGTATTCATGCTGATGTTACATTCTGACTCCCCCTGCTCCAAGAAGCCTTGCTAAGATAGCCAGAGAACTGTTGGATTTGTGTAATTCCTCCCGACAGTTTCCTCTTAGCATTCTCATATGCCACATTAAGAATCCCATTGGCTCGACCGTCAGTCATTGTTGCTTCAGCGTGGCGACAGACGGGAGCATTGTGCACGTAGCCTGCCAACATTCTTGCCGTGGACATTTTCCAGTCGTAGTGTTCTGCCAAAGCCTCCCTCAGGCTGGTCCCCGAGGAGTTTCCTGCAATGTTAAACCAGGCACACAACACTACCGTAGTGCGACACTTTTATTATTAAGAGATAGATGGGGCAAATAGTGTTTGTGTCACCTAGACATCTTATAAAACAACAGAGAGACTGGAGTAATTCTTCCCCTTTTGGCTAATGCTAATGATTTAGAGATGTGCTAGCAGGGAAGACAGCTTCGTAAACCCGATATATTAGCTATATGTTATATGAGAGTTTTGAGGGTAAAAAATATTGATAGCTGTCAGAAAGTAAATCAGTAATTATATTCTTAGAATCAAACATTTAGGCAAACAAGCATCTGAAATGCTTAATGAAATTGCTAGTGTATGCTAGTACAGGCTGGTTTAAAAACAGCAGTACAACAGAACAAAGTTTTATTTTCTATGTTAGGCATTTCCTTCAAGGGCTTCAAGAAAAGTATACTTTTAATTAATCTGGTTAAGAATTCAGGACACCAGCCCACTTTGCAGTCTTTGCTGTCTGGCAAGTGCAGCATTGCACTGACAGAGAGTGTGAATGGAGAAACCGTCTGCACAGCTGTGATGACTAAGGTGACAGATGAAAGTGCGCATATCGCCACCACCAGAGTCCTGCTGCTTGCATTGTCATAAACACTGCAAACAGTGACACATGGTTTGCAAGAATGATGCATAATTCCAAACTTTATTTATTATACAAAACCAATGACACGCAGCTACACTGGATGACCGAGAAATTGTCTCTACTGCCATTACCAACAAGTGCAACAGAGGTCACATGATTTATCACTAGTCAATACTGACCCAATGATTTGACTAGTAGCAGAACTAATGTACTTCTTTTGCAGAAAAGCTGCAAAAGCCAGAAAACCTCTACCTTTACCATCCAATCATTTTCTTCTTCAAAGGGCCATTTCATTCTCATTTACAAGTAAAAACAGCTAATAATAGTGTAATGCAAAACAAACAGGATCACAGTGAAGGAGCAGCATTTACAGTGAGCTGCAGGAAGGATCCACTGGAGAAAAAAATTCACCTGATCTTTACTGACAGAATGCACAACAGTATCTGCAGCCAATCCTCCACCCAGTTTCCTGCCATCCATCACTTCCATTTAATTATTGCATCCATTAACCATGTGACAGAGGTTATACCATGCCAAGCCTCACCCAGTGAGAACAAATTTTTCCTCAATTAAGGCAATCATATGCATGTCTTTTTAATAATGTGGGTCACAGAGCCATTTGTGCCCCTGGTAAAGACCGAGCAGCAGGTAATTCCTGCTCAACGCGAGCAGCTGAGGAAATAAGTCAGGTCAGGTTGGTTCCCACCTCATGTTTTATTCCCTCTAGCCTCAGCCAGAGATTGATCGCACCTTACGCCCCTTCTATCTGTGTCGGTAAATAACGAATGCTGTGTGGCACTGGCTTATTTGTGCATTGGTGTGTGAAGATGATTAGCTAATTAGACTGTCAAGCCCTTCCCTTATTCAGACTTCAGATGGACCCTCATTACCGGCCATTAAAGACCGTGAATGAGGCCTGTGGTTTAGATTAGCGACTCTATGAGTTTACATTAGCAACAAGGCCACATGGTCACACAGACTGAATGTCCTTGTATAAAAGGATGTTCGGTAGACACTAACGTGTATGAAATATGAAGCTGAATACGACTTATGCAGCTCAGTTTTTTAAGGTCTGAACTATAAATATTAAATTTAGTGATCTGTCTTACAGTCTCCATTGACATAATGCATTTCAGAAATAGAAGGAATATGAAGAGTGTCAGACATCACTTTAGTCTAGTTTAATGGGTTGAACCTATCTGATGGTGAATACTGATTGAATTTGCACTCCGCTCCTAATAAGTTCCGCCCCTTGGCTGTCTTCATAGAATGCCCTACAGGAATGAACTGAAAATTTCACTGTAAACGGCACTGTGCATTTACAGTGTGTTTGCCAAGCATTCCATTTGTGTACTCACGTAAAGTATTTTCTGGCCAAAGGTAAACAATGTCTGATCTGACTTTAACCTGAAAAACTGGAATCAAATAAAAACTCAGAAACACCAACTGGAAAAAATCTTCTAAAACTTAAAAGGAACTTAAAATGAATACATTCTAGCTTGCTTTTCTCACATTTAAATTATGATAAACTATCACTGCCAGTCATTGATATTCATGTGATCTCACCATGTGTTGAAAACTCACCACACAGGCTCTACTTGCACTGAACGAACAGTCTGCAGATTACACACGTCAATGGCCAGGGCTTATCCACCTGTCGGTTTCCTGCAGCCCCGGCAGAACACCTGTCACCAGCAAGATTACCATCCAGCTACGACTGTTTAAGATGGAGGTCACAAGACGTATTGCTCTGGCAGAAGGCCAGATTCTTTCCAGAAGCTGACTTGGTCTCCATTGGTCTGGAGCTCCTGCATTGATTTGGGCCCTTTTCTATTAGCTACAGATTTTGAGTCAGCTCTAGGGGCCAATTATAATGAATACATAAAGGCGCTCAGTAACATACCTGTAAACTCAATCATTTTGTAATAAACTTTCACTTATTTATCATATTTTACTGCATGTACATCTAAAATATGTACATCTATTTATCATCTAACATCTATCTATCTATCTATCTATCTATCTGTCTGTCTGTCTGTCTGTCCGTCCGTCCGTCCGTCCGTCCGTCCGTCTGTCCGTCCGTCCATCTATCTCTCTCTCTCTCTCTCTCTCTCTCTCTCTCCAATATATACCTATTGATATATACCCAATTTAGCAAATTTCTGACCACTCCCATCTCTTCATTTAAAGTAAATAAAAACTGAGAACAGGACCATGCAGTGATGATTATTTCAATCATACTCATTTACATTAATAGAACAAGACTGCCTTTATTTTATATGGTGATTGTAGCTGTGTAAGAATCACTGGGCCAGTCATACTCTCTGATGTAAAACTGGATGCACTCATTTAATTTCACATATATCAGTGTGACAATCTTCCTCTCCCAGTGTAGGGGACATAAATCTTGCTTGACTAGAGCAGAGTAGAACATTGCCTTTTGAGTGCCCAAATAAATATGGAACCCAATCTTTGGAGAGCTTCTGTATCAGTTGTAAATGACAACAAGTGTGAGCGTGTGTTGTCTGTGTTTTTCAGCGTATCGATTTTTCGGAATGGCACAGCAAAACGTTTTATTGTCTGACAGTGGGACACTGCCTGCTATAAACAGACTTCAGGTGAGATTAGTTTAATCAAAAAAAACAATCACAAACACATCATCATCTCCAGCACACAGCTCATGTCTACTGACAACACAGAACTGCAGGGGAAACTCTCCTTTATATGATCTGAAATGCACATAAGGAAAGAGGCTTGATTTCTGCATGACGTGTCATTTTGGGTATCAGTCAGAGAAATATTAGCTCAATTTTTCAAGTCTCTCTTCCTCTCATCTCATCATATCTCTTTTTGTCTGTTTTTGTGAGTGGAGGAGTGAGACGACCGGGTTTATGATGGCTTGGTCTTTCTTTTGATGCGACAATAGCTCAGCCTTCGGAGAAGAGCTTGTTCTGCACTGTGCTCAGAACAGACATGTGCTGTTGTTTGGAAATGGCGTTCCTGTAAATGCAGGCATTTTCAGGACCTGAGTTTTGAGCACCATGACTACAGATTTGAGGCAACTCTAATTTTCCATCATAAAAATGTATGACGTTCTTAATCTTAATTGTCCGAAACAAATTTGGTGCTACAGCATCATAAAGTTGCCCATCTGAAAAAAAGAAACTGGATCATTATTTTTTGTCTGGCTCATTGCTATTGAAGTCACAAAAATGTATTTTTTTCAAAATCAAGTGAGCTACCTATGGGGGCAGAATTTGACAAAGGTAGACTGATTATGTTGCCTTTTAAGAAACTTTCTTTCTTAGGAACATTCTAAAGCAGCATTGCATGTATCATTCTCAGTGAGAGCAATCCCAGAATCATTTAGAGAAATATTACTTGTCAAAATACGTATAACTCATGCAATATTAAACATTGTCAATGGAAAACAATCTAAATAAAATGGATCATCTTATCCAATATAGAATGCAGTATGCATTTTTATGTTTATTAGAGTATCGTGCTATAAGCTTTGCAACATGCTGATGCCAAAATCAATTGAAATTGATTGTTAGCCAAGTCTCCAGTGCATGTCACAACGATTGCTGCTTGTATGATGTACAGAGTTCATATATATGTATCAGTCACTTCAGAATCTCCATTTTAGCTAAAATGCTGCTCTAGAAGGCAGCTGCCTATGTAGGCAGTAGATAGAAAAGTAGCTTAATCGGTTTGGAACACAGTGTGTTAAAGTAGAAAAGAGAACCTCAAATTGTCTCAGATGAATGTTAAACAATGATCTGTGAATTGTAACAGTTCCAGTTCTTTTTTTTCCCTTTCATCTCTTTAAAACATTGTGTAACTCCACAACACACACAAAAAGAATCCGATATCTTAGACCTTACACTCTCAATGAATCAAATACTTTAGAAATAAAACCTTTGTATTGGAGTTGGCATAATACATCTTAAAACTTTCAACAAAATTTGGATATAATTTCTCAAAAACATTGAAAAAATAAACTTTATTTTACGATACTAATAATATTGTGAAACAAAACTGCTGCAATGTCTTTATTGCTTCTATATAAGAGAGATTCTCCTCTTGTTTATTACAGAAGGGAAGGTTCATTATCTGTATGAATTGCATTTTTAATTTTATTTTGAATACGTCACATCACTGACCCAGATACAAGCAGCATTAAGACCTAAAGCGTTACAGTATTTGTCTGCAAGATTCTCTAAAACAGACCTAAAATTTTATGATGGCAAAAAACCCTTGTAAATCAGCCATGTGTGATGGTGTATGTTTTAAAATCCATCAACATATGGGGATTTGTGGAAGAAAGTAATTAAATTTGATCTAATCCCCCATCCTCCTCCGCAAGATGCCAATATAGCAGCAATAGATTCAGAGCAAGAGAACATGTGCCACAGCAGGAGGCTGGAACGCTTCGATTCTGGTTCCACTGTGCGGCATGAACAGGTGAATGACGGATGAAGGATTATAATTTGGCCTAGAGGCAACCATGTGTCAACCCCATTGATTCTGCAGCCGGCTTGAGTCAATGACCATGTGATTATCATCAAGCATGTCGACACCTCTCACACGCACAGCTCTGATGCCTTTACAGGCGCTTCCACTTCCTATTGACTCTTTCACATTGAGATGTCACCCACTGTCTCCATCTGCTGCTTCAAACACACAGGAGAAGATTTTATTTTGGGCAGAAATATCCCTTGCATACAAACACATGCACGGCAATCATTGTTTGGCCATATACTTTAAGGTTTACTCGTTTGCTGCAGCAGACATCTTTGTTAAAAGTGATCTGTACTGTTGTACTGAAGATGTACTGTTTATCAGAGATGATTTCCTTAAGACTGCACAAACGTACCCTCTAACACACACAATGTAACAATTACTTTAAATCACTATATATGTAAAAATAAAAACAGTTCTACACATTAGCAATTCATATTTTTACAATATATCACTTTACCACTGATGTGTGGTCACTTATTGTATAACATACCTGAATGCCTAGTATATAACAGTCACTGCACCAAGATTCAAAACTGTAAAAACAGAAAGTGCTTGTGTTACCACTGTATTCTTATTAATATAGAATGTAGATACAGGGAAAAGTGTGGGGTTAAGCAGGGTACTAACGCCATCAGTTTAAGCACACTGAAATTAGCTACATCAATTCACAAACTTACAAGGCCACCACACTCTTGAAATTATAGAACTTGTAACAGTCAGGGTAAAAATATTGAAAATATTGAAAATATTTAAGCTAAATAAGTGCTGAATTACTTGTTATTACCTGTAGGCTTTTATGGTTGCCAAGCAACATGGCAATCCTGCACATTATTATATAATGGGTGGTCAGGTGTGTGTTTATAGGCATTGTACGGCAGCTTTGAACCTGGCTCATTTAATCTAAACTCAGGCAGAACTTTCCCTTAAAAATATATCTTCATGACAAATTTATGTCAAATTTATGTCAAATATACATTTTTGGATGACTCGTAATTTACTAACTGGACCAAACCTTCTGTTTACTGGTAAGTAAACAGAAGCTCTCTGAATACAGTTTCCAATTAGAAGGTGGTAATGCCACCTCAGCTAATACTGTTAAAGACCTCATATTAGACAGTAATTTGTCTTTTGAAAATCATGTGGTTTATATTATAAAAACTTCTTCCACCTTAGAAACATTGTTAAGATGAGTAACATCTTATCTACTTCTGATGCAGAAAAGCTGGTGTATGCTTTTATGACCTCCAGACTGGACTATTGTAATGCACTTCTAGGTGGTTGTCCAGCTTCCCTAATAAACAGGCTAGTTAGTCCAAAATGCAGCAGCTAGAGTTCTTAGCAGGTCCAAGAAATATGACCATATAAATAAATTTTGTCAGCTCTACACTGGTTACCTGTTAAATTCTGCATTATTTATAAAATTCTACTGCTTGCCTACAAAGCCTTAAAAGGGTTAGCCCCTATGTACTTAACTGATCTTCTCTCACGCTACAAGCCAATGTGTGCCTTACGCTCTCAAAACTCTGGTCTTCTGGTCATACCCAGAATCGCAAAGTCCACTAAAGGCGGCAGAGCCTTTGGCTCCTAAACTCTGAAATAGCCTGCCCAGTGCTGTTCGGGCTCAGTCACTCTCTCGCAGTTTAAATCTAGTTTAAAGACACATTTCTTTAGCCAAGCTATAATGCTTCTCATCACTTGTTTCTCATTCTATAAATGTTATGTTATGAACAACGTAATTTTTAATTAGCTATGCTAATTGTTCTCTGTTTTGGTTTTTTATCCCGGGGTTTCAATGTCAGGGTAGCTACAGATGGACTCAAAATCCGACAGACCTACCCAAGCTCCAGTTCCTCCTGAAAATTGCCCCTGCTCCGGTACAGTCAGGTGCTCATCCTCGTGCCATAGGGCAATCACTACAGCGATAACCTGACCCACCCAAAAGCACTAGGAATATGTGATGGAGATCTTTTTAAAATTTTAGTTTTAGTTACAGTCTGCAGCTTTAGCGTGCCAGAGGAGAACTGGCCCTGCTTGCTAAGCCTGGTTTCTCATGTTTCTCAATTTTCTTCCTTTTCTCTTCCTAATTTTCTCTCCTTTTTCTTTCATTTTTCAGTTTCAGTTTTCATATCTTGGGATATTTTCATTTGTACTGCTGCTTTGTAACGGTGTGCCACTGAAAAGTGCTATGGAAATAAACTGAACTTGAACATAAACTTAGATTATATAAAATGTTTTCCTGTCAATGTCCAATTTCATTCATTACATATTCTAAATAAAATCAACAGAACAGTTAGAAAAGGTTTTTATAATTGGAGAACACTAGAACACACTAGAATTGCTAGAACACACTTTGTATATTCTATTTTTATATTGAGTTGATTGATTCTTATACTGAACATCGGTTCCTGCTCCACCTCCTCCGTGCCACCAGAGGGAACCTTCCCCATAGTATTGATTATAGTTGGACTACATTTCCCATAATGCCCCATACCTTGGATTGATCACTTCCTGTATACCTGAACCTCATTACCTCCTGCATATAAACCCCAGTCACACTTGCAGAGTGTGCAAAGTAACATTGCAAAGTCTTGGTTTGCCCTGGCAACATTTCTGAGAGGGTTTCTGATTACATTGCTTGGTGTTTTGTTATTAGACTGTTTACATTGGGGTTTTTTTAACGCCTGTTTTGCTGCCTGCCTTCGATTATTGGACTGTATCTTGGATTATTCTTGTTTGTTTGCTGCCTGCCTATGACCCCTTGCCTGTTTAACGTTTACACCTCTGTTTTGCCTCTGATATTCCTGTTTACTGTTGATCTACCCTGCCTGTTTGACTTCATGAATAAAATGCTGCAAATGGATCCTCGTGTGATGCACTCATCATTACAGTACCACATGTTGATGTGTCTGGCAAACCCATTTCATGGTTTATTTTGTAGTATTTTTAGATTTATGTGCTTTCTCAACTTTTTAATGTCGCTTCAATATGTTGCAAATTTCAACCATTGACAGATGCTTAATTTTGTTATAAACACAAGCTTATACATACGATCTGAAATTCTAAGAGGGTAAATTGTCCTCTAACAAACTCAAAATACCAAAGAGTCATTCTCATAAAAGCAGCCGAACTGCTATTAGAAGTAATTATCCTTTGATGATGATTATTGATTATTATGATTATTATGTCAGTCTGTGAAGTTTCTGCCTGATTTGGATCGAGTCTCCTGCTACATTTAGAGGATGTTAGAATGTTTTTTAGAACATGATCAAGTTTGGGACTGTATCATTGTAACTGTTTTTATGACAACATTCCTGAAAGTGATACGACTTTTGAGTTTGTGAGATATATATAACTTAATATTATGTATTGTTCTAACTCACTGTCTTTTCCAAGTTATAAGTTAGTGGTTTAGTGTCCCAGTGTCAATATAAAATGGCAAATGTGATATACCAGGGCTCATGAGGGCTCAAGAACATATACTAGCTTCACATAAAGGATAAAACATAAAAGACAGCTTCACATAAAATACATATTTCTGTATCAAAGTATTTGACATTTAGTGTGTTGTCAAAGTAACTGCATGGCCCCCTTGTTGACTTAAGGGGGAGCACAACATAGAAACTGCTCACTGATAGGCTGTGATTAGTTGTCACACCACAAGAGGCAGAAAGAGTGTGTGTGTGTGTGTGTGTGTGTGTGTGTGTGTGAGAGAGAGAGAGAGAGCGAGAGAGAAAGAAAGAGAGAGAGAGAAGTGTAAATTGCTGGTGTTTTTATCTCACCCTGCCAGTTTCTGCTGATGTAATTATTCAATGTAGAGCTCTTGTGCTCAGTCACCTTTCACATCTGACAATTATTCCTCCCTTTCATATCACTGTAAAATTCCAGACATGGCTGTTCAATTAATAAAAGACATCCCAGAACTACTTACAAACTTCACAGAACATAAAGAGACAGATACCAGATTGTGCCAAAGCTGTGGCCTATCAGTCCGAATATGTGGGTGTTTATGTGGGTGACAGGTTCAAACCTGACTGGCAACATTAGTATCCTGTTCTCCACTCCGCTTGTTATCATTCCTTTGGTAGCGCTTACTTTCTATAAATAGAAAAAGCAATAAGGTGTGAATAAATGACTGTGTAAGAGGTTCGACATGAACATTCCAACTTTATGTAGGAAATAGTCTACTCTTCACAAGACTTGACATTTTATACTTTTCCTGTTACTGTTAATTCCTGCTGTGACGATCTGATGTACTGTAGTATGCTACAAACAGTAAACCAAGACCTATACAGAAACAATAGGTTAACTATCTAATTATCATTGTACATAATGTTGTGATGTTCAGTAATGTAAACAACAGTATTTTAATTATTCATTTAAGCAAAAACAATTTCAATTTGTGTCCATAGACCACCACCCATACCATCTACTTAATAAAAGACTCAAGACAAACGAAAATGTAAAGGTTACAAAATAAAGTATAATATGAAATGAATTCATATTAAAATGAAGTAAATGAATTCACAATTACAGTTTTACCAGAAAATATATATGTATAATAGATAGTATAATAACTAGATACTAAAGCAACATGGCCTCTCCACTGCTCTGCGTTTGAGTACTGGAGAGCCAGGCCAATAGGGATTAATATTATAGGGATTTATTTGATATTTATGTTTGACTCATGATATTATTATTAAGTAGATTTATGCTCCCAGGAAACTGGCAGCATGTCCTAAATGAAATGTATACACTGAGGGAAGCAGCAGAAGCAGACGGAGCCTCATAGTTCTGCCTCTTGCAGCATGTACTTGGCATTCATAAGGTTCCCCAGGAGCTACAGAAACACAGCAGACAGTGGGGGAGAGAGTGAGAGACAAAAAAGGAGAGAGAGAGAGAGAGAGAGAGAGAGAGAGAGAGAGAGAGAGAGATTTTTTAAGACATTTCATCTTCATTTCATAATGTCATCAATTAATGCTTTTGCTTCCATTTCACTGTAATTTTATTAAAACTCATATCCATGTAATTAAAACCAAAACTGGCGTACATTTCAGCGTTGCTAATTGCTGTTGTAATAATCAATTCGAGGGTATTCTAAGGGTAAAGACCTCTTCTGTCTCCTTAAATGTTGCTGAAGGCCAGTATAGACTGACTAAGTGATTTGTGAACCAATACAATAGATCTGTACACAAATGTACTAACTACAGTCCTGCAGTGCATTGCAGTTCACACACATCTACTGCTAATAACTTCACATAAGGACAATGACAAAAGGACAGAGTAAGTATAATGACCTCTGTGAACACATGCAAATACAATACCTTATAAAAGTTTTCCTAGTACATAAAAATACATTTTATAAATTGTATTTTTGTTTTAAAAAAAGTTAATTTATAAATCAAATTCCTCACCTGTAGCTCAATGGGTAGCTCTAACACTGCAAAAGACATGTGTTTGATTCCCAGGAAGCACACGGACTGGTAAACTACAGTAGGAACTTGAATGCAGTGTAAGATTTTACTGCCCTTGTGGAAACAGTAAAATGTTGTTTTCTTCTTACACTTTTCTGTTTATAGGAGCAGATATCCATCACTGTGACAGACTGCTATATATGACCACTTATTATAGCTGGCGGTTCATTTGGCCTGGTCAGAAGTTTGACTATTAAATGATTCATGTCTGGCATTATAAAAGTCAACAGCTCAATCTGTCTCATTACTCACGTTGAAAAGAAAACTGTTTATTTCCTGTTTTTACCCTCTGTTATGCCTTGATGGTGCAAACTGTGTAAATCAAATCTGACTTTGCTAAACCACCTGCAATCAAATTTCTGTATATAAACTGAAAGACTTTCATTGACTAAGAACTCACACTTTTCCGAGATTGTTTAATGATGTCACTTCCTTTCCCCAAGACTTGTGAATATATTAATGTGCACACACTAAGATGTGTAGATGTTCATAAATACAACTCACAAAAGTTATTTTTTATGTTTGGCTAGAGACTAAAATATCAGCACACTGTCAAACATTAACAAAATACAATATCAACATTACATGTAAATGCATGTTTTTTGTTTGTGTGTTACTTGTATAAAAGTGTGTGTTTTTGGTAATTCTATATGGCTCTAAAGTTAAACATACATAAAAGCATTTACTTTTAGCATTTATTTAATTTAATGTCAACATTATCAGTGCCAGTAAAGACATGAATAAATGTTCTTCTCTTAGAAACATATTTTATGTACAAATATCAGTGTGATTACCTTTATCTGATGTTACTTTATTAACTTGTATGTTACCTTTGGCCTCTTGTACAAAAGTCTGATGTATCAGTTGTTTAAGTTACTGTGCAATTTTTCCAGACACCGGAGCCTAACGCTGCTGTATACATGTGCTATGTGATATTTCCACCCAATGCCTCCCTCGATTTATCTCTTTGACAGTCAATCTATACAGATAAATCACCTCGAAAGGTTTCTCTCTCTCTTCCTCCCATACTTGAACACTACACACTCCAGCCAGCACTGTATCAAACCATTAGAAGCACTAAGTTTCCTGAAAGAAAAACATTTCACTGCAGTAAACTTTTGCACACAGCGTTCTAAGAACAAGAAATTCACAATGGCTTGGCCTTCTGTTCTCATATCATGTGACACTGAAAAGTGTTGGTGCCTTTTCCAAACAGAAACCAGTTAACTGCCCATAAAACCACACAAAAAAGATCTATTGCAGTTCCATTGAGGAGAGCTTTGAGAAAATGATTGCCCATCATTCTCTGATTTACAGAGTCTGTCGGTTTTGCTCCCTTTTATTCGTCTCTCTTTTCTGGAGCAGGATAACGGTTTGTCCATTCATCTGTGTAGGTCAGATTTATTTTCACTCGGCCTGAAAAGGTTGCTCATGTAACAGACCAAACAAGAGCACCATAGCTCATCTCACGTGTATCCAAAAGCTGTGGCTATGAATGACACATCTTACACAGTGTCTGCTGATTCTGAAAAGAGATCTTTTGTGTTGTCAGAATTTTGATATCTAACCCAGGGATGGAATGAGATGAATAACTGATGTTGTTGTTTTGGAGTGTCTGCTGTATTTTGGTTTGTGAATTGCATGAATGATAGAGCTTTATCAGTCAAGGTCTGAGAAGCGTACACCTCTCGACGGGAAACATCACGCCTTCATCGTCGCTTTCTGTTATTCTGACATTGTCATTCCTACACCGAGAGCCCAGGTGCATGAAGCTCTGAGAGAGGATGAATTTTTAACCAGCTGTCCTTTGTGAAATGTGCCCAGATGAATAAAACAAAGACTATAGACACAGAACGAAAACTCTCACCTGCAGATTGAGTCCTGAAACACCGGATTGCCTGACAACATGTAATGCCCACTAGAGTGTGTTCTGTGCACTGCGGGACACATAATTTTACTTTAAATAGTAAAACATCTTGATTTGTGTAATACTGCAGTAAGCAGCCATATGCGAACAGCCGCATAATTACTCAGTCCCTCACATATTCTATGAATTATTGTTATACAGTTATTAGAATACTGAATACTGCATTATTCTATACAGCATTCTATGACTTATTGGTTCTCTAGAAAGCTATTATTGAAGCTGTTTACAGCTACATCACTATGACCCAAAATTCTGATACTACTGGGAATTCATAAATACTTGTGATTCAGACGTCTGTGTCTCAGATTGCAAAATGGTGAGAAATCATGGAGTGTGATGCACCTGGCTGTGTTTTGATTTGTTGCGTTGCAAATATCACACAAAAAATACTTTAACACTGACAGATGACCCTGAAGGGCCACTTCAGGATCTTCTGTTCAGTTCACTTGAGCAGAAAATTGTGACATGAGTCAATTATGCTACTTAAAGAGAGCGAGAGAGAGAGAGAGAGAGAGAGAGAGAGAGAGAGAAAGAGAAAGAGGTCGTCTCCTTTTTACCTAGTTGTTCTTGTCACGATTTTGACATGAATTTCTATAATACACAAAGTAAATATACAAAGATTATCCCAACTTAACACTGACCACTCAATCACAGACACTTAGATTAATAAAGCAATTATATAGTCTGATTTACATAGTTAAATTACAGGTTAATTTAATTACAGTTAAATTACATAAATTCTAACCTTTAACCCTTTCCTCTCTCTCCCAACAGGTATTACCGCTATCAAGCATTGTAATGGTGTAATCTTGGTAACTGTAACTGTGTATAACTGATGTTATTGCTTCCTTACAATTTATCACTTCATTGTTTTCCTCACCTTTTAAGTCGCTTTGGATAAAAGCATTGGTATCCTTGCTTTCAGTGAAGTACACAAGAACTCTCTAGAACGTTCTCAAATCAAGACATCACATCAATCATCATGTTTTGAATAAACATGTGTAGTCCATGACAGCTTAAGCAAAACCATGCTGTCTTTAAAAAGCAAAAGGAAGACATATAAATACAAAGAGGTTTAAACATAATATAATACATTAGAATTAAAAGTTGTAAATTAAAAGATATTGCAAAATAGATGGGTTTCACTTGTGGGTTCATGTTTGGAAACACTGCTGTACTGTTTATTATATTGATAAATAAATGTAATGAATTACTGAATTACAAACTTTTAAAATGAGTATCATGACAATGTTCTTACCATTAATAAATGTCTTGGGTTACCAGGACAGAAATGCCCATGTAATTGTTTCCCATCATCCTGGAAGCTCTGCAGCAGTCCTGAAGAACAATGTGCTAAATCACTCATTCACACTTTTAAACTATCAGACATCTTTACTGCAAATGCAAAACAGAGGAAAACACACCTGAAAGCACTGCATGCTGCAATATTTATGTTAGCTGTCTTGATTTTCTTGTTGAGAAAGGCAGGAATGACTAGACATACAGAAAGACTGACAGTTACAAAACAATTGTGGAATGAGTTATTATCAGTTTATTAGAAAAAATATGCAGCTGAGAAATTTCATAAAACCTTTGCTGTTCATATCAGCCTGTGGTCGCCTAAGCTACTACAAAAATGTCAGAATACTGGTGACTGTATGTTTATATAACAGCATATGGCCAGTCAGGATGTAAAAAGGCCTTTTAATGGATTTTCAAAGGGATGTGCTAGTCTTAGAAGCTTTTACTCTCTGCTAACCCAAATACATTTTCGTAAAAGTGCAAGAAAAAAGACAAACATTAAAGTTATCTTCTTCAGCTTCCTCTCAACTCCAAAACTTTCATGTTTACCATTTTAGGGTTTTTGGATTTCACAGTTTTTCTGATAAGTCTTGAGTTCAATATGCCCCACATACAAAGCCCTTAAACAGTTAAATAGCCCCTATAGAGGACTCCCAGCATGGCAATGGATGAACTCACACCCATTTCAGAACATAAAGTGACAGTAAATACAACATGAATTCAAAATTCACCCCATTTAATTTCTCTTCAAACGTCCCTGTTCATAAAAGCAAACAGGAAATGCCATTCTCTGCCCATTTTACTCTGCAATATGAAGCATTGTGAAAGATAATTTTTAGCAAAAAAAAACAGGGGACAGGCCTTGATTATTAAATCCATCCGTGTCTGATTGGGCTTTGAAAAGTGAGTGTTATGTATGAAGTATATAACTGACTTCATATATATGAATGAAATCAGGTACTTGAACAAGTCCAATTGATGTTTAGTGAACTGTGTCAGAGTGCCAACTGTTGACTTCTAAATAAAATAACCTAAACAAAATATGACTATTACTTTCATGTAGAAGTAACTGCATCTTCACAGCATGTGAAGTATATTCTTGTTTAAAAATACAGCTGAGCCTCAGAAAGACATTATATAGACAGCAAAACTGTGGTCTACTGTCTAAGAAAAACCAGTGTTAAGACTTCAAAATCCTGTCTGTTGCAGAGAGAGAAAGAGAGAGAGAGAGAGTGAGAGAGAGAGAGAGAGAGAGAGAGGAGGATGAGAGAAAGAGAGAAAGAGCATATAAATGCCTTTACATAACCCTGAAGAATCAGAAAGTCTAACTCTCCTGTGTGAAACTCATCTGAGAGACAGAACAGCAGTGACACAAAAGCCTCTGAATTCATCTCTTCAGTATGTGTTTGCATAAGTAAGGCAGGTGTTCCATAGGATTCTATATCCACCTTTTCCTTCAAGGAGGTCATATAATACATTTGTCATCATGTCAACCCCGCAGTTGGTTAAGGTTTCTTCCAGAACAAACAGCTGTAATTTAGTCTTGCATGATCATTTTCTACTCTTTCAGTGACCCACATGCTTTTTTTTGTTAAAGCTTTATGGTTAAAAATTGCTTTCATTTGGTAACAGCCCACCTTTTATCTTGCATGTTTAGTCCAACAATAACATTAACACAATATATCCATCAGCAGTTGTTTCAATGGTAATCTTCAAAAAGATTTGTAATTTTTATTTTCCTGTTAGCTTATTTTTGTGTGTAAAGATACTTTCTTTAAATGGTTTTGGACAAACTCGCTGATAAATACTGTACGGAACATACCATTATCTTGAGAGGTAGACTGAGACGTGTAATGGATTTGGTGAGTGCTCTTTTCCACACGTAGCTGAGCTGCTAAATTTGGATCTGGAAAAAAAAAATCTCTCTTTCCCTCTTACGTGCACACACATCTGAAGTGCGACTAAAACTGAAGAAAAAACAAAAAAAAGGAAAATAACATCACAAGCAAGCATGAAACTCTCCATGTGGTTGCAAAAGACTTTAACAGGGTCAGCTAAGCTAAATTTCTACCTCATTGACAGGACCTTATTACCATGCAGCGACACTTCCATCTGGACTGACAATCACAAACATTTTATAACCTACTCATATTAATATTACATCAAGTGTTTAGTTTCCCAGTTTTATGATCTTTTGCACTGACACCTACAGAACCCATGGCAACAAAGCAAACAAACAGAACTATCTGAATGCTCTGTCTGTCAGTGATAATGTCACACAGAGGCATGGCTGACCAGGTCTCACTGCTGAGAAGATAACCTTGGGCCTCAGGAACTATAGGAATCTCAAAGACATCCTCAGACTATAGAGAAAGTGTTGTAGATTGCATAGGCTTTGTGTCCGATACAAAATATGAGATTGAATAGTGTGTAAAGCTATTATTAAAATGAACAAATATCTTGACTCCTCTGATCTCATCTCAATTCACCCTCATTTTTTAATTATTTCTATTATTATTTATTTACAAATTTGCATATAAAAACCATGACATAAATGGTCAATGACATACAATGTGCTATAAACGACCTTCATCAAAAGTTTAACATTAAGTCTCAAAGCAAAATGTTTGCTGTGTAAAATGAAGGATTTATAAACTGTTTGTAACAGGGGTACAACAACCAACAGAAGTGTAAAAGTTTATGAAATTTTTGTCTAATCCTATCAATATACATGCGTTTGACTATATTAGTTAGGTCATTCCATGGATCATTCAGATTTTCGAGCCTTTATACACACACACACACACACACACAAAATTGTATAATAATTATGTCCATTATACCCATATCTGCTTTTAAAGATCAGTGTACTAAATAATAAATTAAAGCCTCAGACTGTGTAGTTTCCTAATTGTTGGTCAAGACCCTGGAAATACTCTGAAGATTTTTTTTCTAAGAGTCTTTAATGTAAATGCTTAGGGGTTTAAATATGCATGAATCTGATCACTGCCAAAACATGAAACATTCTCTCATTCAAGTCAGTTAAACCCCTGGAGCGGTTTCCTTTTCTACAGTCCACATGCCTGTTCTGTCCTTTACATTAGTGTTTCTGCACACCTTAGGTTATTTGCTTAGAAAAAAGAATCTAACAACATAATATTCAATACATTGCATCACTGTAAGCTAAACTCTTGATAGTGTATTTGCAAAATACGACAAGCTAATGCAAAAGGTATTTACAATACCTTTACAAATATAGGTACAAATATAGCCAGTGCAAAGTTGACAGAGTGCACATGAAGAGTTTATTGCATGTCTGCTACTTTTTCCACCAAGGTCAGTCAAACTAAATTATTGCACTGGAAATAAATTCAAATCTCAGGTTTTGTTGTACTGTTCAAGAATATACAAACACAACTAATAAATACCTCTATACATAAATACCTAATAAATACCTCTGTTGTTTTTTCTGCCTTTGTGTTTATGAGGTTTTCAAAGTTTCTTATGATTGTTCGCAGTGTTCGCCTGGAACAGTGGAATTAATAAATAACTGGAATAGTTTTTCTTTCTTTTCGTTGTTCCCTTGATAGAAAAATCTAATATAGTAAACCATTTGTTGGATAATATGAAAAACTGTGCTAGGGCTTGAGTTATAATCAGAATGGAACTAAAAACTTGCGGCTAATCCTTCTCACAAACTTTGATATAGTTTTGGAGTACTCTATAAATATTTAGGCTTTTCTTCCAATTGCTTTCTTCCTGATTTGCAAAAACTGGTGGTATCAATTTATATAAACTTAATTTTGGGGAGAAAATGCAATTAAAATGGAAGATTACAAAACTGTTGACGTTTGGCTTTCGCAAAATTTCCTGCATTACTGCTGATCTGGTAAAAAAGTACAATTATTTTTAGGATCACAAAGGAACACTATGTTCTCACTTGTTTTTCTCCTGCAGTCACCAGGTCTCCAGAGAAAAGGAAAAACCTTAAGCACCTACACAACACTGAAGTCTTAGTGTGCTTGTCAGATTAAATGTAGCCCTTCCTGACTACTGAATGACATGTATGTGTTATATTAGCAACTTTCACACAGTAATCCTGGTGAATTACCAGCACTTTACCATTATGACTTGGTCATAGTAAATACACAAATGTGACGTTCACACAAGGAACAGTGTTCCGTTTTTACTGGTAAGATACCATTCACACATCAGTACCAAAATACTGGTAAACTCTGGTAAAATTGCCAGGACCAATTTACCAGTAATTTTTAAAAGGTCCTGTTCGCATTCCATCACTTAATGGTAATTTACAGGTAATTTATCAGTAAATACTGCATGTGTAAAAGAGGCTATTGACATTTCCCTGTCACAAGTGTTCCCTCTGCAGGATGGTGGCCATACAGAATTACAGTTAAATAGCCCTGTGCACATGTAGAAATAAACCAATGGACCACTCAATGCCCTTTGTATGTGACACCATCTGCCACAGTTTTAAACAGCTTTTGACAGAGAACATACCCTTTCACCCTGCCTACAGATGAAAATATTTCACAATGCATTTCCCAGCAATGTTGTCATTCAGAAAAATACCTTTAGAGAAACCTAACTTCTCTTCCATCCAATTTCTGCAGGTTTGTTTTTGTTTTGCATGAAATACCAAAGCAAAGGCAAACAAATAATGCAAGAATTGTTTTAGAGCTAACAAATCCCAGTAATTTTTAAAATACTTTTAACCAACTAGCCTTAAAGTCAATTGATTTGCTTAAAATTGTTGGCTTCTGTAATCTACCTTTAAAATTATTTGTCACTTAGTGTTATATTTTGTTGTCTAATGCAATGACATTTTTAGGTTTGGTATACGTGTCCAAATCCTTTTTAACTGCTTTTAAATTATAGATATATATTTATATAAGTGCTATATAAAAGCAAGCTACCTCATCCATGTAATTAAGAACATGAATCCGAATTTCCGATTATTACTAATCACGTTCCTTACTTGACAATGACATCATCAATTTAAGGATCTAGGAGAGAATGAGATTAAATTCTTATGATCAGCACCTGCTGTGTGTCTCTAATATTACAATCCTGATTTTCCAATTATCAAATCAGCCAACTGAATCCCTATTAGTGCGACAATAAGCTTAGCTTAAAAAAAACACACACATGAAACCCATAATAAGGGGTTTTGGATTTCACAGCCACAATAGAGCTGCTTTGACTGTTAGATCACACACAGTTATCCATCCCATAGTAAATCATACTTGATTCCACTGACAAAGCTATTGCTAAAACCTATTTGGATTTAAATACAAAATTAACAGGCACTTGATTTCCCAGCAGAACTTTTATCATAGTTAAAATATTTTACTTTGTCCATTTTAACATGCATTACAACACTGCCCCAGTGGTAATTTCCACCACAGCCAATAATTTTGCCCCTAATAAAGTCGTTTCAAAAGATGATTCAAGATACCTGTTTATGACAATTCATGGGAAAAGAGCAAGGCAACTGCCTGTGGTCTTTTGTGAAAAAACAACATATATAAACTGAGTAAAACTACATAGTTTTAAGGAAGTCCACAGACACACCCACATCCTCCAGGCTTCACTCTACAAAGTCCATATTGAAAATCTCAGTGAGTTTTGCAATGCTGACATGATTCCCATGACCTGTGGCATTCAATGACACTATAATAATATAAGATACGGTACAAACTCCTACAGTTGTATAGACACAGTGCAGCCCATATGCCAATCAGCTTACTGCCATATAGCCAAGAAATCATTGTTCTCCTATTTTGTTAAGTCAAACACAAAATCTATGATTATGTCTTATCCCTGTACAGCAGCATCACCCTCAATTTTTTACAAGCGAAACCAGTTTTAAATTGTTACTGTAAGAAAACTTTGAGTCAGAAATGAAACCATTCATTCACAGTGATAGGTTTTACCATATTAAATGGAATTATATCATCTGCTCTTTCACTCCAGTGGAGACCAAACGAATACAAACAACATACCATCTATTCCACAGAGCTTAACCTTAGTAGCTCTGTTTCAAAACCTAGTGAGTTGTCCACATACAGCATTGTAAAGCACACTCTTCAAGCTGCTACGGTTCTTTGTTATAGCCAAATTCTCCTACAGATTTTATGTTTATCAGAGTATTTGTGCCTTAGTATTAAACTTTGTCAATCACATTTAGCGATAAAGACCACTAGCTGAGTGGCACAATGACTTACTGTCTATAAAGAGCAATCCAAACCAGTCACTTTTGAGGTTCCATTAGTGTTAGGAAACAGAAGGGATGCTCACTACATTTTGGACCAGAGCTAGCAAGTATCCAATTATGATTATTTTCAAATCTTTTCCTGCAGAATAATGGATCTAATAACAAGCCCCTAAAATCCTGCAAGTGGCAAAAACAGCAGCGGTACCAACAGGGGCTCAAAAAAACACTCTTCTTTTATAGCACATGGTGTAATTAAATGATTTATGAACAAAAAAATGTAAGAAGGCCAAGGACTGCAGCAATGTAAGTCCAAAACTGCAAGAGGGCACAGAAAAATAAACCCTATAAACCAATACACAGAGCCAAAGGGACTATTTGTTATTAGATTATCTTTCTCTGAAAAGACAAATTTATTTCATTTCTTCAGGCATGATTATTAATAATGGCTTGCCATCAATGGGTTGTCATTTTTTTCTCAACTATGATTCAACCAGTTTCTGATTGGATGACACACAGGGTGCTAATAGCTAATATAACTGTGGATTAAAGTCAGATAAGAAGTTCTCAAGGATTCATTGAGGTCGAGTTTCATTCAAGAGCTTGAGACCACCCATATTCTTTCTGTCATCATTTGCTCATCTTTATCTTGCTCCAAACCCGTATGTCTTTCTTTCTTCTGTTAAACACAAATGGAAAAATTCTGAAGAATGTAGTGGTCACTGTTTTCAGTGCATGTACAAGAGGACAGAGGCTGCAGAGCTTCAAAAAAGTTCCACAGAGGTATCATTAAAGTACTCTCTATGACAAGTGTTCTGAAGTCACATGATACACACAAACATTGATTTTGGGTAAACAAGAGTTTTGATAATCTTCTTGGCTTCCATTTGGTCACTTGGAGACACATCAGAAGTCACCCCTGAGATGGAGAAACAGACTGCACAACAAATATAAATTTAAGAATGGATTGCGCAGACAAGCTCAATGATTCTGTAATCTCATTTGATTTAAAAGAGGTGTGGCTGTGCTAAATAGAATGACAATGATGTAATTCAAAAATGTCTCAGCATTATACTTGCAGTAAAGATTGCTAATTGTTTTTTTTGCAATACAATTACAGCTCATTAAAGTGGTGCTGCTGCTTAGTAAATCTGCCCCAGTGTGTGCGCTCGAAAAGCTGATATGGTTGCTCTTTACGTGCAGAGCTGCCAAAATGGCCCCCATTAACGGGTTCCGTTAATCAGCATCAATCCCTGACACCTCCAGGGCTCCTCTCACCCATCTCTCCTTCCCATCACTCTCTCAGAGTGAATATTGAACCCTGTCTGTTAAGAAGGGCTCAATCAAATGGATAGGTGCTTCTGCCTGCAGTCTTCCGTGCCTGTTTCTAAGCGTTTCTGGATTCTTCACTCTGAATTCTAAACAACAACATCCTTCTTTGAAGCCCCTCTCCGCTTCTCCATGGGCCAGTGCACCTGATGTTTGGGAAGATAACCTGCCAGCCCCTCCCCCCTTCCTGCTGTGAACATGTTAGTTAGCTCAAGGATAAGACGTTTCAAATACCACTCTACAGGAAGTGCATGGAAGCAGAACATTAATTGATTTGCAAGTAGGAAAAAAGTCTTTCCAGGCCAGTGTGAAATTTCCCAGCCCCATCCCCATCAGGTGAGGCTGCACAGGAAACTGAGGGTGGAGGTGGACTCTGGACTTTCTCTGGAAAGCTTTGAAAAGACAGTTCCAATTCTCAGTAGGTGTCCATAACCCCAACCACGGATGTGTGCTGAATTCTTACTGGGAATGGGAGAGTGCGATCTACAGTTATTTTCTATTCATCAGCATGCTGCGATATAACCAGCGTGCAACCCTGCAAGCATGCGGTTCAATGGAACAACAACATGAGCTAAAGCTCTCAGGAAACACTCTAAAAATTCAACCCATGCAGATGTGAAAATACATAACACAGCCAATATCAGCTGCAGAATTAATTATTGGATAAAAACAGTCAGAAGTGCATTGGGAAATTGATCACATACAAATGAAAACTCTGTCAATATCTACATTGCTTCAGCTCCTATGTTAGTCTAAACCCATGTGTTGAATCTTCTGTGGAACACAAAGAAAGTCTTGAAGCCCTTCTCTCATTTCTGTTCCATACAACAGCTCACCGCAGCCACATCCGTCAAAAGTTACATGATAGCTTTTGTGTGAGGAACAGACCAAAATTCAAAGTTGCTACTTATTAACAATCTTCCCCTTGAGATTAGAGTGTTATAGCTTTTGTGTTCCACAGAAAAAGAAAGTCATACAGGTTTCGTACGTCATACGTTTTTTATTCTTGGGTGAACTAGTTCCTTAACCACCTACATTGTGAGTTATTTTTTCCCTTAAGCTATAGTATTACTACAATGCTGCTAAATATACACACTGGTTAAACCATTTTAAATGTTCAAACACAAAAATGATCACGCAGAGAAAAAACACACCCCAGGCAGAAAAGGCCTACAGCAAGAGAACTAACTTTTTACATTAACACAGCAAATGAATGAGCTTCAAACCAGTTTATAAGAGCATTTTAAAACAAGTGAAGAAGACGACTGCAATTGTTCTCTGCTATAATCTCTTCTAATCTCTGTAATCTCTATTCACTGTAAAATGTTTAAACTATTATCTAACCACTAATTTCCTGTAATTCACTCACAAATACCACTAGCTCATTGTAATTGTCAAAGTCACCATCATCTGGCCCCATCCATGCTAAAACACAATATAGTAACATATGCTGGGAAACACCTGTTTACCTAGCTACTATGTATGTTTATGTCTAATTATGTTATGTTGTATATGTTTACTGTGTATATTTAATTCAATTACATATTCAATTACATATTGTTCCAAAACAGCTTTACAAAGAAGTGTCTTACAAATCCTTTAGTGAACAAGTCATAGGCAACAGTGGTAAGGAAACTTCCCTTTAGTGTTAAGAAACTTTTAAAATAGTCATCTCTCACGGTTAAATTAGATTTATTAGAGCTCCATGACATCCTGTGTCACCAGATATTTTTGGGATTATTAAAACTGATATCTTCCATTGTCATTAACTCTATCAGATTTAAACCAACAGATCTTCTATAGTAGAACATTGTACCATGAAATCTTCCATGTCAGGTTATTCAGAGTATTCATTCATTCAAGCACACAGTGCACCTAGCGCTTCTTATGCATTATGAAGAGAGGTCACTCTATTGAAAGAGAGGTACATTGGTTTGCTTTTAACTGAATGGTGTAGTTTGAGAGATTTTTACAGAGAGATGAAGAAAATGACTTTATTTAAATCAGAACATTCAAGCATATGAAGAACTATCAAGATCACATCGGATTAGAAGAGACAAAGGTTCTTGCTTAAGGATCTTCAGAAGCTGCATAGGGAAAGTCAAGATGAACCAATATCATCATCATAAAGAACCTAACCACTTTATAAATGATAATGCTTGCAGAGAATTTGAGAGCCAGCAGGGAGAAGTCTAACGGAGGACTATAATTGATGAAGGTTTGAAAAACATTTGGAAGCAGGCCTTATATGGTAACAAATTCTACAATACAGTCTCACAGATATCTTTAAAAGGTTAAAAACTGTTCTGTAACATATGCGTTTTAAAGTGCTGATATACACAAGACAGTATTTATCACACTGACCTCGTATGTTGTTCCATCCACCAGCAGTGTCTCTACTGCTCCCTTCAGGTCAGTTGCAGTACTACAAATGTTTTTCAGCAAAGTCTCTGGCGCCATACAGTGGAACCACAAAAGAATGAGAGAAAACAGAGGAAAAAACAGCTCTATTTTTGCTCTTTTTCTCCAGTGGGTTTCTCCAATTCCAGTTTAATTTCTGCAAAATGGTTGCTTTAAAACTCCATCTCTATCCAGCTGAAAAGCAATTCTAGCATCCTCCAAAGACAAAAATAAAAGCAAGAATATGATTAAAATGTAAACAGGAGAGTCTCCACTGGGCTTTGTCTGTGTTTTGGGGGCCACCGATCATATGAGTTACAAAAGTTCTGGAGTTGAAAGGAGAGTGTTAAATAAAACCTTGATTATCAGCTAAAAACAAACAGATTTGACTGTGCATATTAAGTGAGGAATTATTTACAGTCAGCTGAGCATTATTGCAAAATAAACCCTGACAGGGTGATCAAGACCCAGGCCTGAAGCAGAGGGGTTCTGTATCACTCGAAACAGGTTTATTACTTAGCTACTTTAACATTAAAGTTAACATTAAAAATTGATTTGAGATTTTCTTTTGCCAAAGGAATGATTGCAGAGTAATAGAATATGGTAGCACAGCTAAGAAGGAATTGGTCGTCTGAGACAGTAGTCAAGTATACATTTCAGTGCTCACATATTGGACAGCAGAATGCCTCAATTGACCAATCAGAATAAAGCATTTCAGAGCCCCATATAATAGGGCATATTAGCAAGGTTCCAGTAGTAAATATCCCTTTCATTTTCTCTATAGAGAAATTGATTTTCTGCAGCAACGTATAAATCTTTCAAGACAGACCTACCACAAGCTCCGAGGTTGTTATGTGATGATATACGTTCCTGTAGAAGCCGCAAATTGGTATGCTTTCAACCTTATTTTAAAAAATCATGTTTAATAGCCAGATTACCAGAGAAGAATGACACTAACCATTGTCCTATAAAGAGAGAGAAAATAACTGCATACATTTGTATATATCTGGATATTAGGCAATATAAATGAGAAAGCACAGTTTTTTTTCCCTCAGAACCTGCTAGATTTAGTACATGGCATTTTAAATCTCTCTGGAACTGAGGAAAAAGCATTGGCACTCAGCATTTTTGATTAAGACTGTAACAGGCTTTTCAGTGATTTTTCTATAGTAAACATCATAGTAAACATCATCATATGTATATGTTGCATATAATCATCATGTTTTATCAAAACCAAGCAATCTCTTCTATCAGATTATATTTTAAGACAGATAATATCCACTGGCCAGTGACATTAATCCAAATATCCATAATTTTCAGAACACATTACCTTCATTTTTAGAAATGATGTTGGATTCTGTTCCCATCTGTTTCCCTGAATCTAATAAACCCTGAACACACAAAAGCTCAAAGCATGCTCACACACACATAGACTCTGAGGCGGTCTCTCTCATCTGACTAAATGACGATACAAATTGAGGAACAAAACTCCTAGAGCCTTTTCCTCTCACCTTAGTGCTAACACATGAAAGAATCTTGCAGTAGTCTGGTATCATTATAGTCATAAGACTGTGTGCTATGCTGGTCATATCTTCACTTTACCTAAAGATCAAAACCACCGAGCCACCAATGGGTTTGTGGAGCTCATTACATGTCTCACTACACTTAAGACGTCTTTAAGTCACCTGATCAATCTGGGCATTTAGCTCTGCCCTGTCAAACCCACTGACTGCCAGTTTCGGAGCTGAACTCTGAATCTTACGGCTTGAGGGTAATCCAATCAAATTGAAATGGTAGACATGGAGCGGAATTTGTGGTCTTTATTTAAGATAATGAAAGAGGACCAAGCATCTCCACCAAACAGATAAAAATTTATTTCTGTACCTCCTTTAACAAAAAGAAAATGGAAATATTGATCTTACTGCTGTCTTCACAGTAAGTCTTCGAACAGTGATATTTATACAGTCACACTAGCCGTGCAAGGCTGAAGATGCAGAAATAGAGAGTGCAAAAGCTTTTTTTCCCAAGGGGTACAAACAATGCAAGTTAAAGAGAAAGAGATTTATTTTTCTTATTCATAGTGGGAGTTAAGAAAACAATAACAAATTTCACCTCTCTTGCTTTTAAAGTAAATGTGTCCTTGTTTCAGACATGTTTATAAGGATTTTTATACATGATTATAACAGTTTTGTTTTGTGTGTAGTTATGGGGAAGATTTCTATGAAAACTTTGATATCACATCAACTAAAAAAAAACAACAACTCAAAAGTAGATGAAATGTGCAGAAATGTTTAAACTTTATCATCTGAATTTCTGTCTGTTCACAAGTAATAAAACGCTTAACAGACAACTCTGGAAACAATAACAACTATATATCTGCCCAACTGTGTATTCTGTACAATGCTATCAAGTACATTAAACAAACCTCTGTTTCAGATATTATGGCAGTATACTTGCAATTTTGGCAGATCCATGTTTTCCTTTAAAACACTACTTGTTGAAACCTAGCATGGCCATATTATATGAATATTTTGCGCTTACAGTAAACAGTGCTTACAGTCTCTTTATTTGCATCATTATTTTACTTAATCCATTTTGCACCTTTCTAGATATGCTGCTAGTTTTCTCATACCAATAAAGTACATTAAATTGAGGTTGAAATTGAACAGAAATGAGAGGGAGAGAGAGACATTTGCCAACTGACTGCCTTCTCTGACAGAATATTACACTGCATTTCATCTCTCAGCCTTAATGAGGCTCACTAAAGATGCTCAGAGCAAAGACAGGGCAAGGTCACAGTCATCTCACATGCCTTTTCTGCACCAAAATCTACCTGTCTCTCTTCTCACCCTAAAGTGACCCTTCTACAGGTTTGCCCTCCAGAACCGTTAGACACCGTCTCAGGACCCTTAACATGACTGTTTGCTATTTATTCTAAAACAAGAGGCAAACCAGTATAAGGAACAATTACACTAGGTTTGGCTCTGAATATTTAAAACACTGCAGGGAGCTTGAATAGATAGACACTGTATGTGAAATACAAGGGACAACATTTGATATTGCACCAGTCTGTTCGTATGCAGTGAAGATGCAGTGGCAAACTTGTCAAAGACACCCTGAGACAGGACAGAAAAACCATCAGAAGGGTCACTTCCTCACTGCATAGACAAATAGCCAGTGGAGGATGTTAGTTGGCTGCCAGTTGGGCTTTTAGAGCTGGATGTATACCGGCTGGAGAAACTCAGACTACTAGTAGACTGGCTAGAAAGTCCTAGGGTTGATATACCAAACTTGGAATATGCAGGAGACCCAGGGGTATACGGCCTAGAGGTGGTCAGGGATTGAGACAGGTCAGCTTCCCTCACTGTGGGAAAACAAGCCAACTAGGACTTCCCGCTGATGAGGCAGGCTGAAATCCCACTGGGAGTCTGAGAGCTTTGAGGGGAAGAGCTGCTCTACACAGTTGTACCAAGGGCTGGAACACTCCCACCTGTCCACCTAGAAGTGGAAGGCTAACACAGTATGCTATCCAAGCTCGCTGCTCAACGCCGATGGGCATCTTCAAACGGGACGCACACCAACGTTAGGAACAGAAAAACTCTCAAAAATGACAACGAAATGACAATGAAAACATTCAAAAAAACTCAATCGGTTACATTCAGTAACCTTTTCCACCCCAGGTCCATGGCAGAAAACCTGTTACCTAAAATTCTCTAAAAGAGGGGCGTACCATAGCTTAATTCACAACAACTAAAAATTCATGCATGGCCTCACACTCAGTTGTTTTTTATAGGCCTTTGTCTGCCCAATCATATCACTTGAGCAATTATACCAAATATTGCTCATCTGTGAAGACTTAATACATTTAATTTATGTGAATACATTTAACTATATTTTAGAGTAGCCATTAGACATGCTTTTCAGAAAACCATTACAATTATGTTTCTGGTCTTAACTTTGGTTGTGAAGTCAACAAGGTTAGGTTAACCCTAACCCTAACCTTAACCTAAAATTAACTGTTTAAAAAAAAGAGCTGTACTAATTTTCACACTTTAAAGACATTTTAATTGTGTCATGATTATTTACCAACTTGGACCTTCTTTTTAGGATATTGATTGGATTGGTTGGATTAACAATGTATATCAATATAAAACATAAAGCTTAATTAGTTAATCAGTTGATATATCTCATTTGTCCTTGTCAAGCTTTCGTTTTACTCTAACGAAATACTCCTTACTCACACTAGCCTACATGTTATCTGCAGGATATACATGATCTTTGGTATTAAAGAAGAATGGTTTACCTGTTACCATGACATCAGTGTTGTTGGAGTGGAAATTTTAGATATTGGCTCCATGTGTTGTTCTTCACAACATAGCTACCATCAGAAAGGATTGTGCCACCAGAATGGTGGCAGTGAAGTTACCCTGGTTGGCATTTAGCATTGTATTACAGTGAATCACTCATTACAGTAAATAAACACATTGGTAATCCAAATAAATGTTTGTCTGTCAGGCAGCCTCAGCCATCACTTTTTACATTTTTTAAAACATTAATGCTTAATTCGAAATCATTTCAGAATGTACAAAGTAATTCATAAATTCTGATTTAACAGATATGACAGCAGTCAGCTATACAGTTCAGAAGTCACAGACCAACCAGAATTAAGTGCTCCAGAGACCCTGTTAACAAATTCTCAAAACACATTAGGAATAAAATCTAATTCCAGAATTACACAACTGTCAATATAAGCATGCACCAAAAGTTGAAAGACACCCAATAAATATCTGTCCAAAATCATTAATATACAAACCGTGTTTCTACTGCATTTGTGTGTATAAATGAACCTGTGGTGGTAGGAGGTGATTATGCATGAGTATAAACATTTGTTACCATATGTCTCAACCCATGCATGAATGAATATTTGAGTGTTATTGTGGGTGGATGTGTTGAAATGTCTAAAAGGTTTCCTCCACAGAACCATCAGGTTATCACAGGAGAGCAGCAATTACCCAGAGCAACAGGTGTGTGCAGCACACGTGTGAGCAAGTGAGAAAGATAATGGGCACTCTCGGCTCAAAGCCAGATGAGGTGTGGGTTGACTTCCCCGACCAGCCACCGCTGATTAATATTTATGATTTTTTAATTACAATAAGTAAGTTCTTTGTTTCCGAGAGAGCTCGCCGCAATCCCTCCATCTGGAGAGCTGAAAGATCACATTCATGAAAGCAGAAGGATGTGCTTGTGAGCCACATATCCATCATTCAGTTCCTTGTTAGTAAGGTCACACCTTTTTTCTTTAATAATTGCAAGAATCCGCATTCAGTGGTTTTATATGCCAAATCATTTAATTGAAATCGTTCTAACTGTTAAAAAGAATGTGTTGATTAAACAATTTACCTTAGCATTAACTTCTAGGTGCCATTTAGGTAGCATTAACATGTTTATTAACATCTGTTGTGGGTGATTCCTTAAAATATAATCAGTTTGTTGGAAGAAATGCAGGTGCAAATTCCGTTCCGTCTCGACACACCACTTCTGACTGGATCACCTCAGACGGATGTTAACAGTGTGTAAACAAAGTCTAAAATATATGCAATGGAAACATGAAAGAAACCGATTTTATTGGATTTACAGCAAAGGTTCAACATCGGACTGGTGGGTTTCTGACACTCTATAAAAGGCGAACTGGGATGGAATAAGACAAGTTAAAGTCTTTTGCTCCTGAGGTTAAATGTGTGTAGTTACAAATATATCAGTGATTTTATTCTTGCTTCAATGGTGGAACGCTTCAGTTCTCCCCCTTCAACACAGACACCAGCTCTCCATTCTCCTTTAGCTCCTGTTAAACCACATAAACATCTCTCATCCATAACAAGAAACTTCACAGCTGAAGGCATAATGCAATAAACGAGAAATATGCCTTGTAGCCATTCCATATAGTATGCAAAACTTTCATTGGTACATATCAACAAATACTGAATAAGTATGTCAAAGGTGTCACAAGGCGTACTCTTGTAGTGAAGTATGAGGCCATGCATGTTTTTAATGCTACACCCCTCTCACTATGCTAAAGAATTCATGCAATTGTCCAACATTTAACTGCATATTCAGAAGCACATACTTCCCATCACCAACACAAGTAGATACTTTTCACACTTTAGTATAAGCATGTAAATTTGGATAGCATGTGCTTTACTTCTTTGTTTATCTTTCTACACATCTTACAATGCCCACAGTTCTTAACACTGGCTGTAGTAACTTAAAATCATGGCCAAGAATCTCCTTTTACAAACATCCCTCTTTATTTACAAAAGACTAACATATTTTTTACAACATTACATTACATTAAATCAACATGACTGAATGAAAAAATTATTTTAAAATTTTTATTTTAAATGTCATACTAAGATAAAACATAGAAACATTCATATTTAACCAGAGTTCAAAATTAGGGTCTGTTAAATTACACAAGGATGCTACTGAAACCTGTAAGAAGGCTGTACCTTTTTCATGAATCTCCTGTGTCCAGTTGGTTTTCATTTGAATTCAAATGAATGGTCTGAAAAGCATTCTCTCTGCACTAACTCTATTAAGCTTTAGCTGCCCTCTGCTGGACAAAAGCATCTACTGTAGAGCCCAACGTGTGAAAAATTCTTAAACGTCTAAAAAATGCTGTTTGTAACCACCCATGCTCTGCGATTGGTTCTACGTAACCAATCACGTCAACAAGTGAATGATAGGATCAGGCAGCACAAGCTGGTGTGACTGAGAGGAGACGGACTAATTTGCATTATCTTAGATGCATGCATACTAAATTAAGCAAGGGTTACATTCAAGCTATTTTAATATTATAATTTTTACAGAAAACATTTAAATATGCCATTTAATTATGACTTTAAAAGTTTATCTGCTCTGCTTAAATGACATTTGACATCTTAAAATAAGGTGAGCAGTATGCAAGAATTTCAATCCAATCAAGACGTTTAGATGTTAAGTCAAGAGTTAGTGTGACAAGTCTGACCTTTACTATATCCAGTCCTCCAATCAGGTCTCCTTTAACATACAGCTGTGGGTATGTCGGCCAATTGGAGTAAGTTTTTAATCCTTGTCTAACCTGTAGAGACAATTAACATATTTGGTGCAATGGTACAGTAAGGCCTGTCGTAACCCCCCCAAAAACCCTTTTAGACCAGCTAACTGGATATATACATATATATACACACACACACACACACACACACATATATATATACACACACATATATATATATATATATATACACACACATATATATACACACACACACATATATATACACACACACACATATATATACACACACACACATATATATACACACACACACATATATATACACACACACATATATATATATACACACACATATATATATACACACACATATATATATATACACACATATATATATATATATATATATATATATATATATAGGTGGTCTACATTTAACCTATACACTGTTAAATTAAGAATGTATACATGTTAAGAACGTAAATGTAAATTTAAAGTTCAGTGTGAAGAAACATTCACCTCTTCATCTTCCAGTATGTCAAATGTATCATATTCAACCCTAAAATGTTAATAAAAAAGCATTATTTACTTTAATAGCATGCACTCTTTAGTTTTTAACAAATTACATATGTTAAGAACTTTGTCCAAAAAAGCTTCCTGTCTTAGTTATATGACGCAGTATGCATGAATAAAATGAAATAATGATGTAAAATCTCTCACCCCGTGCTGTTCATTATTTCAAGGATCTGACGACTGAATCCACATTTGGCAGCCTGAGTATTCACAAAGACTTTAGTTAAGAGGGTAAAACACTACAACATTTTTCACAACTTGAAAGCCTACAGTAAAGTAAAGCTTCACTTGAAAGCCAATCAGAGGAAGTGAGTTTTTAACTCCACCAAAACACACACACAGACTACTGCAACAGCTCAAAGAACACAGTATGAGTTGCAGACAGTTCCTCTGGGCCCAAAACAGCACAGAACCAAACTTTCATTCAGAAACGTACAATTACAACCACCTACAAAAGATATTCTGAAGTGTGTCTGAATAACTCAGAAAGAACGTGGTAATAGAGCGCAAAAAAGAGAGAGACAGAGAGGAGAGAAGAGAGAGAGATCTCATGGGGAAAGACTTTAAACTCCTGCAAAGAATGTCTTTCATGTGTGAGTGTTAAAGATCAATATAGTTATGAGAAGTGAGGTGAGGGGTCTTACTCCTCCATTAGGAAAAAGAGAGAAGCACAGCTCTATCAGTGCTGAAGCAGCCCGGCATCGATTTCCAGCTCTGCTTTACCTCAGCATGACTTCTCTTACTGCATGTTTAAGGGATAGTTCACCCAAAAATAAAAATTCTGTCATCATATACTCGCCCTCAGGGTCGTTCAAAACCTTTCTGACTTATTTCTCTTTGTCCGTGAAACACAAAAGTAGACATTTTTAAGAATGTTCCACTGTCACGTTGCAAAAAAGAAGGAAATGAAACATAATAAATGTAATTTAATAATTTAAGTTTATGCATTTTGACCTATCACTGAAAAAAATACAAAATCTAACATACTGTAATATAAAATGAAATATGTTTATGTTGTCTGCAAAGGTTTAATCAAAATAAACAGCTATTTCTATGTGACCATAACTAGATGGGTGAATGTCATTTCTATATGACCATGGTCCATAACTACTGGAACACTGCAAGTCAAACCCTCACCTCTTGGTGATAAACCAATGGCATTTAAAGACAATGACAGTATGTTGTGTTTTTTAATGGCACTATGAATGAACATTCTTCAGAATTCAGTCACGGTTGAAAAGGGATTAACTGGGGGCCTCAACAAACTTCAGAGGGACCTCAAGCAACTTAGAATTATTTAAAATAAGAGAAAACATGCAATAAAATGAGCTAAAGCAGCTAAAAGTTAAAATATTTCATAGTGTTTGACTATTTCTTTAACAAATATATATCTTTTAGTTATGCTATGCTCAGTGATTAGGAAAACTAATCAGTGATTAGTTTTTTTTGTTGAGTGAACTATTCCTTTAATACCTTCCCTCCTCCTTGCACTCATTTAAAGAGAGTTAAAACCCATGTCAGAATGTTTACTCACCTCTTTACTGCCTTTCATGAAGAGCATGATGGGTGATTTATTGATTAGTGATTTCAGCCTATGAGGAGAGAGAAAATGTAAACCAGTTTAAGTCCAGTCCAGAGTAGGTGGTGTTTGAGTGTGTGCAACTGTCTTCACCTGTGCTCGAGTGAGACGGTCTTGGGAAAAGTATTCTCCAGCTCACCAGACTCAACCAGCTCCTGTGGAGTATATAAACACCTCTGAATCTAAAGATCCCACTTCTCTTCAACTGCACACACAAACACACACACACTCTCCTTTCATGAGTACCGGCTCCCTGCTGGGAAGTTTTACCTCTCTGTAAAGGTAAATTCACTCTCTTAATGAGGAAGGCCGCTAGGAATCTTGGGGAGAGAGAGTAGAAACAGAATAGATGCTGGCTAATCTAGCCCTCCTCTCTCAGCAGGGGTGCTTGGCTTGCTGTAAGCAGTACGAGCTCACTGGGAATGTAGAGCAACAGAGAGCTAATAACAGCTAGCCGAGAACACACAAACTGCCAAAAAATCCTGAGATTTGAACATTTAAAGCGACAGTTCACCTAAAATCTAAAATTTGTCCATAATTTACTCACTCTCATTTTATTCAAAACCTATATGACTTTTTTCTTATGTGGAACGCAAAAGAAAATATTTTGAAAAATGTCTCTGTGGTTTTGTGTCAATACTTTGTAAGTCAATGGGTGCCACTGTTGTTTGGTTACTAACGTACTTCAATATATCTGTATAATGCATATAAAAACAAAATACATAAAAAAAAATACTATACAATGCAAAACAATTCTTAAAGGTTTGAAATGACATGAGGGTGAATTAATGATAAAAGAATTTAAATTTTTAGCCCTTTAACATAATACACATGGGACTGAAGGCAGAACATCAGGTGTGTTGGTAAAAAAAAAAAAAAAGAAAATATCTAAAGACAATTTAATGCAATTATTTTCCTCAAACTCTTTATGCATCTTTGACGCAACTCCTCGCACCTTGACAATGTCTAATCCTCCGATGAGATCTCCACTGACGTAGACTTGTGGATAGGTCGGCCAGTTGGAATAGGTCTTGAGTCCCTGTCTGATGTCTTCGTCTGAGAGGATGTCAAAACTGCTGAACTGTACATTGTGGTCCTTCAAAATCTGAACAATCTGACGACTAAAACCTGTGAACAAGCAATCAAAAACAGTATTTAATAACTGTTACACCAAAGTTGAATATTTTAAAGGGGATTTTGCGCTATACTACTAACAATTTCCTTCTAAACTTCACCACAGAAATAAGGCTCTCAAAATATGCATCAAACATGTCATTTATTTAATCTAGAGCAATCCAAATTTTACAATTTAGGTTAAGAGTATAATCTGGACTAATAATTATTAATTTGTTCAAATATCACTCAATATTGGGCAACACCAGTGTAAGATGGAATATTAAGCTGCAGCATTAACAAGCTGATTTCTGAATTTTAAAATGTTCATATGAGATGAATAGCACAAACAAAAAATAAAAAAGATTGTGAGGTATTAAATGAGGTATTAGATTGGAGGAGATAACAAGTTAGAAGAAAAAATGCTCACAGAGGAGAAGTGAGATGAGAGAGAAACAAGATTAGCAGAGAGAGAGCGAGAGAGAAAGAGAGATGGAGAGAGATGGGGAAAGAGAGATGGAGAGGGAGAGAGATGGGGAGAGGAGAGAGAGAGAGATGGGGAGAGAGAGAGAGATGGGGGGGGAGAGAGAGAGATGGGGGGAGAGAGAGAGAGAGATGGGGGGAGAGAGAGAGAGAGATGGGGGGGGAGAGAGAGAGAGAGAGAGAGGGGGAGAGAGAGAGAGAGAGAGATGGGGGGAGAGAGAGAGAGAGAGAGATGGGGGGGGAGAGAGAGAGAGAGAGAGAGAGAGAGAGAGAGAGAGAGAGAGGCAGATGTATAAGGTGATGTGTAGAGCCTGTGTAGCCCCTGCAGTGAAACACCCATTTTCATCTTGTGCTGCTCATGAGGGAATTCATTATAAAACAGCTCCAGGCAGATCACTTGTGCTTATACATTTGCTGGTATATTAGCTCGACTCTATCAGAGCGGGCAAACAGACGGGCAGCTGCTTTCTCTGGCTCCGGGCAAATTCTAACAGACACGCTGCATTGATTGCAGAGTTCTTTCCCCCCTCTACGCCTTCACCTACAGGGGGCGAAGACTGTTCGGTCTGCCCAACTCCGCTCCAGGAGAGGCCATGATAGAGCCTCGTACCTTTTGAAGGACAGCCCACTCAGTGCAAGAGGAAACGAGAGACCCAAATTTAAATACGGACCCTTAACCTTTTAAATTGCGATAGATAGACTGCTTTAGAGATAGTGTTAGCCAAGCACTTGATCATTTGGCCCTACACTTTTATTGGAACTTAAGAGTATGTGCTTTTTTTACATGTGAAACCCAAAGCACGACTCACTCTCGATGCATTATTTCCTGATTTGGATATCGTCCAAGCAAACGAGAACATCAATGTTTTAACGTCATAATATCTCTGAGCCGGACCGACCCACTGACGCCCGGTACGCCTTCAAAATAGCATGAGCAACAGGTTTCGGGCTCAGAGACCACACGGCGTAAACTCTGAAGATCTTCTATTAATAAAGCAACGCTGGAGGAACTGGCAGCCGTTAAAAGACCAACGTCCCGTTTGAGATAAGAGTTCAATATTGCTGGTATTTTGATCTCAGTCTTCCGCAGACCCCATGTTCAATTCTGCAGACCTCTCTCTTTAGACAGCCAAAACGTCAAGTGTTTTATGCCTCAGTCTACAAGGAAATATGCACTTTGAACTATCAAAAGTATTTTGTTCTGAATGGATAAAATTAATGCAACAATCTTTTGTAACACTCAATCCATATGTCTTTGACATGAGGAAGAACTGGAAGCTGTAGGAAGGAAATAAACCTCAATGCAAATTAAATCAGTAGGATCCAAATGACAGCAAATTTAAAACCAAACTTAAGGTTCTCTTTTACACACCTCAACTCAGTAATTCTTGAAACGCACACAAACCCCTTATCTCTCATTCCTTTACTCCAAATGTATATATCGCAACCTCATTAAACTGTAACCTTTAGAATGGACAGAATTTGTATATACAGAAGAACACATGGTGACACATTAACATGTGGGCTTAATGTGTCTGATACACTAATTGCTATGTCATGGCTCTGTCATTACAACATAGAAATAGCACCCAAAAAAGACTTAAAAAAAAAAAGACACAGTTTCAACTAAAAACAGAAAACATTATAATTTAAAACTTTATCAATGACAGCAGCGTTTAGGGGGTCTGAATATGCAAATTTTTTAACAGAAAAGTTTTGAAAACGTTACCATTATCATCTCTGTGTAAACTACAGAAATGCAAATTTGTGAAAACAAAACGTCCTGCATATGCATATTATCATTGTCATGTAAATGGACCCTTGAACCACTGTTCCCTGTCTGGTTTATGTATTCTTCACTTGTCTCTCCAACGTAATCTGTTGCATAAATACTCTTAACAGCCTCTAACCTCTGTGATTGTTAATTTACTTGAGTAACCGAGTGTGTTTACCACAGCGAGGCTCCTGGGGTGACCCCTTCATAAACAGCATGCAGGGTGCGGCGTTGATCAGCCTCTTCAGTCTCTCATTGAGATCTTCTTTAGGGACGTCCCCCACCCCTGCAGCTCCGCCCCCAATGGACCCCAACCTCTGCACCTTATTGGTCAGCTCAGGGGCATGTGCACCATCCAACCTGTCAATCTTCTCACCGCCCTAAGGGTTGTGGGTAAACAAATAAATAAAAAACACAAGTGATAGATTGAGGAAAAAAACAGCATTAATTTTTTAGAATGCTTGTCAGTTTGTTTAGATTGTTTGCAGGGAGAGACAGAAAACGGGCCTCAGGCTCTCCTGGTTCTTTGACATGTTACGCAGAGCGAGGGAGAGTCTTGCCAAACTGCGTGTTTTTTAACCTCTGATTATTTCTCGGTTACTTGATTCTAACATGAGGACATTTTACAGCTTAGATTACTTAATCGTTAAACTCAACTTTCCCAACAGGCTGGCTTTCTCTAACCTCTCCTCTCCTCTGATAAATAAACAGCTACAAAAAACACTATCAAAGCACTTTTAACATAAATAAAAGATGTGAATATCGAAAAATATAAATGTAATGTGCCAATCATCATGCTTTTTATATAATATATATATATATATATATATATATATAAATGCCCTAATACTTTCCTGTCCGTGTTAATAAAGCATGATGTCTATGTCTATATCTATATCTACAAAGTGTCATCAAAAATTAAAGACATAAAATCGATCATCAGCAATCCAAACAAATTACAATGGTTGAAGTCCATTCACACAGGAAAAACAAAGAAAAGGGACTTAATTTTATCCATCAGGAATTATACTACAAATGTTTCTTATATCGAACCTAGAACACATTCCTTAGGAAACATTCTGTACTCAAGAAATTATTGGTTGGGATTATCCTATTTGAGGCTGAACTAACCTCCTGTAGTGGCAAATACAAAAATCACACCTTTATAAAAAGATAATTTCACATAGTCCAACTGAAGTCAAACAGACCTGATGAAATGGGATGAAGTTGTGTGATGTTTTACCTTGAAAAAGAGGAAGGTGGGAACTGAAGCGATCTCATATTTCTCGGAAGCCTCAGGGACTGCCTCCGCCTCCAGCTAAAGAGAGTGAGAGACAACTACTGTACTAATGATTCTTTATAATTCACATTAATAAAACATCACACGCACATCAACATGTCAAACATAACACACAAAATGACAGTTTATTTGGCTGTGTAAACAACAGTTAAAACAGAAAACACAAAATGATTTGCATTGTGGAATATAAATTGTGAAAAGCATCGTAGTAAAACTACACAAACTCAACAACACTCCATTTCTGTGGTCAGTTAAATGGATCAGTATAGGTCTATATCTCAGAAACCAGACAGAGAGACAGACCTGTTTCACATGGGCCTGCAGGTTTCATTTCAGTCTGACATAGAGACCTCAGGGCAGACACAGACACATAAAACATCACTGAATGTCCTGCCACATTTATACACTAGATATTGCAACCCATAAATCTCACAGTCATGTTTATGATCACACTGGTTTCTCTGCACTTCTGGTGTCTATAGTCAGGACAATGGACTGCAACTTACATCAGACTGAATTATGTGATGATTGGTCTCGGTCGCACAGACTGTCCAATCACCATCTGATGCATTTTCCACACAAAAAATGATAAGCTCCTGGCTGGCTTTGCAAATTGTTCAAACTTGCATGAGTTCTTATTTCTAATTTCCAAAAACAAATCTGAGTTTAGAAAATCTCAAATATCACTTCAATCACTGCATTTGCAAAATCGTTCATTAATTTTACCACCTAAATTGCATTCAATAATAACCTTATCAAAAAATGATTAATTACAATAACTTCTTTTTAATGAATAAGCAGAAATGTGGACCAGAATGTGTGGAGAATCAAAAGTATGCCAGCATGAGACTACAAAACGATTAAAGACAAGAAGCCCCCAAACAGTGTTATGTGTTTTCAAGACAGGAAAAAAGGGAATGTGATTTAAATGTGAAACATGAGCATGTTTCTTCCAAAACCAAAACAAAGCTTATTTTAAACAAACAATTACACATCATTCAAGTCATGTAGTTCCTAAAAGTACAAGTTGTTGAAAGACTGTAGTATTATAGGCAGCATTAACCCTTAACAGAAGGTAAATTTGCTCTCTGCTTGTTTAGGGCCATGAGGAAGGCAAAGTCATTCAGAGCCAGCGGCATTTCAATGTCCCACTGGGATTTGGAGTACAGGATGGGGGGGCAACAGCTGCATGCGTAACACTGGAGCTACAGAATCATTTCACCTCCAGGTAAAGAGTCCAGCACACATGGAAAGAGTGAAAATTAACTTTCAACTCACAGTGCAAAATGACACAACTAATTTAAAGGTACAGCATGTTATGTCGGCACCACTAGTGACCAAAAAAATCGCATTTCTGCAATTGCTCGTACAAACAGAAAGTCCCACCCTAAACTTGCATGATTGGCTGAGCCAGTGTTGTATAATAAGCTGTTCAGCTGTTCAGTGATATTTTAAAAATGTCAATGTTTACGCTTTATTCCTAAACTGTGGCAATATCAAACATTGTTTGTTTTTATAAGAATCCTGACCAGCTCAAAACAACATCACGAAACGAGGACTAATAGCAAATAAGGAGATGATTCTGGAACCCTGTTTGAAAATTCGCTTGACGGGGAGTAGAAACTACACATTAAGAGCTTAATTTGATGGTATCTTTATACACAAGAGCCATCATGTTCAGGAACAGCACTAAAGATCACTGACTGATCAAAAATCACAGACTCAGTCTTTTGGGGTTGCTGTGAGGGGCCATTGAACACCTACCTTTACAAACATGGTGTGTTTGTGTTCTTTGGCCAACTCTGCTATGACATCGTTCATCTGGGAACACTGAGGAGCCCATGGCGCGTGAAAATGTACAACAGTGAGGGACCTGATGAGACAGAGTATGAGTAAAGATGAGCTTACTCACACACAAGAATTTCAGAATTTCCAATAAAAAAATACTTCAACTTTCAATGAATAACTTCTAATCTATCATTTAGCTCAGTAAACACTTTAATCTCAAGTGTTATACAGCATTTATTTCAGGGACAATAATGGTGTTGTAAATGCTGTGCACACAGACACAAGTAATAGTTCATGATTCTACCAGTCTAGGGTCTGAACGTTTAACTTTCAGTTACCAGCCCAGGTCTTGCACCACCCAGCACAAATAATGAATATTTGATCAAAGATGTCTGTACATGATGGCAATACCAGATGAACAGGATCTGCCATTATTCAATGAAAAATGAAAATGAAAATATGGAGGCACATGACTTTATTTTATATTAAATAATTTGACAGATAAACAAAAGGTTATTGGTTTGAAACCTATTAAAGGGATAATCCATGAAGCACTGTGCTCTTAGTATGGATAAATCTAATAAATAAACCTGTTTTGGATAAAATAATCAACTAAATGATACAATTTGTAAATGATACAGCTATTCAGACCATCAACAGCAGGTGTAACATCAGCAGCAATAAAAGGAACTACCCTTAAATCAATAATGTTTCACACCAACTGCAGAGTAAGTGTTTATATATTTTAAACAAACTTGAATTATCTCTATACAAAACCACTGAACTTCAAGTCAAAGTCTGTCCAAAATAGCATGCATTTCTCCAATGCTTCCACAAACTAATGAGACAGCTATAAAAACAAATCCTTACTTGAATTAAAAGCAATATTAAGACCGATGACCAGTTATACGATTAATCAATTATCTAGATCATATAAATGCATCTATATAGATTTAACCCATATTTATTTGTGTATCTGAACAGGCCATAGGTTATTTCCTTACGCCATTCTATTGAAACGTCTTCCAATAAACCTTCAATCCATGCGCACATTTGCTCATTTATCTCCACAGCTCTCAAATTAAATATTACATTACACGTTACATAATTAAGTGCTGTCACCTACTTTCTATTATTTTTCAGTAACTGCTCAAATTGCTGCAGTGATGTCGCATCCGTCAGGTTCGCCATGCTGCCAGACATTAGTAACTGATAACCGAGCGCTCGATCACACGCATTTTGCTGCCAGACATTACTAAGCGTTCTACCATATCACTGTCTTGCACATTCGGCTATGATAATACGTATCATAAGCATAAAATGTTTTTTTAAACTATTTTAATTGTTATAATAAATGTGCACCATGTTGTGTAGTGTATGTTCTTCATTCATCCCTTGTTGAAAAGAGTCTGTGTTATATATTTGTGCTATGTGTTGCGCATGTATGTAATGAAATTAATGATTTTCACGCGAAAAACAAATTAATATCCAAATAGCATATCTGGCACGTATAACATAAAATAATAAAATTCTATAAGCTAAACCTAATTGGCTTGCTCATTCGCGCCTGACATATTTCGTCCAATCATTAAACACTATTCGAAGCATTCCCACCTTTTTGAGGTCACACTGCTTATTGATTGGCTATTACAATTGTCAGTCATATGTCTTGAATAGTACAGGAAGTATAACGTAAAATTAAAGCAGGGTATGAAGAGTCTCATGGAGGAGTGGGACTGACAATGTTTTTGATTTTTAAATCGGAAATGTTTAAGATTTCTTCTTATTTTTTATCGTAACCTGTTATAGTACTTTAGCAAATTCCTCGATGGTGGAAGGACGAAAATGCCCCTGGCCTGTTAACACAAAGTGTTTATGATCTATATGGGAGTTTTGGTGAATTTAGGAATTCATCAAGTGTTTTGAATTAATCTCTACAGGTGTAATACGCCTTTAGTACGTCTTTTTAAATCAATGGATTGCTTAAATCCCATGCAGAACAAGAGAAGACGTAGTGGAGAGGTGGAACAATGGCACAAACAGTCGGTAAATGTGACTAATCTTATTTACTATATCAGAATCAAACTTTAACTTGTCAAGTATGCATTAATATAGAGTGTGTTTAATTTCATTCACTGATTCAACGTATTTCGACTGACAAGTGCATGCACTGTTGCCCTTTATCAGAGTTATTTTTAGTGCAAATTTAAACACCCTGCTGATCATCCCTGGAAAAATTGAGCTGGTATGATTTATAGAATCAGGGAACTATTTTCTGTGTGCATATTCATAGCTCCATGTCCTGACAACTGCGTTTGCTCTTAGTGGCATTATCACATTACATAATCAAGCTACATGTAATGTTGTGCATGTTTATTTTTCTAAATCTCACAGAAGAGGCTGCGCAATGGACTGGGAGGCTGTGGTCAGGTTGAATATAGCCAGGTGATAGATGCACCAATGGACACATGGGATCCTCCAAAACAAGGCCTTCAGAATGGACATGCTGCCAATGGCCATGTCCCTGGCATGGTATATGAACTCTTCTTTACCTGGTCCTAAGTTTTTCCTCTTATTGTTTGCATTGTAGTGTGGTGCATATCTGATGTTGTCGTGTTCATAGAACGTACAATTTGGGGGTTAAAGGTTACATTCTATCAGGTCTTCTGTTTTATTGCACTGTGACTGTCGGTTGTGCTCCAAGTTTTACCTCTTAAAAAATATTCCCCATTAATGCAGTCTGAGCCCTGTTTAATGTCAGTACTTATTTTTGCAGAGTGTTGTACAACAGTTTTATCAGATTTTGATTGACAGCAGGTTTTAGGAGCCCCGAGTCGTGGTGCTGGACAGTTTTGCCCCAGGTGTATGGCAGGTGAATCTGTAAGTAATATTTTATATTCCTATGCAAACTGAACATTACACCCACAGTGACATTGTTTTTGTTGCTAGAATTTTCCTTTTGATACCTGTACTGTGGTGGATTAGCTCTGAGTTGCTGAGTATACATAATTCTGCTTTAATTTTTGTCATCAACTCTCTCACTTCATATAAATCAAGTTGTGCTCTCCTTTTTTCCCTGTTGCATTTTCTGTTTGTTCTAACATGTCTGCACAGAACTGGATATGCAATATTATGGAATTAAAAGGAGTTGTGCTTGTTTGTCATATTTAGTTTTTACACACACTTTTCCTGCCCCACCCACACACTACCCACAGTGCTTTCATACATACTGGAAAATGTTGATTTAAGCAATCATATTGCTTTTGGAAATGTTGTACTTCCTGCAAATCAATATTTATTCATGATGAAAAAGAAATGCACATTTGGAATGGTTTTCCCGCAGGCCACAGTACCTAGCAGCTGATTTAACCACTCTGCTCTCTGTGCCACACGTGACTAGTCAGCATATATGAATATCAATCCACAAAGGGTTAATGAACATTATACATAAAATTGGTTGGGGGTTGAATGAAGCTGACCTCTGTCACATCAATGTTTCTCTCTCTCCTCCTGTGCAGGGTCATATAAACCACATCATGAGGTATTGATCTCCAGGGCTGATGACTCCTAAAGAAGGTGAATTGACTGAAAAACTGCGGAAGGGAAACGGCAACACAGAGAAGCGATTTGCACTTTGGCGGTGTTTGCTGTTCTGTCTGATTTTTGCTTTTCATACATTTTTCAAACCCTGCTCTAGTACTGTCTTTTGTATCAATATATAGATATGTATTTGCAGTTTACGGTATCATAAATGCCCAAACACATAATGAGACTGGCAATGAATGATGCTTTGGATGATACTGATAAACAAGAAGTTTAAAAGTTAAATTGTGATTAATTTGCACTGCGCATGACTAATTTTCTAGTTATATGTTATATTTTTTAAGAATAACTAACAAAATCCACTGTTATCCAAGGTTAGCAAAGCAATATGACACTATGTGCATACATAATTTTATAGACTATTTTTCTAAAAACTGAAATAATGAAGTTTTATGGGTTTAGAGTACTAAATGCATGTTAATTCCAATGTAGATTTTTATTTTTTAATGAAATCTTAGAGCATAATTTTTTGAGACCTATGGTTTAATTTAGTTTGGTCATTATATATCTGTTATGACAAAATGTGTGAGTTGACCTTATTTAGTATGAAGGATCTTTCTTAGTTTTAAACATTTTTTTGTGGGGTCCTACCTCTCACTATTTTGTTGTTTAATCCTAACTCATGTTTTTTCATGTTGTCTTTTTTTTGTTTAAAGTATTCTCTAAAAGTGTTTGTAGAAAAATATTTCAATGTGTAATAATTTCATCTAGATGTCCCTGTTTTCAAATCCAGGGTATTTTGCATAAAATCTCATTTGAGTAAAGCTTTTGTTTTGTATTTTCTGAGACTAGTGGCAAATTCAGGCTCTAAATCAATATCTGTTCTTCCCGACAGTGCACACAAGATGGCAGTGTTTTATTGCCTTTCTCACAGGGGGCCCTGTACAGTCACTACAGCGCTTAAAGTAAATTAAACTACAATATAGTACCCATCTAAGATTAAAATCTAATTTACCAACATTTGATAAACAAAAAACAGATACATGGTATAAATTCAATTGAAATCTCACCCATTATTCTCAACCTCATCAAAATGATTATTTAATTATTCCTTGGACAACTTGGACTTTTAAAGTTCAAAGTGTGACATGCACTTTTCAATGTGCCATGGTATGTATAAATGTATATTATTCACTGTCTTGTGTACATTTATGAGGATTCACCATCTAAAAAGTGACTCTGGTTAATAAGACCACCTGTACTACCACCATGTTGATGCTTTTTCCATAAGGACCAAAGACTTTTAATCAAGTATTCCCCTTAGACAGGAAGTTTTAATACCCATTTTGACGAGCAACTCTTCTCAGAGATATGACTTCCTCAAGCTGAGGCACAGCTCATAAAACAAGCTTCTCCTGCAAGAGACTTATAAGAGTGGCCGAGTCGGCGTGTATTATAAGTCATAGTTTCTGCTCCTGTAAGTTATAAAGGAATTACCTCAGCTCAGGAGGAGCCGTAGGGACGGGTCGAAGTTTGTGCTAAGTCAACCAAGATGGATTTAAGTATATTACCAGCTCAATCTTCCTCACCCTCCCAGTGTTAGCTTTTGTCGGTGGAGAAATGAGAGGCAGCGTTCAGACAAAGCTTGACCTCCTGGGGCCGGCTCTCAGAGCCTAGATTTTCAATAATGTAGGACAATAAAGCTTAAGTCCTATAACCTAGTGCAATATGCTACAAGTGTAAAGAGCTTTGCTGCTAATAAAGGAGGCAGAGAGGCGAGAGAGGGTGGAAAAAAACGAAAACAACAACTCATCTTCAAAACTCATATTTGGAGATCAAGCATGGCTCATAAGTGCATTTCATAAAGACGGTAATGAGATGCTGAGATTGGATTGGTCAAGCCTGACAACTGCTATCTGACACAGTGGATATGAATACAGGGTCTTATTCCCTACGAGCTCCTGTGACAGGTGCATGTCTATTTGTTTAGATGTTGGTGCTTTTGGCCTCATAGATGGGTTATTATTTTTCTCTTCCACCCTCTTTGTTCTCCCGGTGACCTGTCGGAGCTCAGACCAGCTCCTGGTTTTTCCGTAAGTGGCCCAGGTTGCCTGTGTGTTCCCCTAAGGGACATGGAGGACTATTATGGGTTTATTGTACAGATCAGTGGGGTCAAGGTACATGCTGTGCACATGTAGGGAAAATTTGGAGTGTTGCTTTAGCTGTTTCATTTGTCAGCAGGGAGAAAACCAATCAAGCGTTCAAATGTGCTGACAAGTTGCTTTGTTGATTACATATGCACATTAATGATGAAAGTAACATTGGCTGTGAGTCTCTGTGCTTACTCTTTGCGGTATACTGTACTGTATTGCTATTGTTTAGAAATAGTAAGTGAAACAGCAGAGACATGCATGATAATTGTTTTAAACAGTAATAAACTACTTTGTCATGTGACCAGTTGGAGGTGAGTGGTTTTGCTTTAGGACCTATAGATGGACATGTTGACACAATACAATATAAAACCTGTAACCCATATTTCCTTGTTTTTCTTTTTTAATAATGTCATGCAACCTGTTTGTGTTGAAATCTAATACCATAAAATATATCAACCCTTGACCTAAAGGAACTTCTATTTTGCTATTATATCTATGAAGGATCAAAGGGTTAATTAGGTTTTATTATCTGCATTTGTTTTTCCCTCGTGTATGGTTCACAACCCACCAGTTCATATCCCACTTCTATACATGTGCATACTGTCACTTCTGTACATGATTTGCATACCGTACACAGTGTGAATACTATATACTGCAAAAGAATAATATAAGAATGATATAGTTGTATGCTATTCTGCACAAAGCTATTGTTTAGTCATTAAAACTGAATGAAAAAGGAGATTTTGTTGCAAGCTGAATCTCGTAAACCTGGATTTTTCTCTGATCATTGGGAATTTTCCATTAAAGAGTCCAAAGGCAAACATGCAGCAGTGACAAAATTTGCGTCTTCCTGAAGTTTAGGCCGTCTCTTTCACTGCTGTGCTCTTTTCTCCATCTCATATACTCTTACACCATTTCAACCTACTTTGTTTATGGGGCTTTGATCCACACTATTCTAGGCTGAGTTACACCCATGCACTGCAAGGTGAACCTGTAGGCATTGTTCCCAATGGGAACCTAATACTCGTGGAGCCCTTTTCTTGTCTCTCAAAAAACTGCTCTCTTTAGTAACAGAAGTCTCCAAAGATGCAGAACAAAAAGGTCATGCACAAAGACACAATTTTATGCTCCTTTAATGAGTCAAATTTGCTACCTCAGCACTCACTTAAAGATACTTTGCAAGATAATGGCGCATTATCAGAAACCTTGTCAATAAAGGGTGTAACTCACCTGAATGCCATTAAAAAGAGAAAGAAAAGTGTTAATGCACCACGTGGGGCATCTGTGTATATATATGACAATTTTTTACTGTAAAGATATCTACATCTTTTGGCCCAATCTTTTGATGTTTCCTGTTTATGAATGGACTGAAAGCTGCACATTGTGGGAGAGAATAAAGCCATGTGGAGGTGTCTGTATTATATCTGTTAAAGAAAGTCTCAGGGACATGAATGCGGGGCACTGATTCATTGTGTTCGCATCTGATTCATTCAGACCCTTATGGAAGGTCTTTGTCCTACATCTTAAGATCTGCCCATTTAAAGTCTGATCTCACAGATTGTTAATATGCATTTGAGGACTGGTGGCTTGGCTTTTGTTAGATTGCTTTCATAAATAGATGATCTAGAAGGGATTCTGAGGATTGTTTATTTATTTAATTTTAATAGAATCAATATCCCATCGCAGAGAGAGATATTGTAATGTGTAACCTTTACCCAGTATGTTTTATTCATCTTCAGAGGAAAACGTGGGATGGGGGGTCTTGAACAACTGTGAAATTAAATCATCAAACCATACAGATTTATTTAGCCTTAAACAAAGTTCTCTTAATTATTCTCAAATGAAAGACAAAAGATTGTTAAAAGATTGTTTACTTGATACATATAAAACAATCACCCATGTTCTCTTTTATTCTACATTGTGGATCCTTCATGAGCAGAATATAATCATGTAGTGTGTTCAAAACATCTTCATCAAATATTAATGTTTCGTAGTATGAAGTTAGGGTCAGATGACTTTTAAACTGGAAATAAAGGATTTTAAGGGTGCATAATCACTGGTGGAAAAGAAAAATCTTACCTTGCATTAAGAATATATTGTTTCTTTCATTATTTTTATGATCCGAATACTCTTAGTGATGATTTTCATTCTCATTGCTCATTAAAGGCAGTACAACAGATACAGCTAAAACAGTGTACAGTGTAGCTAAAACACTTAATGAAAAATTTCAACAAATAACTATTAAAAACACTTACCACTTTGCAAAATATCCTAATGGCTGGAAAAAAACATCATGACAAATATAATGTTCTTTCAATTTGATTAAAATGTAGTTATTTTCAATTTTTTAATAGGTAATAAGTTTTAACATAATGCCATCATATTTTATTTCAGTCAGTTTTATTAGGTTAACTATAGTATGTTCATATGTCACAAACCATGAGGAAATTGCTTCTGCTTTGAAAGAAACACACATCAGATCATGTAAAATGGGCTTTTATTTTCGAAAAGCCACATCTCTTTGCATTGCTCATCCTCCTGGGAGCAGAGACCTGTGTGAGACCTTTTTCCCTTCAGTGAAAAACAATAGCACAACGGATGCTGGTGTATTTTAAGGTTCTTTACTTAGCCCCGATCACCTCTGTGGCTCTTAGTGAGGCTTGACAGTGCTCGAAGCTCTCCAGGCGCTCAAAGTGTTCCCCACAGACCCTCACAACATACATGATGCCATGAAAGCATGTAGAATAGGGTTGCCATGTCGACCTGTCAGTCAGGAGTCAGACGCTGCTAACAGTTGAAATGCTGAAAGTGTTAAAGCACGTACACACACGCACACACATAAAAAACGGGCCTCTCTCACTCTGTTTAACGGCAGGTTGCATGTCAGAAGAGTAACTCAGGATGATGTGAACAAAAGGAAGAGAAGCCCACGTGTGGAAGAGCAAGGAGCAAAAGCAGCTAATGCTTGCTTTTTATCTTCTCTCACCATCCTGATAAAGAATATAAAGCACAATATAGATTAATAATGCATGCCGAGTTCACAGCCCCTCTGTTTTGTTTGTATCTACGCAGCAGTCGTGGTAAATATGTTGGAAGATGTTTACAGAGGAAGCGCCGCACCTGGCTTTAAAGGTTAAATCAAATCCGAGTCAAAGAGGGTTGAACTTGCACCCTGTCCCCTGAGGAAGCATGGAAAGGTAAAGGGAATTAAGACACATGCTGTTCTGTTAGGGAGGAAACTTCACAGTTCCTGGCAATGACAACCCTGTCAACTCACACTTCGCAGATTCAATTTTCATTTTTCTACTTACCTCAAGCAGCCAAAATGGAATAATTGTGCTGCTAGCTGCTTGCTGATTAGCTTGAACTATAAATCTGAGGTGGCGTAAATGCTGAAAAACACCTGCAAGTGAAGTAGGCCAGATAGCGTTTAGTTTTTTCTAAAATAAATGCTGTGTTGACAATTTCAGGTAATGATTTTTGTCAGGAATAAGCATTTACAGGGCCAAACAAGAAGCCCTGGAAGCAGATATGCAGATCTGCTAATGGGTGCAGGACATATATTAGCCTACTTATGGTTGTTGTGAAAAGGCTCTCTTATAAAAAATGATTTATTTGCTCTGGCCATACATTTTTTTAAACATTACAATATAACATTTTTAAAGACGAAATCATATTAGTTTTCCCTTTTCAAAAACATAATATGGGGTTAATTTCAATAATTTTACTATTTTAGTTTAAAAGTCTTTACGTGATAGGTCATTTCAAGTTTTCTAAACTTAAAATCAATAATGGCGTCATCCTTCTGAAGGTGACGTCAGTTTTAGGCGGACAGACATAACAGCGTTAGTAAGTATTAGCGATAGATTTTATGACTTCTGTTTTTGTATACATACAGATGTGTACTAACTCTAAATAGTGTCACTGGAAACACGACATAAAGTGAACTTGGCGTGCCGGCATCTTACTGTCTTACATCACACATATATGTGCGAGAGCCTTAAAAAACGAAAAACGAATCGCGAGCGCCACCTTGAACAGGTGATCATAAATGGCAACATTACTTCCTTGTTTCTCTTTGTGTGAGATTTAATGCCATCGCTTGATAATTAAACGTTTGATCACGTTTGCCTCCGTTCTTTGTGAAGGCATGGAGTAATCACTTTTAGCCTTCAAGCAGCGTCGATTTCCCGCAGAGCCCTTAAAGTGCGCCAAAATCTTCCCCTGATTGGGCAACGTCTAGCTTGAGCCAATTATTTATGTTGGGTAGGTTTACATCTATTTATTGTCTTGTATTGTGTAAATAATCGAGATTTTACAATGCCAGTGGCTGTGATTGACCAAAACATTTTCTGAAAGTTTGGTTTTGAAATACTTTATGAAAGTGTCAACACAAACAAGGTTAGTGCATAACAGGAATGACCAAGTAGTTAAGTGATATGACAGGTGCAGTTGTTAAATGATATAAGCAGTGCAGTTGTCTTGATTGATTAGTAATTAATCAGTGGAATTCAATGCATTAAACTTTTACTTGTATGCATTTGGCAGACACTTTTAACCAAAGCAACTTAATATGCATTCAAAGTATACAGTTATCAGTATGTGTTCCCTGGGATCGAACCCACAACCTTTGTGTTAATGCAGTGCTGTCAGTTGAGCTAAACATTTACTTCTGATTGATTTATTGTTCTGCAAATGAGTGCTACATCCAAAACCTAAAAATAGCTAAAGTACCTCAATTTTTCCTTGTAAAAAAGCCATGAGTTTTCATTTTATGTTCTGCTCCAATTTGGAAAATAACAAGCTCACACCAAATGCATCTTAATGCATTTTTATTTATTGCATATTTATCCCATGCTACAGCTCAATGAACAAAATTATAATAAACAATAAACACATTTCTTTGTGCGGTTTCTGTGATCAAAGCTTTGGCAGCCTAATCTAACCAATTAATCCATTTATCAGTACTGCAATAACAAGCATGCCCTCCATATGCTGTTTCCAACACACCCTCTTCCTCGCAGAGCAGCTCAGGAAACTGGGACGGCTCCACGAAGGCAATGTGTGCACCACAATCACGCCGTTGTTCATTCCCTTACATTTTCAAATCAGTGCAAATGAGTGGTGCAATTCAGCGGCTGCAATCTTTTAGAAGTTCAACACATGCTTAGACAAACATGCATAAAAATGAAAACAATACATGTGAAATTGGGGGTAAAAGGTTTTTGAGCGCAGATGTTGCATTTCACTGTTTAATTTAAAGCTCTCTAGGTTTATTTTCACTGTTTTTTCACCTCTGCGGTCCCTGTACACAGTGTAGAGCTGACAGCACTTATTTTAAGCATTTACTGTTTTTTTTCACGGCTGCATCTTCATCTTTCTGTCTGTTAATAATGTAGTGTTCACACATCAGAATGAACTTCACATTCTCCATCTGAGCAGATTTTCTTTCTTATTTCCTCTGCCTTTTTCGTTCTCTCTGTGAAATCTGCTGGAAATTCTCAGTTCTCAAACTGTGTATGACAGCATCTGCCAAAGCTACCGCAATACAGCTTTACAGTACCACAAACACCAATTGAAAATCTCTTTAATCGGACCACCGCACAACTGAACTTGATAGCAGAGCCTTTCTCTTGTGCTCCTTTATAAGAATCAATCCACTAACTGTAACGAGCCACATCCAATATTAATTCAACACTGACTGACAGGAAAATGTGTAGATTGAGCTACAGTGGGGGTTCAGATGTCTAAGAGCGCATTGAAAATGCAGAGCTTTTTTTGTTCATTTGTACTAAACGAAGTTTCAGGATTTAAAAAAATGGAAACAAAAAAATGATAAAACAAAGACAATATGTCTTTTCTAGATCACTAATCAAATGTAAACCAGTTTGTGAAATTGACAGTGTGTACAAAACGTCATATTTCTTGTTTCCATTGAAGTATGTGAAATGCTCTTTGTATTTTTAAAATCATCTCAAACATCTCAAATTGTGCTGGGATAACATGAAGCATCAGGTTTTACACACTAGTGCAGCTCATGCTATTAAACAAATGCAGGATGTGTATATACTCATTATATGTGATACTCAAGAATTTTCACTAGTGGTTTTAGTCATTTGGACCCCACCATGTGTTTTGCACTTTACTTTTTTATACTTTTTCTAATGTTTGTTGTGGCACTATTCCTATCAGATAAGTCTTACATACGATGTCACGTATTCCAAAAAGTGATCACATGGTAATTGCGAAGAATCTACATCAGATATGGATACACTATGTAAGGCTTAAAAGTGCATAAAATGCTGGTTTTAGGAAATAAATAACTGCAGCAGCTGTTTTCATCTTCATCTTTTGAGGAATATCATTAAAGAGGTTGTTTGTTTGCTTCCTCTGTGATTAAAGGTTCGGTTATGCATGTGGGCGGCGTTGTGCATCTTTAGAATTATACTGTGTGAATCTGTTCAGGGAAGAGATACAGTAGAAACCACAGAAGTTATCCCCACATGGCATAAAACACACACACTCTCAGTCAGACTGCCTTAACATCCCTACAGCCGTGGGACTTTTCATTAGTTTGCTCTGTATCTAGACAAAGCCATTTGTTCACTATTTAGTGCACTCGTTTCTCTATCAGTAGATTTTGAATCCTCAAATTAATTCATTTTTTAAAATTGCCCTTTTGGGTGTTAAAGGATGTATATCGAAACAGGCGTATTGATACAATCCAGGTTGAATGTGCTATTAATATTTTCCATGACGTAAAATAATTGAATAAAGTGCCTTTTTGTAAGTACTAAAAAAGTGTTCTTGTTACATAATTAATAGGCTAATAATGCACTTCCATACAATCTGGCCTGCTGTTATGTGAGTGTAAGATACTTCTTTAAGTAAGTGTGCACGTCCTCTCATGACTGTGCCACTGGGAATTTAAACTGCAACGTAATACAGCAATAAGGGGCTCTGTGAACTTTGACCTGCTGACCCTCCCTATTAGACCTGGCAGCTGGGGAATTTCATTTTGATACAGCAAGGCAGTCGCTAACAGTCCCACTCCATGGTACGAGTTGTCATTTCTCACATTTTCAATTTCTTTCCTTCGTAGCTTTCATTTCATAGGGTTTGACCTTTTTGACTCTGTCATGAGAAGTGTTTGGATGATGTGGTCTCTGGAAATAGCAGGAAGTTTCAAATGATAAATCACAGAGCACAATAACCAATCGCATTATATTCTAGGTTGCCTTAGTTGGGAATGAAAAAGGGGAGTGAAAATTCAACTAAATTTAGCTAATGATATAAAAGATGATAAACAACAACATTTGTCTTAAAAGAACTTTTGTATGCAGGCGGGCATGTTCAACTGGCATAATGTAGTTTAATGCAGCTTGTTGACTAACTTGCCTACAGTTTTTTACATTTTGCACAAACTATTAGTTCTGATCTCTGTTAATGTAATAGAATTTAGCACAAACTGAATTAGCACATAGTGTTTTGCAGAACACTAAACCCTCTGAAATGTTATTAAAAGAATAGAAATAAAAACATAAACCAGTAAATAAATAAATGGCTTCATTTTCACTGCCCTCCTTTACAATAGTCGAAAAAAGGATTTTTTTTTTTAGAATACATTGAATTTTTGAATACAAATTAAGTCTTTTGCTGGAAAGCAATTTGTCTTAGATTTCATGAAAAATTGTTATAACATTTTAGACACCTATTCATTTGCATTTTTAAAATGACAAAATCAGCATGTTATGGGATAGTTGTGCACAAAGACCAAGAATGAACTAAATTACTGTATTTTGTTCTATTCTAATCTATTCTATTCATCACCAGCAAATGCAGCGCTTGACCCCAGGCACAGACTGTCGGCTCTTTTTTACCCCTCAGGCCTGTAGGTGGGGCAGTGGCACCACATAATGGCTCCTTTTCCATGCCAGCAAGCACTGAGATTGTCTCACCTACAGGGACAGAAGTGACTGGGCGCCTACAGAAAGGCCCAAATAAATAGACCGGTGGCTCTTCCACTCGGTTACCAGATGTTCAGGCTCGTTTCCCTCCCAACGAGTCGCTGATTTGTGAAAATAACTGGCAAAAATTAGGTCAATCACGTATCATCAAGGACGTGCTTCTGGTGACAAACTTATTGCACAGTGAGGTTTTGTAATACGGAGTGTTTTAAATCACTGTCTCTCTGCGCGCTGTGTAGGAGGACCGGAGCGCAGGTGCAGCCGACGCCCCCGCTCCGTTAATTACTCCGGTAAACTTTTTAATCACGGGAGTTTACGGGATCTTCGGCAATGAGGTGGAGCTGACCCGCGCAGTCTCTTTTCAGACCCCATTTCCAACGGATATTTTACATGTTAATTGTCTAGAATGGCTCTCCGTTCTTTATTCGCTTTTCTTTCTTTCTATAGGTGTAGCCTGGAGCTGCGCCTCGGGCTCTTTTTCTCTCGCTCCCTTCATTCAGCACTAGAATGAAAATGCTAATTATTATATGGCAACCGAGACCCTCGACATAACCGAGCCCATTTTCACATCTTCTGCTGTTTTCATTTAAAATCAGGAAGTGTGGATCACTGTCTTTGTTACCCTGAACCATAAAGAGCGAATTTAGTGCAATAATGGTAATGCAGTAATAATAAATACTACATATAAAATAAGAAAATTGCTATTTAAAGGCATATTAAATCAAGGCAACATTTTTAATGTAATATTTTGAATGAAATATTTTAGTCGCATCAGATATCATCTAAGAAACATCACATAGGCTATATAAAGTAAATACATGGGTATATTTGTGATTAGTGATCAATATAGTCTGTGATTAAAATAATCATGTAATATTTATGTAAAGCCATACAATGCATGGTGACCTGTTTAATGTCGTCAGGCAGCATAGGGTTTGAAGTTATTTCCAGAGATTACAGAGCTGAAGTTTCTAATTGTCACTGGAGTTGTATTGGGACATCTGCTCGACTGTATCAAAGCCGACACGAGAGTCCCAGCGGTTGAGCAAAAATCTGAGTTAATTAGCGCGATACATGTTTAATTAAAGCCAATTACAATATCTAAAATTACCTAATCGAAACCTGTTTTCACAGTGAAGGTGCCCTCAGCACGATCTGTTCACCAAGAAATAACACATGCGTTTTGCAGCACATACATTTTGTGGTTTGCTCTCTGGTGCTGTTATTTTTTTCTACAAATTAAAGCATCAGCAAATATGGGACACGACAACATGTCACACGATACAATACTTATTTGCAGTTTATCTTATATTTAATAGGATATTTTATATATACGCTTTAAAACACGCTTTGTGTTTTTTTTATAGCAAAACACTCTTGAGTCAGATATTGACAGTGGAGGAATTTTAAAATAAGGTTTAGAAATGTCGCAAACCACTTAATAACTGTGAACAGAGCTTTTTTTAAATGTATTTTCTACATCTGTTTTAATTTCCAACTGTGTAATTTCTACAAACATCTTCAATGCTCTACGAGTGTATAATAATAAATTACTCGATTTATAAGAAAATAAGACACTGACAGGCTCCTGTTTAGTCGATATTATAGTATTGTCTAGAGTTCTAGTCCATTTAATTGGGCTTCGATATAAAATGCTGTTCTACAAACGTGTCGAAAGGAGGCGCTCTTTATCAAATTTATCTCAAATATTAAAAGACGCTCCACCAAAACCCTTGCAGGTTGCAGTGCAAAATAAATTAATAAAGAACATTTTCACGTTTTATTCATTTAGATTGAAATTCGTATTTGAGATATTTTCATATTGTTGTTGTCAAAACAATTAAAATAATAACAATAACAATTATTATTAAAGCTATTGGTTATCTATTTTATAACATTAATTTTATTTTATTTTTTTTTGCAAAAATCAGTTTGTTTGCTTTGGTATTTAAATTGACCTGCTGCAAATCCTTAATGAGAGAAAGTTACATTAAATACATATTTACTTGAACTCATTTTTAATATGTATATATTTAATTTATGCCTCTTCCCCGAATATCTCTGTTTGTTTCGTAGCATAACTTTATGTAATATCACCAGAAACAACAACAAACTGCTACGAAAATTAAAATTTGATTTTTATAGCAATGCACATAATTCATCAAGATTTTATTTGCCCTCATTTTTCCCTTTTCTGATCATTAACGATGTAATTAGTTGTCATGATTAAGGGGAACAGAACATATGCAACAGTTTAAAAATGCAAAGACGAATGATTGATTCGCCCTGTTTGTCATGCACTGACGTTTACGCATCTTTGATTTTCCCCCTCCCTCTCTTTTTCTCTCGCATTCCCTTTTAAATAAACAAAGTACAAATGCAAAATTATTTTCGAAGCTTGGTATAAAATATCTTATGTTTTCTACGCAGAAAACTATAAACACGAAATTAAAGGAAAACTAATGTCTTTATATCGAATAAACAGTCTTTGTTGATGCTTTGAACAGACTCGCTTGTTTCCACATCAAGCCCAGACAGATGATCTTTACTGTGGTGCTTGAAAACAGCCCGACTACAGAACATATTGTAATGCAATGGGACGTTTGGAGCTGGCAGATTCATTTTAAACACAGAAACGCGAGCGCTTGGATTGATATTCAGAAGGCAAATCATTTCTCAGCGTGTATTGGTGTGAGAAGCTGTTGGATTAGTTATGATAAGCTGGTTCACGCCTTTCAGTAGTACATGAAGAGCTCTCCGAGTGGTCAGTTGTCCGTTTTGCGCTCAAGATTCAACCCAGAGTCTCACCACTTGTAATTTAATTTCATGTCTCAGTGCCAATATCAGCTAAAACGCATATGTCAACGCTTTTCTGGGATGTTGGAGACAGGCAGGCCCTATCAACTCAACGATCGAGGAGCAAAGTGTGACATTTCACCCTCTTCCACCAGTTTTATTATAGCCAGGGCTTGCCATAGCTCACCTAGTTTCTCTAGAGTTTTGCAGGTGTTCTCTCTGCCTCACACAGCTAAAATTAAGAATAGGCTTTAAATGATCTGGCCGTGCGCAAAGATGCAAATAGGAAAATCCGCGCGTATTTACGCGCTCGTGGTGCGCTGGTATGATGCGTGGAGAGGACATCTGGGCACTGGCCATCTGACTGACTTTGCCTTGACATCTGGGAAAGCCACTGGTGTGTGGCACGCGAATCGGTTGATGTCGCTATTTAAATGCAAATTTGTTGGGGATCATTGGAGCTTCACCCCGTAAATTCACACAAAAGGAACACTTCACACACAATGAGGAGGAGGGTCGTTTCTTCGGGAGGTCTTGGCAACGCCGAACAAATCTTATTCAAACCCACACACACCTTCTGCATGACTAACTTTTCTTTTGTCCCGCGCTCTCTGTTAGTACATCTCCCCAAATAAGATCTAACACGGGCAGACAGAATAGAGCTAAATCCGCACCGTACACATGCACCAGGGATAAATGCTTGAGCTAAACTAAATATTTAATCCATACAAACATTTTATTTCGTAAATCATTGAATCGTTTTAGTATTGTTTTATTTATAATAATAATAATTGTTATTGTTTTGTTATTATTATAATTATTGTTATTATTATTATTATTCGCCTGAATTAGACCAATGAAAGACTTCGTTGAACAACTGGCCTTTTCCCCTGAAGAAAATCTTGCAAATGGTATTTTAGCTATGCTTTTAATCTAAACAATTTTTTTTTGCATAACAAAAACTGACGTGTGTCTCATTGCAGTCACATTTGTATTGTGCATCATGCAATTAAAGCAGTAAAAACGCGCCTTTTCATAGCTATTTTGAATTCTGACACAGAAATTTGTCCCGCACTTTATTTTCAAACGCTGCTTTGTGGATGTCGAGGAGTGAAAGTGAAAGTTGGGGAATTAAAGGGCGCATTTTGCACGCTTTTGGCTCCGGGGTCCAGATGAGACTCAGAAATGAGCCGAGATGGATTCAGGCGAGCAGCTGATTCTACCGTCTCCGGCCAGATGGCTTCTGAACACAGATTTGCATTCATTTTCGCCTAATATCTTCCAAAATAGAGGGGCAGCTGCATTTGTTGTCAAATAAGGTTTAAAACTCCTTTTTAGGACGGGATCGTTACCTACGCGATGGGATTGTTGAACTTCTCAGTCAACAGTATCAGATTTAAAAGGATTTAGCCTAAAACCCTAATTTGGTAATCAGATTGAAATCGCTTTCGTGTGTAATCTGTATTAGAGATATTGTAGATTACTTATACTGTTAAAACTAAAATATTTATTATGGTAAGTTAGATGGATAGAGTATGTCTTTAATGTAGAGTTAAACTGTGATAACCATAAAACAAAACAGACATCACATGCCGTTTTTGACAATACAAATATATCTATATATACATTATATATATCTATATATAATATATATATATATACGTTAAATATATATAATATATATATATAACCATAAAATTATCAATTGCTAGTCCGATTTCACATTAAAGTTCAGACATTTGGTGTATGCATGGATCAAAGTCATTCCGTATTAAAGTTGAAAGCATATCAATTTTAAATTGTCGTAAAACATAATTTTATTACTTACGTATTTAATTAGACGACGATGCAATGTGATGGATTTTGAGTCGAGGAAAGAGCAACAGCTTTGATAATTCACTTATCTTTGGCAATAGTCATTAACCCCCAACACTAGCAGAATAGATTGCTCTGTAAAACACATCTCTCTTCTCCTTTCTCCGTCCATCCATCCCTCCCTCCAGCGCACAGGGTCCCCAGATAACCAACATCGGACTTCCATTTTTGCCCATTAATTCAAATATTAACATACATTCACAACCTGCCAATATTACAAATATTTGCACTTTGCAAAATGAAAGAAAAATGACCCTTATTGTCCTGATAAATTATTATATTTTATTGCAAAAGACATCCTACTTCTAGCGCATGGAAGGAGAGGGTGGACGCAATGCTTCCCTCGAGTCCTTTCAGAGTTTCAGAATGTAATTCTGCAATAATGTACAAAATTAACGCGTTTTCCGAGACTATACGCACCAGGACTATGAGTTTGACAGCGCTTCGAATCGCTTCGAGCAAAAGTCCGTGTTCCCATAATTTAAGACAGGCATTACGCCATTATGCAGATGTTGAGGGTGTTTATTATAAGGAGCATCTACTCTTAAAATGCCAGTACACCTTCCTGTCCAATAGTGAGATGCAGCAATCGCTTCTGAATCGCATGATAAAACAGTGAAAAGTGATCAATAGGCTATGCATTGGATAGTTACATCGCCAATTAGGCGCCCAGGATATTTAGCACTATCATTTTGCATGGCATTGTGACTTAAAGCATGACACGGATGGTCCAGTAAGATTTTTATTCTAGAAACTAAATGAAAACGCATACCACTAACAATGCCAACTGCCCCTCCTCTGGGCCGAGAGGATGGGTGGCCAACCCCTTTCCCCTTATCTCTCTCTCTCTGTCTTTCCCCCTTTTGCACTCTATAAACTTGTATCAAGATTAATCTAACAGTCCACATGCAGTAAGTGCATTGACAGCATTTACACTATATGGCCGAGCTCACTATTTTGGGGTTTTCGTTTCCGTTCATTTTCTCTCCGATTACTTGACATGCTGTTCATTTGAAGGGACGAAATCACAGCGAAGCCGCTGGAAAAGCAGCAGTGACTCTGGTCGTGTATGTACTCACGCTACAAGCTTAAAGCCCAGCGACAGGAAGCGTCGATCCTCTCCATATTTGGTCAAAGGCACGCCCACTTGCGCGTCATCCTCTGACAGCGTGGATCCCGTGGGTCTGGAGTTTTTGGCTCCCGGGAAAGGTTCCAGTCCTGGGGGATAGAGGGTTGAGTTTTGTATGCTTCCATCCATTCTGCAAAGACGCGCTAAAGGCCCCTCATCTTCCTCTCCCGTGTCCGGGAACACCTCCACGGTGATCATTTACGCGTTTATTTGTCTTTTGGAGCCAGAAGTGGTGGATTCAGCAGTGTCCCGAAGCCTTTTTTGATGCCGTTGTAATAGGATGACAGCAAGCTAAGCGCATCACCATCAACACAAAGTTACAAGAAATGTTTAACTGAATTAAAAAAAGAAAGAGCAACAATATCCGTGATATTTGAGCGACTTCTGCTTTTGCTTCTTCCACGGGAGGATCTCCATCCATCCAAACAAGCTGTTGGAAGGGCTTGCGAATCTTCACGCACTGAATCATTTGTGTGGTGCCAACGCAGGACGGACTGAAGAAGGAACCAGGACTGAGAACTGGGTGTTTTCTTTCCACCTTCTTCTCTTTTCAACAAATCACAAACAAACTCTTATTGATATCCGAAGGGTCTCTTGGAGGAACGACGCGCCCCTGCTCACAATCTCATTTCATCTCTTTGGCTGGAAGTGGGTTGCACGCGAACTGTTTTAATGTTTGGGATTCAGGAAAATATACCAAGAGGGGGGACCACTATGAAAGAGGAACCGCTGGGCAGTGGCATGAATCCGGTCCGATCGTGGATGCACACGGCTGGGGTGGTGGATGCGAACACGGCCGCCCAGAGGTACGTTTGCCAAATCATCCGATTTTAATGCATTTCTCAGATCGACCCCTAAATCCCCAATATGCCATGTATCAATTACACTCTCCCCATGCACCTCTTCGCCGCTTTCCCCTGTTCATTACATCATATTACAGTTTAAGTGACAAATCAAGAATTCTCCCATCTCCACTGTTTTCATTCTATCTGCATCTACATCTCAAGTGAATGCCCTTGTTTTAACCCACACTGGTGTCTTGTTTTTGCCCGCAGTGGAGTTGGTCTGGCACGGGCGCACTATGAGAAACAACCGCCATCCAACCTCAGAAAATCCAATTTTTTCCATTTCGTCCTGGCCCTTTATGACAGACAGGGACAACCAGTGGAGATCGAAAGGACAGCTTTTGTGGACTTTGTGGAAAAGGAGAAAGTAAGCGCCACTCCGGAATACCGCTTTGAATTTTTACCTTAAAACTTCCAGATCTAGATCTTGGGAAACACGTGCGCCAAAAAAGAGTTTTGATGAGAATCCAGGATATCACAGAAAAAAGAATATGCGTGCAGTTTCCCTATATAGTGATGGGGAAACATTATTGACAAAAATTGTCACATAATTTATACTAAAATGTAAACTTTATTAATACACAGAGTTGCAGGATAAAAACAAACATATGTATAGATTTCTTCTCGAGAAGAGAGAACATGCATAACAACAAAAATGCATGCGTTTTCCAAACATACAAATTAAACTGACAAAAATAAAAATCTCAACACCACAATCATGCCAATCTGACCCCAAACAAATGCTTATTTTCAGGAACCTAACAGTGAAAAAACTAACAATGGGATACATTACAAACTGCAACTATTGTACAGCAACGGTAAGTGTATTTTTTTCTATACAGCAGGGATAGATTTACAAGTGTTTTATTCAGCGAATAACAAACTGATTCAATAGAGCCGTATTAACTTACATTTGCTAACTGTGGTTACCTATAAACGAAGTCTAGTTTTTTAACAATTGTTATTCTTTTACATGATGTTAAACGTTTTGATTTTGTTATTAGTAAATTTAAATACTTTCTAATTATTCTTTCTTTTCCGAGGAAACTTTGTGTAGTTCTTACATAGAGCATATGATTTTTCGAACAATGAATATATTTTACAAGAATTTACACAAACTGAAAAAAATAATTTCCCACAGGCGTCAGAACAGAACAGGATCTTTATGTTCGGTTAATCGATTCCATGACAAAACAGGTAAGACCTTTAATTTCTTTTTCTCTTGTCTGTGTGTGTATGTAGTAATTTATAATCTGTGTTGTCAGTGTAAGTTTTTGTTACACGTGGCTTTATTAGTTCCATAAGTAAATGCCGAATAAAGAAACATGCGCGTTTATGTATTATAATTGTGTTCCTCTGCACGTTTTTTTATTGTTATTGCTGCCGTAACTAATTATATTTATATGTAGTGTGTACATACTTTGTACAGTGCAAAGTAAAGCGTTACCGTGGGTCTGCTTTCGGTTGCACTGATTAATGTGAGTAGTTTATTTAGCAGATTTAATTTAATATGAATCACATTACAGCGTTGTTCTAGTTACGTTACAGCATTGATAATGTAAAGACTTTGCGCTTGTAGGTGCTTGATAATTTATTGTAAATAAATGCAATAAAGAAGGTCACAAAATAGATGGCATATACACACGCGTTTTGAGCAAATTGCGTCTATTATTTTCCAATCTAACGCAATTCACATCAAATGAGACATTTCTGGGGATAAAGGTAAAAAACAGGTGTTCATATTTGGGTCGTGAGCTCCATGGGTTTTCTAAAACCCCGTTTTCTATAATTTGCTCGCATTAGTTTCTTTTGAGTCCTATTAATATAATCTCACTCAATATTGAGTGTAACTGTCAAAAAGTATATTTCTGTATTGCGTTATATTTCAAGCTCAGTTTGGCTGCTTATTTCATAATGTTTATTAATAATTATACTTTATCTAAGACGATATACATCTCATAAAGATGCGGGTACTTTTGACATACAAAAGCGCATTTTGTCTTAAACGCAATTTTGTAATGTATACATTTTTTGTACTGAAAAAGTGCATTTATGCAAATGTACCTTTATATACATTTAAACGTAATGTTAAAAATACCTTTTCCTAGTTTTATTTGACAATGTAATATTTTAAATGGGCATGCATTTTGTGCGTTATATAATTCTCCCTGTCCTACGTGAAAACTGGCACTTTTATTGTGGTGTAATGAGATCTGGTTAAAAGCATAAAAAATAAAGCTTCAGGCGTGAGACAGACACTTCAGTTCATATTGTACTTGGATGTTCTCTAAATCACTCTCTTCTTTTCCATTGTCCATTTAACCCCTTATATAGTGGATAAAAGGGCGGTTCTCCAGTTTGATTTTGAGGCTCTCTTTATCTGTAGTTTATCTGTCATTTGGCATCTCTGGAAAATATGGTTTTATCCGAGCTGCCTCCGAACAGGGCTGAACATGATCAAACAGTCAATGGCGCTGAACAGCCACTTTATGGATTTCCGTATATTTTTTTAAGAGGCATGAAAATAAATCAGGGCAATACAGATAGCAAAGTCACATCAAATAACGTCTAAGACAGACCGCCGGCGTCTTGATCAATTTTACCCAATACGCACTTTATTATTTACAATTTTTAGTTTGTGTTAAGAGGTTTGTAATTTATCTACATTGCTTATGCAGTATGTCCTTATATAATGCGTTCCCATAACTCGTGGAATTACAAACGAATGCTTCATTCAGCCTATAAATGGCAAATTAAACTGAACAGTGACTTTAATTGCCAATATGCGTTTTAAATAATTGGTCATACATTGTGGACTAGTGTTTGCCTAGTGTTTGTTTACGCACGCTACGCATGCATCTTCTCTTTCGAGTTTTATGTATATACAACAGTACCTCAAATTTCAGAGATGATTAATACTTTTATTTATATTATTAAAGGATTTATGTTTGTAATGATGTACTGTGTATGTGCTCACTCCAACGCGTCCTTCTGTGGGGTCCGTGGGGCGCGTTGGAGTGCGCTCTTGCACAGTACATCATAACGGGAGAAAGGGGAAACAGGGAGGGAGGGAGAGAGTGAAAGGGAGAAAGAAAGGGAGAGAGAGAGAAAGAGAGAGTGAGACAGAACGCGCAAAAAGCACTAAGGCCCGTGTGCACCTACAGCTCCAAACGCCATCTGTTAAAGCCAATGCTCAAAAATTACTCAACCGTACCCCCCGACACCGCTTTTTATCTAAAGAAAAATCATTGTTAGCGGCTCAAAATAAACAACAGATTGCCCATTAGCACTTTACCCCTAAATATCTGCAGATTATAACCGCGTTGATGTGTACGGTTATGGGTATTATTTACCGCGACCATCTGCGTCGGAGAAGAGAGATCTATGTGATTTCTATTATCATTCCCCAAATAAATACCGCAAAGATCTAAACAGAAGCATATGTGACTCTTCATTTCTAAAGTGATATGCACGTGCTATAATTTGTCATCGCAATGCCCGGCCAAGTGTTGATATTTCAAACATCATATTTATTTATGCAAATTAATAACTCAAAGGTTATCTTGAATGTGGACGTTTATTTATTGTTTTACCGATAAAACATTGTTTTACAATTGTTTTACATCGAATTTATTTTGGCTGTGCCAAGTCTCTGTGCCATTAAACCACATACATTAATTTTAATTTAAGTGCATTTTAAGTGGGTGATTTTTTTTTTATTCTTCAAGAGAAATGTAGTTTGATATTTAATATGTTAATAATGTTATCTTTCAAGTGCAATTCACTTTCTTCAAAGATCTTCACTCTCATTTTGATTTCAAGGCAATTATTTATGAAGGACAGGACAAAAATCCAGAAATGTGCCGAGTTCTTCTCACACACGAGATCATGTGCAGGTAAGTAAAAATACAACTTCTGACGTTTTTAGATCATTATAAATTATTACATTTGACTGTGATCTATTTTATTAGCTAGAGTATCTTGTCATGTTTTCCTAAATGCATTATGCACATTATGTAGGCCTATCCAGGGCCTCGGAGCATCAACCTTACAGAAAATCAATGCATCTCTGAATAGATCTGGCCTGGATGCGCTGAAAAGAATCAAAATGTTCAGAATTGTCAGACTGCTTACGCGTAATGATTTATTGCTTGTTTCGCAAACTGTTTTGTAAGTGTAAGAAGTTCCACTTCGGATGCGCGAATGAAAGCGGGTCAATTGGTGACATCGAACTTTTCAATGATTTGGCTGGCCGTTTTGCGCGACGGGACGAATTGAAATATACAAACAGCGTTCAGACCAGAGCGGACGCGGAAACGGAGACGTGTGTGCCCACTAAAGCCTCTTGTAAACTAGATTTTTATAACCGTGCGCTTCTTTATTCTGTTTCACGCACATGCAATAGAGCAATCTTTTGCCTTCACATAGTTGTTATGCTGGATATTGTAAAAGTCAAACTGTATATATTACAAATATTAAATGATAAATTAAATAACTTTTATAAAATACAGCCCGTCGCGTAAGTAAGCGAGCAATCCATTTTCCACCAAAAGGGCAAAGAATCAGTAACATGGGTAAAGGTCACGTCACTCTTACCGCACCCTACACGTTTAATGAAACAGAGTTTTGAGCTCAAGGTAATAGTTGTTCAAACTTTGAAAGTTTATGGGGCATCATTTAACGATTTTAAGAAAGTTACTCGCATCGCACTCTGTTGCTTGCGTCAAAGCTGCACAGATGCGTTTCCGAGTCATAAGTAGAGGTCCATAGATATACCTTAATCACTTTAGCTGTCAGCTTTAAACAGCTTTACGTGTTTTCCATACCATATGGTGTTAATTTAGCTCCTTTAGACATGTAACCATTATACAAGTGTGCTTCTTTAAATTCAAGAGGCATAACATTTTTTTCTTTTGCTCTATAATTTCAACATTAATTAAGAAAGCCATAATGGAAGCATCTTCAGGGCCTCAAAATGGAGGCATTGGCACATTGTAGAAGACTGATGGAGGCTTTTTGAGCTGGTAATTAATAATTGCCCCACAGAAATCCTGGTTGAAGGTGGCATCTTGCATCCTCTCCAGACACAACAGCTTGACAATTAGAGGTAAACAAAAGCAGGGGCTGAGAGAGAGCTTTCCCCCCTCCCAGCCTCCTGGCACCCCCTCTCCTCCTCTCCGCACTAAGACAAACACCAAAAACATGCTGTTTTCCCTCTTTCAGCCACAGCGTCAGGCTCTGTGTTTACCCATCGCCCGCATCTGCTAGAACCGCAGCCACTAACTCCAGTTGGGCTCAGCCAAAAACTCCGCCAAACACCTTGGTGATGAGATAAAAAAAGAGGGCAAGAGCATGTCAGACGATTACATCTGAGTGCACGGTGCTAGAAGGCGAAATACACATGCTTGCTGAATCTTTCATCTCTTTTCTTTCCCTTCTGTTCTTCTCTCTCCAACTTTACAGTCGGTGTTGTGACAAAAAAAGCTGTGGAAACCGGAACGAAACCCCCTCAGACCCCGTGATCATCGACAGGTAAGAACCTCTCTGCCTCCGTTGTGTGTTTGCATGCAGGACGCTGCGGCCCACAGTCTGGCCCACACCAGCTGCGTTTTGCCCTGGTTGCTGTGTTGTCGTGCATTGTGCCGCACAGGTGGGTTGACATGGAAACCCGGGGGTGTCTTTAGGGACTGTGTAATTGCTGGTGAGTTGTCAGGAAAGACTTCCCCTCTTAGCAAGGAGTTTGCTGCATCTAGAGAGTGTTTGCCTTTAAATTCACATCTCTTTCATCCTAATTTGTTAACAAGAGCCCGGCTCCCATCTCTGTTATCTACCCTGTAAACAACACATCGCTTCTCGCTGGATTTGTGGCACGTCAGAGCAGTAATGTGAGCGTGTTTGTGAGCATGTATGTTTGAAGTAAAAAGACGTCTTTACATTTCGCTCTGCAGTGCTGCTGGTGTGAAATGAGTAATGTTTCTGGGCTGGCTGTTGGCGGTTGCATGTTGATCACATTAGGGAAAGCGTGTTCAAACACACCAGCTCCTGTGGAGTGGGTAATTGACGTCCTTTCTTTTCTCCCAACTGCTTATGTTTCTCTTTGTGGGTCTGGCTCAAGGTTACACTTACTCCACAAGACTTACACTCCTTCCTTTTTGTCCAATTATTCCTGTGGTGGCAGCACGTTTGTGGATTACGGTGGGGCAGGTCTGGGGCTCGCGGCTGGAACGGTAAATGTGACAGGGAACGCTAGCTGCTGGAGACCTGGCCTCTTTGGAGATTAGTGAGCTAGAACAAGTCTACCCTGCTCCATAAAGCCAGTAGTCTCTCTGTTTCCATCTGCTGTAAAAAGCCATGAATAACCAGCAAGCGACGCCAACAGCGAGAGTCTGTCTCTCTCTCCTGCTCTTGTTTTCTTGCTGTAGAAGTTTCAAAGTTATCTCCTGATCGTGAACTCGCCTGTCCACTGAGTGAGAAATTAGATTAGTAGGCGAGATGATGGGTAAAGTTGGGAACGAAATATGCGCCACCAGTGGATAGCAATGCTAATGTTTGACTTGCTGAAATAGCTGTTTACTTAGCGGGGAATGTTTGGTATCTGACAGAGGGAACATCTTTCTTATTAGTAATCAAATAGCAGTGACCGGTTGTTGCTGTCACTCAAGGTGCATGTGTGTGAAGTGTTGGAAAACAGGACTCGCGGCCCCCGTGTTGAAATGATGGTGTGTTTTGAGGTCTGAGCGTTTCCTGCTGTTGCCTGTCTTGTTGTTGTAATGTGAAAAATCTGCATTGTATGAAATGCTAATGCAAGTGAATCAGATTATGTGAGGAGAACAGTTGCAATTTATTTAGAGTTACATCATCTTTGGCATGTATTTCTTTCTTTTTTGTAAACTTTTATTAGATAATTTATTATTCATTATCAAAACACTGATGTCATCATTTATTTCTCTGTTCTAAAATCTAGTCGGCTGCCTTATTGTCTACTGCCTACATAGACTGCTGTCTTTCCAGACTGCATGTTGACCTGATTTGGAATGCTATACATATGCAACTTGTCTCACTCCTCCCTAGTTGTTTTAAACAAATAGGGCTCACCCATGTGAATTTGGCACTAGCGTGTGAATGAGCTAATGACTCTTTACTCTATTAAGTATAATGAAAACAATTGTCCATTTGTATTTAGACTGAACCTTTTACTAGCATTCTAATCATAATTTCCTTTGCTTCACGTGTTTTCAACTTATACTGAGTGTACGCCTAATAAAATGCTCCCTATCTAGTCAGCTCACTAGTTTTGAAACACTGCTTATGCTTAACCTTTATTTGGAGAAGGTGAATGCCTTATGTCTTCTTTTGTAAACATGCTCTCAGAGAGCGCAAATCAATCCCGGTAACCTTGGTTATCTTTGCATTAAATGATTAGCTTGTTTAAACAGACTTACTGAAGAGTTCTGACAGTGCGCGAACGGTAATTAGTTACAGGCCTGACGTTCACAAGCTCAGTGTAACTCAACCGCAACAGAGAGAAAAGAGAGGGAGGAAAAAAGAGGAAGACATGCTGGAGGATTTGTTTTGGTTTCCTGAATAGAAGATAAAACACATAACTTCCTTTTAGCATATCCTGGGAAGAATCTCAAGCAGTTGTTTCTTTCCCCAAGTCGAGGCTTATAGAATGAATTTACCTTTTTACCCACGTGAACACCTTACAGCATGCTCTTGCTGATATTTACCGCATTGACTTTTCCAGTAAATTGCTCGGCTTTGTATCGTGGCTAAATAGAGATGGACAGATCAGATGTCTTAGCGCTTTGTGCTTCAATCTGGTGAACAATATGTGTAACAGTAGTAAAAGAGGAAAAGGAGAACAGTGTAGGGAAGCTCTGATGGAAACTCTAAAGAAGGTTGCAAGAAAGGAGGGATATTGTGGTAGGTTGAAACAGTGAATGAAAAAGCTTCACATTTTGATTGTGAGGCGTCTGAAAGACTCAAGAGGATGGTTGTCATAGAGGGGCGATCCGTTCTGTCGGATCACAAAAGCAGATGTGCTTCATTAGCCGACTGCATTGTCTGCATATCACAACCATGAGCTGACGATTTTATCCGCTGCTTGGAGAACAAGGCGGCCTGGGAGACCGAAACGCAGGGAAACATGAACCTCCAGTGACTGAAGTGTTAGTGCAGGTGGGGTGTATGATATAAAGCTAATTTGTAATCACAAAACCAATCCTGTGGGGTAATGTCTTGTTAGGTCCAGAAGACATGGGCTTTTTTCTCTCATTCTCTGAGGAATGAGCACATGGGGGACTTTAATGGAACGCTAAGATGATTGTTAGAAACATACATGAGTGTTTGTGAAGTAGAACAGGAAGCATAGTAAGTAGATCAGAAGTGAATAGAGGGATTGTGTGAGCGTACAAGAAAGAGTTGATTACAATCAAAACATTTAACTGGGTTGAGTGTGTGTGTGGCAGGGGCAGAGAGAGAGAGAGAAAGAGAGAAAGAAAGAGAGAAATAGATAGATAGATAGATAGATAGATAGATAGATAGATAGATAGACAGATAGATAGACAGATAGACAGATAGATAGACAGATAGATAGATAGCAATAAAGAGATACAGAGAGAAAACAGAGCTATGATGACCAGCAGATCTGGAGATCCATTATCAATAACGTTTTTAGCCACATTCCCAGATGGCACATGGGGCAGGCATACTGCTCGTTGGCACGGGCTTGGACAATAACTGGCACCCGCTCGCTCCTGGCATTTTCAATGGAGTTTAGGAGACTTATCATTCCAAATGTGTCCTATTTTCCTGTAGTCAAGCCAGACATCTGTTTATACTATTTCTCTTGGACTTTGGTGCAGCTTTAGGTTCTTCAGCAGAAAAAAAGAAAACAAGAAAAAGTTGGTTGTATTTCACAGCTGTTACAAAATTTCAACCTCGATGGGTCTTTAAATATTTCACAATCCAACTCTGCTTCACCATAGATTATTCATTGGTATTTTTAAAAGATAGATTGACTCTTAAAGGCACGGCGTTATAACCCATAACATCATCTGCTTTTGTGAATGATGTCTTGAGCAAACGTCAGGAGCAGGGCGTCAGATCATTTACCGCCCTCGAATTACCCCGAGAAATAATAATACCCCTCTGACTCAGGAGCGATCAGGGTTTTCCTAGCCAACCGATCTCCCTTTCACTTCCTGTCACAAAGGTCACAAAGGGTTGACCTCTGGCAGACCCCCCCCCACACTAAATAATTCATGAGATTCCCTTTTTTGTCAGTATACACTGTTGTGTTGCAGGACTGTGTGTACGCCTCATTTTGCGAAGAATTTTGCACCTGTTCTGGTGTTCAGACCTCATGGCATTTAGGCACAATGCTGATTTAGCTAAACATTAATTGATTTTTTCATATAGGAGAACCTTTCCAAAAGGGATTATGCTTGATTATTAGCTGGGTCTTCCTTGAGCCATATGCTGGGTAAAATTCTCCAGTTGCAGGTTTTTAATCTTTAAAAACAAACACTGATCGTTTCTCCCATTTTACTGGCCTTTTGTTTGTATCTTCTCCGACCAGGCTACTTAAAAAGATCTCCTCCCTCTCATCCAAACACAGGCCTGCTCTCAGAGCTGAGCAAATGCCAGCATTTAGAAGGTCAGAGCTTTTGTTGGAAAAGCGCTATGTAAATTAGCACCAGCAAAAGGGACATTAAACAAAATTCAATTCATTGTCTCTCTTAATGTCATTTACATTTTTGGCTTGGGTCCGTCCTGTCGAGGAGAATTTTGGAGATGATTTTAATTACATATCAGCACGGGAACAGAGGGTTGTCTGGAGTGATACACATTTGGATCACCTGTAAAGAGAGGTTTATTTACCAATGCACTTGAATGGCAGATTTTTGCAGGCGTAATTAAGCTTGTGTTAAGAGTTAATACCTCTGCCTGTCTTTTCTCTCCATAGCAAAGCCTGTTTCACATCTCCAGTCTGCAGTGTGTAAGTGGTGTGATTTCAGATTGCTGTGCATATTAAAGACTTTGTGTAATCAGATAAGAGTTTTGTGGCTTTTGGTCCATGTCTGTTAACTTTCATATATATGCTAGCATACATTTAAAAGTTGCCAGAATTAAATTCTTTTTCATGAAGATGGACCAAAAATACTCACAAGTGTATCCAAATTGCTTTCTATAATCAGAATGTCCCCTATGCCTAATGCTGACTGACACCGGTGAGCAGTAACTCCAAAGTAAACCAAAGGCTAATGGCTGTTTTAAAGCAGCATTTGCTTTGTGTGTGTTAGCAATACCGCCACATGTAAAAGAAGCATAGCTTTTCTGTCAAGTTTGTAGCAGTTCTTAATGGCCCACTCATGATTATTGTTTATAATTTATTGTCATTAATAACATAAAAATTATAACCCAGACTGCCAAACAGTAAAAACAGTTTACTGCCAAACAGTAAAAATCTCAACTAACACTTGCGCATACAGCAAGCGCATACAGAAAGTGCATACAGCGCTACAAACGCAGAGTTTGCGAAACAGGCCTGAGAGAGAGAAAACAGAGAGAAATAGCAGTATGGTAGAGGGCAGTTGATCTGCTGCTCTTGCCTCCAGCCACGAGAGTAATATTTTTATTTATTTATATCTTGCCTTGTCCAGGTGACATTCAACGGACGTTGTGTGTGTATGAATGTTTTATTCCAAAAGTCCTTGTATCTACAGTAGAGCAACAGAACAGTCTTGGAGGTGCAGAGGAAGGTGTATAGGTGCGAATATGTGTGTTTATGTTCAGGCACACACACGGACGCACCGGGGCTCCATTAGACCTGATTAATGAGGCTGCAGACAGCAGATATATCTCTGGCCAGGTAACAGCCACACGGCTGCAGGTACACAGGTGTGCACTGCGACTCTTTATTTATGAGACAGTCAGCAACATGAGAGAAAGAGAAAAGCCAGAAAAAAAGAAATGAACTGTTGTTTCTTGCCATTGAGTCGGTCCAGGAAGTGCAATAGTAGAGAGCAAAAGAAGAAGGTAGAACTCCATTGTGGGGCAAAAGTGGCCCAAATTAGTGTTGATACCATCCTGCAAGGCTTTTCTGTGTTATACCAATATTGGAAATGTTTGCAGGTGTATTGTTTTGTTGTAAGATGTGTCTGAGTGTGTTTAAGTTTGGCACAGGTGTGTGTGAATGTGTTTGTGGCTGGTCAAATCTTATTTCTTTTCTTTACCGATGCTTCTAGTGTAAGGTGTTTGTGCAAGGTGCTCATTCAAGGAGAAGTGTATCATTTCTACATCACTGGTGACACTAAACAGAACTGCAAATATAATGACTGTTCTTAAGTAAGTTTCAAACACTCCCCCTATCCATTATTGGTCAGACTAACAGATAACCCCACCCCAACTCATGGCACTGGTTGAGTCAATGCTGTTATGTTCAAGCCCAGTCAAAAAAACAGATTGCAATTCCATTTGGTGCTGCTAGTGGCGCATAAATTAAACAGTTCACTTTTAACTCACAGCACTTCTGCTTTTATTATGTGTAATAAACAAAATGTTATATTTTCTTTCCATAGATGAACAGTTTGAAGTTTTCATGCATGATCCATATTGCATTAATACATTTATGAAAATTATGGTTGTGTTAACAAAAAAGAAAAGAAAAAAGGCAAGTGTTTGGTTGCATGCAAATGATTTATCATTAGCATACTTGAGGTTCTCCTTATGCTGGCTTGTTTGAAATCTAGACCAAAAATCTTTTGTAATTATTTGTTAATTGTTCTTTTGTTTCCTCTACATAATGATATACACAAATGCCTTCGCGTGCAGCGTAGATGACACAGTCACCTTGAAACTCTTCAGAAGAGACAGGGCTTCTAAACCCCACCGTTATGAACTGGTGACTTTCGTCTCACTAGAGGGATCAAGAGAGAGAGTGAGCGAGTGACAACAGCTGCTTCTTTCTAGCTGTGAATAACTGACAGTTGTCTGTGAGAGGTTTTTAATGAAGATTGTCACCTTTTATGCGAGGAACTGAAGGGATGCCAGATCTACAGGAGGGGAGAGTCAGAGGCTTAACCTACCCTTGGCAGCTAACGCTCAACTTGCACTCACACAGAAAATGAGAAACAGCCTCTCCGGTCAAAAAGCCAAACCTTAGAGTTGCCACACATCACTTACAGATAGAAGTGGGTCAAGGCCTAGCAGATGTCTGACACCACACAACTTTGAGAGTAAAGTTCTCTCAACAATGTCTTGCACAGACAGTGGAGTGTCAGAAAACCTGCTGTGTCTTGCTGCTTGTACGTTTAAAAATAAAGTTCTTAAAGAGTATGCAGCCTGATGTTACAGGAAAATACTTCTTTGGTTCTTTAGAAAACCAGCCTGTACTGATGTCTGCTGATACTGCTTCTAAGAACTCATAATGTAACATATAGAATGCTGTATGATAAAAGTAATTGATAAAGATGTGTATTTTTAACAGTACACATAAAATGTCACTACCAGACATATCACTAAAACCAGTGTCCTGAGAAATCTGGACACTGTAAACAAAACAATATAAACAGAACAACTAAATGAATCAGAACGCTTAGCCTATCAGAAATGTTCTGTTTTTGTGACATCAGTTTGGGTTTCTGACATTGGATTGGCTGACATGTTTTTGGAAGGCAGAGTTTTGGCGAAGGGAGAGTTTTTTGTAAATGGTCCATATCCAATTGTGTTTTGGAATCATCCTTTAGAGTAAAACACTTTCTCTACAGCTAGAACAAGACTTAATGTAGCCACTTTTTGCTTGTGGTATTTGACAGTGGCAATTCATTTGCTGGGTGTTTCTCTTCTTTGTGTCATGTGGGTCTGTGTGTGTGAATGGGGGGGTGAAGGGAACCCCTGTACCTTGTTGTTGTAAGACATGTTGCACAGGCCCTGCAGTCGGAAGAGGTAGGCTCCAAACAGTCTATAGTGAGAGACAACATCCACAGACACACACAAACAATCTTGGGCATGAGATAGAATGTTGGATGTTGCATTAGGGCACATGCAAAAGCAGAAGACAAATTGAAGGATGATAGTGATGCTAAAACAACTAGTGTCATTGTGTGTGTGTGTGTATGTAGTGCAGATATACAGGGTCTAATCAGACCTCTTTAAAGAGGGCATATGTGCTGTAAAAAGCCCCTTTAATTTGATTGAGTGCACAAAGCAATGTCTCTCCCCTTTTGTTGATCTATATGAAAACCCCCTCTGAGCGTGTCAATGCGCACATACATATGCACACATGCATTCACACACAACAAATATTCACATGTATAAAACACAATTACCAACAGACACGTATAAACGTGATCCCAGATGCAAACAGACACCCAGCTGGGGCAGTCAGAGAGGGTGTACTGTCACACAATAGCCTTGCGCGGGTGCACGTTCTTTTTGAATAACAACCGGGAAAATTGAATCAGTTGTGCTTCATGAAGGAGCGACTGGAATGCATGTCCGAAGTTCATGACGCTTCCCTCTGCGAATGCAGCTGATTTCCACACCAAAACCTGTTTTGCTTTGGCTCCACATTGTGAAATGATTCAAAACAGATCAGATCTGCTTTACGTGGAAATTGAAAAAGGAACAAATTACACCGAACATTTGTTTTCATTTGAACTTCTGTGGTAACACAGAATGTTTTCATGTTAAATTCAATTGAAGTGTTTGGTTTTCTTCCCGTATTGTCTATTTTACATGCGAATGTTTATGAGCGCCCCATTCTATTCTGTCAACACAATGTCAGTATGTTTAGAGAAGCATATGTGTGCGTTTCGGGCAGTAAAAGCACGCTAACTCGCTTTTGGTTTGCGGTGTTGCGAAGTTGGCTAGATCCCTACAGTTTTCTTTTCTTTTTCTACAAATAGACACCCACAACATTTGTTGGCCATTAGGAGCAGTTTGTAAATCAGAACGGCGCTCTGTGTCTTTTGGAAATGCAGAGCTTTTACTGGAAGAAATGTCCATTCTTTTCCCCCGCTCTTTCTTTTCAAAAGCGGAGCTTCCATCTTTTTCAAACCACCTCCTCCCACCCAACCTCCATTCCTATTTTTCTGAATGTGGCAATCTGTCGTGTGACACCGGCAAGATTAGGTTAGGAAACAGTGTGGGGATTGTATTGGACATGGTGTTGGTCGCGCCAATTTGAGGTCGCAGGACAGCGATCTGGACATTGGGCACACGCCATCAGCGTCTCTCCGTTGGAGGCACTGGGCCTTGGCCGTTCCCTGTCCCACGGGCCCCTGGGGAGGGGCTATCACTCAGAAACCTTTAAAAAAACTGCAGCAAATAACTATCATTTATTAAATCTGTCAAGTTACCTCTAAATATAGGCCTCTCTGTCAAAAGATTATCGGCATACAGGCCATTCTGCTGATAGCACAAGTGTGTTTTTTAAAATCTTTCCTGTGAAAAAACGCTTGAGAGTGAATTACGTTCGCTCACACCGTGTGAAGAGGCTTAAGATATTTCAGATGTTGGTAATGATATTAGTGTGTGTCTTTTTCTCTGCAAAGTACATTAGAAAGATTCAACGCTGCATTACATTTTAAGTGAAAAGAAAAGCAAATGAGAAGGATTCACCTAGAAGTCAACAGCGAGTGGTGTAGTTGAGAGGTTAAACCGCGTGTTTTCAGCATTGGCTCAAGGCTATTTATCATTATAAGTGAGTCTCTGCTTAAGTTTCCCAAACCCTCATTATAATCATTCCCAGCAATTACAGCGCCAGAACCTCGTCTGCCATCTAGCACACACCATCAGTCGTTTACTCGCTCAAAGCTGCTGCTAATTTACATTGTTTTAAATATAGGGTGCGATGTTGATTGATCGCTGTTGCTGCGGGTCGGGTAGAGTTGATAGAATATCATTAGAGATACTAAATATTTGTTTTACTCTCAAATTATGTTTACGCTTACAAAACAAGGCCAGTTAGCTGTGCATTCTTATGTTTTCCTGCTAATAAATAAAATCGTTAGATAAATAAATTCCTGTCTTATTGTTGACAGATGCCGCAAGCAGTTTTATTTGTATGCGTGCTAAAGTATCATTACAATATCTTTGTCTGTTCAGTACACTTCAGCATATGTTTTACGATAGCAAACTATAAACTAACAAAGTATAAATTGTATATTGTGGAACCTCGCTAACAAGTTCCATAGTATTACCAGGATTTTTAGGTATTCGTGAATACCATGGTATATGCTTATGGAACCTTGGTATATTTTAAAATATTATGTTTTCAATCTGATTAAATTAGCATAGTACCATCATGGCACTTTTTGTACAGACAGAAAAGCAAACAAAAAAAGAAAGAAAAAAAAAATAGCAAAAACAAATTAAGACACTCAACAAGGCGTTGTAACGTCAGGCTTTACTCTCTGTGGTAAATACTAGCGCTTGTGAGGCAGTCGCTGTATAATTATCCTCTTGTGAAGAATGCACAATGGCGCCAGGATGATGAATCGATGGCAGATTGGGCGTGTGGTTTAACTGTCATGTCCCTCAGATAAGGGGCTGCTCGGGGATTGCTCATTCTCATTGCTAGCCTGCTAGCTTGCCAGTTTATTAGTGCAAATCCCAAATGTTTAGTAAACTCATTAGGCTCCATCTAATGCTAATTTATCATCATAGATGGACCACAAGAAGAGCTAGACACCAGGGCAGCCGGGCCAGGGCTCTGACCGCCACCTGATCAATCAGTGCTATAGGGCCTAGCATGTTTCATTAGATCCGCTAGAGTTGGATGAGTTTTATGGATTTCGCACTTGAAAGTGGGATTTCAAAAGGTGCAAAAGTGTGGTCGCTGACAATACTCATCCCCAATAAAACTCAGCAGGTTAGTGGCCCTTCCGTCAGAGAGCTTGTTACTTCATTGGCACTCCAGAAAAGACAGGGGTAGCTCTTCGAACAAGAGAGGTGAATTATGGGTAAGGTCTTCCACCACAAAGGGAAAGATATAAAGTGCTGGCTACGTTTTCTTGTCTGTCTATAATAACAGAAAATCTATGATCTCTCTGTGCATCAGAAGGACTAATTTTGGACTCATGATCTTTGTGATCTTCTGGTAGGGAAAAGCAGTAGCTACTGAACTTTAGAAGTTTATTGATCTGTCCAGTCGCACTGAATCAATCATTTAAGAAGAGACAAAAAAAAGGTGTTTTACCAGGTTCCTCCTATATCAGTGTTGAGGAAGAGTATTTTCTTGGCTTTTTTGTACCCTAGTCTTTAGTGACAGCCTGTATCTCTTTCCCTCATACAAATGAAAAGAAATAATAAATAAATAAAATGGTAGGTGGTGAATAAACCTGCCCAGACTGTGATGATAAAATATGACAAGCGTTTTCGGGTGCTGGGAAAGGAGTGTTGTAATTCAGCTGACTTATGTTCTCCTGTCTGATTTAGCTTCAGATTAAAACCCACTGCTTGGCCAACCAATTGAAATCAGATCCAGTCACAGCTTGCCCCTATTGATCCCTATTTAACATCAAGGCTGGGAATGGATTGGTATTGATTAACTATAAAACCACTGGCTAGCTTGTCCAGAGACCTGCTCAATATGCTGAATGAAAAAGTATTGTGCTTTGCCCTTCAATGAATGAGAAAAGGAACAGTTTCACATATAAAACAAAGGCTTGAAGTCCTAGCTACAGTCAGCCTCAGCATATTTCGAATATACTCTTTTTTTATAGAGATTATTATTTGCTTTTTATTTCTTTTTTTTTTTTTTTTTTGCCAGGGCAGAACAGCAAATATTGTCATTTTTGGGCCCCTTGTCTGGGTGTGTGTGCAAAACACGACACCAAGCCCAATGACCACATAGGTACAGTATGCGTTGAATATTTTTGTGTATATTAATACATTTTCCAGATATGCCTGTGATGAGTAACGTACACCTGCATTCAGTCATGGACTCACACCCGCACACATAAGAAGTGACTCAGTCGCGAGATCTCGCCCATCCTGAATGGGCACCAACTCTTCCGACTTTTGGCTGGATCTTCTCTCTCCCAAATCTTTGTGTCGAGAGCCAGAGGAGACTGTGCATCTGTAAGAAATTACCCACTATCCCCGGCATCCAGGAGTTTACACATTTGTATTAACACACGAAACTGCTGTTCTCAGTTGGTTGCAGATTTTAAGGGATGTCTTTAAAAATGGCATTCTTCTGCCAGACCTAACGGGTTATTCTGTGGAACGTCTTCAGCACACCCATTTGTATGGTATATTGGACAAATTTTACCTTACATACAGCCTAATTAAGCTCTGTGCCAAGAGGAGTATTTTGTTCTGTAAAAAAACTGATTGGTGTAATTTTTCCCATAACAAAGCACAAGAATACTGACTAAATAATGTGTTTTGTGTGCTGATATTTTCTAGCTGAGACCATTATTAGATAAATTTTGTTGAATGTTAGGGTAAAAAATAATAGATTCTTTGCAATTATAATGTGATTATAATTATAATCTGTTTGGATACATTCTAAACTTATCTCAACAGGGTTGAAATACTGTACTGCTTTAGGGTTAGACATACGTTTCGTAACAGTAAATAACTAACACTCTTTGAGTTGAATAGGCAGCTGCACACACGCGTGCACACACAATCTGGAGTCTATTTGCTTCAGATAGAGCAAATCCAATTTGATTCCTTAAGTGCTGATTAAGGTGGTGGGCTGTAACAGGCTGTCCCTCATTGAGTGTTTGTTGATTATTTACCTTCCAGCTGGACATAATGAAGAGCAGCCAATCAGAGCGTCTCTCTGCCCTCCAGTGTCGGGTGTCTTGTTTGGTCTACTGTATTGGTTTGCTCCTTAGCCAGCAGCTAAACTAAACTAATCACCACTTTGGTGGGTAGAAGTGAAGGACAAATGACAGTTGGTTTGCGTTAGAAACCTTCAGGCGTAAACTTCCTTGTCCAAAGAGTGAGACTGAAGGGGAAAGGAAAAGAAAATTGTTCTCAGGGAGGGTGGGTGGCGTAAGCACTTCAGATATTCACATGTGTGTAATGTGAGAGTGTCACAGAGCCTGTAGCTCTTTTGTGAGAGGTTTAGATGGAGATCATTGAGTAAAAACAAGGCAGAACTGGCCTACATGCCTGTGCCCAGGCCCAAGAATTAGCTCATTCATGTCCGCTTAATCTGTTACCTTGTATATCGTTTACATTTCTAAAGAGAATCAGGGTTGCATTAAAAGTTTTGGCTGCCAAAATGACAAGTATTGATCAAATAAGCTTGCTATTGTATTTCTGTTTGGGCTACATCTGATCTTCCTGGTTTGGTGTAATATTTTAAAGTTAAGATGCTGAAGGAACAGATAGACGCTCTGTAATCAGACCCAAGTGTGTTAAACGTCTCTCTCCGCTTCTGTGTCTGCCAGACATGATGAACAGAATCCACATTTGAAACAAGTAACAACAATGTAAACATTTCCATTTCCAATGTAAACAGATTCAACCTATTTATTATTATTCATTCGGATACAATATGCTAATGCTTCAATATGCTAATGCTTCAATATGCTAAGTCTTCAATTCTTAGGACAAAGGTCATTTCGTTTCCAGTGACATGGTGGAGAATGTTATGAACGTGTGTCGACCAGACATTGCTTAGCAGAAACATTGAGAAGAGCAGGGAGAGGAAGTCCCAGGCAACTTCTTACCATGAGTAGAGGTTTTAATTGGCCCGTAGGAGGTAGAGAGAGAGAAGGAAAGGCAGACAGAGAAAGAAAGCTGGACATTATCTCCTCAAAGTGTCTGGCCTTGTGGGTCGCCGTCTTAACTTCTTTCTGTTAAAGTGGCCAACCCTGACAACCTGACACAATCCAGACAGCTCTTCAAACACACACACACACGTCCCTCAACAGGTTAGCTTTACGACCCCTCTAACTAGGCCTAATGGCAGAGCACTTCACCCTCTCTCCTGTTGAACCGCACTCTTTAATTGCTTAAAAAACAAGTCGGCCTCTCACAGTTCTTCCCATCTGCCATCACTGGGCCTGGCGTCTCTTGTTTGATGGAATGGACAATGAACACATTGACGTGCACTTTTACACCTTTCAGTCTCTCTTGGGATTGATAATGACGACGTGCTAAAACAACTGTAACCCCAGCGCTCTCCACAGCACAAATTTTGTGGTCTCACCATTAACCCGAGATGTGTTTAGAAGGCTGCTGCACCGAAATGTTTTATTAGCTGCATGCTGTAGTGATGCTGAGAAAAACTGGCCTGTACAAGTCAATATTCGTTTTTCTGCATGTTAGCAATTCTCAGATTTTCGAGCACACATCTTGGAAGAGTTTTCCAAGTGACGTGTGTTTGTACCGGGGTTTCACCGGCGAGCAGGGGTATTGCATCAGTTACACATGTGTCAATGGGGTAATTAAACCACACACACTCAGACCGTGAGCGCACACACTTTCCCGCACGCGCAGCCAGGCCTGTTGTTAAATATCCCCTGTTTAAACACACAGAAAATAATAATGTTGGGCCAAAGCTGGGTAATTTGTTTCACCCAGAAAGTTATTACCTCACCATCCAGACCCTGAAAAAGGTCACACGTCATATTTATTTAAAGGTGAGCATGTTAGCGTGCTAACACATTGGAGGCAAAACAAACCACCTCATCAATGAGACCTGCAGACATTTTTCGCATCTTCCCGCGCAGAGACAGCAAATTAGTACGAGGCACCTCGTGGCGGCCGTGCTGGCTGAAATGATTGTAACAAAGGCTCATTTTGAAGGGGTCAGGCTTTCTCTGCAATGATTTGTTGTTCATGAATCTACTTTGTACCAATTTGTGTGTGCATGTGCAATCAGAAGCGACTCGGGGGCCAGTTCCATCATCTTTACTCTGCTTGCCCGTACCGTGCGTTTGTGTGTGTCTGCATGCGTGTGTGTGTTCCTCTACAATTTGACCATCATGCCTCAGTCGGATTCCCGTCGAATGAGATTTTAATCACCTTCTGCTATCTCGACAACAACCAGACGCCGGTCCAGCTCAACCTTCCTATATTTATGATAATTTTTTGTTGTTTTACTTTCCGTCTGTCTCTCACTCTCTCTCTCTTCTTTTATTGAAATCACTGTTGACTGAAGGATGTAATCCTGATTAGCAGTGGCTGTGTGGTCACTGAAGGGTGAAAGGCATTAGAACCATGTTGGTTCACAGGCACACGGCGAAATTGAAAAGGGGAGATGGTCTGAAATGCTTCATGGATTCGTCCCTGCTGATAGACACCCGGATATCAACCCCAGTGAACCAATTCCTGCTCTGCTATTAAAGGACACATGCACTGCCTTGAATTAAGCAGAAGCAGCCTAAGTGCCTATATGTGCATGAGCCAGTGTAGCAAACACAGTAATGTACATTTGAGTATCATATGGACACTTTGGGACAGTTTGGACTAGTAATGGAGGTTGATATGGTTTAAAACAGTGCCTTCTTGGCTGACTGAAGTTCTAGTTCCCACTGGACAATAGGCATTTCATAACTGACAATGGCTTTTTTTGGTTTGAACAATTTTAAGACATTGGTAAACATCTGGGTTTCACTGCTTGTAGCAAACATTTGTAATCTATATTTATATATATTGGCATTATACCTGTGAATCTTCTGTTTGACACTGCCTATTAGGCCAAATTTAGTAACTACACATTTAAAAACTAGAAAATAATTAGGGGTGAAGAAGAGAAAATGCTGTTGTTTTCTCAATGTGTATGTGTCCATTCTGCAGTCCTGCTGCTGTTGATGCCCCAGTGTTTGACTGGAGAAAAACGAGATGGCCACAGGGTGACGGAGAGCTGATGTCTAAGCAGAGAGCAGACAGGCAGCTCGCAGAGGTGATGGGGCGGGAGAGCGGGGTCGAGGTTTAGTCCTTCACCAATCCTGAGAGAAAGTGAAAAGGGAGGGAGGGGAGGGGTGCAATCTATCATTAGTGACCGAATCAGACGGGGTAGCGGTCTGTGAGAAGCTTAAGGGATTCTTCCTCCCCAACACACACACATACATGTTGGGGGTGAGAAGGAGGAAGGAAACGAGAGTTTGAGGTACAGCCATGCCGAAACCAAACTCGGTTCTCACAACCCGAACAAATGGGCTTACGCGATTTGCAGCCACCACTGTCCGTATATTTTACTGTCACTGATTAAACCACAAAAGTGTGCGAGTGAATTAATCTGCTTACGTGAACTCTCTGCACACTGTAAAATAAATTTTGTAAGAGGATTCTGTAACCTCCTGTAATCAAGGTTTCATTGCTTATAGCCGACGTTCATTCATACATAAATCACCACCTGAACATATCCCATAATTCTCATCTTATAAATTGAGAGAGGAAGGAGGAGTTATAGCTCGTCATATTTGTTTTGCTTGAACAGGCTCGCTACATCCGTATTGATCTCATTGCTAATGGTCCATGTTATTAAACATGATCGCTCATAGAAAATACGGTGACATTTGTCTTTGTTGCGCTCAAGAACGTTTGCCAGCCAGCTGACGTCCCTATTAAAGAGCCGTATAAACAATCTCCGGCATGCAAATTAAAAACCAGCGGCTTACACGCAACAGTCTCCCCTCTTTGAGCGTGCACACACACCTTCTGCATTCAAATTAAATTACTTTATTCTAATATCACATCTTGACTGACACCTGCAACACTCATAAATGTTAATGACTATGTTTTGTTGTCTTTATATTGCTTTTTTTACCTGCTTGTTAGCGGTAGTCAGCTCTTTTGAGACTTGATCCTAACAAGTTTTTTCTAATCAGTCTTAGAATCTCATGCCATCAGAGAAAACGCAAAAATCAAACTCAAGATTGTGATGTGCATCTCTTGCGGCGATCTCTGTGAAACATTGCTTAGAATTGCTTTTGCGCACAATCTAGATCTTTTTTTATCGTTGTTTACCAGGGAAGAATGAGATGGGTCTGTATTTGTAGTCAGAAAGAAGTAAACTTTATCAGAAGTGTTTCAGATGTCATTCTGAGCAGCTCTCATAGAATAAAATGCAACACATTGAACTCTTTCCTTCTGGGCTCCAGGGAATTAAAAAAGAAAGAACAACATCTCAACCCTGCTCCAGTGCATCCAGAGAACAGGGAAAAGAAAGAGAAAAAAATAGCAATTTATTCAAATATTGATATTTTTGCTTGTCAGGAAAAAGGGCCTTAATATTTCCACCTAGCTGTGTTGTCAGCGTGTCAGATAATTTATAAACGCAGTTCACAAGTCAGTGGGGAGAGCCTGTGGTGAAACACGTTAGTGCAGATGCAAAAACAGAGGCAATACCACAGAAAAAAAATGTGCTTTTTCCATCATGTTTGGCAAAGCTACAGTTTGGGCATGTTGTTGTCTATCTCGTTTACCTTCTCTCAATGTTTTTGAAGAGCTTGCTGTTTATAACACGTTTTGTGGGCATGTTAAAGAGTTTTGGGGTTCAGTGTGACTGTTCTTTTTGATTTTTTTGTTGTTCCCTCTGAGACTTTCGTTTTAAGGGCCAATGAGAGCGCAGCTGTTTTATTACCCAGAGACATCAGCAGCACTTCAACATGTGGCCTGCATTAGTAACCCAGAGATTCATTCACACACACACACACACACACACACACACACACACACACACACACACACACACACACACACACACACACTGAAAGCTATGAGTGACAGTTCTAATGATGGGACTGTCTCTCGTGTAGTGGCAGTCATAAGAGGCGTTTAAATATGGTTAGTGCCTCATCAAACTTGACTTCAACCCTGTGTGCCAGCCACAGGAAATGCCAGCAAAATAAATCAACACATTTCCAATGAAACCCACCTCACACATGGCGCCAGCATGCATATTTCTGAGAGCTAATGTGTGTGAAAATATTGGCAACTTGAGAATGTATAATTTATCTAAACCCAAATTATCTGCACTGTAGTACCTGTTATACTACATTATTCTTTTTTTGAACATCACCAATTGTCTGAGTGAGCTAATAGTTCACTAAGCTAAGATATTTGTGAACTATTAAAGGGTGACCTGTGAGCAATGACTTTTTCTGTAATCTGATGCCTTCGATAAACACATTCATATTGTGATGTTCATGAGTGGGAGGGCTTTGTGAAGTCTAGACCATTTGCTCAATTATTTTATCAAAAATTCTGGATCCATGCTCAGTACCGGCTGCTCGCTGGAGCTGTTGAGAGCCTGAGCTTGTCGAACACTCTTTTTATCAGAGCAGTACGAGGCACTTCCTCTCACTATCAGTTTGACAGTAATATTCGCCCGTGATGAATTGGACAGTCATACAACTATAAAACGCAGAAACAGAAGAGATATAAAGACCTTTCTCTTGTCGCCATATGATCTCATAGTTCAAGGCTGTTGACAAGACGCATTTTTGGCACAGCTTGCAGGGGCCATCTGGGAAGTGCCGCTCGAAAGAGGTAGAAAGTATTCCGAAGCTGCGGTTAAATAACGGTGGAGCTTATGGAACCACTGTTAGGGAAGTAGGACAGTAGATTGAACGTTTGCTCTCTCTCCGTCTGGAAAAAAATAAAATCACAGGAGACTGGAGATAAATGTGAGAATAGGAACATGAGATTCTCCTATGAGAAATATGATTAATATATTTAAAATAAATTAATGATGAGTGATCGGCTAATTCATCATCTGGGGGAGGAGAAATACACCAGGGTTTTGACACAGCATGAGTGGGTGTGTGAGATTGCGTTATGTGTGTGGATTCTTGGTATTTAATGTTGTTGTTTTTGGCTAGGGAACAATAATGTAGTGTCCATTTTCTGGTTGTGGCCATCACAGGACTAATATATACAGTATATATATTTATATATATTAGAGAGAGAAAGAATGCCTTGGAAACACGATTAGAGTGTGTGCCAGCATGTCTCTCTCTCTCTCTCTCTCTCTCTCTCTCTGCGAGTTGCTCGTTGGCGAGTGGACACTCGGAGCGGCTGACATCTTTGGCTCGTTAGAGCCTGCAAGAGCTGACGTTTTCCATGCCTGCCTTCAGCCGGCTTCCTCTCCTCTCCTCCGCTCAGCACTGTCTGCTTCACGTCCAGCAGAATCTGTCATCTGCTCCCGGCCGTCCAGCCTGGCCACTCACGCCTTGACAGAGAGGGAGAGAGAGAGAGCGTCTCTCCACTGAATCGCCCATTACCTTTGTGAAGTGTATTGATTTCTTGTAAAAATAACGATATTGACAGCCTTTCCTGAAATAATTGTTTCCAGAACAATGAGGTCATTGCGGAGAATGGAGAGCTTGATTCCAAGGTGCACTTTTGTGTGTGTGTGTGTGTATGTATGTAATAGATACAGGTCCTAAATTCTCTGAGCTGGTCACACATACACACATACACAGGGACATTCAATATACTTACATTGTTTTTATACACAGCTAGTTATAACCTAAATTATATAGCCAAACTGAAAAATTTCTGCATTTTTGCCATTTTATAAAGCTTAATTTACTATTTTTACTAATATATATATAACATTTTTACTAATAAGTATGTCCAACGGAGGGTTTTGGTCAGATTTGTCAGGTAGTCAGCAAGACTTTTGGGTATTCCACACAGACACACTCTGTCTTTCATAACTAGATTAAAAAAAAGTCACAGTTGTAGGGTGTTGTAGGTGGTTATTTATTGTTATGTGGTTGCTAGGGTGCTCTGATTGGTGGCTAAGGCATTTCTAAGGTTTTCTGGGTGGTTCTTAAAGTGTTTCCAGAGTGTTATAGGTGGTTGATAGTATTTGCTTAAGTTTGAGCAATAGTGATAGTGAAGCCTTAGCAAATATTGCTAATAAATACATCCAGCTCATCCAAAGCTGTCTATTTATATGCGCCACAATGACCTAATCTACCTGACATGCAGCAGAGCGGTAGCGCTGTTTCCCTCGCACCTTACTCTCTTCTGCTGTGTACCTTGACAGTCTTTCAAGAAACAGAAAGAGACCCTTTATTCTGTGATGCAGGCTTTGACATGGCAGTTTCCAAACAGATTTCCTTGCTGTCTTTATTCATTCTCTGCATGGCTGGGAAAACTGCCGGTACAAAGGGAAACGCTCTGTGTTTATAGCCAGACAGGGAACACCTGTAATCATTTGTGAGGTTAAGATATGTCTGCATTCCCAGAGAGTATCAGCTGAGAAGAACCATTTTCATGTTTTTTTTCTAGCTGTTGGTTTTTGTCTCATCTCTTTTTCTCACGTATTGCAATGTGGACGGGGCTCAGCTGAAGACTCTGGAGGTGTCTATAAGCAACATCCCCCTCCAAGAAAAGCTTCAGTTCCCCGTTGTTACTGTTTTGTCACGTGTTCGCCCGTCTAGCTCACACACAGAGTTGTTGAACAAACAGTCATTCGTCGGTCAATAATGTTTTAGGCGGCTAATTGTGCCTGTGAAATGAACTGCCCCTTGTCTTCGAACACAATCGCGTTTGAAGCTCTGCAAGACCCCGCACACCACTGTGAGGGATTTTCTGCTCCTCTTATCTCCTTCTCCCCCCTTTTATTTTTCTTCCTTAGATTTTTTTTACCTTCCCTCCATCAGTAGGATACAAAATGAGCAGGGATGCTCACAGAAGCCTCTCCTAGCGTGAGCTAGCAGTATGCTAACTTGCAGAACGTGAGGAATGAAAGATGCAGTTGTGTTCAAAGCTGCATGTTGGAATTCTGATCAGACACGCTGGTCTTTCTAACCAACGGCCTATTAAATATACATGCTCAGGGGTCAGAGGCACAGGCCGAGGGTTCACAGAGGCAGGGCACACATTTGTGGGAGATGTGAGAAAGACCAGAGGTTGTAATAAGTGCCTCTTTCTCCCCAAACACTTTGGAACACATCCTGAGCCCGCCCCTTATGAGAGTGGCAAGTCTATACAGTTGTTAGCAAGTTCACAACGTTGTTATAACTTTTTAAACTACAGCTGATAACAATTTTTACAGCTGATGACTTATTTTTCCAGACTTACCTAAACCTTGAAGGAAAGCATTTTACATTGATATAATTAAAACTTTTTATATTAATAAATACATTTTTGATGTACCTTTTTACTACTTTCGTTTGATTTTATTTTTTAATTTTAAATTAAGCTAACTTCTAACTTTTAAGATTATTTTAATTAAGGTATTAATTTATTCATTTATTTATTGGTAGTACAGTGTTTTTGAAAATGTGTGATGGTAATATCATGGTACTCAAAATTCAATAGTTTTACCATCTAATACCATCACTGTTCTATGACACAACCACAGTTCTTTTTGGTTCATTTTACTTTTTTGCTAATTTGATATGATAAATGTTTCGTTGATCAAAACTTCTTAACACTCCAGGTTCTGATGTGCTTGTAGAGAGAGAGAGACATGACCACTGCTAGAGATTAATTAGCTGCTGCGTTGATCCTCTCAGATTAACATATCAGGGTGAAAGCCACAGTATCGTCTCTGTGACTGCAGTTGATGCCTCTGCCTAATGAACTGCAGGCCAAAACTATCAATTAACCTGACAAAAGGGCCCTCACCGACAGGGACACGGCACTTAACGACAACCCCTCCGCTGCGGCCGCCATTACCCTGTCACTCAATTGCGAACACACACTCTCTCTCACCTCAAATTGGGTTCTTCGCCTCACACACTCCGATGTAGAGATTTGTGTTAACTGTAATCCAATAAAGCCGGGGAGCTCTGTGGAGTAGTGTCCCTTCGAGAGTCTGTCTGTGGGCCCGAAGCTGTACCTAATGGCCATTTAGGGCCAAAGTAGCTGTGAAGTGTTAAATATTTACATCTAAAATGCCAATAGTAATTGTGGCCTGTGTCTGAGGTTGTCTTGGGACAAAAAAGGCTATTTGTACCCAAATACCTCGAATAAGAGCACAGCTTGGTGGGAGGGCATTTAGGGTTTATTTAGTGTTGGACTTTACCTGTGTGCTGTCAAGTTTTGCTTATTAATATGGACGATAAATCTATATGTAGCAATCTTCCTCTGCTTTTTCTTGTCTATGTTTTGACAGATCGTAGGGTCCAGCAGCAGCTAATGCGATGTTGACTCCATGTGGCCTGTCTATTAGGTGTGACAGGACTGCCCTGGCAAATAATAAAGAAATATTTATGCTCCTCTTAGCGATGCTAACAAGGTAACATATCAAGCCAGCGCACGGCAGGGTCCCCCCCTAAGCCTCAATAAAGTCTTGAGGACTTCACACACACTGTGTCCCCCCTCTCTTTCCGTCCCCTTATTTTTGTTTGTGAAATGAGATTGGTCATAAATCTGGGCCATCTCATATATATTTGAACGCTGGTATTTGCTTCTGCCAGGAAAGTGCACTTTACATGTGTAACACGCGATTACCTGAGCGTCTTATTGCGAAGGAAGAGAAAAATCAATATCAATTTATAATTCACTATTGTTGCCTATATCTGGTTTTATGGCACTCCTGCTTGCCTCATTAATGTTTCAGAGTGATTGACTGGAACCCAAAGATTTTTAACATGTTTCTATTTTATTTATTTTCCCTTAATAATTCAATGAACCATAACTGGTTCCATTCTGAAAGAACGTTAAAAAAGAGAGATTATGAAATGAAATCTTATCATTTATTAAATGAATAGGTCACTCAAAAAGAAAATTCTGTCCACATTTCCTTTATGTTGTTAAAAAAGAATAAAGAATAGTGATTTGTTTCCAGTAAACATCCTAAACATTATTTTATTAATCATCCAAATATTACATAAGCTTATATATATATATATATATATATATATATATATATATATATATATATATATATATATAATAATATAAATATAATATTTTTTTTGTGTAAAACATAAACCTTGGTACATTTAGAAAAGCATTTAATATCTTTATGCCATTGTGCTTTTTCAAGTCAATTTCTTCTTTCAAGAATGTTTTTACTGCAAAGACAAAATTTTTTTTTGTGTAAGAGGGAGTAAACGACAAATTTTTCGTTTTTGGGTAAAAAAGTTAAAATGAATATTTGGCGATCAAATGGACTCTTGTTTCTGTCATCCTACTGAATCTGATTTTCGCCCTTCATATCACATCCAATCAGAATGAGGACAAAGGCGACTTTCATTTCAGAGTGACCCCCTTCTGACGGCTGCTTAAGTTGTTCCGTTTAGCCGAGTGACTGACAGAAGGAAAATTACGCTTTCAAATTCATCTCTGTCTTTCTGTTCAGTTCTTCTGTGTGTCAAAGCCCCATGGGCCAGAGACAGTAGAGAGAGAGAGAGGTAGTTGGGCTAGCACATTAGCTTAGCCTGCAGAAGGGAAGACAATCGTGTGTTTGAGAACTCTGAAGGAAAATCAATCATGTCGTAAGTGAGCGTATGAGTAAATTTGAACCCTGACAACTTTCATCATCTCGCCATGGAGCGTTCGCCGGGGCTGTAGTTTTCTCTCCCCATGCTTTCCTGCTGAGCGCCTCTATGCTTTCCACCGGAAGAGAAAATGAGCACCAATTTTCTCCCTCTCTCTTCACAGCTGTCTATTAAGAAGGTGAAAAGTTGAAGTGCCAAAGTCTTAGCCTTTTCCTACTTTTTTACTTTACTGCATGCCGTCTGGTTCCTCGTGTTTGATGCACATCTGTCAAAGAGGCAGACGGCGATTTGGCTTCGTTTTACATCCCCCTCTCTCACTTCTTTATCTCTGGCCTGCGACGAATTCATAACCTGTGCTTGCAACAGGGATGTATTTGCAGGTGCAATAAATGTAACACTGGAAAAATTGAATTGAAAGTGAATTCATCTTTAAGCCCCTGATATCTATCTCACGTGTGTTTTATTAAGTCTTAAATGCGCATGTCGTCCACAATCGATCCTGGTGGCTGTGTTATCTGAGGGAATGAGTGTGACGCTTAATTTTGTTTAGTTTATTGCAGAGGTAGAATGACAACTTCGACCTTCGTCTCGCTTCTTTCGGCTTGTGCACTCTAAGTTCCGTCAATACAGAAGAGGTCAAAAAAGGCAGATATTTTTCATACTATTCTCATGCTACAATAAACTCTAAGAAGTCAGAATTTGTTTACTAAGACTCCTACTAGACATTAGCGATGTTTTTTCTTTGCCAGTAGCTACACAGGATGGAAATCTATGGGAGTGATTGATTTGAATGGTCATGAGATATTTCTTCAGTAAGGGTGAAGTGACCCGATTAGATGGTAATGTGGGCTAATGCGACTCCTCTGTTTCTTAATGTGAGCTTTAGCTGACAAGCACCAGCAGCCGGGAGGAAGAAAAGATTTAAGTCTGTTCGCTCTTCTTTAACAAGAAAATTAGTGTGCAAAAGAGATCTGTCATGATAAAGAACAGTGCAGCGCTCTACCCCCACCCAGCACCTTCTCTCGGCACTCTACGACTCCCTCCGGGACACATCCTTAAGTGTTATAAGGACAAATTTATTGTCCTGGCCACATTATTTAGCGATTTGATTTGTGCCAGGGATTTGCATTAATTCCTAGGCAGAATGGACGATGATTCATTGCAGGAAAGAGAGTCTTATGTGTGAGTTAAGACTGAAGTCTTTTGAACAGAAGTTTTATAAGTTGTCTTTAAATACAGGAGACCAAAAGCCAAATCGGTTTTAATGTCAGGGTTCCTGCAGTCATAGAGAACCTGGAAATGTCAAGGAGTTTTTGAAATTGTGATGTCTGGAAAACCCATCAACATTTCTGTATTGAATATGAGCATTCTAGTTATGCTCAGCTCTAAAGTACTTCATTGGCTAGAAATAGCGTTTGTGAGCACAGTCTTTAGAAAATAACTTTAGAAATACTGGAATATTACTTTAATGTAAAGTAATGTGGAGGTGTTATGGTTCATTGATGGTATCAGATGCTAATACTGTTGATACAATTGTATCCTTTGATTACCATATTCATTTATCATTGAAACTGAAACGGCACTGCACTGTATTTCAAATAATGGTATTACCATGGTATTACTATCATGGCACTGCCCAAAAATAACATGATAAATTCATGGTACTTTTTTGAAAGGATGGATATTTAAGCATAGCATGTGGGTAGCTATACAGCTGACATGTGTTAGTTGTTTTGTCTTGACTAGTTGACCTTTGTGATCTTAGGGTGCTGTTCCATGACCCCTTCACACACACACACATGAAATCACACACCAGGGAAGGATGAGATCAACGGTAAAACAAGCAAACATCCCTGACTGAGAAAACATGAGTCACACACATACACACACACAGAACAGGAAGAACAGGAAGTGTTTCTGAAAGAGCACAGGAAGTGATGGGTGAGACTCTTACCAGTATTTGTTCCTCACACACACACACACACACACATATATACACAACATATGTTGTTTATGAGGACTTTCCGTAGACATAGTGTGTTTTATACTGTAAAAACTGTGTATTCTATCCCCTAACCCTATTCCTAAACCTAACCCTAACAGAAAATGTTTTGCATTTTTAACAAAATTAACAAAAATACCATTTACTGTTTTTTTATTTAGTTTATGAGGACACAGAAAGTGTCAGTGTTTAAATTGTTATACGTTATACGTGTGTCATACACATTTGTGTACTCGTAAATCACATATTCAAACCAACACGTACACACAATGCTAAACACTTTGCCATGTTCCTTTGCTGTGAGAATCCTCAGTTGGGAGCTCAGATTTGAAGCATTATAAAGCTCATGTTCAGTCCATAGCTGTCCAAATTCAGAAAAAATCTGTTTAAAATTCACTTCCCAGATGACTGTGGAAGCTTTATATCCCCCTGCGCTCGTGACTTGGGTTACACGTTTGGCCGAGGAGAACATTTCCCTTCCCTGATCCTGTCTTCATTCTTTCTATCCTGATCTTCCTCTTTCTTCTGCATGTGTTTGTCTTTAAGTATCACGGCATGTGGAGATGACACTTCTGTTCAGCTATAACTGTGTCTTTTTCCCCCACTAACTCCTCAAATAAATTGCTTCCGGGGTTTTAAAAAACAGATTCTTGGCAAACAAGAAGCATATTTTGCATTTATTATGGAAAATAATTTTTACAGGTAGGAGGTGAGACAATTTGGGAATTTCCGTTCACTGGGAAGTAGGATAGAGAGCGGAAAACTGCTGCATTTTAAACAGATTCCTGCTCTTTCCATCTGGCCCCACTGGCTGAAGAACCTGATCCGACCTGTCAATCAACAGGCCCCAGCTGTGAGGTGTGGCCCCCGCCTGGAAACCCTCCCCAACTCATTAAAACAGCTTCCCTAACACTCCCCTCCTTACTCGACTCGGCGTTCCCTTCTCCTCGCTGCTGTCCTCTTCTCCGCTCTCCCACACCGCACAGTGGGGTTTTCATATCATGGGTCTGTGACAGGATCATTTCAGAGATTGGTGGGATTCATCTGCAGTTAAAAGTATGGCCTTAGGCTAGTCTAATTGGTAGGAAGGCTAATTCCCTCTCGTCCCTCTGTCAGTCTGTGTTTTATTTACTGAGCTATGCCAAAACCTATTTACACAATAATGAGAGGAGATTGCTGTGGTGCCTGCAACACAAAGAATCGCTCAGCGTGGCATCCAGAGTGAACAATTAAAATCAAATCTCAAATCACACTAGCAACCTGCCTGCTTATCAACACAGGTACATTCATGGGTTCTCATCTGCCTCTGGGTTTTATTGCTCTGCTTTAGGAGTTGATCTTTATTAGTTCATGAGACTTTTTTGTTATGTTCTCTTTAGGTATCATTTTATCTGTGTTTCTCCTAAAATTCTTTAGGAGAAATAAAAATGGATAAAACAGGACAAAACTTAAAATACATATGAAATGTGGATAGCATTGCTCAGATAGTTCAGTCTTTTGGAAGAATTTGAGTGCTTAAAATCTCTTATAAAAATCTCTTATTGCAAGTATCTTGGCAGATATGAGTTTGAGACATTGTTGAGTCCCTTTTTGAATTTTGGAAGAGCCACATGAGATTATTACAATCTTCTTTTAGGAGAAAAGTCTCCATTAGCTCATTTTAATCTTGAGCTATTAATTTCCTCAACTCATGCCTCTTTCTGCCATGCTATAAGGCAAATACAATGACCTGATCGTGCACAGGTCATCTGTCAGGTGAAAGGCATTTAGGACTGTCGTTTTCTCGTGCCAGTGATTTTGAGTTTTTATATGGCTTTTTAGAAGCAAAAGACTTGTCAGATTTAGACCGGATCAATGGAAAGATGATTTAGGTGTGTTGGAAGGAAACAGGTTGTATTTTTCAAACTCAAATTAAAACCAGTCATGTGAATCTCTGTCTCTCTCTGCCTTCACAGTCTCTCTGAAGTCATTTCTCCGTTATTTGTGGTGTTGGGTTTATCCTTGACACTTTCACAGACTGACTGCTCACTTAGAACGAGAAAACCATTCAAAAGAGCCATATTTCTCTCCGCATAGCTCCCTGTTCTCTCCCGGGTGCTCGGATAGCGCTCCACACCTCCGGCGAGTCTCCGGAGAGCCTCATCTTTATGATGATACTCTCAAGGTGAATATTGGCATTTATTTAGCCCGAGTCGGATATGAAAGAGATGTTTAGTAGCTCCAACCCCGGCAGAAAGTGTGCAGTCAGCACTCATCTCTTCTCGTATAATTCTATTTCATTTCCCTTTTTCCCAAAGTCACTATGCATCCTTTCTTCCCTCCAACCCTGTTCAAATTAATTTAACACTCCTCTTGAGGAATTCTGATCAAATTAAAGTTTTTCTTTGCAGAGATGACAATAGCAGTGCATCTAAGTTTCGCGCTGAAATGACGAGCTCCTATTTTTAGAGTCTCATAAGGGCTTTGCTGTGGAGAGACTTTCTTTCTGCAAGCAAATTAATTGAGGAAATGACAGACTTGGCGAAGGCATCAATCAAAAAGTAGCAACATGACAAACTTTGGCAGCGATTAGAGATGAGATTTCTTTTTTAACCAGCTAACAGCTCCAAACCCCTGATCCAATTTCCTTCAAAAAACAGTTTAAAAAGTCCTTCAGATGACAGGAAGAAATAGAAAACTGCTCATTGAACGAAAACTCAAACAATCAGCACTTAAACTGGAGACTTGGAGCCAAGTGGACACTTTGTCTTTGTTTAAAATACACAGTAGGGCCCAAAAGCAGCCATATTGAAAGAGGTAACGATTTTAAAGATTAAAAATGTTATGAACTTAAAATGTTTAAATGAAATATTTAACAATTTATGTTGCATTTAAAAATGTTCATAACTTTCCTTTGTTTAAATCATTCAAATTATTATTTAAAATATTAAAGGACATTCTTAGTAAGGCTAATAATTCTGAAATTCAGCTATACTTAAAAGTGTTATGCTGGCTATATAATTTGTAACAGAGAATTATTACATTAGAAAAAGAATTTAAAAGCAGAAGTTGTAGTAGTGGCACCAGATTATGGAACTCACTGTATGGGAATCTCTAGTATTGCAAAAGACTCATGGCCTCTGACACAGGTCTGATAAGAACTGTTTTGTTTTGAGGGTTTTTTTTTCCATACGGACTTCCCAACACAATGACACTAAATAAAGAACATGTGTTTGAAAAAAAATCACACTAATCCTCTGGGTCAAATCTCTATCAGAAATAAATTCTGATCTGAAGTTAACACACAAGTTCATATCATAGTTGAGATATGGACCAATGCAACACACAGAACAACTTTAGAGCCCTAAATTGCAATGCAACACATGCTGTCTCCTGTAGATCTGTAAATTTAAAGGGCTGGAGCGATGAAGCACCATTGTTTGAAACCTGGAATGGACCATTGAGTCTTGGTGAATGGATGTCCATGGCGGTAAGCGAAAGAGAGTGTGTGTGTTAGTCTGAGAGAGCTGTCACATTGAGGGATGAGGGAGTGTGGCAGGAGAGAGCAGCCTGGCAGATGTGCATAAGGAACGTGAAGCATATTGATCAATTAAGTATGCAAATTCCTCCTGCTGACTAAAGAGAGAAATAAATAAAGTACAATAAGAATTAAGCGCTACCGTAATGACTCCCATAAGAGAAAAAAGAAAAATGCATCAAGACGCAGCCCTACCCCCCCATCCTGTGCATGCTATAGGATCTGACTGCATACTTTTCCCTAAAGTAAGTCAAAGGAAATGTTATGTAATTCAAATTTCATGCAAATTCTCCAGCGTTAAACACACCCACACAAATGCATAACAATTGTTTTCCTCCAGTGATCAAACAACCACAGCATAACATGCAACACACAGAAAAGGCCCAAAATTCTGAATTGAAAGGGTTACACCAACAGCTTCACTTTTGTTACTGTCACTGTAAAAGGAATTAGGTGGTGTTTGCTAAGATAATGCTCTTACTTACAGTTTAATTTAGTTTCTTTAATGCAAATACTGTCTTTTATCTGAATTTTGTCTTTGCCTAAACAAGCAGGATGGGTAATCTTGTCTGGTGGTCTTCTGTTGTGTGGCAGGGTGCGGTAGAGTATGTGATTGTCTCTTGGAGAATAGCCCCCCCCTCGTGTTGAATGGCTGCTCATTATGAGTTGGCCTAATGAAATTATCGTCTTGTTCTGCTCCTCTCTGTGCTGTTGTCAGGACTTTGAAACACGCTAGTTTAATTATGGACACTGTGTGTGCAAGTCTTTGAGTGTGTGCGTGTGCGCGTGTGTGCCCTCTTCAGCATGCGGGTGCACAGAAGAGCTCTGGACCTCTGGACGTGACCCAAGCCTGCGAGAGCTGCCCTTTCCAAGAGATATGTTAAACCTGCCATTCATATGAAAATTGACTACAGCCATCGGCCTGCTCCTTTGTTCCCCCCTCACCATCCATCTTTCGCGCCGTCTTGAATCTGGTCCAAGTTTAGCGCGTCGGATCACGCCGATGCCAGAGTCATTTGATTTTCCTGCTTTATCCTGAATCCCCCTGCTCTGTGAGGCCCGGAAAGCCTTTTTTCTTCCCCCGGCCTCTTCCGAAACAACACAGTTCAGTCCTATCTGTGTCCGCACATGCATATCACCAGCAGGCCGCAAACCGCCCCGCACACAATAAAAGAAGCATCGTAAGAGGTCATTTCATATAAAACAGGAGAAAATATTCGGTCTTTGACATTTGGACCGTGTTTTTTTATATTTCTGCATGGCCAGATAACATCAAAAGTCTCCTCCTCAATAATAAATATCAGAATGTCAGCTGTCAGTCATTGGCATTAAGGAAAACAAGACAGAAAGAGATGAAGGAAAAAAAAAAAAAAAGGATAGACAAAAGCTATCCTGCCATTGTGACAAGCAAGTGTTTATCCCATGAAAGAGGCATGGAAATGAAGCCAGGGTGTGTGTGTGTGTGTGTGTGTGTGTGTGTGTGTGTGGGGGGGGGGTCGGTCTAGAAGAGAGGAACAGGGGAATAATCTCTCACTTTTCCCCTCTTTCTACATTTTGTCTAGTTGAGTCTAGTTGTTCCCCCCAAGTCCCAGAGGGTTTTATCTGGAAAACAGGAAGCTCTTCATGAGTCCATCCCCTTAAGAAACCTCATGTGTTTAGAAGCTTTTCTCTCTCTCTCTGTGATAAAAGCAGCAACACGCCCAGTAGGAGACAGACATTTTCCCATTTTAAGACAATCCTGTCAGATAATTCCAATGTTGTCATTGTTGACTGCTATTATTGCAATTATAGCTGCACAAAAATGTCCTGGATGCTGTTTGGTCATAAAACATTTTAGCCAGGTTGATATTAATACACAGTATAGGAAAAGCTACAAGCTTCTGTGTAGGCCAAGTATTAGATACAGGTTTTATCTTAATGAAGTTTCCTAATCAAGTAACATTTTGGTTTAATTATGTTCATTATGGTATAACCGTTTTATCAAAACAATAAGGCACCTCAGACCAGTCTATAATTTCCTTTGTGTCTAATGACACCCTTTAGGTATTTATATGTACAGTATAGCACATTCTCTAGTATCTTATTGACTGCTTGCCTTTTTCTTTGTTTCTCCTGATTTGTTTTTTGTCAGATTTTTGCTTGCTAATCAGAGAGTGAGTGTGAGAGCAATACTGCGAGTCTTTTGTGCGTCTTCTGTCATTCTGGCTGAAGCTGGATCAGTTTTCCGAGTGCGCCGGCAGACGAATCTGGCCGACGAGTGCGGTTGGCAATTAGGCGTCTTTGCTTCTGCTTGCTGCTTGATTAAGCTGATTGATGAACAGGCCATATGTGGTAGTGTCACAACTTGGCTTGAGATCTCTCCGTCTATCCTCCGTACCATCTCCTCCACCAATGGACGACAGGCCATCAGAGCAGATTGAGACGTTTTTTTTAACATCGAGACATGTAGAAATGTGGAAGAAGAGATGCTCTGAAACAAAGATGATGTAATGTTGTGACAG